>MU867261.1:15598208-16869636 GCA_033996785.1 Trichosanthes truncata
CTCTTCAATTCCTCCATTGATATTTATTCTCACCAAAATGTTTTACAAACTTGAAACCGAATCCCAATAATCAAACAAGGAGCCATCTTGTTGTTGAGCCACCATAAAAACTTTTTTTTTTTTTTAAGATAAAGAAACAAACAATTTCATTGATGTATGAAATTTACAAAAAAGATCAAAAAACTTTCCCAATTTGTTAAAAGGGAAGCATAAGAATAGGAAGCATAAAGATTAGACAATTTACACCAAGATATAGCATAGTAAATGAGCAAATCGAAAAACTTATCAAAGGATTGTTCTTGATCCATAATGCTCTTTGATTCCTTTCTTTCCAGAGAATCCAAAAGAAAGCTTGAGTAATGTGCATCCAAAGCATAGCCTTTCGTTTTTAAAAGGATGGTCCACCATAATCATAGATAGAAAGGCTTTGATATCGCGAGGAAAAGTCAAACACCAGCCAAAGGAAGTGCATATTGTACTCAGTATGGAGAGAAAAATACACCTCGTTTTATTCATAAGAAAAACTAACATATATATATATAGGTATACAAGGAAACCCTAACTAAAGAATGTACAATTACTATAAAGGACATATATACATAATACTATGTATATCATAACACTCCCCCTCAAGCTGGAGCAAATATGTAAACATGCCCAGCTTGTTGCAAAGATAATTTATTCTTGCTCCATTTAAAGCTTTAGTAAGGATATCTCCCAATTGTTCTCCAGTCTTTACATATCCTGTAGACACCAACCCTTGTTGAATTTTCTCACGAATGAAATGACAATCTACTTCAATATGTTTAGTCCTCTCATGAAACACTGGATTAGACGCAATGTGAAGTGCAGCCTGATTATCACACCACAATTTAGCTGGCATAGTAATACTGAAACCTATCTCAGTCAAAAATTGATGTATCCAAACTATCTCACACAGATTGTGCCATAGCTCTATACTCTGACTCAGCACGAGTTGCAATAGGATTCGAGGAAGAAGATGCTTGCAATGATTCTTGGTACAACTGGAATTTAGCAAACTCGTCTGCAGAAATAGTAACCGACCTCTCAGATGTATCATTGGTGGAAGCAAGCTGAGCAACTTGAGGCCAGCGACCTTTATTCAACAATTTTCAACAGTCACGTTTCATGTGACCAGGCTTACGACAATAGTGACATATCATATCCTGTGAATCTTGTCGTCGATTATCAGAACCCGGTCTCTGAGTGTTGATGTTCATCCCTTTAGTGACCTTAGAATCATTCCAACTAAAGAGAGCACTGTTAGACAGAGGAGCAGATGGACCAGATGAAAGATTTTCTGTACGGAGGACTCTACTAAAGGCTTCATCTAGAGAAGGGATATCAGATCCAGATAGAATTTGTGATTTAGCCATCTCAAATTCTGGCGAAAGTCCATTCAGAAAGCTCATGACACCCATCTTCTCTCGTTGAGCTTGTTGAACCTTTATATCCGTACTAAATGGAAGTAATGTATTAAGTTCTGCACACATTTTCTTAACTTGCATAAAGTAGTTCGTAACAAACTGTTCTTTTTGTTCTGCATGAAAGAAGGCTGTGCAAACTTCGTACATTCTATTAAATTGCTCTTTTCTTGAGTTTGAACTCTAAAAACTGGAGCAGTTCCTTCACAGAATCACAATGATTCACCAAGCCAACAACCTCAGTCTCGATTGAATTCTTGATTTGAATATACAATCTAGTGTCATCACGAAGCCAAGCCTTCCTTGTGTCATCCTCTGGTGCATCCTGATCAATATGACCATCCATCTATGTACTTTGCAAATAAAACCGAATTGTTCGACTCCAATCATAGTAATTAGGGCCATTTAACTTGTGTTCAATGATTTTTGACGAAAGAGGAACCATATTAGAGACCACCACAGGTTTCATCTCAGCCATTAGTTACAAAATAGAGGCAACAGATAAACCTAATAGGCAAAAAACAGATTTGGACAGCAATAAGCAAACCTAACCCACGGAAATCGTACAATCCGAGACCAAAAAAAAGTTGTATCGTCGAAACAAAGTAAACAGATCGGCCGGAAATAACAACTCGAGAAAAACCCAGGTGGCGAAAAGTGGAACGGCGGCCTCACGGGCTGGCCCGTGGCGGCGGATACAGTAACTTCCGGCGGCGCGTGTAGCTCACGCGCGGCTGTTTCCGGCGAACGGCGAAGGCGATTCGACTCTCCTGACGGCGGCGCTCCTCCTGAGGTAGGTGGTGTCGACAAATGGCCACTCTAACGTAATGACCCAAACTTCAAACCCTAACCTCACTTGGAAGAGAGAAAAACCCTAATCGCCAATAAAAATTCTAAAACCCTAGGAGTGTCTCTGATACCATGTACTCAGTATGGAAAGAAAAATACACCTCGTTTTATTCATAAGAAAGACTAACATATATATAGGTACACTAGGAAACCCTAACTAAAGAATGTACAATTACTATAAAGGACATATATACATAATACTATGTATATCATAACACATATTTTGGCCCAAAATTTAGCAACAAGCAAGCAATTCATGAATAAATGATCCTGAGTTTCATCGTGACTTTTACACAGGGAGCACCACCTCAGGGAGATGGCCAAAAAGGGCATAGGGCATTGGAGGACATCTTTGGTGTTTATAGCTTTATGAGAAAGCCCCCATAAGAAGAATTTGATCTTTTTGGGGTATTTGTCCCTTCAAATAGCTCTAGCCAAAGATGTCTGTAAAAGGCAAGTGGAATCTCCCATATCGGATAATAAGGATTTAGTGGAGAAGAGCCCACTAGGATTGGGAAGCCATTTCTAAGAATCTTCTGTCTATGAGAGAGCGAATGGAGCAAGGTCGAGGCTAAGGTTCGCCCACTCTAACGCTTCTTCATCTTTCAAATTCCTCCCAAGTTTAAGGTCCCAAAAGTTGGTGTTTCAAACCTCTCTAACCGTGGCCTCTTTGGAAAAAGAAAGCCTATAAAGGAGGGGGTATCGCGAGGCTAATAGGGGGCAGGTTACCCAAGGATCCTTCCAAAAGGAAGTTGATGACAGGTTACCCACTTGATGACAAATGTGACTGGTGATAAGGTTTTTCTATTTGACAATGTTTTTCTAAGGGCCTTTAGCTGTGGCTAAAGTAGCCCAATTAAGATAGGTAGTAGGCCCATACTTTTCCTTGATAAGTTTTTGCCATAAAGCTTGTTTTTCTTCATTGCATCGCCAAACCCATTTCGCCAAAAGTGCTTTGTTTTTGTCCCTCAAGGATTGTAGGCCAAGGCCCCCTTGATCAATGGGATGGAGGGTAATACTCCATCTAATAAGATGTTGCCCACTAGCATTCATCCCCCCTTTCCATAAGTAGGTCATGTATAATCTTTCCACCTCCTAGATAACCTTGTTAGGCATAGAAAATAAGGAAGATAATATGTTGGGAGGTTTGATAATGTGGCTTAAGGAGAGTGAGTCTACCTCCCTTGAATGCAAAAGTGGATCCCCAAGTCAAAATTCTTCTCACAATTTTCTCCATGATTGGCACCCAAAAGGATGTTGTTATGGAAACACCATTAAGGGGAAGCCCCATCTAAAGTATTAGGCCATGAGCCCATTTTGCACCCATATTTAACCGCCGCTTCCTCTATACCAATCATCTCGAATTTATGGAGATTTATAATGTGCCTAGATACCTCTTCAAACATCCTAACCACATCGAGGAGGTGTTGACGGGCTGACACGTCTTCCATATCGGTGAAGACTATGGTCTCGTGTCTGCAAATTGAATGTGGCTAATATGTGCCTAATACATAGGGTTCACCTCTGATTTGACCTTCACTTTTGGCTTTGGAGAGTAAATGGCTGAAACTATCCATAACCAAGATGAAAAGAAAGGGAGATAGAGGGTCCCCTTGACGAAGACCCCATGAAGCTATTATTTAACCTCGAGGCCGGCCATTAATGAGAATAGAGAAATTGGTAGATGAGATGCATCCTCTAATCCAAGATCTCCATTTGGAACGAAGCCTTTTGAGACAAGAATAAAATCTAGAAAGTCTCCATCCACCTTGTCGAAAGCCTTTTCAAAATCAAGTTTAATGACCGCACCTTTTCTTTTTTTCCTTTTCCACTCATCAATCAGTTCATTTGCCATCAACAATGCATCAAGGATTTGTCTTCCTTCAACAAAAGCTGTTTGGTTTTCAGTAATGGTGAGAGGAAGCACCTTTTTGAGACGTTCTGAAAGGACTCAAGCAATGATTTTCTAGATGTATAGTGAGGCTAATGGGGCAGAAGTCAACCATAGTTCGGGCATCAATTTTCTTTGGAATTGTTTGAAGAACTGCATTGACACCGGAAGTTGCAAAAGATCAACAAGCCAACTTTCAAACCAACAAAGATGGTATAAGGAAAAGGGGATAAACAGATTGCTCTTCATTTCTTCAACAAAAAACTTATCATCTTTGAACCAAAGGCTGAAGTACTTGTTATTGACACAACAACTTCTCTCTTTCATGGTAGAAGAAGTAAACCAAACATAAATTTGAATATGGAAAATTGAACAGATGAAATGTCTGGAGGCTAAGGATGAAAGGTTGGGGGAGGGAAGGGAGGAGAGAGCATTGGGGGGGGGGGCAGCACAATCCTTCTGCAAACCTAGATTTCATAGAAAACTTGAAATTGGGAGGCTTTGCCACAAATCTACAAGAACTTCTTCCAATCACAAAACTCATTTCTTTGCACGCGTAACAAAAGAAAGAGAACTCCTTTTCTCCTCTTCATTAATCACCCTCACCAGGATCCTTACCAAACTTACTCGGAAGAAAAACCTAATTTTAACTCCACAGTGAATAAAACCTATGGAATCTCATGTACTTACCATCATTGTTGAAAGGAGAGAAGCAAGGGAGAGAGAGCCCCCAATATGTTTTTGGAAATGGGTTGATACCCCTCGGTTGATAGTTCCTACACTTGGAGAATTCATTTCTATAGTCTAACTACAGAAAATTGAAACGAATGATTTTAGAAAAAATATATATGAACATGGTAAAACAATTTGAAACTAACAGAAGTTCATGTTATCAAGTTACTAACAAAGAGAAGAGGCTTGTAACGTTCGTTTGAAATTATAAACTTCAAAAACATGTAAAAACCATATGCCTAAGCCTAACAACTATAAGAAGTATTGGAGACATAGAAAGAAAGAAAACTGAATAATTGTTAAGGTGGCAGGGAAGCAAAGCATCTAGAACAAAACATTCAAACTATTGCCCTTTAAAAAGTCACAAGAATTTGTGCACTTTAATTTATTCACTCCCCCTATGGTTGATATAATTAAATTTACCATAATCCATCAACTTAAGCTTTTGGGTTGATTGGTTATTTAACATGGTATCAGAGCAAGAGGTCCTGAGTTCGAACCCCAAGAATGTTATTTCTTCCCCAATTAATATTGATTTCCACTTGTTGAGCCTCTTACAAATTTCCAAGCCCACAAGTGATAAGGAGTGTTAGAGTGTTGATATAATTAAATTTACCATAACCTATCAGCTTAAGCTTTTAGGTTGATTGGTGATTTAACACAAACCCGACTCTAAGCAAAGAAGATTGTCCTTGGAAGTAACGTCTAACTTGATGCAATTGGGATGAAGTTGGCACATCTGCCGCCTACTACCGCAGACGCAGCCGCCATTGACCGCCCTTGTTCACCTAGCGCTGCCTACAAGCAAAGCCGCCTATCCTTGGGCATCACGAGTTTGTGCTACCCGTCACACGCAGGTCTTCGATTTTGCATTTGACAACCATGATCTGCCTTTGCTGCCGCTGCTGCCTTCGACGCCGAACGCCGCCGCTATCTGTAACTCTGACCGCAATGCCACACTTGGTATCACAGGTTTTTGCCCTAGTTTTTTTTGGCTATCTGTCGCTTGTTTCGGCTACTGGTTGTTTTTTTTGTGGGCTTGGTTTCTCTCTTTTTTAGAATAATGTCAGAAAATAAGTCTTTGATTACCAAAGTCTCAGATAACCGCATTCATCCCAACAGTCCTATTGTCCAAATTACAACCATTCGACTTAATGGAGACAACTTTCTTCGTTGGTCCCAAAGTGTTCAAATGTATATTCGTGGACAATGAAAGATTGGGTATCTTACTGGAGATACAAAACCACCTGCCAAAGATGATCCTTCATTTGCTGTGTGGGATGCTGAAAATTCCATGGTTATGACTCGGCTAATTAATTCCATGATAGAAGACATCAGTTTGTAACTATATGTGTTACTCTACTGCAAAGGAACTATGGGAGAGCATAACTCAAATGTATTCAGATTTGGGAAATCAATCACAAATATTTGAGCTGAATCTTAAATTAGGTGACATACGACAGGGAGGTAACTCAATTACACAATATTTTCACTCCCTAAAGAGGATTTGGCAAGACCTTGATCTCTTTGATACATATGAATGGAAGTCTACAAAGGATCAAAAACACTGCAAGAAAATAGTTGAGGATGGTCGTATCTACAAATTCTTGGTCGGCCTCAATCTTGAATTTGATGAGGTTAGAGGCAGAATACTTGGCAAAATCAACCTCCCAATTATTAATGAAGTTTTCTCTGAAGTGCACAGAGAAGAGAGCCGTCGGAATGTTATGATTGGGAAGAAGCCCCAATGATTCAGTTGAAAGTTCTGCTTTGATGGTTGAAGCTACTGCACACAAGGCTTCTAATAAATCAAACAGGACCCATGAAAAGCCTCGTGTCTGGTGTGATTACTGTAACAAACCATGGCATACTCGTGATACGTGTTGGAAAATCCATGGAAAACCTGCAAATTGGAAGAGTACTAAGCAAGGTTCGAAGAGCACCACCCAAAATCCATTCAGTGCTAATGTTGCTGATTCCAATCCACTCAATAAAGAGCAAGTTGATCAAATCCTAAAACTGCTAAAGGCTACTTCATCATCTGGTAATCCTAGTGTTTCCTTGGCGCAAACAGGTAATTATCCTCAAGCCCTCTCTTGTCTCAATTCATCTCCGTAGATTATAGATTTCGAAGCCTCTGACCATATGACTAGTTCCTCCAAACTATTTGCATCATACTCCCCTATGTACGATCATGAAAAAATTCGAATTACTGATGGTAGTTTCTCTTCTATTGCAGGAAGAGGAACTATTAAATTGACCTCACTCATTAATTTACATTAGGTTCTCCATGTTTCTAAATTAACCTATAATTTGTTATCTATTAGTAAAATCTCTAAGGATGCTAATTTCCATGTTTCCTTTTTTGACTCATTGCATCTTTCAAGATCAGGACTCGAGGGAGATGATTGGACGTGCTAGGATGCTCGATGGTCTCTACTACTTTGATGAATCTTCATCTATTCATAAAAAAAATTCAAGGCTTGAGTAGTGTTAGTTCTTCCTATGTTAAAGAAACTATAATGCTTTGGCATCGTAGACTAGGACATCCCAGTTTTTTCTACTTAAAGTATTTGTTCCCTGATTTATTTAAAGGAATTGATTGTTCTATTTTTCATTGCGAAAGTTGTATCTTTGCAAAAAATCATCAATCCATTTATTAGCTCAAACCCTATAAGTCTTCCGCACCTTTTTACTTAATTCATAGTGATGTTTGGGTTCTGTCTAAAGTTTTGACTCATACTGGAAAACAGTGGTTTGTCACTTTCATTGATGATCACACTCGTTTAACTTGGATTTATCTATTAACAAAAAAGTCAGAGGTGAAAGATGTTTTTATTCGTTTTTATAACATGATTGAAATTCAGTTTCAAACTAAAATTAACATTCTGCACTCTAACAATGGCACTGGATATTTTAATGAATATTTAATCGATTCTTACAAGTTAAAGGAATTGTTCATCAATCTACGTGTCGGGACACTCTCCAACAAAATGGTATTGCTGAAAGAAAGAATAGACATTTACTCGATGTTGCTCATGCCCTTATGTTCTCTATGCATGTTCCTTCTTATTTATGGGGAGAAGCAGTCCTCACGGCTGCATATCTTATTAATCGAATGCCTACACAAATTTTGGATTTCAAAACCCCTCTAGATCACTTTAAACGTTTTTTTTCCCACTGTCTGCCTATTTTCTGATTTACCAATCAAAGTTTTTGGGTGTATTGCTTATGTTTGCATTCCTAGCTTTTCTCGGTCTAAATTAGATCCTCGAGCTGTTAAATACATTTTTTTGGGGTATGTCTCCCACAAGAAAGCTTATAAATGTTTTGATCTTATGAACAAAAAATACTTTGAAAGTATGGATATCTCCTATTTCGAAAATCAATCTTTTTTTAGCCAAAATTCTCTTCAGGGGGAGACAATACCTAACTTAGAAGATAATTTTTGGGATATTTCTCCTCTTCCTACCATCATTAGTCTTGAGGTTACCAGTTCTAGTCCTTCAATGCCAAGTATGGAAAATTCTTTGTCAGGGGGAGAAACACTACAAAGAGATCTAACCGATCGAAACCCTGAACTTCAGGTTTATAATAGAAGGGCAATGAATCCAAAGAATCAGAACCAGACAGTAGACTTATCACAAAACCAATCTAATATTCCGACAAATGATTCTGAAGATCCAGGTAACAGATCCTCTATTCCTATTTCTTCATCTATTCATAATAGTTCATCTGATATACTTGATCTTGATATTCCAATAGCCCATAAGAAAGGTATCCGAAACTGCACCAAATATCCTATTGCGAACTATCTTTCTTACCATAGATTGTTCGATAGTCATAAAGCGTTTACCTCTAGGATAACTAATTTGTTCGTTCCAAGGAATATACAGGAGGCTCTAAATGATTCGAATTGGAAGTTAGTATTTATGGAAGAGATGAATGCTCTAAAACAAAATCGCACACGGGACATAGTAGAATTACCAAATGATAAGAAGACAGTAGGTTGCAAGTGGGTGTTTACTATAAAATGGAAAGCCCATGGTAGCGTTGAAAGATACAAAGCCAGACTTGTGGCTAAAGCCTTCACTCAGACGTATGGAATTGATTATCAAGAAACGTTTGCTCCCGTTGCTAAAATTAACTCCATTAGAGTTCTATTATCTAGTGTTGTCAATGCAAATTGGCCCATTTATCAACTTGATGTCAAGAAAGTCTTTCTCAATGGGGAACTTGAACCTTCTTTGAAACTTTCACCATCCACAGACACGAAAAAACTGACTCCCTAACTGTAAAGCGACTAAGCAACCACTTAAAGAAGGAACTACAAGAAAAGCCCCCAATGGGGTCAGAACTCCAAAAGCGAACATCCCTTCTCCTCGGTCTAAGGCTAACCCCCTCTATCAAAGATAAGAGAACCAAGATGTTCTTAGTTTCCCCATCGAAAAGAAGGCAACAAAAACCAAACGAAAAGGAAGGGGCTCCCCAAGGGACCAAAGACATTAGCCACAGAACAGTATTTCATGGAGGATAAATGATATAAATGGGGAAACAAAGAGTAGAGGGAACTATCCCCCACCCACTTATCCTCCCAAAAATAAGTATTCCTTCCATCACCCACCGAACACTGGATCAAGGAAGAAAAAAAGGGGAGCTCATATGAGATGTGTTTCCAAGGATTTCTAGAAGCGCCTCTTAAATCACCTGTCACCCACTTGAAAGAATGAGGACCGTATTTACTCACAACAATTCTATGCCATAGGATACCGAACTCAAGGGGAACTACCAAAGCCATTTAGCCAGTAAGACTCTGTTACGACTCCCTAATTTCCCCAACTCTAGCCCCCTAAGATTCACAGGCTTCCCACCATCTCCCACCTCACCAAGTGCACTCCTTTTCCCTCCTCTACCCCTCCCCACAAAAAAAATCCCTCATCAGCTTTTCCATGGAATTACAAACAGCCATAGGAGCTTTGAAGAGGGAAAAGAAGTAAATAGGGATACCACTAATGATATGAATCCTACCATGCTAATCAAGACTAAAGAAAAGCTTCAAAATGAAGTTGAATTAAATGTAGTCAAACTTCATTTATGACGAACTCAAGATGCATTTAATGAACTCAAGTGCAACTCATGCTTCATCAAAGACAAGTTATGCTTCATTTATGCAACAAGGGTTTCAAGCTACTTCAAGTGGGGCTTCATTTATACATGGGAGGTTATAAACCTTAAGTGGGTTGATTAAAAGATCAATTCCCGGATTTATGGAGTTTTCAATGTAATTTTCAGTTTTAAAGTTTTGTTTTCAATGTTTTAAGTTACAATTTAGCTAGTGGACATTATGGTATTGATGGGCATGAGAGTTACAACTCTTCAATGGACCATAGGTTACTCTAGGGTTGATTTTTAAGGCTATATAAAGCCATGTAAGTTGTATTTACAAGGGAGACTTCGAAAATGTAGTAAAAAGAGCATTTGTGCTTTCTTTTAGCCTAGAGCTAAGTTTCTTTGCAATTCTATGTAGTTTAGGTTGCATGCTTAGAATCATTCAAGCTTGACTTGATCAATCTTGCTTGTAGAGTGGTTCGAATCTCAAACAAGTTTTCTTGCCTTGAGATATTTGATCAACAAGGTCATCCAATTCTTACTTTCCTTGAGTTGATTTTCAAAATTTATAAGGAGGTGTTAATTTCTTTGATTCAAGGGTTCTTCCTTCAACATAAGTTTGGATCTTTGGGCTAAGGATTAGGGTTGCCTTATCATTTGGTATCAGAGCCTTAGGCTCAAGATCGGATTGCATTTTTCTTGAATTTGTTCTTGATTATCTTGTTCTATTTTTTTTTCAATCTGTTTAGTTTCATAGTCTTAAAAAAAGCACCAAAAAATCATGTTTCCGTACGTTTTTTACACTTGCGGTCTTCATCAACATTGTAGATCAGGTTATAAGCTACAACTTTGTTTTCTTTTAAATTTTCTAATTCAGCTTTCTTGAGGGCGAAAAGTATGCATTTTTACAACTTGGTCTGGAAAACTGCTATACTCGAGAACATGTGTTCTTGTTTTGTTCTTGCTATTTTTGCCTCCAAAGCATGCTAAATCCGAAAATTTCTAATTTGATATGATCTTTATGTTTTAATTGAACCATTTGGCATTCAATCTTAGATGTTACACTTTGAAATTTTGCAAAAGTCGGCTGTTATGCATTAAATATGGGCAATTACATTTCTGCACATTGATTTTTCCAGTCACTAGTTTCAAATTGTAACGCCTATGTTGTCCAATGTTATAACTCCTATGTTGTCCAACCATTGGTAAATTGTAACTCCTGTGATTAAAAGCCCAACCATTGTTCTTAATTTTGTCAGAGTTACCTTTCTTGTTCTTAATTTTTTCTACCCTTAGAATTAAATTTCCATAAGTTCATCGTCCTGTTTCAATTCTGAATTTTTCTTTTCATAAGCCTAGTTTGCTTGTTTGTGTTCAAAGTGTGCTAGTACTCATTGGATTGCAAATTATCTTGGCTTCCCCATTTTCAATTTTGAGAGGTGAGATTGAGAGTTATATTGAGAGATTTGTGCAATTGAGTGTCTCTATACAAACACGTAAGGGAGTGTAGAAAGATCCATTTTTTTTCTTCACTCTACTTTCTTTTGCAGCATGTTTCACAAATCATCTAAATCCATTGATGGCCAAAAGATACAAGTACAAGAGAAATTGAGGAAAAAAAAAACAAAAGACCAAGGCATGAACATTATCAAGTTTGCATTACAAGAGCATCCTTTGAATTCGAGGACGAATCTTCTTGAAGAAGGGGAGAATGATATGAATCCTACCATGCTATTCAAGACTAAAGAAAAGCTTCAAAATGAAGTTGAATTCAATGTAGTCAAGCTTCATTTATGACGAATTCAAGATGCATTTAATGAACTCAAGTGCAACTCATGCTTCATCAAAGACAAGTTATTCAAGACTAAGGATATCCACCACCAAAAGAAAGTTATTCAAGATTCATATCAAGATAGTATCATCAGCGAATTGAAGATGAGACAAGAAAACTTTTTCCGAGCCCACGTCAAAGCCCTCGATAATACCCCCTCCACTCCCCTAGAAACAATCCTACTAAGGATATCCACCACCAAAAGAAACAGGAAGGGCGAAAGAGGGTCCCCTTGGTGCAATCCTCTTCATTCTGGTTCCATTTCCAAAATAATTTTCGTTAACACAATTTCACAATTTCTCTTTTTGTTAATTTTTATTCTTATTTTCTCTACATCCCGTTCCTATCAAGTAAATGAGGCCTTAAATAATTAAGATATGTTTCCTAAAGGCCATCTCCAATTCGATTAATCAAATCTGTGCTGGGTGCTAGAAGTCCCATGTCCCATGGTAATTACAAGTTTATTTTGTCCATACAATCTTGTGAGTTTTGTGGGAAACAAAGAAACGGAAGAAAAGAAATATTTAGAGGGTAAGGTAACAGATCTCATTAAGGTCATGAATCTTATGATTACATTGTTGAGGTTTCTCTTTTGGCTTCTACTAATAGATTATAATTATTATTTGTAATTTCCCTCTTATTTTTAATTTTACCTTCAAGAATGTCACTAGTCTCCCTTTAAACTTATATCCTTACCATAACTAATTTTGTCCATATTAATGTCTGTTATTCAATGATTTAAAAGAAACACATTTACATAGTGCAAACATTGAAGTGGATGAGATGATATGTAAAAGATTGAAGTAATAAACTGAAATGGTAGAGAAAGATTGTTACCTTGTCAAAAATACAAATACTCCACATCAGGTAACTGAAATCTGAGTAAGGAAATCAAAAATCACTTTCACCAGAAGACCTCAGCATCGTTTACTCAGGGCATCTGCAATTACATTCCTAGCTTCATTGCACAATGCTTCTGGATCACTTCCGATCACAGGCTTATGGATAATGACTTTCACGGATCCCATATTCAAAATCCCTTCAAATCCCGCTGGCATAATGCTACCAGTTCCCACGAGTGTAATGGGTACAACGGGCACTTTGGTCTTTGCTGCAACACTGAATGCTCCTTTCTACAAATCATACATTTTTTTTAAATAGAAGATATTTAATTAGAGAAACTATACATGTAAAAAGACACATGAACAGATATTTTATGCTTTCTAACCAATCATATACTACAATTTCCCCCCAAGCAAGACCAATCGAAGCAATCAATGGCCTTGGACTGAATTTCTTCCAAAACAAAAAAAAAAAAATATCTCTCTATACTCTCTTCCACTCTCCCCTCTCCTCCACCTGCTGGCCCCATCTTTCCCTAAGCCATGTCTCTCCGACCAACTGACCAGTTTCCACCATGGCATCGCCCTCCTCCTTCAAGATAGAGAGGAAAACCTTCTCCATATCAAACTACTCCAAAAACCCAAATCTCTTTTGCATCACCGAAGCCACAAATGAGAGAAGTTTTTCCATAACCTTGAGCAGAGAGATTTTGAGTTGGCTCCATGAGCGTGTCACCAGACTTTGTGAGCTCCCGATGACACAAAAATTCTTCAATGAAACACGAGATGGAGAGATTGTTTATTGGGTTGAGAAGATATCAAACAAAAAAGGTCACTGCATTGAAGTAGCTAAGCTGGGAACTAATGGGGGTTTAAATAAACTTATTCTCCCTGAGGGTGGAAACAAAATTGATTGGCAAAACTTCATCTCCACCATTAATGTTGTCATCAACCCAAAACAGGCCGACATTAAGGGAGCTTTATCTTACAAGGAAGCTTTAAAGTTGAATAATACAGTGGCAAACAACAACAGGGAGCAGGTCCCACAAAATAAGCCAGTCAAAGATTCTGCTCCCTCACCATTCGCAACCTTAAAGCTTTCGTCTACTATCATCATTCAACGAGAGCATTTCCATGACAACTAGCATGATATCATGCGAGCTCTTCAGCAAAACTTTTCTGATTTTTCATGTGAAGATGCAAAACAAGCTAGAGTTACGGCTAATATGACAGGTTGGTATAAGGTGGGGAAGTTCAATGTTCGATTTCGGCCTTGGAGTGTAGAAAACATGCTTGGTGAACCGAAAGTGCTTTTTTTTGTTTTTTTTGGGGGGGGGGGGGGGGGGGGGGGGGGGGGTGGATAAAGATCAGGAACCTTCCATTAGACAAATGGTCCATAGAGACATTCAAGAAAATTGGAGACGAATGTAGGGGTTATCTGGAGACAGCCAAAAAGACTTTGTCTAGAATGGATATGATGGAGGTTAGTATTAAAGTGAAGAAAAATCACTGTGGCTTCATCCCTGCTGAGGTACACTTGCCATCATCCTCTTCCTCGCCCTTGACTGTTAAAATCAACCCCTTTTTTATGGAAGAAAATTACATTGGATATGTGGCCGGAATCCATGGGAAGCTACCCACCCCACCGATGAAGAAGGTGAAGACACGTGCCTCCCTTGAGCAGATTGATGAGAGTCTGGAGATCCCCAATGCATCGTACCATCAAGCAACCCCTTTTTTAGCTTATCAAGTACAAAATTCAAATGTAATCAATCAACCTCCTCCTTCTTTGTCTTTATCAGAACAGGGCCCACACCTTACGCAAGCCCAGACGCAACCCATTGTTTCTACTAACCCACAAAAGACCAACCATAGTGGGACCCACCCATCTCCTTTATCTCAATCCAAAAAGTCTTTGACTTCTCCCGAAACCTACAAACCCACTCTCATCCTTTATCTCACACCAAACCCGAAAATCCCCTCCCACAGCCATTATCAACCGTTGACCATTGTCCTAAACAGGAATCAGAAATTTCTAACCCTGTTACAACAGCCCCCCCACCCCCAAATTGGATCCTACCTATCCCTTACCTACTTCATCCAAAAAAACCCATTTTCATAAATAACAAGCAAACAATGCTTCTCACTGGGACCAAACTCTCCACTAATACTGAGCTTAGTTTAACAGATTCCTAGGGCCTCCTTTCTTCACCTTGCCCTCAATCTATTGAAGATTCCCCTCCAATGACATGTTCTCTACCAAAATCTCCCTAAAACTCACCATCGTTTTTACCCAACCTCTTCGACCTCTCCCCTGACCAACAGACCCCTATTCTTAATCCTTCCCCTTTATTTATCGATGACTCTGCTTATGAGCCCAGTGAGATGAACCATCCTCTTGGCATTATTGACTGCCAAGAGACAACACCATCATCAAGATGTTAGTGACATTGACTTAATTAAAAGATTTATCTAGGCTTTGTCAACCTAATTGGATTTTGGGTGGAGACATATTACTAGATGGTCTTGGGAGAAATTTTCTGGTGCAGTCACTACACGAGGTATGAAGAAGTTCAACAAATTCATTAGCTCCATTGAGCTTACAGACATCCCCCTCTCAAATGGAAAATTCACTTGGTCCAATATGCACACTGAAGCTACGATGAGTATTATAGACAAATTTTTTATTAAGGATGGGATCATTAAAAAATTTGTTGATGTCTCTGACCGTAGACTTGAGAGAATTACTTCTAACCATTACCCCATTTGTCTCACTTTAGGAAAGGAATCTTGGGGTCCTACTCCCTTTAGGTTTTTTAATGCTTGGCTGAACCATCATACCTTTGATAGGATGATTGATTCTTGGTGGTCAAAAACTCCTTTACAAGGTTGGACAGGTCACAATTTCATCCAAAAACTCAAAGGCTTAAAGAAGGAAGTGAGATTGTGGAATCAAAATACTTTTGGCCATCAAAAGGAGCTTAAAGCCAGCCTCCACCATGAGCTAATGGACATTGATGAAAAAGAGGAATCCTCCCTTTTAACTAATGATGACTTGCAGTGAAGAATTGCCATAAAAGGGGATTTGCTTACTATCTCAGCTAATGAAAAAGCCATGTGGAGACAAAGCTGCAAGACCAAATGGCTAGTTGAGGGGAACAAAAATACTGCTTTCTTCCATAGGATTGTGGCAGCAAACAGAAGGAAAGGTACAATTATGGAAGTTCTTTCTGCAGATGGGGGCAGTTTGGTGCAAGATGAAGAAATCGAGGGAGAATTCTTGAATTTCTACCATAATTTGTTTACTAAAAAAATAGAGGACAGAACACTAATTGATGATTGGAGTCTCATTTCTTCTTAACAAAAGGATTCACTAGAATTACCTTTTACATAAGCTTAGATTTACAAAGCTGTCACTGATTTGGGCAATAATAAGACTCCAGGACCGGATGGATTCCCTGCTAAATTCTTTAAAAAATCATGGAACATCCTTAAGAAAGATATTATAGGGGTATTCAATGATTTTTTTTAAGAATGGGATCATCAATGCAAACATGAATGAAACATACATTTGCCTCATCCCAAAAAAAATCGATGCCAAAAAAGTGAGTGATTACAGACCAATTAGTCTCACAACTTGTCTCTACAAGATTATTGCTGGAGTGCTCTTAGAAAGATTGAAGCATGTCCTCCCATACACAATTACGGACCATCAATCTGATTTCGTAGCCAATCGCCAAATCCTTGATGCCTCCCTTATAGCCAATGAGATCATCGATGAGTGGAATCGAAAGAAGAATAGTGGAGTGGTCATTAAACTAGACATCAAGAAGGCTTTCGATATGGTGGATTGGGATTTTCTCGAGAATGTTCTTCGAGCAAAAGGCTTCGGACAAACTTGGAGAAAATGGATTAGAGGATGCATCTCTTTAATAAACTTCTCTATTATTATTAATGGAAAGCCTAGGGGTAAATTTAAAGCAACTAGAGGCCTTCGTCAAGGAGATCCCCTTTCTCCTTTTCTATTCACTCTTTTGGTCGATTGTCTTAGTAGGATGCTTTTATTGGCAGAACAAAAAGGATTGTTGGAATGTTGGTAAAGCTCCAAAAACAGTTTCTATCACTCACCTCCAATTTGCATATGACACCATCCTTTTCTCATCACCCAATAAAGTATATCTCCGGAATCTCTTTCAAGTCATTCATGATTTTGAGGAAGCATCTGGGCTAAACATAAATTGTCAGAAATCAGAATTTTTGGGGGTTGGTATCGATACCCAAGAAGCTGAGTATCTTGCCTCATTCTTTGGATGTAGGTTGGTTGTTGGCCCTCTATAAACTTGGGTCTTCCGTTGAGAGGAAACCCTCGCACGAAAAGTTTTTGGGTTCCAGTCATTGAGAAAATTGAGAGTTGTTTGCATAATTGGGGAAATTCTCATATTTCTAAAGGAGGAAGACACACACTCATCCAAGCTACACTATCTAATATACCCAGCTATTATTTCTCCATTTTCCATGCTCCATCTAAAGTCACAAAAGCTATTGAGAAGCTGTATAGGGCTTTTCTATGGAGGGTGGTGCGATAAAAAGGGTAGCCATCTCCTAAAATGGTCCACTTTACAAGCACCTATTGAGGAAGGTGGGTTGGGTCTCTTTGATATACACAAACGTAACATCTCCCTTTTGGCGAAATGGAATTGGAGGTTTTACATTGAAAATGAGGCTCTTTGGAGAAGGGTGATTGTGGCAAAATATGGTACTAGTCACTACAATTGCAAGCCGGGCAATTTGTCTCTGAAAATTACCAAGGGTCCTTGGAAATCTATCTAGAATTTGCAAATTCTGGTTTACAGCAACATTGAAGTCATTGTTGGGGAAGGAGTCAAAACCCGATTTTGGAAAGATGTTTGGTTGGGAGCTCAATCTTTCCAGTCAAAATTCCCCTCTATACCTTTTATCTCTTAAGAAAGACTTGCTTGTTGTTGATCATTGGAATCAAAGGGCTGGATCTTGGAATCTCTTTTTAAGAAGAAACCTCAATGAGATAGAAATTGAAGAATGGGCTTCCTTATCTCACCTCTTGTCTTCATTTATTTTCAAAGACCAAGAGGATAGATGGGGGTTTGGGCTTTGGAAAAGGATGGTCATTTCTCTACAAGTTCACTAACTCATAAGCTTGCATCTACTGGGAACTTGGATAAATCAGCTTTTTTTATAAGCAGTTGTGGAAGGATCACCATCCAACAAAAGTTAAGTTCTTTGTTTGGGAGCTTAGCCATGCATGTATCGGCACTTTTGACATATTACAAAGAAAATCCCTTGGTTTGGGTATCTCCCCAAATTGTTGCCTTCTTTGTTACAGAAACAATGAATCCCAAATC
Organism: Trichosanthes truncata; assembly: GCA_033996785.1. Taxonomy (NCBI): domain Eukaryota; kingdom Viridiplantae; phylum Streptophyta; class Magnoliopsida; order Cucurbitales; family Cucurbitaceae; genus Trichosanthes; species Trichosanthes truncata. The sequence goes on from MU867261.1 coordinate 15,616,289, forward strand.
CACCTTTTCAGCAATTGTGCCTTTGCCAATGCATTCTAGTCCTTCATCCAGCAAGAGTTTGGGTGGTTCACAGCATTGGCCTGGGGACATTTATACATTGCTAGATGTGCTAATCTATGGCCATCTGTTCAAAAAGGAAAAGAAGACTCTTTGGATCAATTTCATTTATGCTTTTCTATGGAATTTATGACTCGAGAGAAATGCACGAGTCTTCACAGAAAAGCACCAGAACATTCATTCCTTCATAGAATCTACTTCCTACCATGCTTTATCATGGAGTATTTTATCTCCCTCCCTTTGGTAATTATGGCTTAACAACTCTTTTATCTCATTAGAGATCCTTTTTGTAACTATCACAGATAGGACGTCTTTTGTATCTATTTCACCCATCAATGAAATGGTTTCTCTGTTTCCTATCCAAAAAAAAAATTCCCCCCAAGCACCTTATCTAACTTCAGAGATACAACAAGCTTTCTAAAGAATTGAATATGGTGAAAATAGAATGGTAAACGAAAAGTAACCAAACTAGAAAACGCAAAGCAACTCATACAAATAATTCAATAGAGTAAATCTCACTACGTTTGTGAAGAAAGTATAGATTTCATACAAGTGTTTGTTTCTTTCATGACCAAAAATCAACACTACTGTCCCCCACCGCAATGGTTTGAAATATGATGTTCACTTACCTTGAAAGCACCTAATTTTCCATCTTTACTACGTGTTCCCTCAGGAAAGAAAAATACAGATGCACCCTTCCTTATAAGCTCGATGCATCGCTTCAGACAGTCCTTCATTAAAAAATTAACAAACTTTGAAATAATAACCCAGCAATATCATTCTTAACCATGAGAACAAGGTCCATAAATTTCCACATTTCAAATTTTTCTTCTAACTAATAAACTGTGCAAAATCCAAACAGATAATGAAAGAAAGTACCAACTGGCTTCTGCTATCCATGCGCTTCAAAGGAATGACACCCATCATAAACATAGCCCAACCAATAATTGGAAAGAGAAATATTGCAGTCTTGCTAATGAACTTAAAACTTCTGCCAAGGGTAAGAAGTGTATATATGTCTAGAAAGCTCTGATGGTTGGAAACATACACGGCAGGAGAATTTGGAGCGGGCAAATTCTCCAACCCTTCATATTTGATCCTAAAAAATGGAGCAATGGTCAAACTTGCCCACATTTTAGCAATTTTATAATGAATTCTTCTGCGGTATCTATCCATCAATAACACAATTGGATGCGCCACCAGCATAAGCATAAAGAGAAAAATAGCAGTGATTGCAGTAGTAGCATAAAAGCACGTTCCTCTGACTTTTGAGCTCAATGGTACTTCTGCACTTTAGGTAGTTAAAAAGAAACAAAATAAAATTGGAATTAGACATATAAGAGAACAGGTCAAAAGAAAACAAAACGGGACAAAAAAGAAACAAAATTCATCCAAGAGAGACCTGATAATGGATAACCAGCTTCATGAGTTCCCATTTTTGCAAGTTCTGACCTAACAATAATGTACCGGGGGTTTCTTTTTCCACTAAGCAGTTTGCTGTGCCAAGGGTTGTATAGATTCTCGTTTGGAGTAAGATAACACCAAGAGACACCAACACATTTTCTGACGATGGATGAGAAGCAATAATGTTGAGCTGTAGATCAAGAGAAACGTCAAAGCCTTAGCTAAAATTAACTTTCTATAAGAAAATAATAACAATGAAAACATATTGTTTACCAACCACGTACATTAGATTTCAACACATTCTCCTAAGAAAAAGATTTATGTAGAAGCATTTCATAAAAAAAAATTGTGTCAAAACAACATGTTTCTGCAGCTAAGTCAAATGAACCGGCTCTTTCCTTAAAGGAAAATTCATACCAATGAATTATGATTCCAATATATCCAGAGTGTTTTAAAACCCAGTGATTTCCAGATGACAAAGTCAAGAAGTACAGAATTTCTTGCATGGTTGTAGAATCAGCAGGTGATCAAAACAAAACAAAGAAAAATTGCAAATAGAACAAAAATAAATGAGCTACAATCAGAAATTTGGTTTGTAATTATCCCAAGACAGAACATATGGCTGGGCAGGGTTTGTAATTGTCTCTAAGCTAAGAAATTTGAAGACTAATATCAAGGCTTGGTTTGCTGATTTTGAATTAAACAGAAAACGTAAAGAGAAGAATCTTATTGAGGAGATTGCTTGGTTTGATGCCAAGTCCGAGAAGAATCAGTTGTCTTTTGAAGAAATTAGCATTCGGACTTTAGCTAAAAGTGAATTGCTGGATCTTTATTTGATGGAGGAAAGAAATTCAATTCAGAAGTGTAAGCTGTTGTGGCTTAAAGCAGGAGATGAAAACACCAACTTTTTTCATAGATTCTTAGCAGCTAAGAAGAGGAAATCTCTTATTTCAGAATTGAGCACTTCAGACGGTACTGCTTTGTTATCTTTTGGGGAAATTGAAGCTGAAATTCTGGGCTTTTTTGCTAATTTATTCCAGAAATTGCCGGGGAGGAGGACAATTCCTTGTAATTTTGATTGGCCAAAGGTCTCTTCTATTCAAAATTCTGCCTTGACAGCCCCTTTCTCCAATGAGGAAATTTGGTTTGCTCTCAAAGGACTTGGCAAAAGCAAAGCTCCTGGGCCCGATGGATATACTTCAGAATTTTTTATTAAATTCTGGAAATATTTGAAAGGGATTTTTACAGGTTATTTAGTGAATTTCATCGCAATGGTCATTTAAATTCATGCTTGAAGGAGAATTTTATTTGCTTGATTCAGAAAAAGGAGGTGGTTGTGACTGTCAAAGATTTTAGGCCTATTAGTTTAACTTCCTCAATTTACAAAATCCTTGCCAAGGTGCTTGCTGAGAGGTTAAAAAAGGTAATGCCTTCTATTATTTCTCCGAGTCAAAGTGCTTTCATCGAAGGAAGACAAATTTTAAATCCCATTCGTATTGCTAATGAAGCAGTAGAATTTTATAAAATAAAAAAGAGGAAAGGGTGGATCTTAAAGCTTGATATTGAAAAAGCCTTTGACGGTGTTGATTAGGATTTTTTGGATGAAACTCTTTGTTTAAAAGGCTTTGATAGTAAATGGATTCAGTGGATACAAGGACATGTGAGAAATCCTAAATATTCAATTTTTGTTAATGGTCTTTCCCCGTCTCGTAGATTAAGACAAGGAGATCCACTTTCTCTTTTCTTATTCATTTTAGTCAGTGAGGTATTTAGAGCTTTAATTGATAAAGTTCATTCTAAAGGTGCTTTTGAAGGTTTTAGAGTTGGACAAGACAATGTTCATGTTTCAATTCTCCAATTTGCAGATGATACATTGTTATTTTGCAGAGATGACGACGGTATGTTCAATACTTTAATTCAGACAATTGAATTTTTCGAATGGTGTTCGGGGCTGAAGATTAATTGGGAGAAATCTGCCCTTTGTGGTATTAATGTAGAGGATTCGAAGATAAGTCAGTTTGCTTCAAGGTTGAATTGCAAGATTGAAGCTTTGCCTTTTAATTACTTGGGGCTTCCATTAGGAGGACATCCTAAGAATGAGTCTTTTTGGCAACCGGTTCTTGATAAAATCCAAAAGAAAATGGATAGGTGGAAAAGATTCACATTGTCAAGAGGAGGGAGATTAACGCTTTGTTCATCAGTTCTATAAAGTATACCTTTATACTTCTTGTCATTGTTCCTAATGCCTCCTTCGGTTAGTGTGGGTTAGAAAGGATTTTGGGTACATTCTTCTGGGAAGGAAATGATGGTAGTAAGATAAATCTGTAAGGCCTCCAATTATTAAGAAATATGAAAGAAAGGGTAAGAATGTAATTAGAGGAAAAGAATCGGGGACCACGGGGTGTGAGGGACGTTGCACAGAGAGGGAAGAGGGGGAGTGAGGTATTTGAGTGTGTCTATACCTCTGGAGGTTGTTGTTGGGAATTTTGTGGACAGTTTTTGTAGGAGAGAACCAGCCTCTCGAATGCTGGGTGTTTCTCTTGTTATTTTCTTCATAAATATATATCTTGAATCACCCTCTCCATATTGTAGAACTCACAATATTGGAGAGTGGGATCCTTTCTTCTGCTGTGAATTCTTGGTTTCTTGCATTTAGTTGTTATCTGAGTGAAGGTGCAGGTTAAGGTCAATGGATACCTAACAAATTGGTCTCAGAGCACGTTCGCCCTGGGGAGGACACGAAAAATGGCCATGGAAGAGAGGCTCTCTGGAGCCGATAAGGAAATTTCCGAGATGAAGGAGGCTCTTCGGAACTTTGAGAAGCTTATGGAAAAGGGTTGGGAAAAAGTAACAGGGGATATGCGAGAGAATCAGAAGGCCCTGGTGATGATGATAGCAGAAGGATCAACGGGTAAACGAATCTCCAGAACCACGGAGGTCAATGGCTTAAAAATAAAACAACCCGAGAATATGATCATGAACGAGATAGGGGACGAGGCGGAGTCATCCTAGAGTAAGAAAGGGGAGGGGTACACTAATCGGAGTAAATTTAAGAAGTTAGAAATGCCTGTTTTCGCAGGGACGAATCCGGACGCTTGGTTAGTGCAAGCGGAGACCTACTTCGAAGTGCATCAATTGAGTGACACAGAGAAAATCAATGTTTCGATAGTTAGCTTCGAACTGGAAGTCATCGATTGGTACCGTTGGACGAATAATCGCAAGAAAATGGCATCCTGGGAGGACGTAAAAGAGAGATTATTCGATAGATACAGACCATCACAAGAAGGGAGACTGTGCGCGCGTTTCTTGGCCATCAAGCAGGAAGGTACAGTAGTAGAGTTCAGGGCGAAATTCGAAGCATATTCGGGACCGTTACCAGAGCTGTCGGAAGACATATTAGAGAATACGTTTCTAAACGGCCTGATTCCGGCGATTAAGGCCGCTGTTGTCAGTAGACAACCGCGTGGGCTGGAGGAAATCATGAAACAAGCCCAGTTGATTAAGGATAGAGAAATGGCCCTAAAATTAGCAACGAGCGAGACCTATTCGAGCCCAATAAATAAAAGCCCAGGGCCCAGCAACCAGCGTGGAGGAGGTAGACCCAATGAAGGCCTACGTACAGTGTCGATTCCGGAGAAGGGGAATCCTACTCGCAAAGGGCCCTTGCCCAGACGACTAACCGACGCCGAGTTTCAAGCAAAACGAGAAAAGGGGCTGTGCTTCTGTTGTGACGAGAAATACACCAAAGATCACCGCTGTAAGAAACTTGAACTACGGGAACTTCGCGTAGTCTAGGAGAGCGAGTACGGAGACATTGAGGTCAAGCAAGAAGAACACGAACTAGAAGAAGAATGGGTGCTAGCCGAGACGGAGTTCAAAGCACTAGAGGTAATCTCCGTGGAACTTGACTTTAAGTCCGTGATTGGCTTTATGACTCCTGGCACTATGAAGATACATGGCAAGGTTGGAAGGAAAGACGTGGTTGTGTTAATCGACTACGGGGCGACACATAATTTCATTTCGAAACAGCTAGCAGTTGAGTTGGAGTTACCTCGAGTGGACACGTTGAAGTATGGAATAGTGCTGGGCAATGGAATGACAGCGGAAGGTCACGGGATGTGCAAGGATGTAATGATACATCTGAAGGAAATCACTATTCAAGCAGACTTACTTCCATTCGAACTAGGGGGAGTAGATATTATTCTGGGCATGCTCTGGTTGAGGACGTTGGGTATCATGGAGGTCAACTGGAATGAATTGACCATGTCGTTCGATGTGGGAAAGGAACGAGTTACCATACGGGGGGATCCTTCGCTAACAAAGGCACAAGTCTAGTTGAAGATGCTGACAAAGAGCTAGAGTGATACAGACCAAGGATTTCGGGTGGAACTAAAGAACATATCATCAGATGAATCCGAAGAAGACGAAGAACAGAGTGCATCGGGGACCCCGGATAATCTTCCTTATGAAGTCGTCAAGTTGATAACCGAGTATACTACCATCTTCAACCTGCCCGAGGGACTACACCCCAGAGGGATATTGATCACAAGATCAACTTATTGGAAGGACATCCGCCAATTAACGTGAGACCGTATAAGTACGCACATGCCCAGAAGGATGAAATCGAGAGACTTATAACGGAAATGCTGGCGTCTGGGATCATCCAACCAAGTACAAGCCCCTTCTCTAGTCCCGTACTGTTAGTGAAGAAGAAAGACGGAGGGTGGCGGTTCTATGTCGACTATCGAGCTCTAAACTGGGTAACAGTACCCGATAAATTTCCAATTCCCATGATAGAAGAACTGTTGGATGAGCTGCACGGTTCAATGGTATTCTCTAAACTAGACCTAAAATCTGGGTATCACCAAATCAGAATGAATCGAGAAGATGTCGATAAGACTGTATTCCGCATGCATGAAGGGCATTACGAATTCCTGGTGATGCCTTTCGAACTCACTAATGCTCCGGCTACTTTTCAATCCTTGATGAACCAGGTATTTCGACCATTCCTACGGAGGTGTGTACTGTTCTTTTTCGATGACATTCTTATTTATAGCCCAGATTTCGAAACTCACATGACACATCTCACAATGGTATTCAATGTGCTGAGAGATAACCGACTTGTCCTCAATGAGAAGAAATGTGCCTTCGCTCAGAACAGAGTGGAATATTTGGGACACTGGGTCACGGTGAATGGAGTGGAAGCAGATGAGAGAAAGGTGAAAGCTATGTTGACGTGGCCACAACCTCGTTCTTTGAAAGAATTGAGAGGCTTTTTGGGGCTCACGGGGTACTATAGGCGATTTGTGCTAAATTATGGATCTATAGCTGCCCCGTTGCATCAATTGCTAAAGGAGGACTCTTTTCATTGGTCCCCTGAAGCACTAGATGCCTTCCAACAACTGAAAACAGCAATGACTACTCTTCCAGTCCTGGCTCTTCCAGATTTCTTAATTCCCTTCGTGTTAGAAACCGATGCTTCCGGAACGGGGTTAGGGGCTGTCCTTACCCAAAAACAGAGGCCTATTGCTTATTTCAGTCAGAAACTATCGGAAAGAGCAAGACTGAAACCCGTATACGAGAGGGAATTAATGGCAATAGTGTTTGCGGTGCAAAAGTGGCGGCATTATCTGTTGGGGCAGAAATTCACGGTATTAACAGACCAAAGGGCACTCAAAAGTTTGTTAGAGCAGAGAGAAGTGCAACCGGAATACCAGAAGTGGTTGATCAAGCTGTTGGGTTACGATTTTGAAATTAGATACAATCTAGGGTTGTTAAATAAGGCGGCAGACGCTCTGTCGAGAGTACATCCAGGAGGAGAATTATCAGCAATTACGGTCCCAAACATTGTTAACGTTGATGTGATAATGAGTGAGGTTGCATCAGATATCGAATTGCAGAAAATCATCCGGGAAATACAAGAAGATCCAGCGAGTCACCCCAAGTTCTCACTGTTCCAGGGGCAATTACGCTACAAGGACAGGTTAGTACTTTCTGATACCTCTGTTTTGATCCCTTCGATTCTACAGCTATTCCATGATTCGGTAATGGGGGGTCATTCGGGGTTCTTGAGGGCTTATAAACGATTGATGGGGGAGCTGTATTGGAAGGGAATGAAAAAAGCTATGAAGATCCAGGAGGAGAATTATCAGCAATTACGGTCCCAAACATTGTTAACGTTGATGTGATAATGAGTGAGGTTGCATCAGATATCGAATTGCAGAAAATCATCCGGGAAATACAAGAAGATCCAGCGAGTCACCCCAAGTTCTCACTGTTCCAGGGGCAATTACGCTACAAGGACAGGTTAGTACTTTCTGATACCTCTGTTTTGATCCCTTCGATTCTACAGCTATTCCATGATTCGGTAATGGGGGGTCATTCGGGGTTCTTGAGGGCTTATAAACGATTGATGGGGGAGCTGTATTGGAAGGGAATGAAAAAAGCTATGAAGGATTATGTGGAGAAGTGTGTAATTTGTCAGAAGAATAAAACAGAGGCAGTGTCACCGGCAGGGTTACTTCAACCGCTTTCGATACCGGAACGAATTTGGGAAGAAATTGGTATGGATTTTGTGGAGGGTCTGCCTAAATCGCATGGAGTAGACTCCATTATGGTTGTGGTGGACAGGCTGAGTAAGTATGCCCATTTTGTGACCCTTAAACATCCATTTTCAGCCAAGGAGGTGGCAATGGGATTTATCAACGAGATCGTCATATTACACGGATTTCCGAAGTCGATAGTATCTGATCGGGATGCCATTTTTATGAGTAACTTTTGGAGTGAGTTATTTCGGATCCAAGGGACTCAACTGAAGAAGAGCACCTCTAAACCCACAAACCGACGGACAGACAGAAAGGGTCAATCGATGTTTGGAAACCTATCTCAGATGTTTCTGTAATGAACAGCCTAAGAAGTGGGAACAATGGATATGTTGGGCGGAGTATTGGTACAATACCAATTTCCACGCATCCCTAAACACAACACCCTTCCATGTGGTGTATGGTCGACAACCACCTCGCCTAGTATCATATGGAGAAAGAAAAACAGCTAACAGTACACTGGAACAACAGTTGCTGGATCGTGATGTAGCTTTAGCGGCTCTTAAGGAGCAATTGAGACTCGCACAAGATCGGATGAAAAAGCAAGCAGATAGACACCGGCGGGAACTAGAATTCCAGGAGGGAGATAAGGTTTTTCTGAAATTAAGACCTTACCGCCAAAGATCAGTGGCTCAGAGGAGGTGTGAAAAACTATCACCTAAGTTTTATGGACCTTACGAAATCATGGAGCGCATAGGCCCGGTTGCTTACAAGCTGAGATTACCATCCTCCTCCTATATACATTCTGTCTTTCACGTGTCTCAATTAAAGAAAGCCATTGGGCCACATGTTACTGTGCAACCGAACGCTCCCCTGCTTTCTGATGATTATGAGTGGACCGAGGTACCATAAGAGGTCCTAGGAGCGCGATGGAATGGAGAAAAAGAGGAATGGGAATGTCTTATTCATTGGAAGAAGCGACCCAGCAGTGAAGCCACGTGGGAGTCCTACCATAATATCAATCAGCAGTACCCCGATTTTCACCTTGAGGACAAGGTGGCTGTGAACCCCGGGGGTATTGTAAGGCCTCCAATTATTAAGAAATATGAAAGAAAGGGTAAGAATGTAATTAGAGGAAAAGAATGGGGGACCACGGCGATGTGAGGGACGTTGCACAGAGAGGGAAGAGGGGGAGTGAGGTATTTGAGTGTGTCTGTACCTCTGGAGGTTGTTGTTGGGAATTTTGTGGACAGTTTTTGTAGGAGAGAACTAGCCTCTCGAATGCTGGGTGTTTCTCTTGTTATTTTCTTCATAAATATATATCTTGAATCACCCTCTCCATATTGTAGAACTCACAATATTGGAGAGTGGGATCCTTTCTTCTGCTGTGAATTCTTGGTTTCTTGCATTTAGTTGTTATCTGAGTGAAAGTGCAGGTTAAGGTCAGTGGATACCTAACATAATCATTTGGTTAGATGGAGTCTTGGTTCGAAGACTCAAAAAGATGGTGGACTTGGAATTGGTGCTTTGAAGCAAAGAAATTTGGCTTTGCTAGCTAAATGGGGTTGGCGCTTTATGAATGAACCTCATTCTTTTTGGAGAAAAATTATAGTCAGCATTTATGGGTCGACTAATATGGGTTGGAATTTGGGCTCTAGAAAAGGATCTAGTCTCTGCAGCCCATGGATGTACATTTCTAAAGTTTGGAGCCAATTTGACTCACTGGCACATTTTCGGTTGGGAAATGGGAAAAGGATTTTGTTTTGGGAAGATCCTTGGTTGAATAATTCCTCTCTAAATGACTGTTTTCCTCGGCTGTTTGCTATTTCATCTTCCCCAAAAAACTCATTTTCAGCTCATTGGGATACACAAACTAACTCTTGGAACATAGCTTTTCGAAGACTTTTGAAAGATAAGGAGATAGTGGATTTTCAAGCTCTTTTATCTACTATTTCAGCAGTTTCTATTGGTTCCCATGAAGATTCTAGGCACTGGTCACTTGATTCTACAGGTATTTTTTCTGTGAAATCTCTATCTCATCACTTGGTATCTTCTTCCCCTATGGACAAAGAATTACATTCAGCATTATGGAAAACTAAGAGTCCCAAGAGAATCAACATTCTATTATGGATAATGCTTAACGGAAGCCTTAATACTTCAGAAGTTGTACAAAAGAATAATCCTTCCAGTTGCTTATTGCCTTCGGTTTGTGCTCTACGTTTTAAGGATGAAGACTCTCTCAATCATGTTTTTTTCAATTGCTCCTATGCTAAGCTTTGTTTTTTTTTATATACGGAAACAAAGATTTCATTGAAGTAATGAAAATAGACTAATGCTAAAAATACAAACTCCACATAGGAGAGAAACAAAAAGAAGTAAAAGGATTACAAAGCAATAAAAAAACATGCCAATTCAAACTAATATCACAACAAGAATAGCCTTCGAAAGATTTGTAGAGATCGCACCAAGGAGAGGCTTTGGGTTGCAACGAAAAGCCAGAGAAGCCAATATATAACTGACGAATTAATGGACCAAGAACTAGAAACCAGTTTCAAAATAACCTTCAAAATAACAAGAATCCCCAAAATGATCTGGTACTCCACAATCTCTTCATCCTTCATCAATCTTCTATAGGTAAAACTCCATGAATTGGAATTTGAATCCCAGAACTCCAAAACCCAGCAGCAGACCTTAATCACCATCGCCCACTTTGCTATCCCATTCATTTAATGCGTCCTTGATCTTGATCCCCAACAATAACAGTCTCTACACTTTATATCCTTCCGATTTTTCAAAAATTCAGTTCCAGCCCGAATTCCAGCCAAAATCAAATCAACTGATGAAGAGGCAAAAACATCCCCACAAAAACTGCTGTCAGCATTCCTTTCCCAACAAATTCAACATGTGCAGGCTCATGTCCACTTCCACTGCCCTTCAAATTTTCATGAACTAAAATTTTACTTTCATCCCAACCCTCCCTTTAAAATTTCAGTTCAAAATTTCCAGAACTGAAATTTTACTTTCATCCCAAAGAATGAGCATTCCAACAGATCTTCCATACGTTTCTACATGCACCCAATTCACCTCTCTTGAACTCCAAATCAATTTAGTAAATTTCCTATCAATCGATGCCATTTTTGTTTCCATAATCATTACCACTTCCGGACACAATTGTTGCAAAAAATAAAAATCTAAAAAAATCTCTTTAAACTTACTCTCTTAGAACCATCTCCCAAACCTCTAGTGTTCCAAGACAAAATCTTCATTTCTTTGAAGCTAAGGAGGAAGATTGTGCTACTTCCCGAAAGTGCAACCCACTAGCTTTGATTAAAGCTTCAAATTTACGCAACTCAGGATGTGGATGAAAATCACTTACCATCACCATGTCATCCCCCCCATTCTGATTTTTATCAACCAAAATTAGAGATTCGAAAACACTTTCCAAGTTGATCACCGGAGACTTTTCCTCCAATTGCTCATCAAATTGTAATAAGTGATTAGGAGTCTCCCTCTCCGGACTACTAAGACTCACATCGGAGTCATAATCCTGCTCCCCAATCCCATTTAAACAAGAAAATCGACCTTTTGAATAAATGGATCGTTAGGCTTCAAAATAGCTCTATAGAAATGAGTCCCAGTCAGACCTAAATTGCATTCATCAAGCTCACCACCTAGTCTGGAACACTCAAAGAATTCACAGCACCATCGTCATTAATCTCACTTGGAAGGAGAATTTTGGAAATGGATTCTTCAAAATTTTTTACATTGAACAAAGAGGAAGTATTAGTCTTCTGAACCACCAACTCTTTATCAACTTTTCTAGTATAATACTTAGAATAAGTAGCACAAAACTTGTCCCTTACTTCCTTAACCGAGGCTGGAATAGGTGACTTATTATTCGGAGAAGCAAAATTACCTTCCAATTCTGTTGAAATCAAACCAGCCGAGGACTTCTCTTCATTTAAAGTGCACTCATCTGCTGAAAATTCTTCACCTAAAACCCCTCCACCACCAGCAACCGAGGACTCCACTTCAAGTTCTTTTCCCAAAGAAGATTGATGGTCTTGGAATAATTCAATTAAATCAGACGACTCCCCATTCTCTTTCTCATTTAATGTCTCCCTTTCCTTCGCATCACTCCACTTTAATGGCTCCTCAAGAGACTTACCCCATGGACATGGCTCTTCAATAAAGGGATGCAAAAAAAAATAAGTCATTACCATTTGGAGAACCTTGCACTTCCCTTTCCTTCAAAGACGATGAAGCTGAATTGATCATTAAATCTGAAATTAAAACATCTTGCATCTCCCCAATACTCCCGATCTTTGATTTTAAAACCATCTTAGTAACAGAATTTTCCTTTGAAGACAAGGTATTAAAAGGGAGCATCTCTTCATCTTTCATGACTTGATAAATACATTTTAAATCCACTGAATTTGAGAAGTCCTTTAGAACAAGGGAATCCCATAGCAATTCTGGAGGCTCCACCAAAGAGACATTCTCAACATTAATTGCAAAACTACCCAGGGAGCCATGTTGAACATCTATAGAGGCCGGAATGAAACCACAAAGGTTTTTTCTAACCTTTATTCGAGCAGCTGAAATATCAATAAGATTTAGTGTTTCCATTGCAATTTCTTCTAATCCTCCAAAATGTAGACCGATTGCTTCAAAAACTCTTCTTTTCCAGAATTTAAGTGGCAAATTCCGGATTAAAATCCAACCTCCATACCCTTTAATGAATTTTGGAAAACTGTGGAGTTTATCAGACCAAGACTCAATCTTTAAATGAAACTCCTTTACCAGTTGCCATTTACCAAGAGTGGCTAGATTAGCTTCATTTGCACCTCCTTTCACAAGAGTCAAAGCTTTATCCAGCAAGAAGGGGTTGATTTGAACACTCACCCGAAAATAAGATTCCAAAGGCTCCTTAATCGTCTTCCACTTTATGTGAGCAAACAATTTTGACACCACCAGCAACTTGTCAAACTCCAAATCCACCACCTTTGATGGTTTTCTTATCCAAAAAGAAGAAACTGAAGCCATAGGACTCTGTAGAAAAGGCCTCAACACCGCCACCTCCTTGCCTCTAACTTGCTTCGAAATGTCCCCAAGCTCAGTAGCAATATCAGTAGAAGAACACAACTCACAGTTCCCAAACATTTCCTTGGATTCAAATTCCTTCAAAAAGCCTGAAATCATCTCCAAAAACACAATCCAACCTTTCTTTTGAAAACCCAAAGATACTTCAACAACTTTTCGACCACTAGTGAGAGGCCAAACGATACATTGCGCAATCCACCCTGAAGCCAATCGAATTTTGAACAGCTCCACCGTTCCATCATCATCTTTAAATTTCCTTTGATGAAAGTATGCCTCATCATTCTTCACAAGAGTTGCTACCGATTCGACAAGCCACTTCAGATGTACCAAAGACAAAGGAATCTTCAACCTCCTAGAGGTATTTTCAATAAAAATTAAGTGCTTCTCACTCCAGATTCTAAAATAAAGTGCTTCTCACTCCAGATTCTGAAATAAGATTGATTCACACAACAGCTTCTAGTCTCCATCAAGACAAATCAATCAAGAGCAAAAACCTAGCCAGAGTGAAATCAATCTAGAAGCCTTAAAAGGAAAACCAACGGGAAAAAAAACCAGGGAGAAATGATGAAGAATAGACATGAAAAAACCCATGCATAGAAGGAAAATGGAAGAGTTATAGTCGACGATGAAGACAGACAGTGTGAAAAGAAGGGAGACTGACCAACAAGGAAGACGAAGGGTTACGGTCAGCAAGGGAAAGAAAGACGACGAACGGGAAAAGATGTCTGAGAAAATGGCGGTGGCATCCTTTGTTATGAACAAACACGACTGTTGAGTTTGCACTCCAAAATCCCTAATGGACAGCCGCAAAAGGTCAACAGGTGATGGACGGAGGATCAAACAACCGGCAGGAAGGTGGTCGGAGAGTAGAGGGGTCAGAACGGCGTCGGGAGGTTAACGGAAGGACAGACTAAGAGAGAAAAGAGAAGAGAGAATGTGAGGGGGTTGAAAGTTTGGTACAAGTTGTTTTCTATTTTTGAGCTACAATGGGTTTTTTCCAATTTATTCAGAAGCAACATTTTTCAGATTGTTTTTGGTCCAATATTTTTGAATTCCAAGGCTAGGTTGATTTGAAACAATGCAATTAAGGCTATTCTTTCAGAACTTTGGTTGGAACGAAAGATTTTTCAGAACAAGCATCTTCTTTGGATTGACAGATTTGAATAAGCTCGACTCAAGGCTTCTTCATGGTGTTCCTTGTCAAAGTGTTTCGTGGGTTTTTCACTTCAGGACATGTCTAAATTGTAGTGCATTTATATATCCTTCATAGTCTACGAGTTGTTATGTTTTGTTATGATTTCCCTTATTGTTTTTATCTTTTGTTGTTGCATTTTGTTTTTTTTTTCTCTCCCTTGTGGATTTTGTATCTTTTAAGCATTAGTCTCTATTCATTATATCAATGAAAAGTCTAGTTTCTTGTTTCAAAAAAAAGCAACAATCGTGCTCCATCATTTCTTTATCAACATGTCATCTTTCTGATTATCTTAATCGTTCACTAGCAAATGATGAAGCAAGATTTAGCCATGAACAATTGCACAACGTCTAACACATTTCACTTCACATGTAAGCACACTATAGGAAAAAAAATTGTTTTATAATCTCTTCTTGTGTACCTAGCCTAGGATGAAAAACCATTATACTTGATGATGAAATGATAAAGCATGAATCATTTTACAATATTGAATAGGTTATAAATTTCTGTTGGTCTAGGCCAGCTAAATGCTGCTAAAAAATCATTGTAAACAAAAGGTAGTGGAAACTATTGAGCACTCAAAAAAAGTGTCAGGTTATAGTTAAGTTATTTGAGAGAAGAAATTGACCAGAAAAAGATTTCTCAGCGAGGAATAACTTACCAGCATGTCTCAAATTTGCTTGTTGATGTAGACAGGACCTATATCGAAGTCCCCTAAACACATTCATCTGCAATTAAAGTGGTAATTAATAATCTCACTAATTAAAATAAATGAATGCTAACAGTGCAAAACTCCAAGATGGGGCATCTCTCTCTCCTTCCCCCTCTCTCTTCTCCATCCCATTCTTGTGACCTCATTGTCCCTTCACCATGCTTCAACAATCGCCCTCTTCCTCGAACATGGTTGCTCCAATCAGTGCAGCCAAATGTGCTATTGAGTGAGCACAAGGTGTTTATCCTTGAAAGGTGCATGGATAGAAGAAGCCAGTCGGATGGAAGACCAAGCAACCCTGATCTTTGGAAACCAATGACAGAGAGAATCTCTTAAAAAACTATGCAAGTGGAAGAATGTTTTGTTCTCTAAAAGAGGGAAACTAACCCATACAAATGCAGTTTTGTCTAGTATTCCAGTTTACTATCCTTATCTTTAAATATCTTTCAAAGACGACCAAAAGATTGAAGAAGCTTATCAAAGATTTTTTTTGTGGAAGGGATCTAGAAATGGTGGTGGCAGCAACCTTGTCAACTGGGGGAGAAACTCTTAGCCCTTTATGTAAAACAAGCCTTGATATTGGCAGCCTCAAGAATAAAAAATTTCCCCTATTTTTTATTTTTTGTTATCACTAGTATAAGCTACTAGCTTATGCACAACTCAACTAACCTACCCCACAATATTTAATAGTTGGGAAGCTCATAAGATTTTTTTTTTCTTTATAAGAAATAGAGCTTTCATTAAAAAAAATATGAAAGAAAACAAAAGGTATACAAAAAGACAGCCCAACAAAAAGAGCCAAGCTTGACTAACTATACAAAAAGGTCTCCAATCCAAAAGAATAAGACCAAGAAAATAAGTGACAACTTCTTGGTAATCAAAGCCCAAAGATAAGCACTAAACCTAGCTAAGTCTCAAACCTCTTCCCTAGATCTCTCAATCTCTCTAAAAGTCCTACTATTCCTCTCTAGCTAAATTGATGCAGTAGGATTGATGGTTAATTAGATATTAATCTTGCTTAATTCCTTAGTTGATCCCTTTTAGTATCTTTTTGTATATATAGCACTTAGCTTGTTCTTAATTCTCTATAAATAGGGAATTCTTCTCTTGTATTTCATAACTTTTAATCATAATAAAGATTTTTTGATAGACTTCTTGGAGAGAATTCTCCTTTGTCCATTAGGCTACTACACCAATTTGGTATTAGAGCAACCATATGGGCCAATGTTGGTTGCCGCTGATGGAAGATCGAGAAACTCTTATTGACGCAGTTCGCAAGAGGGAGTTTCATGGGTTGTGCTCGTTACGCAACAACGCACAATTATTTATAGAGGTGACACCTTTTAGAGCACCCTCTTTTCAAGATTAAAAAGGAAATTTCAAGAATTTGCCAAGAATTATCCAAGAATGGAATTTTATAACACAAGAAGGAAATTCAAGGCCAAAAAAACCTTCTTTCGATTTTGAATCAACGACCAATGGAGGCGAAAAATTATTCAAGAACACACCTAAATTCCTACATCAACCTGAAGCGTTGGAGAAAATCAGGAAGGGGATGATTGATGTTCAACAAATTTTGGAGGAATTAACTCACAAATTAGATCGGTTTACTACAAATTGATAAATTCAGTGCAAAGAAGAACTCACTCGAAACCAAGAACTCATAGATAATGTGAAAAAAAATTCAAGAAAATCAAGAACCCATCTCAAGTCGTGAAGACACAAGCAAAAAAGACGACACGAGCGAAGGATGAAGCTGTGCATTCTTTTCCAACTCGAAATTAGCCCTAGTTAAGTTCGATGACACGCCATCATCACCCTCTGGCGAGAATCATGCTTTTTCAATCCGTAACCCACGTGACCAAACCCGCAAACAACCCCAATTAAATGTGTTAGGTGCTCCAATCCGACCCATGCCCAAACCAATTCTTGATACCTTGACCCAACCCATACACAAACTAAATTACATTATGTTAACCTGGCCCAAGTCGAGCTCTTTCCTGATATTCAACAAATGGTTTGGATTCATCATTTCCTGCAAAACATAGCGGTGCCCCAATCGCACCATTTTTCAACCACCATCTCCCAAATTTTTCAATCAACAATTTTTTGAATGAGTCTATGAAAGAAAAGAAATTTTTTCATGGGTTTGTGGATTGTTTTGCTGCTCCAACAATGGCAAAGAAGGTATGGCAAGAGTTCTTCAGTAAGAGTGAAAACAAATTGCAGCAATCGAGAGAATTTTTTATGGAAATAATAAGAAAACTTGAACGAAATGGATTTGTGAATGAAGAGAAGTTTTTTCAAGGGATTATGAATTATTTTGTTAATAAGTGGAAATTTTTTCAAATCATCGAAAGAAGCGTCATTGGAACCATTACGACTTATCAACTATTCTCATTCGAGCAATTTACTTTTGTCCCCCTATCTTCATTTTTTTTTAAACCTCAAGGACGAGTTTTTCTTTTTTTAGGGATAGAATATGATGTAGTAGGATTAGTAGTTAATTAGATATTAAGCTTGGTTAATTCCTTAGACTCCGTTTGATAACCATTTGGTTTTTGGTGTTTGAAAATTGTGCTTGTTTTCTTACCTTTTTTCTACAATGGTTTGCATCTTTTCTACCATGGTTTCCATCTTCCTTAAGGAAACATTTGAGTTTCTAGCCAAATTCCAAAAACAAAAACAAGTTTTTAAAAACTACTTTTTTTAGTTTTCAAAAGTTTGCTTGGTTTTTGAAAACATAGGTAAAAAGTAGATAACAAAACATGAAACCCATAGGTGGAAGATGTATTCTATTTATAGGCTTAATTTTAAAAAACCAAAAACCAAATGATTATCAAGAGGGGTCTTAGTTATCTCCTTTTAGTATCTTTTTGTATTTTTAGTACTTAGCTTGTTTTTAATTCTCCATCAATAGGGAATTCTTCTCTTGTATTTCATAACTTTTGATCGTAATAAAGATTCTTTGATAGACTTCTTGGAGAGAATTCTCCTTCGTCCCTTAGGCTACACCACAAATCAAACAAGTAAACTAACATCCCTAAAGGATATGATTAAGAACCTCGGTTGTGTTTCTACTGGGAATGCACCATTGTGGCCATAGCAAAAGAAGAATGCTTTTGAATACAACCCAAAGTATTAACCCTCACAAGTAAAACTTGTCAAGCAAAAAATTTGACCTTCTTAGGGAATTTCAGCTTCCAAGCGAGGGAAAAAAAAACAATAGGGATCTAGGGAGAGGAATCACACAAGGGAGGAAAAAATAATTTACAAGAGAAACTCTTAGAGGAGTTGGGAGCCCTCCCTCCTCATGCCTGGACTAGCCGAAAAATCCCCTAGCAAAGAAAGACGAGTGGAGACCTCCAAATGTCTCCCTATCCGACAAGCAATGTTGAAATCCAAGAAAGGTCAAGGACTAATTAACCGAGGAGGGTAAGACAAAAGCCATAGTATGAAATCTCATCAAGGACTATTACAGATAAATCCCTCACGGGTGATCTAGTTCATGCTATCAGTCCTAGTTCGAGCAACCTTTATTTGGTGATCTAGAAGGATACTTACCCTAAGAAAATAAAAATATTCTTATGGGAACTTAGTCTTGGTGGAATTAATACAATCGATTGATTACAAAGGAGAATGTCTCATTTCACCCTCTCTCCATCATGGTGTGTGATGTGTTCTTCGAATTCAGAGCATCTCTTTGCACATTGTTCTTTTGTTTCACAGTATTGAGTAACAATGCTAGATGCTTTTGGAAATAGATGAGAAATCTCCCAAAAAAGTGTAGGGGATTGTTTGTTTATTTAATACCAGTTGGGATTTGTTTTGTGTAAATCCCCTAGCCTTTTGTGGGAGATTCCTCATCTCCCCACTGTTTTAACTCTCTTATCCTAATAAAGTTTGTGTCCTATTAAAACTTGCAAACAACTACAATCTAACAAACGTGATAAATAGATTGACTAAAATGCTTACCGGCAGAGAATATGAAGCACTGGAAAACCCAAGTTCTTGATAACCTAAACATTTAATCCAATTGAATTGCATTGCATCAATTAGGAACAAATAAAATTGTGAGCAAAGCATAAGACGAAAAAATAAAGAAACTCAAAGTACCATAGCGATGAAGAGGAAGCCAAAATTCATGGTGAGAAAGAGAAACGGCTTCCATGGACAAAACGCGAGCAAAGCTTGAGCAGAAGAAGGGGTTTAACAAAACAGAATCATGAGCCTAAGACTGAAAGAACTTCAATCACCATAGCATAAGTCAAACACAGTTGCAAATAAACATCAACAATTTATGCCCAGAAAGTAACTTAGGAAGAGATGAATTTGGTTCGGTCAGATGAATCAGAAGACGAAGTACAAAAACACGATGCTGGACGCAAGACGGAGCAATGTAGAGTTGTTGATGGATGAAGTGAAGTGATTACCAGAACCAAAAGAATTGCGTAGCGAGAAATGGCGGATGATACAGAGAGTGAAGGGAGAGGGATAGGGCAAAAGCTTGTCTTCTTCTTCCTATTCTTCTTATTCTTCTTCTTCTTGTTGCAGAAGAAATTATAAGGAGTGGGCAATATTTGTATTTGTATAATTGTATTTGTCTGTTTCGTAGCAGATATTTACGTCATTGTTAATCTTAACCGATACGGGCACGGGGCATGGCACTCTCTGTAACAGTAAGAACTTCGGTTCGGTTTGGCATATCCCTTTTTCTGAAAAAATACTCTTTTAAGAATAATAAATATATTTATGGTTAAATTATACAAAATACCCTTAAACTTTAGAATAGGTTTCAATTATGTCTCTAGACCTTAAAAAGTTTTATTTTTACCCTTAAACTTTAAAATTTGTTCCAAAAAATACCTTTAAACTTTGAAATTATTCCAAAAAAAATTGGTTAAAATAAAGGACGAAAATTGACGTGGCAACTAATGTGTAAAGCGTATGTGATATTATTTTATGTTTATTTCATCTCAAAAGACATTGTTAAAATTATTTACATAATTAATTTTTGCACACCACCTATTTCGTCACATAAATGATGTTGTAAATGATGTCAATATGCCTCCCAATTTTTATACATTAACCGTCGAGTCAATTTCCATCTTATTTTAATGAGAAAAAAAAACTCTCCAAGGGTATTTTTGGAACAAAATTCAAGGGTAAAAATGAAACTTTTCAAAATCTAGAAGCATAATTGAAACCTACTATGAAGTTCAAAGGTATTTTGATAATTTAACCTATATTTATATTAGAAAAATAATCATGGATAGTAAAATTGGTTGTCATATTTACAAATTTGTCACACAAAAAAATTACAAATATGGCAATTTTTTTTTAATTTTTTGCATGCCTATTTAAACTTTTTAACATAATTTCCTTTTTACTCTCGTATATCACTTATATATCATTTTTATAGTCTTTCAATGATACATAGCTATCACTGATAGATCATTTTTATGTTTATAGCTGATATACAATTTTTATGTCTATTAGTGATTGATAGCATGTAATTATGCTATCTTATTTCCTATTATTTATGCTAGTTTTGTGATTATTTTGTAAGCTTTTATGCCTATTTCTCTTAATTTTGTAGAAACCGAGCGTGAGGAGCAAAACCGAGTGTTTGGGAGTATTTTGGTGGATATTGGAGCCTTTTGAAGCTTAATTGAAAATTCAAGAAGATTAAAGATGTTATTTGAGCATAAGGCATGTTTTGGGAGATTCTACATCAAATCATGATTCCAACGCATCGAACCAGAGGTCATTCAGACACCCGAGTGAAGAGATATAGCAAAAATGGCCAATGTTATCTGCAGGGTAGCGTCGAGACGCTGCCATAGTGTCTCGATGCTATGAAAAATGCAGTTTTTCACCCAAAAACGCCCGTGAACCACTTTTCTTGTGATTTTCTATATAAACAAGTTTTTGGAGCGCCGTTTTGGGAGGCCAATCTGAGGGTTTCACAATTTTTCACTGAACTAAAAAAAGAGAACATAAAATTTCTCTTTATAAATCCACACACATAATACAAATATGACTCTCCATCCCTCTACAAATCACATCCAACTTACAAAGAGAAGCAAAATAACCACAAGACTAAAGCCTTTCAACTTGAACTTAAGACTAACCAACTGAAGTGGAGGAGTGGTGAAAGGCGCAATAACTTGACTGGGTGAAAAGTGCTCCATAGTAAGCTGAATGAATAAGTATTTAGAAACATAAAAAAAGGTGTTCATCAATCAACAAAAAAAAAACAAGGAAAAAACTTAGAAAATAATCTCCTTTACAACTAACATCAGCAAAATAAAAAAATTTGAGACAAACAAGCTTGAAAATAAAAGTGAGGAATATGAAATGAAATGATTTGCATCATTGTTAAAAGCACTCACTCAGATGAAGGAAGTTGCAGAAAATCTAAAACCATCTGCTCGTGCTCTTCCAACCATCACTGCCTGCTTGACCAGAGCACTAAAAAATGATTATCAGAATGATGTATAAACAAACTGTAGCTCATTATATGTGAATTGAACCAAAATCTTACTAAAAAACTTAACCTACAACCAAACTAGAGAGAGTTAAATATTTGCTCAAAAGCTAAATAGTTCGACGCACAGATGCTCAAGACTCAATATTAAGCTCAAAAACAATAAATTTGTAAAAGCATGTAAGGACAAATAGATAGGAGAACGGAAAAACTCCCTGATATGTTTGCGCGTAGGTGGTGGTGTGTCGATGATAATCTTTTCCTCAAAGATCAATTTTATTACCTACAAAAGAAATAAAACAAGCTAAGCTATGAAAAGTAAAAAATGAAAGCAACGAAGGAAAATAAGTAAATTTAAATGTCTGGCTGCCTCCAGGAAGTACAAATTTTTATAGTCGATTTCTCGACTCGCTGTGTGACAAGTGTCAGGGCACGTAAAAATTCTCGTATTTCTTTGGCCCTTTCTTCCTTGAATCTACAAAGCCCACTAAGCCAGGCAAGCTCATTAGCATTTGATGGGCTGTAGAAAGACATGTCTTTTTGGAATTTTTGAGTTTATCGAATGTAAAAGGCAAAGACTCAAAAGTCTCAAAAGACATAACTAACTCTAAAGACTTGTGAGAATAAAGAAAAAAGCAATTCAAAATTAAGAGGAATGAAATGAAATAGAACAGACGAAGGCTTTTGAACCTCAAACTCTATCACCCGGGCCTCCTCATCGAACTGAAGCTCAACATCTTTCCTTGTCTCACATACCTAAACCTGATATGGCATAAAAACCTCCTCATCACGATCTAAGTCTTCCTCATCGTAAATTCTTACCTCAAGGATGTCGATAGGTGATTGTTCTTGCAGCTTCTCCCATCTCTCCATTGAATAAGCTAACTGGGTGACTTGGTCATCCAAGCTTTGCATCCTAACTTGAGTCTTCTCTTGGAATTGAAGTTCTTCTTGCTGAAACTGGAGAGTGCTATTAGCAAGTTCATTCACTAAAGCCTCTAAAGACATACATGAGTCTAAAGTCTGAAGGCACGGGCTCTGTTGCTCCTCTTGCTATCCATAAAATTGATCCCATTCAAGGCTGTAAGGACCATAATGCATGTAGTGACCTCCAGGAAATCCTCTAATGGTGTAGGCACGTGGCATGAAATCTCGCTGCAACTGGGGTATCCTTCAGTGGGTGTCCATGAAACCAGCATATTCTGCATACCTCCACCGATTGCCTCTACTCTACAAGCATTTGAGAAGCTGAAGAGGTTAACTCATAAATTTTAGATTTGAGCTCACTAACCTTATTGATGTGCGGGGTAGCTCCTCCAAATGACCAGAAATTCTCTGCCATTAGAAAAACATGTATTTATTTGACTCTTTTTTATTTTTTATTATTTTTTCAAAAATAAGAAACCCTACATAGAGAAATCAATTAAATGGCTCCCCTGCAACAACCCCAAATATGATGCGAGCTTGTTTAGGGCTCATCAAATTAAAATTTATAATTACCGATCCTAATTAAATATTTATAGTATTTAATAATAGACCGGATTGAACCACAAGGAACCGGTTATTGATTTCTCTAGTTTGGATTTCTTATTGACACGGACTAAGGGGTTTTGACATAAAGGAATAAAATAACTTAAACTAAAATTAATGAAAGATAAAAGATCTTACCAAGGGCACCAATTCAGGGTATGTAGGCTAACAATGTAAAATTGATCATAGAAACCAATGTGAGATTCAATTTCACTGTCTGAGGAGTTGAGACGCTCTTTCCTAGGGTACTGTAGTCATTTCACTCCTTCTTCATGCTCGGTTGCTCGAATGACCTCCAAATTGGTTAGAATTAACTTCGAATGGATGCAAATGCTCCAAAATACACCATTTGCTCGATTACCTACAAAATAACTAATAAAGCTCATACAATCTATCAAACTAGCATGAAATAAGTGAGATAAAATAGGACTTTTTAGGTCCTATCACGGAGCCTCCCATTAGCCAAGAAAAAAAAAGCTATAGTTTCTTAGCTGCTTCGCTAATCTAGGCTGCAATGATCCTTCCAAGGTTGATGAGGATGCCCTTCGTGATATAATATGCAGCGATGACTCACTCCTTAGATAGGATCTTGTCATGTGTTGTAGGCATAATTCAATTATTGACCAAATACATTGATCGAAGTATACACGCAAGCGCACGCGATCGAAATAATAATAAAATGGTATGTGAGTACCAAGTATCGAATCCCAAGGGAAGCGGATATGAAACTTCTTTTTAAAGCTAATTAATTATTAAGAATACTCAAAATTGAAATTATTTAAGGTTCAAACTAAAGGAACGATGCTTAAGAATTTAAACTAACTAGGAAAGCAATGTAAAGAGTTGGTGATACCAAATTAAGGGAATGTTTAGGGGATCGAGCATGATTTAAGTTGGACTTATGGCAATTGAATATGACAATTAATTAAACAAGCTTAATTGCATAAACCTGAGTAAAATCGGTCGAAATCTCATGTCAATCTCATTCGAACACGCTTAATTAATCGCTTGCCTAAGTGTCCTTAGCGCTAATTGATTAATTAGTTGGAATATGACTACTCATAATTAGCCTCACTCGTCAATTATTACTCCTATGTCACATCGGTAATTTAAGGGTGTTAATTGGATTAATTCAGTCCTAATTTCCTCTATCGAGCTCAACTAAGACTAAGTTCAACTAATTAATGGCCAAATAAATAGAAGCATTAAGAACAATCCCATTAAATGCAATTAATCAAGCAATTAAAAGTCAATGATCACAATTAATCCATAAATTCAATCCTAAATGTGATCTTGATCGGGTGAACTTTGAGTGAAGAAAAGTAAGTAAATACGTTCAACTCTAGTGCAAGTGCACACTACCAATGCAAGTATTAAACAAGAGTATTCCTGAGTATCAATCCCACAGGGAACGGTGTAACAAAAACTATTGCTAAGCAAAATGTAAGGAGAATTGCAACTTTGGAAACTAAAAATTGCAAAAACAAAGTTGGGATTGGTGTGTTTGTAAAAACAAAATAATTGCATAATAAAAAATTACAAGTTAAAGTGACAAAGATTGCATAACTGAATTGCATAATTGGAAATTGCGATATTGAATAGCAAACTAAACATACTTGGTAAAATAAATGAAAATTGTAAAAGAAATTCTTTAGAGAAAGGAGGGGCTCAAGAATGTCATTGCCCTAAGTTGTAATTGTAAACCAAAATTGCAATTCCAACCTATTCTACATTCAATTGTAAACCAAAATTACTACTTCTATTCATCTTGACATTAGGTTTAGGAGGCTAAGTGAGATCTTAGATAATTTGGCTCAACAATTTTATGGGTTTTGGAGTCTTTAATCCCTATGTCTAGGGCAAAGAATTGGCTTATATCTAAGCTATTTTCTCCATCACTTGTGCGAAATCCGCTTATCACTAACCCCGTCGGTATTAGATCTAAGCTTGAGTTGCTACCCTAGTTGATCAATCTAGGATCTAAACGGAATTTTGTTCAACACAAGCAAACAATTGAGATGTATGCTTGGTTTTTATTGGAATTTTGGCTACAATTACTTCTTAGAGATTTCACATCATTGGACTCCCTAAGAAGTTTAGCTCATATTTATCTCACAAAATTCAAAACAACTTCTAGAAACAAAATCCATATTGGAAAAGAAATTACTTAAGGCTAAGTATTATTGCAATTAAGACTAAAAGAAATTGAAGAGAGTTGCTGTTCAATTAGATTTTAATTTTAAAAGGAAGTACTATAGTAAATAATGAAAATTTTCACCCCAACACCCATGAGCAACGAAGGAGAATTTTCAAAGAAATAAAACTCAAATTGGCTTCTGGACAAAAACCCTTGAACATAAACCTTCAAAATGAGATGAAATTCCATTTCTCTTCCTTCTCAATCAAATTCGACCAAGTTACACAATGAATGGAATGCAGTAACTGAAATTATACTATCAACTTGGCTAAAAACAGAAAAAAAAAAAAAAAAAAAAAAAACAAAGCAATACAAAAGCTATTGGATTCGATGTTCATAAGTTCTTCCTCATTCACTTATCGATTCAATTCTCCCACTTGCTTTTAGGAAAAGATTGAATCTTAACAACCAAAGTGTTTGCTTGCATCAGATAGGAGATTTCGAGGAAGCTAAAACAAAACAGAAACTCTCGGCTGGAAGAAAAAAGAAAAATAGAGGAACTAAAAACTTGAAGAAAATCCACGAAGAATTCCAAGGAAATTCACCTCCAGCCGACTCCATTCTTCACCCATCTTCTCTCATTTTGTAGGCCTTCATTAGAGTTGAATGATGCCCAAAATTCGTGCTCAAAGTCCCCTAAATTGTGCAGTAATTGAAGATTTTGTATATAGTTCAATTGCATATTTCTTTTCCTTTTTTTTCCTTTTTTCTGCTGCTTCCCGAATTGCAACTTCATCTTACAATTTTGGTTACGCAATTTCCACAGTTCCTGCACACAAGTTTAGTTTTTGAAGATTCTTACCCTAATTGCCTTCATTCTTCTTTCTTTCTTATTTTTAAGCAACTTTAAACTATTTCCAAATGATCTTAAGACAAAACAAGAATATTTTAAGTAATTGGGAGTAAAATAAGCCTTAATTCCAAGTCTTATCAGATCTTAACCCCTAAACAAGTAAATTTAGCCCATAAATGCCATTAAAACAACACAGTACAACATCCTAAAGTTCCTAGATGCAGAAAACAGAGAGAAGATAAAGGGGAAGAAGACCGTCGTTGCTGAATTCTTGACTTTTGCCTAAAATTCTGCAATCTTGAGCCTAGAACACCGCTCCTGAACACTCCATCTCGAGCTCCACAGGTTCCAAGGAGGCAAGTTATCGAAATTATGGCTAAAAACCCTCAAATGGTCTCCCTCAATTTGGAAACGAAGAGAATAATAAATAGCAGAAATCGCAACAGCGTTGCAACACTGTCGTTCCCATGAATGTGCAGAGGTAGCGTTGTAACGCTACGAGTGGAGCTCTTCTATTTAGCGCATTTCTACTATTGCAACGCCAGCTCTCGGGTTTTCACACCAAATTGTAGCGTTGCAACGCCGTTCTCTCTGCCCCAATTGCTAGTGCATCAACTCTTCTTGTCCTTAGCTCGTCCAAAAGCTTTAATTAAGCTCCATTTTCACCATAAAGTTCCAAAATTGCAATTTTCGCTTGGAATTGCTCGGATTCATGAAATCAACAATTAATCAACGTAAAAGCTCACATTTATAGCATAAAACTAGCTAAAATAAGGCATAAATATAGCACTAATTTAGTGCTATCAAATACCCCCACACTTAAACTTTTACTAGTCTCGAGCAAAATAAAATCAAACTCCCACTAAAAAGATAAATGCTTCAGCAACATGCATGCACAAGTGACTCCATCCTCAAAGCACTCAAGAGTGGAATAAGATAACAAGGACAATGGAAGTAGAACATGCTTAAATCACAAGCAATTTTAAAAGAAACTCTGAAGTCTTTGCGTGTGTGGGTGCAAAGCCTAAAATTGACCCGTATACTAACTCAGAGTAACATTATGCTCTCCTCCATTTATCTTCCCCCTACACTGGCGCAAAAGACCCAATTCAGCTCCCTCACAATCAAGAGAGTAATAAAAAGCTAGGTTCCTGAAACTCTATGGGGTAACCCTCCCCCACACTTGCCTTTTACCACATTCAGGGACACTAGCTTTCACACAACTATCGCAGGGACCCTTAACCAGAGTACTCGCTCAATGGATCGCCTAACTAGTCACGATACAGGTAGCTCTTTTTATCCCTAAATACCTAAAGCTCATGCAAGAAACTTTTTCTTTTTCACTTTTCTTCTAAAATTTTTATGAGCTCAATTTTTCTTATTTTCACAGACAAATTAACATTTTTTTTCCTTACTCCTAAGCTTAATCTTACAAACTTTCTTGCAAGTTCACTTACAAACCAAGCCTTAAAACTCATCTAAATGCTCAACTTATCAAAACTAGGGTACATGCTCAACATAAGCAAAGAATTCAAAGCAAAAAATTTAAAATTTCCCAAATTTTAGCATGCTTCAGATTCCACAATACAAATGCAAAAACAATTCACTCATGAGTACAAATCATAGAATTTCTTCATCACAAAAGCATGCAAGATCCTAAAACCAATCTATAGCACACAACTCAACATTCATTTAATTTCATAATTCTCAAATTAAGCTCAAAAGCAACAATAATCAAAATTTCTTTTCTAAGCAAAAGCACCATTCCCCCCACACTTAAACCAAACATTGTCCTCAATGTTTACCCAATAGTCATCAAACAAATTACAAACAGGACAACTAAAAAGATTTAAGGGTAACAATACTTCCTTGAAATGGTGAGACCTATCAAATTAAGCACTCCTCAAACACTCCTTAGGAATTGCAAAACACAAACGGGCACTTTATTCA
Organism: Trichosanthes truncata; assembly: GCA_033996785.1. Taxonomy (NCBI): domain Eukaryota; kingdom Viridiplantae; phylum Streptophyta; class Magnoliopsida; order Cucurbitales; family Cucurbitaceae; genus Trichosanthes; species Trichosanthes truncata. The sequence goes on from MU867261.1 coordinate 15,644,259, forward strand.
ACTAACGACAAGCAAAAATAACTTAAACAAGCAAATTAAGAACCCTCGGGTTGCCTCCCAAGAAGCACTTGTTTAACGTCATTAGCTCGACGTTTCCTACATGCTTCTTTCATGGTGGCTCAAATATAAAGAAGTTAACATCCTCCCTCTTACATGCATTCTGAAGGTTAGATATACATTCTCCCATAGAATTAAAAATAAAATTGGTCATGGGGAGAAAGAATCATGATTAACAGGAGAGGGAACAGAAAAATCCTGAGCACCTAAAGCAATCCTCTCCTCATGATTCCTATCGAAGACAGGACTTAAACAAGGAGGCACAACAGATTCATGCTCAACACTCATCTCAGACAAATCATTCACAAACAAATTTTCAAATTCATATTTTTCCAGAATCAATTTATTTTTAAGCATGGCACTATGACAAGTAAAGAAATCATTCTCAAAGAAGTCATCTAGCACATGCTCCATATTCAGCATTCTTTGAACACCCTCACTTAATTTATTTGCATAAAATATGGATTCACTAATAGCACACTCAATACGCATGCAGTCAGGGCGATCACGCAAACAAACATCAACATCTCTATTAAAAAACAAACAATTTTCAACAAACAAATTTTCTTCTACCTCAGCAACAAAGTCATTCATCACAACATCAAAACCAACATTATTCTCATTCTCAAGTTCAGAAGATATATCAAATTTCACAGCAAAAACATGAGATATATTAGCAGAAGAATCATGGGCATCTAACATATCTACATTCTGAGGCCTATTTCTAACATTATGCCCTAAGGTCTAACTTCCACTAAATCAACCCTAAATCTTGTATCCTCATAACCAAAAGCATGGATAGGGTCAAAAATATGAAAAATTACCTTCTCATTGTCCACCTGTAGAGTTAGCTTACCTCTGGACATGCTCACCTCAGCTTTGCTTGTGGCTAAGAACGACCTTCCCAGGATGATGGGTATCTCTTTGTCCTCTTGCATATCTAAGACAATGAAATCTACATGAAAAATAAACTTGTTAACTTTAACAAGCACATTCTCCAATATACCTTTTGATTTGACAATCGAACGGTCTACAAGCTGGAGGGTAATATCAAGGCTGGATTTCCTGTAAACCAAGTTTCCTAAACACATAATAAAGCATGAGATTAATACTTGCACCCAAGTCACATAATGCCCTATCTATAATTAAACTACCAATTTGACAGGGAAAAGTAATACTCCTTGGGTCCTTTTATTTCATGGGCATTTTCTACTTTACAATGGATGTGCTCGTTTCTAACAGGCTGAGCACATCATTCACCTAGAATCTCCTCTTCTTTGAAAGCATCTCCTTCATGAGCCTCCCATAATTAGGCATGTTGGCAAGTGCTTCTACAAAGGAATGTTAATGTGCAATTTTCTAAACATGTTTAAAAATTTAGAAAATTGTTCATCTAATTTAGAATCCTTATAGCGCTCGAGAAAAGGTAACTCCCTGTAATTAAATGTAGCACACTCTCCATGCCTCTTAGGACTGATGTGTGCTCCTCTATCAACTTGTCTTGGTCTAGGTACCTCAACATCCCTCACCAACTCCTTGGACTCCTCTGCAATCAAGTTCATGAATGTTTTCCTTATCTTTTCATCTTCCTCTTCATTCTTCTTCTCAAATCTCTTCATTCTTTTCTTCTCAACTTCATTTCTTGTTTCATTTTTGGAATCACAGACACTATCATCAAACTTAAATTGAAGAGATGGCTCAGAAAGCTTACCTTGCGTGGTTTTTTCTACCTCAACCCCTTGACTCTTTTTCTCTTCCTCATCTTCACCCATTTTTGACACCTCCTGTAGCTGAGTCCCGCTCCTCAATGTTATTGCTTTGCATTGCTCTCTTGGATTTACCTCAGTGTCACTAGGGAGCTTACCCTTTTGGAAGGTGTTGATTGCACTAGCAATCTGCCCAATCTGAACCTCCATGTTCTTCAGTGCAGTGTCATGGCCACTCACTATCGTGGTAAGAGATGAAATGTTTGTTATTATCTATTGGTTCGCTACTTTCTACTCCTTCATGAAGTATCCATCCTCACCTCCAGGTCCGACTTCTTCTCTTGGTTCGATGTTCTTGCAAATCCAGATGGCTGCAAAACATTTTTCTAGTTAGCGTAAGAGAAGTTTTCATGGTTACGTAAACCTAGATGGTAGTAATTTGGTAAATTATGGTTCTGAAGGCCTTGATATCCATAGCCTCTGTTTTGCACGTACTGGCACTGCTTAATTTGAACATTTCAAAATTTTCTCTCAACAAAATTGATCCCTATTTGTTTATATGAGCTAGCAGGGGGACCTTATGGACCTACAAATTATAAGCTCCAATGATACAAATTTAATTAATTAAACTCTTTAATTAATCAATTTTCATTCATTAACTCTAGGGTCACTCCACTATAGACCTAGAGTTGCACTCTTATGCATTGTAGGACAAGTTTTGTCTATGAATATAATCACTACATGCAAGTTGATTATTCATGAGTTGTTTGTAATTACATCTAGGTCAAAAGTCTGATTTACCCATGTAATTATATCTTGCACCTTAAGTACTGCTGATCCTTTAATTAACAATTTGTTTATGATCTAACCATAAACTAAGTCCCTCTCGGGCTAGTGAGAGGGTGTGGCCCATTGTCCAAGTCTCGAAATAACCACTTAAGGGAGTACTCATCTACTTATCATATAAAGGAAGGAGTGAATTTCATCTTGTGAGATTATGTTCCCATCTCCCTAGTTGGTCAAGTCTCAAAAATGGTAGGCACATTGAATTGGCTACAAAAGCCACTCTCACCCATGCAAATCAAAGAACAAGCTCTCACAAGCAAGAGTTCATAACTCACTCAGGATTAAGATCGAGTCGCATATGATCATCCTGATAAAATATTAATCTTCTCAATTAACGTATTTATAAAGAGAGATTAAATATTTCATGGTCTAGTCTTATACAAACTCATTGTATAAGATACTTCCACTCACATGTCTCTACATGAATGATTTAGATCAAATCATTTGTAATTATTACAAAGTGGGTCGTATCAATAGTGTTACCAGGATAAGACACCCAACCTTATCCATATACTATGACTCTTTATGTTATTTCTTGAAAATGCTCCTCCCGTATGTCAATCACATACTGTTCAAGATTACACTAATAACCTTGCATTTTTCATATAATGGATAATATTATATTGCAAATAAAATAATTAAAATGATTAGTAATTATTAAATAAATCATTAGTTACGAGGCTTTAGGGTATAAATCCCAACAATCTCCCACTTGCACTAAAGCCATGAGACATTTATCCTAGGGCATACTCTATATTCAACATGTTCTCCCACTTGCCTTTGCGAAGATGAAACATGCCTCGTAATCCTAAACATTCTAGGTGACCCTTAAACACTTTAGCCTGGAGAGTCATTTTATATAGATCCAAAAGACTGCCATTAAAATCCATTTGGTCACTACCATGATGCTTTCTTTCTCTCGATATGATTCCCTATACGTTGGTGTTTTCTAATTTTCTTAATATTAGTCTTTGCACCACTATTATCATAATAAAGAGGATCGACTAAATCTTATCTGAAACACTTTTCAGATCTTCAAGGAACTATTTGAGTCATACAAGTCTTTTTGTTGCTTCACAAGCAAAACAATTTAACTTGTATACCATACTCCACCACCTAGGGTAGAATTTATCTTAACATCGATTTCCTAAATCTTTGTAAGAACCAGTGTATCTTGTAAAGATCAAATCTTTTACTCCATACATAAAAATTTCTCATTATCCATAGATAATTTGAGAAAGTTTTTAATTTTCTACTCAATGGTCATACCATTTGTTTAATTGATATATGCTAACCAACTATATATTAATTGTTTAGTCTCATTTATGCGTTAATTGTCTCCCACTTAGAGTAGATAGTTAATCATATGCTCTCAACATTTAAGGTATCTTGGGGTACTCTTCCTTAGACATAAATATCAAATATTTGACAACAATTTTGTCAATATAAGAAATTTGAGACAAAGTTAACATTTTATCCTTAAAATATCCATTTAGGCATGTAAATATATTGAATCATTCCAAATCACTCATTTAGAATTGGTTACTTAGTCAACTTTTTATGTTAGATAGACATCTTACATCATTCATAATGAGTAAAATATCATCAATATAAAACATGAGAAAAATCCACTAAGTAATTAATGATTTTCTTGTCTATACAAGGTTCGTTAATATTGATCCACAATCATAGATTTTGATACTTTTATCACATCTTATGTAAACCCGGAGTTCCTCCTTGAAACTTCTTAAAAAAAAAAAATAAAATAAAAAGGGAAAGAAGGAAAGGAGGTTGGTATATGTGTTTTTTTCAAAAGAAAGTAAAAAAAAAAAAAAAGAAAAGAAAAGAAGAAAAGAAAAAGAAAATTGAAAATGAAAGGAAAATGGCCCACCACCAACTCCAATTTTGTTAACCCTATCTAAAGTCTTACCCATTCTGTCTTTTTTCATCAAAAATATCAGAGTTTTCGTGAGAGAGAATAAGAGAAAGAAGAAAGGTGCTGGAGTTGTAATTGAAGAAGAAAAGGAGGGAAGATTTTGCGTTCAACCCTGACTACCTCTGCTATTTGGTACGTTTTGAGCTCCACAAGAGTTATTAAGAGGTGAGATTTGATTTCCTTGAAAGTTAACTCATTTTAGAACAATTTTCGTGAAGGAAGCTCGAGCAAAATCGGAATTTATGTTATGGGTTTTTGAAAGGGAAATCAGAGCAGTGTTTTTGCTGTCAAATCCGGGGAACCTCTGGTTTTTGAGACGTTATGATCTGTAGACTTTGAATTAGAAGATGTATTAGGTATGGATGGAAAGATTATTTAATTTCCTATAACTTTCATGAATAAGTCGTGGTTAGAAATTGACTGGAAGTTGCTTTAAAATTCATGTTAAGTTCAGGGTGCAGCAGGAAAACGAGTCTGGAAAGTGCAGAAACCGATTTTGTAGGAAGAAGCTTTCGAGGTATTTACGGACATATCCTTTAGGAATTTCAATTTCATTCCTTCAGATGAGTTTTAGAGGGTTCAAAAAGGAAGAGTTTGGTATAAATTACATCATTTTTGAGCAAGTAATGGAAAAGTTATAGGTGTGTGAGTTTAAGGTATAAAATCTGTAAAGTGCAGAAAATTGATGGGGTGGTTTTTGCAACCCTAGGCCTTAAGTTCGTGAGGTCAAGATTCTAATGCTTGGTTTTGTTTTGTTTGACAGGCCAAGAAGAAATAGCACAAATTTACGGACCAAGAATCTATTATTAACGCTGTGAGTGACAAAACGAATTTTGGAAGTGTATTCTATGCTTGAACTTATGCTTACGAAAATAAAAGACTTTCTAAGAGTAATTTTATTTAAAGACTTCATGTCTCTTGAACACGTATTTATGAGCATATATGGTTTCCTAGAAATGATTTAATTATTCGTTGTGAGCATATGTTTACTATTTTACCCGAACTAGTGAAAATACCATAATTTCGGGCCAACATGTGTTAGCAAGTAGTGTCAAAGGTTTCATGTGTTTCTATGAGACCCGAATGAGTAAATGTTTGAGATTCTGAGCCCGAGGCTGTATAGTACCGTGTGCACACAGGTCATTTTCTGTTGTCGACGTTGAGTGTACTCCGTGACAACAATGCTGTCGTGAGTGCTGGGCGAGCCCCACTACGACAAAGACGATGGGAGTGCTGGGCGGGCCCCACTACATCGTAGAATGAGCGTTGATTGTACTGGGCGAGGCTTACACAAACTAGTTTGTCATATGTTTAAAATGGTTAATATTTTTGACACACTTGCTGGACTTCTGTAAAAGCTATTGATGTTATATGTTATGATTTACGAGTTAATAGATTTAAACTCAGTCACTCACTGAGCTTTCCAGCTCATTCTTTCAATGTTTTCCAACTTTCCAGGTAGAGATCGAGTTCCCGGTGCCTGAGATCCTGCCACAGCCTGCTGAACGCTCTACGAGTCTGATATTTTTGTACGTGGTTGGCGTAGTATAGCAAGTCTGCTCGTATTGTACATAACTTAATAGGGATGTGTAGTTATGTTGTATATGGAACTAGTGGTCTTGGGTGTATAAAGCACGTCTGGTCGTGTCTGGCTTGTTCAAGTTAGGTTTAACCAGAACCGCTCCGTATGTATGTGTAATAAGATTCCTAATTTCCTACTGTGTGGTATGTATAGTATCTCGTATACAGGTATGGATTGTTTATCAGGAATTAAAAGGGTCATAGGTATCGTTAAGAAGTGAAACGATGCCTGTTGGCTTCACGCCTTCCTCCAGGCTAAGATAACAGGTAGTCGGGAGGGGGTGTGACATCTTATATCCAAAGATTTAATGGAAAAATTAATTTCATAAATGAACATTTATTATTTTGCAAACCTTTTTTCATTTGATCTTTATATATAAACCTTTCTGATTGATTTGTGTAGATGCATTATCTAAGATTTCTTTTCATAAAAAAATTCCAAACCTTCATTTTTCATATACCATATGAACAATGAATTAAATACTACTTACAGACTGCAGTATGACAATAAGTGAGAAAGTTTACTCGCAGACTACTTTCTCCTATTAGGTTTAATCGTTTGTCATTAGTCTCACTTTGAGGGCAATAAGTCTTTCTACTTTGTCATCTTACATGAAAGCTTGGGCTTCAATTAAGTCCTTGTAAAGGTTGAGTCATCTCATAACTCTTCCACTACGATGAGGCTTATCCAATTCATGACTAGGATCCATTTGACTTTCAAATGTAATTAAATTGTTAACAATTTTTTATAACTATTTAGTGGCTTCACTTGACACCAATTTATTAACACTATCTCACCTTATTAAAGGAATGTAGTCTTTTATTTGACATTCTTTATAGAAAAAATGATATTTTTCATACAAATACCTCATTCTTTTTAGGACTAGATAAAATATCATTTTGTACTCCTTAGGGGTGGCCTACACTTAGGCATATCTTTGAACATATACAGCCTTTTATGGCTTGTTTTAGCATGTAAGCTTACATTCCCAAATAGCGAAATGTTGTAAACTAGTTTTACTACTTTTCTATAATCTCAAAATTGTCTCATAGACATTTTTGGAGGGAATAATGTTCACTATGCAATCTCTATTGCATATCCTAACCAGAGTTATGTAATGACGTGTAACTCATTATTGATGCAACCATGTCCAACAATATCTTTTTATTATGGATTCTATAATCCTGAATATCTCAGTATTTTGTAGTATAGTATATGTCAATATTTTAACACATACAAATTGTTCTTATTTTTAGCTGAATGTATTTTCAAACAATTTTGAAAATATAAACTTTAATACTTCAAAGTAATTCATACTATATGAACTTTTTAGCTATAAAGTTCGAAAAATTGAATTTCTCTTATGGTTACTAAAAATACGATATTCAGTATTAAGTGACAGTCTTTACTTAATTACATCTTAATGTCTCCCACTACACTAACTGAGATGGGCTTCCTAGTGCTAACCTGTAGAAACTATTCTACATGTTAAGTATTTTCCAAGAATTGCATATTAAAATATAATAAAGAATAAATCTTGATAGTAGATCTTGTATCAACTATCTAGGTGGCGTTATTTATTCTCTACCAAAAAGCTAGTAAATCAAATTTACTTTCATCTATATTATTCTTCCCATAGAGGTATTTCAAAAATTTCTCTCATTGTGACTGTCCTGACTAATTTAAGCACTATTTCCTTTTATATAGCTTCAGTCATTTGGTTTGTTTTCTTTGAATTTTGTAATACTTAAATTCGAGATCATTTAGACAATTATCTAAATTTAACTTCTATTGACTTTAACATCTCATATGTTGTTGTCATTTTCTTTATCTTCTAAGTCTGACATTTAACATGTCAACTAGGAGACACATACAAGCTATCTCGTTTACTTTTGATTCATTAATCATGTGCTTCACGAACAATTCGATTAGCATTGACAACAGGTTTTGAGAACATTTCTCAAGAAAGAAAAATTCAAAATTTTACACTGCCATTAGAGTGTTAATATTACTTTTTCAAACAATAATTATTTCTCAATTTTGATTTATCAGTAATAAAATTAAAATTGAGAGAAATAGTCATAATATTTAAATATATAAAAACATATTATTTAACATCATGCAAACAATTATCCATTCAATTTTAGCATAGAAATCAAACAATTTGAAAAATGAACCCTATAAATCATTTCTAATGTTATGGTACTTTAGTGAGTTAGAACAAGTGCCGCCGTAGGGTAGGTTAAGTGTTTTTTCACTAAATTGAGACAATCTCAACCAAGTATTATACAAGAATAACTCTTATTTCTATAATATTTAGGTACCATTAGTTTGGTCAAGGACATTATTAACAACCTTAATAAGCCTTTTGTAAGTGTGACCCATAATTTTAGATCCCGTAGTTTTATCCCAACAACTGCAGTCGTGGGATAGGTCAAGTATTGGAAACAAACTACACTCCTATCCTTCTCAGGAGTTCAGCATGATATTGACTCATGCAAACACCTTCCGTAGAGGGACAGTCCAAAAGTCGCCACAAGATCCCGCATGAATCTCACGATGTAAACCAATGATGGAGACCATAGGATATGTTGACACATTTCCTTCTCTCACTTATTATAATTTCTCAAAAGATTCACCCTGATATTGACCCACGTAAACACCTTCCGTAGGGAGGACAGTCCAAAAGCTGCCACGAGGCCCCACATGAATCTCACGTTGTGAATTGATGATAGAGATCGCAATATATTTTGACAAATGTCCTTCTCCCACTATGTATTTTGCAATAGACTTTTCTATTACTTAGATAAATTAGGCTAATCTCATTTATCTAAGTTCCCAATATGCCCCTTCATAACCCTTATGTTGGTTAGATTGATTTTAATCTTAATTACCAAGTTTATTAAACTATTTAAAAACTAATCACATTATGAGCATGCTTAGTGAAATTAAATAAAATTAATAAAATTTGACTAATTCAATTTTCAGTTCAGTTCTCAGTTAGAGGTGTTCCCTTTCGGTCAGCTTAAATACCTCAATCTAGACAGAACCTTCCATAGTCAGAGTTCCCTTATAGTCAATTTTTATTTCAAATTCATTAATATTTAATTAATTATTAATTATTAGATTAATGAACCCAAGTGAATTATTAAGCCTTGCTTTTAGTCCTATTAAAGAACTAATTCACTTATTGGATAATCTTAAAATTGAATCATTTTAAACCTTTTTAAAGGCATTAAAAGATCATCCTGGATATTTTATTCTAATCCTATTAGAAAAAATAAAAGATAAATTAAATTCAGAACTTAAACTCTTTTATCTTTGAATTAAATTATCTTTATTTATGGAGGACTTAATCTTATTAGGAAATTAAAAGATCTAATCTTATTTTGAAATTAAAAGATCTAATCTTATTCAAAAGAATTTAATCTTATTAAGAAACAAATAAAGATAAATTAAATTCAAAATTTAAACTATTTAAAGCATGAATCAAAATGTCTTTATTTTAAGGAACCTCAATCTCATTAGGAAATATTTTAATCCTATTAGGAAAACATGGATTCATTGATGAAAAGAAATATCATAATTTAATTTTTCAAATATAACAATTATATTCGAATATATGGAAAATATAAACTTATTAGGAAAACATCTTAATTCTATCAGGAAACATCCTAATCAAAATTTTTAAATATAACAATTATATTCAAAAGTAATTAAGATGCATGTTCATGCTTAACCTATGGTGGGATTTTAATCTAAATGACATACTTTATGCAACAATCAATTAACTTAAAACATACATCACGTGCATAATTAAATTAAACTTAGCAAAATTGACTGACATATTTGACATATCCTAAGAAATTGGAAATAGTTTAAATTACAATAATTTAAATCCAAGACATATCTTGATCTTCAATATCTTTCCTTGTTTGAACCATTCTAAAATTTAGGATTTATAAATCCTAAATTTTCAATTGCAGCAGCCAACTTCAAGAAACACATTTGAATTGAAAGATCTTTTCAACAATTACAACAAATCCTAATCCTTTTGGGTTTTCTTTTCAACAATTACAACAAATCCTAACCCTTTTGGGTTTTACAATTGATCTAATCAAAGCAATAAAGTTAATGCAAAATAGCCTAAGCAATCAATTTGCAAATCACATATATCACATATATGAAATTAGAATACCCACCATACCAAACTTTAATTCTAAATAAAATTCAAAGACCGCTCAAATACCAATTGAAAGGAATAATCAAATTAAAGCTATAGTGAAATTGTTGGAATCAACTTTGATTTTATTTTAGAATTAAATTAAAATAATTTAGACTAAGCAAAGCATCTCCCTATGTCCCATATACAAAACTTTAAAATAATTTAGATTGGCGGGTCCCTTTCTCCTTGTACTCCATCTCCCATGAGATTGAAGTCTAAGACTTCCACAAAGTCTTCCTTGCTATGACTCGAACAAAGGACCAAAAGAGGTTTGTGGGAACCGTCTTGAAAATATAGAGGGAATGAGAGGAGAATTTCAAGAGTTCTTTTATCTTGTGAAGAATGCACACAATGGCTTACCCCTATGGTCCTATTTATAGTGGCCTAGGAAAAATAATTAAATAATATATTTTAATATCTAGTATATTAAAATATATTTATCTAACCAATTTTAATCTTATTCAAACCTTTTAAAATTCTCCTACAACATCTATTTCCTAATTTGAATCTAATTCAAATTTAATAAATATTTTTTCTTTAATGTATCTTAATACATTAATAATTTCTTTGATTTTAATGTATCATATACATTAAATATGTTTTCCCTCATTTAATATATCAAAGATATTAAATTTTGATTTGAACATTTCAAAATTTTCTCTCAACGAAATTGATCCATATTTGTTCATATGAGCTAGCAAGGGGACCTTATGGACCTACAGATTATAAACTCCAATGATACAAATTTAATTAATTAAACTCTTTAATTAATCAATTTTCATTCATTAACTCTAGGGTCACTCCACTATAGACCTAGAGTTCCACTCTTATGCACCGTAGGAAAAGTTGTGTCCATGGATATAATCACTAGATGCAAGTTGATCCTCATGAGTTGTTTGTAATTACAGCTGGGTCAAAAGTCTGTTTACCCATGTAATTACATATTGCACCTTAAGTACCACTGATCCTCTAATGAACAATTTGTTTATGATCCAACCATGAACTAAGTCCCTATCGGGCCAGTGAGAGGGTGGGGCCCCATTGTTCAAGTCCCGAAATCAATACTTAAGGGAACTACTCATCTACTTACCTTATAAGGGAAGGAGTAAATTCCATCTTGTAAGATTATGTTCCCAGCTCATGTTTGGTCAAGTCCCGAAAATGGTAGGCATATTGAATTGGCTACAAAAGCCACTCTCACCCATGCAAATCAAAGGACAAGCCATCACAGACAGAAGTTCATAACTCACTCAGGATTAAGATCGAGTCGCATATGATCATCCTGATAAAATATTAATCTTCTCAATTAACGCATTTACAAAGAGAGATTAAATATTTCATGGTCTAGTCTTATACAAACTCATTGTATAAAATACCACCACTCACATGTCTCTACATGAACGATTTGGATCAAATCATTTGTAACTATTACAAAGTGGGTATCAATAGTATTACTAGGATAAGACACTCAACCTTATCCATATACTATGACTCTTTAGGTTATTTCTTGAACATGATCCTCCCGTATGTCAACCACATACTATTCAAGATTACACTAATAACCTTGAATTTTTCATATACTGGATAATATTATATTGCAAATAAAATAATTAAAATAATTATTAATTATTAAATAAATCATTAATTACGAGGCTTTTTGGCATAAATCCCAACATCTTACCTTTATAAATAGTGTGCTGATGGGTTGTTGAGAAAGTGTGTTGCTCAAAGTGAGTTTAATTCTATTGTGGAACATTGTCATGCTTCACCTTATGGAGGCCATTTTGGTGGCCAAGGACAACAACTAAGGTGTTCCAATTTGGATATTATTGGCCTTCTATTTTTAAGGATGCTTACATGTTTAGTAAGGCTTGTTATAGTTGTCAAAGTAGAGGAAACATTGGGAAAAGAGATGAGATGCCCCTTACATACAGTCTAGAAGTTGAGTTGTTTGATGTTTGGGGGGTAGACCTCATGGGTCCATTTCCTCCTTGAAAAAGGAACCTATATATCTTGGTGGTTGTGGATTTTGTCTCAAAGTGGGCCGACGAAATGGCTTGTCCAGTGAATGATGCCAAAACAATCATGAGGTTCTTGCACAAACATATCTTTACTAGGTTTGGAACCCCTAGAGTTTTAATAAGTGATGAAGGTTCTCATTTTGTGAACAAGGCAATGAGTTCACTTTTAGCCAACTACAATGTTAAGCATAGAGTCTCTACCCCTATCACCCACAAGCCAATGGGCAAGCTGAAATCACAAATAGGGAAATCAAGGGGATTCTTGAAAAAGTTGTGAAACCCAATAGAAAAGATTAGTCCAGTAGGTTAGAGAATTCTTTATGGGCCTATAGAACAACCTTTAAAACTCCTTTGGGGATGTCACCATATAAGCTAGTATTTGGGAAAGCATGTCACTTGCCTTTGGAGTTAGAGCATAAGGCTTTTTGGGTTTTAAAAGAGTTGAATTTGGATTTACAAGCTCTTGGAAATTTGAGAATGCTTCAAATGAATGATTTAGATGAGTTTAGGAGATTTTCTTATGAAAATGTCAAGTTGTACAAGGAAAAAACTAAAGCATGGCATGACAAGAAAAGTCTACCCAAATAATTTCAAGTTGGACAAAGGGTATTGCTTTACAACTCAAGATTGAAGTTGTTCCCTGGGAAGTTAAAATCCAAGTGGTTTGGTCCATTTTTAATTACAAATGTCTCTTTCTTTGGTGCTATCACAATTAGGGATGAAAAGATGGAAGAGAATTCAAGATGAATGGACAGAGACTTAAACATTATTATAAGAAAGAATTTCAATCAGGCATAGCCTCTATCAAATTAGGAGTTGTTTGAGAAGAGAAATTGTGTAAGGAGCTAGAATTCTTCGACTTATTTTTATTGCTCCACTCGATTGTAATTACTTTCATTTACTGTTTTATTTCTCTAATTTTAGTTAGTTTCTATTTTGTTAGCTGTTTTGTCAGTTTTGTAGGTGTTTTAAGATTACTCAGCTAGGCTATCACAAGTTACTTTGAGAGAATAAAAGGGAATATATGTTGCAGGGAAATGACGACCTTGGAAAGGAGACAAAAAGGAAATGAAAGTGTAGATTTGGGAGGCTCAAGAATCTGAATTCAGAATGCTGTAGCAGTGATTGATGGGATTTGAAAAAACCACGTCAGTCCAATCTGATTTTTATGACAAATGGTACATAGTGGTAAAGGTTGAGTTAATTTGCTTTGAACCACTTCACCTATAGTTTTAATTTGTCACCATTTGTGTCTATAAATTCGAAGCTCCACTTTTTTTTTTTTTTTTTTGGCTTTAGTATCACAAGTGTTGAGCTTCATTTGAGCTTATCTCTTGTATTTCTAGAGCTATTTTGAATCCATTCTTTCCTCTGTTAATCCGAGAGTTTCCTAAAAAGAAAATGCCTCTAAGAACTAGAGGAAAGGTTGTCAAGGATGTTGAGAGCACTGAGGAGAAGGTCTTTGAAGAAGAGAGAGCGATAATAGAAGCAAGGACAAAAACAAAGTCTTCCAAATCCTCTAAGTCTAAAGGTATGCAAGTTCTTACAGTTGAAAATCTAGCTAATGATCATTAGGTGAGCCCATGTGCATCCCCTCCTATTCCAAAAATGTAAAAGAAGAAAGCAAAGGGGAAAGGTAAGGCAGTTGAAGAGGAAGCAGAGGTGGAAAGATTCATCAATGCTACTATAAGGAAAAGATTTGAGGAAAATAAATCCAAAGCTCTCTTGCTTGAAAAAAGGCTTTCCAGCACCTATTGGTGAGCTTCCCCATTTTCTAATGGCTGGAATCACTAATCTAGGTTGGGAAACCTTTTGCCAAGAACCTGAGCCAGTGATTGTACCTCTAGTCGAGGAATTTTATGCTAACATTGACATCCCAGTTGAAAATTAGGTTGTAGTGAGAGGAAAGATTTTAGATTGGAGCCCTGAGGGCAGAAATGATGCATTGAGCTTGGAGTCCTTTCCACATGCAACTTATAATGAGATGGTCATAGCACCTTCTAAAGCCCAATTGAATTTAGCGCTTATGACAATAGGGATAGAAGGGGCTCAGTGGCGAGTCACAAAAATTGGGGCTAGAACAATGCTTGCTTCTTACCTAAAGCTTGAAGCTCATGTTTGGTTGTCTTTCGTTAAGGTGAAGTTTCTTCCAACCACTCATGTTACCACAGTATCAAGGGATAGAGTTCTTCTGTTGTTTGCTATAATGAAAAGTCTAAGCATTGACGTGGGCAAGATGCAAAGCAAATGAAGAACTACTTTAAAAAGATTTCGGGAAAGTTGTTTTTTCCAAATCTCATTACCCTTATGTGTTTGAAGGCTGGGGTGTTGTACTCTAGTGATGATGAGGTGGTAAATGGCAAGGGGCCATTGGATACTTCCACTGATCCACCAATTAAAAGTCTGAAAAGGTCCAAGCAAGGAAGTGGTCTAGCTGTGGGAATTAATCATTTGCTAAGTCAACAGGAAGTCATGCTCCAAATGCTCGAGCATTTTGAAGCTCAAAACAAAACCTATTGGGATTATGCACAGAGAAGAGATCATACCATAAAAAGGCTATGCAAGCTAACTTTTTAAAACCTTATGAGGCTTTTCCCAGATTCGTTGATCACAACCTCCAAGCTTTGCATCCCCCATCCGCATCTGCCGAGGATGAAAAAGAATAGCTTGGCCAATACCCTGGAGATGAAGAGTGATGTGGCCAAAGAAGTCCTTATGGGGAGATACTTGCCTTTTGCTTGCTCTCTTTGCTGGTTTTATAAGAATTTGTTGTTGTTTTCCCTGTTGCTTTATGTTATTAATTTGTGTTGTGTGTTCTAAGCTTCTAGTTTCCTTTCTGTTTTGAAGTGTCTATCTTTAATTTTTTGCTATCTGAATCTGTTAAAGGAAGAAAAAAAATATATGTCTGTCCTGTGTATTAAGTTTGCTAATCCTATTTCTAATGAAAAGTGACTTTTTTGTTGGTTGTTCAAGTCTCATAGTAATTCTACTTGGGCTCAACGTAGCTAATATACACTCCATTTTGCCTTAGTTTGGCCTAGGTTAAGCAAATCCTTCACCATACTAATTTGTTGTTATTTATTCATGACAGTTATTCTTTAACTGTTATGGCTTAGTAAGTAGGTAGGATCTTTTGCCTTTAGTAATTACTATGCCATCCAAGTTTTGGGGTCTTTGCCTTATCACCTAACTCATTGAGGACAATAAGTAGTTTAAGTTTGGGGGTGAGGTAAACCTTCCTTAGTAAAAAAAAAAAAAAAACAGAAGAAAAGATATATTTAGCTTCAAAGGGCACTCATATTTCCTTAACATCTTAATAGGCTTTAAAAAGAAAAAAAAAATTAGAGGACGTTGGCTTTGTGCTTGTTGTTAAGTGACCTTCATCACCAATGTTGGCGTTTAAATCGAAGGTGCAAAGCTAAACTCCACCTTCCCCCTTTGCTTAGGTGAGCTTCATCACCAATGCTGCCATTCTAAGAACTATGGGAAGGGGTCATAATGTAGAGCTTTTAGGAAATGAGTGCTTGCCTTGTGGATTAGTGCTTGGAAGCTAGGGCGACTTGCATCACAAATGTGAGCGCACTCAGTCTAAGGGCCTGATCTAGGGGATCCTTTGGAAGTTTAAACAAAAAAAGGGCTTCTAATAAGGAGTGTATAATGATTAATGAAGTGTTTAAGTCCTAAAGGCTTGTTAGAAGTAAGGGTTGAAGCTGCACAATGAATTGAAGGACTGATAGACTAATTTGGTGAGCTGTAAGTGGAGTGTATGAGCTTATGCTTAAGTTAGAAAAAGTAGAAATATAAATCGATGGATTTGTGTAACCTTACGTTTGAGGACCTCACTGGAAATTTTGTTCTAATTTGAACCTTTTTGTACTTCTATTTCGGAGTGTTAGCTATTAGACGCTTACAACTGGTCCTCCGGTTCCAAAGTCTGTTTATCTTATCTCATGATTTTAGCTTTAGGTAAGTGTTTAATCAATCTACTTCTCGTCGTATGAGTATCCATCTCTGTGTGTGTGCATTAATGTGTGCTTGCATCAAGAAAAACTCAGTACATGGCAACCACAAGTCTTTACAATGAAGTTTATTTAGGTTCTTCTCATTATACAATTATTTTTGTATAAAGAGTTTCTCACCTTGCTACAGTTGAATGATAAAAATTGCATATTTGGAATGGAAAGAAATGGTACTGAATTCACTGGCAAACGCATGAAATTAATTCTATGTTTACTCTTTTTTATATGTCGTTATTTATCATGCCAATGTGAATGGAAATAAGAAATTCAATAAATTTCCATTTTCTCATATAGAAGAGCAGAAAAAGGATATAAGCATGTCCAACATTTTAGAAAATAAGCAGTGTGAGACGGACATTAGGGGATCTAAGGAGATGAAATTGATCGGGGGTGCACAAAGCGCAGGTGATCGAAGTAATAATAAAATGGTATTCCTACCGAGTATCATATCCCATAGAGATTGATGTCTAATTCAATTAAGTACCACGAATAATCTCACGTTACTTTATTTAGAGAGCAGAAAGCAAGAATAAAGAAAAAATAACAACTAATCCTAAAAAGCAAGATAAATGGGAGACACAAATCGATAGTTAATGCTATGGGTGTTGATTGCATTCTTGGACCTTAATTTACTTAATTAAGCTAGCAATTTAGGCACAATCAAGTGTTCGATTCATAAGTCTAGAAGCCTAAGGTCATGGAATCTCTTGTCGGTCTCCTTCATTTCTCAAGTATTACTTAACTAAGCTAGGTGTCTGTCAGTGCTAGCTAAGTCATCCAAGGCATTACGACCCTTCATCACCAACCTTTATAGATTAATTATTACTCTTACTGTCACTTAGGTGATTAATCTATAGTCATGCATCTAGTTCTAGTCTAAGCTTATCTTTGTCGAGCCTTCACTTAGTAACTAATCAATTAGACGGTGCTCAATTAATTAATCTTCAGTATTAACTACAATTAATTAACCGTTTATCCCGCTGTCACTCAAGTAGCTAACCAATTGTGCATTAAGCTAACTAAGCATCCTCTGTTGAGCTCAACCTAGTCCTACCTCAATTAATTAATGAACACAATCTAAGGGCATTAAGCCTAAAATGCATAAATGAACACAAACACTTAATCAAACCACAATTACTAACTAAATTAAGAAAATCAAGTGCAATGGTCCAAGAATTTATAACAACCCATAGAATTTAGGAATTTAATTAAACATAATCAACATTTACAACTAAAAAATCCCTAATTACGCCACTAAAGTACTACAATTGAAAGGAAAAGAGGATGAAAATGCAAACGAAGGACGATCTCGTGTTCTCGAGGTGATCAATCTCGAACTCGAGCTCCAAGGTCTTCAAATCTGCTCCAAAACACTCACAAATGCTCCCAATACCCTCAATTATGGTATGGATGTTGGATCGGTATGGCAACCCTAGAGAGGGGTGAATAGGGTTTAATAAAACTTTTTTCTAAGTATGCACAAATAATCTAATTATCAAACTTTTTATACACAAATAGAAAGGATAATTAATACAATATATAAAGTATGAAAAATTAATTCAATCTAACACAATAAACAATTAAGAAAAAATTAAAGCATCCAATAAATTACTGCAATTAATTTGCAAAAGTAAATGAGAAAGAGTTAGAGAGGATGACACCGTAATTTTATAGTGGTTCGGTCAAACTCGACCTACTCCACTCCCCAAGCGCCTCTTAGAAATTTGAATAAAAACCTTATCGACTCTTTCCACGGATTAGAGCCCAACAGCTACAACGCTCTTTTTACGAGTTCAAGAGCAAACTCAATCCTTTCCACGGGTTAGGATCAAACCGTTACAAAGTTTGAAGAAAATAAAGAACACACTTAAGAACTCTCTTAATAGAGTAGATTTTCAAATTTAACTCTCACAAATCAATCCTCACTACACAATAACACTCTCTCAAGAATAAGATGAAAAGAAAAAAGTTGAGAGCTTGGAGAGAGCAACAATGGAGGCTTTTTGAGATTTTTGGAGGATTGAAAATTGTAAAACTTGTTGTGTAATTTTTGGAGAAGAAGATGGTAAAAGAGATGGAAAAGTGGTAAAAATCAAAATTTAATTTGGACCGTTGGATTGTGGTAAAAGTGAAATGAATGGTGGAGATTAAAAGAAAATAAAAAGTAAAAAGTAAAAAATAAATAAAAGATATAATATAATAATATAAATAATATATATATATATAATTTTAATTTTTTTTAAAAACAGTCAAACTGCTGGCAGCATTTAATGCTGTCAGAATTTTTTTTTTAAATTTTAAAAATCGTTAGACACATAAAAAAATAATATATAATAATATAATTTTTCCTTTTTCTTTTTAAACAAACAAAAAGCCACCATGTGTCCCTTCCCGATAGTTCCACGTGTCACTCTTTAGATGGTCCACATTGCTGACTCGGCTGCCACGTCATCGCGTAAGGAATTTTTCGTTCAAATTTGATTTGGCCATAACTTCTTCGTTTTAACTCCGATTTGAGTGATTCAAAAGGCGTTGGAATCGTTATTCTGAGCTCTACACTATGGACACTTCAAAACACTAAAATTGTTAGTAATTAATAGCAGGTTTGTTATCATCAAAATATTAATTAATTAATTTGAGATTAAGGGCCAAAAAGCCAACAATCTCCCCCTTTTTGATGATGACAAACCACGAAAGAAAAATAACTTGAAGTTCATAAAAACCAAGGTAGTACATGTGTCCAAGTAATAATTTCAATATAAAGTCCAATATATCACCATAAAGCTCATACTTGAAAATTCACTCAAAAAAAAATTAAATTAATTCTCCCCCTAAATTAATGCAACACTAAAATATGATACAAAATTTAGAACATCTTTTTCTTAAACTTTTCCCCATTTGGAATCATCAAAAAGACACAATTGAGAAAGATTAAGAACTATATGAAAGTTCCCCCTAAGAACATGGATACATACTTTGCATAACTCCCCCTATCAATATGCTTTAAAAAGATAAAAAGTAAAATTGTAAATTCAAGAGGCATCGCAACGAATAATACCAAGCTCAAGCCTATTTTTGCAAAAACTTTCTTCATTCAAAGGCTTGGTGAAAATATCCGCTAATTGATTATTAGAGGTCAAAAAATCAAGAATAATATGACTATTTTGCACTTGCTCTCTAATAAAATGATGTCTAATATCAATATGCTTAGTCCTAGAATGATGAATAGGATTTTTAGTCAAATTAATAGCAGTAGTATTATCACAAAATATAGGTACATTATCAAACTTTAATCCAAAATCACAAAGAGTTTGTTTCATCCAAAGAATTTTAGCACAACAACTAGCAACCGCAATATATTCCGCTTCGGTAGTGGATAAGGCAACCGAATTTTGCTTTTTACTAAACCAAGATACTAAAGAGCTACCAAGAAATTGGCAAGTCCCACTAGTACTCTTACGGTCAAGTAAACTTTCGGCAAAATCTACATCAGAATATCCTACTAAATTAAACTCAACATTTCTAGGATACCACAAACCTAAATCAATAGTCCCAAGAAAATATTTGAAGATTCTCTTAACGGCATGCAAATGGGATTCCTTAGGACAAGATTGAAATCTAGCACAAAGACATACACTAAACATGATATCGGATCTACTAGCGATTAAATAAAGTAGAGATCCGATCATACCTCAATAAGCTTTTTGTGTCCACACATTTACCTTTTTCATCCTTGTCAAGCTTAGTGGATGTGGTCATAGGAGTTTTTGCAATTTTACCTTCATTGAACTTGAACCTTTTGAGCAAATCCTTTGTGTATTTCTCTTGACTTATAAAGATACCATCCTTGAGTTGTTTGATTTGAAGTCCAAGGAAGAAGTTAAGTTCTCCCATCATACTCATCTCAAACTCACTATGCATACACTTAGAAAATTCTTCACACAAAGAAGGATTAGTAGAACCAAAGATAATATCATCCACATATATTTGCACTAAAGGCATATCATTTTCCTTAGTCTTAATAAAGAGAGTAGTATCAAGTTTACCCATTTTAAAGCCATTCTCAAGTAGAAAATTACTAAGTCTACCATACCAAGCTCTTGGAGCTTGTTTTAAGGCATAAAGAGCCTTCTTCAACTTATAAACATGATTAGGAAAATCAAAACTTTCAAATCTTGGAGGTTGTTCTACATAAACTTCCTCCATAATATAACCACACTTTTCACATTCATTTGATACAAGATGAAATTCTTATAAGAAGCAAAAGCAAGTAACATTCTAATAGCTTCTAATCTAGCAATGGGTGCAAAAGTCTCTTCATAATCTATACCTTCCTCTTGACAATAACCTTGAGCTACAAGTCTAGCCTTATTTCTAATGATATTTCCATTTTCATCCATCTTATTTCTAAAGACCCATTTAGTCCCAATAATAGAAGCATTAGAACGCCTAGGGACTAATTCCCAAACTTTGTTTCTTTCAAATTGATTTAATTCTTCTTGCATAGCTAAAATCCAAAATTCATCATTTTCGGCATTCTTAAAACTTTTAGGTTCAACTTGAGAAACAAAAGCAAGATTATTAAACAAATTAAGAGAGGAACGAGTTTTCACACCTTGTTTGGGATCACCAAGAATCAAATCCTTGGGATGGGATGGAGCATACCTCCACTCTTTAGGCATAGATGAAGAACCGTCTTCCTTCTTTTCATTGAAGCTCTATTCTTGCTTACTTGAATCAATTTCTTTGCCTTTGTCACTAACAAGTAAATCTCCAAAATTTCTTTCTAAATCATCACTACAAATAGACTCATTAGAAACATTATTGCAAGATTCATCAAATACAACATGCATAGATTCCTCGATAATTAAAGTTCTCTTATTGAAAACTCTATAAGCTTTACTTGTAGAGGAATAACCTAGAAAGATACCAACATTCGTCTTAGAATCAAACTTTCCAAGCTTTTCTTTGTTGTTCAAAATAAAACATTTGCAACCAAAAACTTTGAAATACCCAATATTTGGAATTTTGTTATGCCAAAGCTCATAAGGAGTTTTATCTAAAGAAGGCCTAATTAAAACTCTATTTAAAACATAACAAGTGGTGTTAACAGCTTCGGCCCAAAAGTATTTAGGTAAATCATACTCATGCAACATTGACCTAGCAAATTCTTCCAAAGTATGATTTTTCCTTTCAACCACACCATTTTGTTGAGGAGTTCTTGGAGCGGAGAAGTTATGAGAAAAACCATTTTCTTCACAAAAATTTTCAAAAGAAATACTATCAAATTCTCCTCCATGATCACTCCTAATTTTAGAAATCAAAACCCTTTTTCATTTTGAACTCTTTTTGCAAAACTAGCAAAACTTTTCAAAGCATCATCCTTATGTTTTATCATCAAAACCCAAGTAAATCTTGAAAAATCATCAACAATCACAAAGGCATAGTAATTTCCTCCAAAACTAGCAATTCTAGAAGGGCCAAATAAGTCCATATGTAATAGTTGAAGGGGTCTAGTTGTAGAGATCACATTTTTAGATTTGAAAGAGGATTTGGTTTGCTTACCCATTTGACAAGCATCACAAACTTTATCCTTTTCAAATTTAAATTTTGGAAGACCTCTAACCAAAGAATTTTTGAAAATATTTGAAATTAAGTGCATACTAGCATATCCTAGTCTTCTATGCCATAACCAAGAATAATCATGCAGGGCTGAAAGACATTTATCACTAATAGGGCAATCATTCAAATCAATAGTGTACACATTTTCATCCCTATTACCAACAAACAAGACTTTTCTATCACTAGCATTTTTAATGATGCAATTCTTTTTATCAAACACAACTCTAAAACCTTTATCACATAATTGACCAATACTAAGTAAATCATGCTTTAAACCATCAACTAAAAGCACATTTCAATCAAGGTAGAAGAACCATTACCTATACTACCCTTACCAATAATTTTACATTTCTTGTTGTCACCAAAGGTTACTAAACCTCCATCCTTTTTAGAAAGATTGACAAACTTGGATTGGTCTCCCGTCATGTGCCTTGAGCAACCACTATCCAAGTACCATTTGTTTTTCTTGGAGACTTTCAAACAAACCTACAAACAAAAGTGTTCAAGATTGATCTTTTGGTACCCATACTTGTTTGGGTCCTAAAAGGTTAGCATTTACAAACTTGGGAACCCATTTCATTTTTGCATCCACATTTAAAGCATTGGATTTAGACAAGTAGCAAGAATACACTTTATGTCCATACTTGCGACATGAGAAACAAACAACATTATGCAAGGATTTATCTCTTACAACAAATTTATGCACTCTACTTTTCTTGGAGAAATTCTTTCTTGGAGTATTGTGAAACTTTGCTCTTTGAGAAAAATTTCTTCTTGAAGAAGTAGTAAGAGCATATTTCAATTTAAATCACTTAGGTCTAATATGACCTTCAACACCACAATGATGACATATAGACACAAAGCTAGATTTATCAAGCTTAGACACAACCTTAGGCATATTAAGCTTAGGCATAATAGGAGATGCTTTAACAAAAATAGTTTTAGAACTTGAGGGAGTAGAACATTCATCAATGTAGCCTAATCCTCTTTTATCACCATAAGGCTTGCCTACTTCAATTATTTTGTCCAACCTTTGAGCACCTATTGTCAAATTTTTAATAGACTCTTTAGCCTTACCAAGTTCTTGCAAAGCATTTAATTCATTTTCCTTAAGCAAATTAATCAAGTTATCTTTTTCACAACTATCATGCTCAAGACATCTAACTTTATCAAGCAAGGCATTTTTCTCATCACAATCAAAAACATGTTTATCACAAGAGACATTCACTTCATCAATTTGCACAACATCATGCTCATTGTCTTTTAAGCAAGCGATTTCATCAAGTAAAGACTTATTTTCACTAGTTAAAACATTGTATTTCTTTCTAAGCACGACATATTTGGAACCAAGCTTTTCTAAGTCTTTTTGCATATTTTCAAAAGCTTCAAACAATTCATCATAGGAAAGGGGTTCTAGAGTTACCTCATCATCTTGTTCATCACCCTTGTCACTATGAGCCATGAAGCAAAAGTTTGCTACCTCTTCTTCGTCACTTCCACTTCCACTTTCATCACTATCATCCCAAGTAGTTTTCATTGCTTTCTTCTTGGATTTATTAGATGATTTAAGGAGAGGGCAATCCGTTCTTATGTGACTCGGTTTCTTGCATTCATAGCATATTACCTCATCCTTTTTGCTCTTTTCACCTTTTGACTCTTTTTGGTTAGAAATGTGCTTCTTGAATTGTTTCTTCCTCTTGATGAAGTTCTTATACTTACGTGAAAAATATGCAATATCGTCTTCATCAAGAACATCTTCATCTTCGGATTCAACTTCCAAGGATATGGTCTTTCATGCAATACTCTTCTTCTTTTTGGACTCATCCTCCATGTGCTCCTTCATGGTAATCTCATGTGTCATGAGAGAGCCAATAAGTTCCTCCAAAGGAAGTTTGGTGAGATCTTTTGCTTCTTGAATCGTCGTCACCTTCGCTTCCCAATTCTTAGGTAGAGACCTAAGAATTTTTCTAACATTTTCGGAGGTAGTATATACTTTACCAAGACCCTTCAAAGAATTTATAATGTTAGTAAATCTAGTAAACATCTCGGTAATAGATTCATTAGCATCCATCTTAAATAGTTCATAATTATGAACTAGCATACTAATTTTTGACTCTTTAACTTGATTAGTTCCCTCATGAGTCACTTCAAGAGTATTCATATTTCTTTAGCTGAAGAGCACATAGATATTCTATTAAACTCATCTTTGCTTAATAAAGCACAATATAAACAATTTATAGCTCTAGCATTAAAAGCACACTTGTTCATATCATTGTCATCATATTCTTCTTCTAATTTAGGCACATCATTATCATTAACTCTTTTCATGGGAATATAAGGACTTTTAACCACATTTAACCATAAATAATAGTCAACAGATTGTAAATAAAATTTCATTCTAGCTTTCCAATAAGCATAATTTGACCCATCAAAGTAAAGAGGTCTAGAGGTGGATTGTCCTTCAATCACATCATTTACTAATAGGTTTGCCATAAAGCTCAAACAATAAAGTTTAAAAAAAAAAAATTCTAAAAGAGCAACCTCACTCTGATACCAATTGTAGGATCGGTATGGCAACCCTAGAGGGGGGTGAATAGGGTTTTTCTAAACTTTTTAAAACTTTTTACTAATGTGAGCCCAATTAAATAAATTAACACACTTTTTACAAACAAGTAATTTAAACAAGAAATTAACACATGAAATAATTTTAAAACACCCTATTTGATTCTAAAAACAAGATTGGTAAATAATATGGACAATTTAAAAACTACCAATCTAAACAAACATAAAAAGAGCAATACATATCAAGAACAAATTATTGCATTAATTTCATACAATAAAATATAATACAAATTAATTGCAAAAATAAATTAAGATAGGGATAGAGAAATTAACACTGAAAATTTTATAGTGGTTCGACACAACTCGGTCTACTCCACTCCCCAAGCTCCTCTTGGGTATTTCACTATAAAAACAAACGAACGACCCTTTCCACGGCTCAGAGTCCAACCGTTACACGTTCCTTTTGCGGGAGCAAGAACAAATCCGATCCTTTCCACGGTTTAGGATCAAATCGTTACAACCTCTCTTTTTCGGGATCAAGAGAAACCCTTACAATGAATTAGAAGTTGAAGAACAAGATGGAAAAACTCTCTCAAAGAGTAGATACACAAATCAAAGCTCACAACTATGTAAGAAAGGATTTCTTACAAGTAAAAGCCCTCAAATGGCTAAAGAGAATAAAAAATAGAAGCTCAAAAATTGCTCAAAAATGGTGGAAATGCTCTCCAAGAATAGTAGAAATTTTTAGAATTTTTTCTCCATTTTTTTCGGGCCTAAATAGAGAGAAGAGCCAAAACTAGCCGTTAGCTGCCACGTGTCAGCTTCTGATTGGCTACCAAAAGAAATTCAAAATTAATAATATTATAATAATAAAATAATATAATAATAATAATAATAAAATATTATAATATTAAACATTTGACCGTTTGACCCATTATATATATATATATTATTTTAATTAAGAATGCCACGTGTCGCCCTTTCAAAATACTAAAATTGTTAATAAATAAAATCAAATTTGTTATCATCAAAACATTAATTAATTAATTAATTAAAATTAATTAATTTGAGATGAAGGGCTAAAAAGCCAACAATGGAATCGAGATTATGGCTTCAACCCTCGAAATGGCCTCCTCTTGGATGAAGAAAAGAAGCGATGTTTTTATTTTGTCTATCAACGCTGCACCTAAACACAGTCGTTTAATGCAAGCGCAATTGATCAGCGTCGAGACGCTTAAGGAGCATCTCGATGCTTCAGACATAAATTGCTGGGGCGCGCCTTTTGAGCGTTGAGACGTTACAGGACAACGTCTCGATGCTTCGGACATAAATTGCTGGGGCTCGCCTTTTGAGCGTTGAGACGTTACAGGACAACGTCTCGACGCTTGCTCTCGGGGTTTGGCACTTCAAATGTGTTGTGGCGTATAGATGCCATTTTTAGGGTCTAGATGCTCTCCCCTCAGGTTCTTTTGCAAAAACTTTATCTCTTCTCCTCTTGGATCTTCAAATAGGCTCTATAAGGCTCCAATATTACCAAAATACCCTCGAATTCTTGATTTTGCTCCTTTAGCTCGATTTTTGTTAAATCAAGAAAAATAGACATCAAAGCACACCAAATCATAACAAAACTAGCTAAAACAATAGGGAATAGATAACACTAAATGAGTGCTATCAAATACTCCCACACTTATGAAGGGAATAATCGAATTAAACCCACAGCGGAAACATAGGAATCGTCTTTGATTTATTTAGAATTAAACTAAAATACAAAGGTTAAGCAATAAATACCTTGAAAATAATATTATGGAGAATATTTTGGCGGATCTTTATCTTTTCCACAAAGTCTTCCTGGCTATGACTCGAACACAGGACCAAGGGTTGTGGGAGCCTCTTGAAAGAAAATCCCCAAGGGATTGGAGAGGAAGAGGTCTAGAGAGAATTCTCTAATTCTCTCTATTGAGGAGATGTGTGTTGTGTAGAATGGCTCAACCCAAGGGTCCTATTTATAGTGACCAAGGGAAAATCTTTGCCATCATTAAAATATTATATTTTAATATCTAATATATTAAAATATATTTTGTATTTATTTGAATCTCATTCAAATCTCCTACGATATTTATTTATTTGAATCTTATTCAAATTCTATAAATATATTTTATTTAATATATCAAATATACATTAATTATTTTAATATTTAATGTATCAAATACAATAAATATATTTTCCTATTTTATATTTAATATATCTAATATATTAAATATTAATTTGAACACTTCAAACTAAATATTAAATTTGAACATTTCAACTTTTAATATTTAATGTATCAAATACAATAAATATATTTTCCTCTTTTATATTAAATATTAATTTGAACACTTCAAATTAATATTAATTTGAACATTTCAAAATTTTATTTCAACTAAATTGATCTTTTAGTGTTACTATGAGCTAGCAAGGGGACCTTATGGACCTACAGATTATAAGCTCCAATGATACAAAATTAATTAATTAAACTCTTTAATTAATCAATTTTCATTCATTAACTCTAGGGTCACTCCACTATAGACCTAAAGTTGCACTCTTATGCACTGTAGGACAAGTTATGTCCATTGATATAATCACTACATGCAAGTCGATCATTCACGAGTTGTTTGTAATTACAGCTGGGTCAAAAATTCGTTTTACCCCTATAATTACATCTTGCACCTTAAGTACCACTGATCCTCTAATGAACAATCTGTTTATAATCTAATTATAAACTAAGTCCCTCTCGGGCCAATGAGAGGGTGGGGCCCCATTGTTCAAGTCCCGAAATCAGCACTTAAGGGAACTACTCATCTACTTACCCTATATGGGAATGAGTGAATTCCATCTTGTGAGATTATGTTCCCACTCCCTATTTGGTCAAGTCCTCAAAATGGTAGGCATATTGAATCGGCTACAAAAGCCACTCTCACCCATGCAAATCAAAGGACAAGCCCTCACAGGCAGGAGTTCATAACTCACTCAAGATTAAGATCGAGTCACATATGATCATCCTGATGAAATATTAATGTTCTCAATTAACGGATTTATAAAGAGAGATTAAATATTTCGTGGTCCAGTCTTATACAAACTCATTGTATAAGATACCCCCACTCACATGTCTCTACATGAACGATTTGGATCAAATCATTTGTAACTATTACAAAGTGGGCCGTATCAATAGTGTTACCAGGATAAGGCACCCAACCTTATCCATATACTATGACCCTTTAGGTTATTTCTTGAACATGATCATCTTGTATGTCACCACATTCTGTTCAAGATTACACTAATAACCTTGGATTTTTCATATAATGGATAATATTATATTGCAAATAAAATAATCAAAATTATTATTAATTATTAAATAAATTATTAATTACGAGGCTTTAGGGCATAAATCCCACCAACTTAAACCTTTGCTAATCCCAAGCAAAGCTAAAACAAAACTCTCACTAAAAAGATAAATATTTCAGAAGACTCCATGCATAAGTGACTCAATTCTCAATAGTGAAATAAGAGAACAAGAACAATGGAACTAGAACATGTCTAAATCATGAGAATTTTTAAAAGAAACTCTTAACTCTTTGCGTGTGTGTACAAACCCTAAGTCTTGATTCGTTTACTTACTAAGAGTAATATTATGCTCTCCTCCATTCATCTTTTCCCTACACTGGCCCTAAGATTCAACCATCCAGCTAGCTTACACAAATGAAAGGTAAACCTTAGCTAGGATGCCTGAGTTTACATGATGTCCCTCACATTAAATATATATATATATATTTACTCACCCAAAGGCACTAGCTTTCGCACATCTACTTCAAGGACCCTTACCCAGAGCATTTACTGAATGAGTGGCCTATCTGATCATAGCAGAGACAACTTTTTTTACCCTTGAGGACATTAAGCATGACAGTACTGCTTTTTCTTTCTTTTCATATTTTTATTTGTAAATAATTTTTCATGTTTTTCACAGCAGGCTAATAGACATGAAACTCCTAAGTACAACATTTCTAACAACCATGCAAGACAACCTTCTAATCAAATGTTAAGCCTATCGGGGTGACAACAAGCTTATGGAAAACATAATACTCCACTAAATATTCAACTGATCGACACTAGGCTACATGCTCAATATTTGCAAAGAATCCAAAGCTCTAAGGAGCGTTTAAGGCACGCACAACTAATCAGCATTTAACGTGCACACAACTAATTAGCGTTTAACGCCCGCGTAACTGATCATCATTTAAATTGTGTGCAACTGATCAGAGTTAAGACGCTCTAACGCTCCGGACGAAAACTACTAGGGAGCGCCTTTTAAGGGTCGGGACTCTGCATGACAGCGTCTAGACGCCATTTTCTAGGTCTAGACACTCTCCCCTCAGGTTCTTTTGCCAAAACTCTATCTTTTCTCCTCTTGGATCTTCAAATGGGCTCTAAAAGGCTCCAACATTACCAAAATACCATCAAACACTTTGTTTTGCTCCCTTAGTTCGGTTTCTGCAAAATCAACAGAAATAGGCATCAAAGCACACCAAATCATAACAAAACTAGCTAAAATAATAGGCAATAGATAGCACTAAATGAATGCTATTAGAAATCCAATATAGCTTGCCTACTAGAAAAGATTGAAAGCTTCACACAACTGGTAGGTGGTGCCTATGTTCAATCCTTGTGGGCCAGAAATATGAGTTTGGTTGATGGGAAGTAGGTGGAACTTGGGTTATATTGCAACAATATGTATTATTTTCAAGTTTTTGTTTAGCTACAAATATCTTCTATTGATCCACATTAATTTTTTTTGATGAAGGTGTCTGAACTCCTAGAGTCGAGAAAGACTATTTTTAAAGATCTAAGTAACAAATTTGATGAGCGAATCATAGCGTAGTTGAAATTTGAAACAATGGTAAACCTCAAACATTTTTCTTAACATTCACAAGGATCATGTTGAAAAAAGGAACACGAGAAAAGAAACAATGGTAAACCTTAGCTCTTTCATGGTGTCAGTTTGATTGGGTAACTATAATGTTAAGAGGGTAAACTTTTGCTCTTTCTTTTTTTAAAAAGAGAAATATAAGTTTGTTTACAGAGGACTTCTCAACTTTTTCTTTAGTCTTGCACTTTTTGGACCTTCATGCAATGTTTGGTGGTATTTGCAACAGATTCCCTTTTTAATAAAAATATATTTTATGCCACTTTATGCAATCAAAATTACTAACAAAAGAAGTTAATCTCTCATGGTTAGGCAATCTTCTATTTTATCTTTAACCCTTTTTTACGTTGAATTTGAAGGTTGTAAAAGGTGGATATCAATGGAGGAAATATTGTCGAAAGCTCATTCAAGGTTATCCTTGTCTAGAGTTTATTTCAAGTGCACTTTTAAACTTAGCCCCCATGTGCAAATAAAGGTAAATAACTACAACAAACTCTCAAATTTACTAAGGTTATGTATTTATTTAAATTTTGTGGTTACTATTTAATGAAAATAGACTAATTAAAATGTTGCTAAACTGATGGAGAGTGGCTGATATTTTTGTTATGTCTCAAATTTTCCTTTGAGATTTTTGAACAAGTGATGTTGAGCTACAATTAAGATGTTGCGAAACTAATTGGGTGGGTGATATTTTAAAATTTATATGTATTCTTGAAAATTATCTACCTATACATGCTTGATTGCTAAAGAATGTTTTTTATTTATTTTTTATTTATTTTTATCTTGATGATATAGGTTCTTCATTAAGGATGATTTCAATCTTGTTTAATAAAAGTATTGGAAGCTTAAACCCATCCTTGATGGAACTAAGGCTTTGATTAGAAGTTCATCCTGGAATTTATTTTCTGATATAATATAATATTATGAAAGAGTCTAACAAAGATGTTATATTCAATTAATATTCCATTATTATGTGTCAATACATCAAGTTCGTTGTGAAGGAGATCAAGGGGGTGTTTTCATGATTCTTTGTACAGGACATCTTGTCACTTGAAGTAAGTCATTACTATTGTTTATGGGTCCAATGAGGATGTAGTTTCTCACTAAGTTTGTTTCATGTAGGTATTTTTGCATATCCTTTCTGTTGGAATATGAGGAACTTCCTGAGCGGCATAATGAGGCAGTGGAGTTAAAAATTATATCTATCACTTGCTTTAGCTTTTTTGGCTCACCCAACCAAACTGAGAGTACATGAAAAAATTACATAGGAGGAAGAAAGTTGTATGTAATATATGATTCCTTTGTTTTCTTTCTCAGATTAGTGATTAGTGAAGGACCCAACTAACTCCTTTGCCTTTTGTTTTGGTGTATTGGAATTAGGGGTCTATTTTAGCTACTTTCTTAACATAATTGATAGGAGGTTTATTATTTGGTTCAACTATTCCACATACTAATATTATTTGCCTTTATTTTATGCCAGGTATTTAATAACCTTCTTACTGGAGTAATACCTAATAGCTTGAATAACTTGTGAGTGTTTTCTATTATGGCCTTATAATTTTGAGATTGAAAGTCACTTTTCTTCTTCAGTTTTGAGTTCATTTATGTTCTTTTATTGAATTGTTGATTTGTTTTTGGTTTAATTAGGTTCGGTGAGATCCCTTGTAATTGGAACATTAGCACACAAGTTCAAGATTGTATATGACTTGGGGCATCTTAGGTAGTCCTCTTGAAAGTTTTGACATATGATAAATTACTACTTTGAGAAGGCTTGAAAATGCTTCTAAAAGTTCGAGAAGGCTTGCAATGCACTAGATCTATTTTTCCCGATGTGTTTACCAACTAATCTAAATTTTTTCTAAAAGTTTGTTCTCTCTGCTAAAATCTCATTTCAGTACAAAAACCTCTATATTCCCTTCCTTTCTTTGCCTAGTGTTTCAAGGATGTGCAACATACTATTATATTATGTTCACTTCCTAATGCTACTAGATTAGGATATTATATATTTAACTCTCTCTATTTTGGTTGTAGCTTAAGCTTTTAGTAAGATTCTTGTTCAATTCACATATGATGAGTTACAATTTGTTTATACATCCTTCTGATGATCATTCTTCAGTACTTTGGTCAAGCAAGCGGTGATGGTTAGAAGAGTCTTAAGCATATGGTTTTAGATTTTTTGCAACTTTCTTCATGTGAGTGAGCGCCTTTTAACAATGATGCAAATTTTTTCATTTCATATTCCCCAGTTTTATTTCCATGCTTGTTTGTCTCAAATTTTTTATTTTGCCAGATGCTAGTTGTAAAGGAGATTATTTTCTAAGTTTTTTCCATGTATTTTTTTTTGGTTTTGGTGAATGATGAATGCCTTTTTATTTTTCTAGATACTTATTCATACTGAGGAGAACCTTTCACCCAGTCGAGTTGCCATGCCTTTCACCACTCCACCACTTCAGTTGGTTGGTCTTAAGTTCAAGTTGAAAGGTTTTAGTCTTATGTTTATTTTTCTTAGCAATTTTGCTTCTCTTTGTAAGTTGGATGTGGTTTGTAGAGGGATGATGAGTCATATTTGTATTATGTGTGTGGATGTATAGAGAGAAATTTTACGTTCTCTTTTTTTTTTTTAGTTCAACAACATAAGTGTATTACATATTTTATGTTTTATAAATTAAAATTATGTTTGTTAAGTTAATTGTTGTGTAAAAATATAAGACTATTGAAATTTTATTTTGTTTATTGGTTGAGAAAGAGAAATATTGGTGATTAGCCGTGTGCGTAACGAATAATTTTTTTTATTAAATTATCAACGAAATGATGATGGGTATTGCTTGTCATTAAAAACCATTATTTTTGACATTTAATGACAGACATATAATGCCATACGGACGTTTAATGATGGACATTTTATGATAGACAGACTTTTAATGACGGACAAACTTTTAATGATGAACATTTAATGACAGACAAACTTTTAATGACGAACATTTAATGACATATAGAATTTTAATGACAGACATTTCATGACGGATAGACTTTTAATGATGGACATTTAATGATAGACGAACTTTTAATGATGGACAGACATACTTTTAATCATGGACATTTAATGGCAGACAAATTTTTAACGACAAACAGACTTTTAATGACGGTAGGATTGAATGACAGGCATTGCCCGTCATTAAAAAGCGTTTGTCATTGTAACCTACGATGACATTAGAAAAGATGTTGGGCATGTGTCCGTCATCGTTTCCCTTTAATAACAGACAATACTTGTCATTAAAACCCAAAATTGTACTAGTGGGTAATATAGGTGTTTTAATTCAAGATAAATTTCCCATTAAAATGAAGGATCCATGTAGTTTTACAATCCCTTGCACAATAGGTGATATTCATATTAAGAGAGCTTTATGTGATTTAGGGTCTAGTGTAAATCTAATGCCTTGCTTTGTTTACAGGAAGTTGAATCTTGGGAAAGTACAATTATCCACTATATCTGTTGAGCTTGTAGATGGATTAACCATGTATCCTAGAGGTATAGTTGAGAATATTTTAGTTAAAATCGATAAGTTTATCTTTCTCGTAGATTTCATAGTGAACGAGGAGGATGATGAATATTCTTGTAAGGCTGAGTTTAGCATGCATGCAGGTAAACTAACATTTAAGGTAAATGATGAGAGGTAATGTTCCAAGTTTTCGTCCTATGCATGTGCCTGAAATAGAGAACTGTTATAGGATAGGATTGGTAAATGATGAGCTTTCTGACATTGCTAATTGTAGTTTGCTTGTGTTTTATGAGACTGAGTCTGCTGAGTTTAATATGGATGATCACCTGGATTTACTGTTGAGAGGTCTTAGTGCTTCTTCTGTTTTTATTGTTTTTTATTATGTTGATGAGATGATTATTGATTATGATGAATTTGCTTGTAGAGTTGATAGGAATGAGTCTACTTTTGAACACCTTGATGTTATGCTTATGGAATGTGTTGTCAATGATAATATGAATAATCTAAATGTTGTTTGTGAGGGTGTTAAGATATTGGGAATTGGGTAGTCTAAAGATGGTTTTTTGGAGGGTTTGTCTATTGAAGATATGCATATTAGAGTGCCTATGGTGAATGAAATAATGATTTTAGAAAATACAATTGAAAAGAAATTGAGTTTAGCGTATGCTACAGATGACTTTTAGAGTTATTATAAATTAATTGATAAATTGCATATTAGCATGCCCATGCATAATGAGATTGTGATCGAAAGAAATTAATTGGAGAAAATTCCTATGCATCTTGTTTTTGGGTCAAGTTATAATTTTTCTCCATGTTTGAATTTTTCTCTAATTTGAATCATATAGGAGGAGTTAATTCTATTTTGAGGATGCGGTAAATAGGAAGGATGGTAGGTTATTTATTTTTGAGCCACCTTGAAGCGTTTTTAGGATTATGTCATGCTAATGATGCAAAACAAGTGCTTCTTGGGAGGCAACCCAAGTTTGTTTGTTTGTTTGTTGTTTAGTTGGTTTTGAGTAGTTAGGTTTAATGATCTTTGCTTTTGCCTATGATTTGTGTTTTAGGAGTTCGAGGTTCAATTTGATCTTCATATCTCCCGTGCATTTAGTGGATGTTAAGAATGGTGATCTATCGTTTAACAAAGTAGTATCATTTCCCTTGTATCTTTTAAATTGTCCTTGTCATGTTTAAGAAGGGTAAATGATGTTATAAATTGAGGACAATGAATAGTTTAAGTTGGGGGGAGAAATGCATGCTTTACCTGAGTTGATTTTGAACTAAAAATTTGAAATTTTTTTATGAGTTGATGTGCTTGAATAATTTGATGATTTGAGTTGCATATGTTTTGATTAGGACAACCAATGATTTTTCTAAATTGAAAATTTTTCTTTGAATTCCTTCTACACTCTGAGCACATAGCCTTCTTTTGGTGTTGTGAACGTTATAGTGGTTTTATGATTTCTAAAAATTTGTTGTCACTCTTAGAGACTGAGGGCTTAGTTTGTAAGTGATCTTGCATGATAGCTTGTAATGTTGAGCTTAGGAGTAAGAAAAAGTTTGTTATATGCTTGCAAAGAAAGAAAGAAAGAAAAAATTCAATTTAGAAAAAAATGATCGAATGAAGAAAATTAAGAAAAAAAAAACTCGTGTTGAATAAAGATGAATGGGAGTAAAAAAACCAACCTCTGTAGTGATCAGTTAGGCCATCCATTGAGCGAATGCTTTGGATAAGGGTCTCTATGATAGATGTGTGAAAGTTAGTGCCCTTGATTTAAAGTAAAAAGAAAGTTTGCAGGAGTGCTACCCCATAGTAGTTCAGGCACCTAGTTAGATATTACCTTCTTGAATGTGAGAGAGCTGAATTAAGTCTTAGAGCTAGTGTAGGGGGAAGACAGATGGAGGACTTCATAAACCTATTCCGGGCTAGTAAAAATATCAGTTGTTAGGCTACACACACATAGACACAAGAAGTTCAAAGTTTGATTTAATTTTTTTGTGAATTGGATATGCATGCTTATTTCATTTTTATTTTTTCTTGAATTCATTATTGAGATCACTGAGGTTTGAGTCATTTTTATGCAACCATCGATTCATTTTTTTCGTTGATGTGTTATTTTACTCGAGACTAGCAAAAGATAAAGTTTAGGGGTATTTGATAGCACTTATTTAGTGCTATAATTCTCCTATTTATTTAACTATTTTTGTGTAGAAAATGTGAGCTTTGATGTTATTTTGTATTGAATTTCAGGAACCGAGCATTTCAAGAGGATTAGATGAATTTGAGAAGTTATTTGGTGATTTCGAGCAAGAAGAGAGCCAATTTTAAGGGTAAGGATGGGACAGAAGCCAAATGTTGTTGCTCGACCCGAGAGGATGGTGTTGAGATGTCCAAATTGGTGTCAAAACACTATGCAATTGGTGTTAAACCCGAGAGCTAGCATCGAGACGCTATCAGGGGGATCTCGATGCTACAAAAACACGAAGGTTTGAGTTTTCGTCCGTAGCGTCGAGACACTACACTTAGTATCTCTGTGCTACCCTCTCGTACTTGAGAAGAACGATGTCATTTTGAACAGTATTGAGACGTTGTCCCTAGAGTCTCAATGCTGCGTCGAATATAGTATAAATTTATCTTGTTCTTACTCGAAAAAAGGGGGCACACTTAGGGTTTTTTGGCCCATTTTACAATTGGAACTCAAATTATGAGCAAAGGACGTCATTTCAGTACCTTTGGAGGGAGAATCGAGGCTCAAGTTGCACATGGATCGATGCAGAAGTCAAGAATCAAAAGTTTTGTGTCTGATTTATTTTGGATTTTCATTTTGGTTTCTGTATTAGGGTTGATTAATGAGTTTTTGGGCTGTAATAATGATTTTTAGAGGCTAAATTCTTAGTTTAGGGGGTTGATTGATCTATTTGGACCTTGGTTTATGTTTTGATTCATTTATATTGACAATGTCACTCATTTCAATTCTTTTATGCATGTGTGAGCTTAATGCCTTTGAACTACCGACCATAGTTTAATTGATGTTTAGCTTAAATTAAGCTTGAAAAAGAGTGTTTAAGCTTTGAACTACCATGCATGACCTTTAATTCTCACCTAAGTGACATAGAAACAATGAGAATTAATTGAAGCTAATAATGAAGGTTCGTAATGTTTTTAATTAGTTAATTACCACTAGGGACACCTAGGTTAGTTAATTAATCTAAGAAAATTGGGGGAGCTCGATGGAGAAATTCATGACAAAACACTTCTAGGCTTAAGAATTAGGTGAGTTGATATTTTAATTGCTCAATTAAACATTTACCAGGTCCAATTAGTGATATCAACCTCTAAACGCCCTAAATCTAGTGTTCTCAACTTTAATTTCCTTGTATGTTTATAGTTTAGTTTCTCAAAGTGACATTCCATTGTACGCTCTAAATAATATCGATTACTAATACTCTTGGTGCTCAAACAAAACCACAATAAAATTTCCTGTGGACTACGACATTCGGTAAAATATTTACCAATTTATTACTTGATCACGTGTACTTGCATGTACTTTGAACAGTTCTCAGTGTGGGGCACCATAGGTTCTGTAGGCAACTTCCATGAGTTCTGGGTCGAGCTTCCTCACTGAATTGGCAAGCTGGGTGATTTGGTTACCCAAATTTTGCATGCTAGCTCGTGTTTCCTATTGAAATTTCAAAGAATTTTCAGCAAGACTTTTAACAATGTCTTTGAGGGGCATACCTGAACTCAAGGGCTGAGCTTGAGGTCGCATCTGTGCTTGAGGCGACTTATAGAAATTCTAAGGCAACTTTTGTTGATTCCCTTGATTGCCATAGCTGAGGTTAGGATGATCCCTCCATCCTGGATTGTAAGTATTGTTGTAGGGATTGTGTTTCCTTTGAGGGTTCCTCGCATACCCTCCTATGGCGTTAACCTCTGAGACCGCGCCTTGCTGAGGCTGAGAGCACTCATTAGTGATCTGACCAACTGCCTTCATCATTTGTGCCTGCCCACTACCAACTACAAAACTAGAGAAGTAAGATCAGTCATTTGAGTTCTAAGTTCACTTACCTCTTTCAGTTAACTCACTCTCCAGGCGATCGTGTCTCAAAATGTTGCGAATTCTCTACCATATTGGAAATTAGCTGCTTCACCTCTGTCGGGGTTTTGTTCATCAGCGCTCCTCCACTAGCGGCATCCACCATGCTCCTATCCATCGGTAAGAGCCCTTCATAGAAGTATTGTATCAGGAGTTGGTCGGAGATCTGATAGTGTGGGAACCTCACGCACAAGCGTTTGAACCACTCCCAATACTCATATAGGGTTTCCCCAGTGATTTAGGTGATCCCATAGATCTCCTTCATCAGGTTGGTGGCTCTGGACACAGGGAAAAACTTCTCCAAGAATCAACGCTTCATCTCATACCACGTGGTGATGGAGCTCGAAGGAAGGTAATATAATCAATCCTTCGCCTAATCTTTCATGGAGAAGGGGAATACCCTCAGATTTATCTGCTCCTCCGTCACACCATGTGGCTTCATTCCCGAACACATGTTATGAAACTCCTTGAGGTGCTTGTGCTGGTGATAACAGTAATTTAGTGCTATATTTATGCCCATTTCTTAGCTAGTTGATTTAATGTGCTTTGATGCCTATTTTTGTTGATTTTGCAAAAACTGAGCTAAAGGAGCAAAACCGGAGTGTTTGAGAGCATTTAGATGATTTTGGAGCTTAAATGATGATATTTTGGAGATTTAAGGATGAAGAGATGGAGTTTTGGCAAAAGAACCTGAGGGAAAAGCATCTAGACACCACATTTGAAGTGCTAAACCTACGAGCAACCATCAAGACGCTGTCATGTGGGGTCTTGAAGCTCAAAATGCACACCCCAGCGGTTTTTTTCTAGAGCGTCGAGACACTTTTTAGAGCGTCTCGATGATACTCAGTGCGTGCAGGAAAATGATAGTGTTTCGATGCAGTGTCTTGACTCTGTTTGCATTGTCTTGATGTTGCATCGATAGAGGAATATTTTTATCTCTTTCTCTTTGAGAAAGTGGAGGATGATTCGATTTAGACAACCCTAATCCCGATTCCAGAGCGTCTTGGGTGGATCGCCCGAGAACACGTGATCAACATTTACCTAAGCGTTTCTTCCCTTTTTACTTTATTTTCAGTATTTACATTAGGTTGTAATTAGGGACTTTTGGGTTGTAATTGCTTAATATGTTTAGTTAACTCCCTAATTTTTATGGCTTGTTGTAATTCTTGGACCATTGCACTTAATTTTGCTTAATTTAGTTTGTGATTGTGGTTTAATTAGTGTTCATACTCATTTGGTCATTTAAGGCTTAATGCTTTTAGGTTGTGTTCATTAATTAATTGAGGTAGAATTAGGTTGAGCTCGACAGAGGATTTTTAGTTAGCTTAATGCATAATTAGTTAGCTACCTGAGTGATAGCGGGATCAAGAGTTAATTAATTGTAGTTAGTGCTGAAGATTAATTAATTCAACACCGTTTAATTGATTAGTTAATAAGTGGATGCTCGATAGAAATAAGCTTAAACTAGAATTGGATGCATGACTATAGATTAATTACCTGAGTTACGGCCAGAGTAATAATTAATCTATAGAGGTCAGTGATGAAGGGTCGTAATGCCTTGTATGACTTAGCTAGTGCTGAGGGACGACAGCTAGGTTAGTTATGTAAGCCCTAAACTCTCTTTTGATCATATTGTGCTCATATATGATGTTTTGACATATGCAAATTGATATAGGTTGCACTAAAAGATGTCGTGATGGGATTTGGGAATCTTTTGGATTGTGAACTATAATGTGTATAAAGCTTCATAAGGAGATAGGTAAGCCATTGAATAAGCATATTAAGAGTTGAATTGAAGTAAGTTAAGGTCATTAACAAGTTGGGTAAATTTTAGATGCATTATGTATTGAATGAAAGTTCTTATTTCTCACAAACTTAAGTAAAGTTGGCTAAATGTGTTAGGTGAATTTATTGGCTTGTTTTGGTGTTTTAAAAAAAAAAGGGGATTAAGATGTAAATGAGGAAGTAGGAGCTGGCAAAAATTTGTGGAGCCACGGATTTGTCTTTGGCAAGTAGGTGCTGTCCAGCTGGAAGCTTTTGGAAGAGGATCAACTTCAAACATCCATATCTCTTAATTTACTGCA
Source organism: Trichosanthes truncata (assembly GCA_033996785.1). Taxonomy (NCBI): domain Eukaryota; kingdom Viridiplantae; phylum Streptophyta; class Magnoliopsida; order Cucurbitales; family Cucurbitaceae; genus Trichosanthes; species Trichosanthes truncata. The sequence continues at coordinate 15,683,470 of MU867261.1, forward strand.
CCAAATTCGATGATTTTTGAGTCAAAATCTCATAAATTGAGTGTAGAATACGACAGTGGGGGGCGGTTTTGAAAATACGAAGAGGAAGGAGGTGAAAATTACAGGAAATCGAGAGGTGTTCACAGTTCTCGGGTAGCAGAATAGTGTGAAGAAATCAGTTTCTTTTGAGCTCTTGAGGAGGAATTAGAAGCTGAAACTTTGAGGTGCAAGAAAAAAAAACTGCTAGCAAGAAAATGTGAAGAAATCAGTTTCTTTTGAGCTCTTGAGGAGGAATTAGAAGCTGAAACTTTGAGGGCAAACGGAGATAGGAATAGCTTATAATCCTTAGAACCCTTTTGGTGATTATGAGTGACTCTATTTTAGAACTATGCTTGACCTTTGTTTTTCTTCAAAAGCATAAATGTTGATCATTGAAACATGCTTGACTTACTTTTGTATATTTTTCATGGAGCTTTTAATAGAATGTCATTGATGAAACTTAAGCATGATTTGAATTAGTTTGTAACTACACATTCAAGCATGGAAACTAAATTATGGAAGTATGATTTCCTTTAGAAAATGCCTTGTGTAAATCCACTTGGAAACATGTTTAGAAAGGAAAAGTGCAAATGTTGAGAATTTGTTGTTTGTGTTATCAAAACATGATTTCCAAGGTAATCAAAGTATGTCCCGGTATGTTGTTAACCCCCAGTACTGAAGGACATTGAGAAGGTACTTGGGAGGGAGGAATCATGATTTCTGATACTGAAGGACAAAGAGAAGGTATTCGGGTAGTAATTGGTCTAACCCCAATACTGAAGGACATAGAGAAGGTATTAGGGAAGACCAGTGTGTTCAATGGCATTCCACGTGCACGTGAGAGAGGTATGAACGTTGTTGGTATAGAGATGACTCTACCACAGCTAAGGTTCGAAAGTGTTATCATGTTATGAGTTTTATTGTTATGAGCTTCTACGCTTTTGAAATGTCTATTCTTCAGTATGGTACTACATTATGAGTTTCTATGCTATACATAATGTGGTGACTTAAACCTGTAAATGGGTAGCATGGTTTGATTATGCTTACAAATAAGTGATAAGTTATCTCTAACTTGTAGCTTGTCCATCATTATGCTTCACCTTTGAGCTTATAATGTTTTTAAGATAGACACTCACTGGGCTTTCCAGCTCACGTTTTCATTATGTTTTCTCTTTCCAGGTAGCAGACGAGTTCCTGGTGCTTAGCCTTGACAAGACCTGTTTGCCACCACGCCATTTTAGCTCCTTGTATATACACTTTCTTATGTATATAGTTTGTAGTAAAAGCATTTTAGAGGGGTTGTAATAACTATAAAATGTTATGACTTGTTAAAGAACATAGTACTGAAAGTGAATGTGTCTTGCTCATATGTGTATTTGAGCGTTTCAAACTTACTTGTTCAAACATGCTGTGTTGCCTTCATTTTCAAGTATATGTTGGGATGGTCAGGGAGAGCTAGTAATAGGGTTGATTGTCTCTATCTTTACATCTCTTCCTAGGTTAGGCAAGGGGAAGGGGTGTGACAACTTGGTATCAGAGCAAAAGGTTTTGGGAAGGGAATTAGGTTCATGCATTAAACTAGGAGCTTGTTGTCTTAATTATTTTAACAAGATTGTATAATTTAGGACCATGGCTCGAGGTGGCAAACGAGGCAGGCAAGTGGAGGCCGGAACTCAAGAAGCTACTGGCGATAGAGGAAGAGAGGTATCAGAGGGAGAGTCTAGTCATCCTCAGCAAGAGGTGAACCTGGAGGAACAGATTTTTACGAGGATAACTCAAAGATTAGCTGAAAGTGTTAGATCAACACAAGCAGACCCAGAAAAAAAGTATGGCATTGAAAGACTAAAGGCCTTGGGTGCAACAACATTTGAGGGCACGACAGATCCCGCTGATGCTGAGGTTTGGTTAAATCAGATTGAGAAGTGTTTCAGGGTTATGCGATGCCCTGAGGAAAGGAAGGTTGATTTAGCAGCATTCCTTCTCCAGAAAGGAGCAGATGATTGGTGGAAGATAACAGAGAGCAGAAAAGGGGAAGCATGGAGTTGGAAAGAGTTTCGAAAGGTATTTGAAGATAAGTATTATCCGAGTTCTTACCGTGATGCGAAGAGGAACGAGTTTCTGGGGCTCGTTCAGGGATCGATGACAATAGCAGAATATGAGAAGAAGTTCACAGAGTTATCAAAGTATGCTAGCACTATTGTTGCAAGCGAGATAGATCGATGCAAAAGGTTCGAGGATGGTCTACGAACAGAGATCCGAACGCTTGTGACAGCAAGTTCAGAGTGGGTTGAGTTTTCCAAACTAGTGGAGACAGCGCTAAGGGTGGAGCGAAGCCTAGTAGAGGAAAGAATGGGAAGAGGAGTTGTAGGTGATGGACGTACCAGTTATTCGTTTAGTTCATCACGAGATCGGCTCCAACCAAGAGATAGTAGGAGATTCACCCCAAGAGTTTCTGGAAAAGGGAGCTTCAAACCTCATCGTGGTGGGCAGTCTACTTCCAAGACTGGTACGAGTGGAGGTAGGGAGAGACAGAGACAGCAGGGATCGAGTTTTTCGACAGGGTCAGCAAGAGACTCTCGTACAGGACAACCCGGTGAGTCGGTAGCTAGTTCAACTAGGAAACCATTGTGCAACACTTGTGGAAAGTATCATTGGGGTCGATGTTTGAGTGGGAGTAATGTATGTTTTAATTGTGGGCAAGAAGGTCATTTCAAGATGGACTGCCCCCAGCTAATGCAGGAGAACAAGGTAGGACAGAGAACTGCGTCTCAGACTGTGAACCAGCAGCAAACGATTGGGGTAGCTGGAGGAGAAGGCACTAGTAGGGCTATGCAGAAAGGACCTGTAGGCCGACCCCGACAGCAGGGGAAGATCTATGCCATGACACAGCAGGAGGCAGATGATGCACCAGAAGTTGTTTCTGGTATACTTTCTATTTGTGGTAAACCTGCGCATGTGTTATTAGATCCAGGAGCTACACATTCTTTTATCTCTTGTATGTTTGCTACTAATATTGAGGGGGAATTAGAACCTCTATCTGAAGAACTGTGCATATATACTCCTATTGGTGCTATGTTGATAGTCCGTAGCTTCTATAGGAATTGTATGGTAGAAGTAGATGGTATGACTATGACAGCCGAACTGATTCCCTTAGATCTTCAAGAGTTCGATGTTATCTTGGGGATGGATTTTTTGTCTAGGTATCATGCCTCTATGGACTGTCATAGAAAGGAAGTTGTGTTGAGGAAGCCAGGCGACATTGAGGTCATGTTTAAGGGGTATAGGAAGATATTGCCTACTTGTATAATATCAACTATTAAAGCTAGAAAATTATTGAATAAAGGTTGTACAGCATATCTCGCATATGTAGTTTGTGCACCAACGAGTAAATTGATACCTAAGGACATTCTAGTAGTATGTGAGTATTTAGATGTTTTCCCAGATGAGCTATCAGGGTTGCCACCTAATAGAGAGGTGGAGTTTACCATAGACTTGATTCCAGGAACGGCGCCAATATCTCAAGCACCGTACAGGATGGCACCGAAGGAATTGAAGGAGTTGAAAACTCAGTTGCAAGAGTTGGTGGATAAGGGTTATATCCGACCAAGCGTATCTCCGTGGGGAGCACCTGTGTTATTTGTGAAAAAGAAAGATGGGACATTACGATTATGTATTGATTACCGACAGTTAAATAAAGTAACAATACGTAATAAGTATCCCTTGCCCCGTATAGATGACTTGTTCGACCAACTAAAGGGTGCCTCAGTGTTTTCCAAAATTGATTTGCGATCGGGGTACCATCAATTGAAGATTAAGGACTTGGATGTACCAAAGACAGCTTTCAGGACAAGGTATGGGCATTACGAGTTCTTGGTAATGCCATTCGGGTTAACAAATGCCCCAGCAGCATTCATGGATCTCATGAATCGAGTTTTCCATCCTTACCTTGATCAGTTCGTGATAATATTTATTGATGACATCTTAGTGTATTCAGAAAGTAAGGAGAAGCATGCGGAACATCTCAAAATAGTGCTACAGACATTACGAGATCGGAAGCTGTATGCTAAATTTAGTAAGTGTGAGTTTTGGCTGGAGCAGGTTGTGTTTTTGGGACACGTAGTGTCAGCAACCGGAGTTCAAGTGGATCCTCAGAAGACAGAAGCTATAGTCAAGTGGGAACGACCCACTTCAGTATCGGAAGTCCGTAGTTTTCTGGGACTTGCAGGATACTACCGACGTTTTGTCGAGGGGTTTTCAAAGATAGCTCTTCCATTAACCAATTTGACAAAGAAGAACACGAAGTTCGAGTGGGGTGAAGGGTGTGAAAAAAGTTTTCAAGAGTTAAAGAACAGACTTGTGACAGCACCGGTATTAACTCTACCTACCACGGGAAAAGAGTTTGAGGTTTACTGTGATGCATCACATCAGGGCCTTGGATGTGTTCTTATGCAGGATGGGAAAGTGATCGCTTATGCGTCAAGACAATTGAAAAAGCATGAGTGTAACTATCCTACTCATGATCTGGAACTCGCAGCAGTTGTGTTAGCTTTAAAAATTTGGAGGCATTATCTGTTTGGTGAGAAATGTCATATTTACACAGATCATAAAAGTTTAAAATATATCTTTGAGCAGAAGGAGTTAAATTTGAGGCAGCGGAGGTGGCTCGAGTTGATAAAAGACTATGACTGTACAATCGAGTATCACCCAGGGAAGGCTAATGTTGTAGCTGATGCACTCAGTAGGAAGTCGAAGCAACCTAAGAGTTCACTTAATGCTGTTAAAGTGGCTCTGTTTGAGGAACTCAAGAGTTCTAATGCAGAAGTGTCAGTTGGTGAAAAAGGAAATTTGTTAGCTCATTTTCAGGTAAGACCTACTTTAATTAATGAGGTTATCTCAAGTCAAGCTAGAGACCCTGTCCTCAAGAAATTGATGGAAGAGGTGAACTTGAAGCAGAGAGCAGATTACGAAATAAGACGTGATGGGGCGTTGATGAAGTGCGGTAGGTTTTGTGTACCTAAAGATGAAGCTTTGAGAAACACAATACTGGAGGAAGCACATAGTTCAGCTTATGCGATGCATCCGGGAGGGACAAAGATGTACCGGACATTGAAGAGCCATTATTGGTGGCCAGGAATGAAACGAGAGATAGCAGAGTATGTCTCTAAATGTCTTATCTGTCAGCAGGTGAAGCCTGAACGACAGAAACTAGGAGGACTTCTAAACGCACTCCCAGTACCTGAATGGAAGTGGGAGCATGTAACCATGGATTTCCTTTTTGGACTTCCTCGGACACCGAGCGGTTATGATGGGATTTGGGTGATAGTTGATAGACTTACCAAGACTGCTCGATTTTTACCAGTTAAGGTAACTTTTACCTTGGATAAACTGGCTAAATTGTATGTTGACAGGATTGTATGCCAATACGGAGCCCCAGTATCAATTGTGTCAGATAGGGACTCGAGGTTCACTTCCAAGTTTTGGCCGAGCCTTCAAGAGGCCTTAGGAACTAAACTGCACTTCAGTACAGCATTTCATCCACAGACTGATGGTCAGTCAGAAAGGACCATCCAAACCCTCGAAGACATGCTTCGAGCATGCGTGTTGCAGTATAAAGGAAGTTGGGAAACTCATCTATCATTGATGGAGTTTGCATACAATAACAACTATCATTCTAGCATTGGAATGGCACCGTACGAAGCATTGTATGAAAGAAGATGTAGAACCCCTATATGTTGGGGTGAGGTAGGGGAAAGAAAGCTAATAGGGCCAGAGTTAGTCCAAGTTACTTCAGAAAATGTTAAATTTATCAGGGAAAGGCTGAAGACAGCGCAAGATAGACAAAAGAGTTACGCTGACAAGCGAAGGAGAGATTTAGAATTCGAAATCGGAGACAAAGTTTTCTTGAGACTGTCCCCGTGGAAGGGGATTTTACAGTTCGGAAGGAAAGGGAAGCTGAGCCCGAGATATATAGGTCCTTACGAGATTCTGGAACGTGTAGGGCCATCAGCTTACAGATTAGCTTTACCTATAGAGTTGTCTCGGGTACATAATGTTTTCCATGTATCAATGTTGAGGAAATACATTTGTGACCCATCACATGTGCTCAAGGCGAAACCAGTGCAACTTAAGGAGAATCTATCTTATGAGGAAGAACCTCTACAAGTACTTGATCGGAAGGAACAGGTACTTAGGAACAAGACAATACCGTTGGTAAAAGTATTGTGGAGAAATCACGAGGTCGAGGAAGCAACCTGGGAGAGCGAAGACCAAATGAAAGAAAAGTACCCACAACTTTTCTTGTACAAATGATGTTGCTGAATTTCGAGGGCGAAATTCCTCTTAAGGTGGTAGTAAATTGTAAGCCCTAAACTCTCTTTTGATCATATTGTGCTCATATATGATGTTTTGACATTTGCAAATTGATATAGGTTGCACTAAAAGATGTCGTGATGGGATTTGGGAATCTTTTGGATTGTGAACTATAATGTGTATAAAGCTTCATAAGGAGATAGGTAAGCCATTGAATAAGCATATTAAGAGTTGAATTGAAGTAAGTTAAGGTCATTAACAAGTTGGGTAAATTTTAGGTGCATTATGTATTGAATGAAAGTTTTTATTTCTCACAAACTTAAGTAAAGTTGGCTAAATGTGTTAGGTGAATTTATTGGCTTGTTTTGGTGTTTTAAAAAAAAAGGGGATTAAGATGTAAATGAGGAAGTAGGAGCTGGCAAAAATTTGTGGAGCCACGGATTTGTCTTTGGCAAGTAGGTGCTGTCCAGCTGGAAGCTTTTGGAAGAGGATCAACTTCAAACAGCCATATCTCTTAATTTACTGCACCAAATTCGATGATTTTTGAGTCAAAATCTCATAAATTGAGTGTAGAATACGACAGTGGGGGGCGGTTTTGAAAATACGAAGAGGAAGGAGGTGAAAATTGCAGGAAATCGAGAGGTGTTCACAGTTCTCGGGTAGCAGAACAGTGTGAAAAAATCAGTTTCTTTTGAGCTCTTGAGGAGGAATTAGAAGCTGAAACTTTGAGGGCAAACGGAGATATGAATAGCTTATAATCCTTGGAACCCTTTTGGTGATTGTGAGTGACTCTATTTTAGAACTATGCTTGACCTTTGTTTTTCTTCAAAAGCATAAATGTTGATCATTGAAACATGCTTGACTTACTTTTGTATATTTTTCATGGAGCTTTTAATAGAATGTCATTGATGAAACTTAAGCATGATTTGAATTAGTTTGTAACTACACATTCAAGCATGGAAACTAAATTATGGAAGTATGATTTCCTTTAGAAAATGCCTTGTGTAAATCCACTTGGAAACATGTTTAGAAAGGAAAAGTGCAAATGTTGAGAATTTGTTGTTTGTGTTATCAAAACATGATTTCCAAGGTAATCAAAGTATGTCCCGGTATGTTGTTAACCCCCAGTACTGAAGGACATTGAGAAGGTACTTGGGAGGGGGGAATCATGATTTCTGATACTGAAGGACAAAGAGAAGGTATTCGGGTAGTAATTGGTCTAACCCCAATACTGAAGGACATAGAGAAGGTATTAGGGAAGACCAGTGTGTTCAATGGCATTCCACGTGCACGTGAGAGAGGTATGAACGTTGTTGGTATAGAGATGACTCTACCACAGCTAAGGTTCGAAAGTGGTATCATGTTATGAGTTTTATTGGTATGAGCTTCTACGCTTTTGAAATGTCTATTCTTCAGTATGGTACTACATTATGAGTTTCTATGCTATACATAATGTGGTGACTTAAACCTGTAAATGGGTAGCATGGTTTGATTATGCTTACAAATAAGTGATAAGTTATCTCTAACTTGTAGCTTGTCCATCATTATGCTTCACCTTTGAGCTTATAATGTTTTTAAGATAGACACTCACTGGGCTTTCCAGCTCACGTTTTCATTATGTTTTCTCTTTCCAGGTAGCAGACGAGTTCCTGGTGCTTAGCCTTGACAAGACCTGTTTGCCACCACGCCGTTTTAGCTCCTTGTATATACACTTTCTTATGTATATAGTTTGTAGTAAAAGCATTTTAGCGGGGTTGTAATAACTATAAAATGTTATGACTTGTTAAAGAACATAGTACTGAAAGTGAATGTGTCTTGCTCATATGTGTATTTGAGCGTTTCAAACTTACTTGTTCAAACGTGCTGTGTTGCCTTCATTTTCAGGTATATGTTGGGATGGTCAGGGAGAGCTAGTAATAGGGTTGATTGTCTCTATCTTTACATCTCTTCCTAGGTTAGGCAAGGGGAAGGGGTGTGACAAGTTAATTAATACTTGAGAATTGGAGAAGACTGACATGAGATTCTATGACCTTAGGGTTTTAGACTTATGAATCGAATGCTTGATTGTGCCTAATTGTTATCTTAATTAAGTAAACTAAGGTCCAAGAATGCAATCAACACCCATAGAATTAACTCTCGATTTGTGTCTTCCATTTATCCCGCTTCTTAGGATTAGTTGTTATTTTTCTGTTTCCCATTGTTTTATATTCTCTAAATAAAGCAAAGAGAGATTATTTGTTATACTTAATTAAATTAGAAACCAATCTCTGTGGTATACGATACTCGGTACTCTTGTGGCGTTCTATTATTACTTCGATCATGTGCACTTGCGTGTACCTCGATCAGCGGGTCCTCACCTGTACTACCACGAAACATGGGCAACAAGTGAATTAAACTTGGTTTAAGCTCAAAATCACCTTGAGTTTTAGGGTAGGTGCAACAACTCGACTTTTCCTATTAGACTTTCTACGGGCATTACTGGATGCATGCTAAAGAAATTTGAAAACCTTTAATAAACGACAAAAAAAGAATGAAACTTTTTGCTTTAACAATAAAAAATAATTTTATTTGGGATCCCTTTAAAAATCATTACAAAATATAAAAAAAAAAAAAAACATTTAATTGGTTGAAATAATCTCATAATGGATACTCTACTATCAAAATATTTTAAATAATGAACAAAATAAATGCGGAAGTCTCCTCTTAGTCTTCCGTGGCCTTTTTAAGCAAACTACCTTATCAATGACCTAGAATGTCCTTACCCTCACCTGAATTTTTTTTTTTTTTTTTGAAAAGGATGAGTATTTAAAATGCTCAGTAAGTGACCCCACTACTAAGATCAGGAAATTTAAACACATGCAACATGATTTTTAAGAAAGACATTTCCTTTAGTGGGACCTAAAACCTTTTCATATTGGAAACGTTTCCTCTTTAACCTTTTCTCTTCGACTTAATGTGGGCATATAACCCAACCTCTCATGACCTTTTCTTTTCATCTTTTTTTTTTTTCTTTTTCCAACTCTTCAGTGCTTAGTGGGCCCCTTTTGAGACTTTACCCCAGCTAATGGTTAGTTTGCATCCAATCAGCAAAGCCAAGTCAAGCCTTGGCCCACAAGTCTTCATTTTCATTTAGATGTACATCGACATTTTTAGGAGGGTAATTGCCACAGCCTTTACAAACATTTAGTTATGCAGTCACACATATGCATGTGGTCCCAAAACATTTTTAATTGTCATTCATTGATTATGAAATAACTTTCTCACATAAATCATCATACATCATAAATTATGCATTGCAATCATAAGAATCATATTTGGCAAACATACAAGTAAAAATCTTTTTCATTTAAAACGTAACATTTTAAAGTTCAGTTCCCAACTTGAGTTAAGAAATTCGACATAAAGTCATTTACTCGATCAACAAATCCAAAGGGAAACACAACCTACTTAACCAAAGGTTATTGAATCGACCTAAAAACAATTTTCCAACATTAAAACTCAAAAAAACTTTATTTAAGGTTAGTATTCAACCCAAAGGATAATTAAAAGAACTACTAACTTGTCCCTACCAAATGTCGACCTTAAAAATTCCAATATGATCAATCCAAACCTAAACATAAAGGAAATTCCAATGATTAAGAACTAATTTGAAGTACTTTTAGTGAATTGAAAGGATTAAAAGCAAACGTTACCCAAAAAATCTCACCGACGAACCCAGATTCTTGCTGGTTGGTGTTTTGAAAAGGCTCGAACTCGCAGATCTGAAGTCGTTGGGTCGTGAGGAAACTAATTTGGCGTCGTTCAAATTGTAGACCACACCTGAAACATAAAAATCTCCCCATAACGTGTCGCTGCAGTTTGGGTCTCACGGGTATCTCGTGCAATTTCTGGAAACTCAAGCCTGTGATCGAGCGTACATACAAGTGCACGTGATAGAAGTAATAATAAAACGGTATTCCTACTGAGTATCGTATCCACTGGGATTGGTTTTAATTCAATTAATTACCGTGAATAAACTCACTTAGCTTTATTTAGAGAACACATCAAAGGAAGACAAACTAACCTAACAACGAAAAATAAATGCAGGAAAATAAATGGGAGACACAAACATAAAGGGTAGAATTGGGTTTAGGATTAATCACTAATCAAACAGACGAATATGATTAACTCGATAGTGAACTCATACGTCTAAAAGCCTACGGACGTGGAATCTCTGGTCGGTCTCCTCCACTCTCAAGTACTTATATTAACTAACCTAGGTGTCCCTAGCACTAGCTAACTCATACGAGGCATTAAGACTCTTCATTACATACCTCAATTGATTAACTATTAACCTTGTTGTCACTCAGGTAATTAACCAACAATCATGCATTCGGTTCTAGCCTAAGCTTCTCTCCGTCCAGTTTCCACTTAGTAACAACTCAATTAACTAGTGTCCAATTAATTAAACTTCAGGACCAACTACAATTAATTAACCAATTAACCTTGCTGTCACTCGGGTAGCTAATTAATCATGCATTAAGCTAAACTAAGTATCCTCCATTGAGCTCAACTTAGTCCTACCTCAATTAATTAACGAACATTAATAAAAGCCTTAAGCTCTAAATGCATGAATGATTGAAAGCCTAATTAAACACAAACATCTATTAAACAAGTAATTAATCCAAAGTAATTCAACAATTAAGCATTAAATTCAATAATCAACAATTAAACCCAAGAATTTAAGGACTAATCAATGTATAAATAGTCATTACAACCCCCAAAGTCCCTAAATTAAATCCTATACAGTAGCTACAAGTGAAAGAAAAAGGAAGAAAATGCAAAAGAAAAGTCGATCCTGCGTTCCCGTCGTGATCTCCTTGGTCCTCGAGCTCTGAATCTTAAATTTTGCTTCAATTCGCAAAAAAAAAAAAAGCTCCCAAAACCTCTCAAAATAGCATGAAATAGAGTTTATAGCTAAAACCCTCAGTTTGGCCTCCTTTTGGACAAAGAGAAAACAATAAATTTATACTGTTTGTCGACACAACATCGAATGCTAAGGACAGCATTGAGACGTTGTCCAAACGCAGTTGTTTTGCTTGCATGTTTGTGTAGTTTGTGTAGTTCCTACATTGAGGACAATGTATGTTTTAAGTTTTTTTTTTTTGGGGGGGGGGGGGGAGGAAAATACTTTTGCTTAGTTATGAGGATTATGAAATTTGTTTTTATATGAGCTTGTTATATGATGATTCGGTTACATTTTTGTGATTAGAACGACCTATGATGTGATCTAGATAATAATATTTTCTTCAATTATTTTTAAATATGAGAACATGTTCTTGTAATTGAGTAAATTAAAATTTTCCTTGGATTCCCTTGCATTTGTTGAGCACTTAGTCTGCCTATTTATGGTTTTGAAGGCTTAGGATGGGTTTATATGATTTGGATGTTTGTTGTCACCTCGAAAGGCTTAAGAACTGGTTTGAAGGTTAACTTGCATGATGGTTTGTAATGTTACACAGAAGAAAATGCATGCCTATTTTCCTATAATGAGAAAAAAATAAAAAAGAGAAAAAGAAGAAACAGAAGAAAAAGTGAATGAAATTAACTTTATTGTGCTTAAAAAGATCAAGGACAAAGAGAGCTACCTCTGCTGTGATCAATATGGACCACATGTGAGTAAAACTGCTATGGGTAAGGGTCTATGCAGTAGTTGTGTGAAAGTTAGTGTCCTTGAAATAAAGAAAAATGCAAGTTTGGGGGATACCTATGCCGTTTTTCAGGCATCCTAGTGACATATTACCTTTTCGAGTGAAGGGAGGCTGGATAAATGGAACTTAGGGCTAGTGTAGGGGAAAACGAATTGATGACTTTATAAAACTATTTCGAACTTATAACGACTAAAATATAGAAGGCTATGCATGCACACATGCAAGGGATGAGAAGGATTAAATTTAAATTTTGGATGTGTTTGAGTACATTCTTCTATTGTTGCTTATTTGTTATTTTGAACATTCAGGCTCGAGTCAATTGTATGCAATTGTTAATTCATAGTTGGGTTTTCATTTTATTTTGCTCTAGGACTAGCAAAAGCTTAAGTTTGGGGGTATTTGATAGCACACAAAATGTGCTATTATTAGGCCTTATATTATGATAGTTTTGTTGCTCAATTGTATGCTTTCATGTTTATATGTGTTTAATTTGTATAAATAGAGTAATTGGAGCAAAGCCAGAGTTTCTAGAGAAATTGAGATGAACTTAGTCCTATCTCAATTAATTAATGAACACTAATTAAAAGACTTAAGCCCTAAATGCATGAATGAATCAAAGCCTAATTAATCACACATATCTATCAAACACACAATTACTCCAACATAATTCAAACAATTAAGCATTAAATAATATTAAACAATCAATTCCTCAAGAATTTAAGGACTAATCAATACATATCCAGCTATTACAGTACAAAAGTCCATAAATTAAAGCCTATACAGTTGCTAAATTGAAAGAAAAGAGAAAGAAATGCAAACAGAAGGTCGATCCCACGTTCCTGTGGCAATCTCCTTAGTCCCCAAACTTTGAATTTTCAATTATGCTTCAATCCGCTCACAAAATGCTCCCAAAACCTCTCAAAATAGCATGGAAACAAGTTTAGAGCTTTCCCAATCCTTTTGAGTGAAGAGAATGCAATGTTTTTATTCTGCCTATTGCGACAATGTTACAACGCTAGGGACAATGTTGATGTTGTCTTAAAACACAGTTGTTTTCTGCACACACAGAGGTAACGTTGAAATGCTACAGACGAAACTTGTCTCCTCTGTGTTTTGAGCATTGAGGTCAGCGTTGTGACGCTATAGACAGTGTTGCAACGCTGTCCCCCCAGCTTCAGCTTCAAAATTGAGCTGCAACAGAGCATTGAGATGCTTTGGACAACGTCGCAACGCTCTCCCCTGTTCTTAACACTTCATAAATCATCTTTTCTCTTCTTGGCTCTCCAAAATGGCTCCAAAGGCCCTCACTTACATAAAAATGCTTTTGAACACTCGATTTTGCTATTTTAGCTAGGTTTCTACAAAATCAAGAGAAGTACACATCAAAGTTCACTAGTTCAACACAATACTAACTAATAAATAGGCATAAATATAGCATTAAATTAGTGCTATCACCTTTCATATTTATATTTTTTTCACATCTATTCTCTTATATCAATGAAATTTTGATTGATTCACTTTTTTATAACAATTATTTTTGGTAAATTTTTATCAAATAATTTAGATTAAAAAAAATGAGAAGCAATTTAAATCATATAAATTTTTAAATAATTATCTTATAATAAATTATAAATTAATCATCAATATGAAAATAATTGAAATAATAAGCTTATTTTGATCATTATAACAAATCACAACAATTTAGTATTAATTTACCAAACACTGTAACTAATTTTTTCTAATTTAAAATTAAAATTTATATCCAACACTATTTTACTTCATTTCACAACTAATTTTCTAAAAACACAGTTGTCAGCAATTATTTTAAAAGCTATAACAATCCCAAACGAAGCCTAAATTACCTTTTCCAAGCGTGACTTTAAACCAACACAATATTGAATCCGTGATCAAGAGACTAAAAGCATTAAGAATATAAAAGCATGAATGAAATAAGTGACAATCAATCAAGGAATTTAAATAACTAAAATATAAGGTCTAATGATTACATCAATCCCTAGAATAAAAAGAGAGTTAGCCACTCAAGTTCACTATCACAAAATCTAAACTCTTAAACAACATCAAATTACTAAATAAAATGAAAGAAAGAAAACCTATGATGGTGTGTCGATTTTTCGTCTTCGTATGATCTACACAAATTGGCCTTCAATCCTTCTCTCAAGTCTCTTCTCCCTCTTGTATGTAAGAATTTAGAGTTGTGTTCTTTAAAGTTGAATGCCTTAAATAACGAGAATGTGGGTATTTATAAATAGTGGGTTAATCCAAGTCCTAATAGAGTTAGGAACCAAAAATCTATTTGAATTAAGAATCCAAAACAAATTGGGAATGCAAAAAATCGTCAAAAAGATGAGGCTTATAGTCGCAGTGTCAAGACACTACCCAAATTCATGCGTTTTCTTCAATTTAAATGGTAGCATTGAGACGCTTTGATAAGGCAATCCTAATTCTCAGCCCAAAGATCCAAGCTTTTGAAGCAAGAACCTTTGAATCAAAGAGTTTAACACCTCCTTATTCAAATTTTGGATCAACCAAGAGACAAGGCTAGAAATAGATTACCTCTTATGATCAAAGATCTAGAAGCAAGATTTGAAAATCTTGTTCTAGATTGAGTCACTCCACAATCAAACTTGATCAAGGCTTGATTGAATGGCTCACATGCATTCTACCACAAGAATTGCAAGAAAAGAGTATCAAATTTGAGAGTTCATCTCATTCAATCATCATCATCTTCTTTACAAGACAAATCCCATAGCTATCTATACCCTCCTCACAAAAGTAACCCAAAACACTTCAAATGCCCATAAAATAGTTACAAAAGTAGTGGTCATGATTAACTTGTTTAGTAACTTCTTTTCTTAACTATCTAAACTTGAAACTGAAATTTAAAAGCTCAAAAATTAGACTCAAGAGTTTATGAAACTAAAATGACAAATGAAGTCTTCAAAATGATTGCCAAACTTAAATGCAATTCATGGAAACTCCATGCTGAACTTCAACCTTGCAAATGTTGACCTCCAAAGCTCCAAATGATCCATCCTCACTTGAATCAACTTGTAACACATGAAATAGAGGTTGAGCCAAGCCTATCCAATTGTGTAGATGAAAAATGAATGCTTGTTAAAGCTTCTTAGCCTTGGATCTTGTAGTAGGTCCGGTTGGAACTTGTGGAACACCATGATTCTTATCATCTTCCCCCTCTTCAAAAATATTCGTCCTCGAATCAGAGAAGTCATCACCTACATCAAAAGGACTTAACTCAGAAACATTGAAAGTAAAACTTACTGAAAATTCTCCTGCAAGATCAATCTTGTAGGCATTATTGCTAATTCGTTCAAGAACTTGATAAGGTCCATCCCCTCGTGGATGTAACTTTGTCTTCCTTTGAGATGGGAATTGCTTCTTGCGAAAATGTACCCAAACCCAATCACCCAATTGAAAAATGAGTTCCTTTCGTCCTTTGTTAATTCTTGAAGCAACCTTGGAGTTTTGTTTCTCAATTCTGTCCTTGACCTCATTGTGCAAGGTTTTGATTAAATCTGCCTTATTTGTGGCTGCATCACTCACAAAAATATGAGAGGGAATAGGAATCAAATCAAGAGGTGTAAGTGGATTGAATCCATAAACAACTTCAAAAGGAGAACAATGAGTTGTACTATGAATTGCTCTATTATATGCAAACTCTACAAATGGCAAACATTCTTCCCAAGATTTAATATTCTTAGAAATAATAGCCCTAAGCAAAGCTCCCAATGTTCTATTAACCACCTCGATTTGTCCATCAGTTTGAGGATGACATGTAGTTGAAAACAACAATTTAGTACCCAACTTCCCCCATAAGACTTTTCAAAAGTGGCTTAAAAATTTAACATCCCTATCACTAACAATAGTTATAGGAATTCCATGTAAGCTTACCACTTCCCTAAAGAATAAATCAGCCACATGCTTTGCATCATCCGTTTTGTTACATGCTATAAAATGAGCTATTTTACTAAATCTGTCCACAACAACAAAAATACTATCCCTACCTTTTTTACTCCTAGGCAAACCAAGAACAAAATCCATAGAGATGTTAGTCCAAGGTTCATTAGGCACATTCAAGGGAGTTTACAATCCATTTGGTTGTGATCTAGATTTAGCCTCTTTGCATTTAAAACATTGGATACAAACCTTATGCACATCATGCTTCATCTCTATGGATTTTGGTGTTGGCCAATCCCTAATTGCCTTAACTTTCTCTTCATCCACTTCCACTCCATCTTTACCAACTATGAAGCTCAGAAAGTTAACCTTTTCCATGCAAAAACTACACTTACTAAAATTAGCGTAAAGCCTCTCTTTTCTAAGCATAATCAAAACTGACCTAACATGCTCCACATGCTCAAGCAAAGTCTTTGAATAAATCAAAATATCATCAAAATACACAACAACGTACTTTCACAAGTATTCTCCCAAAATATGATTCATTAAACGCATAAATGTACTAGGAGCATTGGTTAACCCAAAAGGCATAACAAGCCATTCATACAGTCCAAACTTTGTTTTGAAAGTGGTTTTTCATTCATCTCCTACATGCATTCTAATTTGATGATATCCAGATTTCAAATCAATCTTTGTAAATAGACATGAACCATGCAATTCATCAAGCATATCATCTAACCTAGGAATAGGATGACGATACTTTACAGTGATTTTGTTGATGGCTCTACAGTCCACACACATGTGCCAAGTTCCATCCTTCTTTGGCACCAATATGACAGGTACAGAACACGGACTTAAACTTTCTCGTACATAACCCTTCTCCATGAACTCCTCCACTTGCCTATGAATTTCTTTGGTTTCGATTGGATTTGCTCTATATGCGGGCCTATTAGGAATGGCAGCCCCCGGGATGAAGTCTATTTTATGTTCAATACCTCGAATTGGAGGTAATCCTTTAGGTACTTCATCTTGGAACACATCCTCAAATTCCTGCAAAAGAGATTGAAACAAACTAGGCAAAGACAAGTTGTTATGGTTAGAAGCCAAATACCCTTCCTTGTACATAAGTACAAATATTGGTTTTTGGGAATACATTGCCCTTCTCACCTCTCCCACTCGAGCAAAACAACTCACTTTATTTCTTTTTTTTTCTTTTCAATTTCATCTCTTTTTTCACTCTTCTCTTCACTCTTTTTTTCTCTCTTATTTTTCTCTAATTTTTCACTCACTTCTTTCTTTTCACTCACTTCTTTCTTTTCTTTCAATTCTTTTTCTTCAAACTCTTTCCTTTTTTTCTCCAACTTCAATTGATCAGCAAATACATCTTCAGAACTCAAAGGTACAAGAGTTGTTTTTCTTCCATCTTTTGTAAAAGAACTTCTATTCAAATAACCATCATACAAGACCTTTCTATCAAATTGCCAAGGTCGGCCAAGTAATATATCTCCAGCATGCATAGGTAACACATCACATAGAATCTCATATTTATACTTTCCTAAGGTAAAAAAAATCAAAGCTTGAGAAACTACCTTCATTGTTCCACTATCATTGAGCCATTGAAGCTTGTAAGGTTTAGGATGGCGTTGAGTTGGAATTTGCAACCTTTTGATAAAAAATGTACTTACTACATTGGTGCAACTTCCACTATCAATAACAAGACTACAAGGAGTCCCATTAACTAAACACCTTGTGTGGAATAGGTTGTCTCTTTGGTCATCAACATCATTCTCTTTAACTTGGGTGTTAAGAAGTCTCCTTGTAACAAGTGTCAAACGACTCCCATCTTCCAATTCCTCATCATCCTCTTGGATTTCTTCTTCAACTAGCTCATCATGGTCACTTTCCTCTCCATTCGTAACAACTTCTCCATCCTTAAGGATCATGACTCTCTTGTTAGGATAATCACGACTAATATGACCAATCCCTTGACATTTCCAGCATTTGATGTCTCTATTTCTCTCTCAAACCTCCACTTTTCCTTGCCTTTCGAACTCTCGGCCTTGTCCTTCTTCTCAAACTCAGACTTTTCTCTAGGCTTGAAATCTACTTTCTCACTATTTGCATTCTTTTTCCAAATGTTAGTAGAAAAAGAAGTAGATTTAGAAGAAGTATACCTCTTGGAGTTCTCCTTCTTCCAAGCTAATTGGCCTTCAATTTTGACAGCAAGGTGTAGCAATTCTTTCATATCAAAGTAAGGTAGCCTATCCACTTGATGAACCAATTTTCGGTTCAACCCTCCAAGGAATCTAGCCATTGTATCCTCTTCATCTTCATCAATGCATGCTCTATTCATAAGGGCCTCCATTTCTTTATAATAGTCTTCCACACTTTTGATCCTTGTTGCAAAGAATAGAGCTTTTGCTTGAGTGCTCGAGAATAATGCTTAGGAATGTACCTCTTCCAGACCTTCAATTCCTCCCAAGTTTCAATTGGTTCTTCATAATTTCTCCTCCATTCTGATTTCAACGACGTCCACCAAATATTGGCATAATCAATAAATTCAGCCACAACAAGCTTCAACTTCTTTTTTTCACTAAAATTGTTGCAATAAAAAACATGCTCAATTTTGCTCTCATATTGCAAATACTCCTCCAGATCAGATCTCCCATGAAATGTAGGAATTTTAAGCTTCACTCCCCCGACTCTTCCTTCTCCTCTCTCATGTTGGTACTCCCTCTCAACCCTTATTGGTGGTAATATTTCTCGTCCCCCTCTTCTTCCTCTTCCTCTCCCTCGACCTACATCTCTCCGACCCCTTAGATTGTATCCAGCTAAAAGGGTTACATTGTCATCTTCTTCATTTTCAACTCCTTCATAATTCATAACTTTCCTTCCTTGAGGATTACCTAAAGCTACTTCAATTCGCTCCATCCGATCTGCCAAGGTGCTAATTACTTAGTTTAAACGAGTAATAGCCTCGGTTTGTGCTTCTCTCCACCTAGCTTCACTAATTTCCCCTCCATTTCCCTCTTCTTGATTCATGGTTGTACAAACAGTAGCTAAATATGTATAGGACCTTACACACTCAACTCACTGATTTTACACTCGGGACACTCGTGTTTACACACAAAGGTAGGCTATTTGGGAAAACTGACTAATTGATGAATTTGGGTAGGCTAATATGGATCAAGAAATTCTTGTAATAGTGAGCTATTCAAAGAAACCAAGAAAAGATAATTATGAAATAACAACAATTTAGAACAAAGAAAACAAAGAGGACAAAGAAAGGAACAAATAATAAAGTTGCTGGAATTTTCGGGTAAAACTGCACACAGAATTGGAATTTCAAAAACGAACATACTACGTTACGAATTTGACAAAACGCCCTTCTTAACTTTGAAAGATAACAGATAGATATAACTTTGCACTTCAACATAATTAATCAAATTCGGACTTTATCAGCATTAACTACAACAGTTACAAAATTGGACAGTTTCAGCAAAATGTGTTTGGAAGCTAATTAGACCTTCAAATAAACATGAAATTGGTCTAATAATTGATAGAAAATAATGATAAATGATGTCATATCACTACTATCTCAGATTGGTTCAGATTTCAAAGATCAAACATCAAATTTGCATGAATAATTCAAGATTGCAACATGAACAATTTCTGGATGCTTTTTTTTTTCTTCTTTCTTTTTTTTGTTTTTTTTTTCCTTTCAAGATCAAAATATGAACTTTAAGATGGAAATGAGATCATAATCAAAAGATGAAGAACAATGAATGAAATGGAAGGTATGAAATGAATGGACAGAATTTATAGAAAAGATGAACAAGCTTAAAATGAAAGATAGAATCAATTCTAGAGTAGGCCACAAAAATGCAACCTATGCTCTGATACCAAAATGATAAGACAATCCTAATTCTCAGCCCAAAGATCCAAGCTTTTGAACCAAGAACCTTTGAATCAAAGAGTTTAACACCTCCTTGTACAAATTTTGGATCAACCAAGAGACAAGGCTAGAAATAGATTACCTCTTATGATCAAAGATCTAGAAGCAAGATTTGAAAATCTTGTTCTAGATTGAGTCACTCCACAATCAAACTTGATCAAGGCTTGATTGAATGGCTCACATTCATTCTACCACAAGAGATTGCAAGAAAAGGGTATCAAATTTGAGAGTTCATCTCATTCAATCATCATCATCTTCTTTACAAGACAAATCCCATAGCTATCTATAGCCTCCTCACAAAAGTAACCCAAAACCCTTTAAATGCCCATAAAATAGTTTAAAAAGTAGTGGCCATGATTAACTTGTTTAGTAACTTCTTTTCTTAACTATCTAAACTTGAAACTGAAATTTAAAAGCTCAAAAATTAGACTCAAGAGTTTATGAAACTAAAATGACAAATGAAGTCTTCAAAATGATTGCCAAACTTAAATGCAATTCATGGCAACTCCATGCTGAACTTCAACCTTGCAAATGTTGACCTCGGAAGCTCCAAATGGTCCATCCTCACTTGAATCAGCTTGTAACACATGAAATTGAGGTTGAGCCAAGCCTATCCAATTTTGTAAATGAAAAATGAATGCTTGTTGAAGCTTCTTAGCCTTGGATCTTGTAATAGGTCCGGTTGGAACTTGTGGAACACCATGATTCTTATCACGCTTGGAAGTAGCGTCTTAACGCTACAGACAAGGATGCCCAAAATCAACTAGAACGTGTTTTCTTGTTGACGAACGCCTATGTTTGTAGCATCTCGACGCAATTTAAGGCATCGAGATACTATGTGTGTGGGAAAAAGGCATGGTTGCAGCATTTTTTTGGGCATCTGAACACTTTCTCTCAGGAATTTTGGCTTTCTTCACTTTGTCTCTTGACTTGGTTGCTCTAATTAAAGCAAATTTAGTTCCTTTTTACCATGATTCTTCTATAAACTCTAGCTTTGCTCCAAATGCTCATTTTCTAAAAAATAAGAAAATATAAACGTGAGTGTACATTTAAACGACAAAACTAGAATAAAATAAGACCTAAAGATAACACATATTGTGTGTTATCACTGAAAGAGTTAATATCACAAAAGCGAAAGCAATTTTGGATCTTAAGTACTCAAATTACATCAATTTAATCAAACAAACAACATGCTCAAAACCGAAAAACAGAGTATAAGAAAACTCACCTTTGAAACTCAAATTCTCCAAACCCGTTGCAAATTTCTAAGCATGAACACTTCGTGGACCACCTCTAGTGTCTTCCCTACTATCCTCAGGCCTTGGAACGGATTGTGGGATCCTAGTTTGAGAGAATTTTGAGAGAGAGATGGCAAAGGTCTGTAAAAATCTGCAGCAATTTTTTTTCTTCAAAATATCCAAATCCCTTGTGTTTCATTGCTAATTAAAGCCATTAACAAATTTCATCAAGCTTGCTAAACAAGACAACACATACGCAAGGAGGTTAGTCATCAAAAAGGTGTCCAATTTGGTGAATTTTGAGTTTGAGAGAGGTTAGTCATACAACCACCACAAACTTTAACATTTCCCACTTTGAAATTCAATTTTGTAATTTAAAATTAATTCTAAATTAATTTTAAACAAAATTTATTAATAATTAATTAATTAAACAATTTAATTAATTAATTAAATATCAAATATTAATTAAATAATCGGATCAAATCCCGATCTCAAAACCGACCTCTCGAACTTGAATCCCTATTCATGTATTAGACTGAACCCATATTTAAATCATTTTAAATATGTCCATCTCTCTTCCTCATAGTTTAATTCATAATTAAACTATGATACATTAAGTATATCGCATATAATTAACGTTTAATCCCAAAACCCGAATTCGAACAATTCAAATTCTTTTCTCTCATACTGTTACAAGGCTTAGTCCAAGCTAGCAAAGAGGACCTAATGGATCTACAGATCATGAGCTCTAACGATACGAGACTAACCGACCAAACTCTTTAGCCAAGCTAATCAACATTCGTTAACCGCCGGGACACTCCATTAAAGCCCAACGGCTGCACTCTTCTCACTGTAGATATATTTATGTCCACTTGATATAACCATGATTAATAAGTCGACCCTTCACAGGTTGTTCGTAATTACAGCTGGGTCTAATAAACCGTTTTACCCCTGTAATTACTTCTTGTTCCTCAAGTCCCACTAATCCTCTAATGAACAATTGGTTTGTGGTCCAACAAGCAAACTGAATCCCTCTCGAGCCAATGAGAGGGTGAGGCCCCTTGTTCAAGACTTGGAGTCAGTACTTAAGGGAAAAACCTCTCTACAAAACCCTAAAGCAGGTAGGAGTGAATTTCTTCTTGCAAGACTATGTCCCCAACTATCTACTCGGTCTTATCCCCAAAATGGGAGGCTTATTGATTCAGAAATCTCGAGCCACTCTCACCCATGCAAATCAAAGGATAATCTCTAATAAACAGGAGTTCATAGCGTGCTCAGGATTAAGATCGAGTTACCTAGGTCATCATATGAAATAGTCAGTTATGATAGTGAACGGAGTTAAAAAGTCTACGTGACTATTTCGCGGTCCGGTCTTATGCAAACTCATTGCATAGGATGCCCCCACTCACATGTCTCAACATGAACGATTTAGGATCACATCATTTGTACTATACAAAGTGGGCCGCGTCCATAGTGTCCCTAGGATAAGGTACCCAGCCCTATCCCTATACTATAGACCATTCTGGCTATTACTCGAACTTGATCCATATTCATATCTCCACATGAAGTTCAAGTATACATACTATAGCCAAGGGTTCTTAATTTGTTGGATTTAGGTTAACAGGACATAATTCACTTTATTCAATAACACCTTTACTGAATAAACCTCAATAACATCTTTATTGCAAAATAGAATATACATTCAGTTTATAAACCACAAGTTTTAGGACATAAAACCCAACAATCACAACCCATCACGTGGCTCTAACTTGGCAATTGTGAAGCTACTAGAGAGGTTTTTTAATTGACATGGCATGTTGGTGTTTTGCTGAGCTGTGAGAAATTGTGGTGCTCTTCACATGGTTGTTAAGGCCATAAATAACTTCTGTTTTGTCCATAGTTAGAAGGCACGTTAAGGGCAGTAGTGGCAAGTGTTCGTTAGGGGTCCTTTGTGCACAACAAAATGAGTCATCTCATAACTGACTCATTCTAAGAATTGAGAGTTAGAATTGTTGAGAAAGAGAGAAGGGTGAATGTTATCAGTATAACTAAGGTGCTATCTTCATTATCGTTGCTACTAATTTTGCTCACAACAATATCACCTTGAACAATGACCTCACGTACAAAATGGTGTCAAATATCATTGTGCTTTGTCTTTTCATGAAACAGTCGATCTTTTGTTAGGAAGATAGTACTCTAATGATCACAAAAGACTGTAGTAATCTGTAAATCTTCACTAAGCTCACCAAATAGTCTCCTCAACCATATAGCTTCTTTACAAGCCTCTATAATAGCCATATACTTAGCCACAGTTATAAACAATGCAATTGCACTCTGCAAAGTAACCTTCTGACTAATTGCACACCTCCAACAGTAAACATTGATAATTGGTGGAATACAAGTTATTTTAACCTAAAAGTAGCTTATTCTTGCTGTCAAGTAATAGTTATTAATGAACTTCTAACTGAAATATGTGTAAGGTAAGTAACTTCCCAAAATGTAAGTAAATTACGAGTGTCATCCTTAGGATTAGGTTTCTAGTTCACTTAAGTATCACAGATACACACGTTTGATTCTATTTAGAGATAAATATGTGATGAGAGTGAAGTTCAAAATAACAAAAACTAAAGTAATTAGGAAAAATCAATGGGAAATAGATCTTAGGGAGTTAATTTCACTAATTATATTGTGATTTAATTACATTGAATGCAATAACAAACATGCAATAATCCATAAGTCAAGAACACTAAGGTCATAATTGACTCTCACAAGCACAATTAATTCTCAAGCACAATTATAAACCAATATTGTCTATTTAGTTTTACTACTATGCAAGGCCTTAAGTCCAAGTAGTTTGCAACTTCTAAAGTGATCCTAAATGTCTATACATTTTAGTTTCACTCAGTCATGCAATTAAGGTCTACTCTAAATTACCTCTCAAAAGCGTAAAATTTAGAGACAACAACAATCAATCTATGACCAATAGATTAAAGGCATTAAGTAAGTAATTGCATAAATGGAAAACAAGCATTAATAAAGCATTGAGTATATTAAACCATAAAATCAAATGGATACATCAATCCCTAAGATATAGGTTCTAGCCACTCATGTTCATAAAATAACAATAAAACTGTAGGCTAAAATCTATAACAAAACTACAAAGTAAGGGTAATAAGACAAATCAGTTCTTGACGATATCTCATCTCCAGTACAATCTCCACGATATCGAGCTTTAAAAATCCATATTCTATGCTCCAAATTCACCTCCTAAGCCTCTCAAGTATTAATTTTGTGTTTAGGTCAAAATTTCCAAAGTTATTCCTCCCAAAAGTGCTCCCAAAATGATGAATATATAGAAAAATTTGTTGCAGTGTTGAGATGCTAGGAGTAACGTCTCGACGCTACTCAAAAGACGTGTGTTATTCAAATTATAAAAGGTAGCATCTCAATGTCGAGCATAGCTTAGAGACGCTACGAACGGGATTTACCAACGAACGTGTTGCATGGAAGCGTGTTGTGGCGTATCTTTCTTTTTCGTATCATCTCAACGCTCTGATCCAGTGTCTCTATGCTACCGATGCTGCTTGTTGGCTTGTGTGTAGTAGCGTTGCGATGCCTTTGAGCAGCATCACGACATTGTCTCTTGAATCTTTTGGCTTCATTTCTTCTTCTCATTTCTTTATTTCTTTAATTCTTGCCCAAATGATCTCATTTTCATTATAAAATCATCACAAACACTGTTTTTGTTCCAAATGCTCGATTTCTACAAAGGGGTTGCACTTCACTAACTTCCCTAAGGGTCTAGAGTCTCTCATTCGAATTTACTAAGTTCACATGAATAGCTCTAGACTGGTCCAAATTTTTTTAAAATATGCTCTCTAAGGAAAGTTTTTCCTCTAAATGGGCTATCTGAGGTGGTTCTTTCCTCTAGTTGAGCTACCTGAGGTCTCACCACCCATTCTTTTAACTTCAAGCGTTGAGCTCTAAAATAAGAACTACATTCTTGCAATAAGAGTTCTTAGGGAGGTCTCTCCTCTGTAAAGCTAATAGAGGGACAATTAACAGAGAAGGAACTAGAAGGTGGTGTTGGTTCTTTGAGCTCAGATTTCCTAAAGGGCCACCCAAATTTATCAGAAGCCATCTAAAAATAATAAAATAAATAATCACAGGCTCAAAATCAAGATAAGATAATCCACACAACCAGAAACAATGGACCATGACTCAAAGCAAAACAAAAGCAAGGAAAATAAAATGAAGCAAAGAAAAACCTCTAAATTAAAGCAAGTGATTTCTTCATTGTTGGGATTTATGCCCTAAAGCCTCATAATTAATGATTTATTTAATAATTAATAATAATTTTAATTATTTTATTTGCAATATAATATTATCCATTATATGAAAAATTCAAGGTTATTTGTGTAATCTTGAACAATATGTGGTTGACATACAGGAGGATCATGTTCAAGAAATAACCTAAAAGGTCATAGTATATGGATAAGGTTGGGTGTCTTATCCTAGTAATACTATTGATACGATCCATTTATTTAATAACTAACTAATAATAATTTTAATTATTTTATTTGCAATATAATATTATCCATTATATGAAAAATCCAAGGTTATTTGTGTAATCTTGAACAATATGTGGTTGACATACAGGAGGATCATGTTCAAGAATAAACTAAAGGGTCATATTATATGGATAAGGTTGTGTGCCTTATCCTGGTAATACTATTGATACGACCCACTTTGTAATAGTTACAAATGAATTGATCCAAATTGTTCATGTGGAGACATGTGAGTGAGGGTATCTTATACAATGAATTTGTATAAGACTGGACCACGAAATATTTTATCTCTCTTTATAAATCCGTTAATTGAGAAGATTAATATTTCATCAGGATGATCATATGCGACTCGATCTTAATCCTGAGTAAGTTATGAACTCCTGCCTATTAGGGCTTGTCCTTTGATTTGCATGGGTGAGAGTGATTTTTGTAGCCGATTCAATAAGCCTACCATTTTGGGGACTTGACCAAATAGGGACTTGGGAACATAATCTGACAAGATGGAATTCACTTCTGCCCATATAAGGTAAGTAGATGAGTAGTTCCCTTAAGTGCTGATTTCAGGACTTGAACAATGGGCCTCACCCTCTCATTGGCTCGAGAGGGATTTAGTTTATGGTTGGATCATAAGCAAATTGTTCATTAGAGGTTAGTGGTACTTAAGGTGCGAGATTTAATTATAGGGGTGAAACGGACTTTTGACCCAGCTGTAATTACGAACAACTCGTGAAGGATCAACTTGCATGTAATGGTTATATCCATGGACACAACTTGTCTTACAGTGCATAAAAGTGCAACTCTCGGTCTATAGTGGAGTGATCTAAAGTTAATGAATGAAAATTGATTAATTAAAGAGTTTAATTAATTAATTTTCTATTTTTGGAGCTTGTAATCTGTAGGTCCATAAGGTCCCATTGCTAGCTCATAGTAACACTAAAAGATTAATTTAGTTGAAAGAAAATTTTGAAATGTTCAAATTAATATTTAATATATTAGATATATTAAATATAAAAGAGAAAAATATATTTATTGTATTTGATACATTAAATATTAAAATAATTAATGTCTATTAGATACAATAAATAAAAGATATTTATAAAATTTGAATAAGATTCAAATAAATAAATCTCGTTGGAGATTTGAATGAGATTCAAATAAGTATAAGATATATTTTAATATATTAGATATTAAAATATAATATTTTAATTATGACAAAGATTTTCTATTGATCTCTATAAATAGGATCCCTGGGTTGAGTCATTAGCATAACACACATTTCCTCAATAGAGAATTAGAGAATTCTCTCTAGACCACTTCCTCTCTAATCCCTTGTGGATTTTCTTTCAAGAGGCTCCCACAACCATTGGTCTTGTGTTCGAGTCATAGCCAGGAAGACTTTGTAGAGGAGATAAAGACCCGTAAAAAATATCTCCATATTTACTCCAAGTAAGTTTGCTTAATCTTATTTTTTAGTGTAATTTTAAATAAAATCAAAGACGATCCAATGCTTCTGCTGTAGGATGAAGTGTTCATTCCTAACATTCACAATATTAACTGAATTAAAATACACCAATCCACAAAGATTGGTTTTAATTCAATTAAATATCATAAATACTCTCGCTTAACTTTATTTAGAGAAAACAACTGAAAGAAGATAAACTAGCCTAAGCAACATAAAATAAATGCAGGAAAAATAAATAGGAGAGTCAAACTTAAGGGATAAACTTGGGTAAATGATTAATTAATTAATTAAATAGACAATTACAACTAAATCAACAATGAACTCATAAGTCTAAAAGCTCTAAAGTCATGGACTCTCCTGTCGGTCACGTCCAATCTCAAGTACTAATTAACTAATTCAGGTGTCTCTAGCGC
Organism: Trichosanthes truncata; assembly: GCA_033996785.1. Classification (NCBI taxonomy): domain Eukaryota; kingdom Viridiplantae; phylum Streptophyta; class Magnoliopsida; order Cucurbitales; family Cucurbitaceae; genus Trichosanthes; species Trichosanthes truncata. Next base: position 15,711,059 of record MU867261.1, read on the forward strand.
CAAGCTAACTCATACAAGGCATTAAGATTCTTCACTACAAACCTCTAATACTCATTCATATCACTGTTGTGTCCAAGTGATTATCATTCATACATTCAGTTCTAAACTAGCTTCTCTCCGTCGAGTTTCCACCAGTAAACGAATCAATTAACAACATTCTATGAATTAATCTTCTCAACTACTGCAATTAAACCACAACTCCCGCTATCACTCGGGTAATTAATTAATTGCCTTTTTTTGTAGTCCTAACTAAGTCTTCTCTTTTGAGCTCAACTTAGACTAATTCAATTAACCACAAAACACTAATTAAAAGCCTTAAGCCCTAAATGCATGAATGATTCAAGCCAAAATAGTCCTAAACATCTATCAATCAAGCCATAAATCCAAATTAACCAACAACTAAGCATTAAATCAATATCCACAATTAAATCCCAAGTAATTAAGGACAAGATACATAAAATCAGTAAAATCAACCCATAAGTCCCTAATTTATAACACTAAATCAAAACTACAAACTTAAGGAAAAAGAAAGAAAAACTATCAAACTCGTGTCGATCCCGCATTTTTGAGACGATGTCCACAAATTCGAGCTCCAAGATCTTCAATATTAGCCCAAATTCCTCTCCAAAAGCCCTCAAGTGTGCTGAGAATCGATTTAGGGTTGAAACCCTTTGGAATGGCCTCCCCTTTCTCGAAGAGAAAAAGATGAATATATACCTCTATTAATACAACGTTGATAGAGGTATATATTCATCTTTTTTGATTAGAGAAAGGGGAGGACATTACGAAGGGTTTCGATGATAGGGACAACGTCTCAACGCTGTTCCTAAACCAATCTTTTTATGCGCGCGCGACTGAGTAGCGTCCAGACGCTTTAGAGAGCATCTTGATGCTTCGGACGAAACTTCACTTTGTGCGCCTTTTGAGCATTGAGACACCACAGGAAAGCATCTTGACACTTGCTCTTGGGTTTGACACTTCAAATGTGGTGTCTAGATGCTATTTTCAAGGTCTAGACACTCTCTCCTCGGGTTCTCTTTCCAAAACTCTACTTATTCTCTTCTTGGATATTCAAAATAACTCTAATGAGGCCCAAAGTAACCAAAACAGCCTCGAACACTCGATTCTACTTTTTAAGCTCGGTTTCTACAAAATAAGCATAAAAACACTTAAAAGCTCAACAAATCATAATAAAACTAGTATAAATTATAGAAAATAAGATGACACTAAATGAGTGCTTTCACCCACACAACGAAAGCAATGAAAAGCTGAAGGAATCAAAAGATTTGTAAGACTGAGGAAGGAGAAGAATTGGTAGAGGAAGAAGGAAAAGTATTCAATAAAGAAGAGCTAGATCTGCAGAGCTTCAACCGACAACGTTTAAACTTTATTCTTCTCTTCTTAGTTTTTATCATTTCAGTCATGTCTTCTTCTATTAGGATGTATGTACCAACCCAATAATGGACTAAATTTCTTAGGCGAGGCTCATGACAAACTAAGTATGTATTTACATTTCTTATATTGAAGCAATATTTCTTTCAATTTAAGTGTTGGTTGTCTGTTTGGATGATTTTTATTTCTTTTATTGTCTTTTCAGATTGGCCATTCGATAAAGAACACTAGCACATCCTGATAAAGAAAGGGTAAGGGTGTATGGAAAGACCAACTCATAGTGAGGGAATACTATTCTAGATCCATCGTACACATAAGGAGATCTCTCACAGGGAACAAAAAGGGTTTGGGGCTTAATTTCTCTAAAACCTTCCAGTATAGACAGATGTTCAGGGGGGGTGTTACAGACCTCAAAGAAGCAGCTCAACAGAGTGTGGCTTATTTAATTGGAACCTGCCTTTATCTAGCATTCATTTAGGGTAAACTTACATTGGTATAAGAGGGTAATTTGCACAGTTAGAGACGTCGTGATCCGAATCTGTCTTCTTCATCTGAAAATTCCTGTTGTTGCCTTTTCTTAAGAATTCTCCTGTGTTGTTTGCTTTACCGCTTTTCTTTAATTACTGTCATTTAGATTTTTACACACATAGCCAAACCATTTTTATCACTAGTTACGACCCTGTACCACATGCTTGAACTTCATTTGTTTAACCAAAATATCTTTGTGGAGACGATCTTGGAGTACTTCCTTGTATTACTTGTCAAGGACTAGCGTTCACTTGCACTAGCCCCTTGTGTGGCAGTTATTCTACATAGCGTATAATTCTATTATTATCTTTTAGAAAAAAAAATCAATTTATACCCCTAAACTTTAGGGGTTGTATCAATAAAAACTCTAAAGTAATAATAGTATCTATTTAAACTCTAAACCTTCATAAGCGTATTAATTTACACACTCTGGTAGATTTCATTTGAAAAACATTATTTTACAGGAATGCAAACTTATAATTATATCAATTAAATCTCGAAATTTCATAAGTGGATCAATTTATACTATCCGTTTCACATAATTGACGATTTTCAAATGGATGGTCTAAATTTTTGAAGAAGTCTATACACATGTGAGAATTGATAAATGGATGATTTTCAAATTGAGGGCCTAAATTAATTCACTTATGATTGTTTAGAGGTTTAATTGATAGAATTATAAGTTTACACACGTATAAACTAACGTTTATCAAACAAAATCTAACAGATTGTGTAAATTGATACATTTATGAAAGTTTATGGTTTAAATTGATACAATTATTAGTTTAGAATTTTTTATTGATACAACCCTCAAAGTCAAAGTTTACAGGTATAAACTAATTTTTGCCTTATTTTTTATCTAGTGTATTTTCATCATAGATATCATAGAACTCTTCATAATCATATCATCACGACCACAAATTACAACAAACACATATCCTATATGAGATCTTCTTTTGTCAAGATCACTAGCATAATTAGAATCCACTCAACCAATGACTACATCTCCAGTTCTCCCAAAATGAAAAGAAACACCAACAGTACCTTGTACGTATCTCAATATCCACGAACTTCTTTCCAATGTTCTTTACCAGGATTGCTCAAATATCTACTAAATGCACTAAGTGCGTAGGATAAATCATGATGAGTACAATACAAGCCATTGCATACATAAGAGACCTAACTACACTGGAATAAGGAGCTCAAGACATATAATAAACCTCATCATTTGACTTTGTAGACAAAGTAAGATGAAAGTCTGAAATGTGATGCTAAAGAAGTACTAACTGGCTTAGTTTTATGCATATTAAATCGGGATAGAACTTTCTCAATATACCCATTTTGGACCAAGTAAAGTTTTCTTGCATTTCTATCTCTCAAACTCCTCACTGAGCTTTATTTTGGCTTGTTTAATTTCTCTTATATATTTAGCAGCTATCAACATATCGTCAACATATAAGAGAAGATACACAAATGACCCATCATGATTCTTCTTGAAGTACACACAACTATCATAATTACTTCTCTTGAAACAATGAGTAGTCATAAAAGAGTCAAATTTCTTGTACCACTATCTTGGTGACTGTTTCAAGCTATAAAGAAACTTCTTTAACAAACAAACATAGTCTTACATTCCAAACTATATAACCCTTTGGCTGATGCATATAAATATCTTCCTCAAGTTCTCCATGTTAAAATGCCGTTTTTATATCTAACTGCTCAAGTTCAAGATTATGAATAGCTACAATACCAAGCAATGAACAAATTGAGTTATAATTCACAACTGGAGAAAACACATCAGTATAAGAAATGTCAGGGATTTGACTATAGCCCTTAGCAACTAATCTTACGTTATATGTGGTTTTCTCAACTCTTGGAATACTCTCATTTCTTTTAAAACCTATTTGCAATGAACTGCTTTCTTATCCTGATGAAGTTTCACAAGATCCCATATCATTCTTATGTAGAGAATCAATTTCTTCTTGTATTGTAATCATTCACTTATCAGAGTTATTCCATTTTACAGCATATATTAATGTAGACGGTTCCTCACTAGAATCAATGTCTTCAGCAACATGTAAAGTAAGCAACTAAATTAGCCTCTACATATCTCTATGGAGGTATAATTTATCTTTTACGCCTATCTTTAGCAATAGTATATTGTGATGGTATTTGTAAAGGTGAAGAAGTATCACCACTATAAGGAATCTCTAAAGAAGCACAAGAAGTAAAAGTGCCATAAGTAGAAGAATCATCTTGATCCGATCTAGAAGATGACTTTAACACAAACTTCACCTGTACAATGCAAACTCTGTTGAATCTTATCTAAAGACTTTTTTAAATATTTGTTTACTCAATATGGAAGATTTATTAAATATAACATCTCTACTAACAATCACACTTTTAGTTTCAAGGCACCATAACTTATATCTTTGAACACCAGGCTTATAATCAATAAAGATGCATTTCAAGGATCTTGGTTCATGTTTACTATTATTCACATGAGCATATGAAAGACAACCACATACCTTTAAATCTAAATAATTGGCAGGAGAATCGAACCACATTTCTTGTAGTGTCTTTTTTTGAAGAGAAATAGAAGGAGAGCGATTGACAAGATGGCAGTCTAAAGCAGCAGCTTTAGCCCAAAAAACTATAGGTAAGCCTGCATTTGATAACATACAATGTACCTTACTAATCAACATCTGATTCATTCGCTCTACTACTGCATTATTTTGGGAGTATGATGAACTATTAAGTGTCTAACAATTCCTTCTAACTTGCAAAAGACATTAAATTCATCAGAACAAAATTCCAAACCATTATATGTGTGTAGTTATTTTATCTATCTCCTTGTTTGTTTCTCAATCATGGTCTTCCAATTCTTGAATATAGAGCGTGCATCACTCTTTTGCTTTAAGAAGAACACCCAGATCTTTTGGAGAAATCATCAATGATGCTTAGCATATAGGTTGCACCACTTTTAGAAGGTACTTTAGCTGGTCATCAAAGATCAGAGTGTATATAATCAAGTATTCCTTTTGTATTATGAATACGTTTCGTGAATTTGACATGTTTTTGTTTTCCAAATAGACAATGCTCACAAAAGTCTATCTTACTAATTTTTTGTCCATCAAGGAACCCCTCTTGCTCAACTCGACTATTCCGTTTGAACTTGTATGCCCAAGACACATATGCCAAAGTCAAGTAATGTCATCATCAGATAAAAAATGGTGCGAAACTACTACATCACAATGCATAAAGGTTGGCAAAATTTTTTTGTCCTTTCATAACTGTCAAAGTACCTTTACTAACATTCAAAGCTTCACCTTCACCAGTGTACTTGTACTCTTTTGAATTAAGAGTACTCAAAAGAAAGTAAATTGAAATGTATCTCACATCAGTAAGTGTCTTGACAATTCCATTAAACATCTTGATTCTAACTGTTCTAATACCAACTATCTTACAAGATGCATTATTTCTCATCAGTACTGCACCTTTAGGCACTGTATCATTTGTTGAAACCAGTCCTTATTAGGACACATGTGAAATGAACATCTTGAATCAAGAATCTATTCACCAGAAGACTTTAAATTACCATCAGAAGCAACTAAGAGATCACTATCACTACCATTACCTTAAACGACATTAGCCTAACTAGAACTTTCTGGTTATTTTTCCTTTTGAATTACAGCTGCTCTTTTATTCTTATTGTGTAACTTGTAGCATTCAAATTTCATATGGACCTTCTTCTTGCATTAATTGCATGTTTTATCTTTATTTCTAGATTTTGACCAATTTTTCCAATCGCCATTGCTATTATTCTCTTGTGTTCTTCCTCGAGCTAATAACTTATCTGTCAAACGCTCAAATCCATTAGTAATATGTTTTATTTTATCCTTAGAGAACAAATGATCATATACTTCATTCAAAGTGACAATATCTGGCTATATAATATCGTATTTTTAAAGTTTGCATATGAGGGAGGTAGAGAACAAAGTAAAATTAAAGCTAAATCTTCTTCATCATAGCTAACCTCCATTGACTCTAAATCAAATATAATTTCCTTAAAACCAACTAAATGGTCATCTAAATATGATCCTTTATCCACACGATAAGAAAGTAGTCGATGCTTCAAATGCAATTTTGCAGTTTGAGTTTTCGTCATGTATAACTAATCTAATCTCAACCATAAACCAGCAACACTTTTCTCTTTCAAAACATCTTCCAAAACTTCATTTGACAAATGAAGATGAATTAAAGTAAGAGTCTTTCGATCTTTGCTTTGTTTTTCTTCTTGTGTCCAAGAAGCAGACATTCTAGTCATTCCCAATAAATTTTTTTCTAAATCCATTTGGACAAGCACTGCTTGCATTTTAGCTTGTCATAATAAAAACCTAGTATTGCAATCCAAAAGTGGTACATTATATTTCACAATTTCCATATCCAAAAGATCTCAATGAAACACTCTAATAAATCAAGTTCTAATAAACCAAACGATCATATACCACTTGTTATATTTAATGCTAATACTCAACAGAAATAAACTAGATCTAAATTATAGAAATAGCAAATATAAATAGAGAGGGAAGAAAAGAACACAAAGAACTTACGTGGTTCAAACTATGCCTACATCCATAGGCAAAGATGACAAGAATATTTCTACTAGTGTTCTAACAATGGGATTACAAGAGAGCACACTCAAATACTCACCAAGTATCCCATACACCCAAATATTTAAACTCTCAAAAATTAATTTCTTAAAAGAAATTAATTATCAAATTTAAACTAAAAGAGAATCACTCGAATTCTTAATCCTACAAAATTCTTGTGTGAATAAAAGAAAAGAGAATGGGCTATTATATAGTTGTCAAAAGCCGTCAAATCTTTGGGTTTTCCCGACGTGGGAAAAATGCCACAATAGTATTATTTAATCAGAATTGAAATTAACAATTGGCATCAAATCTTTGAGTTATCTAATATCTTGCTATCTATTAATTCTTCTTGAAGTTGAAATGATTACTAAATTTGAGGTTGAAAGGTTCGATGAGAAACGCGATTTCTCTCTTTGAAGAAACAAGATGAAGGCAGTTTTTATGCAACAAAAGATGATAAAATGTTTAGATAAATCTCATTTTAAGCCTAATCAGATGACGGATGAACAGTTCTAAGACATGAAGGAAATTACATTTAGCACTATATTTCTCTACTTGGCAGAGAATGTGCTTACACAAGTTTATGACCCAACTATAGCAAAAGGGGTATGAGCTAAGTTAGATGAAGTTTTCCTCCTTAAGTCATTGACTAATAAATTGTATCTTAAAGAAAAATTCTTTGGAACAAAACTTGGATGAGTTTAATAGGATCCTATTGACTTGAGTACTATAGGGAGAAAGTTGGATGATGAAAATAAGGCGATAATTCTTCCAACTCCTTGCCTATATGTTATAATGAGATAAAATGCAATCAAGTATAGTAGAGATAGGTTATCTATAGAAATAGTGGTCAGTGCCTTCAAGTCTCATGAACTGGAAGTAAAGAAGACGAGTTCAAAAGAAGGTGAAGCTAATTTTACAAGAGGAAGGTCAGATACAAAGAACAACAAAAACAACAATAGTAGAGGAAAATCAAAATCAAATAGAGTAGAGATGTAAATGGGTTAGATTGATTTTGTAGAGAAGAAATCCGACCCGACTCAAACCGGATCTAGTCGAGTCGAGTCAGCCACGATTTTTTTTTTTTGTTTTGTGTGTCTTCTTTTTTTTGCTTTATCTTGTCTCGCTCTCCCTCTATATTGAACTTTTTTTTTTCAAATTGTAAATTGTCTATCAATCATAAAACTCAAATAAACACTTGTATCAATTTCTTGATATTTGATACAATATCTAATACATTTTCAACAATACAACATTTTTAAACTACAACAAAATTTGAAATAATAAATTAATATATACACAACAATAAGCTCCAATTTTTCACATTTAGAGTCTAATGGAAAAGCTAACAAATATTTAAAGAAAACACACACACACACAAAGTTTCAAAAATCAAAGTTTACACAATATAAATTAAATGAAGTTCTCAAAAGTAAAATTAAAATAAGCTCCAACTTCAATAGATTTCAATGCTACTTTCTTGACTCCTTCCGATTCTTAACACAACTCCAATTCCATTGTTAGAATTCAAGACTCTAAGAAAAACAAACAAAAATCATTACTTGACATTTAGCATAAAATAAAATTAATGTAAACAAAATAGAGGTAAATGAGATTTGAGAGTATAAATTTATAAACGTAGAATCAAATTTAAAAATTTCAAAGGAAACTTCCATCTCCTTATGTGTGCCTGTGAATTCTAGGTAAGAAAGAAAAATAAACAGCTCGTTAAAATGCAAACAATGAAATTAAAAAAAAATGAACTATATTATAATGACATTATTTATTAGTATTACCTTTATCAATTTCTTCAGCTCCATCAATTTCTTCACGCATATCATCTGGAGCTTTAAATTGAAGCTAGTTTTAAACACAAATGAGACAGTTTGAGAAGTTAATGAACTTCAAAAAGAATCTATCACCCATTCTCTAGAGCTAAAAGCTGATACAAATGGCACTGTAGATATAGAAACATTGTACATGTCCCTGGCTACTTGGCTAATAATCTTAAATCGATTGAGCATAATTCAACATCCACCAATTTCGCATATCAAAATTTTCATTTCTACACTAGCCTCTTTGGATAACAAGCCACCTATGTATTACCATCATCTGGATTTTTTTTCTTAATGTGTTTATCTCTATCATGGACAACAACACATCCTTTATAAGATCCAATTTCGTTAGTTGCATTAGAGGAGACATATGGTATTTCACTCTAACTTTAACAACTTTATACTTCTATGGGTGTAGATGATTGAGTCTGTGAATGTTACTCCTTTGGCATTGACATTCTTATATAATAATCACCACATAGTCGATGCAATGCTTCTTCAACCTTATTTATCCATTGTTTTGCACTTTGTTCCTCCAAAAATTCATAAAAGCAATAACTCACATAATTCAAGTAATATCTAGGGTAAAAAAACATACAATAATAAATCGATATTCTCACTTGTAGTTATACTCCAATACTTGTTGAATTTTGCATGCATGCTTGATGTCATTTGACTCAACAATGCATTCTTGTACAACGAGTATTTACAAATTATTTCTTGAACTAAAAACATTCCATGGAAAAATAAGTTTGAAGTAACAGATATATAGATGCAGAAAACTTTAAAGTAGCCTTTGAAAAAGTTTTCAAAAATTCCACAAACACCTTCGAATTGTCCCAATCTTCATTAGTAGGTATATCACCTTCTGCCAAATGGCTTGGGGTATAATCCTCTAATATTTTAAAGGTCTTTTAGAACTTAATTGTTCCATCCAACATAGTGAAAGTTGAATTCCATTGTGTTGGAACATTCATAGTAAGACCTTTTTGTTGAAACATTTGCAATCTTGTTGGGGATGACCAAACATACTTCACAACATTTCTAATGCGAATGATAAACACATAAAATATTTTAAAGCATCACTAACAATCAAATTAAGGATATGAGCACAACATCGAACATAGAGACATTCACCATCGAACACCAACCCATTGTTTTCTTTAAACTTTTTAATCATATATGTCATTGCTCCATCATTTGAGCTAGCATTATCAACAATGACGATAAAAAGTCTATCAATACCCCTAACTTTGCAAGCACTTTTTTATTGCTCTACTTATTGTTGGGATTTGTGCCCTAAAGCCTTGTAATTAATGATTTATTTAATAATTAATAATAATTTTGATTATTTTATTTGTAATATAATATTATCCATTATATGAAAAATCCAAGGTTATTATTGTAATCTTGAACAGTATGTGGTTGACATACAAGAGGATCATGTTCAAGAAATAACCTAAAGAGTCATAGTATATGGATAAGATTGGGTACCTTATCCTGGTAACACTATTGATACGGCTCACTTTGTAATAGTTACAAATGATTTGATTCAAATCATTCATGTGGAGACATGTGAGTGAGAGTATCTTATACAATGAGTTTGTATAAGACTGGACCACAAAATATTTTATCACTCTTTATAAATTCGTTAATTGAGAAGATTAATATTTCATCAGGATGATCATATGCGACTCGATCTTAATCCTGAGTGAGTTATGAACTTTTGCTTGTGAGGGCTCGTCCTTTGATTTGCACTGGTGAAAGTGGCTTTTGTAGCTGATTCAATAAGCCTACCATTTTGGAGACTTGACCAAATAAGGAGCTAGGAACATAATCTTACAAGATGAAATTTACTCATTCCCATATAGGGTAAGTAGATGAGTAGTTCCCTTAAGTGCTGATTTCGAGATGTGAACAATGGGGCCCCACCCTCTTATTGGCCTAAGAGGGACTTAGTTTATGGTTGGATCATAAACAAATTGTTCATTAGAGGATCAGTGGTACTTAAGGTGCAAGATGTAATTACAGGGGTAAAATAGACTTTTGACCCAGCTGTAATTACGAACAACTCGTAAAGGATCGACTTGCATGTAGTGGTTATATCCATGGACATAACTTGTCATACAGTGCATAAGAGTGCAACTCTAGGTCTATAGTGGAGTGACCCTAGAGTTAATATGTGACGCCCTGCGTTATACAATTGGCCTATTTTGGAGTAATTAGGCTCAATTACTCGTTACAGTTCTAATTTAGAAAAAAAAATTAGATTTTTGAGTTTAGTCCTTAAGTTGGTAAATTAAATTTCTAATAATTTTAGGGAAAAGAGATTTTTAGTTAAATCTTTAATTCCTAAAATTTGGAAGTTTAATTTTAGATTCTATCACTAAAATCCAAGAGAAACCCAAATCCTCAATCCTTTAGGATTTTTCAAATCTTTTAGAATTTAAATTAAGACTTTATAAAGGTCTAAAATGTTCCATTTTTCTTATTTACATTTTCATTTGGGAGAAATTAAAGTAAAAGTGAAAAGAAACTAGAAAAACCCTAGCCCTCAATCTCATCTTCCCCTTTCTTATTCTCTCTCTCCCTCTTTTTGCGTGGAAGCCATAGCCGCAACCCCCTCATGTCTTTCATTTTTTTTCTTCTTCACTCTAGTAGTTGCCGGCTACAAACCCACCTAATGCCTAGCACCTAGCAGTCGCACGCCATCCTTTCTCACTTTCTCGCAAACGCCGGTGATCAGCCAACAACGACAGACCCAACCCACGCGTTAGTGACTCCTCTGGAGAAAACATCAACAGTCTTACCTGATTCTGACGAAACCCAAGCTGTGACTCCCAAGTTCAACACTTGCCCACTAGATTTCGATCTTGACCCACATTGGAATTGTGACCCATGCTTTGTTCGACCTTGGATCTAATTATCCAAGGGTTGACAACTTTAAATATGTGTTTTGGCCCTTTCCAAACACTTTACAACCCATGAGGAATGCGTTTTCGACCCATAATTCATTCAACTTCGAGTTGGATTTCCCATTGGCTGTGAGGTTTGGTTCTACAACATGAAGCCCTGTCAAGTGCTGTCTAGCACGTAGTTAGGTTGTCTTGGTGCTGATCGGTAAGTTTTATCACATTCTGCCCCTTTCGTAAATCAATTTAAGTAGTGTGGCTTTGGTTCTAACATGTAGGAACATTCAGTTTACAGTTTAGGATCGATTTGAAGACCTTCAAACAATGAACATCAAGGGTAAGGGCTCTTCAATAAGTTTTAATGCGTTTAGGACCTTTTGCAAATCACTTTATGTGTTATAGCTTAGGTTCTAACGCGTGAGAGCCTTCTGTTTGCAGTTTCAACCCAATTCGATCCCATTCGAACACTCCCAGAATGTATTCGAGCTCTTTTGGTGTAGTTTGGTAAGCTTTAGTGTCTTTTAAATCATTTGGAACTCAAGTTGAGTGCTGTAGGTTATTGTCTAACCATTGAAACCCTCGTTTTTGTAGTTTTAAATCAATTTGAAGTCCTTTCGATCACCCTCCAATGCATTAGGCACCATTCGGCAAGGACTAAAGTCTATTTTGGTAAGTTTTGGTTGAGTACCTTTAGTATAAGCCCTTGCGAGCTTGGTTTAATGTGTTTAGGTCAGACTATAATCTTTGGTCACTCTTTGTTTGTAGTTTTGAAACACTTTCAGCAAGAACCCAAGCCAATTTAGGTAAGGTTCAGGTGGTAAGGATTCGTTAGACTCTTTTTAAACTTGTTCCAAGTGTTGTAAGTTCAGTTCTAAACTTGAAATTTTGTTTGTAGCCTTGGTTTGGCTTCAGAGTGCTCAAAGTTAGTTCAAGGGAGGGTTTGGGTAAGAAAGTCCATCTTGAACACTCTTTTGTTACGAAAAAGAATATTGAACATTGATCAAGCTTTTCGAACTAAGTATTAAACTTGGAATCTTGCATTTCTTGTGTAGGATCTAGGTTTGGACTGTCTTAGGAGCATTTTATGCCTGATGAGTCTGTTTGAATGTGTGAAGCATGCTGTATATTTTCTTGTGATGCAATTTCGCGATCTATGTACCTTTCCGTGAGTTGTTATGAGTTATATGTTTATGTTATGTGTGATATGTTATGATGTTGAGTTATGTACTCTTGTGGTTTAAAGCATGCTGAATGTTGAGCCTGTTTGAGATTGGGTGATATTATGATGTTCATGTTGAAAGCATGATTTTGTGGATATTGGGTTGTAAACATGATCTAGAAAGTATGTTTAGGATTTTATTTTGGGTTGTTGTGAGCCTGATTAGTGAGGTCAGAGGACCTTGAGTTCTTGATAAAGGGGATGCTAGGATCTCGGGTATAAATGGTCGAGGACTAGCATTGAGATAAAAAGAAGTGATTTGGGTATCTACGCCTCAAGTGTAAATGATTAAGGTTTTCATGAGCTTGGTGGTGAGGAGGAGACGTTGGAAGAGGCCATTAGCGAGACTTTAGCTTTTTGATAGAAGTTTCTTTGAATTGAGTGGATAGGTCCCTAGTTGAATTTGAACACATGCTATGTGTATACTTATTCTATCCATTCTTTATCTGTTAAGTCTTTATTCGAATTAGACATGTAGATAGGTTCTTTTGTTCAGGCTTAGCTATTGGACTAAACTTTGCTTGCTGTTGGAAATTTGATTCTTAGTTTTGGCGTCTTAAAAAGTTATGGTTTGTTTAGAGACTTGTGAAGTTGGTTATACTGGGAGTTTGTATATCTTTGCTGTTGTCTGAAGTTGTAGGAGTTGTTGTTTGGTTAATCTGGTTTTAGAAGTGTGATATTTTTGTCTAACAGGTGCTAGGGTTTCAACTTACTTATATATTTCTTACATTTCTCTAAGTATCTTTAAAATTTCTTTTCCCATTTCCCTTAGAATCACATGCATATGTAGCCCAACAATATTTACAAACAGCCCTACGAAATTCAGGATCACAACTCTCTACTTTAATAAAATGCTCCTAAGCATCTAAAGCTTGATTAGTAGGTATCTTTTACCTAAAAATTCTACTTTACTACTAACACCAGGATTAGAGTTATCACTTTCAACTGACTAGAATAACTTTGTTTAGAAGTCTCTATGTAAAAGACGAAGTCATCTTGTGACAAAAATCAAGCTAAGTAAAGCTCATGAATCGGAATTACCAATTCAATTTCTAGAGTTTCTAAAGTTTTTCCCTCCCTCTTCCATCTAATTACCAATTCACTAGGTAGTGTGCTGAGAATCAACGACAGCGAAGAATCAGTTGGGAGTGACTAACAATTAGAGAGAGAGCTGAAAAGTGACTGGAAAATGCAAAGAGAGGGAAAGAGCGTGTCAACATGAGAAGCAATAGAACCCTAACCCAAATAAAGAGTTGGTTTAGGTAAATTGAAAAGCCAAACTGAACCATAACAATTCGATTTGATTCTCACCATTATTCAAACGAACCAAACTAAACTGATCGGAATTGATTTGGTTCGATTCGGTTTAGTTCCTTACGCCCCTAAAATAGAGGAGGATTGAAGTTCCAAAGTAAGATGAGGAATGTTTTTATAGTCACAAAAAGAGACATTTTCAAAGGAATTGAAGAACGAGAAGAAAATGGAGAATAAAAGGGGCGAGGAAAGGAACAATGCAAATGTGTCATAGGGCTATTATTGAGTTGAGGTGCTTATGGTAGCCGATTATATGATTGGTTCAAAATGGATTTTAGACTTGGGGTGTTCATTTCATATGACACCAAATCGTCATTGGTTATAGGATTTTGAGTGTCTATCATTGGGATTCTTCGATAAGGCTAGTCATACATGTAAAATAGAGAATGGAATGATGAAAATAATCAAATTGGAATGATGGTGAAATTAAAAAGACAGCTTGTAAGTGGCTTATATCTCCTTGAAGGATCTACAATCCTTGAAACTACAGCTGTAGCATCATTGAATGAGCAACAAAATGCAAAACTTTAGCATGAAAGGCTAGGACATGTCAATGAATGAGGACTGATTAAACTAAATAAACAATGAACATTGTATTTATGGTAAATCCACTAGAGTGTCATTTGGAAGAGGGAAACCCATTTCAATAGTATTCCTAGATTATGGTCACGTTGATTCATGGAGACTTGAAACGACAGCTACGATGATTACCCTAGAAGAATATTGTTCTATCCTTTAAAGAGTAAGGATGAAACTTTCAAGAGGTTAGAGCATTGGAAACTACTTACAGAGAGAGAGACCAATAAGAACCTAAAATGTTTGGGTACAGATAATGGGCTAGAATTTTCTAATCACCAGTTCAAAGATTTGTGTGCTAAAGAAGACATCGAGCAATTAATGGAAGTCTCCAGCAAAATGAATTGGTTGAACGTATGAATAGAATCCTATTGGAGCATGTTCAGTGTCTGTCATCTAATGCAAATCTTGATAAAAGATTGAGAAAGTTCAATTTCACAAAGTATTGAGAAGTAGGTTTCTGAAATGGAATTGGAAATTCCCACGGCTAATCCAAGGTGGAGACTCATATCCAAAGATTGAGAAACTTAAGCATCGATTGAAAGATAACTTTGAGATTAAAATTTTTATTATTTATTACTTGGCACCACAACAACAAAAAATATGAATTCATTTCATTGGTTTGGTACCAGTTACATATAATCAAAACGAACAAATAAAGAAGGTTGATTTTGACTCCCAAGGCTCCTTGCAAATGCAAACCCATGGAGCTGTCAACGCAAGAGCCTCAACCATTAAACTTCACGACCATTATCAAAACCCTAAATTAATTAACAGTTCTATCTTTAAAAAAAAAAAAAAAAAAAAAGTTGAAATGTATATGATTTAATTATGTTGTCTTGTGGTTATAGTAATTTATATAGGTTTTAAAGAATTTCCCTAAAAACAAGTCATTGGTTGAACCAAGCCAGCAGCAGTTCCTCCAACATTACTACACGAAACTTTGGCTAATGCATTGTTGTAAATCAGCTTAATATCCTTCAACCTTATTCCCCTGCATGGAGTTTTTGAGCTACAATCAAATTTCACAGCGATCTGCTTGGCCGATGTCCCATGGATATCTTCATACGTCACATCACTAACTTTAATTCCAGAAACCTATTCAATGACAAAAAATAATTCAGAATCTTTTTTCTCTTATCGATAACTAATATTAAAGTCATATTTTCTTTTATATATATTATTATTATCATTATTAGTGAGTATGGGTTGATCTATATAATTCAAATTAATGAAATTAAAATTGTATTTAATTGAATCCAAATTACTTTTAACATCAAATTCTATATCTATCTGTATATATATGTATAATTACATAGACATCGTACGCACCTGTCCAGGGCAATCTTTATTATGGGGGCAATAATTTTGATCGATGATGATAGGATTTTGGACGTTAGTCATTATGAGATGTTGAAAACGAATATTTCTTGCAAACCCACTACTTGGCCTTCCCCAAGATTTTATTCTTGCCCCATTTTGAGTGTTGATAAATCTAGAAGATCTCACTGTCACATTCTGAACTCCTTCCTCCTTGAACTCTTTACCTAAACTTCCAATGCTGCACCAATCAACCAAATACAAACCATCTATTTCTCATTAGGAGTCCAAAAGAGAACCTAAAAAATTGATAAAATTTAAAAAGTACCTAATTCCATGGCCAGGTCCACAAGCAACATTCTCAATCCACAAGTTCGAGGTGCCAGGGCCTATTGAGATGCAGTCGTCACCCGTGCCAATATTGGAATTGAGGATGGTGACATAAGATGATAGCCCGACGTGAATGCCATCAGTGTTTGGACTATTTCTGGAGGCCAAGACCTTTAATCCTTGCATTCTTACATTACGACACTCATTCACTACTATGTGAAACATCTGACTATTCAGTGAGGTTAATCCACTAATCATTACGTTTTGTGAATCAGTAAATTCCAGCGACTGCACATACAATAAAACAACCATTATTCTTTTAAAATTACAGTGCAGATCTAGTGCAGTTAAAAAGGGAAGTATATATAAGTCAAGAGTTAGGTAATAGTATTAATTTTTAACAATATTATCCTCTATTTTTACTTAATATTTTATTTATCCTTTATTTATTTATTGTTAGTTATGACTTTTAATAACTTAAATCGAGTTATGAATAAAATAATTATTAAAATGTTTCAAAACCCTTCCAAATTGTTTGAAAAACAAAATAGTATATAAAAGAGTTGTCTTTAATAAAAATGAAAGGTGTTTATTTTACTTTATATATATATCGAAAGAATCCTGATATTTGATATATACTTAACTTCTTTTTTTAAAATAAATGAACATAGTATATGAGAAAATAAAATGGAAATATAATGTGCATAGACACGTGTGAAAATATTAAAATACATAAAATTAGTAAGTTTGTATACCGTGGCTCCACGAGGACAGGTCTTGCCAGAGTTTTTACAAGCCCACAACCCAGTTCCTTGACCATCAAGAACGCCGCCTAAGACAGTAACTCCATTAACAAGGTAAAAAATGATCCAATTTTCAGAATTGCCAATGACATGGACGTCTGAGGGAGCCACGAGAGTACCATCAATGCGTAGAGTGATGGCATTGTTGTTACATGGCCCATTAAAAGTTGCACTGCGGAGATAGAATCTGCCCTTCGGCACGTAAATGGACGCTGTTGTAGAAGAGCTACAAGCGCACGCCCATGCTAATTCGAAGGCCTTGGATGAGTCGGTCTTTGAATCGGGTTTGGCTCCGAAATTAACAACATTGAATGTCAATGAAGCAACAAAGGTTGAGTTGAAAAATATCATAATGAATATTAGAAAGAGAAGAAATGAGCTTTTGTGAAGAGCCATTGTGATTTCCTTGAAAGTGTTTTTAGAGTTGAGAGATAGAGAAGAAAGAGCTTGAAGTTGAGGATTTGGAGGTGGGAAAGTTGAATGGGTTTGAAGGCTTTATATAGGGAGAAAAACTATTCAAATTTGGTTCATAAAAGGGGAAAAACGATTTATGTCGCAATTTCGAAAATTTGGTCAAAAGGGAACTTTTTTTTTCCTTATCATTTAAACGTGACATCCATTGACCAACATATCTGCACATGACAAATTCGAACTAAGGGTTTTATATTCACATTTGTACATGTATTACAATCTTAATTGCTTATGATATCAAAACAATTATGGTAATTTGCAAAATATAAGCGAAAAATCAAAGAAATAGTAGATGCCATCATAATCTTTAAAAATGGTCAAATTGAAATTAGATTGATATCACAGTTTTTTAGTTCAATATGTGAAGATGAGAGATTTAAATCTCTGACCTCTTTATCAAAGATTTATACTTTAATCAATTGAACTATGCTCTGGTTGCCATGTCCATAATATCAATAATTCAATAATTAACATAAGATATTCTAGCCCACTTAGAATGACTATTATATTAATTAAAACTGACTATAATTTTAAATTACAGTTAAAAATGTTATCTTTTAAAAATCTAATATATAAAACCATCCATAACAATTTTCCTTTGATAAAATGTGGTTTTTTTTTGTTTTTTAATATCATAGATTATATACTATTGTGAAATAATAACTCTACAAAATTTATAATATAAAATATACTAATGCCCACCTGAAAATAACTTAGCTGATTAAGGCATATATTCTCAACTAAGAGGTCAGATATTTGAATTCTCTCACTCCACAACGTTTAACTCAACAAAAAAAAAACATAAAATATGTTAATAAACTAAATATTTAGTTGGTAACTATTACTATATTATTGTTTATGAATGTGTTGCTAAACTTACTATATCTGAAAACACAAAATGCAATTGTAGTTTTATTTATTGTAGTTAATTCTATGCTTTTTTTTTTAGTTTAGCAATTATGGGGGTGGGGATCAAATCATCCATCTGTAAGATGATAATGGGTGTCTTATTTACTGAGCTATGCTCGGATCGATAAAATTATTACATTTATTAAAATTAGAATTAAGACATTTCCTATTTAAATTTATAACGTTTATGGTTTAAAATGGGGAAAACAAAAGGTGAAATTGATGATTTTGGAAGAGGGGTATATGAAAAGAAAAAGGGAGTTTAAAGGGAAAAAGTGGAAGAGGAGGTTAAAGCGAAAGAAGTGGAGGATAAAACGGAGAAGAAATCGGCAGCCTCAAAGCCCAACGATGTTTCCATCAACTTTCATCGCCCATTTCAATTCCAACACTCTTTCATCGTTTTTATTTTATTATTATTATTATTATTATTTTACATATTGGCTTCCTTATTAACTATTAAATTAACACATTATTTTGTTTATCAATAGTTTTTTTCCCTATTTTTAATGTACCCATCTAGAGATGTCCACGGGCCAGGTCGGGGACGGGAATAGCTTCTCTGTCTCCGTCTCCACCCCCCATTTGAATCCCCTGTTGGGAATAACTTGAGCCTTGGGCCCAAAAAGTCACATAGAAAATGGAATACCCTTGTCTCACATTGAAAATTTAAGGAAGGAGAAGTAGTTTATATAATATAGCCTATATGTGAGTTGGTAAAAAGTGGTTATAGTGGTATTAAAATACCCCCCACACGTGCACTGCTGCCATTTGGTTGGATGGGCAGTAAATGCACTTGCATGAAAAAGAAAGTAATTTTTATTTCTTTCTCCTCTTAAAACCAATACGTTTTTTTAATTGATTGCTTTTAATTTGTCACCGTTCAAATGTTTTTCTTATTTAATAGTGTAGATCTGAAACCGTAAACGTTTTGTAAACGTTTTCTTCTCTCATTGAATAGTGTTTGAAATTGGTTTTCCTTTTATTTATTTTGTTTGAGACCAGAACAGAGTGTGCTTTCTGGTTTTTCAATCTTCTTCTTCTGTTCTAATTTTCTGAACATTGTTTAGTCTTGTTTCCAATCCTTCATTGACGAGTGCACGTCCGTGAATGGTGTTGTGTTAACCTTGGTGAACAACTGACATAAAATGATTTAGCACCGAGGTCGTACCGAAATTGCTTTCAAGGGGTACACATGACACAACAACGATATGTTCGACATATACTTCAATATCCCCATCCCCACAAAATTTTTCGTTAAATTTTGTGGAGATCGGGGTGAGGATTTCCCACCGGGAATTTGCGGGGATCGGGGAATTTTTTTGATAAATTTTCAAATAGTTAACTTCCATGAGAAATGTTTATTAATTTTCAATTACATTGTTAATTATTCACGAAAAAAATTTCATTTAAATATTTAATTTTCTATAAAAAAAATTATATTTAAAGATAAAATTCTTAAACCTCCTAATAAAAACAAAACAACATTTCATATCAAATTATCTAGTTAATCCATACATATAATTCAAATGTTTAACTATATAATTCAAACATATCAAATTATCTAAATCATTAACAATCAAATTTTAAATGATATATATGCTTATACACACACACATATATATATATTAAAAATAAAATATAAAATATAAAAAAAACAATTAATAATTGTGTTACGTCCCGACGGGGAAAATGGGCATCAATAACTTGTTACTATTATGTTTTCTAAAAAAAAGTTCACTATTATGATTTATTTAAGGTTAAATTATAAATTTAACCCCTATGGTTTCTTAATTTCAACTTCCTCCTTTTGGTCTTTAAATTTTCAAATTACCTCCAATCATTTGTACTTTGCTGCTTTTTAAAAAAAAAAAAAAAATTCAATAATTGCAGGATGAAGGATTGAATCATTGACCTTTAGGATGATAATTGGTGCCTTATCCAGTGAGCTATGCTCAGATTGAAATTTGTACTTTGCTTCTATTGTGTTGGCTAAACCACACAAATCATCCATAAAACGTTTTCTACCCACTAGAAAAACCTATTTATTTTCTTCTATTTTTTACCCAACCCTAACTTTAATTTCGTCAATTTTCACTGATAGTCAAACAAAAACCATTAACTTATATCCATGTAATTTTTTTTAGCATAGAAATAACATGAATAATTTGCCAGCTTTTTCACTATACTATATAGACTAAATTGAAACTTTTGAAATTATAGGGACCAAAATTGAAACTATGTCCAAACCCTAAGCACCAAATTTGTAATTTAACTTTTCATTCATAATTTTGAGAATTAACTTTTATAGAAATTAGACAAATGATGAATTGTGAATTTTTATAATTTGTTACTCTAATGAATAATAAAACATATGATGTAAATTTAGAAATATATTAATAATATTGAATTTTTTAAAATTATATTTTATATTGATAGATTCAAAAAATAAAGCAATATCTTCGTAAAATATTATGTGTTGTTGGCAAATTACATACATGGAAACAACCTTGACCTTCACGTGACAACAACGGTAGAATTTGTTTGAGGGAGAAAAACGTGGCCTGCAAAAGAAGATGAAAATTGCACACCAGTGTGGTGCTTACCACACAGGCTTCGATGCTTAAGTTAGCACAAAGAATTTAGGTATAACAAGGATTTAGAGAATGAAGAAGAGCCTACCTTCTTAAGGTTGAAGAAGCGTTGTTGGAATAGAAATTTCAGCCAATTAGAAATTGTCATGTCATTATTTAAAGTTAGACAAAATTATTTATTTAATTAGGGGTCAATTACAAATTTACAATAATCTCCAAATTAATTATGGTAAATTTAAACATGTCATGTCTTCATTATAATCATTTGATCAAATGAATTAAGTTTAGGTTGGTCAAATTGAGTTATATGTAATTTGGGTCCATTTCAGACAAAACCCAAATGGAAGGCCCTAATCCAACAAAATCCAAGCCCAAAAGGCCAGGTCCAAATTTAGCAGAGCCCAAGTCCAATGGTTGGGCCCAAAAGCCTAAGAAGTCCAAGCCCACGTGCCCATGGGAGCTCTATAAATAGAAGAGCTCCACTTCATTCCAGAAAACTTAAAGAGAATTCATAAACAAAGATCATAAAACTCCTAAGCTCTTAAAGCTCAAACACTCTCTAAACTAAAGCCTTGAAGATAAAAAGACTTTAAAGATCGAGAACAAGTTGTAAAGCCCTCAAGATAAATTCACATTCGAGAACAAGTTGTAAAGTCCTCAAAACAAATTCACGTTCCAGCTGCAAAGCCTCGAAAAAATTCATATTCGAGAACAAGTTGCGAAGCCCTCGGGACAAGTCTACGTTCGAGAACAAGTTGCAAATTCCTTGAAACATTTGTACATGAGAGAGAAAGAATCAGAAGAAAAAAAATTAGAGATTGTACTCCACTATATTCAAATTAATATAAATCAAGTTAATTTACACGCGTCTTATTTCTTTATTGAAATCTCGTGTGAACAAATTGACACGCAAAGTGGGACCATCTCTACCAGTCATCTCTTTTATCATCACAAAACACAAGTGAAGTGATATCGTTCAGAACTTCTTCAACAACTGTTGTCATGAGCAAATTGTACACGGATTCTATTGCCCATATTTGCTCTAACGAACTCAAGCTACAAGAAAGTCAAGCTTCTTCTATTATTGTTAACGAAGAAATGATGCTACCGAGGGCATTTACTAATGAAGAGTTTCTTATCAAGTACAACCCTTTGTTCGATCTTGATTCCGACGTAGTGTCCGTCAAGATGACTAAAACAAGCACTATGGAAGAAAGAATAACAAAGATGCAAGAGCAGATCAACATCTTGATGAAGGCGATTCAAGAAAGAGATTCTTAAATTGCATACTTAAAAAGCCAAATTAAGAGTCAAAACGTCGCTGAATCAAATCATACTACTACCATCAAAGATCGCAATAAAGAGAAGATCGTTGTGTGATAAGGGCTGCTATGCAAACGCCAAAAGAAAGCGCAAGTGCACGCTGTCACAAACAAGTAATATATGGAGTATTCCAAGTATCAAACCCAAGGAAACGGTTAACAAAAACTCTCCAGTTAACAACACAATTGCTCACAAGTTGCAACCAAAGTTAACTAAGAAAATAAAGTTGATTTTTTTGGAGTTTTGTGCATGAAAAAATTAAATATAAATGAAAAGGTATGAGAAAAATAGAGATGAGAAGACAAAGATTCAATTCTAGTTCAACCCTGGGAAATGCGCCCACCATGTGCCCGCAAATTTCCCAACTAAGTCTGATTATTTTAGAGATCCTACCTTTTGAGCCTGCATATTGACTCTATCGAGTTCTGTCGGTTCAGACAGAATGTTGCTTAAATGTGCCCGCAACCTACCATTTTCGACACTTAGCTAAGTAAATCAAGTTCAACACCGATTCGACTCCTTTTCCAAGAACCTTTAGGAGACTAAGAAATTTAAAACTCATGTCATGGCTAAATTCGCTTAGATAATGAAAAACACATCTTTATGATTTTAAAGGTTTTTGTCCTATGTCTAGGTACAAAAAGCAAAGTCCTATGTCTAGGTTCTTTTCCTAGATGACATTTAGGAAAACGCGTGTTGATTCCAACCCTTTCAGTATTGAAATATTCACAAACTATGCTAACTTAAATTGCCAGTTTAAGCTAACAATGAAACTTAAACTCACTAAAAGTAAATTTAGCTAAATGTTGAGCAAATCTATAAGAAAAACATGGTGGTTGCTTATCTCCTTTTTAGGGTATCCACGTGATTGAATCCCCTCCAAAGAGTTTAGCTACTCATCGAAAAAATAAATAAAGTGCACAAAAAAAAAAAAGAACAAACAGAAGAAATAACACAATTCATTGAAATAAACAAACTTGAATACACTTTGAAGAATGAATCCAAGAAAGAACATAAAAACTTAAAACTTGAATTAAGAGACAAACATAAACTTACAAATTTGGAAATAAAATAAAACAACAAGTACACCTCCTAAAAACTTACAGAACTGAATGGAAAAATCTTATAACAAAAAGAATCCTAAGATGTTCTTCCTTTCTAACTTGTTCTACCTTTTTCAAGGAGAATCAAGTACTTACTCCTCCTTCTTTCGAAGTTGGAGTTCGAATGGGATATGAACAGAGATTAGGAGAGACTTGGAGTGACGACTAAAACTAAAGAAAAAATGACAGAATTGTGGGATGAAAAGGATTCCCAACTCCAAGCTCTCTTTCAAGTGAAGGATTAAGTCACCTTTTATAGACCTCAAGGCCTAGGGTTTACTGCCGAGATTAGTGTGGAGAAGCTTGGTTGATCATATCCCTTGATGTTTGGATATTTGATTGAGAATATTTGATATGATCTGCAAATCTTGCAAATCTTGGAGAATATGTCGAAAAGGTCCAGATGCGATCACATTTGTGGGCGCAATTGTGTTGTTGTCGAAATTGCCTAAATGCGGCCGCATAGTTGGGCACATTTTGAGTTTTTTCTACAACAATTGGAATTTGGCTTCTGCTCTCAATTGCTGGCGCATCCTGGTCGCATATCTCTTGGATCAGCTTTCACTTGCCTCAGTTGCAACTAGAATATTAGGGCATTTGGGTCCTTTTTTAGCCTCTACACAAAATCAACAAAAATTAACACTTTCTTAACAAAAATGACTCTAAATACACCTAAAAACTTATTTTTACAAAATCAAGACTTCAAACACATGCAAAACTTCTTTTTACTTTACTTTGCCCTAAATGACATGAAATATAACTTTAAACACTCGCTTTCTAAGCAAACAGCTTAGTTTTTATGGCTAAATAACACTCATAAATGAGTGTTATCCCACCCCCAAACTTAGCTTATTGTTTGTCCTCAAGCAATTTCATGCAAAAACAAACAAGCAAAAACAAACAAGCAAACAAGCAACCACATGCATTCTAAAGAAGTTTTGAAAAAAATTGTGTGTTTCAGGAGATATCTCAACTCTTAGTACTTACACAACCTCGAAGTTTCAGCCCATGAGACCTTACTTTTTCCTTTTCAAGACAAATCATTCGCATGCAAATCCGCCTACTTTGTTTGTCCCACTTAAGGCTTAGTCATAAAGTCTAGGGTGGTTTCTTTGTCTAGCAAGCTAAGTCTAATTATTTCTAAGTACAAAAAGACTATAACTTCCCCCAAACTTATTCAATACTACTGCTAGGCCCTTTTCCTTTCTTTTGTTTTTCTCATTTTTTTCTAAGGAGAGTATTTTTGTCACATTGTACCTTCGCTTCAACTTACTAAATACTTTATGGTGAAAGTAGCTGACTACGAGCACAAGTCACTGCTAAGATTGTTTCCACATACTCACTTCCTAAGTCAACCTTTAATGCAAATGAAATCATGGGTGTCATGATCGCCCCTGGTTACTTGGTTAACTCTAGAAGGAGGAATATCTCCTTGTTTTTAATTATTTTTTTAGATGAGTCCCTAGCAGTAGTGTAGTACATGATACATCAATATTTTGGCATTACAACTCAAAACTACAATACAACTCAACCCCTAAACTTAAATGGGTTAATGTCCCCATTGACTAAAACCATAAGGCATAAGAAGGGTTGGAGTACAAATTTTCTTGTGACTAGGTTTGCTAAGCATCAAACTAAACTCTCCTAAGCATAGTAAGTAGTCTAAACACAAGAAGAATTTAGATTTTAATGGTTTATGAGAAAAAGTGATTGATAAGGTACATGAAACTTAAACCCAAGTTTGCATAAAGTATGTGAAAGTTGAGAGAGCTATAAGTATCATCGTAAAGGACTTTTTAACTCAACAACTAAAGAAAGAAAATTGAAAACTTGTTTTTGAAATTTGATTTTTATCCATGCATGTGCAAGGTGTAAGGAACATTATTTAAGCAAAAAGTGTTTTTAACAAAGGCAAACAAACAAAATAAATTCAACCTATATTAGAAAGTATCAAATATGTCCTATGCAAGCAAGTAAACTAACAAGAACGAAAACAAGGAAACTAACTAGGAAAGCAATAAAGATAAGTAGAGAAATAATACTCCCCTAAGAGGTAGAGGATGAGTCATCTTTTTGCTGGTCCACATGCTCCAGGAGAATAGCAGGGAAGTCAGGTAGTGCAGGGGCCTTGCCTTTAGTCAGCTCTGCAAGGGCCTTTCAAATGGCCTCGTCCCTCTCTCGTGCATAGGCCAAAAGCCCTACTCTGCTCCTGAAGTCGATCTATCTGAGCCTGGATGTCTGCGTGTGGTGGCTCTGATGGTCCTAGAGTGGCTGGTGGAGGAATAGACGCGCGGCATTGTGTGGCTGGTTGAATGAGTAACAGGCTATTTCTTTGGAGAAGTCAGCTTCTGAGTGTGCAGGCATTCAATTTGTTGATAGCCATTAGATCCATAGTGAGCTTGCACCGATCAATCTCTTCTCCTTCTTTAGGTTCTAACTCCGCCCTCCTGCAAAGTTTAGTAATTATGGCGGGGAAGAAAAGGCATCCCACGTTTCGTTGAGCACAGGCCACTATCTCTTCCCTCAAGATCCAACCTATGTTTAGCTCGAGGCCCTTGTTGATGTAGTACAGCAACATGACCCTCTTTTGAGATATGGTGGAGTCATGTGTTGTAGGCAGGATCCTGTTCTTCATGAAATGGAGCCATACATACGGCTCTGTCTTGATGTTTGAAAGCACCAAAGTTCGCACTCTAGTCAGTGAAACTCTCCATTCAGTGCCCTCATGTGTAACAAACTCTAGAGCCTTCTACAACTGCTCCTCAGTTGGATTGTCAATGGCATCATTACCTGCAAGGTTCTTCAAGGAGGGTAACATGTAGATTCAGTTGATTTTGAGTGCGGAGTACTGCACTGTCCTCCCTCTGAGTTCAAGCTCGTTCCTTGTTTCATCCCCCAGATGGGCATTAAACTCCCAAACTAGTTGCACAGCCGCTTTCTTAGGCTGCTCACAAAATCGCTCCCATCCCAACCTACGAATAATATCTGTAATGAAGTATGGGATGGGGCTCGTTTTGTTGGTGAAGCCCTTCTCACACATGGGCGCTCTATCCCCATGATGGTTTTTCGTTTGTTGAGGTCAAATAGGGTAGAGCGTTCAGCCACAAGATTCTCTACAGTGGCGTGATGAGTCTTTGGCCTAGGAGTAGTTTGAGGCCTACTCCTCTTCTTCTCCTCAGTTCTCCTCTTGGAGGATTTAGACATCTCACTCTCCGAGATTTCCTACAAATTATCCTTAGAGAGGGGAGCTTCAGATTGCTCCCAACCGTTTCTTCTTCATCTCTTTTGGGGATGTGATTAAGAGTGCGCCCCCTCGTCTCTGATACCACACTTTTGTGAGCTATTTTTGTAGTTTAACTATTGATATTTTTGATGTTTTGTTGGATATTTTCACGTTGTATTTGTTTATTTTGTAGGAATAATGCATTTGAATGAGGAATCAGAGATGAAGGCAACCACAGTGCAAAAACGAGGCAATTTGAGCACGAATTGGAAAGCTAAGGAAAAGGAGAAAGAAAATGCAGCATTGAGACATGAGGGGGCAACATTGAGACGTTGTTCAGCGGCGTCTCAATATTTCCATGATGCAGTCAGTGATGCAGTGAGGACAGCGTTGAGACGCTGTTCACAGCGTCTCAATGCTGAAGAGGACCGCACTTGTTTTTTTGTCCGTAGCGTTGAGATGTCATCCACAACTCTTAATGCTATTCGATTTTTCTTAAGTAATTCGGGCATTAGGGTACAGCGTCTCAACGTTGTCCCGATTTTTATAAATATCAGATTTTGAGCTGTTATTTGAAGGAGGCCAATTGGGAGAGACTTAGCTATTTTCAAAAATTTATTTTGAGGGACATGAGAGGAGATTCTTTGGAGCACAAAGAGGAGTTTTAACGCTCATGACCAAGGTATTGCGACTGGAATGGAGCTTTAAACGACACATTAGTTCTTTCTCATTCCCTTTTTCTTAATGTTTTTGTTATGGCTTTGTATGCAATTTTAAGAATGTTATAGTGACTATGAGTAGCTAAATTTATTTTTTTAGGGCTAGATGGAACCGTTAGGCCAAATAATTTGTTGATGTGAATGATTTGAACTATTGTATTTCTTTCTATTGGCGCAGTCGTTTTATTAATGCCTATGAACTCTTGATCAAAGTTTATCTGTCTTGATTGATCTGAATTTGTGCTTGAAAAAGAATAATTTAGATTTGACTCCGATTGCACGACTAGTGGTTATTGTAGCATGAAAGTGACTAGAGTTCTACTATAAATCATTAAAGGAATTGTTCTTAATTCCATGCATGTTTATTAAAGGCTAGACAGATATTTTAGTTTTATAAATTGTGCATGAGATTCAATTGTCTTGATAGGGCAAGTTGTTATTTGAACTTCTTGATTTATGGTATGTAAATACATTAGTTTATCATTCATTCGATTGAATTATTAGCCTGATAGGTGAAATCTAGTCCCTAAGATCTTATTTCTCCTTATTGTCTCAATTTTATCTTGTTTTGGTTTCACACATTTTCAATTATCATTTGAATTTTATCTCTAAATAAAATTGTAGGGTTAAATTTGTGGTAATTAATTGAATTAAATAATTCAATCCTGAGGACGACACTCATACTCTATTTCACTATATTAAAACTTGACCCGTGCACTTGCGGTCTTGCAATTTTATGCAACAGTCTCATACTCGAACAGGTCATCAAATTCAGATTCTCTCTACCCCTGTTCTTCAAGATGCGGTCACACCGGTAGCATTGGCTTCAGATAGCCAGTGCTAGTGTCTTAGTGATGGTGGTGGTGTCTGGTCCAAATGCGGTATGGATACGGCCGCATCTGTTTCTGCACAAATTTTTGATTTACGGCCGCAATCATGGTCGCATTCTCTTCTTCTTCTTATTTTATTCTTCTCTCAACCTCTTCTAGAAGCTTCTCAGCAAGCTCCGCAGCCTTGGCCCTTCCAACAGCAACAATGGCTGCCCACTCAAGTGTGGGGATATCCTCTTGAGCCACTTGTAATTCAGTTGATGGTGTTTGGGTTTGCTCTGCAATTTCCTCTCCTTCTTCAGCTAGTGAGATATCCCACCTTGACTTCCTCTTGTGTGTGAAAGGCTCTTGATCTTTCGTCTTCGAGGTGAAGGGATTGAGTTTGATACTTGAGTAGTGGCGGAGGTGATGGACTTGGTGGGAGTGACATGAATTTCCACTGGTACCTCCAAATGCGCCACAGATGCGGTCACATTTCCCCTTTCAGCAACTTGAGGACTCTTTGACTGTTGGGCCAAATGCGCTGCAGATGCGGGCGTAATTGGCCTTTCTTCGATAGGGCTAGCTTTTGGTGGATGCGTCAGGTTTGCGAGTGCATCTTCCTTCCTTATCTCAGGCTTGGCATGTTGGGATTTATGCCCTAAAGCCTCATAATTAATAATTTATTTAATAATTAATAATAATTTTGATTATTTTATTCGCAATATAATATTATCAATTATATGAAAAATCCAAAGTTATTATTGTAATCTTGAACAGTATGTGGTTGACATACGGGAGGATCATGTTCAAGAAATAACCTAAAGGGTCATAGTATATGGATAAGGTTGGAAATCTTATCCTGGTAACACTATTGATACAACCCACTTTGTAATAGTTACAAATGATTTGATCCAAATCATTCATGTGGAGACATGTGAGTGGGGGTATCTTATACAATGAGTTTGTATAAGACTGGACCACGAAATATTTAATCTCTCTTTATAAATCCGTTAATTGAGAAGATTAATATTTCATCAGAATGATCATATGTGACTCGATCTTAATCCTGAGTGAGTTATGAACTTCTGCCTGTGAGGGATTATCCTTTGATTTGCATGGGTGAGAGTGACTTTTATTGCCGATTCAATATGCCTACCATTTTGGGGACTTGACCAAATAGGGAAATGGGAATATAATCTCACAAGATGGAATTCACTCCTTCCCATATAGGGTAAGTAGATTAGTAGTTCCCTTAAGTGTTGATTTCGGGACTTGAACAATGGGGCCTCACCCTCTCACTGGCCCGAGAGGGACTTAGTTTATAATTATATTATAAACAGATTGTTCATTAGAGGAACAGTGGTACTTAAGGTGCAAGATGTAATTATAGGAGTAAAACGAACTTTTGACCCAGTTGTAATTACGAACAACTTGTGAAGGATCGACTTGCATGTAATGATTATATCTATGGACACAACTTGTCCTACAGTGCATAAGAGTGCAACTCTAGGTCTATAGTGGAGTAACCTAGAGTTAATGAATGAAGATTAATTAATTAAAGAGTTTAATTAATTAATTTTGTATAATTGGAGCTTATAATCTGTAAGTCCATAAGGTCCCTTTGCTAGCTCATAATAACACTAAAAAGATCAATTTAGTTGAAAGAAAAATTTGAAATATTTAAATTAATATTTAATTTGAAGTGTTCAAATTAATATTTAATATATTAGATATATTAAATATAAAAGAGGAAAATATGTTTATTGTATTTGATACATTAAATATTAAAATTTAAAATGTTCAAATTAATATTTAATTTGAAGTGTTCAAATTAATATTTAATATATCATATATATTAAATATAAAAGAGGAAAATATATTTATTGTATTGATACATTAAATATTAAAATAATTAATGTATATTAGATACATTAAATAAAAGATATTTATTTTGAATTGGATTCAAATTAAGAAATAAATGTCGTAGGAGAATTTTAAATGGTTTGAATAAGATTCAAATTGATTAGATAAATGTATTTTAATATATTAGATATTAAAATATATTATTTAATTATTTTCCCTAGACCACTATAAATAAGACCCTAGGGGTGAGCCATTGTGCATTCTTCATAGCACACATCTCCTCAATAGAGAGAATTAGAGAATTCTCTCTAGACCTCATCCTCTTTAATCCCTTGTGGATTTTCTTTCAAGAGGCTCCCACAAGCCTTAGTCTTGTGTTCGAGTCATAGTTGGGAAGACTTTGTGGAAGAGATAAAGATCCGCCAGAAGAATCTCTATATTTTCAAGGTATGTTATGCTTAACCATAATATTGTTATTTAATTCTAAATAAACTCAAACTGATTCCTACGCTTCCGCTTAGGTTTAATTAGATTATTCCCTTCATGGCAGGTTCTTGAGGTTGGACCAATTGCACCGCATATGCGGTTGCATCTGAGCCTTTCGACTTGTCATTGCTACTTGGAGCGAACTTCCTCTCTGTCTTCTTCTTCTTGGTATAAATAGCCATGCACTGGCTGGGGCCCTCTAAACCTGCAGCGATTTCGCTAGCTCTCGAGATTCCTCCAGGTCTCATCACTGTCCTTCGAACCAGCCTGGCCAGTTCATCTTCCTCTTCCTCAGAGTTTAGCTTCAAGCCTTCGATAGCTTCCTTGCTGATTTGGGCTATCTTTCTCAAGTCTTCTTCCCACTCCTTTGAACGCTTCGGCAATGGTGAACCCGTGGGAAGAGTACTCGAGGTTGATTGGCCCATCTTTCCTTTTTTCTCTGTCTTTCACTTAGGCCTTACTCGAGCAGTGGACTTATCTACCATGGCCAGCGAAGCTTGTTCTTGGGTGAGCCTTCGGCGTATGTAGGTAACATTACTTTGCTTCATTCCTCTCTAATTCACCTGCAAAAGAAAGGGAAGTGGTTTTTGGCCTTCTCTATGAAGAAAATAGGCGAATTTAACTGTGAGGAAGGAGCTGTCGAGAGAAGCTTCGACTAGGGAGCCACTGCCGGAGTTTTGCCAAAAACGGAAAGTTTCCAGTCGGAGCAGACGCCGATGCTGGGGCAAGAAACTTGGGGCAGCATTTCGACTTCTCCTGCTATATTTTCTTCTGTCATTTAGTCGTTTTCTGTATTTAGTTTCATTATGTCTACATTTCTACTGTTTTTCCGTTTTTCCTGTAGCATGAACTAATCACCATAAGGTGAGGATTAGAGGATGATTGTTGTTAGCTAATGTTATAGTTGAGTAGACTTCATCTCCTTCGATTTGGTTTTTAAGGGGTTTTATTCTTAGTTTGTTTCCTCTTGGCCAGCCGTTATGAACATCGTCCCTCTGATTTATGGAAAGAATAGGAGGGGCTGAAAACTTGAAAACCACGTTAGCCTCTTGTTAAGGTTAGTAGCTAACTAAGTGGGTAGGTTAGGGATAGCCACTCGCCTAACGCACATAAAGTACAGAGGGTTTATTGTGCTGAAGTAATTTAATTGCGACAGCATATAATCGGTGATTCGGGAGAATACCATGTAGTCTGTAGTGAATCGAATGGAATGAATGTGTGCTCAGTTCGTAACTTAACTAATGCATGACTTACCTTTAATCCGAGCCTTCCCTTTAATTAAAAGTACAAGTTAATCGTTCTCTGTTTTCTGAATCTTTACTCTGTTTTGCATGCTTTAGCATTACTTTTGTTCCAACATTTATGATTTCTTTTATTGCATCTCTATCGATAATTTTGAATGGTTACCAACTGAGTTACTGAGAATTAATTTGGGTTCAGTAGAAAGATCAATAGTCTCCGTGGATACGATAATTTTACTTGCCACTTGCTATAAAAAGGATGTGTACACTTGCACATTGACACTCTAATTTGCACAATTGTTCACATTGCTCTAGCAAACCCATCAAGTTTTTGGCGCCGTTGCCGGGGACTATTCAAATTTTCTTTTACTTAAATTGATTTTTGGTAACTGGTGCTTAATTGAATCTGAATTAGCTGTTTGGTTTTACTTTCAGGTGTGTTAGTGGTGTATGAACAAGTCTTCTGACTTGCAATTTCGAATTGATCCAGAAATTGAGAGAACATTTCATTTAAGGAGAAGAGCTCAAAGAGCTGGTCAAAGAGACAGGCAGTATCAAATGGAAAGACAAGATCCACTTATACCGCCTGGACCCCGAGTAGGACCTGCTATCGATGAGAATCAACCACAACCTGAATTGAGAGGAAATCGACCAGTTAATCAGGGAAATATGGCTGAGAACCCTGTTCTTTTAGCCAATGACAGGGAAAGAGCTATTAGGGCTTATGCAGTACCCACATTTGATGAATTATATCCTGGAATTGCTGGACTAGAAATTGAAGCAGCAAATTTTGAGATGAAGCCAGTTATGTTTCAAATGTTGCAAACAGTGGGACAATTCCATGGCTTACCTTCTGAAGATCCACATTTGCATCTTAAGTCTTTTCTAAGTGTGAGTGATTCATTTAAGAAGCAAGGAGTATCAAAAGACGCACTTAGGATGATATTATTTCCATATTCTCTTAGAGATGCAGCAAAGGCGTGGTTGAATACTTTTCTACCTGAATCTATCACTTCGTGGAACGATTTGGCAGAGAAATTCTTGATAAAGTATTTTCCACCAACGAAGAATGCCAAGTATAGAGCTGAAATAGTAGCATTCAGGCAGTATGATGATGAGACATTTAGTGAAGCATGGGAACAGTTTAAAGAATTACTAAGAAAGTGCCCGCACCATGGTCTACCACATTGCATCCAAATGGAAACACTGTACAACGGATTGAATTTGGATACTCAGAACATGGTAAATGCTTCAGCAAATGGAGTTCTGCTTTCAAAGACTTTTAATGAAGCCTATGAGATTTTGGAGAGAATTTCTACCAATAGTTCTCAGTGGGCAGATGTAAGAAGCAACCCTGGGAAGAAGAAGCAGGGAGTGTTGGAAGTTGATGCATTATCATCATTAAGTGCTCAAATTGCTTCATGGCGAATATTTTGAAGAATATGTCAATGGGGAATGTGTCACAGAATGCTGCCTCAGTTAATCAAGTCACAGCAGAATCATGTGTTTAATGTGGGGAAGTGCATACGTTTGAAATCTGTCCTGGAAACCCAGCTTCGATAAATTATGTTGGAAATCAAAACATGAGGCAGAACAACCCGTATTCCAACACCTATAACCCAGGATGGAGAAACCACCCAAATTTTTCTTGGAGTGGTCAAGGAAGTAATGCTGCAGCAAATCAAAGTCATCAAAGAATGCAGTATCCTCCCAGATTTTCACAGCAGCAAAATCAACAGTTTCCACATCAAAAGCCTGTTAATCAATCAATTCCTGGAACCTCTCTGGAGAGCCTCATGAAGGAGTATATGGCCAAGAATGATGCTGTAATTCAAAGCCAACAAACTTCCTTGAGAAATTTAGAAATTCAAATGGGACAATTAGCAAGTGAGTTGAAGGCCAGACCTCAAGGAAAACTTCCTTCAGACACTGAGACTCCAAAAAGAGAAGGTAAAGAGCAAGTACAAGCGATTGAGTTGAGGAGTGGAAGACCTCTTGCTGTAACAGAAAAGTTAAGCAAGCAAAAGCAGAAAAGTAAAGAATCAGCAGTGCAGACAGAGGAAGACACAGTTGAGCCTGAAAATGTGATTCTGGAAGAAATAGAGAATGCTGAGAGTATAGAGGATGTTGAGAAAACAAAGGATACTGAGAATGCTGAAGCAGAAGACAGTGCTGGAGCAAAACGTTCAGCAGTAACACAGAAGCCAGCTACTGTGAGTCCAGCATTTGTGCCACCACCACCACCATTTCCTCAGCGATTAAAGAAGAAAAGTCAAGATCAGCAGTTCAAGAAGTTCTTTGATATCTTTAAACAACTTCATATAAACATTCCTTTGGTAGAAGCTCTTGAGCAAATGCCAAAGTATGCGAAGTTCCTTAAGGATATGCTCACCAAGAAGAAGAGGCCAAGTGAGTATGAAATTGTACCATTATCAGGAGAATGTAGTGCTATAGCTGCAAATCCTATTCCTCCTAAACTTCGAGATCCTGGATCATTTACAATACCAGTGTCAATTGGAGGAAAAGAAGTAGGACGAGCCCTCTGTGATTGAGGTGCCAGCATAAATCTTATGCCATTGTCTATTTTCCAGAAATTAGGCATTGGAGAGGCAAGACCAACCACTGTAACTTTACAGTTAGCTGATAGGTCAATCACATATCCTGAAGGGAAGATTGAAGATATTTTGGTACAAGTGGATAAATTTATTTTTCCAGCTGATTTCATCATTCTGGACTATGAAGCAGACAAAAAGGTACCAATCATTTTAGGGAGACCTTTCTTGGCAACTGGAGGTACAGTAGGTGATGTGGCTAAGGGTACAATTACATTGACTGTGGATGATCAGGAGGTGAAATTTAATGTGTTAGATGCTATGAAATGCCCAGCGGGGAGAGAACAGTGTTCAGCTATTCACATCCTTGATGATGTGATAAAAGAAAATTTTGAGCTTAATTTGCTAGAGCAGCATGATCTAACGTTTGAAGAGATTTCAACAGAAGATTTAGACTGCTGCAGCAAAAGATCTGAAGTGAATAGTGTGGCAGACTTTCCAGGGTATAGGAGGTTATTTGAATCATTGGAGTTGGCGGATAGAGACTCTCCACCAATTCAACCATCAATCAAGGTGCCTCCTAAGTTAAAATTGAAACCCCTCCCTACACATTTAAAGTATGCATACCTGGGAGAAAAAGGAACTTTGCCAATCATTATTTCAGCAAATCTTTCACCCGAGGATGAGCTACTGCTTTTAGAATTGCTGAAGCAATACAAGAAGGCAATTGGATGGACATTGGCAGATATACAGGGTATAAGTCCTTCCTTTTGCATGCATAAAATTAATTTGGAGGATGGAAATTTCAGAACCATTGAACATCAAAGAAGGCTTAATCCTGCAATGAAGGAAGTAGTTAAAAGGGAAGTGATCAAATGGTTGGATGCTGGAATCATTTATCCAATTGCTGATAGCATTTGGGTAAGTCCTGTGTAGTGTGTTCCTAAAAAGGGAGGTATGACTGTGACTGTTAATGAATCTAATGAGTTAATTCCAACTAGAACAGTAACAGGTTGGCAGATTTGTATGGATTATAGGAGATTGAACAAAGCCACAAAGAAAGATCATTTTCCACTGCCGTTTATTGATCAGATGTTGGATAGGTTGGCAGGGCAAGCTTATTATTGTTTTCTTGATGGGTATTCGGGGTATAATCAGATCACCATTGCTCCTCAAGATCAGGAGAAAACAACATTTACTTGCCCCTATGGAACATTTTCCTTCAGAAGAATGCCTTTCGGGTTGTGTAATGCTCCAACAACTTTTCAACGCTGCATGATGACCATATTTTCATATATGGTGGAGTCTATAATGGAGGTATTTATGGATGATTTTTCAGTATTTGGAGAATCTTTTCAATCCTGTTTAGAAAATTTGGGTAAGGTATTGCAGAGATGTGAAGAGACAAACCTGGTGTTAAACTGGGAAAAATGTCACTTCATGGTCAAGGAAGGAATTGTCCTTGGGCACAAAATTTCTGAGGCAGGAATTGAAGTTGATAAAGCAAAAGTAGAGATCATTGAAAAGTTGGAGCCACCATCATCAGTCAAAGGAGTCCGGAGTTTTCTTGGGCATGCTGGATTTTATCGAAGATTCATAAAGGATTTTTCAAAAATATCCAAGCCGCTTTGTACTTTGTTGGAAGTCAATCGACCATTCCAATTCTCTGAGGAATGTGTAAGGGCATTTAACACCTTGAAGACAGCATTAGTTTCCGCACCAATCATTGCTGCACCAAATTGGAGTATGCCATTTGAAGTAATGTGTGATGCAAGTGACTATGCAATAGGAGCTATGTTGGGGCAAAGAAATGGCAGAACCATCCATCCAATTTATTACGCCAGCAAAACCTTGAATGAAGCTCAGTTGAATTATACCACTACAGAGAAAGAGCTGCTAGCTGTGGTATTTGCTTTGGAGAAATTCAGATCATATCTCCTTGGGACCAAAGTGGTGGTTTATACCGATCATGAGGCATTAAAATACCTGTTGGCGAAAAAAGATGCTAAACCAAGGCTAATAAGATGGGTGTTGCTTTTGCAAGAGTTCGACCTAGAGATAAAAGACAAGAAAGGGTCAGAGAATCAAGTGGCTGATCATCTCTCTAGAGTGGAGCAGCATCAACAATTGCTACAGCAACCTGAGATAACAGATGCATTTCCAGATGAACAATTGTTGGTAGTCTCAGAAGTGCTGGACAATGAAATTCCTTGGTACGCTGATTTTGCTAATTATTTGGCTGCTAACATTTTACCTTCTGAATTGTCTAAACAGCAATTGAAAAAGTTTCTCCATGAGGTAAAATTTTACTTTTGGGATGATCCATATTTGTTTAGACATTGTGCTGACAATATTTATAGAAGGTGTGTTTTTGGAAGTGAAATTCAATCAATTCTTGAGCATTGCCATGCTTCTCCATACGGTGGACATTTTGGAGGGCAATGCACGGCAGCAAAAGTCTTCCAATCAGGTTTTTATTGGCCTACAATTTTTAAAGATGCACATTTTTTTAGTAGAACATGTGATACTTGTCAAAGGAGAGGAATGATAGGAAAAAGAGATGAAATGCCCTTAACTTACATTTTAGAGGTTGAATTGTTTGTTGTTTGGGGTATAGATTTCATGGGACCATTTCCTCCTTCTTTTGGCAATCTCTATATTTTAATGGCTGTTGAGTATGTATCAAAGTGGGTTGAGGTTGTGGCTTGTCCTGTAAATGATGCTAAAACTGTTTTGAAATTCATGCATAAGCACATTTTTAGACGATTTGGCACACCTAGAGTTTTAATTAGTGATGAAGGGACCCATTTTGTTAACAAGATGCTTAGCAATTTATTAGCAAAATATCATGTAAAGCATAGGGTCTCAACACCTTATCACCCACAAGCCAATGGCCAAATAGAGTTATCCAATAGGGAGATAAAGGGAATACTTGAAAAAGTTGTGCATCCAAATAGAAGGGATTGGTCCAATAGGTTGGAAGATGCTCTTTGGGCATATAGGACAGCTTACAAAACACCTTTAGATATGTCACCATACAGGTTAGTCTTTGGTAAAGCTTGTCATTTACCTGTAGAGTTAGAGCACAAAGCATTTTGGGCCTTGAAAAAGTTGAATTTTGACTATACTCATGATGCAACATTAAGGTTGCTGCAGCTTAATGAGTTAGATGAGATGAGGCATGCTACTTATGAAAGTTCCAGGCTATACAAGGAGAAAACTAAATTGTGGCATGATAAAAGGCTTTTGCCGAAGCATTTTGAGAAAGGACAAAGAGTTTTACTGTTCAATTCTAGACTAAAATTATTTCCAGGAAAACTTAAGTCTAGATGGTCTAGTCCATTCACAATTGTGAAGGTATTTCCCTATGGTGCAATAACTTTGCAGGATGAGAAAGATGGCAGAACATTCAAGGTGAACGGCCATCGCATCAAACATTATTGGGGAGGAGAAATTCAGCGGAAGCTTGCTTCCCTGAGTTTGAAGGAAGAATGACGAAGCAAATATTTTGCTGGAGCATTGTGTATTATTGAATATTTTTACGCTCCAGAATTTATTGTGTTAGTTGAGTTTTATTTTATTTTATTTTATTTACTTTAGGAGTTTAATGGTTTTCTTTATTGTGCAGATCGTTTATTTTGTCTTTTGTGAGTTTGTAAATAAAAGAGGAAACATATTTTTTTTAAAGGGGAAGGACAGAGAAAAATTCCTTTTTCGGTTAAGGAATTAAAGGCAGTTGGTACGGAAATTTTTAAGACAGAGCAATTTTCGGAATCTTTTTAATTGAGTGGTTGGGGATTAATCTCATAGAGGCATGCAGAGAGTGTGGCAGCAAAAATATCTGGGAAACCGATATGGGTTTTATGATCAAATTTGATGCTGTCAGCGATTTTCAAAGGGTATAACGTTAGTCAAGGCGATTTTTGAGGGATTTTGAATTTGAAAATATGGGGGAAAAGACCAGTATACCCTCCTAGTCATTGTCCTTAAATTGAACCCTAGCCCTTCGATTTACCCATTATCTTTGCTACCTCAACCCGAACACTTTAGCTCTGAAAATTCTATTTTTCTCGCCGGAAAAATGCCAGAAAAAATGCGCCGATCAAAGCTTCAGGAAGGTGAACCTTCTGAACCGATAGAAGCCGAGGTCATTCCAGAGCAAGAAAAGAGAAGATCACCAAAGAAAAAAAAGAAGAAGGTAGTGAAAGAGGCAACGCCAGAACCGCCGGTCGAAAGTGAAGAAGTTGCTAAAACAGAGGCCATTGTTCAAGAAAATGTGGAAAGAGAAGAAATTCTTGAAGCAGAAAAAATGCAAGAACATGAAGAAACCCAAGAGATGGAAGAACCACCTGTACAAAGCCTAGTGATCGATGAAGCGGTAATTGAACAGTCGCCAGAGAAATCCAAAAAGAAGAGGAAGAAAAGAAAGCGAGTTGCTGAAGCATCTGCGGCAGAGGAGATGACAACAGAAGAAATGGAGCCAGAAGAGCAGGATGCTGCAGCAATGGCTGCCAAGGCGAAGAAAAAAGGCAAGAAAAAGGTGGAGGAAGGTACGAAATTTCCTTGGGAAAGGTTTATTTCCTCTAGCGCAAAGAAGAAATACAATGATTTGAAGAAGAAAGAATTTCTACCGGAGAAAGGATTCAGTTCTGATTTGACTATGCTACCGAAATTTTTAAGCTCTAAAATTGAGAGTCTGGGTTGGC
The DNA here is from genome assembly GCA_033996785.1 of Trichosanthes truncata. Taxonomy (NCBI): domain Eukaryota; kingdom Viridiplantae; phylum Streptophyta; class Magnoliopsida; order Cucurbitales; family Cucurbitaceae; genus Trichosanthes; species Trichosanthes truncata. Next base: position 15,749,942 of record MU867261.1, read on the forward strand.
AGCAGTTTGCAAGACAGCCAAGTGAAGCACGAGTGCAGGTTGTTAAGGAATTTTATGCAAACTTGGACCCAAAGGAGGGGTATCTGGCCATAGTTCGTGGAATCCCAGTCGATTGGTCACCAGAGGCCATTAACGATCTATACCATCTCGAGGACTTCCCCCACGCATTGTTTAATGAGATGATTACTGCTCCTTCTGTGGAATAGTTAAATGCGGCAGTAAAGGAGGTGGGAGTAGGAAATGCTCAGTGGAGGATATCAAGTGGTGGAACAAGAACCTTCCAAGCAGCATATCTCAACAACGAAGCAAATGTGTGGTTGGCCTTTGTCAAGCTCCGCCTTATTCCGACAACCCATGACTCGACGGTATCAATGGCAAGAATCCTACTGACTTTTGCAATTCTGAAGGGGTTAAGCGTGAATGTGGGGAAGATTATCTCGGCGCAAATTGAGAGCTGTGCCAAGAAGAAAGTTGGGAAGTTATTCTTCCCAAACACTATTTCAATGTTGTGTGATCGGGCGGGAGGGCCTAGACACCCTGAGGATGACATACTCTTTGATAAGGGTGTCATTAATCCAAGCAGCATTCAGAGCTTGCAGAGAAGGGAAGGAAGCTATCAAGCTGGAGGTCTTCTGAGAGGAGTTGACAAGTTGTTGGAGTTGCAACAACAATTGCTGCAGCGGATTGAGCATGTAGAAATGCAACAGCAAACATTCTGGTTGTACGCTCAAAGAAGAGATTCAGCTATTAAGAAGGCCTTGCTCAACAATTTCCAAAAGCCATTCCCTGCTTTTCCTGCTTTCCCAGAAGAAGTACTGACCCCTTGGATGCCGCCATCTGTTGATCAGCCGTTTGAAGAAGAAAATATCGAAGACTCATCCGAAGAAGAAGGAGAAGGGATGTAGTCTGTCTTCCTTTAACCATTTGCTATCTGTTTACTTTTGTTTATCTTTACTTAGTTGTTGCTTATGTTATTTCTGCTTTCGTAGTTGTTCTTGTTTTGTTTAAGTTTAAGTTTTTAGAAGTTAGGACTTAGAATGAGAAGAAGAAAAGCTGCTCCCAGTTTTAATTTTGTAAGTCATGATCTCTTATGCTAGTAGTAATTGAAAGCATATGTTGTTTCAGCCTCCTTGCTCTTAAATTAAGTATTGAATGAATTGTTCGTGCCTAAACCTGTTGTTAAAGCAATTAGATTGCTGGAGCATAATTAGAAATTGCATGTTAATTAAGTTGTGCTCTGCTTGTACCTTGAATTCTTCTGCTTAGTCAAATTTGTTCCTGTATTCAAAGCTGTTGGATGATTGCTGATGATTTAGCATTTGAGATTACTGAATCTTTTGCACAAGAAGTCCTAGTTTTACATAGATTCTTATAGAGCCATTCCTTTTAAACCTTAGAAGTCTAGGAATGCTCATTCCCAACCAAAGGATACAAAGTTTACTTTCCTGTCCAATTCTAGTCTGTTTAGCTAGCTTGAAATAAGTTTGGGGGTCTTCCCTTTACTTTCTCTCATTGGAGACAATGAGCGATTTAAGTTTGGGGGGGGCCGTGTTGAAGTTGCTAGAGCATTTTTGAAGTAGAGCATTTTTGAAGATTTTGCCTTTTTTTTTTAGGATATACTCTTAGGGAGCGCTCCTCTTCTACTCCTAAGATGCACTCCTCTCCCTTGCAAGCAAACCCAGCCTGTTAGGTTGTTAAAAAAAAAAAAAAAAAAAAGTTAGCTCAGAAAAAGGGTTTTGCTAGAGCAATCTCTATGTAACTTGTGCTCGTAGCTAGATGTTTTCACCAAAAAGTGTTAGCATTCTGGAACGAAGGTATAAGCTGCATGAAGAAGCTTTGAAAAAAAAAAAAAAAAAAGGAAAAGAAAAAGGAAGCAAGGGATGAGTGTTAGCCTAATAGTCACAACTCTCCTAGAGCTTAGGTGAGCTTCATCATAAAATGTCGCCATTCTGAGAAGCAAGAGGGAAGTGACATGAGGGCCAATCTTAGAAAAGAAGTGGAATGAGTGTTATGCCTATGAGGTGATGAGCCTGAAAGCTAGGGTGAACGACATCATAAAATGTTGTCATTCCAAGAAATAGGGCTATGACTTCAAGGATCTTCAAGAGAGTAGTATCTTAAAATAAAAAATAAAAAATAAAAAAATAAAAAATAAAAAAGAAAGAAAAGAAAAGTGCAAGTTTGGTGCTAGTTTAAAAGATTAGTCTTAGAGAGGAAGCACTCTTGTGTAAGTTTGGTTTGGGATTGCATAATGAGCTTGAGGATTAGAACTTCTAAGTGATAAAAGCCTTGGAGCTAAAAGATGTCTAGTTAATTCTTAGGCATGTGCAAAAGAAAATAATTTGAAATCTTGAAGCAGGACAGTATGTATTGAGTTGAAGGAGCAAGTTTGATGCTGGAGCATCACTAAAGTGGTGGTAATGCATATAAGAATTCAGTGGTCAAGTGGAAGTAGCTATTGACATGTGCAGGTGAAGGAAGCATCACTCGAGGACGAGTAATGATTCAAGTTTGGGGGTTTGATAACTCTTAAATTAAGAGTTATATGTTAGTATTTCGGGCTAAATTGTAGATTTTTATCTCATTATATTTTAGAAAACTCCAAGCTTTGATATATTTTGCTCTAGAACTGATTTTGATATAGTAATATTTTTATTAGAGCAAAGTGATCCTAATTAAGGTCTTTTATGTGATTAAATCAGGTTGGATTAATGAGGAGTCAAGAAGCCAAGAACAGCAGTTTTACAACTAATTGCTGGAGCAAATTTCGCATTCCAGGCTTATACGAAATTCGCACGTGGGAGCTGTTATTCATTAATTGAGCTGGCATCTGTCAGTCCAGTCACTCGTTTTCAACCAACCAGAGCCCGCCACGTCACAAGGACAAGTCTAATCAGCCCTCATTTTCATAAAGGGTGACTATTATAATGGGGCAGCCGTTTTTGTTGAAGAGAGGAGGAGGAGAGAAGTGAAGTTCCCGAAATAACAGAAGGGAGGAAGGAACTGTCGAGAGAAGCTTCGACTAGGGAGCCACCGCCGGAGTTTTGCCAAAAACGGAAGGTTTCCAGTCGGAGCAGACGCCGATGCTGGGGCAAGAAACTTGGGGCAGCATTTCGACTTCTCCTGCTATATTTTCTTCTGTCATTTAGTCGTTTTCTGTATTTAGTTTCATTATGTCTACATTTCTACTGTTTTTCCGTTTTTCCTGTAGCATGAACTAATCACCATAAGGTGAGGATTAGAGGATGATTGTTGTTAGCTAATGTTATAGTTGAGTAGACTTCATCTCCTTCGATTTGGTTTTTAAGGGGTTTTATTCTTAGTTTGTTTCCGCTTGGCCAGCCGTTATGAACATCGTCCCTCTGATTTCTGGGAAGAATAAGAGGGGCTGAAAACTTGAAAACCACGTTAGCCTCTTGTTAAGGTTAGTAGCTAACTAAGTGGGTAGGTTAGGGATAGCCACTCGCCTAACGCACATAAAGTACAGAGGGTTTATTGTGCTGAAGTAATTTAATTGCGACAGCATATAATCGGTGATTCGGGAGAATACCGTGTAGTCTGTAGTGAATCGAATGGAATGAATGTGTGCTCAGTTCGTAACTTAACTAATGCATGACTTACCTCTAATCCGAGCCTTCCCTTTAATTAAAAGTACAAGTTAATCGTTCTCTGTTTTCTGAATCTTTACTCTGTTTTGCATGCTTTAGCATTACTTTTGTTCCAGCATTTATGATTTCTTTTATTGCATCTCTATCGATAATTTTGAATGGTTACCAACTGAGTTACTGAGAATTAATTTGGGTTCAGTAGAAAGATCAATAGTCTCCGTGGATACGATAATTTTACTTGCCACTTGCTATAAAAAGGATGTGTACACTTGCACATTGACACTCTAATTTGCACAATTGTTCACATTGCTCTAGCAAACCCATCATGCACCTAGAAACTTATTTTTACAAATCAAGAATTCAAACACATGCAAAACTTGTTTTTACTTAAAATTTTCCTAAATGACATGAAATATAACTTTAAACACTCGCTTTCTAAGCAAATAGCTTAGTTTTTATGGCTAAATAATACTCATAAGTGAGCATTATCACACAAGAAGATCAACCACAATACTCCACTTCGATCGCTTCACAATCTGTCCAACAACTTCAGGACATGATAACAAACTCTATCAAAGCTCAGTATAATGGACCTGTTCAAAACTTCATCTTGTATTCCAAACCATATACTAAGAGGATTGACAACCTAAGAATGCCAATTGGATACCAGCCACCAAAATTTCAACAGTTTGATGGGAAGGGCAATCCAAAGTAACATGTTGCTCATTTCATCGAAACATGTGAAAATGTTGGCCCACGAGTAGATCTACTGGTCAAACAATTCGTCTGAATATTGAAGTAAAATACTTTTGATTGGTACACTATTCTATAGCCTAAGTTAATAGACAGTTGGAAACAGTTCGAAAAGGAGTTCTTGAATCGCTTTTACAACATAAGATGCATCGTCAGCATGTTTGATCTCACCAACACTAGATAACGAAAAGGTGAACATGTTGTCGACTACATAAATCATTGGAGAACCATGAGTCTCGATTGTAAAGATCGTCTCCTGAGCTATCTGCTGTCGAAATGTGCATTCAAGGCATTCTCTTAGGACTTTTGTACATCCTTCAAGGTATAAAGCCTCGCACCTTTGAAGAGCTGGCAACTCACGCTGACAACATGGAGTTAAGTATCACTAGTTGACGAGACAACGACCTTCTAGTCCCTAACGTAAGGAAAAAAGGAAAGAACATCGATGAGACTTCATAAGAGTCTACGGTTATCAATACAGCCCCTATCAAGTTTGTTAGGGACAACGACCCTCGACATATCTCCACATTGGTATGTTAGTGTCCACTTTAGGCATAAGCCCTCATGGCTTTGTTTTTGGTTTAACCTAAAAGGCCTCATTCCAATGGAGATAGTGTCTCTCACTTATAAACCCATGATCTTCCCCCCTTATTTAGCAAATATGGGACTTTGGTCGCACTCCCAACAATTCCAACAATCCTCTCCTCGAACAAAGTACTACCGAGCCTCCCCTCAAATAGTCATTCCATCCACCCAACTCTCTGGCTTCACCAAGAGTTTGCTCTTATCTAGGACAACTCCTCTTCTCTGGAGTGCACCGCCTATTCGATAAGGCTCCACCGCGAATCACATTGTGCGTTACATGGTGCGACCACCCTATCGCACTCTTAGCAATCCTCCCCCTCGAACCACACTTGTTCTATATTTGAGGACTCATCCACAATTCTACATGACTGTCTTTGAGACTTACCGTTCCTTTGTTAGGCACCCAAGGATTCTACTGACCACGGCTAAGTCAGGGGCATCGCTCTGATACCACTTGTTAGGGACAACGACCCTCGACAAATCTCCACATCTATATGATATTGTCCACTTTGGGCATATGCCCTCATGGATTTGTTTTTGGTTGCACCCAAAAGGCATCATACCAATAGAGATAGTGTCCCTCACTTATAAACCCATGATCTTCCCCCCTTATTTAGCCAATGTGAGACTTTGGTCGCACTCCAAACAATCCCAACAAAGTTGTCTTCAAAAGAAAAACATAAGATGATTCAAAAGCGACAAGAAAATGAAAGGCGTCGTTTAACTTTAAAGGAAAGACACGAGAAGGTATATCCTTTTCCTGATTATGACATTCTTAACATGTTAGAACAACTACTAGACACACAACTGATCAAACTTCCATAGTGTAACCAGTCGAAGGAGATGGAAAAAGTCGATGATCTCAACTATTGTAAGTATCATCGAGCCATCAGTCACCTGGTAGAGAAATGCTTCGTTCTAAATGATCTAATTTTAAGTTAGCTAAAGAAGAAAAAATTTAGCTAGACCTCGATGAATTAGCTCAAACAAATCATGAGGCAGTGACAATAAACACATGCAGCCAAGTACGCTCTAGTCCGCTTCATAATCAAAAAGTGTGTCTAGTCCAATTTCGAACCTTTGAACCTATAGCTATTTGGTTTCAACATGAGGTACTGATAAAGAGAGCTTTTCGAAGGCTCCTATCAGATTAATTTATAAATCAGACCTCTAAATATTTTGCAATAGTAGTGGCCAAGGTCGATCACAGGGATTGGAGTTCTTAGATTAATTAAGTACCATAGTTAATTATGGCTAATTTTATTTAGAGAAATAAAATTTTGGAATCAAGGGGAAATAAAATCTAAACTAATATGTACATTCTTTGGAGTCCAATTTTGTCACACCCCCTCCCGAACTGACGCTAACTTAGCCCGGAAGATAGCATGAAGTCATCAGACATCGTTTACCTCTCTAACGATACCTGTGACTTTGTCACATCTGATAAAGATACTATGCTGGCATATGAAATACTTTAAACACCACACAGCGGAACCTTGTTAATTACTATACGTACGTAAGGAGCGGCTCTACTTAAACCTCACTTGAAAATTAAAAACAAAAGAGAGCACTACAACCAAAATATACCCAATCATGATTTACACAACCACCACCACTAGTGCATACACGAACATAACTATACGTTCCTTCCAAAATATCTATAATGTATATACGTACTCGCTAAAAAATCCCACCCACGTACAAAATATCAAACTCAGAGAGTGCTCTGCAGACTATGGCACGATCTCAGGCACCGGGAGCTCGATCTCTACCTGAAAAGTTGGAAAACATTGAAAGAATGAGCTATGAGGCTCAGCGAGTGACTTAGTTTAAGCTACTAACTCGCAAATCATATCACCTGATAATCTATGAGCATATGAATCTGTATTCAAGCATTAAATATAAATGTATAATCACAATAGTTTTTCCTTTCAGCACTCCAGCAGGTATGTCATTAAAAACTCACAAGGCATACCAAGAATGTTAACCATTTAAGGAAAAAACAAACCATATGACAATCTACGTTGTGTAAGGCACGCCCAGTACAACCAACATTCATTCTACGATGTAGTGGGGCCCGCCCAGCACTCCCATCTTCTTTGTCGTAGTGGGCCCCGCCCAGCACTCACGACAGCATTGTTGTCACGGAGTACACTCAACGTCGACAACAGAAAATGACCTGTGTGCACACGGTACTATACAGCCTCGGGCTCAATATCTTAATCATTTTCTAGGAAACCATGTATGCTCTTAAGTATGTGTTCAATGTTTAAAAAAAAACATAAAGCATTTACGCTAATTCATTCTTAGGAAGTCTTATATTTCCATAAGCATAAATTCAGGCATAGAAATCGTTTATGAAATTCGTTTTGTCACTCACAGCGTTAAAACTAGATCCTCGGCCCATAAACTTGACCTACTTCCTCTTGGCCTATAAAAAAAAAAACCACAACCAAGCATTAGAACTTCAATCTCATGACTTTCAAACTTAAGATTACAAATATCACTCCATCTATTTCCCAGCATTCTGCAAATTTCATACTCTAACCTCACATACTCATAACTTCTTCATTACTTAGCCAAAAATGATGTACTTTATACCAAACTCTTCCTTTTTGAACCCTCTAAAACGTATCTGAAGGAATGGAATCGAAATTCCCAAAGGATGTGTCCGTAAATACCTCGAAAGCTACTTCCCTAAAATTAAGCTTCTGAAATTTCCAGAATCGTTTTTCTGCTGCACACCACACTTGACCTGAATTTTAAAGCCACTTCCAATCATTTTTTACTCACGACTTCTTCATGAAAGTTATAGGAAATTAAATAAGATTTCCAACCATACCTAATGGAGCTTCTGATTCAAATCCTACAGATCAGTATGTCTCAAACACCAGAGGTTTCTCAGATTTGATAGCAAAATCTCTCCTCTGACTTCCCCTTCACAAATCAATAATTTAAAGTCAGATTTTGCTCGAGCTTCCCTCACAAAATTTGTTCGAAAATGGGTTAACTTTCAAGAACATCAAACCTCACCTCTTAACTCTTCTTGTGGAGCTCAAAACGATCTAAACATCAGTAGTGAGTAGAGTTGATCACCTAGTTGCCATGGAGGCTTGTGCTGAGTTTTCCCCCCTTCTTCTTCACTTTCCAACCCCAGCAAGCTCTCTTTTCTTCTTTCTTCCACCTTCTCCCACGAAATGCTCTGACTGTCTGCACTGGTAACACACACCGACACCAACCAGACAATGACCCCGATGATTCTTGCCACAATTCGCACATGGGGTTCTCCTTGGTACACTGGCAACAGACTCTTGCCCTGTCTGCGGTCTTGTTGCTAATCTAGCAGACTGACTAGATGCTCTCTGACTCTGCCTCTGATAGGTACCACCCACATTCATTTGCCTCGATGCCTAGCCACCAGACCGATTTTTAAAGTCCTGACGACTAGAAACATTCACCCCAGGTGTGAATCTCTGCTGCTCACGACCTCGAAAACTGCTAGCTGTCGAAGCCTCACGACTAGGCTCCACCATTGACTTCTCCTCTGCAATACTCTGCTCCACACATAGGGCAGTCTCTACTAGCTAAGAAAAGTCTGTCCACTTCGCAATAGCTGTAACCAGGGTACGTATCTCAACACGTAATCCTCTTTCAAACCTTCGACACCTGTCACTCTCAGATGCCACAATCACATCAGCATACCGTGACAGCTCGGTATACTTCCTCTCATACTCGGCCACTGAAAGTGATCCTTGCTTCAACTCTAAAAACTCATCCCTCTTTGCCTCGCGATATGTGCTAGGGTAATACTTATCTTCAAATATACTTCTGAAAGTACGCCAGTCCAAAGTACGTGCATCACTGCGCCTGGCTAATATTGATTTCCACCATCCTTCTGTCTCCTTCTGCAGCAGAAATGTGGCCAATCTGACTTTCCGCTCCTCAGGACAACTCATCACGTCAAAGCATTTCTCAAGCATATTCAACCAAGCCTCGGCGTCAGCTGGGTCTGTGGAACCCTCAAACACTGTGGCTCCTAGTTTCTTCAGGCGTTCTATTCCATATGTCTTCTCTGGATCACTTGGCCCTGCTCTCTCTGGCCTACCTTCCTCCTGTGAGGAACTAGGATGCTGCTCGTTTCCTGCCCCAGTCTGAACTCTCGGGGCACTAGATCCCCTCTCAGATTGGCCTTGGGTAGGATCCTGCATCCCGTCCTGATCCTGCCTGTGTTGTCTGCTAGTACGTGGTGGCATGACTCCTATAACATATCAATATATTAGACATGCTATGGATACTTAACTCAAATGCACAATACTAAACTTCCATTCACATTCTAGTCCTGACTGGACTTACTCTTGTCCTTACTTGGACCATACTCCACTAGTTCCTGAACTAACTCAATCACCTGCTATTTACTTCCTAATTTCTTCTTAGAGCTAACTTGCTTTGTCTTTTTCCCCATGGAGCTAACTGCTCTGATACCAAAATTGTCACAGTAAATCACATACTCTTTCCCCGTTACAGGAAGTGCCAGGATAGGTGCTGTCACTAATTTCTTCTTCAGCTCCTGAAAACTCTGTTCACACTTATCTGACCACTCAAACTTAGCATTCTTCCTTGTCAAAGTTGTTAAGGGTAATGCTAGTCGTGAGAAATCCTCGACAAATCGTTTGTAGTATCCTGCCAAGCCTAGGAAACTACGTACCTCTGTCGCACTAGCTGGTCTCTCCCAGTTGACCACAACTTTCACTTTCTACGGATACCCACTTATCACTTATGGAGTTTGCTTATAATAACAGCTATCAATCTAGTATCGGCATGGCACCGTTTGAGGCTCTGTATGGAAGACCATGTAGAACTCCCGTGTGTTGGAACGAAGTGGGAGAGCGGAAGCTAATCGATCCTGAGTTGGTACAAGTTACGACGGACAATATTAAGGTGATTAGAGAGAATATGAAAATAGCTCAAGATCGTCAGAAGAGCTACGCAGACAAGCGACGGAGAGACTTAGAATTCCAGGTCGGAGATCAAGTTTTCTTGAAGTTATCTCCGTGGAGAGGTGTCCTTCACATTGACAGGGCATTTCAAGAGAGATTGTCCACAGCTGAGAGTAGTCGCACAGAGGGACCAGGGAGTTGAGTTCCAGACAGTTGAGCAGCAGAGAGTTCCAGTAGCTGTAGGAGAGGGCACTAGCGGTGCTAGGCAGAAGGGAGTTGTAGGGAGACCTAGACAGCAGGGAAAGGTCTACGCTATGCCTCAGCAGGAAGCGGAAGATGCATCAGATGTGATTACTGGTACGATTCCTATTTGTAATGTACCTGCACGTGTTTAGTAGATCCAGGTGCTACGCATTCCTTTGTTTCTAGTATGTTCCTAACGAAGCTAAATAGGAAGCTAGAGCCTTTATTTGAGAGGTTAGTTATATACACTCCAGTTGGTGATATTTTACTAGTCAATGGAGTGCTGCGGGATTGTGAGGTCTTAGTAGAAGGTCTCAGTATGTTAGTGGATCTTCTTTCACTAGAGCTGCAGGTGTTAGATGTAATTTTAGGGATGGATTTCTTATTTACTCATTATGCTTCCATGGATTGCCATAGAAAGGAAGTGATTTTCAGGAAACCAGGTTTGGCTGAAGTGGTTTTCAGGGGTGAAAGGAAGATTATTCCTACGAGTTTAATTTCAGCTTTAAAAGCATAAAAGTTGTTGAGAAAGGGTTGCGCGACGTTTCTTGCACATGTAGTAGAGGTGCAGGAAGGAAAGTTAAAACCAGAAGATGTTCTTGTCGTGAACGAATTTCTTGATGTTTTTCCAGCTGATCTGTCGGGTTTGCCACCTGATAGGGAAGTTGGGTTCACTATTGAATTGTTACCAGGAATAGCACCTATATCGCAAGCGCCGTATAGAATGGCTCCAAGTGAGCTCAAGGAGCTGAAGTTGCAGTTACAAGAACTAGTTGACAAGGGATACATCAGACCTAGTGTATCGCCTTGGGGAGCTCCAGTGTTATTCGTAAAGAAGAAAGATGGTACTCTAAGATTATGCATTGACTATAGGCAGTTAAACAAGGTTACGATACGTAACAAGTATCCTCTACCACGCATAGATGACTTGTTTGACCAGTTAAGGGGAGCATCAGTGTTCTCTAAGATTGATTTAAGATCAGGATACCATCAGTTAAAGGTTAGGGAATCAGCCTAAGACGACATTCAGAACGAGGTACGGGCATTATGAATTGTTAGTAATGCCATTCGGTTTAACAAATGCGCCAGCAGTTTTCATGGATCTCATGAACAGGATTTTCCATCAGTATTTGGATCAGTTTGTGATAGTGTTCATCGATGACATACTAGTTTACTCAATTGACAGGGAAGCCCATGAGAAACATCTGAGGATTTTTCTACAAACACTACGTGATAAACAGTTGTACGCTAAATTTAGCAAATGTGAGTTTTGGTTGAATCAGGTAGTGTTTTTAGGGCATATTGTTTAAGCAAATGGAGTTAGTGTGGATCCGCAGAAAGTGAAAGCTGTGGTCAACTAGGAGAGACCAGCTAGTGCGACAGAGGTACGTAGTTTCCTAGGCTTGGCAGGATACTACAGACGGTTTGTTGAGGATTTCTCACGACTAGCATTACCCTTAACAGCTTTGACAAGGAAGAATGCTAAGTTTGAGTGGTCAGATAAGTGTGAACAGAGTTTTCAGGAGCTGAAGAAGAGATTAGTGACAGCACCTATCCTGGCACTTCCTGTAACGGGGAAAGAGTATGTGATTTACTGTGACAAATTTTGAGAAACATGCAGGGTATATTACCTTAAGCCTTAAGCCTAACTTGAATTGATTAATAACTTGATTTTATATTAACAATCCTAAGCCAAGAATTTCTAAATAATCAATTGACTCTCTCAAGCCAAATTGAACTCATGCATAGCAACAAATCAACCTCTCGGTCTATTTCTATCACTAAACATGGTATTAAGTTATTCTCTTAAGGGTTCTAAAATTAATCTACTCACTCTCATGCAATAGATTAAACCTAGTCATGCATCTAATGTTCTATAACTAAACTTACTCTCTCAAGCTAAATTTAGTTAAACACGAAAAATCATGGCCAAAGGTTAAGACAATATAACGAGATGCATAAAAGACGTCAATATATAAACTAAATTAAAAGTCAACCAAATGTTCAACAACTAAAACTAAGCAAGGGTCTAAACACAGATTTACAACATAAGTATAGCCCACAAAAACTCCTAAATCTAAAAGAAAAGTAAAGGAAATAGAAAAAAAAACTTAGGTCGTGTGCCAACACTCATCCCTGACGTGATGTTTACTATCTCGAGCTTTATGTCTCCTCCTTGGCTCTCAAAGGTCTCCTCTAGGTCCTTATACAGTGCTTGAATCGAGTTTAGGGTTTTTGGTCTCTCAAAACGGCTCTCTTTGCTCGAATGAAAAATCCCCTTTTATAGAGTCGAGACAACATTGCAACACTAGGGGCAGCGTTGCAACGCTATCCCTTGAATTTTATAAAAAAGGGAAAAATAAATTTGGCTAGCGTTGCAACGCTGTAAGCAAACCTATGTCTGCTGGTCTCTAAGACTAAAAGGCTACTGAAGTGGCGCTGCAATGCTATAGATGGTGTTGCAACGCTATACTCTCAGGTTAACAAGCTTGTTTCTTTCTCTTCGACACTTCTTCAATTATAGCTCCAATTTGCTCCTTATTCATCCAAATACTTCTCAAAACTCCGATTTTGCTCCAATTGATCGGTTTTTTGTAAATCATACATAAAAATGCATGAAAGTACACACAATCATAGCAAAACTAGCATAAAACTAAGTCTAGAAATAACACGCTTATGCATGCTATCAGGTACCAAGAAAAAAACATCAAAATGTGGTCGAACCTATCAATGATAATGACAAAAGTTGGGCTCTTGGGACTCATCTAAAGAAGCAAAGGTGAAATCCAGCCTTCGATGAGTTTCAACAAGGCCACAAAAGAAATAAGAGATGTCAAGAAAAAGAGAATCTAAGGAAGCCTAAACCTGGAAGGAAGAGGAATAAAAAATGTTCTCAACCTATAAAACCGGTGACCTACAAGTTCATATTACATTGAGGTGAAAGAAGCTGACGACGCAAAAAAAGTCGAGCAAAAAACTTTCGTCTTCAATTGCATCAAGCCTTCAACTACTCAACCTTTAGTCTTCCAAAGGATGAGTATGGCCACGACAAAAGAAGAAGACCAATGTCTAATTTCGGTCTCCACTAGACCTTCAGCCTTCCAATGGATAAACGTCACTACATCGAGGAAATGTCGACCTTCAACATCTATTTTTGGTCGCCTTAAAGTAACAAGCGATCAACATGAAGAAGGATGAACACCTTGGAGGCTGAGTTGTTCGATGAAACTAACCACAACAAGATTCATAGTACCGTCCCTTCATGTATGAAAAGGAAAATCTTTGTTCTCATAAATATAGAGGGTTCCTTGAAGGTGAAGAAAAATTTCATCATCTTAACAAATCCTACAAATGAAGAATCTCATCAAAACCATGATGAGGATAGAGGCATCTAAAATGTAAAATCTCCTTATCGCAAGAGCCTAAAATGCACGATGCTCCTGGCCAACATGAGCTTAAAAGGACAACAACCCAAAAAAAATTATTTGAACTATGTTATGATTTGATCACTTTCCTAAAGAGTACGTAGACATCTTAAAAAAAACTTTTAAGTTCAGTCTCCAAAAAAAAAAAATATCTCCACCCCATGCATGAAACAAGACATCACACACGTTAGATGCATGTGAGAGGGCTTCACCCACTTCAAGTTAAGATCGAGCTTTGCCCATTTTAAGTTCAAGACCGATTGAGTGTTGCTCGAGTTCAAGGATTGAGCATTTTCGTTCAAACTACGACGTTCTGCATCCAAATTTTACATTTCGCCTCACAGTTTGGAGTCTCGCTCATTCCGAAGATCGGCGTTCTGCTCATTGCAGGTTCATCGTTCTACCTTCAAGTTTGGCATTTCACCTCCAAGTTTGGCGTTCTGCCTCCAAGATAGGCGTTTTTCCTCTAAGTGAGGCATGTAGCCTCCAAATTGGGCATCTCGTTCGTTCCAACGATCGGTGTCAGCTCATTCAAAGTTAGGCATTATGCCTTTAAGTTGGCACTTCACCTTCAGGTTTGACGTCTTGCTTGTAAGTACGTCATTTCGCTCGTTCTAAGTGCAACATTTTGCCTTCAAATTCAATGTTCCACCTTCAAGTTCGACACTTTTCCTCCAAGTACGATCCTCCATCTCCAAATTTGGCGTTTCGCCTCCAAGTATGCATTATGCCCCCAAGTTCGATGCTTCAGTCCCTCCGCCAAGTTAAGAGCCTTCGTTCATCGTTGCTCTCTCCTTCACCAAGTCTGGAGGCTTTGTCTGTCGTCGCTCGCTCCTCTGCCAAGTAAGGAGGCTCCGTCTACCATCGCACGCTCCTCCACCAAAATAGGAGACTTCGTTTGTCGTTGCTAGCTCCTCTGCCAAGTAAGGAGACTTCGCTCGTCGTCGCTCTCTCCTCTGCCAAGTCGGGAGACTTCACTCGTCGATGTAGCTCCCCTGCCAAGTCAAGAGACTTAGCTTGTCGTCGCTCGCTCCTCCTCCAAGTCAGGAGGGTTCGTCTGTCATCGCTCACTCCTCAGCCTAGTCAGGAGGTTTTGCTCGTTGTTGTTCGCTCCTCCACCAAGTCAGAGAGGTTCATCGTCAAGTTTGGAGGCTTCGTCGTCGTTTCTTCTCCAAATGAAAGGAATAATCAAATTAAATCCATAGCGGAAGTATTGTTATCGACTTTGATTTAATTTAGAATTAAAAAATAAAAATTAAGTTTAAGCAAAACATACCTTTAAAATTATATGGAGATATTTTCTGGCGGTTCTTTACTTCTCATATTCCAAGATTTTCACAAAAGTCTTCCTTGATATGACTCGAACACAGGATCAATGCATGTGGGAGCCTCTTGAAAGAAAATCCATAAGGGATTGGAGAGGAAGAGGTCTAGAGAGAATTCTCTAATTCTTTATTGAGGAGATGTGTGTTGTATCTAATGGCTCAACTCAAGGGTCTTATTTATAGAGACCAAGAGAAAATCTATCTCATAATTAAAATATTATATTTTAATATCTAATATATTAAAATCTATCTTATACTTATTTGAATCCCATTCAAATCTCCTACGATATTTATGTATTTGAATCTTATTCAAATTTTATAAATATCTTTTCTTTAATGTATCTAATATACATTAATTATTTTAATATTTAATGTATCAAATACAATAAATATATTTTCTTATTTTATATTTAATATATCTAATACATTAAATATTAATTTGAACACTTCAAATTAAATATTAATTTGAACATTTCAATTTTTTCTTTCAACTAAGTTGATCTTTTAGTGTTACTATGAGCTAGCAAGGGGACCTTATGAACCTACGGATTATAAGCTACAATGATACAAAATCAATTAATTAAACTCTTTAATTAATTAATTTTCATTCATTAACTATAAGTCACTCCACTATAGACCTAGAGTTGCACTCTTATGCACTGTAGGACAAGTTGTGTCCATAGATATAATCACTACATGCAAGTTGTTTCTTCACAAGTTGTTCGTAATTACAGTTGGGTAAAAAGTCTGTTTTACCCCTATAATTAAATCTTGCACCTTAAGTACTGATCCTGTAATGAATAATTTGTTTATGATCCAACCATAAACTAAGTCCCTCTCGGGCCACTAAGAGTGTGGGACCCCATTATTCATGTCTCGAAATCAGCACTTAAGGGAACTACTGATCTACCCTATATGGTAATGAGTGACTTCCATCTTGTGAGATTATGTTCCCAGTTCCCTATTTAGTCAAGTCCCCAAAATGGTAGGCATATTAAATCGGCTACAAAAGTCACTCTCACCCATGCAAATCAGAGGACAAGCCCTCACAAGCCAGAGTTCATAACTCACTCAGGATTAAGATCGAGTCGCATATGATCATCTTGATGAAATATTAATCTTCTTAATTAACGAATTTATAAAGAGAGATTAAATATTTCGTGGTCCAGTCTTAGACAAACTCATTGTATAAGATACCCACACTCACATGTCTCCACATGAACAATTTGGATAAAATCATTTGTAACTATTACAAAGTGGGTCGTATCAATAATGTTACCAGGATAAGGCACTCAACCTTACCCATATACTATGTCCCTTTAGGTTATTTCTTGAACATAATCCTCCTGTATGTTAACCACATACTGTTCAAGATTACACTAATAACCTTGGATTTTTCATATAATAGATAATATTATATTACAAATAAAATAATCAATTATTATTAATTATTAAATAAATCATTAATTACGAGACTTTAGGGCATAAATCCCAACATCAAGTTCGAACGCTTCGTCGTTGCTTCTTTTCCAAGTTCGAAGCCTTCGCCATCGCTTCTTCTCCAAGTTCGAAGGCTTCACAATCACTTCTTCTCCCAGTTAGAAAGCTTCATCGTCGCATCTTCCCCAAGTTTGAAGGCTTTGTCGTCGCTTGTTCTTCATGTTCAAAGGCTTCGTCGTCACTTCTTCTCCAAGTTCGAAGGCTTCGTCATTGCTCTTCTCCAAGTTTGAAGGCTCATCTCTAAGGTACGATAGTTTCGCTTCGTCCCTAAAGTCTTGCGGCTTCGCTTTATCTCCAAAGTCTAGTGGCTTCGTTCTTCTCCAATGTCTGGTAGCTTTGCCTCGTCTCCAAAGTCTTGCAGCTTCTCTTTATCTTCAATGACTTTGCTTCATCTTAAAAGTCTATTGCAGTTTCGCCTCATCTTTAAATTTTTGTGGCTTCGCTTCATCTTAAACAACTTTATTTCTTTTTTGAAGTCTAACGCGACTTCGTCTCATCTTTAAAATTCTAGCGGATTTACTTCATCTTCAATGACTTTGTTTTATCTTGGTCTGCAGGTATTCTTCCCTTCAAGTTTAAACTTGAGTTGTGCTCCATTCAAGTTCAAGCATACTCCCTTCAAGTTCAAGTTTGGAAAAAAAAAAGCTCACTGCAATTTCAAATTTGAGCCTCACTCGCCTCAAGTTCAAGTTTGATCTCTCTTACTTAACGTTCAAGTTCGAGCTCTATTACTTCAAAATCAAGTTCGAGCTCTCTCGCGTCAACGAGCTCCGCTCACCTCAAAGTTTAACTTTGTTGAGGGATGAAACCTAGGACATTACAGTCACCAATTTAGGTGATGGCTTACCTTAAGTGTCACTTTTATACTTTTTCGCTAAAAAAAAGTAAGGGAGGATCACCGCAGGATACCAACCACCTGAGTCAGAATTTGGCGACCTACAAAGTTGAAACAAATCCAAGGGAAGACAAAGGAGGACCACCCTTAACTTTGTTCGCGTTTGGTCACTTTCGAAGGTGAAATATGATCGCCCTTAACTCCGTTCAGGTTTGGTCCCTTCCGAAGGTGAAATAGGACCGCCCTTAACTTTGTTAGGGTTTGGTCACTTCCGTCGATGAAACATGACTGCCCTTAACTCCGTTAGGGTTTGGTCACTTCCGAAGGTGAAACAGGACAACCCTTAACTCCGTTAGTGTTCATTTCTAAAGGTGAAACAGGACCACCCTTAACTCCGTTAGGGTTTGGTCACTTCCAAAGGTGAAACAATACCACTCTTAACTCTGTTAGGGTTTGGTCACTTCTAATGGTGAAACAAATTGGAAGGTGAACCATACTTAATTCCACCTAAATCAGGGGTTGATATCCTTCAAAGTTGAAGAAGACATCTTAGCTGTAAATCAAGAATAACAACAAGAGGGCATGTATTCTTTTACATCAAAAAAATTACGTACCTGTTTACGTTTTTGTGAATTACGATATTCTCTTCTACAATAAAAATATTTGCAAATATTGCAAATGTCAATTAAAAAAAAAGTTTAAAAAAATCAAAGTGAAAAAAAATGAAGAAAAGAAAATAAAAGGAAAAGGAAACTTAAAAAAAAAAAGAAAGAAAATGTGAAAAGGATAGAAAAAAATAAGATAAAATTAAAAAAATAAATCTAAAAAAAAAAAGTGTGTTTGCCATACACACTAAAAAAAAAAAATCAAATTTTGGGACTTGCCTCATTGCCCATTCCTCATCATGAAGATCAAAGTGGTAGCCAAACTTGCCTCCACTCTCTTTGTTGATGTGAATTGATGGAAGACTAACGTCCTCTATTTATAGCGGAGGAAAAAATAAAATCACATCTAATTTGAATCCAAAGATAAGGCCAAGAAGATCAAATCAAAACCAATTTGAATGCAAAAAGCATATAGGATTCAAATTTTGGGATATTAAAGTTTGAATTTTGGGATGAGTTGACTACAAACTCAAATTCAAGTTCTATTCCAAAATCAAAACTGAAATTGGGCAGGATTTCATCTCAAATAATATTTTGGCATATCTTATCTCAAATTAAAAATAGACTGCAAGCCAAATTAAAATTATTTTCCAAATCCAAGGTTGAAATTGGTAGAATTTTATCTCACAAAGCAAAATTTAGGCATAATCTAAATTTTATCCTAAATCAAATTTTGATAAAATTAATTCTATCCAAATCAAAGTCATGGTAGAATTTCAATTTTATCTCAAAAAGAAAAATTTGGGCATAATCCAAATTTTATCCTAAGTCAAAATTTGATGAAATTAATTCTTTCCAAATCAAAATCATGGTAAAATTTCAGTTTTATCCAAAAAATAAAATAAAGTTTGGGCATAATCTAAAATTTATCCCAAGTCAAAATTGGAGTAAATTTCAAACTTTATTCCAAGTTCAAACAAAATTGGATAAACTCCAAATCCTATTCTAATTTTAAATAAAAATTTGGGTAAAATTTTAACCTTGGCTCAAGTTCAAATTTTTGAATTAAGGTAGAACATAAATTCTACTAAATTCAAATTAAAATTTATTGTCTGAAAAGAAAATCAAAATGTTGACCCAAATTTATATTTTGATAATTGGCATGAAAAGTGTGTCATAAAAACTAAAATCAAAATTTTAAGCCAAATTCATATTTTGATGGAGTCAAAATTAGAAACAAATACCTCACATTCTAACTTAAAATTTTCTTGTTCGAGTTTCACAAACACATATTTGTGCACAAATCTAAAAAATGAGGCATTTGTTGGAATAGAAATTTCGGCCAATTAGAAATTGTCATGTCATTATTTAAAGTTAATGACAAAATTGTTTATTTAATTAGGGGTCAATTGCAAATTTACAATAATCTCCAAATTAAATTATGACAAAATCCAATATGTTATGTCTTGATTATAATCATTTGATCAAATGAATTAAGTTTAGGTTGATCAAATTGAGTTATATGTAATTTGGGTCTATTTTAGACAAAACCCAAATGTGAGGACCTAATCCAATAAAATCCAAGTCCAAAGGGCTAGGTCCAAATTTAGCAGAGCCCAAGTCCAATGGTTGTGCCCAAAAGCCTAAAAAGCCCAAGCCCACATGCCCATGGGAGCTCAATAAATAGAAGAACCCCACTTATTCTGAAGGGTTCATAAATTAAAACTCTCTAGAGAACTTAGAGAGAATTCAAAAACAAAGATCAGAAGACTCCTAAGCTCTTGAAGATCAAACACTCTTTGAGCCAAAAGTCTTAACGACCAGAAGACTTTGAAGATCGAGAACAAGCTGCAAAGCCCTCGAGATAAATTCACATTCAAGAACAAGTTGCAAAACCCTCAACACAAATCCACATTGGAGAACAAGTTGCAAAGCCTTCGAAACAAATCCACATTCGAGAACAAGCTACGAAGCCCTCGAGACAAGTTTACATTCGAGAACAAGCTGCATAGCCTTCAAAACATTTGTACATGAGAGAGAAAGAATCAGAGAAACAAATTAGAGATTGTACTCCACTACACTCAAATTAATACAAATACAAATTCATTTACACGTGTCTCATCTCTTTGTTGAAATTACATGTGAACAAGGGTAGTTATATGACCCCTTTAGTGTTTTTGTCTATTATTTTCCTAATTAGGTTAAAAAGGAAACAAACCAGCCTGAACCAAGATCACACAAATCGCAGGCACGCGCCGCGCGTGCCCCTTATCAAGCCGACCAGGTCAATTTGGGTTTTGGCCCAAATTCTCTTCTTTCCCTTTGCTTGATGGTTCGATTCTTTTTGTATATTGTTCAGATTTTGTCTTGTGTTAGGCATTTTTGCCTTATTTGGCCTTTGATTTTCCTTACGATTTAGATTTGTCCTTGTGGTCCAATTTGCAAGGTTTTAGAAGGGGAACAACTTTTACCATTCCTGACCTTCTCGTGACACAATGGTAAAATTTATTTGAAAGGGAAGAACGGAGCCTGCAAAAGAAGAAAAAAGCTTCACATCGGTATGGTGCTTGCCACACAGACTCCAATGCTTAAGTTGGCATAGAGAATTTAGGTGTAACAAGAATTTAGAGAATGAGGAAGAGTTTACCGTCGTAAGGTTGAAGAAGGGTATTTATATGACTCGTTAGGGTTTTTGTCTATTATTCAAATTAGTTTGAAAAGAGAACAAACCTGGCTAAACCAAGATCACACGAATTGGGCACGCAGGGCGCGTGCCCCTTATCAAGCCGACTAGGGAATTTTGGTTTCTGCCCAAATTCTCCTCTTTCCCTTTTCTCGAGGGTCATATATTGGTTTGATTATGTCATGTGTTAGCATTTTTGCCTTATTTGGCCTTTGATTCCCCTTGCGATTTCGATTTATCCTTACGGTCCAATTTCACCCATACAAATTAGCCCTTACTCCCTAATTAGGATTCATGATTTGGCTTTGTTGTTGTAGGCTAACTGTATGATGCCTAATTTGGGAGTATAACTCTTTAGTTTTAAATGTCTTCTTTGAGACATTGTTTACTTGCCCTTATTGGGTTGTTTTCCCTTAAGTATAAGTGCTCCAAGGTAATCCTTGGATTATCCTTAGGATTGCCCATCAAGCCCCGTAGGAATGACTCTTGTTTTCCATAGGTTTTAGATTCTCCGAAATATAAATATCGATTTCTTAAAGAAAATGTCAAGTGCTCCAAGGTGATTGATAACTTTTAAAATAAGAGTTATAGGCTATCATTTTAGGATTGAATTGTCATATTTTATCTCATTTTATCTTAGAAATCCCCTAGTTTTGATTTCTTTTGTTCTAGGTTTGATTTTGATGTAGTAAAAGTCTTATTATAGCTAGATTATTGTAATTAATGAACTTTATGTGATTAATTTATGATTTGATTTAAGGACTCTCGAAGTTAAGAGTAGCAGATTCCACAACGCTTTGCTAAACCAAATATGATAATTTAAGCCAAAACGAATTTCGCACTTAAAAAAGGCAGCTCATTAAATGAGCTAGTTTATGTCATATGACTCAGCCTGTTTCAGCCAATGGGAGCTTGTCATTTCAGGGGTCATGTCTAATCAGTCCTTGTTTGCACAAATTGTGAGGTATATATAGCATATGACTCAGCCTGTTTCAGCCAATGGGAGCTTGTCATTTCATGGGTCCTGTCTAATCAGTCCTTGTTTGCATAAATTGTGAGGTATATATAGTGGGCAACCATTTTTGACAAGGAGGCGAGGGAAGAAAATAGAAAAAACAAAGAGAAGAAGGAGGAAGTTGTTTGGAAGAGGAGGTGCCAAAATATTTCCAAAAGAGGAAGGAACTTCCATTCGAGCTGGTGTTAAATGTTGCTTCAACCTTTTTTAGGGAACATTCTGGCTTTTTCTTCTTCTTCCCATTAGTTTCTTGGCACTGTTTTACATTATGGTTGTATTTCAAATTATTTACTACATTTCTTTCACTATGAACTAATCACCTTAAGGTGAGGATTAGGGGTTGGATGTTGTAATTAATTTTATAGCTGAGTACAATTCATCTATCTCAATCTGGTTTTTAAGAGTTTTCATTTCTTTAGCTCATTTCATCTGGCCAACTGAATTGCAGCAGCGTTCCTTTGATTTTTAGTAAGAATAGGAGAGGCTAAAAGCTTAAAAACTGTATTAGCTCCGTGTTAGGGTTAGTAACTAGCTAAGTGAGGAGGTTAGGGATAATCAGTCACCTAATGCACACACATTACAGTCGGTTCAATTTTCACTGTAATAATGGGAATGAAACAACATATTTCAAGTGATTCAAGAGAATGTCGTGTAAGTTGTAGTGGGTTGAGATAAATGAACATGTATTTAAGTTGTAGAATCGATTAAAACAGAAATTACCTCTAATCCAAGCCTTATAATTAACTCAAAGTACAAGTTTAGCCATTCTCTATTTTCATACCTTTCCTCTATTAACTTTGTTTTAGTAATTATTTTGTTCCAGCATTTTCGATTTATTTTATTTCGTTTCCTAGATGAATTTGATTGGTTACAAATTGAGTTTACTGAGTGTTAATTTGCGGTAAAGTAGAAGATTACTAGTATTTGTGGATACGATATGTTACTTAGCACTTGCTACAATATATGCGTCACTTGCACATAGACGATTATATTATTGCTGAATTATTCATATTACTGTAGCACGTGTTAGTGATCCTTGGATTATCCTTAAGATTGCCCATCAAACCTCACAGGGATGACTCTGGTCTTCCATAGGTGTAAGATTTTCTTATGGAAAGGTGAATATAATTTCCTGGAGAAATTGTTAAGTGCTCTAAGGTAATCCTTGGATTATCCTTAGGATTACCCATCAAATCCCATAGGGATGACTCCAGCCTTCCATAGGTATAAGATTCTCCTCTAGAAAGATGAATATCAATTTCTTGGAGAAAATTTTAAGTGCTCCAAGGTGATCCTTGGATTATACTAGGATTGTCCATCAAACATTGTAGGGATGACTCTGGTCTACCATAGGCAAAAGATTCTCCTCTTGAAAGATAAATATTGATTTTCTCAAGAAAATGTTAAGAGCTCCAAGATGATCCTTGGATTATCCTTAGGATTGCTCATCAAACCTCGTAGGGATAACTTCGGTCTTCCAGACGTATAGCATTCTCCTCTAGAAAGATGAATATCGATTTCCTGGAGAAAATGTTAACTGCTCTAAGGTGATCCTTGGATTATCCTTAAGATTGCCCATCAAATCTTGTAGGGATGACTTCGGTCTTCTATATGTCTAAGATTATCCTCTAGAAAGATGAATATCGATATCCTAGAGAAAATGCTAACTACTCCAAGGTGATCCTTGGATTATCCTTAGGATCGCCCATCAAATCCCATAAAGATGACTCTGGTCTTCCATAAGTTTAAGATTTTCCTCTAGAAAAATGAATATCAATTTTCTGGAGAAAATGTTAAGTGCTTCCAGGTGATCATTTGATTATCCTTAGGATTGCTCATCAAACCTCGTAGAGATAACTTCGGTCTTTTAGAGGTGTAACATTCTCCTCTAGAAAGATGAATATCGATTTCTTGAAGAAAATGTTAACTGCTTTAAGGTGATCCTTGGATTATCCTTAGGATTGCCCATCAAATCCCGTAGGGATGACTTCAGCCTTCTATAGGTGTAAGATTATCCTTTGGAAAGATGAATATTGATTTCCTGGAGAAAATGCTAACTTCTTCAAGGTGATCATTGAATTATCCTTATGATTGCCCATCAAATCCCATAAAGATTACTCTAGACTTTCATAGGTTTGGATTATCCTCTAGGAAAATGAATATCGATTTCCTGGAGAAAATGTTAAGTGCTCCAAGGTGATCCTTGGATTATCCTTAGGATTTCCCATCAAACCTTGTAGGGATGACTCCAGTCTTCCATAGGTTTCAGATTCTTCTCTTGAAAGATGAATTTCAATTTCTAGTAGATAATTTTATACAATCAAGTGGTCTTTTCTTTATAGCTTCATGGCCTAATGAACATAATGCAGTAGTTAGCTCTGATGGTTCCAGTACGAAATTGAGAAAGGGAAAATGAATGGACTGAGTAGACCATGGTTGGGGGCACGCGAGAAGCATGCCTCTCGAGGTGAAAGGCCAGCCTCGGCCTCGACCTCGGCCTCATGCCAAGGGTTGGGAGAATTTGAGCTTTTAGCCCAATTCCTCTCATCTCTGGAGCTTATAGGGTCCTGGGTTATTTTTTAACCCAGAATCTCTTTATGTCTTTTGTGTTCGATCATCATTGTGTCCCTTCTGTCTCAATTTCTTCCTCGACTTTGTCTTCCTTTTTAGCTTGGAGTGTGTTTGTATGGAAATTCACTCGTGGCTTTCCATTTTTTCTTGGATTTGGACCAGGGGCCTTGGCTTCATCCTCATGTCGAGGCCGAGAAGAGGAATTGGGTTTTGACCCAATTCCTTTCCTCATCTTGGATCCCTTGCGGTCCTCTATTTCTTCTATGCTCGAGCTCTCTCTTTATTTCTCATTTAAATATTTGTTTTCCTTCTTCTAGTCTCTAACCAGGATTCATTCTGTAAGGATTCTTGGCTTATCATGAGGCATTTCAGTCTCGAGCTCTTCCTTGTAGAATTTTGAGATTTGCTCTTATGCATGAGCTTGCAAGCTTCATTTTGTGATGGTGTAGTAAATGGAACTTGAATTTAGTCTATCGGCCTTAGCCTCACTTTGCATATTCTTGAATTTTGCGTAGGTTGGGGCTTCGTAAACTGCACATCTAGCAGTGAAGTGCCCACCTCAGTCTTGGCCACCTTAGCTTTGGTTGGAGTGAACTTTTGAGCTTTTAGTCTTTAATTCATCCTCTCTAAGGTGGGGGCGTGTTTGAGGCACCCTTGGGTGACATTTGTATCTCCTCGGCCTCGGCCACCTTAGGCTTTTGAGCTCTTGGCTTAATTATGGATCTTTGCATTTCTTTCTCTGAATAATGTAAAATTTTCCCTTCTAAATGAAATGAAGTTATTCTCTTTGCTTACCTTGACCTTGAAAATATCTTGTCCATAATTTGCATGATTTTAGGATGATCATGAATTTGACTCTAGCATCTTTGCTTCATTATGACTAGAAGGCATCCTTGGTCATTTTTAGCTTTCACAAAGCTCCTTGTATTGGTAAGGAAGGACCATTAGCTAAGCCTTAAAATTTACCTTGAACAAACAAGGTATTACCATAGGGTGGCCCATAGTCATTTCTAGCTTTCAAGAAGCCCCATGTATTGGTCGAAGGGAATAATCGAATTAAACCCACAGTGGAAGCGTTGGAATCGACTTTGATTTATTTGAAATTAAACACAAAATTAAGGTTGAGCAAACATACCTTAGGATTATCATGGAGATATTTCTGGCGGGTCTTTAATCTTCTTACTCCAACTCCAATGAGGTTGAAACTCCAATTCCATAAAGCCTACTTGCTATGACTCGAACACATGACCAAAGCTTGTGGGAGCTTATTGAAAAAAAAAATCCATTAGGGATTGGAGAGAAAGAGGTCAAGAGAGAATTCTCTAATTCTCTAATGAGGAGATGTGTGCTATAATGACTTATCCCAAAGATTCTATTTATAGAGACCTGAGACACATCTTTGTCATAATTAAATAATATATATTTTAATATCTAATATATTAAAATACATATATTTAATATATTTAAATCTTATTCAAATTTTTTAAATTCTCATACGATATTTATTTCTTTATTTGAATATTATTCAAATTTTATAAATATATTTTCTTTAATGTATCTAATATACATTAATTATTTTAATATTTAATGTATCAAATGCAATAAATATATTTTTCTATTTAATATTTGATATACTTAATATATTAAATATTAATTTGAACACTTCAAATTAAATATTAATTTGAACATTTCAGAATTTTCTGTGAACTAAATTGATCATTTAGTGTTACTGTGAGCTAGCAATGTGGACCTTATGGACCTACACATTATAAGCTCCAATGATACAAAAATAATTAATTAAAACTCTTTAATTAATCAATTTTCAGTCATTAACTTTAGATCACTCCACTATAGACCTAGAGTTGCACTCTTATGCACTGTAAGACAAGTTTTGTCCATGAATATAACCATTACATACAAGTCGATCCTTCACGAATTGTTCTTGATTACAGCTGGGTCAAAAAGTTCGTTTTACCCCTGTAATTACATCTTGTACCTTAAGTACCATCGATCCTCTAATGAACAATATGTTTATGATCCAACCATAAACTAAGTCATTTTCGGGTCAAAAGTTCGTTTTACCACTGTATTGTTCAAGTCTCAAAATCAGCACTTAAGGGAACTACTCATCTACTTATCCTATATGGGAATGAGCGAATTCCATCTTGTGAGATTATGTACCTAACTCCCTATTTGGTCAAGTCCCCAAAATGATAGACTTAATTAATCGGCTACAAAGGCTACTCTTACTCATGCAAATCAATGGACAAGCCCTCACAGAACGGAATTCATAACTCACTCATGATTAAGATCGAGTCGTATATGATCATCCTGATGAAATATTAATCTTCTCAATTAACGGATTTATAAAGAGAGATTAAATATTTCGTGGTCCAGTCTTATACAAACTCATTGTATAAGATACCCTCACTCACATATCTCCACATAAACGATTTGGATCAAATCATTTGTAACTATTACAAAGTGGGTTGTATGAATAGTGTTATCAGGATAAGGCACCCAACCTTATCCATATACTATAGTCCATTTAGGTTATTTCTTGAACATAATCCTCCCATATGTCAACCACATACTGTTCAACATTATACTAATAACCTTGGATTTTTCATATAATGAATAATATTATTTTACAAATAAAATAATCAAAATTATTATTAATTATTAAATAAATCATTAATTACGAGGCTTTAGTGCATAAATCTCAACAATCTCCCAATTGCACTAAAGCTAGTGAGACATGTATCCTAGGGCATACTCTATACACAACATGTTCTTCCACTTGCCCTAGCGAAGATGAGACATGTCTCGTAATCCTAGACATTCTAGGTGACCTTCAAACACTTCAGCCTGGAGAGTATTTTTATATAGATTCAAACGACTGTCATTAAAAGCCATCTTAGTCACTGTCATTATGTTCTCTCTCTCGATATGATTTCCTATACATTGGTGTTTTGTAATTTTCTTAATATTAGTCTTTGCACCATTATTATCATAATAAAGAGGATAGACTAAACCATATCTGCAACACCTTTCAGATCTTTAAGGAACTATTATAGTCATACAAGTTCTTTTGTTGCTTCAGAAGCAAAAACATTAAACTTATATATCTTACTCCACCACTTAAGGAAAAATTTATCTTAACATAGATTTCCCTAATTCTTTGTAAGAACTAGTGTATCTTGTAAAGATCAAATTTTTAACTCCATACACAAAAATTTCTCATTATCCATAGATAATTTGAGAAAGTTTTTATTTTCTACTCATACCATTTGTTTAACTAATATATGTTAACCAACTATATATTAAATATTAAGTCTCATTTATGCATTAATTGTCTCCCACTTAAGTAGATAATTAATCATATGCTTTCAACATTTAAGATGTCTTAGGATACTCTTCCTTAGACATATATATCAAATATTTGACAACAATTTTGTTAATATAAGATGCTTGAGACAAAGTTGACACTTTGTCCTTAAAATCTCCATTTTTGACATATAAAATATACTAAGTCATTTTAAATTACTCATTTGTATTGGTTACTTAGTCAACTTTTATGTTAGATAGAAATCTTACATCATTCATAATGAGTAAAATATCATCAACATAAAACATGAGAAAAATCCACTAAGCAATTAATGATTTTCTTGTCTATACAAACTTCATTAATATTTATCCAAAGTCATCGGTTTTGATACTTTTATCAAACCTTATATTGAAAGATCTAATGATAAAATTCATTTCATAAATGAACCTTTACTATTTTGCAAACCTTTTTGCTTTTGATCTTTTAAAATAAACTTCTCTGATTGATTTGTGTAGATGCATTATCTAAGATTTAATTTCATAAAAGAAATCTAAACATTCATTTTTCATATTCCATATGCAAGAATGAATTAAATAATACTTATAGACTCCAATATGGCAACAAGTGAGAAAGTTTACTCGTAGTCTACTTTCTTCTATTAGGTTTAACTCTTTGTCATTAGTCTCACTTTAAGGGCAATAAGCGTTCAACTTTGTCATCTAAGATGACAACTTGGGCTTCAATTAAGTCCTTATAAAGGTTGAGTCATCTCATAACTCTCCCACTACAATGAGGCTTATCCAATTCATGACTAGGATCTATTTGACTTTCAAATATAATTAAATTGTTAACTATTTAATGGCTTCACTTGGGACTAATTTATTAACATTATCGCATCTTATTAAAGGTTTGTAGTCTTTTATTTGACATTCCTTATAGAAAAATAATATTTGTCATATAAATACCTTATTCTTTTTAGAACTAGATAAAAGACCATTTTGTACTCCTTAGGGATGACCTACACTTAGGCATATATTTGAATATATACAACCTTTATGGGATTGTTTCAGCATGCAAGCTTAACATTCCCGAATAGTGAACTGTTGTAAACTAGTTTTACTACTCTTCTAAAACTCAAAGTTGTCTCGTAGACACTTTTGGAGAGAATAATGTTCACTAAGCAATCTCTATTGTATATCCTAACTAGAGTCTTGTAATGGCGTGTAACTCACTATTGATGTGACCATGTCCAACAATGTTTTGTTTCTCCTCTTGCAATACAATTTCACATAAATGTACTTGATATTTAAGATAATTGGATAAAAACCCATTTTCTATCGATTAGTCTTAGTACATAAGGTTCTTGTACTTTATACTATGATTTGATCATAATGTCTTGATAGACTTACCCAATCGATTTTTAACTTTAGCCTTAATTTTCTTGAACCTTTAAAAAAAAATAAACTTGTGTTGTATTATGTAAAAATACTTGTACTTTGAATGATCATCAATGAGAGTGATGAAATATTCATGACTTTATTTAGCCTTTACATTCACCAGACTACTTGGGTCAGAATGTGTAAGCTGAAAGTATTCTTTGGCCTCGTAGCCTTATCCAATAAAGGCCCAAAGATTATCTTGCATGAAAGGCAAGATCTACAGACAGGTAAAGTAATTACCTCTAACTTTTAGAGAATTATATCTTAATAGTCTTTTTCATCCTATTCAAGTTGACGCAAATCAACTTTAACTGTCAGAGACAAGTATCATTTTTAAGGAGAAAATCATGTCTTTCTATTTTGGATTCTATACACCTGAATATCTCAGTATTTTGTAGTATAGTATATGTCAACATTTTAACATATACAAATTGTTCTTTTCAGCTAAATGTATTTTTAAAAAATTTTGAAAATATAAATTTTAATACCTCAAAGTAATTCATACTATATGGACTTTTTAGTAATAAAGTTCGAGAAATTGAATTTCTCTTATGGTTACTAAAAACACCATATTCAGCATTAAGTAACAATATTTCTTTAATGACATCTTAATGTCTCTCACTACACTAACCAATAAGCTTTCTTGTGCCAACCTGTAGAAACTATTCTACATGTTAAGTATTTTTCAAGAATTACATATTAAATGTAATAAAAAATAAATCTTGATAATGGATCTTGTATCAACTATCCAGTGGCTTTATTTATTCTCCACCAAAAATCTAGTAAATCAAATTTACTTTAATTTTTATTTTTCTTCCCATAGATGTATTTTGAAAATTTCTCTCTTTATGACTATCCTGCCTAACTTAGGAACTATTTTCTTTTATATAGCTTCAATAATTTTGTTGCTTTTCTTGGGTTTTCGTAGTACTTAAATTTGAGATCATTTAGACTATCTAAATTTAGCTTCTATTGACTTTAGCATCTCATATGTTGTCAATTTTGTTTTATTAAGCTTAAAATGTAACATGTCAACTAGGAGATACTTACAAGCTATCTCGTTTACTTTTGATTCATTAATCATGTATTTTACGAACAATTAGTATGACATTAGCAACAGGTTTTGAGAACATTTTTCAATAAAGACAAATTCAAAATTTTACACTGCCATTATAGTGTTAACGTTACTTTTCAAAGAAATAAAATTTCTCAATTTTGATTATCAGTAATAAAATTAAAATTGAGAGAAATGGTCATAATATTGAAATATATAAAACATATTATTTAACATTATGCAAACAATTATCCATTCAATTTTAGCATAAAAATCAAACAAAATTGAAAAAAGAACCCTATAAATCATTTCTAATGCAATGATACTTTAGTGATTTAGAACAAATGTCACTGTTGGGTAGGTCAAGTGTTCCTTCACTAAACTGAGACAATCTGTAACGACCTTAAAAACTGGACAGGCTAACGCATAAGCCTAACTGAGTTATCCTGTTCATGCCCAAAATTTTTGCAGCATAACGACATAACTACAGGGAAACCAAAATTTTTCAAGGACCTAAAAGGGATATAAACACTTTTATATTTAAGAGAGACTACTCAACATCCACCAAACTACGAATAACATGCTGAGTTCAACGACAACAGACACGAGAACTAAGGAATTCTACTAAACACACAAAAACAAAAAAAAAACTACAAATTTACAACCCAACCACATAATACAAAACAAGGACACAAAACTAAACACTAGACACAAGGAAAGAAACTTCTGGTGGTGTCTCCATAGCCTCGTAAGTCATCGCCTCCATCACCCCCCTCGTGGTTGTGCACCATCTGCAAAGACACAAACAAAGTAGCAAGAGTGAGTATAAACATACTCAGTAAGCAACCCACTTAAGTGTCCAAAGTTCAAAACCATACAAAGAAGAGCTCTGCTCAAACTCACAGGCTCCTGCTCAAACTCAAACATTCGCTTCAATTAGCTAAGTGCCCACTCACCTTACCCCAAGCCCCACCCCTCTATGATATAGCCCCGTGCTATACCTGCGATTCATGTAACCTAGACTGGTCTAATGTAGTGAAGGAAAGCAACCCTCACGCCTAAAATCTTGAGGGAATCGCCCCTTCTGGCTAGCACAACTCAATGAAGGAAAGCAACCCTCATGCTCGAAACTGTGGGGAATCACCCCTAAGCTAGCACGCCGAATGAAGGAAAGTATCCTTCATTCTAAACACCATGGGGGAATCGCCCCCTATGATAGCACAAGCAAAAAGAGAAAGCAACCTTCATGCCCATCGTATTTCACAACATCCTAGGAATACATGCTCGTACAGAAAAAAATGAAAGGGTAGACGACACTAGCCTAGGACTTTTATTCATTCGCAACACTCTTGACACCTCTAGGGTAATTCACCATGCCAAAACTACCCATCATGCAGAACCACACCCACAACCTAGCCCGAGGTTTCCAAATGCATATAATGGGGGAATCGTCCCTTAAGCTAGCATACTGAATGAAGGAAAGCAACCCTCATTCTAAACATTGTGGGGAAATCGACCCCTAAGCTAGCAAGAGAAAAAAGGGAAAGCAACCCCCATGCCATTCATATCTCACAACACCTATGCCTCATACATATTAAGCGAAACACAAATCACCGACATTCAAACAAACTTGCTTCTCATAAATTCAAGCTAAGCATGCCCCACATACCTTCTTCATATTCAAGATCTTAGCAAGTAATTCTGAATGGCTACTTACTTTCTAGGCCAGCACCAAGGCAACAAACTTCTCTCTCCTTTAGGAAGTTACTAGCGGCATATAACCCAGGGCCACACATCAACAAACAACAACAATCGCAACATTGTGACCTTTTTTCCACTGACCACAAACACGAATCTCGAGTATAGACTCATGCCCTAGTTCATCGACATTCCTAAACAAGAACTTCACTTAACCGTAGCCCATACGTGTGCTAGCAGCATATAGCCCTCAAACCATTTAATCCAAAATTTGGCCCCCTAAACACGTTAAAAATAACGACGGCCATTATCCTTCCACTCACATTTAGACCCGTCTAAAACATGTTAAACATGCCCAGTCATCTGCACCATTCTGAACACACGAAACCTGAACATTGTATACTTCTAGGGTATTCTAAGTAGCCAACTAGCCAAATCCAACAAGTCGAGCATCCTGAACACAGTCAACTCATCCAACATCCCAAGGGAACTAAACCCCAGTCAACCATTCAAATGTTTCAGGATTTCGTGCTCGGTTAAACACCCCAACACCTCAAGCCAACACATCTCAAAATTAACTAAGGAAGCATGCTCAACATGGGGAAGGTAATTGTCACTAGCCTAACCAGTTTTATGTCAATCACTAACGCTATCAGAGTTCTCAAGACCCTACATCAATGTTCCACAACATCAAAAATCACGATTTTCAACAATAACCACAAATCACGAGCTTCAGACACAACATTTACGCATAATTCTCAACAATATCCTATAACAAGAATTTCACTTAACCATGGCCCCTACACATGCTAGCACTCGATAGTCCTAGGCACTCCAAAAATTAAACTCCTTAATACCAATATAATACATGCTTAGGCAACTTAAGTTCAAGAAAGATTTCATAATAGTTCAGCCAACAACCACATGCTCCACATACACAATTTTAAGCATGCTTACTCATTCACAAAACTTCAAAGAAAACTTTTAAAGACAAAATGTTAACTTTGTCTCAAACATTTGATATTGACAAAATTGTTGTGAAATATTTTATATTTATGTCTAAAGAAGTGTATCCTAAGACACCTCAAATGTTGAGAGTATATGATATGCATAAATGAGACTGAACATTTAATATACAATTGGTTATCATATATCAGTTATACGAATGGTATGACCATTGAGTACAAAATTAAAAACTTTCTCAAACTATCTATGAATGATGAGAAATTGTTGTGTATGGAGTTAAAGATTTGATCTTTACAAGATACACTGGTTCTTGCAAAGATTTCAGAAATTTATGTAAAAATAAATCTTACCCTAGGTGGTGGAGTATGATATATAAGTTAAGTTGTTTTGCTTGTGAAGAAACAAAAGGACTTGTATGACTCAAATAGTTCCTTAAAGATCTAAAAGGTGTTTCAGATATGATATAGTCTATCCTCTTTATTATGATAATAGTGGTGCAAAGACTAATATTAAGGAAATTAGAAAACACCAATGTATAGGGAATCATATCGAGAGAGAGAAAGCATCATGGTAATGACCAAGATGGTTTTTAACGGCAGTTCTTTGGATCTATATAAAGAGACTCTCCAGGCTACAGTGTTTGAGGGTCACTTAGAATGTCTAGCATTACGAGACATGTCTCATCTTTTCTAGGGCAAGTGAACATGTTGGGATAGAGTATGCCTTAGGATACATTTCTTGCCAGCTTTAGTGCAAGTGGGAGATTATTGGGATTTATGCCCTAAAGTCTCGTAATTAATAATTTATTTAATAATTAATAATAATTTTGATTATTTTATTTGCAATATAATATTATCCATTATATGAAAAATCCAAGGTTATTATTGTAATTTTGAACAGTATGTGGTTGACATACGAGAGGATCATGTTCAAGAAATAACCTAAAGGGTCATAGTATATGGATAAGGTTGGGTGCCTTATCCTGATAACACTATTGATACGGCTCACTTTGTAATAGTTACAAATGATTTAATCCAAATCATTCATGTGGAGACATGTGAGTGGGGGTATCTTATACAATGAGTTTGTATAAGACTGGACCACGAAATATTTAATCTCTCTTTATAAATCCGTTAATTGAGAAGATTAATATTTCATCAGGATGATCATATGTGACTCGATCTTAATCCTGAGTGAGTTATGAACTCCTGCCTGTGAGGGCTTGTCTTTTGATTTACATGCGTGAGAGTGGCTTTTGTAGCCGATTCAATATGCCTACCATTTTGGGGACTTGACCAAATAGGGAGCTAGGAACATAATCTCACAAGATGGAATTCACTCATTCCCATATAGGGTAAGTAGATGAGTAGTTCCCTTAAGTGCTGATTTCGGGACTTGAACAATGGGGCCCCACCCTCTCACTGGCCCGAGAGGGACTTAGTTTATAATTAGATTATAAACAAATTGTTCATTAGAGGATCAGTGGTACTTAAGGTGCAAGATGTAATTATAGGGGTAAAACGGACTTTTGACCTAACTGTAATTACGAACAACTCGTGAAGGATCGACTTGCATGTAGTGATTATATCAATGGACACAACTTGTCCTACAATGCATAAGAGTGCAACTTTAGGTCTATAGTGGAGTGACCCTAGAGTTAATGAATGAAAATTGATTAATTAAAGAGTTTAATTAATTAATTTTATATCATTGGAGCTTATAATCTGTAGGTCCATAAGGTCCCCTTGCTAGCTCATAGAAACACTAAAAAGATCAATTTAGTTGAAAGAAAATTTTGAAATGTTCAAATTAATATTTAATATATTAGATATATTAAATATAAAAGAGGAAAATATATTTATTGTATTTGATACATTAAATATTAAAATTTGAAATGTTCAAATTAATATTTAATTTGAAGTATTCAAATTAATATTTAATATATCGGATATATGAAATATAAAAGAGGGAAATATATTTATTGTATTTGATACATTAAATATTAAAATAATTAATGTATATTAGATACATTAAATAAAAGATATTTATTAAATTTGAATTGGATTCAAATTAGGAAGTAAATGTCGTAGGAGAATTTTAAACGGTATGAATAAGATTCAAATTGATTAGATAAATGTATTTTAATCTATTATATATTAAAATATATTATTTAATTATCTTCCCTAGACCACTATAAATAGGACCCTAGGGGTGAGTTATTGTGCATTCTTCACAACACACATCTCCTCAATAGAGAGAATTAGAGAATTCTCTCTAGACCTCTTCCTCTCCAATCCCTTGTGGATTTTCTTTCAAGAGGCTCCCACAAGCCTTGGTCCTGTGTTCGAGTCATAGCCAGGAAGACTTTGGGGAAGAGATAAAGATCCGCCAGAAGAACCTCCATATTTTCAAGGTATTTATTGCTTAACCCTTGTATTTTAGTTTAATTCTAAATAAATCAAAGACGATTCCTATGCTTCCGCTGTGGGTTTATTCGATTATTCCCTTCAGATACTTCCAAAACATCCCAAACTTTCCTTAGAAGTTCTTAGCACCACCTAAAAGAATTTTCAAAGAGAACAATGCTTAGTATTTGCACACACATAAAATTTAATCGAAACTTCCAAATCCACTTGCAAAAACACTTCCAACAATAATCTAAACTTACTCCTTTAGGCTAGAGAACTTACCCACATAATTTCAAGATTCAAGGCAACCCAGAACTCGAATACTTGATCTCGAATCGCTAAACAAAGTCCCAAACAACACCTTCACTTGCTGAATTTGATGTCGAATTGATCCGAATTCGATAACCCGACCTCCAAACGCAATGGGTAACCTTGAACAAAGTCCAACGCGTTATGGGTAAGTTTTAAAACACCAAAACAGTTCCTAAAGTCAATGAAAAGTCCTAATACATTGACCAATTTAATGCCAACTCAAGTTTAGCCCAATCGGGTTGGAAAACACAATACCCACATAGAAATTATCCCAAAACAGTGATCAATAGGTGCTGGACAGTAGCCTAACTCGTCTCAAAATCGCCCAAAATTGCCTCCCATTGTGATGGGTGTCCTGAAATTGAGTCTGACAATCAATGGATCACTTTGATTCACCAATTTAACCATCAAAACCAGGCTCAACAATTTAAATCTACCTTGTATCAACGTTGGAAGACTTACCCACTTCAAATTGAGACCTAAAAATGGTTGTACGAATATTGGGCTTGCTGAAAAGCGATTCAAAAACACACCCTCTTGTTGTCCAAGCAAGCCAAGAGGGAGAGGAGAGTGTTGCCGACGGCGAGGTGTGCTATGGATGGCGGTGCATGTTGCAGAGGCGAGCTGCGAACCTGGCGTAAGACTGGTGTGAGGTTGTGGTTTGCGAGTTCAGGCGGCAGCACAATGTGCGTCTAGTGAATCTGCAGCATTCGACGATGGGGAAGCTACTTGCGACAGATCTGGCAATGGTGTGTTTCGACGAGTGCTCTTGCAGTTGTTTTGGCGGGTGCTCGTGTAGTGGTTTTGTCGGCATGCTGCTTGAACGGTGGGGAGAGAGAGATGAACGGCAATGAGAGAGGGGGAGAAGAAAAAGGAGGAGGAGGAGGAGGAGAGAGAGAGAGAGAGAGAAGAGATTTTTCATTTTTAATAAAAATGCCCTCAAACCAGCTTTTTCATTCCAAATTTTCCCTTTCAAACTCCATAAACTTCAATTTAACCCAAGTCCAAAAGAAATAATTACTCATAAATTCAAAATTGACTCCAAAATTAGAAATAGATCATTACTATAATTGTTGGGGGTTTCACAATCTCAACCAAGTATTATACTAGAATAACTCTTATTCCTATAATATTTAGTTACCATTAGTATTGTCAAGGACATTATTAACAACCTTAATAAGCCCTTTGTAAGTGTGATCTATTATTTTAGATCTCGTAGTTTTATCCCAACAAGTGTCGTCGTAGGGTAGGTCAAATATGGATGTGAAAATCGAGCTCTAAAAAAGAATTGCTTGATTTTTAATTATACATAAAAAGATATACAAGTTTGAATTTAAAGATGGATTCTAAAAAAAAATCTGCACTAATTTTGTGAGTTCTATGTGTTTTGTGTTGTACGGTTATGTTTATTTTTTAGTTGACTAGAAAGGAAGTTGGAACAAGATGCTAAGATTATGGCTAGTTTCTATGAGATCCAACAAGAAATTCAAGAAAGAAACAAAAATAAAATAGTAGTAAGTGATAAGTGTATTCTTGAAACTTTTTGTAAGTCATCTTTTAACCATCCTCTTCCTAGCTAGTTTCTCTATCTTATTTGAAAGAATTTTTGTTTTCGAGTTATGGGTTGCTTTGATTGGTTTTCACATTAATCTAACTCATTATATTGGTATAATACTGCTTGCATGAGCTAATTATTTCATGTATTTGGTTATATATGTTGATATCTAAGAGCTATAAGTTGAAGAGGCTTATATGTTATTGAGTTTGTTACATTGGAGCCCCTTCCTCTAAGGGGGTTCCCTTTGTGGGCTGTTGTGTTTTGTATGCGCTTGTATTTTTTCATTTTTTTCTCAATGAAAAACTCGGTTCTTTACAAAAAAAAAAAAAAAAAAACCTTGCTTTTAGCTATCAGTGTGAAGGACATTTATGTTCTGTGAGGCTTTGTTTCCTTCTAGGATGGGTGGGCCTTTGGATTTTTCCTATGATGTATGGTTCAGTGTTTGTAAGGGTTGACATCTTGATTGAATTTTTGTTAGGTTGGTGTTTGGATATTCTTTTGGTTCTTTGTTGTGATTTGTGGCTTTCTTTTGCTTTGGTTGGGAGTTTTCATGGTTTTCTTTATGTACTATATTTTTTCCTTGATTACATTCTATCAAAGTATTTTATTGTTAACCAACTTAATACATCTCCTTTCATTTATGAAATATAGGGTTACTTGGAAAGAGTTGAAGAGCAAGAGGTTTTATATTTGATTGTTCTATTGCATTGCGTGTAGTTATGATTTGGAGTGTTTTCTTTGCAAATCTAAAGGTTAGATTTAGGTTCTTTTTTCCATGTGTTTATTTTCTTAATTATATCATCAAGAAAATCTAAATTCCTATATATCTCTGATTCAATTACTAGTTTGCTTTTTGGATAGTAAATTTACTGTAGACTTTATTTGTTTTTTGTGCAAACATATTTTTTATCAAAGAGTTTGAGGTGAATTTGATGGTAAAATTATGTTCGTTTTGCAGGAGTCAAGGATAAAAGACTAGTCATAAAAAGAGTTGGATGTGAAGATTAAAGGATGTAATCTAAAGAAACTAAAGAGGTTACCCTTTTTTTCGTTAACTATAGAATGTTATCCTACCAAAAAAAAATAGTTGTTATTTATGTCTATGGAGTGTTGTAGTGATTAAAGAATCACATTATTGTGTCCAAATTCTTCAACAATTAATGTTAATTTTTTCTTGTACAGATTTAATTGTCTAAATTTTAAGTTTTCAATTTTTCTATATGTAATTAAATTAGTACACAAGTTAAAGTGATTTTAATAATTTTATTTGATGTGGTTTGATAGCTATTAAATGTTATTTCATATAGTTTGATACCTATTTAACCATCTTAAAAGTGTTACATACTAGTCAAATATGGTACAAATGTAAACAAAACAATAAAATATAAAAAAAAATGCTATTAAAAAGTCACCTACCATAGCAAGACTAAAAATGCTATGATATGTTTTCTATATTGTTTTTATTGTTATAAAAACATGCTATTAAAAATCAATTATAGCATTTTTTGTTAACGCTATAAAAAGTTTCGATAACATTAAAATTACGCAATTGAAAATTAACTTTTTATAGCTTTTTCTATAGTGTTGAAAACATGCTATGAAAAGTCAAGGACTTTCAATAACATTGGCTTCGACAACGTGCCTAAAAATACTATGATATGTCTTTTATAGCGTTTTTCACTGCTATAACAAACGCTATGAAAGAGCAATCATAGCGTTTTTGCCAACACTATGAAAAAATTTCATAGCATTAAAATTACGCAATCGTTAAAATTACACAATCGAAAATAGAATTTCTAAAGCGTTGTTTATAGCGTCAAAAAACGCTATGAAAAGTTAGAGACTTTCAATAACATCGGCTATGATTGCGTTTTGAAAAACACTATCAAAAGTCTACTATAGTGTTTTTCTAATGCTATCGTATGTGATATTTCTTGTAGTGCTATTAGTTTTAGATTAATGAACCTAAGTGAATTTAAGCAATGTTTTTAATCCTATTAGAAAAAAAAAACAACTAATTCACTTCATGGATAATCTTGAAATTTTACCATTTTAAACCCTTTAAAATAAAATTAAAAGATTATCCTAAATTCCAATCCCATTAGAAACAAATAAAGATTAAATTAAATTCAAAATTTAAACTATTTAAAGCAAGAATTAAATTATCTTTATTTCAAGGAAACCTATTCTCATTAGGAAATATCCTAATCCTATTAGGAAACATGGATTCTTATTATGAAAGAAGATATCCTAATTTAATTTTCTAAATATAACAATTATATTCAAAGATATGGAAAATATAACATATTGGGAAAACATCTTAATTTTATTGGGAAACATCCTAATCAAGATTTTCAAATATAACGATTATATTCAAATTAATTAAGAGGTATGATCGTGCTTAATCTATGGTGAGATTTTAATCTAAATGACATAGTTTATGCAACCATCAAATAATTGAAAACATACATCACATGCATAATTAAATTAAAACTAGCAAAATTGACTAGCATATTTGGCATATCCTAAAAAATTGAAAACAATTTAAATGCAAGACATATCTTGGTCTTCAAAATAATTTCCTCTCTTAGCCATCCAAATTTAGAAAACTCTAAATTTGATTCTTATTTGTAGATCAGCGGTCGCTTTGAATCTCTCAATTGTTGGGCGAAAAAAAATCTTCCATTACTTGATATGTGCCGACAGATACTTTTTCATATACACCGGTGAACTTTAATCATGTTCAGTCACCGACTGAACATTAAAGTTCACCATTGTTCTCTTACTGCCAGTCAATTGGAGTTCCACGCTGACGCAGTTGCACTTAACCACATGCCAGCTTCTTCCTTATTTGATGAAGTTCACAATGGGACCAGCCAGAAATAATTAAAATTTGTGAGAATGG
This sequence comes from Trichosanthes truncata, assembly GCA_033996785.1. Lineage (NCBI taxonomy): Eukaryota > Viridiplantae > Streptophyta > Magnoliopsida > Cucurbitales > Cucurbitaceae > Trichosanthes > Trichosanthes truncata. The sequence goes on from MU867261.1 coordinate 15,789,695, forward strand.
TCACCACATGAATATATTTTGTTGCTTTAATTTGTTGCTAATTAAAATCCATGAGATGTATGTTTTGTTGCTTTGATTCACACAAACACCACGCATGCTTGCAATTTCTAGCGGGTCTTTAATCTTATTACTCCAACTCCAACGAGCTTGAAACTCAAATTTCATAAAGCCTATTTGCTATGACTCGAACACATGACCAAAGCTTGTGGGAGCCTCTTGAAAAATTTTCTAATTCTCTATTGAGGAGATGTGTGCTATAATGACTAAACCCAAACGTCCTATTTATTGAGACTTGTGACAAATCTTTGACATAATTAAATAATATATATTTTAATATCTAATATATTAAAATACATATATTTAATCTATTTAAATCTTATACAAATCTTCTAAATTCTCCTACAATATTTATTTCTTTATTTGAATCTTATTCAAATTTTAAAAATATATTTTCTTTAATGTATCTTATACATTAATTATTTTAATATATAATGCATCAAATACAATAAATATATTTTCCTCTTCTACATTTAATATATCTAATATATTAAATATTAATTTGAACACTTAAAATTAAATATTAATTTAAACATTTCAAAATTTTCTTTCAAATAAATTGATCTTTTAGTGTTACTATAAGCTATCAAAGGGACATTATGGACCTACAGATTATACGCTCCAATGATACAAAATTAATTAATTAAACTCTTTAATTAATCAATTTTCATTCATTAACTTTAGGCCACTCCATTATAGACCTAGAGTTGTACTCTTATGCACTGTAGGATAAGTTGTGTCCATGGATATAACCATTACATGCAAGTCGATCCTTCACAAGTTGTTCGTAATTACAATTGGGTCAAAAGTCCGTTTTATCCCTGTAATTACATCTTGCACCTTAAGTACCACTGATCCTCTAATGAAAAATTTGCTTATGATCCAACCATAAACTAAGTCCCTCTTGGGCCAGTGAAATGGTGGGGCCCCATTGTTCAAGTCTCGAAATTAACACTGAAGGGAACTATTCATCTAATTACCCTGTATGGGAATGAGCGAATTCCATCTTGTGAGATTACGTTCCCAACTCTTATTTGGTCAAGTTTCTAAAATTGTAGGCTTATTGAATCGACTATACAAGCCACTCTCACCTATGAAAATTAAAAGACAACCCCTCATAGGCAGAAGTTCATAACTCACTCAAGATTAAGATCAAGTCGCATATGATCATCCTGATGAAATATTAATCTTCTCAATTTACGGATTTATAAATAAAGATTAGATATTTCATGGTTCAGTCTTATACAAACTCATTGTATAAGATACCTCGACTCACATGTCTCCGCATGAACGAATTGTATCGAATCATTTGTAACTATACAAAGTGGGTCGTATCAATAGTGTTACTAGGATAAGGCAACCAACCTTATTCATATACAATGTAGGTTATTTCTTGAACATAATCCTCCTGTATGTCAACCACATATTGTTCAAGATTACACTAATAACCTTAGATTTTTCATATGATGGATAATATTTTTTTGTAAATAAAATAATTAAAATAATTATTAATTATTAAATAAATCATTAATTACGAGACTTTAGGGCATAAATCCCAACAATGGTAAGGTGTGACCATTATCTAAGCCTAAAGGTTTACCTCAAATAATAATGTATGACCATCGGGTCGACCATAGTCATTTTTATTAGAGAAACATGGAGTTCCATCTTAAAACTAATTGGCAATAGGATGAGTAACTCATGTATCTTATAAAAATTGTGAGGTCTCTTCATCTTTTTGATGTGGGATCCTCAATGAGCTCTATCAAGATTGTGCTTCTTTGGATTTACCATTCTTGGGTCGGATCCTAAATTTTTGATAGAATACCCGTTTGGGCTTCATGGGCTCTGATACCAAATTCGATCTAACAATCTTTATAAGATAATGAGTTACTCCTCTCATTGTCAATTGGTTTTAAGATGGAACCCTATATTCATCTAATATGGTATCAAAGCCCACGACCAGGAATGGTGAACCTAAAAAGGCACCATCTTGAGAGGACATGCTGAGGAGCCAACATCGGAATGATGAAAAGACGTCACAATCTTTATAAAATACATGAGTGACTCCTCTCATTGCCAATTAGTTTTAAGATGAAACCCATGTTTATCTAATAGATGCCTCTCCTGATGACTGTTTCTGCATCGATAAAACCTTTGCTGATGCATTTTCGGCTTCTTGCAATGCTTTTGGGCATAAAAAAAAGCTCAAAATCTTGTAGTGATTCCTTATGATGTGGGACCCATACTATCTTTTTTGTTTACTTTACACCATTTTCCCTTTCTCTCTCTTTTATCTCCTGACAACTTGTGAATACAAGTTATTTAGGCACTTGAAAATGGCTATTGGATGCCCCGACCCGATGGGAACACATTGAAAGAATGTAGAATCATGCGTTGAAACTCTTAAATAGAGAGGCATACCGAATTGCAAGCTCAAGCCTTCGACGCATGTCTAAATCATCTACTTTCTGTATTAAATGATGCGTTAATTTCTTTCTAGTGGCATGTTGCATACAAAGGAAGAATTGAGGCAAGCAGAGTGTTAGAATTGCAAATCCTTCGAGACGCTGAGTTAGAGGGTGACATGAAAATGGGATCAAGAGCGACGTGCATAGAGAATGTCAGAGAAAAAATAGTGGAGCGGCGTGTTCGTACAATTGCAAGCGCATAGCCGACAAAAACGATGCATGTCAGATGGGGACTATTATCCAGCGCACATTCGCTTGCAATGTGCAGAGATATTTGACTTGCGTGTGCCCCACTCATCTGCCTGCCCTTTCTCTCATATATATACCTCATCCCTTTCTCATTTTTTAATATACATGGAGAGAGAGATAAAGAATATAGAGAGAGATGGAAGCTAGAGAGAATTCGTCCATCAAAATCCGGCGAGGAGGAGTGACAGCCTCTAGTGAAGGACAACGGGGGAGAAGAAGGAGCTTTATCTCGCCATTCGTCTAGCTCGTGTTCATTTTCTAATTTATCTTGCACTTGCACTATGTTATCTTCCATTGTATTTTTGTTCTTTTCTTTCATTATGAGCTAAGCATGCTTCCAAGACTTTAGGCTAAAAATGGGTAGTGACATTTGATTAATAATGGCATGGAGGAATCTAACAATTTTTAAGTGGGAATGCGATACTAGAAGAGAGGCATTCGTAGGTACGCTTGCCTAGGTTCAATAATAGCTTCATCATTAAATGCGCCTATGCATGAAAACAACTTTAGCATTAGGTTGCCTCGGTCAAGTCTTGGTATTTCAATGACGTGACACACTCCAGTTCTTTGTGTTGCCTATTTTTATGCAACATAGTTTTTCTTCATTGCATCTTTTTTTTTGCACTTTTATTTTCATGCACCTCAAGCTCACAACATATTCCCACAATTGGTTACCACACTTCTCACTACAAGTACGTTGTTAATATTTCCTGTGCACCTCACGTTTGCATTGCCTTCTCTGTAGAATCGACCCTAGAATACTCCAGGTACTGCTTGTCAGCACGTCTAGTGTATGCTTATGCTAGAGTGCTAAGTGACATCAGTTAGAAAAAACTACAATTCACCTGCCCTACTACACCTTCACCATTCATCTGCCCCCACTCCATCCATATTTCTTTCCTCTAACTTGCATTCTTTTCACTATGTGGTCTTTAGCCACCACCTTCCTCATAACTTATTGTTCTATTTTTTTTTTTTTTTTTTTTTTTTTGCATTTTCTCCAATCTCTCATTCTTCATTCTCCTTATTCTCTAAAGAGATATTGATAGCACTCAAAATCACAAGAAGCCAATAGTAATTTTCGATGAAACAAAATCAATCAAACTGAAAGGTTAATAGTTAACCACCAACTGAAAACAAGGAAGATTCTAAGATTCCATTTGCACCAACATAAATTTCTGTCTTTTGTTGAAAATATTCTCTCCACAAAATTAAAAAAAAAAATTGATTGGATGGTGGTGGTGAATTTTGCAATACTTCTATTCTCCCAATCTTTAATTCAAAAGAAATTATGCATCAACTACACACCTGAGAAAAATGGGGTAACTGAGCATAAACATCGCCATATCATTGAAACTACAATGTCTTTACTTTTTCACTCCTCTATTCCTCTAGAATTTTGGCCATGTGCCTTTTCTACTACAGTTTTTCTAATAAACCGAATGCCTTCTTCATCTCTTAACATGTTATCTTCATTTGATAGTTTATTTGCATCATTTAAAAATTTTTGGGTGTGCCTGTTACCCTTTGTTAAAACCTTATACCAAACATAAAGTTGAACCTAAAACCTCTCAACATATTGATAAAGAGCTTGTCGAAGGTTCTATCAAATATATTTATAAACCAGACCTCTAAAAATTTGCAATAATAGTGGCCAGGGTCAATCATTGGGACTGGATTTCTTAATCTAATTAAGTACAATAGTTAATAGTGCTCAATTTTATCTAGAAAACGAAAATTTGAGAAGAGTCAAATTAAAATCTAAAATAACTATTTACAAGATTGGAGACAATTTTAGAGATTATATATGGGAGCAATGTTTCAGCCATAATGCACCACTTGGTTTAATTAAGAGAAATAAATACATGCAACAGTTATAAGCCAAGAGAGTCACTAAATTAGTTAATTGACTTTTCCAAGCCCAAATAATTTCATGCCAAATTAAATCCTTAACTTTCCAGTCTAATTCTCTAATTAAGCATGCCAATAAAGTGAATCTTTTACGGCTTCTAATAATAAGTTATTCATTCCCATGCAATAATGAACTATTAGTCATGCATCTACACACAAATTCAAGTGCTACTTTTCCAAGCTAAAACTCAAATTAAAAGCAACTAAACTTTGGCCACAAACCTAGCAAAGAAAACATAGAAGAATGAATAATGTTGCAACATACTATAAATTGAAAATTCAGCCAAGTCTCAACCATTACAAGCTACAAGAGTCTAGCCACTCAAAGTTTGCTATAATAAAATTTAAACTCTAAGAAATAGTTTAGAAACGACAACAAAGTAGAAAGGAAAGAGAGAGAAACTCTTGGACGCGTGCCAATCGTCGTCCCTGTTGTGATGTCCACTATATCGAGCTTAGAATCCCTTCATTACTCTCAAGCGTGCTCTCTAGGTCCCCAAATACTGGCTGTGAATCGAAACTAGGGTGAATTCTCTCCAAAAAAAACCTCTCTCAATCTGCAGCCAAAAAGAACCTTTCTCGAGCTTAGTAAGGGCAGCGTCGAGATACTAGGGACAACATCTCGATGTTGTACCCTAGCCGTGTGATTAAATACAGAAAAAGTAGCAGTGTTGAGACACTATAACATAGCATCTCAATGCTGCGTAAAATCAAATCCTCGTTAGCGTGTTTATAGCGTCTCGACATTTAAATGCGGGAAATTTGACTTGTGAAGTTGCACACATAGCGTCTCAAAGCTCTGGCCCCGGGTTCTTTAACTCAATTCTCTTCTCTTCTTCACTTGATAGCTTCAATTAACCTCAAATTGCTTCATTTTTTTATCCTAACACTTCTCTTTGCTTGATTTTGCTTTATTAGCTTAAAATCTACAAGATAAACACAAAGAGTATCAAAAATACAATTTGAAACCATCAATTAGTAATAATCCAAGCCTAAGAATTAACACATCCACGTGCACTATAACATATTTTCCTTAGCTATACTCTTGAATTTAAAGGATATATTTGCTAAATCACTAGAAAAACCCATAGTCTCTCGCCATGTCATTTTTCATGAAACAATTTTTCCATTTGCCAAAATCATAAGCCCTACCACTCTTCCTTCACCCTCTCCTACTGACCTAACCTCTTTACTCACTCTTTTACATATGCCCCAACATTCACCTTCACAACACACCCATTCCTTTCCAACCATCCCTACTCACTTATCCACTATTGACATTAATGCTTCTTCATGTGTTAAGATTCCTTATGAGACCTTGTTGGCTTCATCTTCTATTATTGCAAATTTGTCACTTATGGACACAGTCAATGACCAGATTAATGAGAGTTCCATACCTCCTGATGCTCTTGCTACTGTTTCCCGAAGTACCATCAATATTAACTCCATGTAAACACGTACTATATCTAGAATTTTCAAGCCAAAGGCCTTCTTTCCACTATGCCCACTCTAGTTCCAACAGATCCTACTTCATATACTAAAGCTTCAAAATATCCAGAATGGAGATCTACCATGTGTGAGGAGTTTAATGCTCTTCAAGAAAAAGGTACATGGTCTTTAGTATCTCGTTTACCTTCAATGAATGTTGTGGGTTGCAAATAGGTCTTTAGGACAAAATATCACACTAATGGTTCAATTGCTTGATATAAGGCCCAATTAGTTACCAAGGGATGTCATCAGGTTGATGGCTTTAATTTTACTGAAACCTTCAGTCTAATTATTAAAAAACCAACAATCGAAGTTATACTTGCTCTTACTGCTCAGTACTAATGGTCCTTAACTCAACTGGATGTCAAGAATGCATTTCTACATAGGCAATCAAATGAGGAAGTTTATGTCTCAACCTCCTAGTTTTCTTGACAAATATTGTATAACTCATGTCTTCTTGCTTCATAAAAGCCTTAATGGTCTTAAACATGCCCCTCAAACTTGGTTCGATTGCTTTACGTCCTATTTTCACATTCTCACATCCATATATAACCTAGACTTATAAAAGTATGTTTTTTAGTAAATATCAAATGTAAATATTTGAGAGATGAAGAGGTTAGAATATGAAAAATACTATCTCTTTATTTATATAATTTAATTTCCAAAATATATGAGTATTTCTTTAATTATGTTTAATGGTGAAATTTCAAAGGTTTTGTAACTTTTATCTCCTACTACTATAAATAAAGCTCTCTTCAACATTTTATGTTTAGGTTTACTCTTCTTTTATTCCTTGTCCTGTTTTGCCTTATTATTTTTGTTGGATTACTTAATCTAACGTTTTTCTTACTTTTGTTTTGTTCTAATGTTGATCCTTTGTAATTTAAGAAATGTAACACCCCACGTTTTTCACACGAGACTAATTTTATATTTTTCTAGATTAATTTGGGTTAACTAGAGTTATTGCTTGAAATCTAATTTTAGTAAATTAGATTTAAGTGGGATAAATTAAAATTTTGAATTTTCAATGAGATATTTTTAATGAAGTCTCATAATTTTGAGAATTTAATTTGTTATTGGATTTTGAGTTCGAAAATTCAAGTTTATCTTTTAAACTTTTTCCTAGATTTGAAGTTAAATTGGAGCTTGGTTTGGAGTTTAATTGGGATTTTTCTTTAAAGTTAGGAAAAACAAAAGAAAAAGAAAAAGAGAAAAGAAAAAGAAAGAAAAGTAAAGAGGAAATGAAAAAAAAAAAACTAAAAAACTAAGGGCTCGTTTGATAACGTTCTTGTTTCATGTTTCTTGTTCCTATTTCTCATTTTTCAAGAAATAGACATGTTTGATAAACCATCCTGTTTCTTGTTTCTAAATTTTTTAGAAACATTTCTAAAAAAATGGCAGATTTTGTGAAACTTCAAAAAGTAGTTTCTCAAATTCTGTTTGTTTTTTTTTCAGGTTTCATGCATGTATTCTTATTTCTCTTTTTACCCATATCTCATCTCTCTTCTTTCTCTCTCTTCCATTCTTTTTTTTTCTTTTAATACTTTTTAATCTTTTTGTTTTTTCTTCTTTTTTATTTTTATTTTTTTGATTTATTTCTTTCTATTCGTTCTCTCTCTTTCATCATAATCTTTTTTCTTTTAATAGTTAATTATCTTTTTTTTTTTTCCTTTTTCCTTTTCTCTTTTCGTTTATATGTTTTTCTCTTCTCTCTTATTTTCTTATTTTCTTTTACTTTACATTAACGAGCTTATAGTTATTACTTTCTATTTAATTCTCTATTATTTTTTCTTTTGGTACGATTTTATTTTTTTATTAAATAAATAAACTAATAATGTATTTCATGTTTACCATTAAAATGTAAAAAAATATATACATTCTCTCTCTTTTTCTGATTTTACTTGCGTGTATTATTGGCTAATGCATTTTAAAAAAAATATAAAAATAAACGGGGCCTAAAATTCTTCTTCTTCCTCCTCCCTTTCTTTCACGCAGCCACCCTCCCCCCCCCCCCCTCCACAGTCTTTCTTCTCCGACAAGCAAGGTGCCCCTCTCCTTTGTCAACGACGATGCAATGGATCCACGAGCCCCAACAATGCTGCAACCTTCAGTAACCTGAATGATAGTCGCCATCTCTGCTCCATGCAACAAGAACCCAAATGAGTTTCAAACAGTGACTCGACTTCTACTGCAGTGGCATTTTCTTCATTCTTTGGTGACGCGAGTGAGTTCCCAACGACCAACAAGTGCCTTCACGCCCAACACACGCGACGCCGGTGACCCCATGCTACTGCACGAACTTCCCTCTGACGATGGCGATAGTATTTCTTCCAACAGCGGCTGCTTCTTTGACAGTGGCATTAGTGAATCTGGTCAATGACTCACCTTCCACAACGAAATTTCATGAGCCCAAGAACGACATTGACGACCAACAATGATTTTCAAGCAAGGAAATGACTTTCGGCGATGATCCACACCCCAAACGACCTTAGATCTAAAGTTCCATAGCCTTTAGAGTTTAGATCTATGAAATTGAACTCTTTCCATCACGAACCAGCAAGGATTAGAGCTCTTCTGGTAAGAATTAGAGTGTAACATTCACTCCTATTCCGTTTTGAATTTAATTAAAGTGCTTTAAATTAGTTTTTAACCATTGGAATCCCTTTGTGTGTAGGTTCGGACCAATCAGGCTATATTTTTTAAAGACAAAATTGGGTAAGAACAAGTTAGTAGCGATTGAGTTTAGCTTTTGGAGCGACATTGGCCAAGGGACACTTAGGTTGTCGAAGAATCTTCTAGGTGGAGACATTACGTTTTTGGGTTCGCAAATAAGGTAAGTAACTTTGCTACCAGAACCCCTTAGCACTAGGTTGAGAATTGTTTGCGACTAGTGTTATGTATGTGAATACAAAGTCGTCATAAATATTTTGTATGTTAAATGTGAAGTAGCCTCGTTGGGAATTGTTTGCGACTCGGATCGCCTCGTTGCCCGTACTGTTTCTATCTTCTTAGACCTGATCCTATATTTTTCTTTTCTTCTTCTTCTATTTAATCAACTTTTAATAGTTTCTCTTATTACTATTTTGGAGTTCATGTTTGAGTTTTTTTGTATTTTCTTTTTGTTGATTCAGGATAAAAGTGAATGGGCCATCAATCCTATTCTCCATGGTACCACCGCAATGGTGAGTTTCGCTCTTTCTAATTTTCCTTTCTTTGTTTTCTCCATGGAATTTAATGAGTGCTTCGAGATTTGTGATTGTGCCGTGATAAATTTGAACCCTATGTTGTGTTCTGTAAATTAGTCTACTATGGAGTAGTTGATGGATTTTTCTGGATTAATAATTTCAGTGTTTAATTCAATTCAGTTCTTCCTATTATCAATTGGATAATCTTATTTAACTTAATTTATGTGCTTGTGTGGACTTTCATGGTTAAGATTGTAGGAAAGAAGTTTATGAATGTTTTTTTCATAAATATTGTGGTTTCCATCCATTTCTTTTGATTATTCTTGTATTGCTTTGTTAAACATGCAAGATCGGGTCTTGGTGGGTTGCTTAGTGTAGTTCATGCCTTTAATACGAGTAATCATATTGGACTTTCAATAATATTTCATTTGATTTACACAATTGCTTATCATTTTCTTTCATTACAGGGATTCCACACCTTCAAAGTCATGTGAAGGGACCAAAGTGGCTTTCTTTTGTAATTGGGGTATGCCTTCTTGAAGTCTAATATTCCTTTGTTTCGTTCTAATATTAAACTATGAAGTCCATTTTGTTTTTGTTGCCAATAATTATTGGAGTTGCTTGGATTACTTGATTCTTGTGAGTTTTGTTCTACTATTTATGTGACTTCCTTCTTTATCTCTTTGTTGACAGGTGCATGTCCTATTATTATGTTTTGGTGCCAGTGTTGCATTTGGAGGTATGTTAGTAAATTTTTTCTGCTTGTTCTCTCTTTAAAATAAGATCGATATTTCGTTGGCCTATTGTTTTTGCATTTATTTTAAAACAAAAAAAAAATGTTATGCGCAATGACAATCTCTTCTTAGTCTTATGCATTTTTTGTTTCTTTTTTCTTCTTTTGCTTTAGAAACATTTCAAAATGATTTTTTTAGCATTAATATGTCACAAATAAATAACATGTTATGTCTTGTACTTTTACTTTTACTTTTACTAAAAGGAAATGAAATATATTTTTCACTCCAAATTCCCTATATAATAGAATGTTTGCACCCAATAGAGGGATTGGTGAAGGTTTCTTCTTTTGTGGTGGTGATTTTGTTGAAGTTTACATTGAATTGGGCTAAGAATAATTTTGTTGAGCCAAGAATTGAGCCATTCTACTTCATGCTATAATAGGTACAACATCTTCTCTTTTCTTTACCCCTTTAATGTAAAATTTCATATGTTCTCAATTGTTAATTGGCTGGTTGGTTTTGTAGGAAAAAAAGAAGTGTAATTTGTTCCGTAGCCATCCATGCCAAATCAAGTTGTTCGTTTTTTGCAGAGTCCGAGAAATTGTTTTGGCTAGGGCAAGAGGGACTTGAATTTTCTTAATTATATATGGGAGACAGACAAATGCAAATTGCATTGCTTCAACCCCTAGGTATTTCTTCAACTTCTTCAGGGAAATAAACTTGCTTTTATTGGTGATTTTGCTGCGAAAAACATATAGTCTCTTCTTTTTTATTCTTGTCATGGATCATCTCTCTTTTTCTCTATTTTATGAATTGTGATGTTCGATTAGTCACATATTGTTAAGTCGTTCTAAATTTTTATTTTCTTCCTATCAAATTCTTATTTTCACATACAACTTCGGAATATTTTTTCGAAAAAAAAAATACACATTTCATAAAAATTACATAACTTTTTAATGGTTATAAGATTAATCAAGTTTGGTCAATGGGGAAAATTGATGAGAGAGATATTTAATTACTTCATTGTATTGTGTATGCTTAACTTTTGGTAAAACATGAATTGTGTATCCAATTTTTTTCATTCAAAACAATTATCTGCATAAAAAGTTAGGAAAAATAGGGTTCTTGGACCAAAAAATAGCACTAAAAAAATTGGATTAAAAACATTTTAAAACCCAATTAAAACTGTATTAAAATTGGTAAAATCAATACGAAATAAAATACGAAACAATTTTCCAATTCTACAACTTTTAAAACTTCCAAAACTATCATAAATTATGGACAAATAACCCAAAAAAAATTCTGCTCATAAAACAAAAATTTTCCAAAAGTTTTTGATCTAAAAGAATCAAGGTTTCTACCCTTTTACAAATAAAATCAGATCTGAAAAAGTGCCTAAAACTGCGATAAAAACCTTTAAAACATAAAGTTTTCAGGTAGAAATTAAAGCTATAAATCACACTTTAAAGAGACAATCATTTGGTAAACTTTCTTGTACAAAAAGAACCCAAAAACACTAAAAACAGTCCCAAATTTAGAAGAAAATAAAAGCTGAAAAATTCTGAAAAATTTTCCTTTATCAAAACCTTTAATTTAATCCCAAATCTATAAGATGAAAAACTTTGATAAAGAATTAAGCAAACCAAAAACCTAAAAATTTTTTAAGGCAAAAGATTTCAAGAATCTTTTCATTCTAAACATTCATGAATTGAAAACATAAACCCAAAAATTTCCAAAAAAAATTCAATCAATCAAAAAAGAAAACAAACTTCAAAATAGAAGGGAAAAAAACTTACCGCTTTTTCTTTAGAGAGAAAACTGCAGAATGACTTCTTATTCTTTTCTTTCTTTTTGCCTTCAAAACTTTTGATCAAAAAGGTTAGGGCTTAAAAGACCCATTTTTAAAAGAACTCTAATCAAAACCCTTAAAAGATTATCTTCTCTTTTTTCTTTTTTTTTTTTAAAAAATAAAGATTTATCTCCTAATTTAAAAAGAAGATAAAATCCTAATTCAAAAAGGTTTTAGAAAAATCAATAAAACAAATAAAAATATAAACAAATAAAATAAAATAATTTTTTTCCCCGGTTGTTACAGACAAATAAAATAAAATAATTTTTTCCCTAGTTGTTACAAATTCTTTCTCTCAAATGTACAAATATCTTGAGGGCTGGATAATTATTTGTAATTTTGTCATTAACTTGACATAATAACGTGGAAATTGGGGATTGACCGAAATTTCTCATTCAACAAATGCCCCCTTTTCGAGATTTGGGCACAAGTATACATGGGTGAATCTCAAAAATAGACAATTTGAGCTAAAATATAAGGTTTTTTTTTTCCTACTTTTGACTCTTTTGATGTGTCAATTTAATCAAAATATGAATTTGACTCAAAATTTTGATTTTTTTTACACACTTTTCATGCCAATTAATCAAAATTTGAAGTTTGGTCAAAATTTTGATTTTCCTTACTTGGCATAAGATTTCAATTTGAATTTAGTAGAATTTATGCTTTACCTTAATTCAAAATTTGAACTCGGGACAAGGTTAAAATTCTACACAAATTTTTATTTTGAACTTGGAATAGGATTTGGAGCTCTACCCAATTTTTGTTTATACTTGGAATAGGATTTGGAGCTCTACCCAATTTTTGTTTATACTTGGAATAAAATATGAAATCTACCCTAATTTTGACTTGGGATAAAATTTAGATTATGCCCAAACTTTTTTTTTGAGATAAAATTGAAATTCTACCATAATTTTGATTTGGATAGAATTAATTTTATCAAAATTTTTAGTTAGGATAAATTTTGAATTATACCCAAATTTTGACAACCAATTCTCATGGTAACTTGATTCCAATTGAATCAAACTTGAAATTTATCCAACTCAATTTTTTTTTTATTTAAAGTTGGACCAATTTGAATTTGATTTACAAATTGATTTGAACCAAATTCCATATTTGATCATAACCCAATTTGATTTTGAATTTGAATTATGACATTGGGATAATTTAACTCAAATAGGATTTCAATTTAAAATTGTTTTGAACCAAAATCCAATTTCAATTGGGAATTGGATTTCAAATCTCTCTTCAATTTTTTAAATTCTAACAATATCATAGCCCCACCCCTTTCTTTTTGTTTTTTTTTTCTTTCATTCCACCCCTTCATCTTCTTGCGTCTTCAATCAGGTGAGTTTTTTTTTTTGGACTTCTACAGTTCTTGTTCTTTATTTCTTCTTCATCCTTTTATTTCTTCTTCATCCTTTTCTCCTTGTTTCTTCCTTTTTTTTCTTTCTTACATTTGGATAAGTGACTTGATGTTTTTTTTAACTTCTATTTTCCTTCATCTTCATCTTTTTTTTTCTTCTTCACCATCTTCTTCTTCTTCTCTTCTTCCTCTTACGGCAATGGCAACTGCACTTTTCTTCTTTTTCTCAATCTTTCTTTCTAGTCGACATCGGCGACTTGTTGGATTGCTGGAGTTTTTTTTTTTTTTTTTAATTTCTTTTCTTTTGTGTTTTGATTTCCCTTCTGATTTCCTATATTTTTCTACTCCTCCTTCGAATTAGTCGTCGTCGTTGAAGGTTTGCCCAGTCATCCTCAAGCGTCACTAGAGTGTTGCCATGAGTCATCACTAGCTAGTTGTCGAGTTGGGCAGTGGGTTTGGTTGAAGGACGAAGTCGTAGGCAGAAAAAAAAAAAAAGGAAGAATATTATGTGGAGATATCACACTTCTGTCATTTTATTTTTTTATTCATTCATTTTCTTTCTCCTCTTTTTCAAACTCAAGGTTTTTCAATCCCTTTTATTATTATTTTTTTTTTCATTCTCATTTTTTTCTTTGTTTTCTCTTTTTTTTTTCAGGCCTTCACCAACGCCTTTTAATTTTTTCACTTCTTTTATTGACCTTTGCTAATATTTTAATTGCAAGGATAATACTTCCATCCACCATCCAAATGGTAAATGGATAAGTGATTTTTTTAAGACATATATATCTTTGTTTCTTTTGTTCTAGATTTGCAAGTACACTGCCCTCACGCATTGGCTCAGTTACACTTGTAGGACCCTCGCGACACAAGGTGTACTTGCAATCTCCTTTCTCCAACATTGACTCAGGTACATTTGTAGGACCCTCATGGCCATGGGTATACTTGCATTCCCCTTTCTCCAGTCATTGGCTCGAGTATACTTGTAGGACCATTGCGGCCCTGGTGTACTTGCAGTCATCTTTCTCCATATTGGCTCAGGTACACTTGTAGAACCCTCGCGGTTGGGTGTACTTGCAATTTCCTTTCTCCAATATTAGCTTTTGTAACTTTGGCACTCTCCAGTCTTAGCTCGGGCACACTTGTATGACCCTCGCAACCCTAGGTGTACTTGTAGCTACTGTTCTCTAACATTGGTTCTTGCAGCTTCAACACTCTCCATTCTTAGCTTGGGTAAACTTGTAGGACCCTCGCGGTTTGGGTGTACTTGCAGCTACCTTCTCGAACATTAGCTCTTGCAGGTTCGACACTCTCTACTCTTAGCTCTAGTACACTTGTAGAATCCTCGCGACCCTCAGTGTACTTGCAGCTATTGTTCTTTGGCATTAGCTTTTGGAGCTGCGGCACTTTTCTGTCTTAGCTAGGGTACACTTGTAGGACCCTTGCAGTCTTGGGTGTACTTGCAATTATCGTTCTCTGGCATTAGCTCATGCATCCTCAATACTCTTCAATCTTAGCTCGGGTACACTTGTAGGACCCTCGTTGCCTTGGGTGTACTTGCAGCTACCATTCTCAGGCATTAGCTATTGTAGCTCAGAAACTCTTCAGGCTAAGCTCGGGTAGACTTGTAGGACCCTTGCGGCCCTAGGTGTATGATAACTTGTAATAACAAGTTATTTGGGTGCCTTAATTTGACTATTCTTGGCCTCAACGCGGTAGAAGAAAGCATAAATGGAAGAAAATAGAACAAGAATTGCATAAGTATATGTGATGGGCGAAATACATGTCTAACACAATATATTTATTGAAAACCTTCAAATTTCATCAATTATTCTGCCATACTTAATAACTGTTTATGCAGGTGAATTCAAATCCAAGGCGCTGAAGTTTGAACACATTTAATGGAGGTGAATTATGTAAAGAGCAGGCTTGACACGATGAAATTGAGGCACTTGAAATTGACACACTTGAAAATGAGGCAACTGAATGTTGAGGTGCCTGAAATTGATGCAACTTAAAATGATGCAGTTGAAACTTGGGAACCTGAAATAAGGCGTCGAGAATTGTAGAGGACCACTTTCGTACAACACTTTGTCCAAGGTAGACCAAAACAACACCCCATGTGGTGGACCACTGTACCTGCCTGACCTGCACCACCTGCATAAAGCATTTTTATCTGCTGCCTCATTCTGATTGGCTGGAACATATTTTAAACAATCCTTTCCATCTCATTTTTAGGGTATATGGGTTTCCATCACCATGATCACTGCCTCCCATCCACCATCTTTCATTTTCATCTTCAACCTCCATAAGCTCACACGGTAGAGTGACAACACCATTGAAGAGTTGAAGGAGGCAAGAGGTAGCTCCAGTTCACCAACCTTCGTTTTTCACATGCCTTAGTGTTTTTACTATTTTAGCTTATTTCCATTCTCGTGTTTTCATTTGTAGTTTTAGTTTCTTTACTTTCAAGCATGAGTTAGTTTTCTTGTAAGGCTTGGTTAAAAGCCCTATGTTGTAATCTCTCCTTTTGAGCTGAAATTTCTATGAACCTTCTTGATATTCTTCTTCTTGAGAGTTCTTTTGTTGAAATTTCTCTTGTCCGCCTGATCAACTGACGTAGAGTAGTAGCATGTTTTAGACACCGGAAAGGTCAAGACATGTCGAAATACTCATGTAGAGCAAGAGTGAACATAGTTTGCTAGGTTGTTTTAGGGATAATCCAACCACTTGTAGGCTAAAAAAGGGCGGTGGTAATTGGTTAATGAGAGCATAGAGGAATCCAACTGAAGTTAACTGAAAATGATACACTGGAAGGGAGGCATTCAAAGGTTACCTTGCCTAGAATCACCATTTTTTTTTTTTTTTGTGGAGTAGAAATGGAGGTAAAACAATTAAGAGGAAGTTCAACATAGGGCAGCCATAAAACCAAGAATTGCATTCTGTATTTTGCTTGCTTTGCCTTCTGTATTTCGTTTTCCTTAGTCTGGATATGTTTGTCTGCCTCAGTTTATTTATATTTAGCTGCCTTGGTTTATTTTCTATTATTTGCTTTCAAAGCGTCAACCATCCATCTTTTATTTTTGTATCATGTGAATGCATAGCACGCATTTTACGTGTATAAATTTCTCGTGCACCTAAATTAAGAATTTTATCTATTTCCTGAGGATTCGACTTTGGAATGCTCCTAGGTATTACTTGACCAAATAGGGAGCTGAGAACATAATCTCACAAGATAGAATTCACTTCTTCCCATAAATGGTAAGTAGATGAGTAGTTCCCTTAAATATTGATTTCGGGACTTGAACAATGGGGCCCCACCCTCTTACTAGCTAGAGAGGGACTTTGTTTATGGTTGGATCATAAACAAATTGTTCAAGCTTTGACACTCTTCCTCTCCAATCTCTTGTGGATTTTCTTTCAAGAGACTCCCACAAGCTTTGGTCCTGTGTTTGAGTCATAGCAATGAAGACTTTGTGGAAGTCTTGGAATTCAACCTCATTGGAGTTGGAGCACAAGGAGAAAAACACCCTCCAGAATATTCTCCATATTATTTTCAAGGTATGTTTTGCTTAGCCTAAAATTGTATTTTAGTTTAATTCTAAATAAATCAAATGTGATCCAATGTTTTCGTTGTGGATTTAATTCGATTATTCCCTTCAAAAGCGAGCGAAGCCCTCTCGTATGCATCCAACTTGTAACATCTTGTTTCATGGGGGTGAAAATATTTTTTTGGAGATTTTTTTTTAAATTGAACTTAAAGTATTTTCTTTTTTCTATAAGTTGCCTATGTGCCCTTTGAGTGAAAGGGGTCAAGTCATCATATAGTTCAAAGATTTTTTTTTCCACTCACCTTTTAAGGTCATGTGGGCTAGGAGCATCATGCAGTTTAGGCTCTTACGATAAGGAGCCTTTTTACATTTTAGATGTTCTTGTCTTCATCATGGTCTTGATCATATCCTTCATTTGTAGGATTTGTTAAGATTATAAGATTTTTCTTCACCTTCAAGGAACCCTCTGTATTTATGAGAATGAGGAACTTTCTCTTCATACGTGAAAGAACAAGACTGTGAATCTTTTTGTCTTTATTTTCTTCATCAAACAGTTCCATCTTCGAGGTATCCATTTTTCTTTCTTGTTGATCTCTTGTTACTTTGAGGCGATAAAAAAAGATGTTGAAGGTTAATCTTTCTTTGATGTAGATACGCTTAGCCTTTGGAAGGCTGAAGGTCGAGTTGAGATAGAAGTTTGACATTGGTTTGCTTCTTTTTTCATGGCCATATTCATTCTTTAAAAGACTGAAGGTCGAGAAATTGAAGGCTTGATGTGATTGAAGACAGAAGTTATTTGCTCGACTTCCTTTGAATCATCAACATCTTCCACATTGATGCAATATGAACATCCAAAGATTTCTTCCTCTTTTTTCATGGGAAGGAAACTTCTCGGGAAGAATTATTTTAAGGTTGCCGGTTGGCAAGGTTGAGAACAATTTTTATTTTCGTTCCTCTCAAGTTTAGGCTTATTTGGATTCTTCTTTCTTTGACACCTGTTCTTTCCTTCAAAGTTAAGCAACGACTTCCATTTCCTTATTGCTCCTTGTGTTATTCCTTTGAAGACAACTTAAGAGAGGTTGTATTTACCACCATAGATTCTTCTGAAATTGCCTCGATGTAATTTCCTTCTTCCTTTACATTAGGGGATAGAAGGTCTTTGTCTCCTCGACTAGTGATACTCAGCTCCATATCTTAGGCGCAAGTTGCTAGCTCTTCAAAGGTGTGGGGATTTATACCTTGGAGGATGTACAGAAGTCCCAGTGCATGCCTTGAATGCACATTTTGATAGTAGATAGTTTAGTGAGACGATCTTTCCAATCGAGACTCATGGCTCTCTAACGATTTATGTAGTCAACAACAGGTTCACCTTTTAATTGTCTAGTGTTGGTGAGCTCGAACATGCTAGCAATGCATCTTGTGCTATAGAGGCGATTTAAAATTCCTTTTCAAACTACTCCCAACTGCCTATCGACTTGAGCTCTAGATCACTGTCCAGTCAAAAGTATTTCCTTTCAGTGTTCGAAAAAACTTTTTGACCACTAGTTCTCTTCGTGTACCTGGATTTTCACATGTTTCAATGAAATGAGCAACATGTTACTTTAGATTGTCCTTTCCATCAAAGTGTTGAATCTTAGGTAGTTGGAATCCGATTGGCATTATCAAATTATCCATTCTCTTGGAATATGGTCTAGAATACAAGAGAGTACTTTGAGAAGTCGCATTGTCTTGAGCTCTAATAGAGTTTGTTATCATGTTTTATAGTTAATATTCCTACACAATGATCATCTCTTTGTTGTGACTTTTGACAACAGAAGTTTGACTTGATTCAATATCATCTTGACTCTCAACTTTGTTCTTTAAATAGGCCATTTGAGAATCTCTTTCTTCAACTTCCTTTATCAAGATGTTGATTTGCTCCTACATCTCTGTCATTCTTTCTTCCATAGTGCTTGCTCTAGTTTTCATGACAGATATTATGTCAAAATCAAGATCGAACAAGGGGTCATACTTAACAGAAAACTTGTTGCTAGTCGATGCCCTTGACAACTTATTACTTTGCTCACAACAGTAGAAGCTTGATTTTCTCACAACCTCAATTCTTTAGAGAAACTATGGGTAATAGAACCAATGTATGAGTTGCTTATGACAGTGGTCATTGAAGAAGTCTTTTTGAATGCTATCACTTCACAATATGAGAGGTAGAGATTGTCCCACCGGGCCTGCAAATTTGTTCACAGGAGATTTCAAAATAAAAAGAAATGAGATACGTATAAATAAATTTGTATTCTGTATTAATTTGAGTAGTGGAGCACAATCTCTAATTTGTTCTTCTAATTCTTTCTCTCAAATGTGCAATCTGGAGCAGCAGACTTGGGAATGTAGAAATTGCAAAATCAAATTTGCAATTTCGAGATTCTGCAATTTTTTTTGAAGCAGTAGAAAAGTTCAAAAAAGGAAAAATTTTGTATTTAACCCATTCCGAAAATCTTCAATTACAGCATGATTTGGAGGATTTTGAGCACGAAATTTGGGTATTATTCAACCCTAATGAAGGCCTATAAAAGGAGAGAAGATGATTGAAGAAAGACATTCGTTTTTTAGACGTTTTGGAGTTGTTTTTCTTGGTTTTTTTTTTCCAGTTTTCTTCCTCTGTTTTCTGTTTTACTGTGACTATTGTAATTTTTTTAGTTTTTCTTCTCCTTTGATTTATCCAATTTGATTCAAGTGAATAAGTTGGGGATTGGAGGATGTTTTTGGAGTAAATTTTCTTGGGTTTTCCTCTTGTTTTTCTCTCTATTTTATGCAGTTTATCTCTGTCATCTGTTTCCATTTTTTTCTCTGTTTTACCGAGAGTTTCTGCAAGTTTTCTATAAGTTTAGTTTCTGTTTTAAGGTAGTTGAATGATGTTATTTTTCAAGCTTTGTTTAATACATTTGATATTCTTATTGGGTTAAATTTATATTGGAGGAACTCAATTTATTTTGCTGAAAGTATACGATTCATAGGTGTTTTTCTGGGTTCTCCTCTATTTTTCATGAAACATTTGCTCAATTTATTACTCACTGGAAGTATCACTAGAAGTATCAATTCTCTTTAGCTTGTTAATTGATTTTCCTTAAGTGTTATTTCTATAGTAATATAGTAGTCAACTTTATGTTTACATGGAGTTTATTTTAACTTGTAGCTTAGTTTCTTATAGATTTTAATATGAGTTAAACTTCTCAGGGGGTTCAAGGATGTGAATTCCCTAAGAAGTAATTGTAGCCTAAATTTCAATAAAAACCAAGCCTACATCTCAATTGTTTGCTTGTGTTGAACAAATTTCTCGTTGAGATCCTAGATTGATCAACTAGGGTAGCAACTCAAGCTTTGATCTAATATCGACGGGGTTAGTGATAAGCGGATTTCGCACAAGTGATGGAGAAAAGAGCTTAGACATAAATCAATCCTTACTCCAGACATAGGGATTAAGGACTCCACAGCCCATAAAATTGTTGAGACGAATTATCTAAGATGGAGGGACAATAGACATATAAGTCACTCACTTAGCCACCTAAAAACCTAAATTCAAGGTGAATAGGAGAAGCAATTTTTGTTTACAATTGAGTGTGGAGTAGGTTGGAATTGCAATTTTGGCTTGCAATTACAACTTAGGGCAATGACATTCTTGAGCCCCATCTTATTCTAAATTCCCTTTGCAATTTCATTTACTAAGCTTATCTAGTTTGCTATCCAATATTGCCAGATTCTAGATTCTGCAATTCAATTATGCAATTTTTGTTATTTCAATTATTGCCATTTCTAGATTATGCAATTAGATTCTACAATTTTTTTAACACACCAACCCAACCTTATTTTTGCAATTTTAGTTTTCAAGTTGCAATTGTCCTTACACTTTGCTTTACAATATTTTTGTTACACCGTTCCCTTAGGATTCGATACTTGGTACTCACATACCATTTTATATTACTTCGATCATGTGCGCTTGCGTGTACATCCGATCAATCGATCCTTGGCTTGTTGATCGTCTTGAAGAATTGATCAAAGTCTTAAAGCCTTGTATGCTTCATATGCCTTTAACTTGTCTTTAAAGTCTTCAGATCTTCAAAGATATTTTGCTTTTCAAAGTCTTTTGATCTTGAAGGTCTTCTAGTCTTGAAGTCTTCTAATCTTCAAAACGTCTTTAGTTTTCGAAGAGTCTTCGATCTTCAAGGAGTGTTTAGCACCCTAGAACTTCAAGAGTGTTCAACAACTAAGGAATTCAGAGAGTGTTCAGCACCTAAGGACTTCAGGGAGTGTTCAACACTTAAGGACCTGTGGGGGGTCTTTCTAACCTTCTTTGCTCTGAATTCTCTCTGAGTTCTTGAGAGAATTTAATTTCTGAACTCTCACATGAAGGGGAGTTCCTCTATTTATAAAGCTTTCCATAGGCATGTGGTTTGGGCCATAATGGCTTTTGGGCCCAACCATTGGACTTGGGTTTTGTTAGCTTTGGGCCTAACCATTTGGGTTTGTATTTTGTCTAACTTTGACCCAAATTTCATATAACCAATTTGACCAAATTAAGTTTAATTATTTGGTCAAATGGTTTTAATGCAAACATGTGGTCTTCTACTTTTAGAATTTCTCAATTTTTGTCCTAAAATTAAATTTGGGACACATGTAAATTGATAATTGGTCCCAAATTTAGTTATTTGTAATTTTGTCATTAACTTGACAAAATGACGTGACAATTGGGAATTTGCTGAAATTCCTCATTCAACAGTAACAACTTATACAAATTTTATAAATATATATTATATCTCATTAAATATATGAAAGTTGATTTATGTTCCGATACTATCTTCTATTAAAATAAAACAATTATTCTTTAGTGATATAATTATTAATCATCCAAAAATTTATATTAAATTGAATTCATTTTTTGTTAAGTTGAATTATATAATAATGATAACTATTAATCATTCATAATTTTAAAATTATACTATGGATATTGAATTTTTTTTTGGATAATATTAGATAATATCTAAATTGTCTTTATTTCAAAATTTTGAGATAATAATTAAATTAAATACTCTCTTCCATCTCCCCAAATTCTTCATTTGATTTTCATTTCTCTTTCCCTCACTCCCCACTTTCTCGAAATATTTTCTCATATTCTTCAAATTCCATTTTTTTTCTCTCATTCTTCTCATTATTTCTCTCTCTAACTCTTGAAAAATTATTATTTAATAATTAAAAAGTTTGAATGTGAACCATTAGAACATAAAGAGCTAGAATAGAATAACTTTAATATGAAAACTTTATTATTTATTTTTGTAAATTAATACTAAAAATTTATAAGTTGGTTTTAAAATTTATGAATTTGTCTTTAATTATAATTAATAATGAAATTTCAAAAGTTTTGTAATTCTATATCTTCTACAACTATATAAGTAGTTCACTCCTACTTTTCTTTAATACAAGAATGTAAACGGTTAGAATATTAAAACATTTTTCAATTTATACCTAAAAATGAATGATAAAATTTATGAATTTATCTTTAATTATATAATATGAAAATTTAAAGGTTTCGAAATATTAATAATTTTGAACTTCATAGGTATATAAAGAACTCTTTCCTCTATTTTTTTCTATACCAAAAGTTTATGCCTTCTCTTAGTCCTTTCTGTCTTCGTCTCTCAATTTACTTCTCTCTAAAGCATAGAAGTCTAGCAAACTAGGGGTTTTTTTTTTCGTTTTTGTATAAATTGTAATGTTGTTTGAAAAATTATATATTACTTTATTAATGATTTATTCTATTGTAAGTATAAATGAACTAAACATTGGATACACACTTAACTTTTTTTTTTTTTTATAAAGAAAATCAATATTGATATATAATAAAATGAAATGAAAATGCCATGAATATGATAAAATAATTAGAATTATTATGTGTAGAGCACGTGTGAAAAGACTAGTTACTTCAAAATGATGTAAAATTTATGTTAAATTTAGAAAAGATACATTTTTTTTCTGATAACGATTATTTATCAATAACAATTAAATAAAATGTTAGAATATATTACTTTATAGTTTTTTAATCTATAATTACATGATTCATCATTTCGAGATTTATGCACAAATATGTATATGTGAATCTCAAAAAAGATGATATGAAATCAAAATGTGAAAATTTGTTTGTACGTTTGATGCGTCAATTTAATCAAAATATGAATTTCGGTCAAAATTTTGATTTTCTTAGTGAACGAATACTTTGATTTGAATTTATTTTTAGTAGAACTTTAACTCTAAATTTGTGCTCGGAGTAAAGTTCTACCTCAATTTTCATTTGGACTTGGAGTAATTTTATAGCAACTTGGACTTAAATTTAAAATAAGATTTCAATTTTGGCGGAGGTCAAGTTTAGATTATGCCAAACTTTTAATTCAGGGCATAATCTAAATTCAAGGGAGAGAATCTGGATTGAGAAAAGAATAAAAAAAAATGGAATATATCCTTAAATTTTGATTTAGCACAAGTCTGCAAGATCATTCAAAAATCCAAATAAACTTTGAATTTTCCAACCTTTGATTGGAAGTTAAATAAACGTTCAAATTTTCTTGATGGAGTTCAATCCACTTTTTTTAAATGCCCCTTTTTTTATCCCTTTCTCCAAACTGTGCCATCGGAGCTCGTGGGTTCTCCGTCACTGGCTGGATGCTTGCCGTCCTCGCCGCCTACTGTGTGTTCGCCGGAGGGGAGAAATACCGAGGGGGAGAATGGCGTTTGTGAGAGAGAAAAGAAATTTGGGGAAGATGGCCATGAGAAGAAGAGAAACAGGCGTGAGTTAGAGGAAAAGAAAATGAGATAAATGCTTTTTTCCTTTATCCAAATATTTTTTTCCTTTTATTTTTTTTTTTTTGTTTCAGTTCACCAAACTCTTTTTTGCTAACTTTTTTCTCTCTCTATTTTTTTTCCAACTTTTTTTCACATTTTTTTATAACTCTTTTTTGCTAACTTTTCTTTTTTCTTTTTGCAATTTTTTCAATTCACTTTTTTTTTTGCTAACTTTTCTTTTTAGGAGTAGCTTGTGCCAGAAAACTCTTATCGGCTCTTGTGAGTAGGGGTGATACTCGGTTCGGTTCCTTCGGTTTTGGGCCCAACCGAGAACCGAACCGAACTGGTCGGTTATGTAAAAGTAGTAACCGAACCGATGTCCAGTTATGCTAAAAACCGATCGGTTCGGTTCAATTCGGTTTGGATATTTTTGGTTCGGTTTACTCGGTTTGGGCTTTTCTCTCATTAATGATTTTGGCCCAATGACTTTATCTTTTTTTCTTTGCAATTTTGATTGCAATTTTGACCGTCAGATCAAATTTGGGGAGAGAAGAGGTGTCATGCAATAGAGTTTAGGGTTTAGGACCTTTGAATCGATGAAGACGAAGCAAAAATCGGATGGGATGATGAAAGGCAGCGTTCCAAACAAGTTGCAAACGACGGTGGGCGGCAAAACCTGACGAATTACAAGCAACGGTGGGATGAGAGAAAGAAACTCGTTGGGCACTGTGATCGACGGTTGAAAATGGTGGTGGGTTTTGAAACATGTTTGGTTGTGAAACTCATTTGAGGAATATCAAATAAAAGAGAGAAGAGGGAAGAAAGAGGCATTACCGTACTGTTGTGAAGGTGATGCATGATGGCGCTGCTACAGAGAAGATGTTGACGGCGAACAAGCAGAAAAGAGAGGGATGGGGATGGAGGTGAATGGACTAGCGAAAAAGAGGGGGTGGGGGATGAAGGTGAACATACCAGGACGAAGGGGATGGAGGTGAACAGTTCAGAGAGAGAGGGGGGATGAATGTGAACCGAGAGAGATGGGGGGAGGGAGGCGGCTGAGAAAGTAAAATGATGTTCTAGGGTTTTGTTGAGGTATATATACACTAGGTTCGGTTCGGTTCGGTTTTGGTTGATTTTTTTAACAAAAAACCGAACCGAACCAAAAATTTTCGGTTTTCTCAAATTTGAAACCGATATATCCAATATTTTGCTAAAAAACCGAACCAATCCACTGGATCGGTTCGGTTCGGTTCGGTTTTCTCGGTTTTCGGTTATTTGTATCACCCCTACTTGTGAGTGGCTAACACAAGGTGAATACAACTTTGCACCAAATTTTTTGCAACTTTTTGTAGCTGACTTTTTTTATTTTTCTTTTTCTTTCAGGAAACTTTATTTTGCAACTTCCCCAAATAGTTCTCATCCATCCCTCAGGTGAATAAAGACTAAATCCTTTTTTGTGGATTTTTTTTTTTTTTTGGTCTTTTTCTTGTAGTCAAGATGCCCCCAATGAAACTTTGTAAAGTAGGGATAACAATTATAGTAGGGCCAACACGAGTAACGGTGATTGCGACCCTTAGTGTTCATCCTTACTTCGTAACAGAAAATTATGCAACCTCCAAGACGAAGAAGAAACGAAGCAAGTACAAGAAGTCTCCAACTCAAAGACGGGATGAAGCAGGTAAAGGATGACACTTATAGTATGGCCAACACGAGTAACAATGATTGTGTCCCTAAGTGTTCATCCCTTACTTCACAACAGAAAATTATGCAGCCTCGAACTCAAAGATAGCACGAAGCAATTACAGGGGTGACACTTATAGTAGGACCAACACGAGTAACGATGATTGTGTCCTCAATGTGAAGGGAATAATCGAGTTAAAGCCACAACATAAGCATTGGATCACATTTGATTTATTAAGAATTAAACAAAAATAAAATTTAGGCTAAGCAAAACATTCCTTTGCGATAATATGGAGATATTCCAGGCATATTTTTATCTACTATACAAAGTCTTCCTGGCTATGACTCGAACACAGGATCAAGGCTTTTAGGAGCCCCTTGAAAGAAAATTCATAAGGGATTGAAGAGGAAAAAGTCTAGAAAGAATTCTTTAATTTTCTATTGACGAGATGTGTGTTATAATGACTCAACCCAAAAATCCTATTTATAGAGATCTGAGACAAATCTTTGCCATAATTAAATAATATATATTAAAATACACATATTTAATCTATTTGAATCTTATTCAAATCTTTTAAATTCTCTTAGGATATTTATTTCTTTATTTGAATCTTATTCAAATTTTATAAATATCTTTTCTTTAATGTATCTAATATACATTAATTATTTTAATATTTAATGTATCAAATACAATAAATATATTTTTCTTTTTTATATTTAATATATCTAATATATTAAGTATTAATTTGAACACTTCAAATTAAATATTAATTTAAACATTTCAAATTTTTCTTTTAACTAAATTGAACTTTTAGTGTTACTATGAGCTAGCAAAGGGACCTTATGGACCTACAGATTATAAGTTCCAATGATACAAAATTAATTAATTAAACTTTTTAATTAATCAATTTTCATTCATTAACTCTAGGGTCACTCCGCTATAGACCTGGAGTTGCACTCTTATGCACTATAGGACAAGTTGTGTCCATGGATATAACTACGATTAAATTCTTTTAAAATAAGATTAGATCTTTTAATTTCAAAATAAAATGAGATATTTAATTTCCTAATAAGATTAGGTCTTCCATAAATAAATATAATTTAATTCAAAGATAAAATAGTTTAAGTTTTGAATTTAATTTATCTTTTATTTTTTTTCTAATAGGATTATAATAAAATATCCAGGATTATCTTTTAATTTGTTTTAAAGGGTTTAAAATGATGGATTTTTAAGACTATCCAAGTGAATTATTTTTTTAATAAGATTAAAAATATTTATTTATAAATTCACTTATGTTCATTAATCTAATAATTAATAGTTAATTAAAGATTAATAAATTTGAAATAAAAATTGACTATAAGGAAACTCTGTCTATGGAAGATTCTGTTTAGACTGGGGTATTTAAGTTGACCGAAAGGGAACACCTCTAACTGGGAACCGACCTGGGAGTTGAATTAGTCAAATTTTATTTAATTTCACTAAGCATGCTCATAATGTGATTAGTTTTTTATTTTTTTTAAATAGTTTAAAAACTTAGTAATTCACATTAAAATTAATCTAACAGGTTATGAAAGGTAGATTGAACAACTTAGATAAATGAGATTAGCCTAATTTGTCTAAGTAAGAGAAAACCTTATTTCAAAATAGTAAGTGGGAGAACGAAATGTGTCAACATATCCTACGATCTCCATCATTGGTTCACATCTTGAGATTCATGTGGGGACTCGTGGTGGCTTTTGGACTGTCCCCCTACGGAAGGTGTTTGCATGGATCAATATTAGGGTGAATTCCTGAGAAGGATAGGATTGTAGTTTTATTTCCAATACTTGACCTACCCTACGACGACACTTGTTGGTATAAAACTACAGGATCTAAAATTATGGGTCACACTTACAAAGGGCTCATTAAATTTGCTAATGATGTCCTTGACCAAACTAATGGTAACTAAATATTATAGGAATAAGAGTTATTCTGGTATACTACTTGGTTGAGATTGTCTCAGTTTAGTGAACGAATACTTGACCTACCCTACGACGACACTTGTTCTAACTCACTAAAGTACCATAGCATTAGAAATGATTTATAGGGTTCATTTGTTCAAATTGTTTGATTTCTATGCTAAAATTGAATGGATAATTGTTTGCATGATGTTAAATTATATATATTTCAATATTATGTCAGTTTCGCTCATAATTTTTAATTTTGTTAATGATAAGTCAAAATTGAAAAATTTTATTAATTGAAAAAATAACGTTAACACTATAATGACAGTGTAAAATTTTGAATTTGTCTTTATTGACAAATGTTCTTAAAACCAGTTGGCATGTTAGATGTCAAGCTTAGAAGATAAAGAAAATGACAACAACATATGAGATGTTGAAGTCAACAAAACCTAAATTTAGAAAATTGTCTAAATGATCTTGAAGATTAAGTATTACCAAAATCCAAGAAAAGAAACCAAATGACTACAACTATATAAAAGTAAATAGTTCCTAAATTAGCCAGGACAGTCATAGTGAGATGAATTTTTTAAAGGGAAGAAAAATATGAAAGAAAGTAAAATTGATTTACTAGATTTTTGGTGGAATATAAACAACGCCACCTAGATAGTCTATATAAGATCTACTATCGAGATTTATTCTTCATTACATCTAATATGTAATTCTTGGAAAATACATAACATGTAGCATAGTTTCTACAAGTTAACACCAGGAAGCCCATCTCAGTTAGTGTAGTGAGAGACATTAAGATGTCATTAAGTAATAATTTTTAATTAATGCGAATGTGGTGTTTTATACCCACAAGAGAAATTCAATTTCCTAAACTTTATTACTAAAAGGTTCATTTAGTATGAGTTATTTTTTCAAAATTGTTTGAAAATACCTTTAGCTGAAAATAAGAACAATTTATATATGTTAAAATGTTGACATGTATCATATTGAAGAATACTGAGATATTCAAGATTATAGAATCCATAATAGAAAGACATATTGTTTTCTCCTAAAAGACGATACTTGACTTTGGCATTTAAGGTTGGTTAACATCAACTTGAATCGAATGAAAAGATTAGTAAGAGGTAATTCTCTAAAAGTTAGAATCAATTACTTTACATGTGTGTAGATCTTGCCTTTTGTGCAAGATAATCATTTGGGTTTTATTAGATAAGGCTACTGATCGAATGCTACACGCAAGTGCACGTGATCGAAGTAATAAGAAACTAGAAGTATTCTAGAGTATCGTACTTAAGGGAACGAGTTTTAATAAAATGAATTTTAGATGGCACACAACCGTTAACAAATTGCAACTTAAAGTAACCGTGGGTAAAAAAAATTAAAAAAAGTTTGTGAGGTGTTTTGGCTAAAGGAAAAGTGTTTGAAAAAATCAATGGAAATGAAAAAGAGATTCAAGATGCTAATGCCCCTTTGGAAAGAAATGCAACAAGAAGGCAATTGCAGTCGTAGCTAACTCAAGAACTAAGTAAACCGAATTCGACTTCTATTCGACCTTCTATGAAGTATCTTTAGGAGACTAAATGATTAAACCTATATTTCTATGGCTAATCTAACATAGATATATTCGCACACAACTGTAGTGGTTTTGTAGTCTCACCCTATGTTTAGGGTCGATGTTTAGGACTTATGTCTAAGCCTTTTCCTCCATTACTTTTGCGACATCTGCTTCCCTTAACCCATTTAGTATTAAGTTATAGTTTGGCAAGCAACACTAGATGGCCAACTAGGTTTACCCAACATTGAACTCACCAAAAGTAAACAA
Source organism: Trichosanthes truncata (assembly GCA_033996785.1). Taxonomy (NCBI): domain Eukaryota; kingdom Viridiplantae; phylum Streptophyta; class Magnoliopsida; order Cucurbitales; family Cucurbitaceae; genus Trichosanthes; species Trichosanthes truncata. The sequence goes on from MU867261.1 coordinate 15,818,827, forward strand.
TAGTTCAAGTGTTAGCTAGATTGTTTTTGCTATCGAGTCTTACATCTTTCCTCTAGGTCATTCATAATCTTGAATCCCAAAGGAAATTAAGCTCTTCATAACTAAACTAAAAAAAGAAAACAGTATGTTGAAATTATAAAAGTTCATTGAAACAAAAGAGAATGAAGTACTGATTTTTTTTCAAAGACTAATTCTAGATTCAAATTCAAGAAAAATCTAAAGTTCAACTAATTTCAATAAGAAATCATGAGGAAGGGGTGAGGAACTCAGTAACTTAAATTTGCAGAATTTAAAATCACAAGAAATCATAGTAGCTTAAATTTGAGGAACTCACAAGAAATCACAGTAGCTATATGAAGGTGAAATAACAGAATTGAATTACAATTTGCAGAATTTGAAAAGAACAAACTACTAGAACCCCTTGCTCTTCATTCAATCGAACAAGGATTTTGCTCTTTACCACCGTCAACTTTGTTGAGATGGGATTGAAGAAGAGATCCGGGACTTAGATGTAGAAGAAATTAATACAAAACAGCAACTAAAAAAATAAAAATGAAAATTGCAGAAAATCCAAAAAAACAGAAACGTAAATCTTCTCCAAATTCGAGCTCTCTTTTCACAGCTTTCTCCTCCAACTATATAGAGACTTCATGCTAGAGTTTCCCTCTTGGTTGATGGACAATCATGGCTAATTATCTTCCTGAATTCGTGAGTATATTCTCGCTCAAAATTCCTTGATTTTTGGGTTTCTCTTAATTTTCAGATCTGCAGAAAATTGCAATTGCTACAAAAATCCTGCATCAAAACATTAAGTAAGTTTAAATTTGTTTCTTCTTTTGTTTTCTTTTATCCACTTACTTAATTTAAAGATCGTCCAACAATAATGTGATTCAATTCAAGCACTTTTCTATTTTTCATCAAATAATATGAATAAAATCACAAGTATAACTAAGTTTAAAGGCCAAATAATCCTCATGAATGAGAATTATCAGCTATAAGGCCAAAGAATACTTTGGGCTTACACATCTGACCTAAGTGGTCTGGTGAATGTAAAAGCCAAATAAAGTCATGAATATTTCATCACTCTAGCTGATGATCATTCAAGGTACAAGTATCTTTACTTAATACGACGTAAGTCTAAAGTTCAAGAAAATTAAGGCTAAAGTTGAAAATCGATTAGGTATGTTTATAAGAAATTATGATATGATCATCGTAGAAAGTACAAGAACCTTACGTACTGAGACTAATTGATAGAAAATGGATTTTTATCCCAATTATTTTAAATACCAAGTACATTTATGTGAAATTGTACTGCAAGAGGAGAAACAAAACCTTGTTGTCATGGTCACATCAATAGTGAATTACACACCATTACAAAACTCTGGTTAAGATATGCAATAGAGATTGCATAGTAAACATTATTCCCTCCAAAAAGTCTACGAGACAATTTTGAGATTATAGAAGAGTAGTAAAACTAGTTTACAACACTTAACTATTTGGGAATGTTAAGCTTACATGCTGAAACAAGCCTAAAAATGCTATATATTTTCAAAGATATGCCTAAGTGTAGGCCATCCCTAAGGAGTATAAAATGGTCTTTTATCTAGTCCTAAAAGGAAAAAAGTATTTGTATGACAAATATTATTTTTTATAAAGAATGTCAAATAAAAGACCACAAACCTTTAATAAGTTGAGATAGTGTTAATAAATTGGTCCCAAGTGAAGCCATTAAATAGTTAACAAAAGTTGTTAACAAATTTAATTACATTTGAAAGTCAAATGGATCATAGTCATGAATTGGATAAGCCTCATCGTAGTGGGAGAGTTATGAGATGACTCAACCTTTACAAGGACTTAATTGAAGCCCAAATTGTCATGTTAGATGACAAAGTGGAAGGCTTATTACCTACAAAGTGAGACTAATGGAAAAGGGTTAAACCTAATAGGTGAAAGTAGACTGCGAGTAAATTTTCTAACTTGTTGCCATATTGAAGTCTGTAAGCATTATTTAATTCATTGTTGCATATGTGATATAAAAAAATGAATGTTTAGAATTATTTTATGAAAAGAAATCTTAGATAATGCATCTACACAAATCAATCATATATGTTTATTTTCAAAGATCAAAAGCAAGGTGTTTTCGAAATAGTAAACATTTATTTATGAAATGAATTTTACCAATAGATATGTGAATATAAGGTTTGATAAAAGTATCAAAACCTATGACTTTGGATAAATATTAATGAAGCTTGTATAGACAAGAAAATCATTAATTGCCTAGTGGATTTTTCTCATGTTTTATGTTGATGATATTTTACTCATTATGAATGATGTAAGATGTCTATCTAACATAAAAAGTTGACTAAGTAACAAATCCCAAATCAGTGATTTGGAACGACTCGGTATATTTTATGTGTCCAAAATGGAGATCTTAAGGCCAAAATGTTAACTTTTGTCTCAAACATTTTATATTGACAAAATTGTTGTCAAATATTTGATATTTATGTCTAAGGAAGAGTATCCTAAGACAACCTCAAATGTTGAGAGCATATGATTAATTATCTACTCTAAGTAGGAGACAATTAATGCATAAATGAGACTTAACAATTAATATAAAATTGGTTAGCATATATTAGTTAAACGAATGGTATGACCATTCAGTAGAAAATTAAAAACTTTCTCAAATTATCTATGGATGATGAGAAATTTTTGTGTATGGAGTTAAAGATTTGATCTTTACAAGATACACTGGTTCTTGCAAATATTTAGGAAATCTATGTAAAAATAAATTTTACCCTAGGTGGTGGAATATGGTATACAAGTTAAATTGTTTTGTTTGTGAAGCAACAAAAGGATTTGTATGACTCAAATAGTTCCTTGAAGATCTGAAAGGTGTTTCATATATGATATAGTCTATCCTTTTTATTACGATAAGAGTGTTGCAAAGACTAATATTAAGGAAATTTGAAAACACCAATGTATAGGTAATCATATCGAGAGAGAGAAAGCATTATGGTAGTGATCAAGATGGCTTTTAACGACAATCGTTTGGATCTATATAAAAAAGACTCTACAAGCTAAAATGTTTGAGGGTCACCTAGAATGTCTAGGATTACAAGACATGTCTCATCTTTGCTAGGGCAAGTGGGAGAACTTGTTGGGTGTAGAGTATGCCCTAGGATACATGTCTCACCGGCTTTAATGCAAGTGGAAGATTATTGAGATTTATGCCCTAAAATCACGTAATTAATGATTTATTTAATAATTAATAATAATTTTGATTATTTTATTTACAATATAATATTATCAATTATATGAAAAATTCAAGGTTATTAGTGTAATCTTGAACAATATGTGGTTGACATATGGGAGGAACATGTTCAAGAAATAACCTAAAAGGCCATAGTATATGGATAAGGTTGGGTGCCTTATCTTGGTAACACTATTGATACGACCCACTTTATAATAGTTACAAATGATTTGATCCAAATCGTTCATGTGGAGACATGTGAGTGGGGTATCTTATACAATTAGTTTGTATAAGACTGGACCATGAAATATTTAATCTCTCTTTATAAATCCGTTAATTGAGAAGATTAATATTTCATCAGGATGATCATATGCAACTTGATCTTAATCCTGAGTGAGTTATGAACTCCTTCATTTGAGGGCTTGTCCTTTGATTTGCATGGGTGAGAGTGGATTTTGTAGCCAATTCAATATGTCTAACATTTTGGGGACTTGACCATATAGAGAGTTGGGAACATAATCTCACAAGATGGAATTCACTCTTTCCCATATAGGTTAAGTAGATGAGTAGTTTCCTTAAATATAGATTTCGGGACTTGAACAATGGGGCCCCACCCTCTCACTGGCCCGAGAGGGACTTAGTTTATAATTAGATTATAAACAAATTGTTTATTAGAGGATTAGTGGTACTTAAGGTACAATATGTAATTACATGGGAAAAACGGACTTTTAACCCAACTGTAATTACGAACAACTCGTTAAGGATCGACTTGCATGTAGTGATTATATCTATGGACACAACTTTTCCTACAGTGCATAAGAGTGCAACTCTAGGTCTATAGTGGAGTGACCTATAGTTAATATGAAAATTAATTAATTAATTTTGTATCATTGAAGCATATAATTTGTAGGTCCATAAGGTCCCCTTACTAGCTCATAGTAACACTAAAAGATCAATTTAGTTGAAAGAAAAATTTGAAATGTTCAAATTAATATTTAATATATTGGGTTGTTTGGGGCAAGGGTTATAATAACCTGTGTTATAATAACCTGTGGAGTACTCTGCACCTCAAACGCAGACTATTATAATCACAGACTAAACAACTCTACATTTTAAACAATATTATATTATTTCACAGACTATTATAACCCACAGACTATTATAACCCACAGACTATTATAACCCATGTTATTATAACCCACTCAGTGCCCCAAATAACCCCAAGGGTCTATTATGAGGTTTTGACCCAAGTAGCAGATCTTCATCAGTAAAAGCTATTGACATGCAATATGAATCACTTGTATTCGCTTATGAGGCCACGCTGGTTGCAGCCTTAGAGCCTTTTAAAGCTTCGATAAGGATGTCCTTAGTCTTTTGAGGGAGTGACAACAAATCGTTTGCGGTAAAGGGAGGTAAGTCCTCTAGCTTTATTACTACTTTTGATGAGCTTGAAGAAACGTTGTTTTCTTTTATCATATTGACAATGTGACACGTAAAATTCTCGTTGATCCCTACAAGAAAGTTCATTGGAAAAAATTCCTTTAAAGTTATTTGCTGTCGGAGTTGAGCAAGGTCTTCATTTTCTTCCACAACAAGCTTAAACCTTCTTGTATTCTTCTTCCCTTTTTTCCTTGGAAGCTTACTTCTCTTTGTATGTGATAACTTTTGCTAATGTATACTACTTATTTTAGCAATAACGGGGTTTGATATGCACAAGTGTACACATAAGTTGTAGCAAGTGATAAGTAAATTATTGTATCCACGAAGATTGGAAATCTGTCCTAAGGAAAAAGTTAACTTCCAGCAACTCAATAAGGAAACAACAATAATTTTGGGGTAATTCATAACTACGGCAACAAAAAATAAAAATAAATAAGCAAGAATAAACAGAGTGCTAAAACAGAATTTATGCTTAAACAGAGTGTTAAACGAGACTGACTTGCAATTGCGAGTAAATAAGCTCAGATTAGGGTAAATCATGCATTAACAGAAAACGATGCTGACTCGATAATTTTGCTGACTCAACCCACTAACAGTCTTTTAGGAAAATCTCCCAAAATTCCTAAGATAAGTGATTAACTCTCATTAATCTCTCTTATTTTAAGCTCGTTGTTTCGATAGTGCATTAGGCAAGTTGTTATCCCTAACCCACTTGCTTAGATAGCTTCCAACTCTAATAAAATGAGCTAATGTGGTTTTTAAGAAACAACTTTCCCTATTCCTCCCGAAAATCAAGAAGACAATGCAAAAGTTGAGCTGGCAAAATAGAAATTTGCTAAAGCAGTAAGCACAATTAAAAACAAGATTAAGATTGATAAAATAAGTTCAAGCTAATACAATCATTCCCTAATGGTGAGTTAACTAAAAAATGTGGTTGCATCTTCAAACACATTCTTCCTAAGTGTTTAAATGTGTAAACTTTTTATGCTTTGAGTTTATTGTGTAAGAAATTTAGCACATTTGTGGTTTGAAGATTAAAAGTAAACCCAAAATGCGATCGCATCCCAAACGCATATTGTATTGCAGGTTTCAAAGGAAAGAAGATGCAACCAAATTTCAGAAATTGAATAGATGGCGAAATGCGACCTGTATGCGGTCACATTTCACCTCGAGTCACTTGTTTTGTAGGAAATTTGCAGCATGCGAAAATGGCGAAAATACGGCGATGATGCAGCCGCATATTGAAAGCTAAACGAATGATGTCATTTAAAAAAATAAAAAAAGGAAAAGGAAAGAGGGCCAGTTTTGGAATTTTTGAAACGTATAAAAAGGATCCTTCATTACCGTCGGTCAACACATTTGAAATTTCAAACTCCCTTTTCCTTCAACGTTTTTTTACTGCCCAAGCACCAACTTCGACCACTTTTCCATCACCTTCTTTGTGTACAATTGCTGGCCATTCCTTCCCCTTTCTTCACAGATAACGCCAACTAGCCCTCCGCTTTCGTTTGGAGTAAGCGTCGATCAAATCCGACAACAATGAGGTAACTCCAAAAAACTTACAAGTGTTAGAGGCGCACAAAGGAGCAAGACCACGTGTCAGGGAACAGAAGTGAACCTTCAACTACAGTGGTCGTGCCATCAAAGCCCTCTCTCAAGGTGAGCCACGAAAAATTAAAGGGCAAATCAACGTCGACCTCTCTTTCTATTGTTTCGAAAATGACCAAAACTCCAAGGAGTGAAAAGATGACTTGAGAAGAATCACCCAAATAAGCCAGGAGGCGATTGAAAATTTAGGGCTGGGTTCAGACGAAGAGGAAAAGGAATTGACCCCTCTCGTGCGAAGATCTAAGCTTAAACCGGAGGCCATGCCAATGGTGAATAAAATTGATGCAGGTATGAAGGAAAAAAGCTAATGCATGGTTGTTTACACAAAGAGGAAGAAGACAATCGATAAGCTCGCACCAAGAATTGAGCACAGGACAAATGGCCCAAATGAAACCGCATCTGTGGCGTATTTGGCCCAACCACTAAGCGCAAGCCTCACTAAGCAGAGGTTGGATGCGACCGCCTTTGCGGTGCATTTAGCCCTAAGACTTGAATTGTCTCCAGCTGCTGAATGAGACAAGGTGCTCTCATCTAGGGCACATTTGGAGGAGCCAGTGCCTCATGCCACTCTAACCAATTCCAATTCCTAGGCCACGACTCAGGTATCATCTCACAGCCCTTAACCTCAAAAGCACAGGGTCAAAAGTCTTCCACACATAAAAAGAAGTCAAGATGGGACATCTCACAACCCATGGATGAGAGAAAGACAGCCAGAGCCGAGCCAATCACCAAGTGATGAACAAGTGGCTCAAGAAGACATTTCCAAACTTGAGTGGGCAACCATGATAGCAGTTGGAAAAGCAAAGGCTGTGGAGATTGCTATGAAGCTCCATGAAGAGGCTGAGAGAAGAAGAAAGGAATAGGACATTCAAGGTATAAGCCCATCCATTTGTATGCATAAAATTAATTTGGAAGAAGGAAATTTTAGATCAATTGAGCAACAAAAGAGATTAAACCCAACAATGAAAGAAGTAGTTAAAAAGAAAATTATAAAGTGGTTGGACGCTGACATGATCTACCTGAGGATAACAATTGGGTTAGTCTTATGTAATGCATGTCCAAGAAAGGGGGAATGAATGTGATAGTCAATGAGGCTAATGAATTGGTACCCGCTCAGACAGTAACTAGATTGAGGGTAATATGGATTACAGGATATTGAATAAAGCAACTCGTAAAGACCATTTTCCTCTTCCATTTATTGACCAAATGCTGGATAGATTGGTTGGCCAAGACTTTTTTCTTTTTTGGATGGTTATTCTAGTTACAACGAAATAACCATAGCCCCCCAAAGATCAGGAGAAACTACTTTTACATTTTCTTTTGGAACTTTTGCATTTAGAAGAATACCATTTGATCTCTGTAATGCTCAAACAACCTTCCAACGATGTATGATAGCCATATTCTCGGATATGGTTGAAACTACTGTCTTGCCATCGGTCTATGGGTGGAAAGACGTGATGAAATCTAGCTCAGTACTTAGGGCCTTCTGTAAACTTCTCCAGAAGTTAGATTTAAAATGGGAATCCTTGTCTGAGACAATCTTAGCAAGGTCCCCGTGCAATCTGACTATCTCGTTCATGTATAATTGTGCCCACTTTTCTATGGAGTAGGTAGGCTTCCCTGGAAGAAAGTGTTCTGACTTAGTGAGTCTGTCAACAATAACCCAAATCACTGTGTAGCCTCTAGCTGTCCCAGGCAGTCCCATAACGAAGTCTATAGAGATTTAATCTCACTTCTACTGTGGCACGCTTAAAGGTTACAACAAGCCTGCTGCTTTCTATCTTGGTGCCTTTACTTGCTGACAAACCAAACACTTGCTAACATAGTCTGCCACATCTCTCTTCATGTTACGCAACTAGTAGAACTGTTTCAGATCCTGATACATCTTTGTACTACCTGGATGCTTCAAGAATGGAGAACTATGAGCCTTAGCCAAAATCTCATTCTTGAGTTCATCAATCTTAGGTACGCACAAACGGCCTCGACATAGGAGACTATTATCACAAGATAGGGAGAACTCACTCACTTGTCCCGGTTCTACTTGGCTAACAAAAAAAACAATGAGACTAGGATCCCCTTGTTGGGAATCTATGATATGCTGCTTCAACATTGGTTGAACTGTCAACTGAGCCTACTGTGAAGATATTTCTCCCGCTATTATCACTATCTTTGCATGCTTCAAATTAGCCCGTATATGAGCTTGATCGGTAAACAGAGTTGAAGTGTGCATTGTCTTTCTCATTTGCAACTACATTTTCCTTACCTAGATGGTGCAATATCTCAACATCATAGTCCTTTACCAACTCAAGCCACCTGCATTGTCTCAAATTTAGCTCATTTTGAGTGAAAAAGTACATTAAGCTCTTATGGTATGTGAAGATTTGGATTTTCTCACCATACAAATAATGTCTCCAAATCTTCAATGCAAAGACCACTGCTGCTAACTCCAAATCATGGATAGTTGCGATCATAGACTTTCAACAGGCGGGAAGCATAGGCAATGACCTTACCATGCTGTATTAGAACACATCCTAAGCCCTTCTTTGAAGCATCATTGTAGACAACAAAATCTCCTCCTCAATCAGGCACAGTAAGTATTGGTGTTGAAACTAACCTTTTCTTGAGGTTCTGGAAGCTTGCCTCACAAGCCTCATTCCACACAAACGAGTTATTTTTTCGAGTTAGCTGAGACAGGGGCGTAGCTATCTTAACCTGCCAAACCCAAGAAACTAAGCACCTTAGTGACTATAGTAGAGCGAGGCCACCTAGTCACTACCTCTACCTTCGCTGGGTCCACTGAAACTCTACCTCTCGACACCATGTGCCCTAGAAAAGACACCTATTGAAGCCAGAACTTGCATTTAGAGAATTTAGCATATAGCTTATTCGCCCTTAGAGTTGTCAAAACTCTCATGAGATGCTTCCTCATGTTCCTCATCTGACTTAGAGTAGACCAAAATATCGTCAATAAACACAATCATGAAAGTATCAATAAATTCTTCCATAAAAACTACAGGTGCATTCGTCAGTCCGAAGGACATCACAGTGAACTCGTAGTGCCCATACCTGGACCTGAAAGCTGTCTTGGACATGTCATCATCTCTAATTCTTAACTCGTGATAGCTTGACCACAAATCAATATTAGAAAACACAGTCGCTTCTTGTAACTGGTCAAAGAGATCATCTATTCGAGGGAGAGGATACTTGTTCTTAATAGTTACCTTGTTCGGCTCTCTATAGTATATACACAAATGCATAGTCCCATCTTTCTTCTTCACAAACAACACATGTGCACCCCAAGGCGAAAGGTTGTGGCGCATGAACCCTTTATCTAAAAGGTCTTGCAGCTATAACTTGAGCTCTTTTAACTCTGTTGGGGCCATTCTGTACGGAGCTTTAGAGATAGAAGTCGCCCAAGCTCAAGCTACAGCTCTATGCTGAAGACTACCTCCCGTGTAGGAGGTAATCCTGTAAGGTTCTTAGGGAACACATCAGAGAACTCCCTCATAATTGGTATCGACAATACTAAAATCTTTACACATATGGTATCGACCACACTAGCCATAACACCCACGCTCCCTGGTTGATCAACTTCCTTTCTTTTAGTGTTGAGACCACATTAGGGATAGTCTCAGTTCTAGATCTTTTAAACTTGAAGCTTGCTTGCATTGAAGGTGAACACAAGTTCCTTAAGAAAATAGTCAATATTGGCGTGGTTCTCCGCCAACCAATCCATACCAAGGATTACATCAAGATCTCCCATATATAAGACTATCAATGTCACATCTAAAGCATGACCAGACACTAATACTTTACAGGCCTTCACTTTCTAACTAGTTAACAAACTTACCCCTACCAGGGTGGCCACTGACAGCACGTAGCCCAAAGGTTCTAACTCTAACTTAGCTTGACCCATAAGAGATGCAGAAGTAAAAGATTGAGTAGAACGTAAATCGAAAAGCACAAAGAAAGGTGTCCAAGTATTGGGAGTGTACTCGTGACCACCGAATCTGAATTACCAGCACCTCGACTCGTGGTAGCATAGGCTCTCCCTTGTTGAATCCTCTGTCTAGAAGAATCGGCACCACTCGAACTCGAAGGTTGGCTCTCACTACCTCTATTGAGGCAATTTTACACCCTGTGATCCTCTTGTCCACATCTAAAGCATGCTCCCGTCTTTGCCAAACGTCTGCCCCAATGTTGTCTTCGACATTCACTACATTGTGGCTTGTCGCCACCGCTACCCCCTAGCTTGTAAGGCTGCTGTCTCTATCCTGAGGTCGAACACAATTTCCCAAACATGCGTTGAAAATGCTGAACGCATTGAGAACCAGAGGTCGTCTGCCCCCACCTCCTCTTATGGCCCATAAAGGGAACTAAATCTGTAGTTGTTGGTGCTGCTCGGTTGGCCGACGCCTATTAACTCAGCTACCATCACTGTCGTGGCATAGTCAGGAGGTGTTAGGGCATGTATGAAGCCTCGAATATTCTTATCCAAGCCCATCATAAAGTGCTCCACCTTCTTGGCCTCCGTGTCTACAAGCTCTGGGGTGAAGCATAGGAGCCTACTGAACCCCCTCTTGTAAACCTCCACCAATCGGATATTCTACTGGAGTTTCAGGAACTCCAACTTCTTTCTGTAACAGGCGGCCCCTAGGTAAAACTCCTACCAAATCGCCTTTTTAAATTGCAGCCACGTCACTGGATCGCCGTTGGTGCCCATGGTCCTCTCAGCAGACTCCCACTACATAAATGCGTCATCCTTAGTATAAATGTAGTACAGTGCACCTTCAGCTTCTCTAGATAGTTCATGAGCCGAAAGGTAATCTCTATGGAAGACAACCACAACTCTACAACTATTGGGTCTCCAAATGACCCATCGAACATACGAGGATCATACTTTCTGAAATCTTTTAGGCACCTCGCCCTAGAGATGCACTTCCATGGTTATGGACTACTTGTGCCAGTTGGTTTGCCTGCTTAGCTGACGGTGCTTTGGGGGGGTTCACATCATGATTAGCTGGTGGCTCTAGAGGTGGGTCTTGCACCCTTGCATTTCCTCGTCCTCTACCTCGTCGAGCTCTTCCTCCTCTACGTGGCAGCATTTCTTTATAAACACTACACCACAACTAATCTATTTAAGCCTTTTAGTTTCGTAACCAATCAGCAAGAACAAGCATGCATACATCTATCACAAACTTAAAAGCATAACATAAACAACATTTTTTTTAAATAATAATAATAATAATAATATTTTGTTTAAAAACAAAACAACCTTTACTAGAGGGGCATACTTGGCAATGACTGGGTATTTGCTGCTTGGCAATGGGATACTTAATGCTTACGATGTATGCAAGTCTACAAAACCCATAACCTTGGGCTCTGATACAAACTGTAATGACCTTACCTCCTAAACACAACTTTTTGGAACCATTACTCTACAGGCATGCTATGGAGGCCACAAAGTAGAAAAGAAAGTTTTTATTTATGATCAAACCTTAGCAAAAGAAAAACAAAAAAGACAAAAAGAAGCTTTGTTCAGAATCCCAACAAAATATTTGGAAACATAACTCTTAATGTCGAGGCCTCAAAGTTTCAAAAGAACAAAACTTAATTCAAAACAACATAGTGAAAGTGATTCTCAAATAAAATCTCATGAATGAAAAACTAAACGATAAAGGAAATGGAGAAACATGACTATTTACTTCTCCCATAGCCCTTGAAGAAAACCCCGTCACTCACCTTTGGTGTCTTTTCCTTTTCCTTTACCTGAAAGAAAACATTTTTCAAAAAAATGAGTATTTAAAATACTCAGTAAGTGACCTCACAATCAGGTAAGGATATGCAAACACATGCAATATGATTTTTAAGAAACAACTTTTCTTCTAGTGAGACCTAAAACCTTTTCATATTTGGAAACGTTTCCCTTTTACCTTTTCTCTTCGGCTCAATGTGGATAATTAACCCACCCTCTCATGACCTTTTCTATTCATTTTCCTTTTCATTTTTCTAACTCTTCAGTGCTTAGTGGACCCCTCTTGAGGCTTTACCCTAGCTGATGGTTAGTTGGCATGCAATTAGCAGAGTCGAGCCCTGACCCACAAGCCCTCACTTTCATTTAGATGTACATCACTATTTTTAGGAGGATAATTGCCACAACCTTTGTAAACACTTAGTTATGCAGTCACACATATGCATGAGGTCCCAAAATATTTTCAATTTTATTTCAGTGATGCAACATAAAATAGCTTTCTCACATAAATCACCATACATCATAAATCATGCACCACAATCGTAGGAATCATATTTGGCAATCGTATACAAGTAAAATCATTTTCATTTAAAACATAACATTTTAAAGTAGTTCCCAACTTGCATTAAGCAAACTGGCGTGAAGCCACTTACCTTAGCTTCAAATTCCGCAATCAAAATTATTAACTCCTATTAAGGAGTTCCTTCGACCAACCTGAATTGATTCTAAAAGACACTTATTACATGACATTCCAAATACTTTAAACCAATTCCTCCAATAAACGACTCAATTTTTTTTTGTAACATCCTATCTTACCCAAAACAATCTAAGGAAAGGTTATTCAAACGCTTCCTAATTTAAAGACGATTTTGAACCTCAATCGAACCAATTTGAAATTTGTCCACAAAAGTTCTTAAATTAGAGATCAATCTAAAATCCACCATTGATCTTGAAAGCTTATGGGTCTCCAATACTCACCAAAACTTACCACAAGGGTCTCAATACTGATAAGAATGAACTCTTCATCCGCAATGGAAGCATTGGATCGACTTTAATTTATTTAGAATTAAACACAAAATTAAGGTTAAGTAAACATACCTTATGATTATATGGAGATATTTCTGGTGGGTCTTTATCTCCTCTATGTCTTCCTGACTATGGCTCAAACATAGGACTTAGGCTTATGGAAGCCTCTTTGAAAGAGAAAATGGAATGGATGAGAGAATTGAGAGAACTCTTTTCTCTCAAGAGAGAAGGCACACCTTTGTTTAACCCATAAAGGTCTTATTTATAGTGACCACCTAGGAAACACTTTTCCCTCATTAAATAATATATATTTTAATTTCTAATATTAAAATATATATTTAAATTATTTGAATCTCATTCAAATATTTCAAATCCTCCTAATATACATTTTCTTATTTGAATCTCATTCAAATTTTATATAAATTTATATCTTAATACATTAATAATTTTATTTTATATTTAATGTATCAAATACTATAAATACATTTTTCCTTATTTAATATATTAAATACTAATTTTAACATTTCAAATTTTCTTTCAATGAAGTTGATCCCTAATTGTTCGTATGAGCTAGCAAGGAGACCTTATGGACTTACAGGTTATAAGCTCCAATGATACAAAATTAATTAATCATACTATTTAATTAATTAACTTTCATTCATTAACTATAGGTCACTCCACTATATACCTAGAGTCGCATTCTTATGCACTGTAGGACAATTTGTGTCCATAGATCTAATCCTTACATGCAAGTCGATCATCCGTGAGTTGTTCGTAATTACAGCTGGGTCAAAAGTTCATTTTAGCCCTGTACTTACATCTTACACCTTAATTACCATTGATCCTCTAACGAACAATTAGTTTATAATCCAACCATAAACTAAGTCCCTCTTGGGCCAATGAGAAGGTGTGGCCCCATTATTCAGGTCCCGAAATCAGCACTTAAGAGAACTACTCATCTACTTTCCCTATATAGGAAATAGTGAATTCCATCTAGTAGACATTATGTTCTCGACTCCTTATTTAGTCAAGTCCCTAAAATGGTAGGCTTATTGAATCCGCTACAATGGTCATTTTCACCCATGCAAATCAAAGCACGAGCCCTTACAAGCAGGAGTTCATAATTCACCCATGATTAAGATCGAGTCACATATGATCATTTTGTGAAATATTAATCTTCTCAATTAATGGATTTATGAAGAGAGATTAAATATTTTGTGGTCCAGTCTTATACAGACTCATTATATAGGATACCCCCACTCACATGTCTTCACATGAACGATTTGGATCAAATAATTTGTAACAATTACAAAGTGGGCCACATTAATAGTGTTACCAGGATAAGGCACCCAACATTATCCATATATTATAGAGCTTTTAGGTTATTTCTTGAACATGATCTTCTCGTATGTCAACCACATACTGTTCAAGATTACACTCACCTTGGATTTTTCATTTAATAGATAATAGAATATTGCAAATAAAATAATTAAATAATTATTAAATAACACATTAATTACAAGACTTTAGAGCACAAATCCCAACAAATACTTGCTGGTCAGCGACCAAATTGGCACGAAATTCATGATTCTAACACCGAATCGAAGTGAGTATCTTAGAAACTGGTCAAAACTTAAATATTAGACTTACCCACAACCAAAAATCATAAAAACTTGTAGAAAAATGAATCTTACCCACAGATTAAAGGTTCACTGGACCAGACAGTATCGTCTCACAGAATGGTAGTGCCACTGCTCGTGTTTAAAAATGGTGGGGTCGACGTTTCTGGGCATGGCTCGGAGTGGCTTGCGGCGGCTCAGTGTGGTGTGAAGCGGATTTGGGCATGCGGCAATCGTGGCATGCAGAGGTTCAGGCGTCAACGGTGTACGAAGGTGGTGGTAATGGTGGCTGTCGAAAAACACAACGAGATGGGTTGAAAAAGGAGAAGGAACCGTGAGGGAGAAAGAGGATTGAGAGATATGAAGCCCAAGGATTTGTGCCCACCAAAAGACAAAAAGGGTCTATTTAAAACCTCCATCCAAAAATCCTGAGTCATAATTTTCCTTTCCAAATTTACCCTTTTTCTTTAAATCAGATTTACAACCAGCCACCTACATCTATTGTCAACAAAAATTGATTTGGAAAAAATAAACCAAGCTTAACAATTTAATTCTCAAATTAATGTTCCAAGAAATATAATCAATAAATTAAAATTTACAGTACCTGAAATTATCTGGCATTAGAACTATTTATAGTTCAACACAATATTTGCAATTCGAAGATTCAAAACTTTGATCTCTTAATCTATAGTATATGCATTAACTACTTGAATGATGCTCAGTTTTGACAACTCATTGTAGATCTTGTACATTAATTTGTTCAAATTTAATTTTCTATATTTATTTGTTAGGACTTGGTTTTTTTTTTTTTTTTTAATCAGTGGGCTTTAGAAGATTTTTATGTTTTTTTTTTTTTTTTTTTTGGGGGGGGGGGGGGGGGGGGGGAGGGTGGAGGGGGTTGAAATTGGTTTAACCCAAACGAAAGTAGAAAATGAAACACTTATTTAAATTTAATGTTTCATTCAATAAAATTGAATGTTTAAAGTAAAAGTTGGTTTACTTGATTGAGTTTGGGAGTTTTTTACCAATTGAAAGAATTCCAACTTACTTTAGCATCGATCATATTAAGATTTGTTTAAATTATGCAAATGTCCCTAAATTTTAGGATAGATTTTAATTACGCCCTTGAACTTTTCAAATTTTCATTTTTACCCTTAAACTTTTAACTTGTTTTAAAACTATCATTCCACAAAATTTTCGTTGAAATGAAGATGAAAAAAATGATATAGTAGTGGTTTGTAAAATATGGTACATGAGGCAAAAATGACCATGTTTCAATCATGCCCTTGAATTTTTTAGTGTATATTTCAATTAGACCCTTACCACATGTCAAAAGTTTTATTTTAACCCTTAACCATTGAAATTGTTTCAAAACAACAATTTCATTAGCTTTCCTGCTTAAAATGAAGATGTAAATGCGATATGGTGGTCAGCTGTAAATGAACTATTAAAGAATCTTCGCCACATCCGAAATGATGTGATTTAATTTAAGGGTAGGGTAACGAATTTGGGATTTAAGGTAAAATGTCACTATCCTCCTCTCACAAACAAATGATTTGAGGGACAAATTCTTTTTAGGGAATAAGTAAATCATGAAGGACAAACAAAATTTGGGGCGTATATTTCACGATCTCACCATCTCTAGTTTGTTTTAGCATTTTTCAATTATACTTTTTACATTGATGAATGTTAAAATTGCGTGATGATAAAATTCCTTGACATAATACTTAGTGGCATTCATAATAATTTAGGGAAAAAATTAGACCACATAACAGATTAAAATTTCCAATTCCTCTTTTAAATTTATAAGAGCCTATTTGATATGCAATCCAAATTATGTTGTTTCTTGTTTTCTGATTCAATGAATTAAATGAATTTAGTAAATATCAGTTGGTAGATTTGTCTTTTTAAAACTATTTTTTTTGGATTTTGTGATTCAAACAGTAAAAAATTTGAAACACATTTTGATGTTTATAGTGTTTTTAGATTTTATATTTCAAATTTGAAAAATGCATATTTACACTTAAAAAAAACTTTGATAAATATACTATTTCATGTTATATATACATGTTAATTTTCTATTATAAATTATATAATAATGTAAAATAGTAATTGCACAAAATTTATAACATAAAATATGTTAATTTATTAATTAATAATATTTGATATTCAACTAAACATTTAGTTGGTAACTACAATATATTATTTAACACATTTTAAACAACTCTTAAAATCGAGATACAATTAATCTTGTTATTAATGGAAAGTTAGGGCGTTAGTAAGTTTTGGTTAAAAACAAGTGCATGTGACCTTTGGTCAGGAAACTTAGCTTGGTATGAGAAATCTCCCTCCTAAAGAAAATGAGTAACCTTGTACAATATAAGTGGTGGAAGAGAGCTTTGATAAGCTACCGTCTTACATCTACAAAAGAATTGAAGGAAATGACCTTATAAGTGAAGACAATTACTGACAATAGTTGTCAGGGAGCAAAAGAAGAGACTTTGTGGATTTATTAGTAAAGAGGTACATTGTCGATCTTATGAGCAAGTTTTAGAGGTGTGACTATGGAATTGAATCTATACATGGACCTAGTGAACTAGGTATTCAAGGAGTTCCTCGACACCTTCGTGATCGTTTTGTCGATAATATACTGGTCTACTCCAAGTCAGATGAGGATCACGGGGTTCACCTAAGACAAGGTATTGTCGACTTTGAGGGCAAACAAATTGTACGCCAAGTTCTCCAAGTATGAGTTTTGGCTTGAGCAGGTGTCTTTCCTAGGGCACGTGGTGTTAAAGGATGGAATTTCTGTGGACCCAACAAAGGTCAAGGCGATTACTACTTGGTCTCATCAAACTTCGGTCACTAAGGTGCGGAGTTTCTTTGGCTTAGTTGGATACTATAGTTGATTTGTCCAAGATTTCTCTAAGATAGCTTCACCATTGACTCAGTTGACCTGGAAAGGGAGATCTTTTGTTTGGAATCGTGCCTATGATACGAGCTTCTAGGAGCTGAAGCGAAGGTTGGTTTTAGCTCCTATCTTGACCGTACCTGATGGGACAAGAAATTTTGTGGTGTTGATAGCATGCACTTATGCTATCATATTTTCTGCTATTGATGCTAGTTTTGTTATGATTTTCTGAACTTTTATGCATATTTCTCTTGATTTTATAGAAATCGAGCTAAAAGAGCAAAATCAGGTGTTTGGGAGCATTTTGGTTGATTATGGAGCTATTTTGGGCCATTTTGGAGAGCCAAGAAGAGAAGAGATGATGCACTAGCAATTGGGGCTGAGAGGACAGCATTGCAATGCTTGAAATGGCGTTGGAAAATCGAAATGCATTGTGCAAACCCAAGAGCTAGCGTTGCAACGCTGCCCTATGGCTTTACAATGCTAGAAACGCGCGGAGAATTGAAGTTCCATCCATAGCGTTGCAACGCTACCCCTGTGCTGAAGGCAAAACGACTGCGTTTTACTACAGCGTTGCAACGCTGTCGCGACAGAGGGTATTTAGTCTTCGCTTCTTCTTCATCTAAAAGGAGGCCATTTCGAGGGCTTTAGCCCTATTCTCGATTCATACATATTTAAAGGTATTTGGGAGGATTTGTGAGCATTTTGGAGCGGAATTGAAGACCTTGGAGCTCGAGTTCGAGATTGATCACCTCGGGAATGCGGGATCGTCCTTCATTTGCACTTTCTTTCCCTTTTCCTTTCATTTATAGTTATTTTAGTAGGCTGTAATTAGGGATTTCTAAGTTGTATTTGATGAACATGTTTAGTTAATCCCTAGATTTCTATGAGTTGTTGTAATTCTTGGACCATTGTACTTAATTGTACTTAATTTAGTTTGTGATTGTGGTTTAATTAGTGTTTATGTTCATTTATGCATTGGGTTCTTAATGCCTTTAACAAAGCAAGGAATAAGGGTTAAATGATCGTTAGTTTAATTGAACTCGATAGAGTACATTAAACTTAGAAAAACGATGCATGACAATTAAATTCCGCCTAAGTGACATAGGAACATCGGAAAATAATTGAGGTTTAAAACGAAGGTTCGTTAATGCTGGGTGAGAATTAATTAATGAGACAGACACAAGATTTAATTAATTACACCTGAGGTTTGGAGGAGACTGGCAGGAGATTCTATAATTTTAGGCTTCTAGACTTATGAATTGAACACTTGGGTATGCCTAATTGCTAGCTTAATTAAGTAAATTAAGGTCGAAGTATGCAATCATCACCCATTGAATTACCTATCGATTTGTGTCTCCAATTTATTTTTCTTTCTAGGATTAGAATTTATTTTCTTGTTTGCTCTTGCAATGTTTTCTCTAAATAAAGTAAAGAAAGATTATTCACAGTACTTAATCGAATTAAACATCAATCTCAGTGGATATGATACTTGGTAGGAATACTGTTTTATTATTACTTCGATCGCATGTGCTTGCGTGTACTCCCGATCAAGTTTTTGGCGTCGTTTTTGGGGAAGCGATGAAGTTCTTTTTATTTGGTTAATATTGAGAAGAAATCAGGAGGAGTTAGTTTAGGGTTTTTTGTATATATTTTGTGCATATTTTTGTTTGTGGCTATTTAGGTTCTTTTATCTTGTTTTATTTTTATTTTTAGTTTTTGCTTGGTTTGTTTTTCTAAGGAGGTTGATTTGTTGTATGCGTAGTGATAAGGAGGCTAATCTTCTGCCTTTTGATCTTGAAATTGAAAGAACTTGCAGAAGGATAAGGAGAGAAGCTCAAATCACTATGGCAGAGCGTAATGATGAGGAGAGGAAGCCGATCCGTGACTATTTCCAGCCCATATTCTCGATGGACCATTCTGGGATTGTGTACCGCCCATCCAGGCGAACACGTTCGAGCTGAAGATGGGGCTGATTCAGATGGTGAGGAATAACTCATTCAAGGGGCATCATTCAAAAGACTCACAGTTACATCTCAGATCTTTCCTTTAGATCAGCGAAATGGTAAAGTTAAATGGAGTTTCTCCAGATGCCGTTAGGCTGTCGCGATTACTGCTATTTATTCTTCGCTTCATTTTCGAATTGGGGGAGACCATTTAGGGATTTTTATACTTAATTTTGATAACTTGCTTCCTTGGGACCTGTGGAGCTCGAGACAGAGTGTTCGAGAGTGGTGTTCGAGGCTCGAGATTGCAAAATTCGAGGCGAAAGTCAAGAATTCAACAACGACGGTCTTCTTCCCTATTATATTCTCTCTATTTTCTGCATCTAGGAACTTTAGGATGTCGTACTGTGCTGTTTTAATGATTTTTATGGGTTAAATTTACTTGTTTAGGGGTTAAGAGCACATTTGGGATTGAATTTGTGGATTAATTGTGATCATTGACTTTTAATTGCTTGATTAATTGCATTTAGTTGGATTGTTCTTAATGCTTCTATTTATTTGGCCAATAATTAGTTGAACTTAGTCTTAATCGAGCTCGACTGAGGAATTTATGATTGAATTAATTTAATTAACACCCTTAAATTGCCGATGTGACATAGGAGTAACAATTGACAGGTGAGGCTAATTTTGAGTGGGCTTATTCCAACTAATTAATCAATTAGCGCTAAGGACATTAGGCAAGCGATTAATTAAGTGTGTTCAAATGAGACCGATAGGATATTTCGACTGGTTATGCTCTAGGTTTATGCAATTAAGCTCGTTTAATTAACTACCATATCCAATTACCATAAGTCCAACCTAATTGTGCTCAATCCCCTAAACATTCCCTTAATTTGGTATCTCCAACTCTTTACATTGCTTTCCTTATTAGTTTAAATTCTTAAGCATCGTTCCTTTAGTTTGGGCCTTAAATAATTCCAATTTTGAGTATTCTTAATAATTAATTAGCTTTAAAAAGAATTTTCATATCAGCTTCCCTTGGGATTCGATACTTGGTACTCACATACCATTTTATTATTACTTTGATCGCATGCGCTTGTGTGCACACAGATCAAGTTTTTGGCGCCATTGGTCGGGATTGGTGTCTTTTAATTTGATTAATATTGTGGAGAAATTGCTTGCTTTAATTTAGAGGTTTTTATAGCTTTGTTATTGTTTTTCTTGCTTGTTTTTACTCTTGGTTTGAGTCCTGGTCCTTTGTTTCTTGTTGTGTTACATCATGTGTTTGGTTGAGCCTATTTTTAATTATTTAATTATTTTTAGATGGCTTCTAATAGATTTGGGTGGCCCTTTAGGGAATCTGAGCCCGAAGAACCAACACCACCATCTAGTTCTTTTCCTTTTAGTTATTCTTCTTTACATTATGAGCCTTTTAGTGATGGCTATGCATTTCATGGTTATCAAATGCCTAATTATTATGATACTGAACCTATGAGTTATTGAAATCCTGTGTATGGTAATGATGAATGCATTTGGACCCATGAACCATATCCTAATTATTTTCAGGAAGCCCAAGTAGAGAAAGAATCTTCCCTAGAAAGAATGATGAAAGAGTGTTTGGAGGACTCTAAAGCTCTTCATGCGAGCTTAGAAAAATTGAATGAGAGCCTTCAGACCTAAAGGGAGAGCATTAGTAGAATAGGTAGGACAGTGAATCAACTGGCCACTGATTCGCTTGTACTCCTTCAGGAGCATAATTCTTTCGATTCTACTGAGGTTGGGCAGTTGAGGGAATGGAGTATAAAGATAAGGGAAGAACTAGATAGTTTTAGCACACTCTAGGATCGAGTCAGCGAGGATGAGAGAGAGGATTAGCTTATTTTAGAAGAGTTAGGTCAAAGGTAGAGTTTGAGGTTGTAGGGCCTTGTTCTGTTTTATCTTCTGATTCTTCTCTTATTCCCAAGTGTTCTTCTTCTTATTCTCACCAGTTCGTATCAGATTCTTTGTTTTTTGATCTTTCTCCTTTTATGCTTTTATTAATTAAAAATATCAAAAATATTTGTGCTTCAGGATCCCATGAGAAGCTAGTAATTTTACTAGCTCTGGTTTGTTTTGTGGATTCTAGGAAGAGGGGCTCGAAGAAATGGGAGAATTTTTACGTACCTTGAGAGCCCACACGAGTCCCGTCTAGCTAAAGACATTAAATAAGCGCTTCTTGGGAGGCAACCCAAGCTTCTTTCAGTTGTCTTCTTTCTTTTTAGTTTTCATGCTTTTGTTTGTTGTTGTTTCTTTTAGTTTTGTGTTGATCTCATGTTCTTGTGGTTGATTATTTTTTGGAGCTCAGAAATTATATCTCTCACATTGCACCCAGTTGATCAGGCTGAATCGAGGTGCTCTGGCACTCAGGGTAGTATTGTTCTTCCTTTTACCTTTTTAATTGTCCTTATGCATGCTTAATTATATCTTATTAGTTGATACATTGAGGACAATGTATGCTTTAAGTGTGGGGCGATGTGTGTTGTTTTGATCTAAGCTTTGTTGAAAATTTTTATGAATTATATGATGATTCTGTTGCATCTGCGTGATGAGGACAGCATGTGATGTGTTCTAAATAGTGAATATTTTTGCAATTTTTGTGAAATATGAGAGCATGTCTTTGATATAAGTAAATTTAAAATTTTTGCTTTGTTTTTTGATAGTACCTATAAGTCCTATTTAATCAAACTTATTTCTTGTTAGTTAGAAGGATTTTATGTGTTTTATTATTATTTTTTAAGGATTCAAGCAATTCGCGTGTTTTTGAGAGTTTGCAACATTTCATAGTTAATTCAGACTAAATCGGAGATGATTCAAGCAACAGAACTTTTATACCAAATTTGACCAATCATATCATGATATTTTGAGACTCAAATATATTCAAATTTAGTGTCAAATCGAAGCTTATTGAATTATCTTTCCAAATATATAAGACTCACTATATTCTACTAAGAAATTTGAGAGTTATGATATTTTGAGTGATTACTACTCCTGCAAGAAAACTGTCGTACCCGAGAATACTTCATGCCAAATTTCGTTCCCATTATCTTGTTGATCACGTTTGGGAATATAGCCAACTTAGATACCATTTTAAAGCTCTCTGAAAGATATTTCCAACCATATAAATATCACTTCACTCCAAGTTTTGAAGAAGAAGTTACTGGCAAAATACTGAAGACTGTGCAATCCATAAACTTTCCTTATTTGCAACCTTCTATGTTTGTTTTGAGAATTTAGGAAAGGATTTTCGATTTTTGGATTTATTTTTAAGCATTTTGCAAGATAGAAAATTATTTGCTTTATTTTATTTTATTTTGAATATTATTCATTAATTGTTTTGGTAAAATATCTTTATAGAATTTAGGGTTTCTTACTTGTGCAAGTTGTCTACTTCAAGGCTATTTAAGCCTTCTTTTGGATAGTTGCATGGGGTCTCCTGGTGTAATATTTCTAAACAATAGTTTTTAGAGTTTTTCTCCCTTTTCCTTTACTTTTATTTTGGCACTATATCGAACCAATGACGAACCTTGGCTACATCATCATGATGAGCAGCTAAGGTAAGTGTTCCAATTCATAGGTCGGTGTACCCAATTGCAATGTTGTGAGGCTCGAACTTTAATGTAGTTTTCTTATAACTGCAAGTGTTCTTTGATTCCTATATTTATTTTATGAGCATGTATTTTTTATTGAATTGATGCCTCGATCGCTTTATATGCTTGATTGCTATTCATGATGCATGATCTTTAGTTGTCGTGTTGATTGAACCTTGTAGCGTTAGGATTATTACATGTGTGTGTTTTATAGGTTTCTATAATTGCATAGCTTGCATGTTTAATTCTAGGAATTAAAGGAACATCTTGGTTAGGTTGAAGTTATTTTATCTAACCGGTTTTTCTTGGTCTTTTCAAAGTACTTAATGCTTTTTTCTAAATAATTTGGAACAATTTCGTGCCAAATTGTTTAGGTAATTAACATTAATTTTGACGTTTGTTATAGTTGAAGATTTTAGGGGATTTGTTGATTTTTGGGGTTTCCTGATTAATTTGACCGAGTGCTTGCATGATTAAGTTAAAACTTTTTATATTCCTATGATTAATTTTTCAATTGGACGTACCTGTGCATTAGATTTTGGTAAGATTGATCTATCTTTATTTTTATTTGCTTATATTTTATTTTATTTGTAAAAACACAAAACCCCACTTTTTAATTATTTTCTTCTTTGCAAATTTAATTTGAGAAATTGATATTCGATTCCCTTAGATCGACCCGGTCCACTCAATGCTACAAGTAGCTTAAGATCTGTTTATAAATTGTAATTTGAGGAGCCCTCGAAAAGCTCGCGTCAAATTTGGCGTCGTTGCCAGGGAACCATTATTAGTTTCTCTATGTTAAATTTGATTTAAATAAAAAAATAAAAAACTTTCTGTTTCAGTTTTTTTGTGTTTTTACCTGTTGTTTAATGACAAAGGAATCTTATCAGTATTGGTTTAGTGGAGCTGCCTCGTACGTTGATGAGGTTAGTAAACTTAAATCTTAAATTTCTGATTTAACATTCTTAGTTCTTCAAATGGCTGTATGGAGACTACAAGCAGTGGAGACATGTAGAATTTGTTCGTTTCAAGGACACCCCACTGAAGCATGTCCTCAGTTGCAGCGGGATTTCATGCATAACACCTACACTATGGGTGAATTTCCTGGTCATCAAATGAACTATGAGCCTTACAGTCTCTATCTTGAATGGGATCAATCTAGCTTTGGCTATGGATACCAGGAGGAGCAGCCGAGCCAGTACTTTCAAACTTCAGACTCAGGTACGTCTTTAGAGGCTATAGTTTACAAACTTGCTAATAATACTCTCTTCAGTTTCAGCAGGAAAATCTCCAATTTCAAAAGGAGACTTGAGATGGAATGTGAAGCCTGGGTGACCAAATTATCCAGTTGGCTGATTCAATGAGAAGACTGGAGAGTGTACAAGAGCAACGCTCTTTTGACACCCATGAGGCAAGAATTTATGAGGAGATTGACATAGAAAGTGACGAAGGGGTTGTAAATTTCGAGTCATGCCAAGAATAGGTAAGTTGAAAAGTTAAGGAGGAGTCTAAGCTTACACCCAAAGAAGAGATTCAGGTGATAGAGTTGGAGGCTGAAAAGTCTTCACCTGTTCTATTCCCTTGCATTTCTCTTAATGTTGAATTTCCTTTTCTTTATTCTCATGAGTCCTCAAAGTCTTTTATTTCTTTTGAGTCAGTTGAGTCTTACTTTTTGCCTTTCATTCCTTATATAAAAAAAAATAGCAAAAATAATGATATGTCCGATACCCTGGAGAAACAGGAAAGCCTTCTAAACTTGGAAGGTTACATTGATTCAAGCAAGAAGGGACCGAAGAAAGTAGAAGAATTTTACATGCCCTGACACTTACGAACCCTGTCGAGCATAACGACGTTAAAAATTTGTGCTTCTTGGGAGGCAACCCAAGTTCTATAATTGTTTTATTTGTTTTCCTTTCAATTGTTTATTTCCTTTCTAGTTTGTTTTGTTTTTTTTTTCTTTTGTAGGTGTTGCACTTGGGAGGAGAAATTGAGGATAAAGATGCACCACTACATACAAGCTACCAAAAAACTAGGGGAGTTTTTCTATTCCTCTTGCTTTATGTTTGTGTAACTCTGTTTAGCGATACATTGGGGACAATGTATCAATTAAGGTTGGGGGTGGAGAATGTTAGATTTGCATGTTTAGGGTTATTCATGAGCATGTTGAGCAGTGAGCGTTAATTTTAAAATTTTTTGAGCTAAAATTGCATGGTGAGTTAGTTGCATATTAGGTGATTATGACAAGCGGTGCTTTAGGTAATTCCATTTGAAATGGTTGAAACTTGAAGATGCTTGCTTGATTTAAGCCTATTTTTAAAATTTTCTTTTGATTCCCTTATACTTTTTGAGCACTTAGCCCTCTTGTCTATGGTTTTGAAGCCTTGAGATTGGGTTATTTGGTCTAAATTCTTGTTGTCACCTCGAAAGATTTTAGGAATTAGTTTAAAAGTCTACTTGCATGATGTTAAATAACGTGAAACTTAGGAGTAATTGCATATTTTATTTTCCTTTATTACTATGATAAAATGAAAACTCGAGTAAAGAAAAAAAAATGATTGCGTGTTTTTAAAAGTCTAAAGGCAAAAAGAGCTACCTCTACTGTGATTAGTTAGGCCATCCATTGAGCAAAGTGCTCTACATAAGGGTCCCTACAGTGGATGTGTGAAAGCTATCGCTCATTAAAATAAGCAAAAATCTAAGTTTGAGGGTAGGCCTCCTCGGGGCACCTTAGTTTCCTGTTATCCTTTTGAGTGTAGAGAAGCTTGAGAATTGGTCTTAAAGTCAGGAGTAGGGGGAAAACGAGTTGAGGATCGAATAAAGCCTTCTCGGGCTTATAGAGACTTAGATAAGATGAGCTATACACACACACATGAGGGATGAAAGGATTAGTTTTAAAACTTTCATTTATTAAATGTGTTTGATTGTTTTCTTCCTTTGCAAATATTTTGTTTCCTAACGCATTGAGATTAGAGTCATTGATATGCAACTGGTCAGTCATAGGATTGTTTAGTTCTACCTTGCTCGAGGACTAGTAAGATTGAGGTTGGGTGTGATAGGACCTATAAAGTCCTATTTAATCACACTTATTTCTTGTTAGTTAGAAAAATTTTATGTGTTTTATTATTATTATTTAGGTATTTGAACGATTCTCGTGTTTTGGAGAGTTTGAAACATTTCGGAGTTAATTCGGACTAAATCGGAGGTGATTCAAGCAATAGAACTTCTATATCAATTTTGACAGATCATATCATGATATTTTGAAATGCGAATATATTCAAATATAGTGTCAAATCGAAGCTTATCGAATTATCTTTCCAACGGTCCAAGACTCATTACATTCATACTAAGAATTATGAGAGTTATGATATTTTGAGTGATTACTACTCCTGCTAGAAAACTTTCGTACCCGAGAATACTTCGTGCCAAACTTGCTGATCACGTTTGGGAATATAGCCAACTTAGATACCATTTTAAAGCTCTCTGAAAGATATTTCCAGCCATATAAATATCACGCCACTTCAAGTTTTAAAGAAGAAGTTACTAGCAAAATATTGAAGACTGTGCAATCTAGAAACTTTCCTTATTTGCAACATTCTATGTTTGTTTTGAGAATTTAGGAAATGATTTCTGATTTTTTGATTTGTTTTCTAGCATTTTGCAAGAGAGAAAATTATTTACTTTATTGTATTTTATTTTGAATATTATTCCCTAATTGTTTTGGAAAAATATCTTTCTAGAATTTAGGGTTTCTTACTTGTGCAAGTTGTTTACTTCAAGGCTATTTAAGCCTTGTTTTGGATAGCTGCATGGGGTCTCCTAGTGTAATATTTCTAGACAATAGTTTCTAGAGTTTTTTTTCCTTTTCCTTTACTTTTCTTTTGGCACTATATCGAACCAATGATGAACCTTGGCTACATCATCACGATGAGTGGCTAAGGTAAGTGTTCCAATTCATAGGTTAGTGTACCCAATTGCAATGTTGTGAGGCTCGAACTTTAATGTAGTTTTCTTATAATTGCAAGTGTTATTTGATTCCTATATTTATTTTATGAGCATGTATTTTTTTATTGAATTGATGCCTCGATCGCTTTATATGCTTTATTGCTATTCATGATGCATGATATGTAGTTGTCTTGTTGGTTGAACCTTGTGTGTTTTATGAGTTTCCATAATTGCATAACTTGCATGTTTAATTCTAGGAATTAAAGGAGCATCTTGGTTAGGTTGAAGTTATTTTATCTAACCGGTTTGTCTTAGCCTTTCCAAAGTACTTAATACTTTTATTTAAATAATTTGGAACTATTTCGTACCAAATTGTTTAGATAATTAGCATTAACTTTGATGTTTGTTAAAGTTGACGATTTTAGGGGATTTGTTGCTTTTTGGAGTTTCCTAATTAACTTGACCGAGTGCTTGCATGATTAAGTTAAAACATTTTATATTCCTATGATCGATTTTTTAATTGTATAAAACCGTACATGTGAATTGAATTTTGGTAAGATTTGATCTATCTTTATGTTTATTTGCTAATATTTTATTTTATTTATAAAAACACAAAACTCCCCTTTTTAATTATTTTATCGTTTGCAAATTTTATTTGAGAAATTGATATTCAGTTCCCTGAGATCGACCCGGTCCACTTAATGCTACGAGTAGCTTTGGTTTATAAATTGTAATTTGACTAGCCCTCGACAAACTCGCGTCAATTTTCTTGCAAGTTATAAGCAACTAGCCTATATTTTGGTTAGTCTTCAAGGCTTAGAGCAGTTTTATATTTTTCAGAACTTTGTTGTCATTCCGATAAGCTTAAGCTCTAGTTTGATGGTTGACTTGCATGATAGGGTGTAATGTGTTACTTAGGTGAACGAAAAAGCATGTTGATTTGTCTGCAAGAAAAAGAAAAGAAAATGAGCTCCAAAGAAAAATCATTTTAGTAAAAGAAAATAATAATAATAATAATAATAAGCTTGTAATGTATTGAAAAGAGTCGAGGGTAAAAAGAGCTACCCTTGTCGTAATCAGTTAGGCAACCTATCAAGGGAGTGTTCTAGGTAAGTGTCCCTACGATGAATGTGTGAAAGCTAGTGCCCTTGACATTAAAGTGATGCAAGTTTAGCTGGACATTTTGTTTATTTTCAGGCACCTAGTAGCGTATTACTTTCTTGAGTGTAAGAATGCTAGAGAATTGGTGCTTAGGGTCAGTGTAGGGGAAGATGAATGGAGGACTCTATAAACCTATTTTGGGCTTGTAAAGACTACTTTAAGAGGGTTATGCACACACACACGCAAGAGATGAAAAGCTTAAATTCAATTTTGCTTGATGAAAAGTTGTGTTCGAGTATTTCCTTAAATTGTTCTTATTTGTTATTTGGAACATTGAGGTTGGAGTCATTCTGATGTAATGATCAATTCATATTTGTGGTTTTGTTTTGCTTTGCTCTGGACTAGTAAAGATTTAAGTGTGGGTGTATTTGATAGCATACACTTATGCTATCGTATATTCTATTATTTATGCTAGTTTTGTTATGTTTTTGTGGGCTTTTATGCCTATTTCTCTTTATTTTATAGAAGTCGAGCTAAAGGAGAAAAATCAGGTGTTTGGGAGCAGTTTGGTTGATTATGGAGCTATTTTGGAGACAATAAGAGAATAGATGATGCATTAGCAATTGGGGCCAAGAGGACGGCGTTGCAACGCTTGAAATGGCGTTGCAATGCCCAAATGCATTGTGCAAACCCGAGAGCTAGAGTTGCAACGCTGCCCTGTGGTGTTGCAATGCTAGAAGAACGCAGAGAATTGAAGTTCCGTCCATAGCGTTGCAACGCTACCCCTACGCTGAAGGTAAAACGACTACGTTTTAGGACAGCATTGCAACGTTGTCCCAAGTATTGCAACGCGAGCGTTGCAATACTGTCGTGACAGAGGGTATTTAGTCTTCACTTCTTCTTCGTCCAAAATGAGGTCATTTCAAGGGTTTTAGCCCTAATCTCGATTCCATACATATTTGAGGGTATTTGGGAGGATTTGTGAGCATTTTGGAGCGAAATTGAAGACCTTGGAGCTCCAGTTCGAGATCGATCACCTCGAAAATGTGGGATCGTCCTTCATTTGCACTTTGTTTCCCTTTTCCTTTCATTTATAGTTATTTTAGTATGTTGTAATTAGTGATTTCGTTGTACTTAATCGATTAAAAAACAATCTTAATGATTATGATACTCGGTAGGAATACCGTTTTATTATTACTTCGATCATGTGCGCTTGCGTGTACTCCCGATCAGGTGTACAATGATGCATCTAAGAAAGGTCGGGGTTGTGTGCTGATGCAGCAAAGGAATGTGATTGCTTACCCTTCCCGACAATTGAATTACTATGAGCGTAACTATCCAACTCATGATCCGGTGTTAGCAGCGGGGGTCGTTGCTTTGAAAATATGGAGATATTACTTGTGTGGAGAGAAGATCAAGATCTTGACAAACCACAAGAGCCTCAAGTACTTTTTCGCCCAAAATGAGTTAAATATGAGGCAGCACAAGTGGTTGGAGTTGGTAAAGGATTATGACGTGGAAATCCTATGCCATCCAAGCGAGGCGAACATTGTTAACGATCCCCTTAGCAAGAAGACAACTCATACCTCGACGTTGATTACTAGCTAGGCTCACTTCCGGATTGACATGGAGCGAGTATGGATAGTAGTGATGATGGGAGAAGTTACTGCTCAGTTGGCTCTCAATTGACTGTTCAGTCGACCTTGAGGTAGCGTGTTATAAATTCCCAGCAGGAGAATCATGGTCTTGTTGATGCCATGCACCAAGTTGAGTCAGGGAAAGAGAACGTTTTCTCGTTGGCAATGGATTGGGCCTTTTATTTAGAAGACGATTATGCGTACCCGAGGTTGATGAGCTCAGGAACGAGTTTTTTCCTGAGGCTCATAACTCTCCATTCTCGATGCACCTGGACAACACCAAGATGTATCAGGATCTGAAGAGGAATGTGGTAGACTTTGTCAGTAAGTGTTTGGTTTGTCGACAGATAAAAACTCCGAGATAGAGGCCAGCAGGTTGGTTGCAACCCTTGAGTGTGCTATTGTGGAAATGGAAAAATGTGTCTATGGATTTAATCATAGGGTTGCCATGGATGGCTAAGGGTTTCACAGTGATCTGGGTTATTATTGATAGACTAGCCAAGTCGGCTCATTTTTTGCCAGGAAAGTCTACTTACACCATGGAGAAATGGGCACATTTATACTTGAAGCAGGTAGTCAGACTGCACGAGGTGCCTTTTTCGATAGTGTCTGACAGAGATCCTCGTTTTACATCAAACTTCTGAAGAACTTACAAAAAGCCTTGGCTACTCAGTTAATGTTCAACACGAGTTTTCATCCTCAAACCGATGGACAAATTGAGAGGTTGAAACAGACCCTACAGGATATGCTGCGGGTTTGTGTATTGGACTTTGCAGATAGTTGGGATACATACCTACATTTGATGGAGTTTACTTATAGCAACAGTTATCAAGCAACGTTTGGCATGACACCTTTTGAGGCTCGTTTTGGGAGGAGGTACAGGTCCCCTGTGTACTGGGGTGAGGTTAGCAAGTGTAAATTATTGGGATTCAAACTGGTTCAGGTTACGACTGAGGCAGTCTAAAAGATTAGGGCTAGGATGTTAACTGCACAGAGTAGACAAAAGGGTTACGCCAACTCAAGGAGAAGGGACTTAAAGTTCATAGTCAGTGACTACATGTTCTTTAAAGTTGCACCGATAAAATGAGCTTTGAGGTTTGGTAAGAAGGAGGAACTGAGTCCCAAGTTTATCGGTCCATTTGAGATCTTGGATCGGATTAGCCTTGTGGCATATGGTTTGGCTTTGCCACCCTCTCTCTCTGTAGTTCATGTTGTGTTTCATGTGTCGATGTTGCGGAAGTATATGCTAGACTTGTCACATGGAATTGATTACGAGCTCTTACGCGTGAAGGGGAACCTGAGCTATGAGGAAAAGCCATGCAAATCATGGCAAGGGATCAAAAGACTCTTCGTAATCGAGAAATTTATTTGATTAAAGTGCTTTGGCGGAACTACCAAGTTAAGGAAGCGACTTGGGAGCGAGAATAGGAGATGCGAGTTTTGTATCCTGAACTCTTTCAAGATTAGAAACATTCGAGGACGAAAGTTCTTAAGGTGGGAAGGTTGTATAGCCCGACTTTTTTAGGTAATTAGTTCCCAACTTTGAGACTAATTAAGGATCAATTTTTGTGCTATTTTGGTTAAGTTAATTCAATGTTAAGGTTTATTTGTTGTTTATGATTTATAAAGTGGAAAAAGAGAGAGAGCTAAAAGATGTTGGGGGGCATTCTTGTAAATAAGAAAGTGTTAAGCCAAGCTAACCCTAAGTTTTGTCCTCATGTGAAGCCACACGCAACCCAAGGTCAGCCTCATCTTCATCTTCTTCTTCCTCATCCTCTTCTCTTTCTTCACGAAAGAAAACAAAAAGAAACCCACCAACATTGTTGGCTCCCTCTCCTTCTTCCATAAGCTCAACTTGGCGCTCTGTTGGGATTTATGCCTTAAAGCCTCATAATTAATAATTTATGTAATAATTAATAATAATTTTGATTATTTTATTTGCAATACAATACTATTCATTATATGAAAAATCTAAGGTTATTAGTGTAATCTTGAACAGTATGTGGTTGATATACAGGAGGATCATGTTCACGAACTAACCTAAAGGTTCATAGTATATGGATAAAGTTGGGTGTCTTATCCTGGTAACACTATTGATACGGCCCACTTTGTAATAATTACAAATAATTTGATCAAAATCATTCATCTGGAGACATGTGAGTTGGGGTATCTTATTCAATGAGTTTGTGTAAGACTGGACCACGAAATATTTAATCTCTCTTTATAAACCCATTAATTGAGAAGATTAATATTTCATCAAGATGATCATATGTGACTCGATCTTAATCCTGAGTGAGTTATGAACTTCTGCCTGTGAGGGCTTGTCCTTTGATTTGCATGGGTGAGAATGGCTTTTGTAGCCGATTCAATATGCCTACCATTTTGGGGATTTGACTAAATAGGGAGCTGGGAACATAATCTCATTAAGATGAAATTCACTTCTTCCCATGCAGGGTGAGTAGATAAGTAGTTCCCTTAAATGTTGATTTTGGGACTTGAACAATGGGGCCCCACCCTCTCACTGACCGAGAGGGACTTCGTTTGTGGTTGGATCATAAACAAATTGTTCATTAGAGGATCAGTGGTACTTAAGGTGCAAGATGTAATTATAGAGGTAAAACGAACTTTTAACACAGTTGTAATTGCGAACAACTCGTGAAGGATCGATTTGCATGTAGTGATTATATCCATGGACACAACTTGTCCTATAGTGCATAAGAGCGCAACTCTAAGTCTATAGTTGAGTGACCCTAGAGTTAATGAATAAAAATTGATTAATTAAAGAGTTTATTTAATTAATTTTGTATCATTTGAGCTTATAACCTGTAGGTCCATAAGGTTCCCTTACTAGCTCATAGTAACACTAAAAGATCAATCTAGTTGAAAGAAATTTTTGAAATGTTCAAATTAATATTTAATTTGAAGTGTTCAAATTAATATTTAATATATTAGATATATTAAATATAAAAGAGGAAAATATATTTATTGTATTTGATACATTAAATATTAAAATAATTAATGTATATTGGATACATTAAAATAATATATATTTATAAAATTTGAATAAATATCGTAGGAGATTTGAATGAGATTCAAATAAGTATATGATATATTTTAATATGTTAGATATTAAAATATAATATTTTAAGTATGACAAAGATTTGTCCTTAGTCTCTATAAATAAGACCATTGGGTTGAGCAACACGCATCTCCTCAATAGAGAATTAGAGAATTCTCTCTAGATCTATTCGTCTCCAATTCCTTGTAGATTTTCTTTCAATAGGCTCCCACAAGCCAGTCTTGTGTTCGAGTGTTAGCCATGAAGACTTTGTGGAGAAGATAAAGACCCACTAGAAATATTTTCATATTTACTCAAGTAAGTTTTCTTAAACTTAAGTTTTTTTTAGTTTAATTTTAAATAAAATCAAAGATGATCCAATGCTTCCACTGCGGAGTGAAACGTTCATTTCTTCAATTGGTATCAGAGAGGTATTTGAATTCTATTTAGAATTAAGGTTTTGTATCATGGGTATTTTAATTTCATATATGGTTTGCAAATTGATTGTTTAGGCTATTTGGCATTAGATTTATTATTTTGATCTTTCTTGTTTGGTGACCAACTTTGATTTGAATTTCAATTGGATTTAGTTCCAAACAGAACTTCAAGTAATGCCCAAATTTTATCCACTTTACATATGAATTTGATGCATATTCCTTTTTTTTTTTTTAATTTCACTCAAATTTGATATGAGATTGACCTATGATTGTACCCAAACTTTCTTCATTTGAGATCAATGACTTAAATTTGAAATTTATTTAGCACAAAATTTGGAATATGCCCAAATTTTTTAAAATTCTACCAACTTTTGGAAATTGGTTGAATTTTGGAATGATATTTGAATTTGAATTTTAGCCAAATTTTAATTTGGGATGAAATATGGATTTTGTCCTTTTTTTTTTTTTTGAGATAAAATTGAAATTCTATTAAAATTTTGAGTTTGAATAGAATTTGAAGTCTACTTTACATGAATTTGAAGTAAAGTTTGAATTTGAATCTTACTCAAATTCTAATTTGAGAGAAAATTTGGATGGTGCTCAAATTTTAATTTGTCGAAAGGTCTCAAGATAATTCAGAATTTGAATTAAATTTGAAGTTCAACCTAACATCCCATAAAAAATTTTCATTTATATCTTCCAAAATTTGATACCAATTTTCTCATCTCATTCAATGCCTTCTAAAATTTGGGTTCAAAATTTAAGCCAAATATTTTGGTCAAATTTGGTTTAAAACAAAATTTTTGGCCAGATTTGAATCGGACTTCATCTATGAATTGGGACGAGATGGAAGTAAAGATCACAGTGAGTAAGAACCTTCAGATATGCTTTTGAATTTTTGTTTTACTTACACCACTCTCTTAATAAATTCTTCAGGCATATTCAAGACAATTTTAAAGGCCTCTCCTATGTCTTTTTTTTTTTTTTTTTTTAATCTCTTTTCTTTCTTTAATGTCCCCAAAATTAGAGACATCACTTCCTCATCCCTTCTTTTCTTCTCCCTTTTTTTAAATGACTCATCCATGTCAGACTTTTTTTTTTTTTAATTTCTGCCGCCTAAAGCAATTGGGAAAACCAAGTTTTTTTACTTTGTTTCCGCTGGCGGTTGTGAGTTATTGCGTCGTAGTCCCAGCCGAAACCGACGTCTTCAAGTCCGCCTAAAGAGAGAGAGATGGGAGAGAGGGAGAGTGACAAAGAGAGAGAAATTCTCCTTTTCATTTTTTTCTTTTGATTTTTTTAATATTTTCTTTTTTTTTCAAACTTACGTATGGCATTTCTTTTTTTGTTTTCTTACTTTTTTTTAATTTTTTTCATTCTTGTTTTTTTTTTTTTTCAATTCATTCATTCTTATCTTTTGAATTGTTCTTTATTTTTTTTGTTTTCCTCTCTTTATTTTTTTTAGAAACTTTATTTGACAATTCCTTTTTCTTGAGGAATACTTTATTGCTCATTACCTAGAGAGCAAGAGTTCGAGGTAATTCAACTTTTCCTTCTCTCTTTTCTTTCTTTCATTTTATTTTTATTTTTTTTTAATTTTGAAGCTACAATGCCAATCTTAGCACGAGTACACTTCCCTGGCGGTTCTAGGTGTACTTGTAGCTACCATTGTTTGCAGTTAATTAGCTCTTGTAGCTACGACACTCTCCAGTCTTAGCGCGGATACACTTGTGGGACCCTGGTGGTTCTGGGTGTACTTGCAGCTACCCTTGTTTGCATTTAATTAGCTCTTGTAGCTACGACACTCTCCAGTCTTAGCATGGGTACACTTGTGGGACCCTGGCGGTTTTGGGTGTACTTGCAGCTACCACCGCCCTTTGATGTTAGCTAAGGAACACTCAACCCTAATGAGGCCTACGGTGTTCCTGTAGCTCCATTGCTCTTTGATGTTACCTCAAAGACAACATTCAAGGTAAATCATATCTTCCTTCTAATTTCTTTTTTTTTTTTTTGCTTTTTTGTTTTCTTTATATATATATATATATATATTTTTTATTTTTTTATTTTTTTTTTTTTGCAACTGGATTCTTTGATATTTTATCAATGACACCACTATTGCCCTGAAGCCTCATGACTTGGTGAACGAGTGAGTGACGATGAACAAAGTCTTCCGACTTGGTAGAGGAGCGAGCAACAACGGATAGAGCCTCCGAACTTGAGATGGAGCGATGACGAATGAAGCCTCCTGACTTGGCAGAGGAGCGAGAGTCAATGGACAAAGCCTCCTGACCTGGTGGAGGGGCGAGCATCGACAGACGGAGCCTCCTGACTTGGCAGAGGAACAAGCATCGACGACGAAGCCTCTTGATTTGGTGAAGGAGCCAGCGTCGCTAGACAAAGCCTGCTAACTTGGCATAGGAGTGTCGATTGATGGAGCCTCCTAACTTGGTAAAAGAACGTTGACAGACGGAGCCTCCTGACTTGCCAAAGGGACGAGCGTCAACGGATGAAACCTCGTAACTTGGCAGAGGGACGAGCGTCAATGGACGAAGCCTCTTGACTTTGCAAAGGATCAAGCAACAACAGACGAACCCTCTTAATTTGGAGGAGGAACGAGCGTCATCGGATGGAACGTCCAAATTTGGCAGATGATCAAGCATCAACGAACGGAGCCTCCTAACTTGGCGAGGGAGCAAGCATTGCTGAATGGAGCCTCCTGACTTGGCAGAGGAGCAGGTGTCGATGGACGAAATGTCCTGACTTGGCAGAGGAGTGAGTGACGACGAATGGAACTTCCTAACTTTGTGGAGGAGCAAGCGTCGACGGACGAAGCCTCATGACTTAGAGACGGAGCGACGAAAAAATCTCAAAATTTAGAGAGGGGGAGCAATGCTCGATTCCTAGACATAGAGGAAGAGAAAAGAACAAACCCCAAACTTCAAGGAGGAGTGAAGTGCGACGACAATATACAATTGGTTAATATATATCAGTTAAACGAATGGTATGACCATTGAGTAGAAAATTAAAAACTTTCTCAAATTATCTATGGATAATGAGAAATTTTTGTGTATGGAGTTAAAGATTTGATCGTTACAAGTTACACTGGTTCTTACAAAGATTTAGGAAATTTATGTAAAGATAAATTTTAACGTAGGTAGTGGAGTATGGTATACAAATTAAATTGTTTTGCTTGTGAAGCAACAAAAAGACTTGTATGACTCAAATAGTTTCTTAAAGATCTAAAAGGTGTTTCAGATTGGATTTAGTTTATCCTATATATTATGATAAAAGTAGTGCAAAGACTAATATTAAGGAAATTAGAAAACACCAACGTACAGAGAATCAAATTGAGAGAGAGAAAGCATCATGGTAGTGACCAAGATGGCTTTTAATGGCAGTCGTTTGGATCTATATAAAAAATACTCTCTAGGCTAAAGTGTTTGAGGGTCACCTAGAATGTCTGAGATTACGAGACATGTCTCATATTTGCTAGGGCAAGTGGGTGAACATGTTGGGTATAGAGTATGCCCTAGGATACATGTCTTGCCAACTTTAGTGCAAGTGGGAGATTGTTGGGATTTATGCCCCAAAGCCTCGTAATTAATAATTTATTTAATAATTAATAATAATTTTGATTATTTTATTTATAATATAATATTATCCATTATATGAAAAATCCAAGGTTATTAGTATAATCTTGAACAGTATGTGGTTGACATACGGGAGGATCATGTTCAAGAAATAACCTAAAGGGTCATAGTATATGGATAAGGTTGGGTGGCTTATCCTGGTAATACTATTGATATGACCCACTTTGTAATAGTTACAAATGATTTGATCCAAATCGTTCATGTGGATACATGTGAGTGGGGGTATCTTATACAATGAGTTTTTGTAAGATTGGACCATGAAATATTTAATCTCTCTTTATAAATCTGTTAATTGAGAAGATTAATATTTCATCAGGATGATCATATGCGACTCGATCTTAATCCTGAGTGAGTTATGAACTCCTGCCTGTGAGGGCTTGTCCTTTGATTTACATGGGTGAGAGTGGCTTTTGTAGCCGACTCAATATGCCTACCATTTTGGGGACTTGACCAAATAAGGAGCTGGAAACATAATCTCACAAAATGAAATTCACTCATTCCCATATAGGGTAAGTAGATGAGTAGTTCCCTTAAGTGCTGATTTCAGGACTTGAACAATGGGGTTCTACCCTCTCACTGGCCTGAGAGGTACTTAGTTTATAATTAGATTATAAATAGATTGTTCATTAACGGATTAGTGGTACTTAAGGTGCAAGATGTAATTATAGGGGTAAGGCAAACTTGTGACTCAATTATAATTACGAACAACTCGTGAAGGATTGACTTGCATGTAATGATTATATCTATGGACACAACTTGTCCTACAGTGCATAAGAGTGCAAGTCTAGGTCTATAGTAGAGTGACCTATAGTTAATGAACGAAAATTAATTAATTAAAGAGTTTAATTAATTGATTTTGTATCATTTGAGCTTATAATCTGTAGGTCCATAAGGTCCCATTACTAGCTCATAGTAAACTATAAGATCAATTTAGTTGAAATTTTTTTTTGAAAAGTTCAAACTAATATTTAATATATTAGATATATTAAATATATAAGAGGAAAATATATTTATTGTATTTGATAAATTAAATATTAAAATAATTAATGTATATTAGATACATTAAATAAAAGATATTTATAGAATTTGAATAAGGTTCAAATAAATAAATATCGTAGGAGATTTGAATGAGATTCAAATAAATATAAGATATATTTTAATATATTAGATATTAAAATATAATATTTTAATTATGGAAAAGATTTTCCTTTGGTCTCTATAAATAGGACCCTTGGGTTGAGCCATTAGACACAACACATCCTCAATAGAGAATTAGAGAATTTTCTCTAGATCTCTTCCTCTCCAATCCATTATGGATTTTCTTTCAAGAGGCTCCCACAAGCCTTGGTCCTGTGTTCGAGTCATAGCTAGGAAGAGTTTATGGAAGAGATAAAGATCTGCCAGAAATATCTTCATATTTACTCCAAGTAAGTTTGCTTAACCTTAATTTTTAGTTTAATTTTAAAAAAATCAAAGACGATCCAATGCTTCCGCTGTGGAGTGAAACGTTCATTCCTTCATTGAGGTGGATCGAGCTAAGATTTCTGTGGCGCCTAGGCTTTGTAATTTTTTTTTTTTAGCTTTCAACTTGAAAATCTTTGACCTTTGGCTTTCAAAATGAAATCCTTGATCACCTGCAAAAATAAAAGAAATGCATAAATTAAAATCTAAAAAATATAGAAAAACTAACCAAAAACAACCTAAATAAGATATAATAAATAAATATAAAATGAACTTATCAATGGTTCCTTTTGGCGTTGAGCTATTAAAAAAAATGAAGTTTTTTAATCACATTTAAAATGGACTCAATTAGAGGGAGAAAGATATTTAGAAGATAGAGTTTTAGTTGAAATGGTGGGAGAAACCACATATTGTAAGAAAAGGTATGCACTGCTAAAATAAATAACATTTTTTACTATAAAAAATCAAATATTGGAAAAGTTGAAAGAGAGAGGATAAGTCAAGGGATTTCTTCATGTGATGAATAAATTAGCAAGAGAAAAATTGTGGAAGAGTGAGGTCAATTAAAAGTGTTGGTCATGATCTATAGAATATAAGCTAGGAAAATAAGAAAGAAAAAGATTGACTAATGAAAGGAGCCAATTTTCATCCTCAAATGTAAGAAATCTATATAGAAAGAATTGTACCTAGCTAGTTTCCATTATCTTTGGTTTCTTTTTCTTCTTTTTTTTTTCTTTTTCTTTTTGTCTCTTTCTCTTCTTCGCTCATGTCCTAGCGTTAAATTTCCTCAATGATCGTGAAATAAAGGCTCCAAATTTTGCTTGTCCTTTATGTTCTACCTCATTTCGAATCTGACTAAAGACTCTTTGATTTTATTTTTTTTATAGCTCACCACCGTGTCATGTTTTCATCTTCATTTTAAGTGAAGAAACTCACAAATGGTATTTTGAAACAATTTCAATGGTCAAAAGTTAATATGAAAATTTTGAAATGCTAAGGAGAAACTTGTTAGCTTTAGCATATGTACTACTATTTTACAAGTCACCGCCATGTCACTTTTTCATCTTCATTTAATGAAAAAGTTGATAGAAGGGTAGTTTTGGAATAAGTTTAAAGTTGAAGGATAAAAATTAAACTTTTGAAAGTTTACATGTATAATTGAAACTTATTCTAAAGTCAAGGGTCATTATAATTTAACCTTTATAGAATAGAACTTTAGGATAGCTGTGAAGAGTTAGTCAGGGGTGTTGAAACCTAAGGATTTGTCCAACAAGCCTCAAACTTGAAATCTCCATTATTGATCACCATTGATGGTTCTGGGTTGTTTGTTAATCAGGTTTTTGCTCTACTTCTGAGGCCAAACAAGGATCACAAGTACATAATCCATGGGAACATATTTACTGTCATTCCATGGGATACAACGTGATAATTCTTGGCATCATCAACGTCTTTTAAAGTTTGAAAATCTTAAAGTCCCAGTGGTCCTCGAAGCCATTAAGGGGGCGTTTGGCCCATGGGTTTGGGTTGGAATGGGTTTCGGTTCCAAATCCAAAACCATGTTTGGCACAAGGTGTTCAAAACCCTTGGTTTTGAAACATAACCCCATGGGTTACAACAATCCAACCCCATGGGTTTGTGCCATGTTTTCCTCTTCCACTTGTCATTTTTCATTTTCGACAACCACTTCGACAACAAATTCGATGACAACTCCGACGACCACCGACAACGACAACTCCGACCACCGCATCGGCGACCCGACCACCACTGACGACTACCTCCGGCGACCACTTCGATGAGAACTCTAGAGACCAATCTGACGACCACCCTTGCGACCTAACCACCCAACAACTTGACACCTCGATGACCCAACCATCCTGACAACCCGACTTGCCCGAACCACCGCCAATGACCATCTGACAACCACTTCGACAACCCGACCACCTAGCAACCGTTGCCGACAACCACCTAGTGACCACTCCGATGACCCGACCACCCCGATGACTACTTCCACGATTACCCCTAAAACCTGATAAACTCAACCACCCAAAACCACCGTTGACGACCACCTGGTGACCACCCTGGTGACCCGACCACCTAGCAACCCGACCACCCTAATGACCACTCTAACAACAACTCCAATGACCCGACCACCAGACAACCACCCAACGACCACATGGACGACCTAATCAATCATATGACCACTCTAGCGACCCGACCACCCAACAACTACTGTCGACAACCACCCAACGACCACTCCGACTACCTGACCACTGTGCAACCACTACCGGCGACCACCTCAGCAACCCAACCACCCCATCAACCTGATCACCCCAACAACCACTCCAACGATCACCCCAGCGACTCGACCACGTAGTCATTTTTTAAAAAGTTAAAATAAAACTAAAAATGACTACTAAACAAATTTTTAACCCAATATATTTGAAATAGGTTTCAAAATACTGTGCAAAATAGAGTTTCTAATATTTTAATTTCTAAAATAGAATTCGAATTTTATAACTCATTTATGCTTGAAATAGATTTCAAAATACGGTGCGAAATTTTGTTTAAATTCCATAATTTCTTAAATAGACCTCCAATATTTTATTTTTTTAAAATAGAGTTCCAAAAATATGTTTATGAATACTTTGTAAATAGAGTTTTAAATTCCCCAATTTCTTAAAGACTTCCAATTTTTTAATTTCTAAAATAAAGTTCCAAAAATAGGTTTCGGAATACTTTTTGAAATAGAGTTTTAGATTCCTTAATTTAAAAATAGAGTTCCTAAAATAGTTTTCTGAATACTTTGTGAAATAGAGTTTTAAATTCCCTAATTTTGTTAAATAGACTTCCAATTTTTTAAATTTCTAAAATAAAGTTTGATAACTTTTCAATAGAAGAGTTATTCCTGTTTAAAAATCTCTTATTAAAGTATGATTACTGTGTGGAAGTGTAAGGGAGAACACCTAGAACCTGACCCCCCATGGACGACAACTCGATGCTTTCATCACCTTCAGCTACTACTTAGTTTTAATTCAGTTTGTGTTTTGGACAACTATTACTATTTCTTTTCTTCATTCCTTTCAGCTTATGTATTATGATATTATGAACTTCGGACCTTCATTTGCATTATGGATTTCCTTTACTCCAGCAACATCATTCTTCTTTCCCACGTATTAATTATTTAAAATATATGTCCTTACTAATGTTATTTAATTTTACATCATCATGAATGGAGTGAATGAGATATTTGTACAAACTACGCATTCATAATTAACTATGCTTGAAACAATTGATCCACATAATTGGTTAAAATATTAATATGCAATTCAGTAAACAATTATCAAGTAAAAAAAAATGGATATGAAAAAAAAAACCTTAAAAAATTATTTTAAAAAATAGCCTAAACAAACCCAGCCTAGCCCAACCCAACCCTGAACCCCAAACACAGGTTTCAGCAAACCAACCAAACCCAACCATGCACCCCAAACACAGTAATCAGGAACCCCAGGGTTTCTGATTCCAGCCAAGGATTTCCAGGATTCCTGATTCCAAACCAGCGCGCCAAACAGCCCTTAAATGGTTCATAATCATCAAGAGATAGAGATCCACTAAAGGTTCAAGAGTTATGATTTTTACTACTATAGTTCTTTGAAATTGTTTTAGGTGGGGCAAAGGAGTTTCTAGGCGAAGGAGTTTTAAATTCTCTTGTACTCACTATTGAGGTAAGTAGCCTAATTGGATAGCCCTTTAATGCTTTGGACATGGAGTTCATGAATTCTGTATGCATATGTGATTGAGTGCCTTTGAGTATGCTTATTTCTAGCATGTGCTGGAGCATGATTGATGTTGGATGATAGGCTTAGTAAAGGGCTTAAGTAGGGGCTCACTTTATTATATTTTGACATGGTATTTCAAGGAGTTCGATGACTGAATTGAGTGGGTTGCAATAGTCATTATTACTAGTATGGTATTCAAGGGGTCTCAGTCGTATGTACGTTTTCTAGAATTAACTTGTTAGAGCTTGGTTGTCGAGATGAGCCTTGGAATGCATAAATGACTATAATTGTAATTCCTCTATAAGCCTGAATGTACGGATAATTGATTTAAACTGAATGAACATAAGTGTTTGAGCTATCTGAGATGTCTGGTTAGCTGCAGAATGTAGATTACTTGAGC
Organism: Trichosanthes truncata; assembly: GCA_033996785.1. Lineage (NCBI taxonomy): Eukaryota > Viridiplantae > Streptophyta > Magnoliopsida > Cucurbitales > Cucurbitaceae > Trichosanthes > Trichosanthes truncata. The sequence goes on from MU867261.1 coordinate 15,861,464, forward strand.
TATTAGACTGAATAGTAAATAATGTCTGCTCGGGATGGTTGGATGTTGTCTGAGTATAGAATGCCTAAAACGCTCGAATGGTTGGCTGAAATTTAGCTTCTTGATATGTTGGAGGGGTTGACTGCGTGCAGTATGCTTAACTTGTCTGGGTGACAGTTTAGAACACCTTAAAGATATACAATGATCAAGGTCATTACCCATCTTCCTTGTGTTTAGAGTAGTTCAGGATGACTAGTTGTGTTTAACATGTTTAATTGTGCTTGGATATAGATGGGAGAGTAATGGCCATTTTGATTCCTAGCGTGTTTAGGGGGTTAGCATTGGAAGGAACTGCTTAGGGTTGTACGCTGTAACTTCCTAGAAAAAAGGAAAAAGTTGGTTGTCTTCGTGCCAGCCTAGAAGATAAATAGCCAATTAGACTAACTTGTTAAAGGTCGTGTTCGTGAAAAGTTTAGGCGAGCCTCGGTTCAAGTGTGATTGAAGCATGATTACCCGAACGCTTATGTACCATGTTTGGTTGAATAAGCAAGAGGTATAGTCGGTGAGTGGTTGTTCCGAGTTTGTGCCTGAACCATGTCTACCGACGTGTGTTTGTTGTTGTGCTCATATTTTTGGTTATACTTGAGAGCTATGAGTTGGATTTGTGGGAGAGCTATGGGTTGGATTGGTGTTCTAAGTGTGTTGCGTGTGAGAAGGTCGTTGGTTGGCATCACTTACCCTTTCCCCACTATGTTTAGTATGAAAGTTGCTTTCCTTCATGTTTTGTGCTAGCTTAGGATGCGATTCCCCCATTGTCTGTGCTTGGAAACATCGGGCCAGATTGAGGGTGTGGTTCTAACATGGTGGGTGGTTTTGGTATAGTGAGTTACTCTGGAGGTTTCAAGAGTGTTGCGAATAAACAAAAGTCCGTTAGGCTAGTGCTACCTATCCTTTCCTTTCTCCCCGTGCGAGCATGTATTCCTAAGACATTGTGAGATATGATGGGCATGAGGGTTGCTTTCCCTTTTTTCTTGTGTTAGCTTAGGGGGCGATTCCCCCACAGTGTTTAGAATGAGGGTTGCTTTCCTTCATTCAGTGTGCTAGCTTAGGTGGCGATTACCCCACAGTGCTTAAAATGAGGGTTGCTTTCTTTCATTCGGTGTGCTAGCTTAGGGGTGATTCCCCACCGTTTCGAGCATGGCTTAACTTCATTGTTTTGCTCTAGCCAGAGGGGGAGATTCTCCTAAGATTGTAGGCGTGAGGGTTGCTTTCCTTCACTGCATTGGGCCTAGGTTACATGATTCGGAAGTATAGCACGAGGAAATACCAAAGAGGGGTGGGCTTAGGATAAGGTGAGTAGGCACTTAGCTAACTAAAGTGAATGTTTGAGACTGAGTAGGAGCCTGTGAGTTGGGGCAGAGCCCTTCTTTGTATGGTTTTGAACTTTGGACCCTTAAGTGGGCTACTTACTAAGTATGTTTATACTCACTCTTGCTACTTTGTTTGTATTGCAGATGGTGCACAACCACGAGGCGGGTGACAGAGGCGATGATTTGACGAGGCTATGGAGACACCACCGAAGTTCTGTCTCTGTGTTTGGTGTCTAATTTTGTACCTTTGTTCTTTATTATGTGGTTGGCTTGTAAATCCTAAACTTCTTTTGTTTCCATGTGTTTGGTAGAATTCCTTAGTTCTCGTGTCTGCTGTGGTTGAACTCAGCATATTATTCGTAGTTTGGTGGATGCTGAGTAGTCTCTCTTAAATATAGAAGTATTCATATCCCTTTTAGGTCCTTGAAAAATTTTGGTTTCCTTGTAGTTACATCGTTATGTTGCCGAAATTTCAAGCATGAATGGGATAACTCAGTTGTGCTTCCGCATTAGCGTGTTACACGTCGTCCTTGTTTGTGTCTTCATTTCTGAATTCGTTGCCAGTGAAGGCTCTATATTTCCATCTCTTCGATCATCCACTTCTTATTTGCACTAGAAACGTGGTAATTTCACATTGTTATATTGAAACTGGATTTTGATTTTGATTTTGATTTTGGATCTCTTAGTTTTCTTGACAACTAATTGTAATAGGGTTAGAACTATCTCGAAAATTACGAAGTTAGGTCAAACACACACTGATATAAAAAAAACAATTTTAAAAGTGGTACCAAACAATCGAATCCCACTACCTCTTCCCCTTGTTCTTTAGTCAAAAATTTGTTTACAATATTTTTCTTTTGATTTGAATTAGAGTTTTGCTTTGGAGAAAGAGAGCAGAAGCAAATGCTATATGATAAGAGTAAAGAGAAAATGTTGTACGATAGAAGCGAAGGCTGGGATATTTTGTTTATGATGAGAGAAAAAGAGTATTGTGTGTTGTAGAGGTTCACGAAGGAATTTGATTCTCAACCTGGGGGAAAATCTAGAGCCTCTTTGATAGGCAATCTGGATTCAGTTTTATGTTTTTGAATTCACTGAGTTCAGTAAATATGCATTTGGCAGATGTGTTTTCGAAAACTATTTTCAAATTCTTTGATCCAAATAGTGAATATTTTAAAAACAACATTTTTATGTTTTCATTATATCTAGATTTTGAATTTGAAATTTTAAAATGTAGAATTATATGAAAAAAGATAAAACTTTAATAAATGTAATATTTCATGGTATAAACTCAATTTATTTGTGTTAAATTAAAATATGTATAATATAATATATTATAAATTATATGATATTGTAAAATAATAATTATACAAAATTTATAACAAAATACATGTTCATAAATTAATTAAAAATAATTTATATTCAACATAATATTTAGTTTTGCAACTACAACTAGTTTCATGGTCTATAACTATATTATAGAATACATTTTGAACAATTGTTTAAACTAGAATTCAATTTCTAATATGCTACCAAACACATATGTGAAAACATGAAATTTAACTCTATTTTCATTGAATCTCTTATTTTCAAAATTTTGTTTTCAGATTGTCACCGTTTGTTGAAGGACAAAGAAAATTCGAAAGGTCTCCAGTGAAGCCACGTTGCACAAATCCTCCTTTAAACATAAATTTGTAACCTGCTCACAATGATTATGTTTTGTTCACCGGTACACATTTTACCTTTTTGTTTATTTCTCTATTCTTCTTTTTTGCATAATTCTGAATACCCTGAATTTGGGTAAATTTCTTGCATTTGAGTCTCTCTACAGTGGAAAATTATAAAGCTAGCAGTGATTTTACCATTTTCAAGAGTCTGAAAATGTCTGATTTGCAATATCTTGGAAATTTATGTAAAAGTAAAACTTCAAATTTACACAAATCCCGATGATAATTGATATGGGAGAAGAAAACATATATACATACTAAAAATTAATTATATTTACTCTGTAAATACTATCCTTTTGTATAATATAGAGTGCATATGAGTTCGATAGCTATGGGAAGTTCAAACATTCTTTCATGTGCTTAGAGCATTAGCAACATCTTGAAATGATTTTTTTAAAGGCTTATTGCACATAATTTCGGATTTTTTAAATAAAAATAATTAAAAATTTCAATGTATTCACAGTTTCTCAATTATTGTTGAAAACTAAAATGTTCATCCAATTACATCAAAACTTTTTAGTCTTAAAAAATACAATGTTTTGATTTTGGGAAATAAAGAATAAATATGAACATTACAAAAATTAAAGAACTAAATATACTAAATGGTCATTCTTACTTTGGTCTTTAATCTTTTAATTCTCATTTTACCCTTAAGATATTAAAAAATCTCAATTATGAAACTATATAATTTGATTGTCGTTGAAATATGTCACTGACTTAGCCATGTCGGTGTGCTTCGATGACATAGTCATAGTGATCAAGTGATATGCTCGAGAATAAAAACACGGATAGATGACTATTTGAGGGGAGGCTTGGTGTAGTCCTTCGTTCGAGGGGGTGATTGTTGAGAGTGCTTGAAATGAGGCATTTTGGGTGAAACCAAAAACAAAGCCATGAGGGCTACCCAAAGTGGACAATATCATACCAACGTGGAGGGTCGTTGTCCCTAAGAAATTGGTATCAGAGCAATTTTTGAGTTTTATTTAGAATTAAAGTTTTGTGATGGTGGGTATTTTAATTTTGCATGTATGTGATATGTGGTTTGCAAATTAGTTGTTTAGGCTCCTTGGCATATAGATTTATTGCTTTAATTAGATCTTTTGTAAAATCTAAAAGGTTTAGGATTTTGTGTAATTTTATTTTTAATATCCTTGTATTTTTGGAGAGAGAAAGGAGAATTAAAAAAAAAAAAAGCTCACATGTGCATCTGAAATTGAAGTCAAAAGAATTGATGGAAGATTGTTGGGCTTGGGCCCATGCAATTATTTCACAATTGCAAGTTTAAATTCAATTTTATGGAGATAATTATGAAGACAAAATAAATTGGATTAGAAATTGAAATTTGATTTCAATTGTTTTTGATATTGGAAATCAAAACAAGCAATGTGAAATTAAAATTAGATTTCAATTGATTTTGAAATTGGATTTCAAAAAAAGCCGCATGAAATTGAAATATGATTTCAATTATTTTTTTAAATTGGATTACAAATAAGTGGCGTGAAATTGAAATTGAAATCTTAATTTGTAATGATACAAGAAACGAAAAGATATTGAAGACCAAGATATGTCTTGGATTTAAATTATTGTAATTTAAATTGTTTTCAATTTCTTAGGAAATGTCAATTTTGCTAGCTTTAATTTAATTATGCATGAGATGTATGTTTTAAATTGTTTGTTTATTGCATAAAGTATGTCATTTAGATTAAAATCTCATCATAGATTAAGCATTATCATTCATCTTAATTAATTTTGAATATAATTGTTATATTAAAAAAAATTGATTAGGTTGTTTCCTAATAGAATTAAGATTAATTTTTTAATATAATTGTTATATTGAAAAATTTGATTAGGATGTTTCCTAATAGAATTGAGATATTTTCCTAATAAGTTTATATTTTCATAGCTTTGAATATAATTGTTATATTTGGAAAATTAAATTAGGATATTTTCTTTCATAAATGAAATCCATGTTTTTCCTAATAGGATTATGATATTTCCTAATGAGATTAAGATTTCCTTAAAATAAAGATATTTCTAATTCATGCTTTAAATAATTTAAATTTTGAATTTAATATATCTTTATTTGTTTCTAATAAGATTAGAATTTAGGATAATCTTTTAATTTAGTTTTAAAGGGTTTAAAATGGTAGAATTTCAAGATTATCCGTAGTTTAAAATTTTGAATTTAATTTATCTTTTATTTTTTCTAATAGAATTAGAATAAAATATCCATGATGATTTTTTAATTTGTTTTAAAGGGTTTAAAATGATTGAATTTTAAGATTATCCAGTAAGTAAATTATTTTTTTAATAGGGCTAAAAATATTGTTTAAATTCACTTAGGTTTATTAATATAGTAATTCATAGTTAATTAAAGATTAATGAATTTGAAATAAAAATTGACTATAAGGGAACTCTGTCTACGGAAGGTTCTATCTAGACTAGGATATTTAAGCTAACTGAAAGGGAACACCTCTAATTGGGAACCGACTTGGGAGTTGAATTAGTCAAATTTTATTTAATTTCACTAACCATGCTCATAATGTGATTATTATTTTTTAAATAATTTAAAAACTTGGTAATAAAATCAATCCAACCAACATAAGGGTTATGAAGAATAGATTGCGAACTTAGATAATTGAGATTAACCTAATTTGTCTAAGTAAGAGAAAACCTATGTCAAAATAGTAAGTGGGAGAAGGATATGTGACAACACATCCTACGGTCTCCATCATTAGTTCACAACGTGAGATCCATGTGGGGCCTCGTGGTGGCTTTTGGACCGTCCCCCTACGGAAGGTGTTTGCATGGGTCAATATCAGAGTGAACTCCTGAGAATGATAGGATTGTAGTTTTGTTTCCAATACTTGACCTACCCTATGGCGACACTTGTTGGGATAAAACTACGAGATCTAAAATTATGGGTCACACTTACAAAGGGCTCATTAAAGTTGTTAATGATGTCCTTGACCAAACTAATGGTAACTAAATATTATAGGAATAAGAGTTATTTTGGTATAAAACTTGGTTGAGATTGTCTCAGTTTAGTGAATGAATACTTGACCAACCCTATGGAGACACTTGTTCTAATTCAGTAAAGTACCATAACATTAGAAATGATTTATAGGGTTCTTTTTTCAAATTGTTTGATTTATATGCTAAAATTGAATAGATAACTGTTTGCATGATGTTAAATTAGATATATATATATATATATATATATATATATACATTATGTCAGTTTCTCTCATAATTTTTAATTTTATTACTGAAAGTCAAAATTGAGCAATTTTATTACTTAAAAAAGTAACATTAACACTATAATGGTAGTGTAAAATTTTGAATTGTCTTTATTGAGAAATGTTCTCAAAACCTGTTGCTAATGCTATTCGAATTGTTCGTGAAGTAAATGATTAATATATCAAAAAGTAAACGAGATAGCTTGTGCGTATTCTCCTAGTTGACATGTTAGATATGAAGTTTAGAAGATAAAGAACATAACAACAACATATGAGATGTTGAAGTCAACATAAGCTAAATTTAGAAAATTGTCTAAATGATCTCGAAGATTAAGTATTAAAAAAATCCAAGAAAAGAGACCAAATGACTGAAGCTATATAAAATGAAATAGTTCCTAAATTAGCTAGGACAGTCATAATGAAAGTCTTTGTCGTTTCTTCCATGAAGCGAATCTTTCTTTTTTGTATTGTTTTCTTCTCAGGCAAGGAGGCAAGGAGGCAAGGCTATGGCTTACCAACGGACTTACGATACTGCCTGGAACACCAAATAGCCGCAACAGTCCTCCGCAACAGGTCCTTTGAAGAAAACGCCGCAAGATTGAAAGTTCGAATCGGGATGAAATGTTTCTTCGTGTGTCTTTTGTTGTGCAAAGCATGTATTTACTGAAGAAATCGGTTCGGAATATACATGGATTTCTTCGAAACTGTACAAATTTAAGAATTTACAAAGAAATAAAATTTACAGAAGAAGAATATACATCTACGATTTTTTTTTTTTATTGGTTCAACGGGAACCATGCCGTCCTTTTAGGAGAAGGATCTCCATTTGAAGAAAGATATCTGCTTGCAGATATCAACTTGAGTAATTTTGAGTAAATTTGTAGTTTAACGACTTTTCGGTATAATCAGTGATTAATTGAGTAAAGTCGTAGTTTAATGACTTTGCGGTCTCTTCGTAGTGATTAAGGATCACTAAGATTGATGTCGTCATCGTCTTCATCAATGATCGAAAGTGGTGGAGATGATGACCTGTTTGAGTTTGAGTTCTAGAGGAGAACTTTTTGAAGATCAGCTTCTGTGGCTGTTTGAGCAAGGCAAGCAAGCAAGGCAGCTTTATTTTTCTGGAATTCTTGTTGTGCTTTCTTTGAAAAATCTTGATTTTCTAGTGTGTTGATAAACCAAGATTTGATTTGAGGAAGATTAATGTTGGTGACATTAAATTTGTCCCACCATTTAATTTTGAGGGTCTTCACCAAATATTTATGATTAAGGTGAAGGTTTTGAGTAGTCAAGTTCCAGCAAAAGATCCATGGAACTTGGAAATGAAGGGAAAACCTAAAGGTTAATGGATAAATGTTTTTGAATATATTTTGAAAAAAATAATGGAATGATTCCTGAACAGGGGCAGGAAAAATTTCTGGAGAAAGGCCAAAGTTATGCCACCAAGTCATAAACCATATAGGGTATTGGTGTTTATGAGCCTGTCGGCAGAACTGGATGAACCAAGAGTGGTTAAAAGCACGGTACCAAAGGACGGTTGTCCATGCTCTTACATAGTCTCTATATGAGTAAGATGGTGGATCATACCGAATTGAGAAGCGTTTTTCAGTATAGATTTTTTTATTACACCTTTGAGGAGTAATAACTCTGAAGATTTTGAGTTTTGAGTAAGAAATTACGGAAGGATTATTCCTGCCCGATATATGAGTAATTTCAGCAGATTTTGAATCAATAAGAATTAATTCATAAAACTGCCGTGTTTTTGAAAGGATTTTCGGCATGAAACAACAATCACCCGGATAGATATGGGAGGTTAGCTCAGTAAAGCTTTCAGAGTCCCATTCTGGTTCGATCGGGATCTCAGTGATTACATGAGCTTTTTGAAAATATCCTGAAATTTCAGGTTTTGGAGTAAAACGTGTCGGTGGAGACACAACAGAGTTGTAGGTTGAAGAGCCTGCAACAGATGGAGTGGCTGGTGGAGCAGAAGGTTCTTGTATCCTAATTGAGGTAGAACGACGTTGAGCACGTGTTCGTACTGGAGTAAAGGAAGTATCGGGAAGAGCAAAATCCTCGATACGGACTAGAGTAGTTCTTTGAGTATTTGATGAAAAGGCGGTAGCCTTTCCCTTTGAAGTGGAAGAGGAAGCAATTCCTTTTCCTTTTCTTGAACTCATGATGAGTTTTTGAAGATGGAAGCTTGAATATGAAATTAAGTTTTCTGATGAGGAAGATCAGACTAAGCTGCAACCTCAGAGCATACTAACTTTCTTTCAGAATTTTTGAGAAGAGGGAGGTTCTCTAGAGAGAGAAATTCTCTCAGGAGGAGAGATAGTGTTTTTTGAGAGATGTTCTCTCGAAAGATAATCTGCAAGAGGGTTTTGAGACCCTTTTATAGACAAAATTTGAAAATCAAAACATGATAATATTGCTTGCCAACGGGCAAAAACCTATTTTGAAACCAAATTTTTGACATCTTTTTCTAAAATAAATTTAGAACTTTGAGAATCGGTTTTTATTAAAAACGATTTATTGATTAAATCACCTTGAAATTTCTGGACGCATAAAACCATAGCCAGAATTTCTTTTTTCACTGTTGAGTAAATTTGCTAGGTACTGTTCCACACTCCGGAGTGGAAACGTACTATTGATTCCTTCTTATCGAGACACTGTTTAAGGATTCCTCCATATCCAATGTCAGACGCATCGGTCTCAACGATAAGGTCTGCTTTTTCATCGATAAGACTTAAGCAGGGAATACTTTTGACTAATTCTTTTATCTTTTGGACCGCTTCTGTTTGAGTGGGTCCCCATGGAATAATTTCTTTCTTCAACCTTTGAAAAAGTGGTTTGCAAATAGGTCGAAGGTCTTTGATAAAATCTGAAACATAATTTAGACAACCCATAAATCTTTGTAACTGAGTTTTATCTAAAATTCGTCAGGAAAATTTTGAGTGAAATCTAGAGATCTTTGAATAGGTTTTAATAATCCTAGATGGATATCAAAACCAAGAAATCTAATATTTGTTTGAAAAAGTTTTAGCTTTTTGGCTGAAACTACTAAACCATTATACTTTATGGTTTGAATAAAGCTTTTTAAATGGCTAAAATGTTGATCTATATTTGATGAAAAGATTAAAACATCATCAATATAGATAATTGAAAATTCTTGAATAGGTTCCAAAATATCATTCATGATCTTTTGGAATTCGGATGGAGCATTTTTTAACCCGAAGGGCATAACGTTCCATTCGTATTGACCAAAAGGTACATTAAATGCTGTTTTGTACCTATCTTGTTCGACAATCTGTATTTGCCAAAATCCAGATTTCATATCGAACTTTGAAAATAATTTTGCATTGGAAATTCTTTTGAGTAAATCGTTTTTGTTAGGAATTGGATACCTAATCCATTCCAAAACCTTGTTTAAGGGTTTATAGTTGATTACCAGCCTCGGGACACCTCGTTCCTTTTCAGCTTGGTTATTGACATAGAAAGCAGCACATGACCATGGGCTCTTGGATGGCCTTATCAGCTTTCTTTTGAGTAATTCATCGATCTCCTTTCGGCAGTGGCTTAATAATTCAGAATTCATCTGGATTGGCCGCTCCTTTGTTGGAATATTCGATTCTTTGAAGTCTTTTTCATATGGTAAAGTCACCATATGTTTCTTCCTCGACCAGAAAGCATCTGGATGAGTGGAGCAAATTTGTTGTTCAATTTGCTTTTGAATTGTCTGGATTCGTCTCTGGACTCCAGGTAGTTGAAGTTGTTCTTCAATTTTCTTGAAGCTGACTTCTTCTTTCAGATAGTCAATCTGCTTCTTCTTGAGGTTGATCTTATCAACAACATTAAGATTACTTTCTCTTAATGGGTCGATAAATTTAAATATAATTTCTTTATCCAATATATTCCAGTTAGCTAATTGTTGCTCCACTTTAGCTATATGGAGTAATTCATTTGTAGGGCTGGCGAGTTCGTCAGCATTTGACTCCGCTTTATGAGCATCGTCTTCTTGAGTAGTTTGAGCCAATTGAGTAGATGAAGAAGAACTCTCTCCTTTGAGTAATTTTCTTGGTAACAAAGATTTGAGTAACTTAGACATAATTCATCAAATCAACTTAAAGATTAAAGGTAAAAATAATATTGTTTAAGAACAATAAAATCCTTCAAACGTTTCTCTCTCCACGAACTACCCAACTGTAGATTGGAACACGCAGCTTACCAACGGTCTTACGCCTTGCTGCCTGGAACACCTTGCGCTTACCAACGCCTACCAATGGAAGGGCTGACGGAACGACCACAGAGAGAAACTTGAGAAGAATCGTATTGAATTTAATCAATACTAATTTTAACTCTAAAGTTTAAAAAGATTTAACAAATTAAATCAAAGAAACGCAAAAATTTGAAACAAAGGAAATTGCTTCAAAGATTGGAGTGTTGATTGAATAATGAGTATGGCTCTGATACCAATTGCTCCCAAATCCCACAATCTATGCTCAGACTGCTAAAAGGATAGGAGAATTAGGATCTTTGCAGAATACAAGTGTTTTGCGAATAGATAGCTTAGAGAGATATTTGCTTCTTCTCTTTTGCTAGATTATCCGCCTCTGCCTATTGAGTACAATTTGGAACTCTTTTATAGAGCCCGGACTCCAAACGTAAATTGAAACAAATTAAGTAAAAGATAATGATGAAAGAATAAGACAAGCCCTTATCTCAATCATCTTTATGGAAAGCAGTGTAAAGTAGGTTTGGCCCGACAAGTTACAACTTCTCGTCAGAGCTTTATGGAAAATAAAATATAAAGGACAAGGCTAATAAATGCCTTTGTCTAAAAAGTCTAAAGTGAAGAAAATAATTAACATAAAAGACAAAAGGTAATTAATACCCCTTTGTCTCAAAAGTCTAAAAGGAGAAAAGAAAACGTGGGAAAGAAAAGTAAAGAAAAGAGAAGTCAAAAAGGCTATATGGACAAAGTCTAAACCTATATACCTAAAAGTCTAATTTAATAATTACAGATTTGAAAAAGGAAAATGCTATCGCCTAATGAAGACAGAGATAGCTCCAAGAGCCTTAAGGGGTTCCCCAAAAGGCAAAACCATACTCCTTGAAGCTAATGTTGCGAGATCTAATATTCAGGTCCCAAAAACATTACACTGGTCAGACATAACTCGGAATTCTCATTGGATACTCGAACGAGCTATCGCTCCAGCAGTACCACCTCCGAAGTCTGCCACTCAACTAGTTGAGCATCCAGATGGAACTGTTGAAATAAGTTTCACCCTAGAAACTCCATCAGTTTCAAAGGTCTCAACTTTTGCTCCATCTAGGCAAAGTGCCTCAGATTTTGAAGGAGAAGCTTCATCCTCCAAAAGCTTCGAACCTCAAGAACCATTGAGAAGATCTTTATCTGCAAAGATTAACTCAGTGGACTTTGCTCCTCGCATACCAGAAACAACATATGTGAGGACAAATTCTCCTACTCAATCAAAAATGGATGTCAGAAGCCAATTTAATGAGCTCAACGTCATATCTGAAGGATTCAAGGTAAACGTGGAATTCTTGAAAAAGGATTTCAGGGACTTGAAATGGAAAATGCCTAGAAAGTTTTTCTTCAAGGCATATGACAAGGAAGAAAGAGAAGAATTCAAAGCTACATGGATCTCTACCATGGAAGCCCTTGAACAAAATATTCCTTTCTTTCAATGGTTGGCTAGCCGAGAAAATTATGATGAGCAGGTGAACGTTATAAAAGAAACTCTCTAGAAGACTCAAGAAGGAGAAGTTTCTAGTACTCATCCACCCATGGAACAAATTGAATTCAGAAATTCCAAGGGAAATCTAGTTGTTGCCTCTTCATTCAAGCAACTGTCTTTGGAAGAGGAAAACAAAAACCCCTCTAAAGGAATTCGAGGAGTTTTTGCTTAAAACAACTTCACAAACAAGATGCTATCCACTATGGCAGAGCAAATGGATCGTATTGAGGAGAAGGTTTTCACTCCTCCAAAGATTCAAAAGCCTCTTAGGATAGGATCATCTGGAATCCCAATAATTGAGGATACTCTTTCAAACTTTGGAAGGATTCCAGGAGGGTCAGTTCCATTATTAAAAAGCAAAGAAGAGATCTTGCTTGAATCAATTCAACAGGAGCTCAACAAGCTTAATGGAAAGTCTCCTCAAATCAACGTACTCAATGATGACGAGATAGCTGATATAATTACAGAAATGCAGCAAGCAGCAATCTCAGATGAAGAGCCTAGAGTAATAAATAGAATCTCTATGCACTCAAAAAGTAACCCAAGGACTTATTATCCGAGGGCTACTCACCCAGATCTGACAATAGAAGACCGAAATCATGTTATTGCCAGTTCATTTGATGGATCATCCATTTATGAATGGAATATTGGCGGTCTTTCTCAATATTTGATCATGAATGTTGTCCAAGAAATGTTTGTTTCTAACGCAGCATACACTTCAAAAGGAGCAACTGATCATCAAATTGCCAAGCTTCTTGTTGCTGGATTTACAGGCATTCTAAGAGGATGGTGGCAAAATACCTTTTCTGATGAAGAAAGAAATCAGATTCTTACTCATAGATCTTCTGTTGAAGAATCAGATAACTCAAGAACAGTAAGAGAAGTTGGAGAATCTTCTTCTACTGCTCAAAGTAGAGCAACTGGCGTTACTGCTGCAGCTCTTTCTTCAGCACTAGCGGCTACATCACCCACAAGAAGAGGGTATAAAGATGATGTCGTAACCACTCTCTGCTTTAGCATAATCAAAGCTTTTGTTGGAGACAACAATGATTATGTTAATCAAGCAGGTGAATACCTTCAAAGACTGACTTGTCCAAAGCTCCAAGACTTTGAATGGTATAAGCAGACTTTCCTAACAGAAGTCTACAAGAGAATGGATGCCCATAGCCCGTTCTGGAGAGAAAGATTTATAGTCGGATTACCAAAAATATTTGGCTTCGAACTATTACTTCATCTCCGAGAATTTTACAAAGGAGAAATTCCATGGAGCTCGGTCACTTATGGCGAGCTTTGTCATTTCGTCATCAGCCAAGCAGGAAAGCAATGCCTTGAAACTGCTCGGCATGAAAAGCAAAACAAGTCCAAAGAAAGAAAACAAGAATTTGGGCAGTTTTGCAAGATGTATTACTATCATCCTGAAGCTCCATCTGTCAGGAAGAAGAAGAGGCTTAATCAAGCCAAAGTTCATTACTCAAACTATCGGCAAAGATCCAAGATTAGCAGACCACATGCTAAGGGTCCTTACCGAAAAGTTCAATATAGTAGGAAGAATCCTACTGTTAGTAGGAATTTTTCAAGAAGACCTTCTTCAAAAGTCCAATGCTACAAATGCAGAGGATTTGGGCATTATGCTCCAAAATGTCCCATGAAGAAGAGAATCGACGAACTTAGTATCGAAGATGATATTAAGAATGAGCTACTTCAAATAGTACGAACAGATTTTGAAGATTCCATTTATGAAGATTCAGAAGAAGATCAAGTACTTCAACTTCTGGAAGAATCTGATACAGATATTTCCGAAGGAGAGTTACCTCATGAACCTGACTGTAAAGGAGGAAGATTTTGCGGTTGCTTTAACTGCATAAATGTCCTAACTAAGGATCAGGAATTACTATTTGAGGCGGCTGAACAAATTGCAGATCCCAACCTCAAAAGGAATATACTCATTCGCCTGAAGGAATCTCTTCATAAAGAAAAGGAGAATGCTTCGGATGATACTCATTATCCGAACATCGAAGATGTCTTTTCCCTTTTCAAGAAGGAAAGACAAGAAATCAAAGCTTCAGATTTGAAGTCCGAGATCAATAAACTCAAGGAAGAGGTTAAAAAGCTTCGCCTTGATTATCAAAAGGACATAGCACAATTGTCCATCGAAGTTGCTATGATTAAGTCAAATCAAGCAACTACTTCAACAGCTCAAGCAGAGGGAGAACTTTCGGAATCTTCAGCAGAAGAAGAACAGTTCTTATCCACCTTGCAAAAAGTCCAGTATCAGAAATGGTATGTTAAGGTATCATTACAGGTACAAGACTTTTCAATTAATGCAATTGCTCTAGTTGATTCAGGAGCAGATCAGAATTGCATTCATGAAGACATTATTCCTTCAAGGTATTTCGAGAAGACAATGGAAACCTTGAGAGGAGCAAATAATCAGCCTTTATTCATCAAGCACAAGCTTCCAGAAGTGCATATATGCAACAACGGAGTTTGCTTTGTGACCTCATTTCTATTTGTCAAAAACCTAAATCAAGCAGTGATTTTAGGTACACCATTTATTACTCAATTATATCCATTACAGGTAACAGATGATGGAATCTGTTCAACAATCTTGGATAAAGAAATTATATTCAAATTTATCGACCCATTAAGAGAAAGTAATCTTAATGTTGTTGATAAGATCAACCTCAAGAAGAAGCAGATTGACTATCTGAAAGAAGAAGTCAGCTTCGAGAAAATTGAAGAACAACTTCAACTACCTGGAGTCCAGAGACGAATCCAGACAATTCAAAAGCAAATTGAACAACAAATTTGCTCCACTCATCCAAATGCTTTCTGGTCGAGGAAGAAACATATGGTGACTTTACCATATGAAAAAGACTTCAAAGAATCGAATATTCCAACAAAGGAGCGGCCAATCCAGATGAATTCTGAATTATTAAGCCACTGCCGAAAGGAGATCGATGAATTACTCAAAAGAAAGCTGATAAGGCCATCCAAGAGCCCATGGTCATGTGCTGCTTTCTATGTCAATAACCAAGCTGAAAAGGAACGAGGTGTCCCGAGGCTGGTAATCAACTATAAACCCTTAAACAAGGTTTTGGAATGGATTAGGTATCCAATTCCTAACAAAAACGATTTACTCAAAAGAATTTCCAATGCAAAATTATTTTCAAAGTTCGATATGAAATCTGGATTTTGGCAAATACAGATTGTCGAACAAGATAGGTACAAAACAGCATTTAATGTACCTTTTGGTCAATACGAATGGAACGTTATGCCCTTCGGGTTAAAAAATGCTCCATCCGAATTCCAAAAGATCATGAATGATATTTTGGAACCTATTCAAGAATTTTCAATTATCTATATTGATGATGTTTTAATCTTTTCATCAAATATAGATCAACATTTTAGCCATTTAAAAAGCTTTATTCAAACCATAAAGCATAATGGTTTAGTAGTTTCAGCCAAAAAGCTAAAACTTTTTCAAACAAATATTAGATTTCTTGGTTTTGATATCCATCTAGGATTATTAAAACCTATTCAAAGATCTCTAGATTTTACTCAAAATTTTCCTGACGAAATTTTAGATAAAACTCAGTTACAAAGATTTCTGAGTTGTCTAAATTATGTTTCTGATTTTATCAAAGACCTTCGACCTATTTGCAAACCACTTTTTCAAAGGTTGAAGAAAGAAACTATTCCATGGGGACCCACTCAAACAGAAGCGGTCCAAAAGATAAAAGAATTAGTCAAAAGTATTCCCTGCTTAAGTCTTATCGATGAAAAAGCAGACCTTATCGTTGAAACCGATGCGTCTGACATTGGATATGGAGGAATCCTTAAACAGTGTCTCGATAAGAAGGAATCAATAGTACGTTTCCACTCCGGAGTGTGGAACAGTACACAGCAAAATTACTCAACAGTGAAAAAAGAAATTCTGGCTATAGTTTTATGCGTCCAAAAATTTCAAGGTGATTTAATCAATAATTCGTTTTTAATAAAAATCGATTCTCAAAGTTCTAAATTTATTTTAGAAAAAGATGTCAAAAATTTGGTTTCAAAACAGATTTTTGCCCGTTGGCAAGCAATATTATCATGTTTTGATTTTCAATTTTTGTCTATAAAAGGGTCTCAAAACCCTCTTGCAGATTATCTTTCGAGAGAACATCTCTCAAAGAACACTCTCTTTCCTATTGAGAGAATTTCTCTCTCTAGAGAACCTCCCTCTTCTCAAAAATTCTGAAAGAAAGTTAGTATGCTCTGAGGTTGCAGCTTAGTCTGATCTTCCTCATCAGAAAACTTAATTTCATATTCAAGCTTCCATCTTCAAAAACTCATCATGAGTTCAAGAAAAGAAAAAGGAATTGCTTCCTCTTCCACTTCAAAGGGAAAGTCTACCGCCTCTTCATCAAATACTCAAAGAACTACTCCAGTCCGTATTGAGGATTTTGCTCTTCCCGATACTTCCTTTACTCCAGTACGAACACGTGCTCAACGTCGTTCTACCTCAATTAGGATACAAGAACCTTCTGCTCCACCAGCCACTCCATCTGTTGCAGGCTCTTCAACCTACAACTCTGTTGTGTCTCCACCGACACGTTTTACTCCAAAACCTGAAATTTCAGGATATTTTCAAAAAGCTCATGTAATCACTGAGATCCCGATCGAACCAGAATGGGACTCTGAAAGCTTTACTGAGCTAACCTCCCATATCTATCCGGGTGATTGTTGTTTCATGCTGGAAATCCTTTCAAAAACACGGCAGTTTTATGAATTAATTCTTATTGATTCAAAATCTGCCGAAATTACTCATATACCGGACAGGAATAATCCTTCCATAAATTTCTTACTCAAAACTCAAAATCTTCAGAGTTATTACTCCTCAAAGGTGGAATCAAAAAATCTATACCGAAAAACGCTTCTCAATTCGGTATGATCCACCATCTTACTCATATAGAGACTATGCAAGAGCATGGACAACCGTCCTTTGGTACCGTGATTTTAACCACTCTTGGTTCATCCAGTTTTGCCGACAGGCTCATAAACACCAATACCCTATATGGTTTATGACTTGGTGGCATAACTTTGGCCTTTCTCCAGAAATTTTTCCTGCTCCTGTTCAGGAATCATTCCATTATTTTTCTCAAAATTTATTCAAAAACATTTATCCATTAACCTTTCGGTTTTCCCTTCATTTCCAAGTTCCATGGATCTTTTGCTGGAACTTGACTACTCAAAACCTTCACCTTAATCATAAATATTTGGTGAAGACCCTCAAAATTAAATGGTGGGACAAATTTAATGTCACCAACATTAATCTTCCTCAAATCAAATCTTGGTTTATCAACACACCAGAAAATCAAGATTTTTCAAAGAAAGCACAGCAAGAATTCCAGAAAAATAAAGCTGCCTTGCTTGCTTCCCTTGCTCAAACAGCCACAGAAGCTGATCTTCAAAGAGTTCTCCTCCAGAACTCAAACTCAAACAGGTCATCATCTCCACCACTTTCGATCATTGATGAAGACGATGACGACATCAATCTTAGTGATCCTTAATCACTACGAAGAGACCGCAAAGTCATTAAACTACGACTTTACTCAATTAATCACTGATTAGACCGAAAAGTCGTTAAACTACAAATTTACTCAAAATTACTCAAGTTGATATCTGCAAGCAGATATCTTTCTTCAAATGGAGATCCTTCTCCTAAAAGGACGGCATGGTTCCCGTTGAACCAATAAAAAAAAAAAATCGTAGATGTATATTCTTCTTCTGTAAATTTTATTTCTTTGTAAATTCTTAAATTTGTACAGTTTCGAAGAAATCCATGTATATTCCGAACCGATTTCTTCAGTAAATACATGCTTTGCACAACAAAAGACACACGAAGAAACATTTCATCCCGATTCGAACTTTCAATCTTGCGGCGCTTTCTTCAAAGGCTATTTGGTGTTCCAGGCAGTATCGTAAGTCCGTTGGTAAGCCATAGCCTTGCCTCCTTGGAGACTTGACCAAATAGGGAGCAGGGAACATAATCTCACAGGATGGAATTCATTTATTCCCATATAGGGTAAGTAGATGAGTAATTCCCTTAAGTGCTGATTTCGAGACTTGAACAATGGGGCTTCACCCTCTCACTGGCCCGAGAGGGACTTAGTTTATAATTAGAGTATAAACATATTGTTCATTAGATGGTCATTGGTACTTAAGGTGCAAGATGTAATTATAGGGGTAAAACGGACTTTTGACCTAGCTATAATTACGAACAACTCGTGAAGGATCGACTTACATGTAATGATTATATCTATGGACAAAACTTGTCCTACAGTGTATAAGAGTGCAACTCTAGGTCTATAGTGGAGTGACCTATAGTTAATGAATGAAAATTAATTAATCAAAAAGTTTAATTAATTGAATTTGTATTATTGGAGCTTTTAATCTATAGGTCCATAAGGTCCCCTTGCTAGCTCATAGTAACACTAAAAGATCAATTTAGTTGAAAGAAAAATTTGAAATGTTCAAATTAATATGTAATATATTAGATATATTAAATATAAAAAAGAAAAATATATTTATTGTATTTGATACATTAAATATTTAAATAATTAATGTATATTGGATACATTAAATAAAAGACATTTATAGAATTTGAATAAGATTCAAATAAATAAATATCGTAGGAGATTTGAATGAGATTCAAATAAATATAAGATATATTTTAATATCTTAGATATTAAAATATAATATTTTAATTATGGCAAAGATCTTCCCTTGGTCTCTATAAATAGGACCCTTGGGTTGAGCCATTAGACACAACACATATCTCCTCAATAGAGAATTAGAGAATTCTCTCTAGACCTCTTCCTCTCCTATCCCTTGTGGATTTTCTTTCAAGAGGCTCCCATAAGCCTTGGTCCTGTGTTCGAGTCATAGCCAAGAAGATTTTATGGAGGAGATAAAGATCCATCAGAAATATCTCCATATTTATACTCCAAGTAAGTTTGCTTAACATTAATTTTTAGTTTAATTTTAAATAAAATCAAAGACAATCCAATGCTTCCGTTGCGGAGTGAAACGTTCATTCCTTCAGGGGTAAGGTGAGTAGGAACTTAGGTAACTGAAGTGAATGTTTGAGATTGAGCAGGAGCTTGTGAATTAGGGCAGAGCCCTTCTTTGTATGGTTTTGAACTTTGGACCCTTAAGTGGGCTGCTTACTGAGTATGTTTATACTCACGCGTGCTACTTTGTTTGTGCTTTCTTGCAAATGGTGCATAACCACGGGCGGGTGACAGAGGTGACGACTTGAAGAGGCTATGGAGACACCATCGAAGTTTTGTCCAGGTTTATTGTCTAGATTTGTACTTTTGTTCTTTATTTTGTGGTTGACCTGTAAATCCTAAATTTCTCTTGTTTCCGTGTGTTTTGTAGAATTCCTTAGTTCTTGTGTCTGCTGTGGTTGAACTCAGTATGTTATTCGTAGTTTGGTGGATGTTGAGTAGTCTCTCTTAAATATAAAAGTGTTTATATCCATTTAAGGTCCTTGAAAAATTTTGGTTTCCTTGTAGTTACACTGTTATTCTGCTGAAATTTTGGGTATGAACGAGATAACTCACTTGTGCTTCCGTATTAGCGTGTTCAGTTTTTAGGGTCATTGCACTAATGTTGCCTTGGTCTTTTATAGAAGTCACAACTTTGTGACTTCTTCAGTAGTTGTTTTCATACAACCTCTTATTGTCTATATTTATGTTTATATGATATCCAAACTACAAAGGAATATAAAATCAATAAAAATGATAACATGTATCGATTTTAAAAAAGAATTAATAGTAGGATCATAGTTAGAGATTACACAATTATGTCATTTTGCATTTTGATTTAATATTTAAAAAATTACAACATACAGTAGTCATATATAACTTAGTCTAAAAGTCATGAATATATAATTTAATATTTCTCTCTATGTATGTATGTATGCATGCATATATGTTTGTTTGTATGATCGTTTTAAATACAATGCTAGCTAATACAATGGTGGCTTGGTCATATATGTTTGTATGATCGTTTTAATTTACCTTTTAAATGGGTACATCCAACGAAATTGAACAGGTCCACATATACAAGCTTCGCGACCCAAATGAATAACCAAATGTATCATTATATCAAAAAATGAAGGTGGAAAGTACCTTTTAAGAAGACATAAAATGTCCACCACTTCTTTTTCAAGCTCTAACATAACTTCTCTACCACTTACACGCTGACAAAGTTTGTTGAAATATAAACATAGCTTATATATTGCATGTCTTGGACCTTTTGGGAGCAAGCCTCTAAGCACCACAGATAAAAGTTGTTGCATCAACACATGACAATCATAAGACTTCAACCCCATCACTTTGCATTCATCTAATAATACACATTTTGAAATGTTTGAGTTGTATCCATCAAGTAACTTTAGCTTATAAAATCTTGAACAAAATAATTTCTTCTCAGACTTAGACAATGTGGTGGAGCAGGAGGTAAGTAAGTTCGACCTCCTCGCTCTTCAAGATATAGGTCAAGGCGAATTTGAAAATATTGTAAATCTTTTCTTGCATTAATTTCATCTTTTGACTTTGCATTTATATCTAATAATGTACCTACAATACTCTCACACACATTCTTTTCCACATGCATGATATCCAAGTTGTGACGTATTGGTAATTCCTATACAATAAAAGTTTCAAATTGTTAATGACGTAGTTTGAAACTCAATAATTTAAAACTCAATAAAATACATCATAAACTTAGAGTTCGTCAACCTTCCAATATGGTAGATCGAAGAAAATTGATCGCTTCTTCCACATTTGATTTGACCCTTCTTTATTCCTCTTGCCTTTTCTCGTTTCACCTTTTTCCCAACAATTTTCAAAATCTTTAAGTTGGGTATAAATTTCATTGCTTGTTGCAATTTTGGGAGGTAACTCTTCTTTTACTTTTTTATCAAACCACGCTTTTTTTCTTCTATATGGGTGTGGCCTTGGTAAGAAGCGCCTATGACTCATATATGCAAACTTTTTACTATGTTTCAACTAATGAGAACGAGTATTATCTCCACAAATTGGACATGCACATTTACCTTTTGTGGTACATCCAGCAAGATTACCATATGCTGGGAAATCATTTATAGTCCACATAAGAATTGCTCTTAAATTGAAATGTGTTTTACTTACAATATCATTGACTTGTACTCCCTTCCATAGTTGTTGTAAATCTTCCACAAGAGGTTGTAAGTACACATTAATATCATTTCCTAGTTGTCTAGGGCCAGAAATCAACAATGTTAACATTATATTTTCCTTTTTCATACATAACCAAGGAGAAAAGTTATACATAACAAGCATAACTGGCCAACAATTATATCGGCTGCTCAAGTTGGAGAATGGGTTAAAACCATCTGTAGCAAGGCCTAACCTAAAATTACGCGAGTCCATAGAAAACTCAGGCCACTTTTGATCAATTGACTCCCATGCAGCAGAATCAGCTGGATGTCGAATCTTTCCATCAGTACTTTTATAGATAGAATGCCAACGTAAACTTTCACTCACTTCATTTATGTTGAACATTCGTTTAAGTCGTGGAATGATAGAAAAATATCTCAATACCTTAGCAGGTACACCTTGTTTAATTTGATTGTTCCTTCATCAATCTTCCATCTTGAAGTCAAACATTGAGAACAACTTTCTAACTTTTCATTTTCATTTCTAAATGGGCAACAATCCTTAACACATGCATGAATTTTTGGTAGCCTAAATCAAATTCCTTGAATAATTTTCTAACTTCATAAATAGATCTTGGAATAACATTATCCATTGGAAGCACGTCATGCAAGAGCTCCAAAAGGCTAGTGAAACTTGTATTGGACCAACCATTAAAAGTTTTAAGTTATACAATGCTACAACTGCTGACATTTTTGTATATTTTGTACATCTTGCGTACAATGGAGATCTTCCTCTTGGATATAATGAGAAAAATTGTTGTCCTTCCTTGATGTAAAAGAATCAATGTTTTCCTCTTCTCCCATATATGTGCTCTTATAGAAGTTGGTTGCTTCAAACATAAAAGTATCATCAACTTCATTCTCGACTTCATCCTCCTCACACACTTCTCCATGATGATACCAAACATTATATGTAGGGTCCAATCCCTTAATAACTAAGTGCTCATATACGATTTGAAGATCACAATATCTCATATTTCTACATTCTCTACACGGACATAAAATTTTATTGGCATCCGACTTCCTTTTCTTCACTTATTGTAGAAAATTACATGCTCCTTCCATGTACTCATCAGTAGCACTATTAGACAACATCAATTTTATTAAGTATACATCAGAAAATTAACTCAAAAACTAATGAGTAGTATATTTTCATACCGATTTAAATGCACCCAATCTTTGTTGAACATTTTCAAGGTGCTGGTAACTTTAATGGGATGATCAGTTGAATCGTCAATGATTTGGACGATAAGCACTATTTGAAAAAAGAGAATATCAATTTTCACAAAGTGTTTGGTGACTAAGAATACAAAAATATGCAATATTGTACGAGTATAAGGACTTGGTGGCTCAAGAGCATGCTCTAAGTTGGTTGTTCTTAAAATACTTTGGCAGGCTAAGGTCCATCAATCATATCACAAGTATTCTTTTGTTCAATCTTCTTGTTTTTGGTATGCCAAAACGACTTCTCACAAAAAATCATCAAGTCTTTAGAGGAAATGTGTGTTTAGCATATTTTCAAAGTCTTTTAGAGTGTTCATGGATGACTAAAAGTGTTCTTGTAAGAATTTGTAATATTTGGTTAATGCTTTAAAAATTGCCTTTAACCAATTCAAAACACTTTTTTCAAATTGAAAAAGTGTTCCATCTAATTAATGTTTCTTCCAAAAGTTCTTACAAAAAAAGTGTTTTACTTAAAAACACTTTTTTCAAAAGGTGACCTAAAAGACACGTGTATTTTTAGAAGTGTTATTGAAAAGGGTCAAAAGTACTTTAAATTTCTTTTTGAGAAAGCCCTTGGTTAGTGCTTTAGGCCCAAGAGGTTGATTAGAAAGTACTTTTAATTTAAAAGTGTACATCCAAAAACAAAAATTATAAGGTATTAAGCACTTTTCACTAAAGTGCTTATGATTAAAGTACTTCTTTCTAAAGGCACTCTCATGGCATCTTGAAATTAGTTAAGTACAAGAAAAATATAGAAGGTAACAAACAAAAATAGTTAAAGAATTAAGAAAAAGAACATTCTCCAAGTATCATCAAGTACTTTTTAATGTTATTGCAAACGAAACCACAAAATTATAATAACTTACACTAGTAGGTTCCATGGTTTTATATCACATTCGTTTTATATCACATTCGATCATCAAGTATTTCTTAACTTCATTATATTGCAACATATAAAATTACAAAAGTCACATCAATATGACAAGTTAATGAAATGAACTCTTTTATTAGCCACTGACTCAAAACTCCACATTTTGATATATCTAATTATAAATCAAATTTAAAAAAAAAACGTTGATAATGAATGAATTCATAAAAAATAGTGCCTGAATATATGAAAATAGTCTATATCTACCTTTTTCATAAGAATCTATATAAGAAGAAACAAATAATCAATCTAATTTCACTATGTATGGTAAACACAAGATGCATTATGACTTTGAGATTATGAAGCCAAGTGTTTCTCATGAGGTGGACAAGTAAGTTATCAGTAGTGTGGTAAATAGCCCTTACAATTGACTTGAAATATAAAGTTCAGAATAAATATATGTCAATAGTCACTGAATTTAAAAGGCAAACAACTTTACAAATGGCAACAATCTTATTCTTATGGAATCCCAAGGTAGGAAAAATCCAATAATACTTATTTAAGATCAATGACACTCTAAAGCCATACTAGTTAGAAACTAACAATTCATTTTCCCGAGATTCTAAAGTTATTGTGATCGAATGTACTGCAAACATTTATACAATGTTAAAATTCATTTTGCGAGATTCTTTGATGCAATATACATACCTTTCGAGAGCAGCACACATGATTGCATCCAAGTGATGCCACAATATTTTCAAGACAAGCTCGCCTCCTTTGTTTCTATCCCAAGTAGCACCTGTTAACAAGGTTTAAGCACCCAAACCAATAAATCACATATTCAAAGTTTTCCTTGAGAAAATTCCAAACTTTAGAAATTACAGTTAAGCAAATGACATTTTCTTAAACTTGAGCATTATAAAAAAAAAAATGAATGTCATTCCCATAGCAATATTTTATTAAACCATTCTTATAAAGTCTAAGGAACATTATTTATATATGATACGTGATGAACATCCAGAAGCAAACAAAATGAATGGTAGTTAATAGTAATAATATACATGTTCTTGAAGACATTGAATCCAAAGCACAATAATAGCTCTTGACTACAATAGTTTGGTGGTTCAAGATATTTTGAGGGAGAATGTTAAAATAGACAATCATATTGCTAGACAAAAAGACAAAACAAACCAAGTTACCCCTAGTGCCAAAGATCAAACCCTTGTTAAGCGAGTTGTCTTAAATCAAATTATAGCAAATTATTGTCATCAACTTATCAGTGAGTCACAATCAGTACCTCAAAATTCAGTAAACCAACTGTCTCATAACCTACTCAACAACTAGCTAAAAAGGAAAATCACCAATAGCAGTAGAGAAATTGAAGGAAAATCCAGCCAAAACAATAATAGTCAAATCTGTCCAATTAAGTAAAAGTCAGCTGCTATTTAAGAGGCTCAAATCAATCAAATTCTTCCATAAGCTATTGTTTTGCCTCCAACTCTAACAGACACAAAAATCAGTAATTTTTCCAATTACTGATCAAATTTACGCATACTTTCCTTTGTTATTGAGATGTTGACCTTGACAAAACATCTCACAAGGAAAATTTCCTCATGACTTTTAGCAGCAAAACTTCACACTTCTCACACTCTCTTTTGTGTTAGTTTGTATTTATATGTTTATGCATCATTAGAAAAAAAAAGAAAATGAGATAGCTATCTTTTGTAAGAAGAGTTGGTTTCAAATTTCTTTCTAGTATGCTCACACAATGCACATCAAACACAAACAATGGAGATTCAAAGTTATTCATTACAATTTCAATGCATGCCATGCAATGTGCTATAAATATTAGTTTTGTGTTGTAATATTAGCTTTCTTAAACATAAGACGATGTTTGACTTTATTATATTAGTCATTAAAAGCTTCCACAAAAAATGTAAGAATCACAATTACATTTCATTACATACTTCTCCCAAAAAAAAAAAAAAAAGCTTAGACACAAATACCCACTAACTTCACCTTCTAAAATCCTTCTTATTTAGAGATTACACAGTCATGTCATTTTTCATTTTGATTTAATATTTAAAAAATTACAACATAAAATAGTCATATATAACTAGTCTAAAAGTCATGAGTATATAGTTTAACATTTCTCTCTATGTATGTATGTATGCATGAATGCATATATGTATGTTTGTATGATCATTTTAAATACAATGCTAACTAATACAACGGTGTGTGGCTTGATAATTTGTTGTTTTAGTATTTTTACGATTTATAGAGTCGTACATAGTGATTCGAGAACGCGATATGGTTAGTAAATAAAGGTTTTTTTTTTTTTTGTGTGTTGGAGGTGAATATATACCTCATTTTTTATTTGTTTTTATTTTCGATAGTCCTTTGCCTTATGAATTCCACACTTCTTCATATAATGGAAAGAAAGTCTTATCGAACAGTCACACATTGTTTGAATCGAAAAACGATCCATTAATTCTTATACTGATAAAGAAACACGTTTATCTGTAACAATTTTATATAATTCTTCAATCATAGATATGGTCCCAAATATCCAATATGATACTGAATTTCATTACATATTTTATCAAATCTAAATTTCTATTATTAGGACATACCAGTGTTGCCTTGGTTCTTTATAGAAGTCACAATTTTATGGCTTCTCCAGTCAACGTATATTTTTGTATGATATCAAGAGTATAAATGTATATAAAATCAACAAAAATGATAACATATATGAGTTTTTTTAAAAAAATAATAATTGTAGGATCATTCTTAGAGATTAAATAGTCATGTCAATTTTGCATTTTGATTTAGTACTTCAAAAATTACAACAGATAATAGTAATATATAACTTGGTCTAAAGGTCATGAGTAAATAATTAACATTTATCTCTATGTATGTATGTATGTATGTATGTATGCATATATATGTTTGTATGATTGTGTTAAATATAATGCTAGCTAATATAGCGGTGTTTGGCTATATAATTTGTTATTTTTGTATTTCCACGATGTATAGAGTCGTACATAGTCGTACGAGAATGTGGTTTGGTTAATCAATTAAAAAAAATCTGTGTTAGGAGGGAATATTTACTTCATTTTTCATTTTCTTTTTTGGTAATCTTTTTCCTTATGAATTCCACACATTTTCATATAATTGAAGGCAAATCTTATCGAACCGCTACACATTAGTAAATCGAAAAAACAATCCATTAGATCTTGTACAGATAAAGAAATATGTTTACCCGTAACAATTTTATATAATCCTTCAATCGCAGCAATTGTCCTAAATGTCCAACATGATGCTGCATTCAATTACATATTTTATCAATTCTAAATTTCTATGATTGTGACATAATAGTGTTGCCTTGGTCCTTTAAAGAAGCCACAACTTTGTGGCTTCTTTAGTCAACGTATTTGAGCACCTCTTTTCGTCTATGTATATGTTTTTATAATATCCGGAGTACAAATGTATATATAATAAACAAAAATGATGACATATATCAGTTTTTAAAAAAATAACAGTAGGATAATTGTTAGAGATTAAATAGTCATGTCAGTTTTGCATTTTGATTTAACAGATAATAGTCATATATAACTTGGTCTAAAGGTCATGAGTATATAATTTAACATTTCTCTCTATGTACGTATGTATGTTTGTACGTATGCATATATTTGCATGATCGTTTTAGATATAATGCTAGCTAATTAATACAGTGGTGTTTGGCTTTATAATTTGTTATTTTAGTATTTTCACTATGTATAGAGTTGTACATAGTCGTACAAGAACATGATTTTGTTAGTAAATAAAGGTTTTTTTCTTCTTTGTTTTGGGAGTGAATATTTATCTCATTTTTCATTTAATTTTTTTCGATAGTCTTTTTATAATGCCCTGTGTTTTCAGGTATTATTAATTTTACTCTTTGGAGATTTTATGAATTTCATTTCCTCTTAGTAATTTTGAAAATTGGACTCAAGTGGTTAAAACTAAGATAACTGAAGTTTTGGGTTTTTGGATGAGAACTTTCAATTAGTCTAAAATTCATGGAATTGAAAGTGTACATTTTTCTCAAGTTTTTATTTTTGCAAATTAAATTAAACCCAAAAGATTTTCTTCAGATTGGCTTAAGATTTGGAAATCAGATTCAGAAGTTAAATTTGAGTTTTAGGATTAAAAAAAAGAAGAAAGTCTTGGAAATTCTAGATCCTCTTCCCTTTCTTATTTATTGGGATTTATTTGGGTATTGGTTAGTTAAAAAAGAGGAAATGAAAAAAACGAGAGATAAAAGCCCTGCTGCAACCCCCTCATCCAATTTCTCCTTCTACTCTAGCTGACACTTCTCCCTCTCGATAGTTTGCGAGCAGCAAGAGAAGCCTTGTCACTCACTTTGGCGGCAAATAGCATTCGTCCCACAAGTAGCGACCCACGGCCTCGTGCCTCCATCCTCCTACAGCCACACTTTCCGATGTGGTTGCACTCGAGCAGTGGTGTGAGCGAAGCTCTTCGGCGACCTGTGACAGCCATGAATAGCAACTAATCTTCCTCTTTTGCTTCAATTTCCCTACTTTTCGACGAGATTTGGTTAACCCACACTCTTTTATCTTTGGTTTTGGATTATCCATACCTTAAACATCTTTGTTTTACGATTTTAGGCTCTTTTAGATGCTGAAAATGGGTTTTTTAGCAAGACCCATTTCGAATCGAGCCTTAAATCACCGTAGGTTCGTGACCCACACTCCAATTAGTCGTAATTTGTAGTACCCACGTGCTGTTGAGCTCGTATTGGGTAAGTCAAACCTATTCGAACATCAAACAGCAAGTGAAAGTGCCCTTTTGGTAAGTGAGTAACGATCACTATAAACCCTTTTCGAATACCTTTTAAGTGTCGTAGTTCAGTCTCTAAACTCTAGAAGTGTTCTCACCACAGTTACAAATTAGTTCGAACGCTCCAAGTAATTACCCACGCCATTCTCGGTAACGATTAGGTGGTAAGGCCCTACCTAGACCCTTTTTAATTGAGTTTGAGGTGCTATAAAGCAGTTTCTTAATCTTGAAATTTCTATTTGTAGTTCGATTTGGTTCTAGAGTGTTTACTTTATCATTTAAGGTTTTATCTAAGTAAGTATATTCCTGTTTGACCATGTTCTAGTTTGTTAAAAGGGTTTTCAAACTAAGTTTAGCCTCTAAAATTAATCTCTTGGTTTAGGAACTCTTGGAATAATTTTAGGAGCGCTTTAGGTAAGTAGAGTTCTACCTGATGAGTCTGTCTGACTGTGTGGAGCATGTTGTGTGCTTTAATTTTTTTGTTTATATATCTATACCTATTTTATGTTTTTTTTTGCCTTTGATGAGCATGCTTGGTTGTTGACTTGTGAAGTTATGTGACATTAGCATGTTGGCTTATTGAACTTAATATATATGTATGAGCATGTTTTGTTTGGGCATGAGCATGTTTTGTTTGGGCATGAGACATGGTCTGGTAGCATGCTTAGGTAACATGCATTTGGCAAGAATTGAGGAGGTCAACGGACCTTGTGAGTTTACTAAGGTGTGTAGGGTGAATACCAGTGCACCTCAGGTACAAATGGTCAAGGGGTGTATTGTCACCAATGGAATAAGCTGAGCATCGAGGCATTGGGTACAAATGATCAAGGGTCGATGTGATGAGTTTAAAAAGCATGTGTTGGGTCCTTGGAAAATGGCCAATGTATTTTCTAAGTCATTGGTGCACCTTGGGTACAAATGGTCAAGAAATGATGCACAGTTTGAGGCCTTGGTAACATTGGTCAAGGGTCGAATACTGAGCTCCGTAGAGAAGAGTTGAGGCCTCGGTAACAAAGGTCAGGGGGTCGGTGCTTCTCGAAGGGTCAGTCTTAGAACCCCTTAGTGAGGACTAAACTTGAGTGTTGATTAAAACTAAGTGAGCATGGCGTGATGCAGGAATTCGTGTGTTAATTGCATAGCATGGTGCGGTAATTAGTGTTAGGTGAGTCTTATGCAACTTTACTTGCTAATGTATGCGTAGCATGATGCTTGATATATTACTATGAAAAAACATGTTTGGGTGCGTGTGAACAACAGGTTGTTTGATGGTTAATGTTTGGTGGCTCACCAAGTATGAGCTACTTACTCAGTACGCGTTATGTACTGACCACCACCATATTTTGCAAGTAATGATGAATATTATGAGCTTGGTGATGCAGACAAGGAGACATGATGAGAGGATACCATTAGTGATTTCTAGTTTCTTAGTAGAAGTTTTTCTATGAAATGCCTAGTTAGAACTCTAGTTGATTTTGGATAGATGCTATGTATAGGTTTTGCTTTCCATTCTTTATTGTTTCTTTCATTTGTTATCTGATGATGCAGATAAGTTCTTTTGGTAGAACTTAAGTTATGAAATAAAAGTCCTCATTGTTAGAGACTTACTTTTGTTCTTGCTGGTTTATCTAAATTAAGATTGTATAGAGTTGATGTGATTTTGTTCTTCTTGTAGTTGCGGAATATTGTGTTATTTTTGGTTATAGAAATGTTGTTTTCATGTCTAACAGGTGTTAAAAAATTTTGGGTAGATTGTAGTTACGTCATTATGCTACCAAAATTTTTTAGGCATACCGATTATGAGTTAAGTGACGTTTCCTAAATTAGGTTAAAATATGGGGGCGTTACACTTTTGCCTTATGAATTCCACAATTTTTTTATATAATTGAAGCCGAGTCATATTGAATCACCACACCACATTATTGGAGCGAAAAATAATCCATTAGTTCTTGTACTGATAAAGAAACACGTTTACCCCTAACAATTTTATACAATCCTTCAACCGCAACAATGGTCCAAAATGCCCAACATGATAGTGAATTTAATGACATATTTATCAAATCTAATATTTTATTATTGGGACATACTAGTGTTGCCTTGGTCCTTTATAGAAGTCACAACTTTGTGGCTTCTCCAGTCAACATATTTGAGCAACATTTTCTCTCTATGTCTATGTTTGTATGATATTAAAACTACAACAAATATAAGATTAACAAAAATGATAACATATATCAATTTTGAAAGAGAAATAATAGTAAGATCATGGTTAGAGATTAAAAAGTCATGTCGATTTTGTATTTAGTCTAAAAGTCATGAGTATATAATTTAACATTAATCTCTATATATGTATGTATGCATATATGCATGTTTGTATGATCGTTTTCAATACCATGCTAGCTAATACCAAGTGTTTGGCTTGATAATTTGTTGTATTTTGGTATTTCCACAATGTATAGAGTCGTACATAGTGGTCTAAGAATGCAATTTGGTTAATAAATAAATGTTTTCTTCTTTGTGTTATGAGTGAATATTCACCTCATTTTTCCTGTGTTTTTTTTTTTTTGTAGTCCATTGCGTTATGAATTCCACTTCTTAATATAATTTGAAGGAAAGTCTTATCAAACCATCGCACATTGTATGAATTGGAAAACGATGCATTAATTTTTGTACATATAAAAAAATATGTTTACTAGTAACAATTTTATATAATCCTTCAACTATAGATATGGTTCCAAATGCCCAACATGATACTGAATTCAATTATATACTTTATCAAATTTAAATTTATATTACTGAGATATACTAGTGTTGCCTTGGTCCTTTATAGAAGTCACAACTTTGTGGCTTCTCTAGTAGACAAATTTGAGCAACCTTTTCTCGTTTATGTCTATATTTGTATGATATCCATGTTGGGTTTTGTGTCTTAAAACTCGTGGTTTTGTAAACTGAATGTATATTCTATTTTGCAATAAAGTTGTTATTGAATAAAGTGAATTGTGTATTCCATAACCCAAATCCAATGAACTAAGAACCCTTGACTATAAGACGTATACTTGAACTTTATGTATGACATCAAAGTGGATCAAGTTCAAGTAATAGCCAGAACGGTCTATAGTATAGGGATAGGGCTGGGTACCTTATCCTGGGGACACTATGGACGCGGCCCACTTTGTATAGTACTAACGATGTGATCCTGAATCGTTCATGTGGAGACATGAAAGTGGGGGCGTCCTATGCAATGAGTTTGCATAAGACTGGACCGCGAAATAGTCACTTAGACTTTTTAACTCCGTTTACTGTTTTAACTGACTATTTTCATATGATGACCTAGGTAACTCGATCTTAATCCTGAGTGTGCTATGAACTCCTGTTTATTTGGGATTATCCTTAGATTTGCATGGGTGAGAGTGGCCCGAGATCGCCGACTCAATAAGCATCCCATTTTGGGGATAAGACTGGGTAGATAGTTGGGAACATAGTCATGCGAGATGAAATTCGCTCCTACCCGCTTTAGGGTATAGTAGAGAGGTTGTTCCCTTAAGTGCTGACTCCGGGTCTTGAACAATGGGCCCACCCTCTCATTGGCCCGAGAGGGATTCGGTTTGTTGGTCGGACCACAAACCAATTGTTCATTAGAGGATCAGTGGGACTTAAGGAACAAGAAGTAATTACAGGGGTAAAACAATGTATTTGACCCAGCCGTAATTACGAACAACCTGTGAAGGATCGACTTACTAATCATGGTTATATCGAGTGGACAGAAATATATCTATAGTGAGGAGAGTGCAGCCACTGGGATTTAGTGGAGTGTCCCGGTGGTTAACGAATGTTGATTAGCTAGGCTAAAGAGTTTGGCCGGTTAATCTCGTATCGTTGGAGCTCATGATATGTATTATGTAGGTCCATTAGGTTCCCCTTACTAGCTCAGACTAAGCCTTGTAACAATTTGAGAGAAAATAATTTGAATTGTTCAAATTCGGTTTTTGGAGAAAACGTTAATTATATGCGATATACTTAACGTTTCATAGCTTAATTATGAATTAAACTATGATAAAGAAGAGGTGGACATATTTAAATTTGATTTAAATATTGGTTCAATTTAAAACATGAATAGGGATTCATGTTCGAACGTACGATTTGAGAAATCGGGGATTGGTCCAATTATTTAATTTGATATTTGATATTAAATTAAATAATTATTTAAAATTAATTAAATTGTTTTTAATTTAAAATTAATTTTATATTAATTTTGAATTAAAATTAAAGAGTAAATTCAAATTCATTTAGGAATGGGTTTTGGACCAAATTCATTTATTGATGAACAAGCTTCTTGCTTTTTCAAATTCATCAAAATTGCCCACCTCCTTCTTGAATTATCCTCATCATCTATGTGTTGTCAAGTTTAGCAAGCTTGATGAAGCTTGTTAATAGCTTTAATTAGCAAAGAAACACCATGGGTAAGTGGAATTTTGCAGAAAATTAGGGAATTTTTCGGTTTTAGACTTTTGCTCTCTCTCACAAAAATTCTCTCAATTAAGGATCCCACAATCCATTCCAAGGCATGAGGATAGTAGGGAAGAGTCTAGAGAAGGTCCACAACTGGTTTGTGTTCAAATAAAGCCCACAGATTGCTTCAATTTTGAGCTTCAAAGGTAGTGTTCTTCCTTCTCTGTTTTTTCCAGTTTTGAGCATGTTTTTAGTTTGGTAAAATTGATCAAATTAGAGTGCTTAAGATCCAAAATTGCTTCCGCTTTCTTAATATTAACTCTTTCAATCGAGACTACAAAAGAATAGAAAATTAACACAAATAATAACATGCATCGATTTTAAAAGAGCAACAATAGTAGGATCATGTTTAAAGATTAAATAGTCATGTCGATTTTGAATTTTCATTTAATATTTAAAAAATTACAACATATAATAGTCATATATAACTTAGTCTAAAGGCCATGAATAAATAATTTAACATTTCTCTCTATATGTGTATGTATGTATGTATGCATATATGTATGTTCGTATGACCGTTTTAAATATTATGCTTGCTAAGACAGTGGTGTTTGGTTTTATAATTTGTTATGTGGGTAGTTCTACGACGTATAGTGTCGTACATAGTCGTACAAGAATGTGGATTGGTTAGTAAATAAAAGTGTTTTTTTTCTTTGTGTTAAGAGTGAATATTTACCTAATTATCCATTTGTTATTTTTTTCGGTAGTCTCTTACCTTATGAACTCCACAATTCTTTATATAATTGAAGACAAGTCTTATCAAAGCGCCACATATTGTTTGATTAAAAAACAATCCATTAATTCTTGTCAGATAAAGAAACATGTTTACCCGTAACAATTTTATATAATTTTTGAACCGTAGCAACTGTCTCAAATGCCCAAGATGATGCTGCATTTGATTACATATTTTATCAAATTTAAATTTCTATTATTGGGACATACCAGTTTTGTTTTGGTCCTTTATAGACATCACAACTTTGTGGCTTCTCCAATTGATGTATTCGAGCAACCTCTTCTCATCTACGTTTATGTTTGTATGATATCCAAACTACAAATGAATATAAAATTAAAAAAATGATAAAATGCATCAGTTTTAGAAAAGAAATAACAGTAGAATCATGGTTAGAGATTAAATTGTCTTGTCAGGTTTGCATTATGACTTAATATTTAAAAAATTACAACGTATAATAGTTATATATAACTTAGTCTAAAGTTTATGAGTATATAATTTAACGTAGGGGTGATATTGGTTTGGTTTTGCTCGATTTTAGGCCAAATCGAGAACCAAACTGAACCGATGACCAATAAAGGATAAAATCGTTGGTTCGATTCTCAATTTTTTTTGTTTTTTGTTTTTTGTTTTGTTTTTACAAATTTCTTGTTTTACTTTACTTCCAGCCCCTTTTTTAGTGTTTTTTGCATCAAAATTTTTCTAATCCAATTAATCAACGAAATTCATAACTAAACATGCATTATATATATCTAAGTAATAACAATACATGTCCCCAAATCCAAGTTAAACCATTTCTAAAATAAAGTTCACATCCAAACATAGTAAACATAAAATATACATGTTCATTATCCAACATATTAAAATAAAAATACATATGACATGATACATAAAGTTCAACAAAGTCTGAAGTCGAATTCCACATAGCAGAGAATCCAACCCTACAAAAAATAATAATAAAAATGAACAATAAGCACCTAAGAAGTAAAAACTAATGTATAAAAAGAAAAAAAAGTGTACTAACCGATTTATTTTCCATCTCCAATTCTCCCTCAATCATCAATTGTCGTAATTCCACTAGTTGTTGATTGAGATTCTACAAATCAAAGGGAATAAAAATATTACACAATACAATATAAATGAACAATAAAGTGATCGAATCACAATAATTGAAATTTACTACCTTCTGCAACATTTGCTATTTCATCAGGAGCACCCAGGACTTTCTAACAACCAACTTGTAGCCTAAGAACAAACCCAATCACATGCCTTCTGTATCAATGTCTCTTATTACCAAATCAGTCTCATATTAATTGATTTCTTTCATCCTGACAAGTTTGTTGAGCCTAAGGAGGTAATGGCTTACATGAAAGGAAAAAAAATGACTAATCTCCCATCTAACCCCATTCTCCATAATTTCTCGAGCTTGAAACAAAATTAGTATTAACTAAAAGACTCAAACCAAAACCATTGATACCTCTCAAGGGTTAAATGAACATCAACAAGCAACACAAGAATAAAAAAAAACAATTAGAAATAAAGATGTAGCAATGTTATCATATATTGGAGTAGGAATGCAAATCGATGGTGAAGGGATAGAGTGAAGAGAGCAATTGCAGCGTCTTTAAATGGGAGTAAAAATCTCGAATGGGAGCACAATTGCAACGTCTTTGATGGAAAAAGGAGAAGAAGAAAGAGCGATGGAGGAGGAGAAGAAACCTTGAAATCGAATGGGAGTCAACTTTCGGTCTCTCGATTGTCGAAGATGAAGAGAAGAACAGCCCCACCCATGCAACGCAAGGAGTAAAAATCAAATGGGCTTGGTCGCTTAGGGTTTGTTTATTAACGTGTATTACATCCGCTCAGTTCAATTTTTTATTGTTTTTTCAAAGGAAAACCAAACTGAACTGAATAGAAAATGTTCATTTTCTGCAAAATTCAAATAGATGTGTCCAAAAGTTTGCTAAAAACCTGAACCAAATCCACTTGTTCAGTTTAGTTTGGTTCAGTTTCCTCGATTTTTGGTTATTTGTATTACCCCTAATTTAACATTTCTCTCTACGTATGTATGTAAGTATGTCTGCATATATGTATGTTTGTATGATCGTTTTAAATACAATGCTAGCTCATAAAGTGGTGTTTGGTTTGATGATTGTTGTATATAGTTGTGCTGTAACAACCGAAGAAAAAAAAAATAATTTTTATGTTATTTATTTTATTGGTTTTTTTTAAACCTTTTTGAATTAGGATTTTATCCTTTTTTTTAAAAAAAATTAGGAGATAAATCTTTATTTTATTTTATTTTTTATTTTAAAAGAGAAGATAAAATCTTTTAAGGGTTTTTATTAGAGTTCTTTTAAAAAGGGTCTCTTAAGCCCTAACCTTTTTGACAAAACCTTTTGACGGCAAAAAAAAAAAAGAGAGAGAGAAAAGAAGACTTTCTATAGTTTCCTCTCTAAAGAAAAAACAGTAAGTTTTCTTCCCTTCTATTTTCAAGTTTGTTTTCTTTCTTGATTGAATCTTTCTTGGAAAATTTTGGGTTTTGTTTTCATTCTTGATTGTTTAGAATGAAAAGATTCTTAAAATCTTTTGCCCTAAAAGGTTTTTAGGTTTTTGGTTTGCTTAATTCTTTATCAAAGCTTTTCATCTTATGGATTTTGGATTAAACTGAAGGTTTGATAAGGGAAAATTTTCCAGAATTTTTCAGCTTTTATTTTATTCGAATTTGGGACTGTTTTTGTAATGTTTTTGGGTTCTTTTTGTACAAGAAAGTTTACCAAATGATTGTTTCTTTAAAGTGTGATTTATAGCTTTGATTTCTACATGAAAAGAGTATGTTTTAAAGGTTTTTACAGCAGTTTATCCAGATTTTTCATATCTGATTTTGATGTTAAAATGTGGCAAACCTTGATTCTTTTAATGTTAAAATCTTGAAGAATTTTGTTTTATGAAACATAAAATTTTCTCGGTTATTTTTCTATAATTTATGATAGTTTTGAAGGTTTTAAAAGTTGTAGGATTGAAAATTTGTTTGGTATTTTATTTCGTATTGAAAAGTATTGATCTTACCGATTTTAATACGTTTTTAATTGGGTTTTAAAGTGCTTTTAACCCAATTTTTCAGTGCTATTTTTTTTAGTCCAAGAACCCTATTTTCCCCAACTTTTTATGCATAAAATTGTTTTGAATGGGAAAAATTGGGTAGATAAGATTGTCTATATTTTAGATAAACTTTTGGACCTTTAAGATATAATTTTGGTTTTTTTTATTAGTGTAGTATTGGATATGTTTGGACTTCTAGTAAAAGTTGATGATTGTTTAAGAAAGTTGACAAGATTTGGAATTGAGATTGAGACTGAGAATTGTAGGATTATCGATCGAAGTAAGTAGTTTTCCACATCCCTTCCAAAATAACAGTTTTGGTACAATTATGTTTTTAATATTGTTTATTTGACAAATGTTTGAAAGAATGTTTTGTATGATTTGAAATTGGTCGAAATTGTTTTATATGCTTTAAAGTGTTTTGCTATTTGAAAGTATTTTTGTCATTTTGGACAATTTGAAATAAATGTATTTTGATTGATTTCAAAGTGAAAGTAAGTTTGTTTTGGTTCTGAGTTTGAATAGTTGATTTGATGGATCTTTATTGAAATTGTTATTTGAAACTACATGTTTTGTTTCAAATGTTCACGAAAGAATTTTTGATTGATTTGATAAGGGCTATCCGGATATGCCAATTTTCTGTTTTGGGAATACTTTGCTTATTTGTGGTAGTAGCCTAAATTGGAATTGATGGATTTGTTCTGGCTTATTTGTGAGAAGACAGATTTGTGGTTTGGCAATCCTTTGGAATGAAAATTCATGTGTGTGTTATTCACTCACGTGGCCTCACACTTAAGTAATTATATTGATTGTTCTGGTCGATTTTATCGACATCTCTGACTGATTGAAGCTTATTTGTGGGAAGACACAGTTTGTGGTTTGGCATTCCTTTGGAATGAAGATTCATGTGTGTGTTTCACTCACATGGCCTCACAATTAAGTAATTGAATTGAATGTTCTGGTCGATTTTTATCGACAACTCTGTTTGAATGTTCTGAATGACTGATTGGTGTTACCGACGGGTAACCATCATATATGTTCTGAAGGCTACCCAAATAATGCATATTCCTACTCTGATATTTGAAAGTAATGATTGATTGAAAGTACTGTTTGAATTGAAAGTTTCGATATTTGAAAGTTTGGTTAAATGAAAGTTTTGTTCAATTGAAATATTTTTTTGTTTTTCGAAAGTTTTGACTGAACGTTTTAATAGTTGTATTAAAAGTTTTGCAATGATATTTGTATTTTGTTTATGATTGTTTTAAAAGAAAATGACCGAATGAATATTTGATTTTTGATTCAACTATTGACATGATTTGTTAAACTGAATTTCTATGTTTTGTTTTGAAGAAAATGAATTTCTGAACTTGATGTTGAAATTTCTTATTGAGTATTTCTGTACTCATTTTTGTTTTTCCAAAATGTTTTCAGACGAAGGATCAAGTGATAGTCTCGAAAGAAGTGAAGTTTAGCACTCTAGCACAAGACTTAGAAAGTTGTTGTTATGGATTCAATAGTTTCTTTTAGAAAACTTTTGTAAGAAATTACTTCAGCTGAATTTGTTTAAGTCTATTTTGGTTTTGATTGTTACGCTTCCGCATTATTGTTAGAATGATCGTATTGGAAAATTAGGGCTGTTACATGTGCATAGTGGTCCAGGAATGCAGTTTGGTTAATAAATAAAGGTTTTTTTCCTATGTGTTGAGGGTGAATATTTACTTCATTTTTTCTTTCCACAGTTCTTCATATAATTGAAGGAAAGTCTTATTGAATCGTCACACATTGTATTAATCAAAAAATGATCAATTAATTATTGTACAGATAAAGAAACACATTTACCCTTAACGATTTTATATAATCTTTCAACTGTAGCAATGGTCCCAAATGTCGAAGATGATGCTGCATTTAATTTCGGACAATCTTTTCTCGTCTATGTCTATGTTTGTATGGTATCCATACTACAAAGGAATATGAAATCAACAAAAAAATAATATATCTTAGATTTTAAAAAGAAATAATAATAGGATCATGGTTAGAGATTGAATACTTATGTCGGTTTGGCATTTTCATTTAATATTTAAAAAATTACAACATATAATAGTCATATATAACTTTGTCTAAAGGTCATGTGTATATAATTTAACATTTCTCTGTATGTATGTATGTATGTATGTATGTATGTATCTTTGTATATTTGTATGATCATTTTAAATACAATGATATCTAATACAATGGTGTTTGGCATGATGATTTGTTGTTTTGGTATCTCCACGATGTATAAAGTCGTACAAGAACGTGGTTTGGTTAGTAAATAAATGTTTTTTTTTCTTTGTGTTAAGAGTGAATATTTATCTCATTTTGCATTTGTTCTTTTTTTTTCAGTAGTCATTTGCTTTATGAATTCCACACTTCATACAATTGAAAGCAAGTCTTATCGAATCATCGCATATTATTTGAATCAGAAAACAATCTATAAATTCTTGTACAGATAAAGAAACATGTTTACCTAGAATAGGTCTCAAATGCCGAACATGATGATGCATTCAATTACATATTTTATCAAATCTAAAATTACATATTTGATCAAATCTCGATTTCTATTATTGGAACATATCAGTGTTGCCTTGGCTTCTCTAGTCGACATATTCGAGCAACCTCTTCTTGTATGTGTCTATTTTTATATGGTATCCAGACTATAAAAGAATATAAAATCAACAAAAATAATAACATATATTAGTTTTAAAAAAGAAATAACAATAGGGTCATAGTTAGAGATTAAATAGTTACGTCGTTTTTACATTTTCATTTAATATTTAAAAAATTACAACATGCAAGAATCATATATAATTTAGTTTAAAAGTCATGAATATATAATTTAGCGTTAATCTCTATGTATGTATATATGTATGCATATATGTATGATTGTACGATCGTTTTCAATACAATGCTAGCTAATACCAAGTGTTTGGCTTGAAAATTTGTTGTTTTGGTATTTCCATGATGTATAGAGTTGTATATAGTGGTTCAAGAACGTGGTTTGGTTAGTAAATAAATGTTTTTTTTTCTTTGTGTAAGGAGTGAATATTTACCTCATTTTTCATGTGTTTTTTTTCCGGTAGTCCATTGCCTTATGAATTCCACACTACTTAATATAATTTGAAGGCAAGTCTTATCAAACCGTCGCACATTGTATGAATTGGAAAATGATACATTAATTTTTGTACGGATAAAAAAACACGTTTACTCTAA
Source organism: Trichosanthes truncata (assembly GCA_033996785.1). Lineage (NCBI taxonomy): Eukaryota > Viridiplantae > Streptophyta > Magnoliopsida > Cucurbitales > Cucurbitaceae > Trichosanthes > Trichosanthes truncata. The sequence goes on from MU867261.1 coordinate 15,901,309, forward strand.
AAAATTTATATAATCCTTGAACTGCAGATATGGTTCTCAATGCCCAACATGATACTGAATTCAATTACATATTGTATCAAATCTAAATTTATATTATTGGGACATACTAATGTTGCCTTGGTCCTTTATAAAAGTCACAACTTTGTGGCTTTTGCAATCGACAAATTTGAGCAACATTTTCTCATCTATGTCTATATTTATATGATATCTAGACTACAAAGGAATATAAAATTAACAAAAATAATCACATGTATGGATTTTAAAAAAGAAATAATAGTAGCATCATGGCTAAAGATTAAATAGTCATGTCGGTTTTGTATTTTCATTTAATTTTAAAAAACTTACAACATATAATAGTCATATACAACTTAGTCTAACGGCCATGAGTAAATAATTTAACATTTCTCTCTATGTGTGTATGTATGCATGCATGCATATATGTATGTTCATATGACCGTTTTAAATATAATGCTAGCTAAAATAGTGGTGTTTGATTTTATAATTTGTTCATTTGGATATCTCTACGATGGTTGTACAAGAATGTGGATTGGCTAGTAAATAAAAGTTTTTTTTTTTGTGTGTTAGGAGTGGATATTCACCTCATTTTTTATTTGTTCTTTTTTTTCGTAGTCTCTTACCTTATGAATTCTACAATTCTTCATATAATTGAAGACAAGTCTTATCAAGCCGCTGCTTTTGTTAGATCAAAAGACAATCAACTAATTCTTGTACAGATAAAGAAACATGTTTACCCGTAACAATTTTATATAATCCTTGAACTGCAACAACTGTCTCAAATGCCTAACATGATGTTCCATTTTATTACATATTTTATCAAATCTAAATTTCTATTATTGGGACAAACCAGTGTTGCTTTGGTCCTTTATAGACATCACAACTTTGTGGCTTCTCTAGTTGATGTATTCATTGTTAGGAGTGCTAACAAAGTTCCACATTGGTTAGGGAAAGAAGAGATCCATGATATATAAGTGAGGACAATTATCTCCATTGGTATGAGGCATTTTGGAATAACCAAAGGCAAAACCATGAGGGCTTACGCCCAAAGTGGACAATATCATACCACTATAGAGATATGTCAAGGGTCGTATCCTTATCAATTGGTACCAGAGCCATGGTAAAAGTCTAGTTGTGTGTCGGAGCAATCCTCAAAGTGAAACAAATATTAGTGAGCCTCGATTGTGCTCTATCTGGGTGTTCTAACACTCGCTTGGGTAAGAGCAAGTGTCATTGTAACACCCAACAATTTCTAGTAGTGATCGGTTTCTAATTTTGGAGTCAATTTTGAGTTTATCTCTCATCCAGGTCATTCTGGAGTTCGTTTATGTTGTTTTGGATTGGTAGCGAATCTTAAGTTGTGAAATTCGAGCCCAAAGTAAATAATTTGAATTACCAAAGCGTTTGGAGTTAGTTGAGTTTCAAGAATTAGGAAAAATGAAAGTGTTGTTTAGGGAAAAGAATGAGATGGGCAAAATTGGAATTAAAAGGATTGGAGTGGGGTTTGCGGTTTAAAAAAAGAAAAAAACAATTCAACTTCTCCTTCTTCACCGCACGTTCTTTCTTTTTTATACCATTCATCTTCGACGACTTTTTCTTCTCATTCTTCACCCCTCAACCCCCATCTTCTTCTTCGTTTGTCCTCGTGTAGCAAGCAGCCTTGGCCGCCTCTTCCTTGGCGAACAACCACGTCGGAGGGTGTTTCTCGATGGCAGCGCACAAATCCACAAACAACGCCTTCTTCCTCGCGCTTTCTGACCATGTTGCTCCAAATCTAATGGCGTTCTGATGGGTTCAGAGGAGTTGCGAGGCTTCTCCAGCAGTAGCGATGGTTGGTGGAAGATCGGTGAAGTCGTTTGGCTGCCGACGTTCGTCCCTGTTTCAGCAGTGCGACTCACGCAATTTGGGGCTTCGAATCACTTCAATCGCGAGACTCACACTCCTACCAATCTTGGATTCGAAGGCCCACAACTCAACAACTTCAAATTTGTAAGATTACCCAAGGTCTCGATGGTATTTTCGATCATGGACCAGCAAGTACCAGAGTTTTACTAAGTTTTAGTGGGTAAGGTTTCATGTTAATCACTTTCGAACTCATTTAGATGCTGTAAATTGGACCTTGTTCTTTGGAACCCTTTTATTGATTATTCGAACGGGCTTGGTCTGACTGAACAAGTCTTAGGGATTACATTGAGTAAGAGTTAGTTGTAACCTAACTAGATATCGATTTGGGTTGAATTGTAGTTTCTAAATTAAGGTTCAAAATTTCCTTTGAAATAAAAGTTGAAATATTGTGAATGTCGAGTTTTGATCGCTTTGAAATTATTATAGGTCGTGCGTTGGATTTAGTTGGTGGGAGTTGAGAGGTCATGGTGTTTGGATTCATAACCAATGTAAGTAGCCTAATTAGATAACCCTTAAATGCTTTGGATATGAAGCTCGTGGGTTTTTGTACGCATATATGTATGAGTGCTTTAGAGTATGATTATTTTAGTATGTACTTGAGCTTGGTTGACGTGGGATCGAGTGTATAGTAACGGACTCAGCAGGGGCTAGCTTTATTATGTTTTGGCACGGTACTTAAAGGGGTTCGATGACCAAACTAAGTGGGTTGCAATAGTCATGATTTCTAGTGTGATATTCAAGGGGTCTCGGCCACGTGCTATGTTTCTGTAAGCAACTTGTTAGGGCTTGGTTGTGGAGTGGAGTTTTGGAATGCAGGAAGGACATTTGTTGTAGTTTCCTTATATGTGAGAATATATGGATAGTTGATTTAAACTGAATCAATATAAGCGTTTGGGCTGTCCGAGAAGTTTGGGTTAGCTGCAAAATGTCTGAAACACTTGAATGGTTTAGTTTATTGCGATGTTGAATGTGTTGATTGCATGCAGGATTGCTTGACTCGTTGGGTTGATTGGTTGGCAATCTAGAACCCTTGAGAGGATATAATGTTTCGGGTCATGATCCTTGATTCTTGTGTTAGAATGTTCAGGACAACTTGTTATACTTTACATGTTGTAGCGAGGCTTGAATGTGTATGGGGAGAACAATGACCATCAGGATTCCTAACGTGATTAGGGGGTTAGCTTTGAAGGGAACTGCTTAGGACAATGTGCCGCTAGCGTGTGTAAGGGCCATGGTTAAGTGAAGACCTTGTTTAAGGTAGTTGTTGAGCTTATGCATGAATTTAAGCTCGAGATTCATGATTGACAGTTAGTGAAAAAGTCGCAGTTAGTGATTTTGTTGCTTGTCGAAGCGTGGCTTGAGAACTTTCTTTGTTTGATGGTAGACAAACTTATCGTAAAACCTAGTTGCCTGTTCTTGTGCTTGAACCATGTTTGCCTTGTTTGCTCGTTGTTGAGTTCGTGTTACAGTTAAACTTAGGATCCGTGGGTTGGATATGTTGGAAAGGCCAATAACCTGTTGAGTGGCTAGACGCCTTCAACATTCTAAGTTTGTTGCGAGTACGAAAAGAGTCATTAGGCTAGCATCACTTACCCTTTCCTCATATGAGTATGTCTCTTACGGTGTTGTGGGGCATGGTTGGCACGACGGTTTCTTTCCCTTTGCCTTTTAACGAGCTTTGGGGTGATTCTCCACTATATCTACTGTAAAGGTTGTTTTCCTTCCTACTTTGTTAGCTTAGGGGCGAATCTCCATTGTGATTAGTGTGAGAGTTACTTTCTTTCACCGAGTTGTGTTAGCTTAGGGGCGAATCCCCATTGTGATTAGCATGAAAGTTGCTTTCCTTCACTGAGTTTGGTTAGCTTAGGGGCAAATCCCCATTGTGATTAGCGTGAGGGTTTCTTTCCTTCACCCAGTTGTGTTAGCTTAAGGGCGAATCCCCATTGAGATTAGTGTGAGGGTTGCTTTCCTTCATCGAGTTGTGTTAGCTTAGGGGCGAATCCCCACTGTGATTAGCATGAGGGTTTCTTTCCTTCACCGAGTTGTGCTAGCTTAGTGGCGCATCCCCACCGTTTCGGCCATGAAGTTTGCGTTCCTTCATTGTGCTATGCCTGTTTAAGGAAGGTCGACACCTGTTTGTGGGTCCTGACTCTTTGTCTTGGGATAAGAGGAAGTGGATGGGGTAGGCGAGTGAGTGGCTAGTAGTTGAGTCTTTGGTGTTGTAAGAGGAACTAGCATGACCGAGTAGGATCACTCGTTGTGAGTTTCAGTGCTTTGGATTCTTAGGTGGGCTGCTTACTGGGTATATTTATACTCACTCTTGCTACTTGTTTTGTTCTTTTCAGGTGGTGCGCAACCGTGAGGAGGATGATAGAGGCGATGATCAGGCAAAGTTATGGAGACATCTCTAAAATTACTTTTCCTAGCATTATAACTCGTGTTTTGGTTCTGTAACGTGTAGTTTCCTTTGTTTCTCGTGTATTTAGTGGGTTTTCTTAGCACTCGTACTTGTAGGTTGATTGGGCTCAGCTTTTGCTTGTAGTTAGTGAGTACTGAGTTGTTGTTTCTGAACTATGGAAGAATATTTTGTTTTTCCAGGTTCCTGTAAATTTTTGGTTTTCTTGTAGTTACGCTGTTATGCTGCCAAAGTTTTTGGGGCATTAAAAGGTAATAGTTGTGAGGCTTCCTAGTTTAAGCTGTTTATTTTAGGTTTGTTACAGTCATGCTCTATCAGGTTGTTTTCTTTCACGCCTTGTTAAGTGCAAGTGTGATCCATATTTGTGCTCTATTTGGATGTTGCCTCGAGATGAACTGGTTGTGCCTCGAGATGAAGAGCAAGCTCTCAGTTGGGAGTGGACTGATTTGTTCGAGGAGAGGCTCAAGTGTGGTACTTTGTTCAATGGGAGGATTGTTAGAAGTTCTAACAAAGTCTCACATTGGCTAGGGAAGGAAGAGATCCACGACGAGGATAATTATCTCCATTTGTATGAGGCCTTTTGGAGGAACCAAAAGCAAAACCATGAGGGCTTATGCCCAAACTGGACAATATCATACCATTGTGGAGATATGTCAAGGGTCATGTTCTTATCAATATATTAGAGAAACATGGGGTTCCATCTCAAAACCAATTGGTAATGAGAAGAGTAGCCCATGTATCTTATAAAGATTGTGAGACCTCTACATTTTTTCAATATGAGATCCTCAACATGCCCCCTCAAAATGGTACCTCTTTTGGGTCACCATTATTGGGTCAGATCATATTATTTGGACTAAATACTTGTTTTGGCTTATGGGCTTTGATACTATATTAGAGAACCATGGGGTTCCATCTCAAAACTAATTGACAATGAGAAGAATAGCCCATGTATCTTATAAAGATTATGGTGCCTTCTCATTTTTCCAATGTGGGATATTCAACAACACTCATAATAAATTTATGTAATTTTCAACAACGGTAGCTGCAAATGTCTAGTTATTGCATTTAATTATATATTTTATTAAATAAAATTCGATCAATTATCCTTGACTCACATAACAATATAGAGAGGGACATACTATTACCACATTGGTTTGGTCCTTTATTGAAGTTACCTATCCTTCACTTCTCCAATCTATGGACTCAGACAATGTATTTATGTCTATATAATAATCATATCCAAACTACAAACAAATACAATGTTAAGAAAAATTATAACACGTTTTTTTTAAAATAATAATAATAATAATATGGTTATGACAATGAGTAAAATCCGATTTAAAATTCAAGGTCCAAAATGAAAATTTTCAAAGTTTGAGAGCATAATTGCAACCTACCTCATAGCTCAAGAGCATTTTGTTTAATTTAACTATGTGACATAATTGAAACCTATTTCAAAGTTCATGGGTATTTTGTATAATGTAACCTTTCTCTCTATGTATGTATGTATATTTGTATAATCGTTTTAAATACAATACTAGCTAAACAGTGGTGTTTGGCTTGATAATATGCGGTTTTGATATGAGAGAATTTAGTGTTTTTTAAATAGGTTATTACATTATAACTATTTGTTTTGTTTGTTTTTGTCTGAAAACAATATAAAATGGATCAAAATTAATTGACTAATAAACCGATATACACTTACTATTCAAAACTAACTCTTTCAATAATAATAATTATTATTATTATTTTCCACTTTGGATATACAAGTTGGGAAATGGAAGATCCATATTTCATTTATAGACCTCTTCCTATTTTTGTTGCACAATCATTATATTCACTATTTAGTACACATGTAATGACCCTAAAACCTAGATAGGCTATGCACGAAATGGAAACCAGCAACGCCACCTATGCTCGAAATATCAACAGCATAATGACATAACTATAAGGAAACCAAAATTTTTTACAAGGACCTGAAAGAGACATAAACACTTCTACATTTCAGAGAAATAAATCAACATCCACCAAATGCGAGAAAAGCTGAGTTCAACCAACAACAGACACAAGCACTAAGAAGAGCCACCAAAAGTAAGAAAAACAAGGGAAACTACAATTCCACAATCCTACCACGTGATACAAGACCAAGGCACAAACAAAACTAAGACACTAGGAAGAAACTCTAGTGATGTCTATATAACCTATAGGAAAAGACACAAAACAAAGTAGAAAAAGTGAGTATAAACATACTCAGTAAGCAGCCTATTTTAAAACAAAAAGTTCAAAGTTATACTACAAACAATCCTGCTCCAGCTCACTGACTCCTCATTCTCAAATGCTCTCAATACTCGACTAAGCAGTTGCTCACCTCACTTGATCCCTTACGCTATATCTATGAGTAATGCAGACTATCCACGGGGTACCGACTTCCCCTAAGCTAGCCTACACAATGAAGCAATGCAACCCTCATGCCAAATATAGTGGGGATTCGCCCCTAAGCTTGCACACAACATGAAGGAAAGCAACTCTCATACTAAATACAGTGGGGATTCTCCCCTAAGCTAGCACACAACATGAAGAAAAGCAACCCTCATACTAGACATAATGGGAGAATCGCCCCCTAAGCTAGCAGAACGCAAAAGGGAAAGCAACCCTCATGCCAAACAAATATCACAACATTTTAGGAAGCATGCTCATATGGGGAAAGGTAAGTAATGCTAACCTAATGACCCTTACCTCACTCGCAACATACTTAGAACGTCGAGGGGTATACCACCACGCCTAGCCACTCAACAGATCATAAACATCTCCCATAAACCCAACCCATGGATCTTAAGCACATCCGTACAAGCAAACTCAACAATGAACAAACTAAGTAATCATTGTTTGAGTACAAGCCAAGCAACCAAGGCCTTACGATTAAGTTCATCTACCATCAAAAGATTCTTAGGGCCACAACTCGACAAGCAACAAAATCACTAATCGTGAGTTTTTCACTAACCACCAATCATGAATCTTGAGCATAGACTCGTGCATAAGCCCAACAATAATCTTAAACAAGACCTCCACCTAACCGTGGCCCCTACGCACGCTAGCACCATATTGCGTTAAGTAGTTCCCTTCAAAGCTAATCCCCTAATCATGCTAAGAACCCTAACAATCATTATTTTACCAGTTCACGTTCTAGCCCCACTACAACATGTTAAGTATAACGAGTCATCTTGAACCATTCTAACACAGGAGTCATGGATAATGACCCGAAACATTATATACTTTTAGGGGGGGTTCTAAGTTGCCAACCAGTCAACTCAACGAATCAAGCATCCTACACGCAGTCATCACATCCAACCTCGCAATAAGCTAAACCTAAGCCAATCGTTCAAGCATTCCAGACGCACTATACTAAGACAAATATCCAACCATCTCAAGTAAACACTACTTTACCATTTAGTCCAATAGCTCAAGCATTTGGAATTCCATAGCTAACAAAACATCTCAGCCAGCCCAAACATTCAGTTTAAATCAAGCATCTACACATTCACTCATATAGAGAAACCAGAATCCTAGTCATTCATGCATTCCAAGGCTCAACTCCATAACCAAGCTCAACAAGTTCTTTCGAATTGACTTACAACAATATACACGTGGTCGCGACCCCTCTGAATACCATAACAAGGTTCAAGGATATTGCAAACTCAATCACAACCAATCATCAAAACCCCCTCTTAAACACCATGCTAAAGCATAAAAGAAAATAAGTCTCCTACTTGAGAAACTTACTATTCATATCATCTAATGGCCATCATGTTCAAGCATAAATTTAAAAGAACCACACTCCTAATCACGCAATCATACATGCATTACAAAATCTATGAACTTCATGATCAAAGCATTAGAGAGTTTTCCAACTAGGCTACTTACCTTTTTAAGCAAAAGTAATTAGATACTTTCAAAGCACCCCAAATGTCCTTTAGAAGTTCTTAACACTACCTAAAAGAATTTTCAAAGTGGACAATGCTTAGTAGTTGCACTTACATAACTTAATCGAAACTCCCATATCTACTTGCAAAACACTTCCAACAATAATCTAAACTTAGTTCTTTAAGCTAGAGAACTTACCCAAATAATTCCAAGATTCAAGGCAACCTGAAACTCGAATACTTGATTTCAAATAGCCACAAAAATTTCCAAAAAAGTGTTCAAAACTTGCTGGACAGCAGCTCAAAGGATTCGGTTTCACCCAAAACGGCCTTCAATTGTGATGGATGTCCTGTAATTGAGTTTGAAAATCAATGGGTCACTTTGATTCACCAATTTAACCACCAAAACCAGCCTTAACAATTAAAAACTACCTTGTATCAATGTCAAAAGACTTATCCACTCAAAAACAATACCAAAAAGCGGCTATATGGTGTCGAGACCTCGAATGTTTTGGTTTCAAATGGGTTGAATCTGTGAATCTGAGATCCAAACGAGAAGGGTGATCTAAAATTGAGTTCGACTGAATATGGGTTCGCTTTCATATGGCTAAACAATATCAACGACATCCAAAGACACCTGCAAAAACTCAGAAAATTTACCCACGAATTTCGGCCTTGGAATTTGAGCGATCGGTACATGTTCGGCTGGATTCTCCAGCGAAAACAACAGGTAGACAAACAGCTATCGCAGTGGCATGGCGGCGTGGCAGATCCGGTGGTTTGCGTGGGCTGCAGGTAGTGCAAGTTGCATTCGGCAATGAGCTGACCGATGAGGGTTGCGGTTGGGAGCTGGCTGTAAGGTGGGGCAGCGAACGGTGGAGTTGCGCGACGTGTGTTTGCTTGGCGTGAACGACAGCGGGAGAGGATGTCAGCGGGGAGAATAAGAAGAAGAAGAAGAAGAAAGAGGAGGGAGAGTTGCGCGAAAAGAAGAGAAATAAGCATTTCTTTTTTTTTTTGTTCACTTATTTTCTTTTCTTTTCCAAATTTTGAAACTGTCCTCACACTTATTCTTTCATTCCTTTTTTGCCCTTCCAAACTCTCTAAACTTCAAATTAACCCAAATCAAAATACAATTAACTCCTATTAACTTATTTAACTCAAATTTCTCAAATTATACTTCAACAATAAATCCAACACATCCCAAAGAACATACCTGACCCCAACAATACATATACGAGAATTATTCGAACTTAACTCCAAAATTGAAAATAAATAAATGAGGAGAGAAATGAAGAAGAATGAAAGAAAAATAAAAAATAGAAAATAGAAAAAAATATGTATTAATTTTTTTTAATAATTATGTCATTGACGGTCTTCCTAAAGCTACCCTACAACAACCATTAAATGTTGCTAGCGTAGCAGTGCTGATCTGACTGGCTTTTTTTTTTTTTAAATAATTTTGATCGGTTCGGTCGGTTTGCTCCCTTTAGGAGCTCACCAACCAACCGACATTGACTGAAGTTAGATTGGTCGGTTGGTTCAATTTTTGGCTTTCCTTTGCTCACCCCTAGATAAAATGACTCTTTTAATGCAAAAAAGTGATCCCTATCGGCCCTTCAATGTTTTTCTATAAACTGAAGGAGTGACAACGGACAAACTAGTTTGCTTCATATGGCTATTATTACTTCCATTTCAAAAGTGAACTCATCAAACTCAAATCATTTTTTGAGTTGTAGTGCCATCCTTTTCCCAATCTCCTTTGTTAACTCCATGATTCAATACAATACCCCTCCCAAACTTTTTGGTATTTTTGCTGTCTCTAATTCTCTTGTTACCTTCATCCTGTTTGGTAACCTATAATGTTTTCATGATTGATTTAAAATGAGAATTAATATAAAGCATTATCTACATCAAATATATAATAGATCCCTCTTATTAATCAACGACTTTTTCAATGTAGTTTTTTGATCTGTTTGATGTCAAGAAGTTTCTAGATTCTCACTGCAAGTTCAAGTAATGTTAAAAAAAATGTTGGGAAAATGTCTAATTTTCATTATTGAGTTAGAATAGAAGTTAGATATGTCCATTATTGAAAATTTAATTCAATTGAGGACCAACCAGGGAAATCATGTCCAGACAATAACTCCATCCTCACTAGTCCTCCCCCTTTTCCGACCATACACTTCTACAATAGGACATCTACCAATTTCATTTACTCAACAATATAAATGGAAACAAAAATTGAATATAACTTTACAATTAGTACTTTTGTTTGGAACTTTTGGGTAACATCATATTTTGGAATAGGGAGGTAATTTTCTCCTACTTCCTCTTTAGTCTCAAAAGGGCGATGCAAATTCAAAATTAGTACTTTTGAGTTCATCTCATCAACACCTCTTCAAAACAACCTCCTCTTGAAAAAAAAAATGAAAAAGGAAACATATTAAAAAAGAACCTTACAATTGGTATAAATATTGAGTGCAACATGTACCAAGAATACTTATAATTATAATAGCTTTTAGGTATAAAATGGTACTAATTGTCTTCTTCCTCCTTCCCTCACAAAACCAAATTACAGAAACATACTCCATGTTACCATTCCCATCTCTGTCACTTCCTCTTCACTTTTTTCTTCCTTTCCTCTTATGGGTTTGCCTCACAGCCTCACGTTATAAAATTAGTCTATTTTAGAAGTAATTAGGCTTAGTTGTTAGTTACAATTCTAATTTGAAAAATTAGAATTTGAAGTTAATCTCTAAGTTCGATAAATTAAGTTTTCATAATTTTGGGGAAAGAGATTTTTAATTAAATCTTTAATTCCAAGGTTTAAGAATTCGATTTTTAGAATTTATTCCCAAGTTCAAAAAAAAACCAAAATCTCTTTTTGGTTAGATTTTATCCCAATCCTTTAGATTCCTTATTTGGAGTTTTAATTTTGGAAAGAAGAGGAAATTTGGGATTTAAGAGACCTTAGTTTTTCCTCTTTTAGTTATTGGTCAATTGTCTTTTTGGTGAATTAAAAGTTAAAAGAAAAATGGATGTTAAGGAAAACCCTAAGTCCTTCATCACTTCTCCTCCCTCTTCTTCGTATAGGTGGCCGCCAACCCCCTACCTTTTCCATCTTCTCCTCCTAAGAGACCACAGCTCCGACGAATCTCCTTGGCGACTGACGTCCTGCAGCAACAGCTTAAGCCCCACGAACCCACGCGACTAGCACTTTGACAATGTGTTGTAGTAGCTTCCGATGAGGTTTGCGTTCATTTTGGTCATCTTCCCAGATAGATTCTCCCCCTCTTACGAACATCGACGATCACCTCCTCCCTTATTGGTGCTTCAAACCCACGAGCACGAACAACTTGCGGTGTGTGTGCAACGAGTGAACAACGTAGGTCTCGATCTGCAGCGGCAGTGCACATCGAGTGGAAACTCCGGCGAATCCTTGATCGACGGTGGCGTCTACATTACAAACAGACATGTAGCTTCAACACCCACACAATTTTCACGAGTTCAAGCAAGTACCCAAGCTTAATCAAACCTTGAATTACTTCCTAATTGTGACCCACGCTTTGTTCGATCTCAAATCAGTTCGCCGACAACTCGAATAGCTTAGAATGGAGTTACCCTTAGTCTAAAGTGTTATGATACGCTAAATAAAACCTCATCGAACACAGTCCAGCAAGCCTTTCAGTTCTTTTAGTGCAGATCGGTAAGTTTTGCCACGTTTTAGACGTTTCTCAAATCAATTTAAATGTTGTTAACTTTTGTTCTAACATGTAGAAACCTTCAGTTTACAGTTTAGGATCGATTCAAACACATTCGAACAACAAACATCAAGTGTAAGAGCTCTTTCGGTAAGTTTCAGCACATTTTATCCATATCGCAAAGCACTTAAAGTGCTGTGATTTAATTCCTAACCTTTGGATGTATCTTCGTTGTAGTTCAAACTAAGTCGAAGTCCCTTCAAACACTTTTCATCAAGGGTCGAGTTGTTTTGGTAAGTTTAAGGTGGTAAGGTTGTGTTTAAATCTTTTCGAATACTCTTTAGGTGTTATAATGTAGGTTCTAACTTATAGAAGCTTTCGATTTGCAGTTTAGAATAGGTTCAAACACCTTCAAACACCGACCAACAAGGTTTCGAGGCCCTTTGGCGATGTTCGATAGGTAATAGCGCGTTCTAGACCCATTTGAATTCCATTAAAGTACTTTAGATAGGTTTTTAACATTGAATACTCTTTGTTATAGGGTTCGATTCAGTTTCAGATTGTTCGAACTTGGTTTAAAGTTGTTTTGGGTAAGAACATCCTTCCTGAATACTCTTTCGAATTTGACTAAGGATTTCAAATAGAATTCTGACCTTTAAACCTTGTCTACCTTACTTAGGAACCTTATTAGCTTGCTTTAGTATTGTTTTAGGAAGTTTTGTAAGTACTTTCTACTTGTGGAGTCTATTTGATTGTTTGCTAACATGTTGTATGCCTTAATGTGCATTATACTTATGATATATGAATATTCCTCTTACATATCTATATATGTTGAGATGGTTATGCTGAACTATTGCTCTAAAAAGTTTTGAAATGAGCATGTTGTGTAGTTTTCTTTGTGCTAACATGCTCCCTTGTCGAGATTGGTTTGATATTGTGATGTTTATGCCCGATGAGCTATTGGCCTTCATTTTAAAAGCGTGTCATGGGTGTTGCATGTAATTTTGGCATAAGCATGGTATGTAGGTTTCATACATTCTAGTGAGTTTAGGTGTGATTAGAAAACCTTGGGTGAGATAAAAGAGAGCTAGGTGAATACTAGTGCGCCTCGGGTAAAAATGGTCGAGGGGTAGTTGATAGCACTAAATTAGTGCTATATTTATGCCTTATTTTAGCAAGTTTTAGCTATATTTGTGAGCTTTTATGTTGATTTATTGTTGATTTCAGGAATCCGAGCATTTGAGACCGGAATTATGAATTTTGGAGAATTATATTGAATATGGAGCTATTTTAGAGCATTTGGGGGAGCTAAGGAGAAGAAGCGATGGAGTGTAAGTTGATGGGGCTGAGAGGACGACGTTACAATGCTAGAACGCGCGAAAAAGGAAGGCTCTGTCCGTAGCATTGCAAAGCTACTTACAGCGTTCCAACGCTACCCCTGTGCACATGCAAAAATGGTAGCGTTTTGGGACAGCGTTGCAACGCCGTCCCTAGTGTTGCAACGCTGTTTCGATTACAACTTCTAATACTTCGATTTTTCATCCATTTTAGATGAATGAATTTGGGGGTTTTACACCATGTCCTACGATTTGAGAGAGTTTAGAGAGGTTTGGGGTTGGATTAGAGTGGAATTCTTGAAGATCCGACGTCGAGGTTCACTGAAATCGTAGTGGGAGCGATGGATCGATGCGTAGTAGGTTTATCTCTCTGTTTTCCCTGTATTTCTCTATTGTGATTAAGTGTTTTTAGATGGATTCTGGGTGTTTTGCACTAAATTATGATGTACTTTGATTAGACAATAGAGTTTAGGGCTTAATTAAACCTTTGGACCATGTAATTGAACTTATTTGGGGATTTGTGATTAATTATTCATTATTAATTTTATGCAATGTTCTTAACACTTTAAATCTTCTAATCAAGGAGCTAATGAACTGCTGGTTTATGTTTTTGATTGACAAAGAGTGCATAAATTATAGCTTAAATTACATGATAATTGATGTTTGGACATGACAGTGATAAGAGCATCGATTAGGGTCAATGATAGGGTTCATTAATGCCGGGTGAGAATTAATTAATGAGATGGACACGTAATTAAATTAATTACACCCGAGATTTGGAAGAGCTCGACAGAGGATTCCATGATACACTACCTTTAGATTCAATTAATTTGATTAATTAATAACAAATGCCCGTTAGACTCAATAACGATCCATTGGTGAGATTAATATCCTAAACTCAGTCCTTAAATTTGTGCTCCTTACTTTTATTCCTTTATTGCTTAAATTTAGCTTTTTTTTTAAATTTTTTGTTGCATGTTCTTCTGGCAGTTTGTTTTCCTAAATAAAATTAGATGTGATTAAGAATAGTATTTAATTGATTAAACTTTTTCATTTCCCTGAGGATTCAATACTCGGTAATATTTACCATTTCATTATTACTTGGATCACATGCGCTTGCATGTACACTGATCAAGTTTTCGGCGTCGTTGCCTGAGAATTGGCAGTTAATTCAATTATATTGATCTGAAAGTGTTTGATCTTAATTTAGGAGTTTTTATTCTTGTTTTTAATTAGTTTTCTCTATTTCTTTGTTTTATTTTTGTTGAGTGATCTGTGGCTTTTTTTTGTGGAGCATTAAGGTGATTAATAGCGTTCTTGGAGTTTTTCTACTTGTTTTTAATTTTGCAGGACGCTCCGTAGCGAGCCATGGATGAGGAAAATAAGGCGATTCGAGATTATTTTTTGCTGGAGCTACATGTAGACTACTCTGGAATAGTGTACACACCTATCGTTGCAGACAACTTTATTCCTGCTGACCCACTCATGGAATGAACAGCCATATCTTTAAGAAGTGGGAAAGAACTGAAGGAGCTCGAGGGGAAGGAGGAAGATGTGCCATGCACAAGTAAGGAACGGGATACCGATGAAGAGGTAGGAGAGGAAGAGGAAGCACCTCAGGAGCTTAATTCAGGGAAGTTATCTAATTCTATTCCTTTTGTTCCCAATGAAATCCCGTATCCTAAGAGATTTAGAAAGAAAAAGTTAAATGATGAGTTTGCTAAACTTCTTGAGCAGTTTAAGAAACTTCACATAAATATACCTTTTGTTGATGCGCTTGAACAGGTTAATTATGCAAAGTTTATTAAGGAAATTCTAGCAAATAAGAGGAAGTTTGAAAAGGATGAAAGAGTGCATATGAACGTTGACTGCAATGCTATTGTTTATAGGAGGCCATTTAGGGTTTTAGACCTCCATAATTCGATTCCTACCCTCTTGGGACCTGTAGCTACAGATTGGAGGTGTACGGGAGAAAAGTTCGAGGATCGGGAGTGTGGATTTCAAGGCAGAAGTTAGGATTTTGGCGTCGACGGTCATATCTCTATTTTTCTTCCCTCTTTTCTTGTATCTACTTGCTAAATACAGAGGATTTTGTGTTGTTATCTGAATATGTTGGGCTAATTTTGTATTTAGGGATTAAGGGCACGATTAGGTTTGGTTTTATGTTGTAATCAACACTTTAGCCATTTAATTTACTTATTATGTTTCATTTAGTTGGGTTGTACTTAATGCTTCATATTAACTAGCCATTAGTATGCTGATTTAGTCCTAAATTGAGCTCGACTTAGGATGTTTAGGGTAGACTTAGCCCAATTAACGCCCCAACATTGCCTAAGTGACATATGAATAACAATTGAAGGGTAAGGCTAATGATGAGTGGGCTTAATCCAATTAGCTAATCAATTAACGCTAAGGACACTTAGGTAAGCGATTAATTAAGCGTGTTCGAATGATACCGACAGGAGATTTTGACCGATTTAGCTCTAGGTCTATGAAATTGGCAAGGAGTAATTAAATGGCAGGTTAAAATTCTCTTAAAATCAACCTAAGAGTGCTTGGTTTCCCTAAATTCCCCTTAATCGGTACCTCCTCCCATTTATCTTGCTTTCTAGGTTTAGATTTTATTTTCCTATTTTTCTCTTGTATTTTGTTCTCTAAAGAAAGTAAAGTAAGATTATTCGCGGTACTTAATTGAATTCAAAACTAATCCCAGTGAATACGATACTCGATATTTACTTGTCGTTTTATTATTACTTTGATTGCGTGGCTTGCGCGTACAACGATCACAAAGTGCTATCATTCAGAGGAGGCTACCACAAAAAATGAACGACCCAGGGAGTTTCACTATCCCTTGTATTATTGGTAGTGTTCACATAAAAAAGGCACTTTGTGATCTAGGGGCGAGTATTAATTTAATGCCCCTTAGTGTTTTCAGGAAACTTGAAGTAGGGGAGCTTAAACCAACGAGTGTAGTGCTTCAGTTGGCAGATCGTTCTTTGACGTACCCAAAAGGTATTTTAGTTAAAGTTGATAAGTTTATTTTTCCCATAGATTTTGTTATCCTGGACATGGAGGAAGATGCGGAGGCCCCAATCATCCTAGGGAGGCCATTTTTGGCGACAGGACGCTCTCTAATCGAGGTTCACACAGAAACTCTGATTATACGCATAAATGATGAAAAGGTAGTGTTCAACATGTTTAAGGCATTGAAACACCACGATGAGGTTAGTAGTTGCCATATGTTTGATGCGGTGGACACTATTGTGGATGAATGTATTGAGTTAGTGACTCCTGCTGATAAGTTTGAGGTCGGCATATCTGATTTGTGTGGTGAATTGCCTTAAACTTTGGATATTGAGCATGCCTATTTTTGTGATAAGGGTGTAGATACATCTATAGGATACAGTAGGGAGGAGGAAATGATTTCTGAGTCTGTTTGTGCACAATTTGACACTCCTCCTCCTGAATTAAAGCAATTGCCTACTCACCTACGTTATGCTTTCTTAGGTGACTCTTCTACTTTCCTTGTGATTATTGTTGCTGAGTTGAGTAAAGTAGAAGAGGAAAAATTGTTGAATGTGTTGCGTGCACATAATTCTGCTTTAGGGTGGTCTATTAGTGATATTAAAGGCATTAGCCCCTCGATTGTCATGCATAAAATTTTGATGGAGGATGACTTTAATCCCACTGTAGAACACCAAAGGAGACTTAACCCCACCATGAAGGAAGTGGTTAAAAACAAGGTGATGAAATTATTAAATGAAGGTATTATTTTTGCTATTTTTGATAGTCTTTAGGTAAGCCCAGTGCAGGTTGTACCTAAAAAATGAGGGATGACGGTCGTAAAGAACGAAAATAATGAAGATATCTCGACCCAAAAAGTGACTGGATGGCGTGTGTGCATTGACTATAGGAAGCTCAACAAAGTGATAGCATGTAATTATGCTATCTTATTTCCTTTTATTTTAGCTAGTTTTGTTATGATTTTGTGTGTTTTGATGCCTATTTTTTGTATAAATTGCAGAAATCGAGCTTAAGAAGCAAAACCGGAGTGTTCGAGGGTATGTTGGATATTATGGAGCTATTTTGGGCCATTTTGGAGAACCAAGAAGAGAAGAGTTGAAGAATTTAGTATTTGGGGCAGAGAGGACGACGTTGCAACGCTTGAAATGGCATTGCAACGCCCAAATGTATTATGCAAACCCGAGAGCTAGCGTTGCAAGGCTACCCTGTGGCATTGCAATGCTAGAAACACGTTGATGTGAAGATTTTCGTCCGTAGCGTTGCAACGCTACCCCTGAGCGCAACAAGAAACGACAGCGTTTTTGGACAGCGTTGCAACGCTGTCCCTAGTGTTACAACGCTGTCACGATGGGCAGTATATATTCATCGCTTCATCTTCGTCCAAACGGAGGCTATTTCAATAGGGAAAGCCCTAATCATGATTCAGAGCTGTTCTTAAGAGTTTTGGGGAGGATTTGTGAGCGTTTTGGAGCAGAATTGAAGACCTTGGAGCTCGGTTTGAGATTGATCACCTCGGGAACGATGGATCATCCTTCGTTTGTACTTTCTTTCCCTTTTCCTTTCATTTATAGTTATTTCAGTAGGCTGTAGTTAGGGATTTCTGATTTGTATGGGATAAACATGTTTAGTTAAATTCCTAAATTCTATGGGTTGCTGTAATTTTTGTATAATTGCACTTAATTTTCTTTATTAATTAGTAATTGTGGCTTGATTAAGTGTTTTGGTTCATTTATGCATTGTGTTCTTAATGCCTTTAACCAAACAAGGAATAGGGATTAAATAATCGTTAGTTTGATTGAGCTCGACAGAGTATATTAAACTTAGAAAAACAATTCATGACAATTAAATTTCGCCTAAGTGACATAGGAACAACAAAAAATAATTGAGGTTTAAAATGAAGGTTCGTTAATGCCGGGTGAGGATTAATTAATGAGACGAACACAATATTTAATTAATTACACCCAAGGTTTGGAGGAGACCGACAGGAGAGTCCATAATTTTAGGCTTCTAGACTTATGAATCGAACACTTAGTTTTTCCTAATTGCTAGCTTAATTAAGTAAATTAAGGTCCAATAATGCAATCAACACCAATAGAATTACTTATCGACTCGTGTCTCCCACTTATTTTGCTTTCTAGGATTAGAATTTATTTTCCTATCTGCTCTGACATTTTATTCTCTAAATTAAGTAAAGTGAGACTATTCGCGGCAATTAATTGAATTAAAAACATATCCCAGTGGATACGATACTCAGTAGGAATACTGTTTTATTATTACTTCGATCGTGTGTGCTTGCGTGTACACACCGATCACAAAGCCACCAGAAATGATCATTTTTTCCTACTTTTATTGACCAGATTCTAGATACGTTAGCAAGTTATCCTTACTACTATTTTCTTGATGGTTATTCAGGTTATAATCAAATTACGATAGCACCTAAGGACCAGGAGAAGACGAAATTCACATGTCCCTATGGTCATATGCCTTCAGGCGAATGCCATTTGGGCTATGTAATGCGCCTACCACTTTCCAACGCTGCATCATGGCTATCTTTGCAGATTTTGTCGAGGAGATTATGGAGGTTTTTATGGATGATTTTAGTATTTTTGTTACTTATTTTAATTCTTGTTTGCATAATCTTTCTCGTGTGCTGCAGGGGTGTCAGGAAACTAACATTGTTCTTAACTGGGAGAAATGTCATTTTATGGTAAAACAATGTATAGTTCTTGGCCACAAGGTATCTGCAAAGGGGCTGAAGGTGGATTGAGCTAAGATTTCTGCGATTGAACAGTTTCCACCTCCAGTTAATGTTAAGGGAGTTCGTAGCTTTCTAGGACACTCAGGGTTTTATCGTCGTTTTATTAAATATTTTTCTAAAATTACTAAACCCCTGTGTAATTTACTTGAGAAAGATGCTCCTTCTGTTTTTGACGAGGATTGCATGCTAGCATTTAATGTTCTTAAGGATAAGTTGTACCTGATTGGAGTCAACCATTTGAAATCATGTGTGATGCTAGTGATTATGCATTAGGAGCAGTCCTAGGACAACGTAGAGACAAGTTTTTAAGGGCTATTTATTATGCAAGTAGAACTCCAGATAGTGCTCAACATAATTGTAGTACCACTGAGAAAGAGATGCTCGTTGTTGTGTTTGCATTTGATAAATTTACTTGGTTCGAAAGTA
The DNA here is from genome assembly GCA_033996785.1 of Trichosanthes truncata. Taxonomy (NCBI): domain Eukaryota; kingdom Viridiplantae; phylum Streptophyta; class Magnoliopsida; order Cucurbitales; family Cucurbitaceae; genus Trichosanthes; species Trichosanthes truncata. The sequence goes on from MU867261.1 coordinate 15,920,811, forward strand.
ATTGTGTATACAAATCATGCTGTTATTCGTTATCTCTTTAGTAAGAAAGATTCGAAACCTCACTTGATTTGGTGGATTCTTTTGTTACAAGAATTTGATTATGAGATCAAAGATAGGAAGGGATGTGAGAATGTCGTGGCAGATCATCTATCTCGATTGGAGCATGAGCCAGAGGTGCAGACCTTCCCTATAAAAGAAAACTTTCCTAACGAACGATTGTGCGCTGTTAAGTCTTCTTTCCCTTGGTATGTGGATATTGTGAATTATCTTGCTTCAGGGAATCTTCCATCTAACTTGAGTGCTCAGCAAAGGAAGAAATTCTTGCATGACACGAAGTCTTACCTGTGGGATGACCCGTTGGTTTTTAAGGTATGTTATGATAAGATAATTAGAAGGTGTGTACCTATGGAGGAAGTGGCCAAAATTTTACATGCATGCCACTCTTCTCCATATGGTGGACATTTCGATACTTCAAGAACAACTGCAAAGATACTTTAGCCTGGTTTTTTCTGGCCTAGTTTGTTTAAAGACTGTCATACTTTTGTAAAAACATGTGATAGGTGTCAGCGAACAAGTAATATATCTCGTCGTCATGAAATTCCTTTAACCCCTATTCTTGAAGTCAAATTGTTTGATGTATGGGGTATAGATTTTATGGGTCCCTTCCCGTCCTCTAATGGTTATCTATATATCTTGGTTGTTGTTGATTACGTGTCTAAATGGGTAGAAGCTGTAGCAACTACGACTAATGATGCACGTGTTGTATTGACATTCCTACAAAAGCACACATTCACTAGATTTGGTATACCACGAGCTATTATTAGTGATTAAGGGTCTCATTTCTCTAATAAATTATTTGATTCACTGATGAAAAAGTATAGTGTGAAGCATAAGATATCTCTGGCTTATCATCCTAGACTAATGGACAGGATGGAATTTCTAACAGGGAGATTAAGCAGATATTGGAGAAGACAGTGAAGACAAATAAGAAAGATTGGGCATGGAAGCTTGACGATGCTCTTTGGGCATATACGACGGCCTACAAAACACCGATAGGTACATCATCGTATCGATTGGTGTTTGAAAAGGCTTGTCACTTATTTATGGAGTTGGAGCATAAAGCGTACTGGGGGATCAAGAAGCTGAACCTTGACCCGCACAAAGCTGGATGAATTAGAGGAGTTCAGAACCCAGGCATATGAGAATGCCAAGTTGTACAAGGAGAGGATGGCGAGATGACATAATAAGAGGATTCAGAACCGTTCCTTTGTACCAAGTCAGCAAGTCCTTTTGTTTAACTCACGTTTACGTTAGTTCCCAAGTAAGCTGAAATCGAGGTGGGCAGGGCCATTTACAGTTTTAGAGGTATTCTCACATGGTGCAGTTGAGCTCATGGATAGTGAAGGAAAAATTTTCAAAGTAAATGCATAGAGGATAAAACATTATTGTGGCGTTGAAGAAAGGCGCCTGGAAAAGATTATTTTGGACGATGATTGAGTTGTGCTAACTCACCGTCGAGCAATCGATGTTAAAAATTTGCACTTCTTGCAGGCAGCCAGGCGTCAAAATTATCTTTACTTATTTTCTTTTCTGTTTTTGTTATTAGTTAGTGAAGGAGTTTTGCGCTGATCTAATGCTCCCGCTTATCGTTCCTTGTGTAGATGCTCAAGATTCATCCTTGCTCTCTTATTTTCATGATGGATTATTTAGTCGATAATGGACTCTTCAATTTTAGGGCAGCTTCATTCTCCTTCTAGTTTTTTTTTGTTTTTAAGCAGGTTGAATTTGTTATATTGTTTACATTGAGGACAATGTATATTTCACGTGTGGGGGGAGGGGGATGGTGTATGATGTTGTTGAGAATGTGTGTTGTAGAGTTGTTTTAGGTTGGTGCATGCTAAAGGGATGATGAAATTCCATGACTTGTGCTCTTTAGTGGATTGTTTGTGCATATGTATTGTGAAATTTGAGCATGATAAAATATGGGTAAATTTAAAATTTGGCCTTGGATTCTTTGCAAATGTTGAGCACATAGCCTAGTGTTGATTAGTTGAATATTTAGATGAGCATTATGTTTTTTATATGTTTGTTGTCACCCCGATAGGCTTAAGGTTTGATTAGAAGGTGGCCTTGCATGGTTGTTGGTAACACTATACTTAGGAGTTTCATGTCTATTTACCTGCAGTGGAAAACTTGAAAATTATTTATAAAAAAAAAAAAATACTAGTGTGCTTATGGTTCTCAAGTGTAAAAAGAGATGCCCCTGCTATGATCAGTTAGGTCACTCATTTAGCGAATGCTCTGGGTAAGGGTCCCTGCAGTAGATGTGCGAAAGCTAGTGCCCTTGGGTGAATAAAAATTATTTTAGTGTGAGGGACGTCTAGTAAATTAAGACATCCTAGTTAAGTTTTACTTGCGATTTGTGTAAGTTAACTGGATGATTGAGTCTTAGGGCCAGTGTAGGGAGAAGATGAATAGAGAAGAGCATAAGATTACTTTGCATTAGTAAACGAGTCAATCAGAGTTCCTTTTAAATTTCTAGTGATTTAGGCATGTTCTCATTCCATTGTTCTTGTTCTCTAATTCCACTGTTGAGACCATTGAGAATTGAGTCACTTATGCATGCAATCTTTTGAAACATTTATTTTTTTGTGAGAGTTTGATTTTGTGTTGCTCAGAACTAGCAAAAGCTTAAGTGTGGAGATATTTGATAGCACTAAATTAGTGCTATATTTATGCCTTATTTTAGCTAATTTTACGCAATATTTGTGATCTTTTTTGTTGATTTATTGTTGATTTCAGGAATCCGAGCATCTAAGATCAGAATTATGAATTTTGGAGCATTATGCTTAATATGGAACTATTTTAGAGCATTTGGGAGAGCTAAGGAGAAGAAGAGATGAAGTGCAAGCTGTTGGGGCCGAGAGGACAGTGTTGCAAGGCATGAAATGGTGTTGCAACGCCACAAATTGGTATGCAAACCCATTAGCTAGTGTTGCAACGTTGCCCTACAACGTTGCAATGCTAGAACACACAAAAAAGGAAGGCTCTGTCCGTAGCATTGCAACGGTACTTACAACGTTGCAATGCTACCCCTGTGCACATGCGAAAACAGTAGCGTTTTGGGACAGCGTTGCAACACTATCCCTAGCGTTGTAACACTGTTTCAATTATAGCTTCTAATACTTCGATTCTTCATCGGTTTTAGAGGAGCGAATTTTAGGGTTGTACACCTTAACCCACGATTTGAGAGAGTTTAGAGAGGTTCGAGGCTGGATTAGAGTGGAATTCTTGAAGTTCCGACACCGAGGTTCGCTGAGATCGTAGCGGGAGCGATGGATCGATGTGTAATGGATTTATCTCTCTATTTTTCCTGTATTTCTCTATTGTGATTAAGTGTTTTTAGATGAATTACGGGTGTTTTGCACTGAATTATGATGTACTTTGATTAGATAGTAGAGTTTAGGACATAATTAAACCTTTGGACCATAATTGAACTTATTTGAGGATTCGTGATTAATTATTCATTGTTAATTTTATGCAATGTTCTTAATACTTTAAATCCCCTAATCATAGAGCTAATGAACTGCTGGTTTATGTTGTTGCTTGACAAAGAGTGCATAATTAGAGCTTAAATTGCATGATAATTGATGTTTAGACACGACAGTGATAAGAGCATCGATTAGGGTCGATGATAGGGTTCATTCATGTCGGGTGAGAATTAATTAATGAGACGGACACATAATTAAATTAATTACACCAGAGATTTGGAAGAGCTCGACAGAGGATTCCATGATATACTACCCTTAGATTCAATTAATTTGATGAATTAATAACAAATGCCCGTTAGACTCAATAAATGGTCCATTGGTGAGATTAATGTCCTAAAGTCGATCCTTAAATTTCTGCTTCTTCCTTTTATTCCTTTATTGCTTAAATTTAGTTTATTTATTTATATTTTTTGTTGCATGTTTTTCTAGCAGTTTGTTTTCCTAAATAAAATTAGATGTGATTAAGAACGGTATTTAATTGATTAAACCTTTCCATTTTCCTGAGGATTCGATACTCAGTAATAATTATCGTTTCATTATTACTTCGATCACGTGTGTTTGCATGTACACTGATCAGTAGTACGTCACCATCAGATTAAAAGGATTATCGAGACCTTCGTAACTATGGATAATGGTCGATATGATGAATCTTGAGGCAAGTATTGGAACATTGGTAACTATGGGCAAGGGACAATATATTGCTAGGTCGTCGATTCTTTGGTAACTATAGGCAAGAGACAATACGTTACTAGGTTATAGATGCCTTGGTAACTATGGGCAAGGGTCGATGAAGATACCAAGACCTTGGTAACTATGGACAAGGGTCGGTGTGATGCGTTTAGAGGCAAGTATTGAAACCTTGGTAACTATGGGCAAGGGTCAATATGTTGCCGAGTGATTGTAACCTTGCTAACTATAGGCAAGGGTCGATGCACAGTTCGAAACCTTGGTAACTATTGACAAGGAATCAAATGCCGAGCTCCGTAGAGATGTGTTGAGGCCCTATTAACTATGGGCAGTGGTTGATGCATCTCGAAAGGTCAGTCTTGAAGAGCTTTGTGAAGGCTATATTATTGAGTTCGTGAAGCTTGAGTATAGTTTGAGTATGCATAACATAATGTTTCATTAATGTGTTGAATGTTTAACTTGTTTCATGCTTGAGGAGTATGCTTATTGTTGTGAATAGCATGTTGTTTGCCTAGTATGTTGTTTGATGGCTCCTCAAGTGTGAGCTACTTACCAGTACGCATTATGTACTGACCCACCACCAGGTTTTGCAGGTAATGATGAGAACTACAACTTTGGTGATGTTGAGGAGGAGACACGAGAAGGGAGGGACCATAACTAGCTACTTATTTATTTTAGTAGTTGTCTTTGTTCAACTTTGTTTAGTTAAACTACCTTTGTAGTTAGTTAAGTTGAATTGCAGACTGGTTTTTAGAGTGTTGTTTCCTTCTTAAATAGTTTAAGTTGAGTTTGCTTTATCTTAGGTATATTATTACGTTGAAAGTTTTATAATAGACATTTAGCTTACTTTACCTTTGCGGAATGTGTTTGCTTGAAATTAATGAAATGATCTAGTACTTTACATATTTAAAATGTTGGTTTGTTTCAATAACTTCTTGAGTTGGAGTTCGAAGTCGTGGGTTGGTTACTCTGGATATAGAAGTGTTATCTTTTTTACCAACATGTGCTAGGAAAAATTTGGGTATTATTGTAGTTACACCGTTATGCTTCCAAAATTTTTGGGGCATATTGGTCGTAAGTTTAGTAATGTCTCCTCAGTTAGGTTAAAATTTGGGGGCGTTACACCCCATGGTCAACCTCACCTCGTCTTTTACCATTTTGAAAACTTGGCCGCCTAACATAGCATCCACATGTTTGTCGCCTTCCAAATTTGTGAACAAAATTTCAAAAGCTATATTTTTCCCCATTGAGAAACAATCACATCGTGAACTAGCATACTCTTTCTTCTCCCACACTAGCTCGTAGGAGGAAAATATTTTCTTCCTCTCCATTGCTATTTATCATAAATGACACTGCATTTTCTCCTATGCCGTTCATTTTCTTTAATTTTCTTCAATCGCATAACAACATCCGAACAATGTCTCTATGTTTATATAATAGTCATATCCAAACTACAAAAAAAAATACAATGTTAACAAAAATTATATCATATTTCGTTTTTTTAAAATATAATAATATTGTTATAACAGTTAGGAAAATCTTATTTAAAGTTAAAGGTCTAAAATGAAACTTTTTAAAGTTTATGGGCATAATTAAAACCTACCCCATAGTCCAAAAGTATTTTGTATAATTTAACCTCGTGGCATAATTGAAGCCTACTCCAAAATTAATGGGTATTTTGTATAATTTAACATTTCTCTATATGTTTGTATGTATGTGTTAGAATTTATGCCCTAAGCCACGTAATTAATGATTTATTTAATAATTAATAATAATTTTGATTATTTTATTTACAATATAAGATTATCCATTATATGAAAAATCTAAGGTTATTAGTGTAATCTTGAACAGTATGTGGTTGACATACGAGAGGATCATGTTCAAGAAATAACATAAAGGGTTATAGTATATGAATAAGGTTGGGTTCCTTATCCTAGTAACACTATTGATACGACCCACTTTGTAATAGTTACAAATGATTTGATACAAATTGTTCTTGTGGAGACATGTGAGTGGGGGTATCTTATACAATGAGTTTGTATAAGACTGGACCATGAAATATTTAATCTCTCTTTATAAATCCATTCATTGAGAAGATTAATATTTCATCAGGATGATCATATGCGACTCAATCTTAATCGTGAGTGAGTTATGAACTCCTGCCTGTGAGAGTTTGTCCTTTGATTTGCATGGGTGAGAGTGACTTTTGTAGCCGATTCAATATGCCTACCATTTTGGGAACTTGACCAAATATGGAGATGGGAACATAATCTTACAAGATGGAATTTACTCCTCCTCATATAGGGTAAGTAGATGAGTAGTTCCCTTAAATGCTGATTTTAGGACTTGAACAATGGGGCCCCACCCTCTCACTGACCCGAGAGGGACTTCGTTTATGGTTGGATCATAAACAAATTGTTCATTAGAGGATCAGTGGTACTTAAGGTGCAAGATGTAATTACAGGGGTAAAAAGGACTTTTGACCCAGCTGTAATTACGAACAACTCGTGAAGAATCGACTTGCATGTAATGATTATATCCATAAACACAACTTGTCCTACACTGCTTAACAGTGCAACTCTAGGTTTATAGTAAAGTGACCTTAGAGTTAATGAATGAAAATTGATTAATTAAAGAGTTTAATTAATTAATTTTGTATCATTGTAGCTTATAATCTGTAGATCCATACGGTCCTTTTGTTAGCTCATATGAACAAATAGGGATCAATTTCATTCAGAGAAATTTTGAAATGTTCAAATTAAAATTTAATATATATGATATATTAAATGAGGGAAAACATATTTATTGTATATGATACATTAAATATCAAAGAAATTATTAATGTATTAAGATACATTAAAGAAAATATATTTATTAAATTTGAATTAGATTCAAATAAGGAAATAGATGTCGTAGGAGAATTTGGAAAGGTTTGAATAAGATTCAAACTGGTTAGATAAATATATTTTAATATATTAGATATTAAAATATATTATTTAATTATTTTCTTTAGACCACTATAAGTAGAACGCTAAGGGTGAGCCATTGTGTGCATTCTTTACAAGAGGAAAGAAAACTCTTGAAATTCCCCTCTCATTCCCTCTCTCTATTTTCAAGAAGGTTCCCACAAACCTCTTTGGGGAAAGTCTTAGAGTTCAACCTCATTGGAGTTGGAGTACAAGGAGAAAAAGTACCGGCCAAAATATTCTCCATATTATTTTCAAGGTATGGTTTATGTTTAACTTTAAGTTTATATTTTAATTCTAATTTCAAAATCAAAGTTGATTCAAATGCTTCCGTTGTGGGTTTAATTCGATTATTCCCTTCAGTATGTATGTTTGTATGTTTTTATAATCATTTTAAATACAATGTTAGCTAATACGGTGATGTTTGGATTGATAATATGTTGCTTTGGTATTTCAAAGATGTATAGAGTCGTTGTGCATAGTAGTACAAGAATCGATCAATTAATTCTTGTGTAGTACAAACAAGCTTACCCATAACAAATTTATGTAGTCCTTGGTGTCTGCAATATTGCATTCAATTATATATTTTATCAAATAAATTTTGTTTAATTACCCATAAAATATACAACAGCTACTATACTGTATACATAGATCTGGAAAACAAATTGTTGTGCCGTAGAAGAACCACTACCTTGAAAGCAATTTTTTTGCTCAGGACTTGCTGTAAAAACCGAAACATCCAAAATATAGAAGAAAGATCTTTTGTAGCCATTATAAAAAATATTTTTCAAATCCGTTTCAGATCCACAATTTATGGAAAAACGGTAAGAAAGTAATAGAAGGGAATTTTGTAAAGGGTAAGAAAATATTAAAGGTTTTGATCAAAAAACAAGAGGAAAGAGAAAAAAAAAATTACTCCTTTTTACGCTCGAGCACGATTATCTGAACCCGTTCATCTGTGACAGCATGCATGTGCGGAGAGACATTTTAACACCACTCTATACACTTTTTACAAGCATATAAATGAGCTTTAGTATATATACTCTCCAAGCAACTCTAAAATCTTTCCTGTCCCATGTGGGATTTTGCAATGGGCCAAAAACCCAAGTTATTCCCAACATACACAACATCTACTATAGCTAAACAAGAGAGTGTATTTAGTTGAAAAAGTTTATGAGAGAAATATTTTCTAATTTAGACTGTCCAATTTTCATTTTTTGTGACAATGAAAGTGCAATCAAGTTTATAGGAAATCTAGTGTTTCATGCTCATAAAATGCACATCGAAACACGTTTTCACTTTGTTCAAGAAAAAAAGACAAGAAAGACTATGTGGTTCAAATATTAATAACAAGTTTAATTGAATTCTTTACGGTTAACTAATTAAACTAAAATAACATTTACACATGAAACAAAGTGATTTGATTGACAAAGCATCAAATGGCCAGAAAAAAGAGTAATTAAAAAAGATTGCGCAAGGCTAGTTGCTTGAATCATGAAGGCAGTATAAATATTTTGGATTGGAATGAATGCAACTAGGCGACATCATTATTGTAATTTAAACCCCTAGCAGCCAACCTTATCCTGTGGGGGTGTCTCCAGGGCTAAGGCTAGGGCTATAGCCATAGGGAACCTCATCGTGGGTCATGTCTGCAAATCAAGTCAACCCGAACGTACAACTAGAACTTGTTCCACTTCTCATTCAACTTCAATTTTTTATTGAATATTTGAAATCTATGCAACATCTCTTGTTCGGGTAACTGATCTTATTTTTCTTCAACATCCATTACTTGAACAATTCTCAATTCTCCGAAAGTTCATAAGCTTAATTTTCAAAAACCAAAAACGGAAAACCAAATGGTTATTGTTGGTCGATTTCGCAAGTGCACGAATCGTTACAAGTAATACAGTGATTGAAATTAAAGTTCGTTCTCCACAGGGACTGAAAGCTACCAATTACCAAATTCTCTAGCTTCAATTTTATCTAAGCACCAAATTATCAAAGATGAAATGGAAATTTTAACTTGCTTGATGAATAAATGTTATTAATGCTCTAAAATTGAAAGTGCAAAAACAGAGGATAAAACTAAATTGGTAAAAACTCTAGAGCAATGACTTCATCAAATACCTCTTCCTACTCTTTGTTCATTAATAGCCAATGTTTTCTTCTATTTCTAGGTTGTTGACAAGTTCTACCCTATAAACTCGATATTCTTTCTCAAGCAGTAACAATATTCGTTGAAATGTAAATTTCCTATATCTCTATGACAATTCAAACAATTCAAGTATTAAGCCCGTAGAACCTAAAATTGCCACAAAACCCACAAGGATATCTCTATCTCAAGTGTAAATTACGGAAAATACTTCAGTTCATCAATGATTCTTGTCTCTCAACCTCAAATCATGACATAGAAACAATGTAAAGAATGGCCAAAACTCAATATGCCTTAAGTGCAGAAGTATTCTCACAACCATATATGAAATAAAGACATCATCTATTAACTAAGAAAGAGTAGGATTCGAGTATTTGATTACATCAAAGCTCTAGAAAGAAAAACTTAGTTCATAATATAAAACTTAACAAAACCAGCAAAAATCGTCAATAGGGTCATTACAATAAGCAAAAGAGAAAGAATAAGAAGAAAAGAGAAACAATTCAAGCTTAGCTCTCATCCGTTTGGGTGCTCGATCCTCCAAGGTGGTGTGATCTCTTCTCTTTTCTGGTTTTCTCTCTTCTGTGCTCTATTTTCTGCCCCCAATAACCTAAAAATCCACTCCCAAACTGATAAAAGATGCCCCTTTAAAGTTAAGGCAGTCGGTGTAGCGCTTAGGCTCCAGGGACAGCGCCGCACTATAAAAGAAGGCGTTGCAAAGTTTTCGAAGCGCCTAGGAGCTCAAAACAGTGCCTAAGCACTGTCAATCTACCTCCCCGCTCTGTCTAGGGCGCCGAGATTTTTTTTTTTTTTTTTTAGGCTTCAACCTAAAAGTCCTCTAACTTCAACCTTCAAAATGAAATCTTTGATCGCCTATAAAAATAAAAGAAAAAGAAAAATTAAAATTCAAAAACTATATGAAAACTAACTAAAAACAACCTAAACAAGTAATGAACTTATCAGTTATCAAACGAGGCATAAGTTACCTGAATTAAATTTGGTATTAAATTTGCAAAATGAGTGATTAAGACTATGTTTGAGGTGTGAATTTCAACATCTTAAGCTTGACTTTAAGTGGAGAGTCGAATAAACTTGTTGGGGCACAAGTTTATAGAAGGCTAAACTATACAAAATAATACCCTTAAGCTTTCAAAAGTTTCATTTTTACCCTTGAACTTAAAATTTGTTTCAAAATATACCTTCCGTCAACTTTTTCTATTAAAATGAAGACAAAAAGGTCAGATTGTGATGACCTGTAAAATAGTAGTACACGTGGCATAAGTGGTAGGTTTCAAAACTTTAGGTTAAGTTTCAATTATGCTCTTATTGTTTCAAAGTTTTATTTTAACCCTTAGCCTTTAAAATTATTTTAAAACAACCATTTCATTAGATTTTTCATTAAAATGAAAACACAAATATGGTGTGGTAATTAGTTGAAAAATAAAATTTTCATATGGGTGTTGGTCGAATTCGCAAGTGTACGAAGCATTACAAGTAATATAGTAGTATGAGTACTTGTATCTTTCTCCACAGGGAATGAATGCTATAAATTACCAAATTCGAAGCTTTAATTTTATTTGAGGACCGAATAATTGATGATTGGTGAAATTAAAACTAACAGCAAAAGAATGAAATAAGGCTCTAAAATTAACAACGTAAAAGAGATGATTAAATTTAATTGCAATAGGTTCTAGAGCTATGACTTCACCATTATCTCCTCCTATTCTTCATTCATTAATAGTTGAAGCAAATTCTATTTCTAGATTGTTGGCAAGTTCTACCTTATAGACTCGATATTCTCTCTCAAGCAATAACGATATTCATTGAAAAATAAATTGTCTATATCTCTATGACAATTCCAACAAGTTAATTATGACGAAAGTAGAACCTAAATTGCCACAAAACCCACAAGGATATCTCTATCCCAAGTGTAAATTAGGGGAAAACATTTAGATCTATCAACAGTTCTTGTCTCTCAACCTTGAATTATGAAATGAAATCGATGCAAATAATGGCCAAATCTAAACATGCATTAAGTTCAGAAAAGTTTTCACAACCAAATATGAAATTGAAATATCAACTATTAACTAGGAAGAATAGGATTCGAATAGCGATTACATCAAAGCTCTAGAAAGAAAAACTTAGTTCATAATGTAAAACTTAATAAAAGTCCTAACTGAAACTATTGAAGTCATTATAACCAATAAAAGTGAAGGAAAAGGGAAAAGAAACAAATCCCAACGATTCCACGAGTTTCCAATCATCGCTCTCGCTCCTTTCGGTTGCTTCCTCCCAAAATATTGTCCAGTTGTCTTCCTTTCATTCTCCCCCTTCAATTCCCTTCAAATTTCACAAAAAGATGTATTTATAAGCCAAAAAAACCTTGGGCGCGCGTCTCAGATTCAAGCTTCAAAGTTCGTAGCGCCTATGCGCCAACATTCTATCCTCTAGCACTGTCTGTGGCGCCTAGGCTCTGTAATTTTTATTTTTTTTTTTTAGCTTTCAACTTGAAAATCTTTGAACTTTGGCTTTCAAAATAAAATTCTTGATCACCTACAAAAATAAAAGAAATGCATGAATTAAAATCCAAAAACTATAGAAAAACTAACAAAAAATAACCTAAACAAGATATAGTAAATAAATATAAAATGAACTTATCAATGAGTCCCTTTAGCGTTGAGCTATTAAAAAAATGAAGTTTTTTAATCACATTTAAATGTGTATTGCAGCCTAATTTAAGTAGTTTATGCAGCAAAGCAAGAATCAAACATTTTTGCATATTTTATTTGATGAAATGAGTTATGAGATGAGCTTGTTCAGGTAACATTTCTCCATGCTAATTTGAGGCATATTGTTTGTGTTTTTTACAAGGTTAAGATTACATTATTTGTTATATAGGCTAGTTGTGTTTTGTTTTATTGAGCTCGTCAATTCGGTTCTTTATAAGGGGGTAAACAATTCAAAGCCAAAGCCAATTCTTATTCTCCAGTTAGATTCATGCCAAATTCAAATTGTACATTTTTAAAGGTTGTTATTCTTGCCAAAGATGAATTTCATAACTACAAGATAGGAGAAAGAAACGGACAAATTTTATTATTTAGAGATATGCAACATATACACCAGAGTAAAAGTCATTGAAGAGCCGAGTAGTATAATAAAAACAAAACAAAACACTCACTTCAACTTCACCTTCAACTTCGAATAAACCCAAAAACTCGTACACTTTGGACTTAAACACTCTTCCCATATCCACTACCACCCCAACACCTCAAACATGCAATCTCTAGTTTGGGTGGAGATTGCATGCTTAGAGGTGTTTGGTGGTAGGTGATGACGGCTCGCCATTTTCAGGCTTTGCGAGTGTTTCGCCATTTTCCACACTAGCTTTGCGGATTATCTGAAGATTATTGCTTAGTCGCCGTGTAACATACAATAATTTTTTTCAAATATTATTTTGAGTGGAGTAATTTGTGTTTTGAATTTATGAGGAATTGTTTTTGGACTTGGGTTAAATTGAGATTTAGGGAGTTGTAAAGGACAAAAATGGAATGAAAGAGTAGGTAGGAAGACATTATTGGTTTTGGTTTAAAATAAAAAAAAATAATAATAAAGAGAAAAAGGAAAAAAAATCTCATTCTCTCTCCCTGAATTCTTTTTCTTCTTCTTCTCCCCTCCGATCCAACACCCACCCGCAACCACACGAACCAGCCGCCAGGTCGCATTACCCTTCTGCTCGTCGTGCCACCAGCTTCAGCCGCACCCCTGTCGTTCGCCTGAATAGTGCAGCAGGAATGTCGAAATCCACCGTTGTGCACAGATCTGCCACGTTTCTACAGCACCAGCTGCCGATTGTCATGCCCTCTCTCTCCTTCTCTCGATTTTAGCCACTGGCGACTTGGGCATTTATGGTATTCAAAGGGTCTCAGTCGTATGTACGTTTTCTAGAATTAACTTATTAGAGCTTGGTTGTCGAGATGAGCCTTGGAATGCATGAATGACTTTAATTGTAGTTCCTCTATAAACCTGAATGTGTGGATAATTGATTTAAACTAAATGAACATAAGTGTTTAGGCTATCTGAGACGTCTGGTTAGCTGCAGGATACAGATTGCTTGAGCTATTAAACTGAATAATAAGTAATGTCTGCTCAGGATGGTTGTGAAGGAATGAATGTTTCACTTCGCAGTGGAAGCATTGGATCGTCTTTGATTTTATTTAAAATTAAACTAAAAAAAATAAGATTAAGAAACTTACTTTGAGTAAATATGAAGATATTTCTAGCGGGTCTTTATTTCCTCCACAAAGTCTTCCTATCTATGACTCGAACATAGGACCAAGGCTTGTGGGAGCTTCTCGAAAGAAAATCCATAAGGGATTGGAGAGTAAGAGGTCTATAGAGAATTCTCTAATTCTCTATTGAGGAGATGTGTGTTATCTCTAATGGCTCAACCCAAGGGTTCTATTTATAGAGACCAAAGGCAAATCTTTGCCATAATTAAAATATTATATTTTAATATCTAATATATTAAAATATATCTTATACTTATTTGAATCTCATTCAAATCTCCTAAGATATTTATTTATTTGAATCTTATTCAAATTCTACAAATATCTTTTATTTAATGTATTTAATATACATTAATTATTTTAATATTTGATGTATCAAATACAATAAGTACATTTTCCTCTTTTATATTTAATATATCTAATATATTAAATATTAATTTGAACATTTCAAATTTTAATATTTAATGTATCAAATACAATAAATATATTTTCCTCTTTTATATTTAATATATCTAATATATTAAATATTAATTTGAACACTTCAAATTAAATATTAATATGAACATTTCAAAATTTTCTTTCAACTAAATTGATTTTTTAGTGTTACTATGAGCTAGCAATGGGACCTTGTGGACCTACAGATTATAAGCTCCAATGATATATAATTAATTAATTAAACTCTTTAATTAATCAATTTTCATTCATTAACTTTAGGTCACTCCACTATAGACCTAGAGTTGCACTCTTATGCACTATAGGACAAGTTGTGTCCATGGATATAACTATTACATGCAAGTCAATCATTCACGAGTTGTTCGTAATTACAGTTGGGTCAAAAGTCCGTTTTACCTTTGTAATTACATCTTGCACCTTAAGTACCACTAATCCTCTAATGAACAATTTTTTTATGATCTAACCATAAACTAAGTCCCTCTCTGGCCAATGAGAGGGTGGGCCTCATTGTTCATGTTCCAAAATCAACACTTAAGGGAACTACTCATCTACTTACCCTATATGGGAATGAGTGAATTCCATCTTGTGAGATTATGTTCCCAACTCTCTATTTGGTCAAGTCCCAAAAGTGGTAGGCATATTGAATTGGCTATAAAAGTCATTCTCACCCATGCAAATCAAAGGACAAGCCCTCACAGGCAGGAGTTCATAACTCACTCAGGATTAAGATCAAGTCGCATATGGTCCTCATGATGGAATATTAATCTTCTCAATTAACAAATTTATAAAGAGAGATTAAATATTTTGTGGTCCATGATCGAGTCGCATATGATCATCATGATCGAGTCGCATAACTCTCTTAAGGGAAATATATTTATTGTATTTGATACATTAAATATTAAAATTTGAAATGTTCAAATTAATATTTAATATATTAGATATATTAAATATATAAGAGGAAAATATATTTTTTGTATTTGATACATTAAATATTAAAATAATTAAGGTATATTAGATGCATTAAAAAAAGGTAACTATAGAATTTGAATAAGATTTAAATAAATAAATATCGTAGAAGATTTGAATGAGACTCAAATAAATATAAGATATATTTTAATATATTAGATATTAAAATATAATATTTTAATTATGGCAAAGATTTTCTCATGGTCTCTATAAATAGGACCCTTGGGTTGAGTCATTGGACATAACACATATCTCCTCAATAGAGAATTAGATAATTCTCTCTAGACCTCTTCCTCTCCAATCCCTCGTTGATTTTCTTTCAAGAGACTCCCACAAGCCTTGGTCCTGTGTTCGAGTCATAGCCAGACAGATTTTATGAATGAGATAAAGATCCGCCAGAAATATTTCCATATTTACTCAAGTAAGTTTGTTTAATCTTTATTTTTAGTTTAATTTTAAATAAAATCAAAGATGATCCAATGTTTTCGCTGTGGAGTGAAACGTTCATTCCTTTCAACCATTGCATAACCATTATGATGTTAGACTGATTTTAATGTGAATTACCAAGTCTTAAAACTATTTAAAAAATTAATCACATTATGAGCATACTTAGTGAAATTAAATAAAATTTGACTAATTCAACTCCTAGGTCGGTTCCCAATTAGAGGTGTTTCCTTTCGGTGAACTTAAATACACTAGTCTAGATAGAACCTTCTATAGACAGAGTTCTCTTATAGTCAATTTTTATTTCAAGTTCATTAATCTTTAATTAACTATTAATTACTAGATTAATGAACCTAAGTGAATTTAAGCAATATTTTTAGTCTTATTAAAAAACTAATTCACTTATTGGATAATCTTAAAATTTTATCATTTTAAGCCCTTTAAAACAAATTAAAAGATCATCCTTGATATTTTATTCCAATCCTATTATAAAAAAATAAAAAATAAATTAAATTCAAAATTTAACTATTTTATTTTTGAATTAAATTATCTTTATTTATGGAAGACCTAATCTTATTAGGAAATTAAAAGATCTCATCTTATTTTGAAATTAAAAGATGTAATCTTATTTTAAAAGAATCTAATCTTATTAGGAAACAAATAAAGATGATTTAAATTCAAATTTTAAACTATTTAAAGCATGAATCACAATATCTTTATTTTAAAGAAACCCTAATCTCATTAAGAAATATTCTAATCTTATTAGGAAAACATGGATTTCAATTATGAAAGGAAATATCCTAATTTAATTTTCCAAATATAACAATTACAATCAAATATATAGAAAATATAAACTTATTAGGAAAACATCTTAATTCTATTAGGAAACATCCTAATCAAATTTTTCAAATAGAACAATTATATTTAAAAGTAATTAAGATGCATGATCATGCTTAACCTATGGTGGAATTTTAAACTAAATGGCATGCTATATGAAACAATCAAATAATTTAAAACATACATCACATGCATAATTAAATTAAAACTAGCAAAATTGACCGGCATAGTTGACATATCCTAAGAAATTGAAAACAATTTAAATTACAATAATTTAAATCCAAGACATATCTTGGCCTTCAATATCTTCCTTGTTTGAACCATTCCAAATTTAAGGTTTAAAAACCTAAATCTTGTCTTCCAACCATAAAATCAGCCGCCACAAATATATATTTATATATATATATATATATATATATATATATATATATATATATATATATATATAAACTACATTACCTAGGTGTTGAACCCAAGAACTAGAGTATAACAAGAAGACTCATTCACCAAAGAACCAAATACTACATTTTTTATGATGTTGGAACGCTTAATAATAAGATACAACTCCAGCCGAATATGTTTGACTTCAAATTTTCCATATTTTTTTTCATGCACCTTTTCATCATCGGCTTCTTCAACACAGGTGATCGAAATTTGCAGCAATCATAGTCATTCAAGTAAAATAGATGAAATCCTAACCCTTATGTGTCAATGATCTAATCAAAGCAATAAATCTAATACCAAATAGCCTAAACAATCAATTTGCAAACCACAGTATATCACATATATGATAAATTAAAATTTCCACCATCACAAAACTTTAATTCTAAATAAAACTTAAAGATTGCTCTGATACCAATTGAAGGAAAGAACGTTTGACTCCGTAGCAGAAGCATTGGATCGTCTTTGATTTTATTTAAAATTAAACAAAAAAAAATAAGATTAAGCAAACTTACTTTGAGTAACTATGGAGATATTTCTAGCAGGTCTTTATCTCCTCCACAAAGTCTTCCTGGCTATGCTCGAACATAGGACCAAGGCTTGTGGGAGCCTCTTGAAAGAAAATCCATAAGGGATTGGAGAGTAAGAGATCTATAGAGAATTTTCTAATTCTCTATTGAGGAGATGTGTGTTATCTCTAATGGCTCAACCCAAGTGTAACACCCGAGACGTTTTGGGTAAGTTTAAAATGTTGTTTTGGTAAAGTTTTATTAAGAATTTATTTGCTTTGAGGGTAATTTGGTGATTTTTGGAAAAGGAAAGGGTATTATGGTCATTTATAGAGAAGATATTTTTGATTTTATATTATTATTTTATTTTATTTTTTTTCTTTCTTTTCCTTCTTCTTCCTCCCGATAGCTTTTCTCTCTCTCTCTCTCTCTCTCTCTCTCTCTCTCTCTCTCTCTCTCTCTCTCTTTCTCTCTCTCTCCCCGACCGAACACCCTTCCACCGTTCTTCTTCTTCCCCGCCGAACGCCCACCCACCGCCAACCCTGTTCCGACCGTCGCAGCGGTGCCGTTCCTTCAAACGCAACCGTCGGAGCTCAAAATCGAAGACCCACGCAATTCCGATCGCCGGATTTGCTTCAGCACCGCCGCACGAGCTCCCAAGTCGCGTTCAACACTTCGCCGGACGCCTCCTCGACGGTTCTGCAGTTCGTGAACTTCACTTGAATTGCCGCAGCTTCGCCGGAGTCCTTGAACGCGCCGGTGTTGCAGCTTCTGCCTCGCCGGAGCTCGTTTATTTCAGGGAATCGCTGGTTCGCGAGTAGATCCGACCGGAAAGGGGTCGAATCTGTCCAGATCCGGGAGCCACGCGCTGATCGGAGTCCTCACGCGCTGGCCACTCGCGCCCACGCGCCGCCGCCGCCGTGAAGCCCACGCGCCGTCGCCAGAGTTTTAAGCGCCGCCGCTCGCCGGAGTTGGGTAAATTTTGCCATTTGGTCCGTTTCGTCGAGTTATTAATGTTAGAATGCGTTTTAGCGTAATTCGGTTGGTTTAAGACCTGTTAGGACACTTTTTAGGTGATTTGTCGAGGACCTTGTACTTGGAGTGGGGACTCGAGAAGCTCATTACTAGTGGAGAAAGGGTATTTTAGTAAGTAAAGATTTAAGGTAAGGGATCTCACAACGAAAGAAGTTTTCGAAACCTAGAGCTAGCCCTATATTTACTTTGAAGTTTATGTTTTCGTGTTAAGTATTTAAGAAAGAAAGTGTTTTACATGTATATTCCTTTTACACTAGTTCCATGAGTTCTATTTGAGTTTTCATGTTAAAAAGAATGGAAATGATATGTACGTCTTTGAAATGCGATTGCCTTGACTTATGCATTCATGAGTATGTTCTAAAACGAGCGGGACCTCATGCATGTGTTGTGTGCTCATGAAAAGATTTATGTAAGGCCGTGACGATAATTCTCCCAAAAGTTTTATGTGGGTTATGAGGGAACCCGAGTCTTCGGATTCTCTATGCTCCCGGGGTGCGAGAGTGCTCCACGATGGTAGCCGACGGGCTTGAGTCTTCGGACTCCACGATGGTAGCCTTCGGGTTGAGTCTTCGGACTCCACGATGTATGTTAGCTTTCGAGCTCAACTCTCAGAGTTAGGGGAGGACTCTATTCGATGGAAAATTATGTCTTCGGACTATTTACGAGGCCCTCGGGAGAATTTAATCGTTCACGAGAGCCGTAAGGAAAAGTACATGGTTTATAAAACGAATTTTAGGTCCCCTACTAAAGCGATGGTTTACGATGGTTTTATGATTCAAAAATGACATGTTGCATGCGAGTGAAACTCTTATTTTGAAACTATGAGTTACTTACTGAGTATTATTCGTTAATACTCACCCTTTTCCTTTTAAAATGTTTTCAGGAAAGACTAAGATCGGCCCTAGCGCGTGACCGGAGATCAGCTACTCGAGTCATGGGAGCCGAGCGATCGCTATTCCGCTTCTTTTATGTTTCTGGATGTACATAGAACTCATGTCGAGTTTTTAAATGTTTAGGAGGATGTTTCAAAGTCTTTTAACCTTTCTTTGTAAATCGTGCACGTGTATTTGGCTTTCTATGTTTGAATTCACTTGGTTTCTACTGTTTGAACCCTAGCATCATATTGAGAAGTTTGTTGGATGCTAGGAGGTTGTTTGAAAATCTTAGAAGTGTGTTTTTCTATGTCTTATCAGGTAAGGGTCAAATTTTTGGTTTTCGCGTAGTTACGCCGTTATGCTGCCGAAATTTTCGGTAATATAGCGACGTGACTTAGTAATGACTCTTAGGTAGCGTGTTGAGCCTATAGGGTCGTTACACCAAGGGTTCTATTTATAGAGACCAAAGGCAATTCTTTGTCATAATTAAAATATTATATTTTAATATTTAATATATTAAAATATATCTTATACTTATTTGAATCTCATTCAAATCTCCTACGATATTTATTTATTTGAATCTTATTCAAATTTTATAAATATTTTTTATTTTATGTGTCTAATATACATTAATTATTTTAATATTTGATGTATCAAATACAATAAATATATTTTTCCTCTTTTATATTTAGTATATCTAATATATTAAATGTTAATTTGAACATTTCAATTTTTTCTTTCAACTAAATTGATCTTTTAGTGTTACTATAAGCTAACAAAGGGACCTTATGTACCTATAGATTACAAGCTCCAATGATATATAATTAATTAATTAAACTCTTTAATTAATCAATTTTCATTCATTAATTTTAGGTCACTCCACTATAGACCTAGAGTTGCACTCTTATGCACTATAGGACAAGTTGTGTCCATGGACATAACCATTACATGCAAGTCGATCCTTCACGAGTTATTTGTAATTACAGCTGAGTCAAAAGTTCGTTGTACCCTTGTGATTACATCTTGCACCTTAAGTACCACTGATCCTCTAATGAACAATTTGTTTATGATCCAACCATAAATTAAGTCCCTCTCGGGCCAATGAGAGGGTGGGGCTCCATTGTTCATGTCTCAAAATCAGCACTCAATGGAACTACTCATCTACTTACCCTATATGGGAATGAGTGAATTTCATCTTGTGAGATTATGTTCCCAGCTCCCTATTTGGTCAAGTCCCAAAAATGGTAGGCATATTGAATTGGCTACAAAAGTCATTCTCACCCATGCAAATCAAAGGACAACCCTCACATGCAGGAGTTCATAACTCACTCAAGATTAAGATCGAGTCGCATATGATCATCATGATGAAATATTAATCTTCTCAATTAACGGATTTATAAAAAGAGATGAAATATTTCATGGTCCAGTCTTATACAAACTCATAGTATAAGATACCCCCACTCACATGTCTCCATATGAACGATTTGGATCAAATCATTTGTAACTATTATAAAGTGAGTTGTATCAATAGTGTTGGTAGGATAAGGCACCCAACCTTATTCATATACTATGGTCTTTTAGGTTATTTCTTGAACATGATCCTCCTGTATGTTAACCACATATTATTCAAGATTATCCTAATAACCTTGAATTTTTCATATAATGGATAATATTATATTACAAATAAAATAATCAAAATTATTATTAATTATTAAATAAATTATTAATTACGAGGCTTTAAGGCATAAATCCCAACAGGTTGGATGTTGTCTGAGTACAACATGCCTAAAACGCTCGAATGGTTGGCTGAAGTTTAGCTTCTTAAGATGTTGGAGGGGTTGACTGCGTGCAGTATGCTTAACTTGTCAAAGTGGCAGTTTAGAACACCTTTAAGGTATACAATGATTAGGGTCATTACCCATGTTCCTTGTGTTTAGAGTAGTTTAGGATGACTAGTTGTGTTTGACATGTTTAATTGGGCTTGGATATAGGTGGGAGAGTAATGATCATTATGATTCCTAGCGTGTTTATGGGGTTAGCATTGGAAGGAACTACTTAGGGTTGTACGCTGCTAGTAACTTCCTAGGAAAAAGGGAGAAGTTGGTTGCCTTCATGCTAGCCTAGAAGATAGATCACCAATTAGACTAACTTGTTAAAGGTCGTGTTCGTGAAAAGTTTAGGCGAGCCTTGGTTCAGGTTCGATTGAAGCATGATTACCTGAACGCTTAAGTAGCATGTTTGGTTGAATAAACAAGAGGTATAGTCGATGAGTGGTTGTTCTAAGTTTGTGCCTGAACCATGTCTACCTATGTGTGTTTGTTGTTGTGCACATGTTTTCGGTTATACTTGAGAGCCATGGGTTGGATTTGTGGGAGAGGTTGGTGACCTGTTGAGTGGCTAGGTGTGGTGATATACCACTTGGTGTTCTAAGTGTGTTGCGTGTGAGAATAAGGTCGTTGGTTAGCATCACTTACCCTTTCCACACTATGTTTAGTATGAAGGTTGCTTTCCTTCATGTTTTGTTCTAGCTTAGGGGGCGATTCCCCCATTGTATGTGCTTGGAAACCATGGGCAAGGTTGAGGGTGCGGTTTTGACATGGCGGGTGGTTTTGGCATAGTGAGTTACTCTGGAGGTTTCAAGAGTGTTGCAAATTAACAAAAGTCCGTTAGGCTAGTGCTACCTATCCTTTCCTATCTCCCCGTGCGAGCATGTATTCCTAGGACGTTGTGAGATATGATGGGCATGAGGGTTGCTTTCCCTTTTTTCTTGTGCCAGCTTAGAGGGCAATTCCCCCACAATGTTTAAAATGAGGGTTGTTTTCCTTTATTTAGTGTGCTAGCTTAAGGGGAAATTCCCCCACAGTGTTTAAAATGAGAGTTGCTTTCCTTCATTTTGTGTGCTAGCTTAGGGGCGCTTCCCCACCGTTTCGAGCATGAAGGTTGTTTTCCTTCATACGTTGTGCTAGCCAGAGGGAGCCATTTCCCCAAGATTGTAGGTGTGAGAGTTATTTTCCTTCACTGCATTTGGCATAAGTTACATGATTCGGAGGTATAGCAAGAGGAAATACCAAAGTGGGGCGGGCTTGGGGTAAGGTGAGTAGACACTTAGCTAACTTAAGTGAATATTTGAGATTGAGCAGGAGCCTGGAGTTGGGGCAGAGCCCTTCTTTGTATGGTTTTGAACTTTGGAAATGGGCTGCTTACTGAGTATCTTTATACTCACTCTTGCTACTTTGTTTGTGTTGCAGATGGTGCATAACCACGAGGCGGGTGACAGAGGCAATGTATTGACGAGGCTATGGAGACACCACCGAAGTTTTGTCTCTGTGTTTAGTGTCTAGTTTTGTACCTTTGTCCTTTATTGTGTGGTTGGCCTGTAAATCATAAATATCTCTTGTTTTCGTGTGTTTGGTAGAATTCCTTAGTTCTCGTGTTTGCTGTGGTTGAACTCAGCACGTTATTTGTAGTTTGGTGGATGATGAGTAGTCTCTCTTAAATATAGAAGTATTCACATCCCTTTCAAGTCCTTGAAAAATTTTGGTTTCCTTGTAGTTACGTCGTTATGTTGTCGAAATTTCAAGCATGAATGGGATAACTCAGTTGTGCTTCCGCATTAGCGTGTTCAACTTATAGGGTCGTTACACGTCGTCCTTGTCTGTGTTCTTCGTTTTTGAATTTGTTGCCGGTGAAGGTTCTATATTTCCATCTCTTCGATCATCCACTTCTTATTTGCACTAGAAACGCAGTAACTTCACATTGTTATTTTGAAACTGGATTTTGATTTTCATTTTGTATCTCTTAGTTTTCTTGACAACTAAATGTAATAGGGTCAGAAATATCTCGAAAATTAGGAAGTTAGGTCAAACACTCACGGATATAAAAATAATAATTTAAAAGTGGTACCAAATAATTGAGTCCCACTACCTCTTCCCCTTGTTCTTTGGTCGAAAATTTGTTTAAAAACTTTTGCTTTTGATTTGAATTAGAGTTTTGCTTTGGAGAAAGAGAGCGAAAGAAAATGCTATATAATAGGAGTAAAGAGAAAATGTTGTATGATAGAAGCGAAGGACTTGGATATTTTGTTTATGATGAGAGAAAAAGAGTATGGTGTGTTGTAGAGGTTCACGAAGGAATATGATTCTCAACTTGGGGGAAAATGTAGGGCCTGTTTGGTAGGCAATATGGATTCAGTTTTATGTTTTCGAATTCACTAAGTTCAGTAAATATGCATTTAGCATATGTGTTTTCGAAAACTGTTTTCGGATTCTGTAATCCAAATAGTGAATATTTTGAAAACGCATTTTTGTGTTTTCATTGTATCCAGATTTTGAACTTGAAATTTTAAAATGCAGAATTATATTAAAAAAGATAAAACCTTAATAATTGTAGTATTTCATGGTATAAACTCAATTTATTTTTGTTGAATTAAAAAATGTATAACATAATATATTATAAATTATATGATATTGTAAAATTATAATTATACAAAATTTATAACAAAATACATGTTCATAAATTAATTAAAAATGATTTATATTCAACTTAATATTTAGTTTTGCAACTACAACTAGTTTCATAGTCTATAACTATATTATAGAACACATTTTGAACAATTGTTTAAATTAGAATTCAATTTATAATCTGCTACCAAACACATATGTGAAAACATGAAATTTACTTTGTTTTCATTGAATCCCTTATTTTTAATTTTTTTTTTTTCAGATTGTGTACCAAACAAGCTAGTAGCTTTTAAAAAAAAATTCCTGCAAGAGAAATAAAATAGAAATAGTGTTAAATGATCCCCAAACACATCGTTTGTTGAAGGACAAAGAAAATTCGAAAGGTCTCCAGTGAAGCCACGTTGCACAAATCCTCCTTTAAACATAAATTTGTAAACTGCTCACAATGATTATGTTTTGTTCACCGGTACACATTTTACCTTTTTGTTTATTTCTCTATTCTTCTTTTCTGCATAATTCTGAATACCCTGAATTGGAGAGAGTCTCTCTACAGTGGAAAATTATAAAGCCAGCAGTGATTTTACCATTTCCAAGAGTCTGAAAATGTCTGATTTGCAATATCTTGGAAATTTATGTAAAAGTAAAACTTCAAATTTACACAAATCCCGATGATAATTGATATGGGAGAAGAAAACATATATACATACTAAAAATTAATTATATTTACTCTGTAAATACTATCCTTTTGTATAATATAGAGTGCATATGAGTTCGATAGCTATGGGAAGTTCAAACATTCTTTCATGTGCTTTGAGCATTAGCAACATCTTGAAATGATTTTTTTAAAGGCTTATTGCACATAATTTCGGATTTTTTAAATAAAAATAATTAAAAATTTCAATGTATTCACAGTTTCTCAATTATTGTTGAAAACTAAAATGTTCATCCAATTACATCAAAACTTTTTAGTCTTAAAAAATATAATGTTTTGATTTTGGGAAATAAAGAATAAAATATGAACATTACAAAAATTAAAGAACTAAATATACTAAATGGTCATTCTTACTTTGGTATTTAATCTTTTAATTCTCATTTTACCCTTAAGATATTAAAAAATCTCAATTATCAAACTATATAATTTGATTGTCGTTGAAATATGTGTGTTGAATGAGAAATGTTGGCCAATCCTCAATTGCCACGTTATCATGTCAAGTTAATGATAAAATTACAAATAATTATATTTGGGATCAATTATAAATTTACATATGTCCCAAATTTAATTTGAAGACAAGAATTGACAAATTCTAAAATTAGAAGGCCAGTCTTCATTATAATCATTTGACTAAATAATTAAATTTAATTTGGTCAAATTGGTTATATGGAATTTTGGTCAAAGTTAGACAAAATTCAAATCCAAATGGTTAGGCCCAAAGAAAGCTTAAGTCCAATGGTTGGACCCAAAAGCCATTATGACCCAAGCCCACATGCCCATGAAAAGCTCTATAAATAGAGGAATTCCCCTTTATTTGAGGGGTTCAGAAATTAAACTCTCAAGAGAACTTAGAGAGAATTCAGAGCAAAGAAGGTTAGAAAGACCTTAGGTGCTGAACATTTCCTAAAGTCCTCAAGTCCTGAACACTCCTTGAAGACCAAAACTCTTCAAGACCCTAAAGATGGATTGAAGTTTCAACATCGAGAACAAGCTGCAAAGCTCTCGAGACAAATTCATATTCAAGAACAAGCTGCAAAACCCTCGAGACAAATCCACATTTGAGAACAAGTTGCAAAGCCCTCGAGAAAAATTCACATTCAAGAACAAGCTGTGAAGCCCTCGAGACAAATCTACGTTCGAGAACAAGTTGCAAAGTCCTCAAGACAAACGTACATTTGAGAGAAAGAATCAGATGAACAAATTAGAGATTGTATTCTACTACATTCAAATTAATATAAATACAAAGTTCAGTTACACGTGTCTCCATTCTTTATTAAAATTACGTGTGAACAAATTAGCACACCCAGTGGGACTATCTCTACCTCTCATCTCTTTCTCTCATCTCAAAGCAAGTGAAGTGATGTCATTCAAGACTTCTTCAATAACTGCCACCATAAGGAACTCTTACAAGGGTTCTATTACCCATAGTTGTTGCAATGAGCTTAGGCTTCAAGACGATAAAGCTTCTATTATTGCAGACAAAGTGATGAAGCTTCCCCCGATCAACTAATAACAAGTTCTTAGTGAAGTATAACCCTTTGTTCAATCTCGATTCTGGCATAGTGTCCGTCATGATGATTGAAACAAGCGCTATGAAAGAAAGAATGACAAGGATGCGGAGCATATCAATACCTTGATAAAGGAAATTGAAGAAAGAGATTATCAAATCGCATATGTAAAGAGCCAGATTGAGAACCAAAATGTCGCTGAATCAAGTCAAACTCCTATTGTCAAATATCGCAACAAAGAGAATGTCGTTATGTAAGAAGATCAACCACAACCTTCCACTTCGATCGCTTCATTATCTTCCAACAACTTCAAGACAAAATAACGAACTCCATTAGAGCTCAGTATGGTGGGGCTTCTCAAAGTTCTTTCTTGTATTCTAAACTATATACTAAGAGAATTGATGGTTTGAGAATGCCAATTGGATATCAACCACTAAAGTTTTAGCAATTTTATGAAAAATGAAACCCTAAGCAATTGATAGCACACAAAAGTGTGTTATATATAGGCTTATACTCTTGCTAGTTTATGGTTCTAAAATGGCACTTTCATTTACTTAATTTACTCATTTTGTAGGAGTCGAGCAAATATAGTGAAATTGAGCATTTGGAGCAATGGAGTTAAAGAGAATATAAGTTGTAGTTATGAGGCTCGAGAGGACAGCATTGAGACACTGTCTATGGCGTCTTAATGCTATCAATGCAGTCACACAAGTTGCATGATGGGAGGCTGTTATGCGAACCCCAAAAAAAAGGGCAAGTGCACGCTATCACAAACAAGTAATATATGGAGTATTCCAAGTATCGAACCCAATGGAACAGAATTAACACACAAATTCTTTAGTTTACAACACAATTGCTCACAAGTTGCAACCAAAGGTAATCGAGAGAAAAATAAAGTTGATTTTGGGGTTTTGTGCTTGAAAAAGTAAAGATAACTAAAAAAGTACTGAGAAAAACAAGGATGATGTTGGGATTTATGCCCTAAAGCCTTATAATTAATGATGTATTTAATAATTAATAATAATTTTGATTATTTTATTTGCAATATAATATTATCCATTGTATGAAAAATCCAAGGTTCTTAGTGTAATCTTGAACAGTATGTGGTTGACATACGAGAGGATCATGTTCAAGAAATAACCTAAAGGGTCATAGTATATGGATAAAGTTGGGTGTCTTGTCCTAGTAACACTATTGATACGACCCACTTTGTAATAGTTACAAATGATTCGATCCAAATCGTTCATATGAAGACATGTGAGTTGGGGTATCTTATACAATGAGTTTGTGTAAGACTGGACCACGAAATATTTAATCTCTCTTTATAAATCTGTTAATTGAGAAGATTAATATTTCATCAGGATGATCATATGCAACTCGATCTTAATCTTGAGTGAGTTATGAACTCCTGCATGTGAGGGTTTGTCCTTTGATTTGCATGGGTAAGAGTGGCTTTTGTAGCCGATTCAATATGCATGCCTACCATTTTGGAGACTTGACCAAATAAGGAGCTGGGAACATAATCTCACAAGATGGAATTCACTCATTCCCATATAGAGTAAGTAGATGAGTAATTCTCTTAAGTGCTGATTTCAGGACTTGAACAATGGGGCCCCACCCTCTCACTAGCCTGAGAGGGACTTAGTTTATAATTATATTATAAACAGATTGTTCATTAGAGGATCAGTGGTACTTAAGGTGCAAGATGTAATTATAGGGGTAAAGCGGACTTTTGACCCAGCTGTAATTACGAACAACTCGTGAATGATAACCTTGCATGTAATGATTATATCTATGGACACAACTTGTCCTACAGTGCATAAGAGTGCAACTCTAGGTCTATAGTAGAGTGACCTATAGTTAATGAATGAAAATTAATTAATTAAAGATCATGGTCTGGCACCGAGTTCATTTACATTTAGTATTTTTTTTTTTTTTGATGGGCTATGTAAGAATGATTGTTTGTTAGAAGCCATGGAACTTTTTAATGAGCTCTCATACAACTTGAAATTGAACATTGATATCTTTAATTGTGTTATCGAAGGCTTATGTAAAGCAGGAAAACTTGAAACTGCCTGGGACCATTTCGAAAAATTGTCCCATGAAAGGCTTTTACCAAATATTGTGACTTATTCCATTATGATCCATGGGTTTTGTAAAGAAGGACAAGTAGAAAAGGCAAATGATTTGTTTCGAAAGATGGAAGAAAATGGTTGTACTCCCAACGTAATTACTTATAATACACTCCTACGTAGTTTCTATGAAAATAATAAACGAGAGGAAGTGGTTGAACTTTTGCATAGGATGGTTCAGAAAAATGTGTTGCCAGATACTTCCACTTGCACCATAGTCTTAGACATGCTTTCCGAAGATGAAAAGTATTGGGGATGTCTGAACTTGCTTCCAACATTTCCTGTCCAAGAGTGTCGAGGTTGATGACAATTCAAATATCTATTAGACTAATAAGGAATTATGGCTTGTAATTTCTGATCAATTCAAACCTTAAAAGCAGAACGTTTGGAAATTTGAAGCTCTGTTGGTTGACCTTGTTGCAATAGTGTGGCTACCAAGTTCAAATTGAGCAACTTGTGAATTCTCATGATGAACTTGCTTTGACTCCTTCCTCATGCGTATTTGTCTAACCCCAGTCAGCTATTCTTGGTGTTAGCAAGGTTCATTATTCTTATAGTCTCACATTCATGAGATAATAGTTTAAAGGCAAAGCCACCTTCAGGTTTTTTATCACCACAAATTCCAGTCTCTATTTTGTTAGATACACGATTGTGAAGGCCTTTTGATATAGCCAACTAATTATGTTCAAAGGTTTTGAGGCTTCCCTCCTAAGATGTCAAAGGTCTAACTTATAAGGTCAAGTGGTAATGCTGATGTCATGTTCTGGTATTTTTTTTTCAAATAAATGTTTACTTTTGGTTGAAGTAGCAGGTTAGTGAAATTGTGAAAGTAAGACTAGCCATGGCCATGGCTCCCAGTATGATACATATCAGGCAAGCTGTAATTTAATAGAGCTCAAACTAGAAGCAACTGCTTTGGAGCTGCTCGAAGAACAAGCAGGCTGCTCTACGACTTTAGTTCTCGAAGGCTTAATATCAATTTGTGTGGATAGAAACTTGGAGTGGAGGGCACCCGATTTAAAAAATGAAAGTTTCAACTTTCAATTCTTCCACAATCACACAAGGAGAAGATACAAGGCAAGGACGAAAAACAGCTTGTTCCCCTCAGTAACAAGGGTCATAGGAGTCCTGTTTCCATTATCCTTTGACATAGTGAGATATAATGAAGACTTTTGTAAAACCGAGATTTCACGAGATTTTTCCTTGAATTTTCTAAAAAAAAAAAAAAAAAAAAAAAAAAAAAAAACAATGTTTAAAACATTTGTTTGGGGTATTAAGGAGAAAATAATATGTGTGGGTTTTTTTTAAAAAAAAAGAAAGAAAGGAAAATAGGGAAAAGGGAAAAAAAAAAAAAGAAAGTGGAAGTTTTTTTTTATTCATTTTACAAATATACCTTATTCTACCCATCTTGCATCTCATTTACCAAAGAGAAGAAAGGGCTTCATGGGAGAGGATGAGAGAAAGAGAGGAAGGAGGATTTTCTTAGTTTTGAAGTTGAAGAAGAAGGGGAGAAGATTCAATTCAAGGTTGCATGACAGATTTGGTGATCAATCCTGCTCACTGCTGATATTTAGATCGTTTTGAGCTCCACAAGAAGAATTAAGAGGTGAGGTTTGATTTTCTGGAAAGTTAGCTCATTTTCGAACAAATTTCGTGAAGGAAGCTCGAGCAAAATCTGACTTTAAGTTGTTGATTTGTAAAGGGGAAGTCAGAGGGGAAAATCTGCTGTCAAATCTGAGAAACCTCTGGTTTTTGGGTCGTGCTGGTCGGTAGATTTTGAATTAGAAGCTCCGTTAGGTATGGTTGGAAATCTTATTTAATGTCCTAAAACTTTTATGAAGAAGTTGTGGGCGAAATATGATTGGAAGTTGCTTTAAAATTCAGGACAAGTTCAGGGTGCAGCAGGAAAACGCTTCTGGAATTGCAGAAACTGAATTTGAGGGAGGTAGCTTTCGAGGTATTTACGGACACATTCTTTGGGAATTTCAATTCCATTCCTTCATATGAGTTGTAGAGGGTTCAAAAAGGAAGAGTCTGGTATAAAGTACATCATTTTTGGCCAAGTAATGAGGAAGTAATGAGTATGTGAAATTAGGGTATGGAAGTGGTAGAATATTGGAAGTAGATAGAATGGTTTTGTAATTCTAAGCTTGGAAATTCATGAATTCAAAGTTCTAATGCTTGGGTTTTGGTTTATTTGACAGGCCAAGAGGAAATAGGTCGAGTATACGAGCCGAGGATCTAGATCTAACGCTGTGAGTGATAAAACGAATTTCGAAAACATATTCTATGCTTGAAATCATGTCTATGTGAATATAAGACTTCTTAGGAATGAATTAGCTTAAATGTTTTATGTTTTCTGAACACATGGTTATGAGCATACATGATTGCCTAGGAATGATTTTAAATGCTCGTGATGAGCTTAGATTTTTCCAACGAAATTTACATGTAAGCATATGTTTATTGATTTGCTAAAATCTAGCGAAAATGTGATGATTTCAGGCAAGCATGCTCTAGCAAGTAATGTTTAAAGATTATCATGTGTTTTTCTGAGACTCGAATGAGTAAATGAGTGAGATATTGAGCCGAGGCTGTATAGTACCGTGTGCACACAGGTCATTTCTGTTGTCAACGTTGAGTCTACTCCGTGACAACAATGCTGTCGTGAGTGCTGGGCGGGCCCCACTACGACAAAGACGATGGGAGTGCTGGGCGAGCCCCACTACATCATAGAGTGAACGTTGGTTGTCTGGGCGTGCCCTACACAACGTAGATTGTCATATGTTTCTAGATGGTTAATATTCTTGGTATGCCTTGCGAGTTTTAATGACATACCTGTTGAATTTCTGAGAAAGGCTGTGATAATTATACGTTTATATTTAGCGCTGACTACCGACACATATGCCCAGGGTTTACCATATGTTGTAATTTGCAAGTTAATAGTTATAAACTCAGTCACTCACTGAGCTTCCCAGCTCATGCTTTCAATGTTTTCCAACTTTTCAGGTAGTGATCAAGCTCCCGGTGCCTGAAATCCTGTCATAGTCTGCCGAAAGCTCTATGAGAACTATATAGCAGGTCCAAACATTTTGTAGTTATTCTGAGAGGAACGTATAGTTATATTCGTGTATGCACTAGTGGTCGTGGTTGTGTAAATCATGTTTGGGATGTATTTTGGTTGTAGTACTCCCTACCCGTTTAGAAGTTCAAATGGGGTTTAAGTTGGGCTGCTCCGTATGTATGTATGTATAGTGACCTTCAAACTTCCGCTGTGTTGTGTTTAGACATTTTAAATTCAAGTATAGTATGTTTATTAGGTTTAACAGGGTCACAGGTATCGTTAGGGAGGAAACGATGTCTGTTGGCTTCACGCCATCTTCCGGGCTAAGTTAGCAGGTAATTCGGGAGAGGGTGTGACAACTTTTGTACATATTTGTATCCATGTTTTGGTGCATTACATTGAACTTTTTTCCACAACTTGTACTGCTTCGCTGGAACATGGTTCTTTTTGTTTAAAAGCATAATATTAGACAAGATATCGCATGTTTTATTATCATTAAGCTAGAAAGGTTTGTATAATTGTTCTGAAAACAGCTTTACAAGCCAATTACAGTCAAATGTAATGTCAATGTTCGTGAAAGTAACTTTCTGCTGTTCAGGTCGATAACTTTACAGAATCACGTTTGAATATTTTCCAAACTTGCAAACTTGCAACGGCAGCTTGATGGCCCTTTTCCTCACCATGACTATTTCCCTCAATCATTAGTCAATAATTATGCAAATTTCATCTAATAAACTAATGTCTGAAAAAGCTTATTGTGAGAGTAACTTTGAGTCGCATGCTACTATTTTGATTCTTCCAACATTCTCTTGGGAATCCTCGTTCTTAAATGTTGCATCTTGCAAAATGAATGTCCAAACGTTGTCGCAGAACCGATAGGTGTGCAAATGTCCCTGTCGCAAAACAGGAGGACGAAAAAGTTCAGAAATCACCA
Source organism: Trichosanthes truncata (assembly GCA_033996785.1). Taxonomy (NCBI): domain Eukaryota; kingdom Viridiplantae; phylum Streptophyta; class Magnoliopsida; order Cucurbitales; family Cucurbitaceae; genus Trichosanthes; species Trichosanthes truncata. The sequence goes on from MU867261.1 coordinate 15,952,820, forward strand.
TAGAATAAGTGTTAAATTCAGTTGGCAAAATGAAGAAAAAACAAAAAAAACAAAAAAAAAGCTTTATTATTCAAATCCTTAGATGTTGCTGGGTGATTGTGATTTCATCATTTCTTTTCAAGAAATAGTTCTCATACAATCGATGTACAATGAACTTTCAACAGAATATATTAGAAAATCCGACAGCCATTGAATTGAATATATAACATGCAAGACTCATTGTTGAACCTGATATTATAGCAAGGCTAAATCCCTAATTACATCGATTACTTTATCCCGATTCCAAATACATAGATAATTACGAAGGTGCAATATTTTATACTGGAAAACGATTCAAGAACCACTGGAAAACGCTTCAAGAATCAATGGAAAACAAAACAAGGAATAAAATGACGCAAAAAAACCTAATCCCATTTAGTATAGATCAAAAGTTCCACAAATGAAACTTCCAACTTTCAAATACAAATGTTTTTATGCTGTAAATTGCATCTCTTTTTTTTTTTTTAATCATGGTACTCCATTCACTTCGGGACAACCAAAAGACCATGGGAAAATATTCTACTATACATTCGTGTTACTGACAAAACAATTTGGCTCAAGGCTAGACGTGCACTAGAGCACAAACAGAGCAATCTCAGAACAGGCAAAAGATATCCAATTCCTCTTCTCAGCAAAAACACGTTTCAAGTTTATAATGTTGACTTCATTTAGCAACATAAATTTCTGGCATTCAAAGATTCGTCAAATTCATAAATCGAACAAAGATACCTTGATAGACACCTTGCTTTTAACCTGTGATTCCAAAGCCTCGGTCATGGACTAAAAAAAGCCAAAAGCAGTAGGAAATTAAATCAAGAAAGACCTTAACTTCAAACTTAAATCTAAAATATGCACATAAACATATCTCTAAACCAGCTTTGGTTGTACCTTATCGAACTGCACAAGAACCTGAATAGCAAGCTCAGGACTAAGAGTACCGTTCAGAACCATTTCGTCCAAAGTTTCAGTCAAACACATTCCAATCGTCGATCTACGGTAGAGTTCAAATGTTGCCATTCTGCAAGATAAGATCTGCTAAATATGAAAGTTCTTTAGCTAAGATATCAAATTTAGTTCAAAAATACACATCCGGAATTGACATAACTAAAGAAAATTTTGGAACATAGCCATAAGAATTCAAGAAAGCTGCCAAAATCTTCGAAATTAAAGCGAGATCAATTCGAAAAGGAATAAGTGCATGTTTGAGAACGATGGTTGAAATGGTGATTTTAGAAAAAGAGATTTAGGTACAATTGATTTTATAAAATTGATTTTCATACAATCATATATATTGATATTTGGTTCCAAACTTTTAAAAGTGATTTTGAATTATTATGTTTGGTTTCAAAAGTGATTTCAGAATTACCAAATTACTAAAAAGAACATTTTCTATTTGAGAAATTATTTAATTAAATAATTGTGATAAATGTCTATTTTTATTAATTTGTTTTTTTATTTGTTTTTCTGTTAACTTTTCATGATTAATATGTTATGTAAGAAAAATACGTATAATAAAGATCAAAAGAAAATTCAAAATCCATATATCTCATTCAATATAGAAATGTTTGTATCATTACACATACTTAAACTAGATATTATCTATTGAAACACAAACTATATAGTAAAGACATTAAAAAGACATAAGAAGTTTTGCAATTTTCTCCCCGTCCTCTTCCATCTCCCTACCATGACAAGGAGTTTTACTTTTCTCGGTAACACTAACTTATTTCTTTCATCACTTCAGGGGAGCAAATCTTCATCATCGTCATAAGGTTTGAACTCAAAGTCAATTGTAGAATGAGTTTTATAAAATTATTTCAACGCAGTAAGGAATCCAATCATATTACAAATTAAGCAATTGGAAAAAAATCACAAAAATGCAACAACTGATGTCCTCTAAAATGTAGCTAAGCATGTTATCAAAAACTAAACTTGTAATTAATCTTAAAATTACCAAAATGAGCATAGCTCAATAGTTAGCATGTACTAATTAAATTTTGATTGTACTGAAATACCAAAGAAGAACATTCAATAGATTATTTAGTAACAAGTAGCATTAACTCCCTAAAGTAGAGCAATGTATTGAAAGATTATGTAGCATATTAGTAACAATAGAACAAAAAAAAATGACAACCAACCAAATACCATTAGCAAAGTGAAACCAAATTTACACTAAATCAACCCTATATCAGCAGAAAATTACCAAATTTAGCAAGAAACTAAAATTTCAAACAATAATAGCAAAAACAAATTCGAAGAATAAAAATTCAGCAGCAATTTACGAGCAATATCTACACCAAATCAACCCTAATCTACAGCAAACTGAATCTAAAAACAATAACAGTAGCTACGTACCAAATTTAGCAACCCCAAATCAACAGCAAATTGTAGTTGCTTGCATAGAACTCACAACCGCAATGACAAGAAACTCTAAGAAACTGTATCAACAAAATTCCATACCAACTAAACTCAAGTATATTTCTCCAACGTTTTGCCTCCCTAAAACTATGTTGGTTCAACTGGTAAATTACCATTTGGTATAGTGAACTAATGCAATGGATCCCCACACCCAAATGTCTCCATTGAAAGAAGTAGAAAAAAGTGGGGAATCCTAATCATATAAAGTTACATACAACAAAACTAATTTTTCAACCCCTCCCTCTCTCTGTCTCTTGCTCTCTCTATCTCTCCCTCTCCAATTTCACAATGCTCATGAACAACACTGAAATCACTTTTGAAAAGTGATTTTAGAATTACCAAATTACTAAAAAAGGCATATTTTTATATTTGAGAAATTATTTAACTAAATATTATGATAAATGTCTATTTTATTAATTTATTATTAAATTTTTATATACATGATTAATATGTTAAGGAAAATACGTATAATACATATCAAAATAAAAATTCAAAAGCCATATATCTCATTCAATCTAGAAATGTTTGTATCATTACAAATACTTAAACGAGATATTATCTATTGAAACACAAACTATATAAAGACATTAAAAAACATAGGACAATTGAAGATAATATCAGTACTCCACAAAAGATCTGATCAACCTTTTCTTCTAAAGAAATATAATTAAGAAAAAAGGGTACAATTGAAGGCTCATTACAAAACCCATGATGTACAAACAAAAGTATATGCACAAAAATTTCATTACTAGATTGACCAAATTTAAGCTACTTGCTAATTTAGATATCAAGCATGATAACTGAAAAGATAGATTATTACTGTAATCTTTATTGTTTTTCCGTTTTCTTTGTGGGTTTTTCTTGAAAGTAAACGGCCTCCCCCAAATCAAAACTCCTTTATCGTTTATCATTTATCAATTATCAATTATCAATTATACTTTTAAAAAGAAAAAAAAAAATCTGAGAGGACCCACAATCCCAATTCCAAACAAACAACACACAGTTAACCAGCACCAAACTTTCCCAAAGAAAAAATCCATTCAATTCCAAACAAACCCCACACCAAACTACCTCTATTTAACACCCAAAATCCCAATTCCCCCCTTCTTCAACTTCACTATAAAACACAAAACAAAAAACACAGAGGGGGAGTGGATTCGAAAGGAGGAGAAAAATTGACGAGGGAGGATGCTTTGGTCCGTAAAGAGCTTTCTTCGAACAATTAATAAAAGGGACTAAAGAAATAATCAAATAAAAGAAACTCATAATTCCAAGGTAACACCCAACAAGTTAATCTCATGTCAAGACGACAATTCAACCCAATTCATTAGCAAATATCTCATGTGCAACCCATAAACATAAGGAAGAATTAATACAAAGATCCATTAGTACAGGCTCAGCGAGTAATAAACTTCTGGAACTTATGCCATCAACTTGCGCACAGTATAACTAAACTCTATCATCAAAAACATTATCAGCAATGTCAAGAAAAATATTTTGCATATCGAAGCTTATTTCCTTCAACTGCTTCACTAACTAATAAATTGTTGTTCAATTTGGGAACAATTAACTAGAAAACCTATCAATTCATTACGTGTGGTCAATGAGATGTTTCCACAAAGGTCAATAGATAAAGACAAGCAACTTCATCACCAAAGAACTAAGGCATAAAAATGAAAATTCCATAAACAAGTATTGGATATTAATTAATACCACAAGAAAATCTCAGAAAAGAACCTTGATTACAACAACAGTAACTCCCTTTTTAAAAAGGGAAATCAAAAAGCGAAATGAAAATACAAATAACAAAATAAAAGATCAAGCACACATGCAAATCAACTTTGTCCAGAGAAAAAAAACAGAGTTCAAGCAATTTCAAGGAAGTAAACGATTAGGGAAGGAGAACTATGGAGAAAGATTTTCAAGAAGAAGACAGATCTCCACTCCTCCGAATTCAACCAAAACCAGAAACACAAAAAAACCTTCAAGAACGCCAAAGAACAAACAACAACAGAGAGAAGAGGGAGCATCGAAACCCATAGATACAAGTTCATGTATCATTCAAGAAAAATTCATCATTCAAGAGGTGCACGTACAAATTCATCATTCAAGAAAAAGAAAACGAAGAAAACGAACAATACAAAAACAATAGATACACAAGCATCATCGTAGTATTATAAAAACGGCTAACCTGGAGGCGTATCAGGTATGGTAGGACAATCTGGATTTCGTTGAACAGATCTTCGAGAGCAGTTTGAAGCAAATTACAGAGGAACAGAAGAAGACGAGAAGCGGAACGATTTTGGGAGAACTGCCCTTCGATAGATTTTAGGGCTACCAATCGAGAGAGAGAAATGATTAGCCAAAAAAATCGTATTAAATAGAGGGACAATTTCGGTATTTCACCAAATGAATAAAACAAGAGCAAAATTTGGAGATGCTTTACGATCAATCAGCACAACAAAAATCAGCTACCAACTGCTGCCTCAAAAATCAATTTCAAGTGATTTTAGAGTATGTTTGTGAGTGATTTTGGCATAAATAAAATTACTTTTGTAATTTTTAAAATCTCTAAATGTTAATATATGTTTGGGAGTGATGGTTAAATTAGTGATTTTGGAAAAAGAGATTTAGTTAGAATTAATTTTTATACAATCATATTGATGTTTGGTTCCAAACTTTGAAAAGTGATTTTTATATGTATAGAAGTGATTTTGAATTATTATATTTGGTTTCAAAAGTAATTTTAGAACTAGCAAATTATTAAAAATGACATTTTATATTTGAGAAATTATTTAGGGCATGTTTGGGAATGATTTTAGAAATAGTGATTTTCGCACAATTGATTTATGAAAAGTGATTTTCATATAATCATTTTAATGTTTGGTTCTACACTTTTAATAGTGATTTTCATACAATTAAAAGTGACTTTCAATGATTAAGGGCATTTTTTAGAGTGACTTTAAAATAAGTATTTTAAGCTAAGTGATTTAATTATAATTTTGTAAAAGTTTTAGTTATAAATCATTTTAATATTTGGTTCCACTATTGTAAAAGTGATTTAAATTTAATTAAAAGTATTTTTTAAAACGATTAATGTTTATTTTCAAATGTGATTTTAGAATCATCAAATTACTAAAAAGAGTATTACATTTGAAATTGAAAAAAAAAAAAAAAAGAAGGTGGTAGAAAAAAGTTATACCAAGAGAACTAAAAAATTAAGAGAAAAAAAAATAAAGCTAGAGAAAATTAAAGTTTCAAAGAGAAAAACATGTTAAAGACATGGAAAGATAGAAATTTTAGAGAGATGGACAAAAAAATTAGAGAGAAATTTAATAGAGAGCAAAAAACTCGAAAGATAGAGAAATAAATTTAGAGAGATATACAAAAAAATTTGATGAGAACGATAAAAATTTTAGGGAGAAAAACTTTAATGAGAACAAAAAAAGTTCAAAGTCATGGACAAACAAATCTCAAGAGCAAAAAGTTATACCAAGAGGTCAAAGATAAGAAAGAAAAAAGTTAAAGAGATACAAAAATTATAGAGAGATGAACGAAAAAATTTAGAGATAAAAAAAGTTAGAGAGAGTTAAAATCATTGGAGAGAAAAAAAAAGTGAGAAAATTAATAAAAATATTAAAAAGAGAATAAAGTAAGAGATAGACATTATAAAAACTTTAGAGAGAGAAAAATTGGCATCTTTTAAATAATGATGGATGACCTCAATGGTGACAGTTTTGAGAATACATGCTTTTTAATGGAAATTAATGAATTTTTATAAAAGATGACGGTTTTCACCCGTCACAAAAAGTAAGGTTGTTTTAAAATATAAAATAATAGTCATTTTAAAGACAAAATCACTTAGGAATCACCTCCCAAGTGATTGACCGAGAATCACTTAAAGTGATTTTGGATGTTTCCAAAATCACTTTCTTATCATTGCCAAACATCACAATTTTGAAGGAAAATTGATTTTGGGCATGTCAAAAGTGATTTTAGACATTCCAAAATCACTCCCAAACATGCCCTTAACTAAGCAATTATGATAAAATACCTATTTTTATTAATTTATTTTTTCATTTGTTTTATTGTTAAATTTCACTACTTTGAGTTTTGAACATAAAAATGCATCGAGAAAGGCTTTCTCGATGCAAATATGGTCGTCGGCAAGGGTGTTGGCAGAAACCCATTAGGATAAGTTCTGTCGACGTCGTAATAGGTAGCATCGACAGATCCATTTCTGCCAACGCCAACTCCACAACGTCGACAAAAATTTGGTATTGATTGTTATTATTATTGTTTTTTTTTTAATCTCAATTTTTCCTTCGAATATTATTATAACTTGAAACTTCTTGTGCCTAAAAAAACGTGTACAAAATCAAATATATTCCAAATTTCATTCAAATTAGCCAATGAAAAATGTTCATACAATGATCAAAAATTGAACGAAAACTTTGTAATTTTGTTCATACATATATGAACAAAATTACAAAGATTTCATTCAATTTTTTACCAGAGATAAAAATAAAATTACAAAACACCTAAGAAAAACAAAATAATGCACTGTCCGGAATAATCTCCCCTTTATTAAGGATATACACTTCAAAAATAAAAGCAAGAAGAGATTCCAATGTCTATGAAAGGCAAGACAATAATATTTACAAGGTAGAGCGTTAATAAAGTGATCAGACAAAATTCCAAATCAATATGATCAATTACTGCACATAAAACACATCAAATCCACAGAAACTCTGAGTTCGCATGTGTGTAAATTTCTCAAAATAATCAAGCCATAAAGAATATGAACTAAAAAAAATGAAACAATACTAAACCAAATGAAGAAGAAAGCTAATTGTTCACTAGAAATCAATTTTCTTTCATGAACGACATTTGTCAATAACTAACAAAAGCAACAACGATTAATCTAAACAAACAAAAAAGTTGAAAATCAAAGATGGAAACTGCCATAAATGGCTTGAAACAACAAAACTAGATAGAAAAGAGTCAAACAAAGCTACAAGAAAATGCAAAGCAGAAACAAGGAAACAGAAAAAAAAAAAAAACAAAAAACAAAGGGCAGTAGTTAAAGAATCAAAGTGAAAAGAACTTAAAAGAGCAGATATCAAGAGAGGCCCAAAATGAAGAAGATGATGAAAAGTGACTCACATGTATGAAGACATTCCCCCACAAACTACAACTACACCTATCCACACCTGTCCATTACAGTCATAGAAATTCGATATCAATGGCTTTGATTCTCCAGTTTTGTTACAATCTACTGGAGTAAAAGGGTCCAATATCTCTAACTCGTAAGTAGGTTAGATTCCTTTATTCCAAAAAGAACAAAAAACCTCAGAACTCACTCTATTCCTTCAATTCTGTCACTATACTTGTATCCACTGAAAATCTAGTAAAACTTTTGCAGTTAAAAAATCTAGTAGAAGAGGAAGAAGAAGAAGAAAAAAAGGACAAACTGATCAGACAGAGAGAGAAAAGACTAGTGGGTGATCGGACAAAGACAAATTGATTAGATCAGATCAAACAAAATTCGCAGGTAATTTAACCGGAGGCATTCGAAAACGGATCAAACAAGGAAAAGTAGGTTTTTCATCTAAAACACAATCAATGAGCCAAAACTTTCACAACATATACACCCAACCTTCAATGCCCCCGAAGTTTCACAGAACTATTTCCACTTATCAAAACAAAATTACACAAACAAACAACAAAATCAAAACAAAATTACACAAACAAACAACAAAATCAGTGACAAAACTACAAGTTCAGAAATCAAACACGGATGAAGATAACACCTACCTGAGAGAAACTAAGGAAGTAATCGAGGATGAAGATGCTGCAATGGTGAAAAAGCCTCCAGTCGATTGAGCCTCCAATTGACAGAGAGTCAAGAGAGAAAGAAATGAGCGTTAGGAGGGGTAATTTTGGTATGTCAACCTTGCATAGTATGAAGGTAAAATTTGAGATGTGATTCCCTGTCCATCATCTCACCAAAATCATCTCTCAACTAATTATTTAAAAATTAATTTTAAATGATTTTTTATTTATCTAAAATCAATTTTGTCCTTTTGACAATGGCAAAAGTGATTTGGCTGCCAAAATCACTCCCAAACATACCCTTGATGTTTTGCAAATTATAAAATTGATTTTAGAAGCATCTGCTTTATGATATCTACTTACATTTCTAAATATTGTTGTACAACTGCTACATGTCTTGACTTTCAAACCTTATACCTCATTATCCACTTATCCAAATAAACTTGCAGCTATCAAGTATCAAACTTTGTGATATCTACTTACATTTCTCATTGTATCTGCTACAACAATTTTTTCAGCCTTTGGTCTGACTTTGAAATGGTTCATATTCCAAACCAAAACTCCAAATTCTATTACAAGCCCACATATACAATCGCTTGGGAGTCTTTTTACATTTGACATAAATTTAAGACTAATTCAAGTTTAATTGGGCTAAAACTGTAGGATCGGTATGGCAACCCTAGAGGGGGGGTGAATAGGGTTTATTTAAACTTTATAAAACTTTTTCCTAATGTGGGCCCAATCAAACAAATTAACACACTTTTTGCAATAATTAATTTAAATAATAAATCATGCAAATAAATTCACCTCAAATTAAACAAGAAATTAAATCTAACAATTTCAAACACCATATTTAATTCTAAAAGCAAGATTGGTAAAGAATATGTAAAGATAAAATTGTACCAACCAAAATAGACATACAAGAATAATTAATTTTATGCAATATAATATAACAACAAATTAATTGCAAAAATGAAATAAGATAGGGATAGTGAAATTGGCACCGGAAATTTTATAGTGGTTCGGCACAACCCGGCCTACTCCAGTCCCCAAGCTCCTCTTGGGTATTTCACTAGAACAACGACCCTTTCCACGGCTTAGAGTCCAACCGTTACAATGTTCCTTTTCCAGGCTCAAGAACAAAACCCGATCCTTTCCACGGTTTAGGATCAAACCGTTACAACCTCTCTTTTTCGGGATCAAGAGAAACCCTTACAATGGATTTGAAGTTGAAAGAACAAGATGGAGAAAACTCTCTCAAAGAGTAGATTTACAAATTTAACTCTCACAAATCAATCCTCACTATACAATAATTCTCTCTCAAGAAAAGATGAAAAGAAAAGTGAAAGCTTTGGAGAGAACAACAATGGAAGTTTGAGAATTTGGAGGATGAAAATTATGAAAACTTGTTGTATGAAAATTGGAGAAGATGATGGTATTTATAGAAGAGGGAAATGAATAAAAAATCAAGATTTAATTTGAGCCATTGGATTTGTAAAAGAGAGTTGAATGGTGGAGATTAAAAGAGAAGGTAAATATTAATATAATAATAATAATAAAGACAAAACAAAGGATAGTGGGTGTGTAAGAGAATAATGAGTGTGTAAGATGATGGTGAGTGTGTAAGAGGATAATAGGTGTGTAAGAGAATAATGGGTATGTAAGAAGATGTTTTTGAAATGTGTGTTTGTGAGTGTGAGAGAGGGAGACCAACGGTCATATTCTTACACTTTTTTTTTTTTTTTTTAAAATTTAAACATAAATGACCAACGGTCATATAAGCATTTTTTTTAATTATTATTATTATATATATATATATATTTTTTTTTTACTAAAAGTAATATATAGATTTATATTAAAAGATAATTTTCTTTTTCATTTTATTTTAAAACAACCAAAAATCCACCATATGTCATTTCTCCAAAGGCTCCATGTGTCATCCTCTAATTGGTCCATATTGCTGATTTGGCAGCCACGTCATCGCGTCGGGAATTTTTCGTTCAGAATTGTTTTGACCATAACTTCTTCACTTTAACTCCGATTTGAGTAATTCAATAGGCGTTGAAATCGTTATTCCGAGCTCTACGATATGGACTATTCAAAATACTAAAATTATTAGTAATTAATAGCAGATTTGTTATCATCAAAATATTAATTAATTAATTTGAGATTAAGGGCCAAAAAGCCAACAAAAACAACAAGAAAACCAAACATTGTTCAAATACTACTCACTAAAACAACAGTTGCTTGGTTTTGACCTTCTTACCTTCCAAGGGATATTCGTCCAATTCTGATGAACCAAATTGTATTGCAGCCCTACTACATGTTCTTAGATTGAATATACTTTTATTTTCAAATTGGCATGAGTCATTTGCTCACGTCGATAGCTTCAAGTCGAGTATGTTGCTGAATTTCATTGTTGCATCGAGTTATTGAGTAGTCTCTCTTGTTTCCTAAATTTCCAATCTATACCTAATCTGTTTTTGAAAATTTACATGCTTAAATTATAATTTATAAACTTTTCAAATATGTTTTTAAATTTAAATTAGCACAAATGGATTGTTCACACTCATGCTTCAGAGTTTGCCTATATTCTAGAAACACTAGTCTTTGACTGATGTTTGTTGTGTACTGTTTTTAGTTTGTGTTTATTGCTTAATTGTGTGGTTCTTTGTTCTATATTGCTTTCTTTTCACTCTAGCCTTATCTTAGTCCAATTGTTGATTCGCAACAAGCAAGCAAGCTTGGTGCATCTAAGGAATCACTTGGCTAAGTTAGTTTGCACACTCTAGGTTTTACACCTACTTATTTTGTCATTGTGAGAGTGAGTTGAGCGAATTTTCAATTTGAGTGTTAAAACAAGTGAAGGATAGCATATTGGTGAGGTCATATTTATTTTCTCTAATATTTTCTTGTAGCCATGTCAACATCCACAAAAGGAGTCCAAATAAAGAAGGAAAAAAGCTAGTGACAACATGGTTATTAATCAAATTAAAGGAGCGAATCAAAGCCTAGACCTAATAAAAGTATGCTCCAAATAATGGAGAAAAGGTGTAACGACCTGACCTTTCGACTCATACTACCTAGAGACATTACTACTTGCATGTTAAAGACAAATTGTGAAAATTTGTCTAAAAGACACATAATGAAACTTTTTACTAAAGCATCCAAATTCTTTTACTCGGGATCCCTTTAAAAACATTACAAAACATAAAAATAAAATAAAACATTAAATTAATTGAAACATCTTCAAAACATATCCTCTACTAAAGAAACATTTTAGACAGAAATAATATAAATGCGAAAATTTCCTCTAAATCACCCATGGCCATTTTCAGCAAACTGTCTTGTCAATCGCCTAGGAAGTCCTTACCTTTACCTGAAAAAAAAAATATTTTTGAAAAGATCGAGTATTATAACATCATCAATAAGTGACCCAGCTACCAAGGTTGAGATATACAAAAACATACAAAATGATTTAAAACTTTTCTTCTAGTGGGACCTAAAACCTTTTCATAATGGAAACGTTTCCTTTTAACATTTTCTCTTTGGTTTAATGTGGACAATTAACTCAACCCCTCATGACCTTTACTTTTCATTTTCCTTTTAATTTTTCAACTCCCCGGTGCTTAGTGGGTGCTTAGTGGGCCCCTCTTGAGACTTTACCCCAGCTGATGGTTAGTTGGCATCCAATCAGCGGAGCCGAGCTTGCCTATAAGCCCTCATTTTTATTTAGATGTATATCAACATTTTAGAATAGGGTAATTGCCATAGCCTTCGTAAACATTTCAGTTATGCAATCACACATATGCATGAGGTCCCAAAACATTTTCAACTTTCATTCAGTGATGCAACATGAAACATTCTTTCTCACATATATATCATAAATCATGCATCACAATAATAGGAATCATATTTGGCAATCATATAAGTAAAAATCATTTTCATTTAAAACATAACATTTCAAAGTTTAGTTCACAACTTGCATTAAATAATCCAGCGCAAAGTAACTTACTTGATTAGCAACATAAAGGAAAGTCAAGCTTGTTCAACTAAAAGTCATTGAATTGTCGACCTATAATCAAATATCAAAACAATCACTTCTTGAAGATCACAGCGAAAGAACCTTTCATTTTAATAGCAACTAGAACTTAACCCAATGGTTGGCTTACCAAAAATGTCTCCTCCTAGATCAAATCGAATACTTCGAACTAATCAGAACCTAAAACAAAGAGCATCCCATAGTTAAAGATCGATTTAAATAACTTTAATTGACTTTAAAAAGGCATAAAGACGATCTTATAGACGAAAACTTACTCAAGAGCGTTCGAGAGGATTGCCTGAACAATTGCTCAGTTCAAAGTTGACTTTAAACATTAATTTACTCGATCTACAATTGTCCAAAAAGATTCTAGCAATTAGAACTCAATCCACAATCATTAATTGAAATCGAATAGGCTTATAACTAACTAAAACTCACCAACGGAACCCAATTCCTTGCTGGACAATGTTCTAAAATGTCCAAACTCGTGAATCCAATGTCAAAATAGAGTGGGTACTTGATAACTCACCAAATAAGAATTATTAGCTAGTCTCTTATGCCTAAATTTCCTTTATTTGAGTTTAATACCAGTATTTTCATGCTTGAAATCCCTTAAAACCATTGTTTATTTGAATAGCTTATTTAGAGATTCTTAATTGTTGTATTTACTTAATTGGGAACTAAAAAAACACTAAATTATGTTAATTTGGTGTTGTAGGTCGTAATTTAAATACTCTGTCAACAAAACTATGAGGGAGCATTTGTCCAGCGAAGGAATTGCTAGAGCAAAATATTCGGCATTTTGAGTTACAGAAAGACAACACGTGATACATCACATGAGAAAATAATTCATTAATTGAGTTAGGGTAAATTAACCAAAACGATGTCATCCATCCAATGTGAAGACGCCACGTGTCTTGTTTGACCTAATTAGCCCTAAAATCAAGATGGGTCTTGATATTTAAAGCAAGCAGCCATCTTTAGGAAAGGTAGACCTAATTAAGAGGAAAAAATTGAGTTTTGAGAGGAAGAAACTTAATTTGGCGTGGGTGAATGGGAATTAAACCACAAATTATTGAAAATCTGGGAGGATTCCGTGTTTATTGTTGTGTGGGTTGAGGAAGCAAAGTTCTTGCCGCAACATTCTTATTTCGAGAAAATATAGACAATTCCTAATATGAACTTGTTTTACATATATTGTTACAAGTTTTTATCGCACTTTTGGTTTGAGCATTTTCTGAGTTTTATTTCCTTGCTATTGCTTTTTATTAAGTTGAAGCATTATTAGATTAGATTTTAATCCAATTTTAATTATTTGGTTGCCGTGTTGAGTTCACTAAAAATTAGGTTTAGCTTAGTAAATTCTCTTGCACTAATCCCTGTGGAGAATGATAGTTTACTTATCACTTACTGCAATTATTGTGTACACTTGCACATCCTCATGTAAATTGTTTAAAAAAATTAAGCTACACATTAGAAGAAAACAGTACTCAACATCGAAGTAGAACAAGTTGTGGGTGTTCTGAAACGAAGTTTGAAAACTCATAGGTTGACACCAAACGCAACTAGCACAACATGATAACTCTATTATAAAAAAACGAACTCACCCCAAAACTATAAGCAGTAGGACTTCAAATGTAAGAGTATAATTTACAACACTTAAAAGAAGCTCGAAAAGGTATAAAACGATTAGTTATCCACTGAATCTTACCAAAAAGGCTCGAGACCTTGCTAGATTGTGTACAAATGTGTTTGAACTTAAAGATATGAACTCTAACGACTATGGGTAAACTGAATTGAGGTTGTTCGAGGTGTAGGTGTTCAGATCTGAGGCTAAGTGGACCGTGCATCAAGAATCAGAGTGGTTCAAGTTTCGATCTCGAGTGGGTCTCATCAAAATTGGGGTTGTTCAAGGTGTAAAATAGTGCTGCAGCTTTCCAGAGTCATGGAACATCAACCACGCCTGTTGATTCGCAAAGACCCATTGACGTCGAACACGTTTGAGGATTGAAGGGGAATGAACGGTGTATGTTGTCGTAGTTGGGGAAGCATCGAACACTGGGTTGTCGGCCAATTGACCTCTGTGTCGGCGTCCACTTCTTATCGAAGAATGAAAAAGATGAAGAAGATGTTGATGGTTAGGGCGAGGAAGAAAATGAGAAGAAGAGACAAAAGAAAGTTAGGGCTTTTTTTTTTTTCTATTTTAATTAAAAAGAACTTTTCCTTCATTTTCCCTGTTTACTCTTTTCTTACTCTTTCCTTTTTCTATTCTTTTTGTTCTCTTTTCTCTAATTTTAAACTCCTGATTAAGCTCCAAATTGTTTGGGTAACAGTCAAGTTAACTCCTTTAAGCCCAATTTTCTCAAACCCAAACCACAAACAATAATTTTAATAAACCAAATCAAAAGTGAATTAATCCCAATGAGCCCAATTAAATTCATCTTAATCTCCAAAATAAGAAAAGTAACCTTACTTGAAAATGTGAGCATTACAAAAGGCTATAAGCCATTGAGAGACCTCAAGCATTAATTGCACTACAAACTTCTCTAAAAAAAAAATATGCTAAGAGAGAGAAAGAAGCAACAAGTTTCCTACATTTCATGTGGCACAACAAACCTGACAGAGTATCTTCAATGGAAGAAGCAAGCAGAAATCTTCTTTGAATGCAACTACTTGAGTGAAGAAAGAAGCGTATGTATTGTTATATCTCACTTTCAAGATTATGCTCTCACTTGGTTGGACAAATTATTCTCTTATAGGTACAAGAAACAATTGCCAAGTATTGAGACTTGAAGTAAATTCAAGAAGATCATGGATACACACTTTGTCTCCAAAGCTTACTCCAAATTGAAAAGGAGACCAAGATGTGAAATCCTACTACCTCAAGTTGCTAACCTTAACTGAAGAACTTTGTGCTTATAAAGAAGATAAAGAACTCATGAATCAATTCTTCAAGGTGTTAAGAATGAACAGTTCATCCTACAGCAGAAAAATTAGATCGTCTATGATTTTATTTAAAATTAAACTAAAAAATAAGTTAAGCAAACTTACTTGGAGTAAATATGGAGATATTTCTAGCGGATCTTTATCTCCTCCACAACGTCTTCCTGGCTATGACTCGAACACAGGACCAAGGCTTATGGGAGGCTCTTGAAAGAAAATCCACAAAGGATTGGAGAGGAAGAGGTCTAGAGAGAATTTTCTAATTCTTTATTGAGGAAATGTGTGTTGTTTCCAATAGTTCAACCCAAGAGTCCTATTTAGAGAGACCAAGGGCAAATTTTTACCATAATTAAAATATTATATTTTAATATCTAATATATTAAATATTAAAATATATCTTATACTTATTTGAATCTCATTCAAATCTCCTACGATATTATTTATTTGAATCTTATTCAAATTTTATAAATATCTTTTCTTTAATATATCTAATATACATTAATTGTTTTAATATTTAATGTATCAAATACAATAAATATATTTTCCTCTTTTATATTTAATATATCTAATATATTAAATATTAATTTGAACACTTCAAATTAAATATTATTTTGAACGCTTCCAATTAAATATTAATTTGAACATTTCAAATTTTTCTTTCAACTAAATTGATCTTTTAGTGTTACTATGAGCTAGCAATGAGACCTTATGGACCTACATATTATAAGCTCCAATGATATAAAATCAATTAATTAAACTCTTTAATTAATTAATTTTCATTCATTAACTATAGGTCACTTACTATAGACCTAGAGTTGGACTCTTATGCATTTGTAGGACAAGTTGTGTTCATAGATATAATCACTACATGCAAGTCGATCCTTCACGAGTTGTTCGTAATTACAGCTGAGTCAAAAGTCTGTTTTACCCTTATAATTACATCTTGCACCTTAAGTACCACTGATCCTCTAATGAACAATTTGTTTATGATCCAACCATAAACTAAGTCCCTCTTGGGCTAATGAGCGGGTGGGGCCCATTGTTCAAGTCTCGAAATCAGTACTTAAGGGAACTACTCCTCTACTTACCCTATATGAGAATGAGTGAATTCCATCTTGTGAGATTATGTTCCCAACTCCTTATTTGGTCAACTCCCCAAAATGGTAGGCATATTGTATCGGCTACAAAAGCCACTCTCACCCATGCAAATCAAAGGACAAGCCCTCACAGGCAGGAGTTCATAACTCACTCAGGATTAAGATCAAGTAACATATGATCATCTTAATGAATTATTAATCTTCTCAATTAACGGATCTATAAAGAGAGATTAAATATTTCGTAGTCCAGTCTTATACAAACTCATTGTATAAGATACCCCCACTCACATGTCTCCACATAAACGATTTGGATAAAATCATTTGTAACTATTACAAAGTGGGTCGTATCAATAGTGTTATCAAGATAAGGCATCCAACCTTACCCATATACTATGACCCTTTAGGTTATTTCTTGAACATGTTCCTCCCGTATGTCAACAAAAAACTGTTCAAGATTACACTAATAACCTTGGATTTTTCATATAATGGATAATATTATATTAGAAATAAATAATCAAAATAATTATTAATTATTAAATAAATCATTAATTACGAGGTTTTAGTGCATAAATCCCGACACAAGGGGCTTAGAGAAGACATTGCCAAGAGAGTTGCTCTTCAACCTGGCTACACTTTGAGAGAAATAATGCACTTAGCTCTCAAGATTGAGGAGAGACTACTTAAGAAGAGATCAAGATATGCAAATCCTAACTCTAATATTGATGATCATGTCGTTGGTTTCTAAAATTAGTGCCACCATTACATGTCATGGTATTTATGCCGAGACAATGAGAACGAGAAGAAGGATCAAAATATTACTTCTTTTGTGCATAATGTTCATAAAGAAGCATTTGTGAAGTCAAGCATGTTAGCAAAAGATAGGAATGAAATCGAAAGCTTAGAAATTGAACCAATTAAGCATTTTGATATTTAAGAAAGAACCAATGGTGAGAATAGTGATGTGTTGTCACCTATTGTTGCATCATTGCACTATCTCTTACCATCTCATTATGTACTTTCATGTGATGAACCCTTATCCATTTCCAATATAGAGAACCTGAAATGCATGACCCTAATATTATTTCTCCTATTGTGCTTCTATGTCAAGATGAAATAAGTGCTAATCCATGTGTTTATATCAAATGAATCTAGTGTTAAGCACCTAGAGATTGAATTACTTGAACATGACTTGCATGATAATTGACCTAGTGATAAAAAAGAAGAGCTTAATGTCAGGTGCTTTAGCATCTATGCTATGACACTCACGAAACAATAATTGTTGGATCGGTATGGCAACCCTAGAGGGGGGTGAATAGGGTTTAACAAAACTTTTTTTTTTATAAAAAAACTCAATTAATCTAATTAACAATTTTTTTTTTATAAGCAATTAAAAAATGCAACAAGGGAGATAAATATAAAGTATGAAAAATTAATTCAGTTAACACAATAAACAATTAAGAACAAATTAAAGCATGCAATAAAAAATTATTACTAATTGCAAAAGTAAATGAGAAAGAGTTAGAGAGGATGACACCGTAATTTTATAGTGGTTTGATCAAACTCGACCTACTCCACTCTCCATGCGCCTCTTGGGAATTTGAATAAAATCTTTACCAACTATTTTCATGTATTAGAGACCAATCGCTACACGCTCTTTTTATGAATTCAAGAGCAAACTCGATCCTTTCCACAGGTTAGGATCAAACCGTTACACGATCTTTTTACGGATTCAAGAGAAAACCCAATCCTTTCTACGGGTTAGGATCAAACCGTTACAAAGTTGGAGAAATTGAAGAACATACCTATAAACTCTCTTGATAGAGTAGATTTACAAATTTCTCTAACAAACCAATCCTCACAACACAAAAATTCTCTCTCAAGAATAAGATAAAAAAAAAAGAGAGCTGGGAGAGAGCAACAATGGGAGCTTTTGAGATTTTAGAGGACTGAAAATTATGAAAAATTTGTTATAGAATTTTGGAGAAGAAGATGGTATAAAAAGAAAGGGAAAAGAGATAAGAATCAAAAATTAATTTGGGCCATTGGATTGTGGTAAAGGAGAAATAAATGGTGGAGATTAAAAATAGAAAGTAAATAAAATAATAATAATAATAATAGAAAAGAAAACTAACAGTAACAACAATAAATACATAATTTTTTTAATTAAAAAAAACCAATGGTCACTGCATTTAATTGCATGCTGACCTTTTGTTTTAATTTAAAGTTTTTTTTTTTGACAAATTTTAATTTAAAGTTAGACACATACTTATATAATTAAAATAATGTAATTTTATTTTTTTTAAATACACAAAAGCCCACCAAGTGTAACGACCCTAAAATCAAGAACAAACTAACGCTAAAGCACAACTGGGTTACCCCGCTCATGCCCGAAATTTTGGAAGCATGACGACATAACTATGAGAAACCCAAAATTTACAAGGACTTGGAAAGAGACATAAACACTTCTACATTAAGAGAAACTACTTAGTATCCACCAAACAATGATAAAATATGCTGAGCTCAACCAACAAACACGGAAACAAAAGGAATTTAAGATTTACAGACCAACAACACAAAAAGAACAAAGGTACAAAACTAGACACAGGAACAAAACTTTGGTGGTGCCTCCATAGCCTCGTCAAGCCATCGTCTCCATCACCTGCCTCGTGGTCATGCACCATCTGCAAAGACAAACAAAGTATCAAGGGTGAGTATAAACATACTCAGTAAGCAGCCCACTTAAGGGTCCGAAATTCACAATCACATCACAAAGTTGCCCTGGCAAGCACGACTCCTAGTTAACCTCAACTTACCGTCTAGCTAGCTTAAGCTCACACACCCTACTCCAAGTCCACCCCTATATGGTACTGTCTCGAGCACTAACTGCGAGTCATGTAACTTAGATTGACTAAGGCAGTGAAAGAAAGCAACTTTCACGCCTACACTCTTGGAGGAATCACCCCCTCTAGCTAGCACAGAGCAATGAAGGAAAGCAACCCTCATGATCGAATGGTGGGGAATCGCCCCTAAGCTAGCACATCGGATGAAGGAAAGCAACCCTCAACCTACACACAATGGGGGAATCACCCCCTAAGCTAGTATGCCGAAGAAGGAAAGCAACCCTCAATTTGGACGTGGCAGGGAAATCACCCTCTGAACTAGCACAAACAAAAAGGGAAAGCAACCCTCATGCATACTCACATCACATCAACCTAGAGTTGCAAACTCGCCCAGGGGAGACACAAGGGCAGGTGGCACTAGTATAACGGGCTTTTGTACATTTGCAACGCTTTTGGAACCTCCAGGGTAATCCACCATACCAAATTCATCCATCATGTCAGATCTACATCCACAACCTAGCCTGAGGTTCACATACACGGCCAGAGATATGAATTCAATGTCAAACAAGTTTAGGTAGATTCGACTTAAGTATAAGTTCAAATGAATCCCACATCACCCAAGCCTCATACGTATTTAGGCAAAACATAAATCATCGACGTTCTAGCAAGCTTGCCTCCATATAAACTAGCTCATCATGCCTCACACCCACATTCCTTGCATACTAGTTCTTAACAAGCCAATCTGAATGGCTACCTACCTCTTAGGCCAGCACGAAGGCAACCAACTTCTCCCTCTTCTAGGAAGTTGCTAGTAGCTTATAGCCCTAAGCAGATTTCTTCAAAGTTAACCCCTTAACCATGCTAGGAACCCAACGGTCACTACTCTCTCCAGTCAAATTCAAGCATTTCAGACATACCGTTCTCAAACCGACATCCCAACATCTCAAGCATACCCAACTTAACCACTTATGTTCATTTAGGTTAATCAATTATCCAATACATTCACACTTCTAGTTAAACTATAGTCATAGCCATTCATGCATTTCAAGGCTCATCCCTATAACCAAGTTCTAACAATTTGTTCCGAATTAACTACTTACAGCAATGAACATATGGTCCCGACCATTCTAAAAACCATATCAAGGTTCAAGGATATGTGCCAAACAACATTGTTTAACATTAACACAAGAGCAAGATAATCCACCATAACCACAAATCATAAACTTCAAGCACTACACTCAACCAATATGCTACACGTGCGAACGACAATTGGCATATACAATAAGTATCCTGAACTATTCCAAGACTAGGAACTTTCGGGGACGAAAGTTCTTAAGGGGGGAAGAATGTAACACCCGAGACTCTTTGGTAAAGTTTTATTATGAATTTAATTATTTTGAGGGTAATTTGGTGATTTTTGGAAAAGAAAAGGGCATTTTGGTCTTTTGGAGAAGATATTTTGATTTTATTATTATTATTATTATTATTATTATTATAAAAAAATAATAAAAAAAAAAAAAAATTTCTTCTCTCTCTCTCTCTCGCGCGCGCAGCCCTCTCTCTCCCCGAAACCCTCCCTCTCCGATTTCACTCTCCCTCCCCGTTTACTCTCTCTCTTTTCTTCCTCGCCGGCAAACGAGCATCTCCACCGGCGATTTCTTCTTCTTTTTCTCCGCACGCCGTCCGCCGTCCGCCGCTCTCTCTCCGATCTCTCTCTCACTCGATCGTCTCCCTCACGGCAACTCTCTCTCTCTCGTCGAAGTTCCAGTCGCCGGCTGCTTCTTCTTCTTCCTCGGATTCTCGCCGCCGATCGAGAGCTTCGCCGCACGAACGTTCAGCCGAACACCAACGCCTCGCCGGAAACTCGCGAGCAACGACCGTCGGAGCTCCAAATCGAGGACCCACACAGTCTTGATCGCCAGAGAAGCTTTGAACCGAACACCCAACCTCGCCGTGAGCTTCTTCGCCGGACGACAGTAGCTTCGCCGGACTTCTTCTTCTTCTCCTCCATCGAACAGAACTCAGATCCGACCGGAAAGCCCAGATCCGTGAGTCTCGCACGAAAACGAGGCTCCACGCGCCCTCACGCGCCGATCGGAAGCTCCACGCGCCGCCGTCCGCCGCCGCACGCGCCGCCGTGCTCCGGTCAGGCGCCGCCGCTCGCCGGAGTTGGGTAAAATTGCCATTAGGTCCGTTTCGTCGAGTTATTAATGATAGAATGTGTTTTAGCGTAATTCGGATGGTTTAAGACACGTTTAGAACACTTTTTAGGTGAATTGTCGAGGACCGAGGATCGTACTTGGAGTGGAAACTCAAGAAGCTTAATTACTAAGTGAAGAAAGGGTATTTTAGTAAGTAAAGAGTTAAGGTAAGGGATCTCACAACGAAAGAAGTTTTCAAAAACTTGAGCTAGCTCTATGATTTCTTTGAAAGTTTATGTTTTCATGTTAAGTATTTAAGAAAGAAAGTGTATTATATGTATGTCTTTGAAATGCGACTGCTATGATTTATGCATTCATAAGTATGTTCTAAAACGAATGGGACCTCATGCATGTGTTGTGTTCATGAAAAGATTTATATAGGCTGTGACGATAATTCTCCCAAAAGTTTTATGTGGGTTTTGAGGGAACCCGAGTCTTCGGACTCTATATGCTCCCGGGGTTCGAGAGTGCCCCCACGACTGTAGCCGACGGGCTTGAGTCTTCGGACTCCACGATGGTAGCCTTCGGGCTGAGTCTTCGGACTCCATGATATATGTTAGCTTTCGAGCTTAACTCTCAGAGGTAGAGAGGACTCTATTAGACAGAAAAAACTATGTCTTCGGACTATTCAGAGGCCCTCGGGAGAATTTAATCGTTCACAAGAGCTGCGAGGAAAAGTACATGGTTTATAAAAGAAATTTTAGGTCCCCTACTAAAGCGATGGTTTACGATGGTTTTATGATTTAAAATGACATGTTGCATGTAAGCCCTAAACTCTCTTTTGATCATATTGTGCTCATATTTGAAGTTTTGACATATGCAAATTGATATAGGTTGCACTAAAAGATGTCGTGATGAGATTGGGGAATCTTTTGGATTGTGAACTATAATGTGTATAAAGCTTCATAAGGAGATAGGTAAGCCATTGAATAAGCATATTAAGAGTTGAATTGAAGTAAGTTAAGGTCATTAACAAGTTGGGTAAATTTTAGGTGCATTATGTATTGAATGAAAGTTTTTATTTCTCACAAACTTAAGTAAACTTGACTAAATGTGATAGGTGAATATATTGTCTTTGTTTTGTTTTTTTTTTTTTTTTAAAAAAAAGGGGGATTAAGATGTAAATAAGGAAGTAGGAGGTGGCAAAAATTTGTGGAGCCACGATTTTGTCTTTGACAAGTGGGTGCTGTCCAGCTCGAAGCTTCTGGAAGAGGATCAACTTCAAACAGCCATATCTCTTAATTTACTGCACCAAATTTGATGATTTTTGAGTCAAACTCTCATAAATTGAGTGTAGAATACTAAAGTGGGTGGCTGTTTTGAAAATAGGAAGAGGAAGGAGGAGAAAATAGCAGAAAACCGAGAGGTGTTCATAATTCTCGGGTAGCAGAACAGTGTGAAGAAATCCGTTTCTTTTGAGCTCTTGAGGAGGAATTAGAAGCTGAAACTTTGAGGTAAGTAAGCTAAGATGTTGTACTTGAGGTTTATCAAAAAATATTAGGTGGTTTTTTTTCTAAATTTGGAGGAACCCAAGCTGAAAGTTGAACCTGGAATTTTAGGGTACATAGTTCTCGGGTAGCAGAACAGTGTGAAGAAATCCGTTTCTTTTGAGCTCTTGAGGAGGAATTAGAAGCTGAAACTTTGAGGTAAGTAAGCTAAGATGTTGTACTTGAGGTTTATCAAAAAATATTAGGTGGTTGTTTTGCTAAAGTTTGAGGAACCCAAGCTGAAAGTCGAACCTGGAATTTTAGGGTACATAATTCTCGGGTAGCAGAACAGTGTGAAGAAATCCGTTTCTTTTGAGCTCTTGAGGAGGAATTAGAAGCTGAAACTTTGAGGTAAGTAAGCTAAGATGTTGTACTTGAGGTTTATCAAAAAAATATTAGGTGGTTGTTTTGCTAAATTTTGAGGAACCCAAGCTGAAAGTTGAACCTGGAATTTTAGGTGCAAGAAAAAAAAAAAACTGCTAGCAAGAGATTGAAGGAGATGTGCTTCCATTTCTTTATACCTTACACCCAAGTGCATATGGTTATTATGAATTGAGTTATGGGACTAAATTAGATATGTTTTTAAGGTGTATAAGGAAAGGAATTAATGTTATTAATTTCTTTTTTCAGGGCAAACGGAGATAGGAATAGCTTATAATCCTTGGAACCCTTTTGGTGATTGTGAGTGAATCTATTTTAGAACTATGCTTGACCTTTGTTTTGCTTCAAAAGCATAAATGTTGATCATTGAAACATGCTTGACTTACTTTTGTATACTTTTCATGGAGCTTTTAATAGAATGTCATTGATGAAACTTAAGCATGATTTGAATTAGTTTGTAACTATACATTCAAACATGGAAACTAAATTATGGAAGTATGACTTCCTTTAGAAAATGCTTTGTGTAAATCCACTTGGAAACATGTTTAGAAAGGAAAAGTGCAAATGTTGAGAATTTGTTGTTTGTGTTATCAAAACATGATTTCCAAGGTAATCAAAGTATGCCCCGGTATGTTGTTAACCCCCAGTACTGAAGGACATTGAGAAGGTACTTGGGAGGGAGGAATTATGATTTCCCGATACTGAAGGACAAAGAGAAGGTATTCGGGTAGTAACTGGTCTAACCCAATACTGAAGGACATAGAGAAGGTATTAGGGAAGACCAGTGTGTCAATGGAATTCCACGCGCACGAGAGAGAGGTATGAACGTTGTTGGTATAGAGATGACTCTACCACAGCTAAGGTTCGAAAGTGGTATCATGATATGAGTTTTATTGTTATGAGCTTCTACGCTTTTGAAATGTATATTCTTCAGTATGATACTACATTATGAGTTTCTATGCTATACATAATGTGGTGACTTAAACCTGTAAATGGGTAGCATGGTTTGATTATGTTTACAAATAAGTGATAAGTTATCTCTAACTTGTAGCTTGTCCATCATTATGTTTCATCTTTGAGCTTATAATGTTTTTAAGATAGACACTCACTGGGCTTCCCAGCTCACGTTTTTATTATGTTTTCTCTTCCCAGGTAGCAGACGAGTTCCCGGTGCTTAGCCTTGACAAGACCTGTTTGCCACCACGCCGTTTTAGCTCCTTGTATATACACTTTCTTATGTATATAGTTTGTAGTAAAAGCATTTTAGCGGGGTTGTAATAACTATAAAATGTTATGACTTGTTAAAGAACATAGTACTGAAAGTTAATGGGTCTTGCTCATATGTGTATTTGAGCGTTCCAAACTTACTTGTTCAAACGTGTTGTGTTACCTTCATTTTCAGATATATGTTGGGATGGTCAGAGAGAGCTAGTAAAAGGGTTGATTGTCTATGTCTTTACATCTCTTCCTAGGGTAGGCAAGTAAGCTGGGAAGGGGTGTGACATTGCATGTGATTGAAACTCTTATTTTAAAACTATGATGGACTTACTGAGTATTATTCGTTAATACTCACCCTTTTTCTTTTTAAAATGTTTTCAGGTAAGGCTAAGATCGGCCCTAGTGCGTGACCGGAAATCAGCTACTTGAGTCATGAGGAGTCGACTGATCGCTATTCCGCTTCCTTTATGTTTCTAGATGTACATAGAACTCATGTTAAGTTTTTAAATGGTTAGGAGAATGTTCAAAATCTTTTAACCTATCTTTGTAAATCGTGCACGTGTGTTTGACTTTTTATGTTTGAATTCACCTGGTTTCTTCTGTTTGAACCCTAGCATCATATTGAGAAGTTTGTTGGATGCTAGGAGGTTGTTTGAAAATCTTAGAAGTGTGTTTTCTATGTCTTATCAGGAAGGGTCAGATTTTGGTTTTCGTGTAGTTACGCCGTTATGTTGCCGAAATTTTTGGTAATATAGCGACGTGACTTAGTAATGACTCTTAGGTAGCATGTTGAGCCTATAGGGTCGTTACACTTAAGCTCACAAAACACACTAGAACAAGGTAGCCAATAATCGCATGCTTTACATATATAATATTTTAGAATGCTTCATCATTCACAACATTCCATGCATAAGCTAACTCAACGTGATCTTAAAGGGATAATCCAAATGGCTACTTACAGAAATAACTCCAGGATTCCAAGCAGCTCGAAACTCAAATGCTTGACCCTGAATCGCCAAACAAAGTCTTGAAAATAATTAACAAATCATCCTAAACTCTGACCATGTGCTCAAACGAGTCAAGACAAAATTCCCAATAACACTTACCCAACACAGAACCCTCCCTTACTGAAATTGATGTCGAATTGATCTGAATTCGACAACCAGGCCTCCAAATTAGCTCGATTTTGCAAATCTACGACCCAAAGGCTATGAGTATTCTGAAATTAAGTCCGACGAACAAAAGTTCAGCTTTCGAACACCAAACAGCACCATAAATCCCCTTTAAAAAATAAAAACCACCATGAATCAACACCAGAACACTTAACCACTCCAATTTGGGGCCATATAAGGCTGTATGAACACCAGGCTTGCCAAAAAACAACTCGAAACAACACACCTTGCTGTCTGTGGAGATCGTGGGAGATAAGGGAATTGCGACAGATCCAGTGGTGATATGGGCGACAGTGCAACGTGTAACAGCAGCGAGGAACGACGGCAGGAGGCTGAGCGACGGGCAGCACAATCGCCTGGGTGCGACTAGGGGTGTGCACGGTTCGATTTGGTCCAGTTTTGATCGAAACCAATTACCGAACCGAACTCTCAATTTTGAAAGAGTTAAACCGAATGAACTGAAATACTCTTCGATTTTAGTTCAAAATCAAACCAGTTTTCTTTCGGTTTACTCAATTCGATTTCGGTTTTAACTGTTTTTATAAAATAAATCTTCTAAGAAGCTTGGGTTAGGGTTGCCGGTGAGAGATCAAGTAGTATGGGCTTGAAAAAAAAGACTGTCGTTGGGAAGAGATGGTGGGAAACGCTAACGGCATGAAAAAACGAAATAGAGAGAGTGAGAAGAAAGATAGTTGTGTCGTTGGGTCGCCATCACCGTGAGGTGCACAAGAGAGAAGGAGAGGTCGACGCACGTCATAGGAGAGAGGGAGAGGTGGGAGATGCCTTGTTGCTGTGTGGATTGGAAGGGGGAATGTGAGATTAAAAGAGAGGAGGAGAAGAAAGAAACAAAACTCTAAAGCCTTTATCACATAGTTGACTAATGCTAAGTAAATCATGCTTCAAACCATCAACTAAAACACGTTTTCAATCAAGGTAGAAGAACCATTACCTATATACTACCCTTACCAATAATTTTACCTTTCTTGTTGTCACCAAAGGTTGCTAAACCTCCATCCTTTTTAAAAAGATTGACAAACGTAGATTGGTCTCCTGTCATGTGCCTCGATAAACCACTATCCAAGTACCATTTGTTTTTTTTTGGAGGCTCTCAAACAAACCTACAAGCAAAAATGTTCAAGATTGATCCTTTGGTACCCATACTTGTTTGGGTCATAGAAGGTTAGCCTTTACAAACTTGGAAATCCATTGCATTTTTGCATTGACATTTAAAGTATTGGATTTAAACAAGTAACAAGAATAAGCTTTATGTCCATAATTGCCACATGAGAAACAAACAACATTATGCAAGGATTTATCTCTTACAACAAATTTATACACTCTACTTTTCTTAGAGAAATTCTTTCTTGGAGCATTGTGAAACTTTGCTCTTTGAGAAAAATTTCTTCTTGAAGAAGTAGTATGAGCATATTTCAATTTAAGGCAATTAGGTCTAATGTGACCTTAAACACCACAATGATGACATATAGGCACAAAGCTAGATTTATCATGCTTAGAAACAACCTTAGGCATATTAAACTTAGGCACAATAGGAGATGCTTTAACAAAGACAGTTTTAGAACTTGAAGGAGTAAAACATTCATCAATGTAGCCTAGACCTCTTTTATCAACATAAGGCTTGCCTACTTCGATTATTTTATCCAATCTTTGAGCACCTATTGTCAACTTTTTAATAGACTCTTTAGCCTTATCAAGTTCTTGCAAAACATTTAATTCCTTTTCTTGGAGCAATTTAATCAAATTATCTTTTTCACAACTATCATGCTCAAGAAATCTAACTTTATCAAGCAAGACATTTTTCTCATCACAATCAAAAGCATGCTTATCACAAGAGACATTCATTTCATCAATTTTCACAACATCATGCTCATTCTCTTTTAAGCAAGCAATCCCATCGAGTAGAGACTTATTTTCACTTGTTAAAGCATTATATTTCTTTCTAAGCACACCATATTTGGAACCAAGCTTTTCTAAGTCATTTTGCATATTTCAAAAGCTTCAAACATTTCATCATAAGAAAGGGATTCTAGAGTTACCTCATCATCTTGTTCATCACCTTTGTCACTATGAGCCATGAAGCAAAAATTTGCTACTTCTTCTTCATCACTTCCATTTTCACTTTCATCATTATCATCCCAAGTAGCTTTCATTGCTTTCTTTTTGAATTTCTTGGATGATTTGAGGAGAGGATAATCCTTTCTTATGTGACTCGGTTTCTTGCATTCTTACCTCATCCTTTTTGCTCTTTTCACCTTTTGACTCTCTTTGGTTGGAGATGTGCTTATTGAATTGTTTCTTCCTCTTGATGAAGTTCTTATACTTACATGAAAAATATGCAATGTCATCTTCATCAAGAACATCCTCATCTCCGGAGTAAACTTCCAAGGAGATGATCTTTAAAGCAATACTCTTCTTCTTTTTGAACTCATCCTCCAGTGTTCCTTCATAGTAATCTCATGTGTCATGAGAGAGCCAATAAGAAGGAAGTTCAGTGAGATCCTTTGCTTCTTAAATCATCGTCACCTTTGCTTCTCAATTCTTAGGCAAAGACCTAAGAATTTTCTTAACATTTTCGGAGGTAGTATATACTTTGCCAAGACCCTTCAAAGCATTTATGATGTTAGTAAATCCAGTAAACATCTCAGTAATAGATTCATTAGCATCCATCTTAAATAATTCATAATTATGAACTAGCATGCTAATTTTTTATTCTTTAACTTGATTAGTTCCCTCATGAATCACTTCAAGAGTATTCCAAATTTCTTTAGCGGAATAGCACATAGATATTCTATTAAGCTCATCTTTGCTTACAGCACAATACAAGCAATTTATGGCTCTAAAATTAAAAGCACATTTTTTCATATCATTTTCATAATATTCCTCTTCTAATTTAGGCAGATCATTATCATCAACCTTTTTTATGGGAATATGAAGACCTTTAACTACATTTTAACCATAAGTGGTAGTCAATGGATTACAAATAAATTTTCATTCTAGCCTTCCAATAAGTATAATTAGACCCATCAAAGTAAGGAGGCTTAGAGGTGGATTGACCTTCAACAACACCATTTGCTACTAGGTTTGCCATAAAGCTCAAACAATAAAGTTTATCAAGAAGAACTTTAAAAGAGCAACCTCTCTATGATACCAATTGTTGGATCGGTATGGAAACCCTAGAGGGGGGTGAAAAGCGTTTAACAAAACTTAAAAAAAAAAACTCAATTAATCTAATTAACAAAAAAAAATTATAAGCAATTTAAACATGCAACAAGCAAGATAAATATAAAATATGAAAAAATAATTCAATCAACACAATAAACAATTAAGAACAAATTAAAGCATGCAATAAAAAATTACTACTAATTGCAAAAGTAAATGAGAAAGAGTTAGAGATGATAACACCGTAATTTTATAGTGGTTCGGTCAAACTCGACCTACTCCACTTCCCAAGCGCCTCTTGGAAATTTGAATAAAATATTTACCGACTCTTTCCATGGATTAGAGACCAACTGCTACACGCTCTTTTTATGGGTTCAAGAGCAAACTTGATCCTATCCACGAGTTAGGATCAAACTGTTACATGCTCTTTTTAGGGGTTCAAGAGAAAACCCGATCCTTTCCACGGTTAGGATCAAACCGTTACAAAGTTGGAGAAATTGAAGAACACACCTATAAACTCTCTTGATAGAGTAGATTTACAAATTTCTCTAACAAACCAATCCTCACAACACTTCTCTCTCAAGAATAAGATTAAAAAAAAAATTGAAAGCTTGGAGAGAGCAACAATGGAGGCTTTTGAGATTTTGGAGGATTGAAAATTGTGAAAAACTTGTTATAGAATTTTGGAGAAGAAAATGGAGTAAAAAGAGAGGGAAAAGAGATAAGAATCAAAAATTAATTTGAGCCATTGGATTGTGGTAAAGGAGAAATAAATGGTGGAGATTAAAAATAGAAAGTAAATAAAATAAATAAAAGAATAATAATATGATAATAATCATAATAATAATTTTTTTAGTTTATAATAATAATAATAATAATAGAAAAGGAAACTAACAGTAATAACAATAAATATATAAATTATTATAATTAAAAACCAATGATCACTGCATTTAACTGCATGCTGACTTTTTCTTTTTAATTTAAAGTTGCTATTTGACAAACTTTAATTTAAAGTTAGATACATACTTATATAATTAAAATAATATAATTTTAATTTTTTTTAAAACACACAAAATCCCACAAGTGTCACTTCCCCATAGCTTCACGTGTCATCCTTTAAATGGTCCACGTTGCCGACTCAGTCGCCACATCATCGCATTGGGAATTTTTCTTTCAGATTTGTTTTGCCCATAACTTCTTCGTTTTAGCTCCAATTTGAGTAATTCAAGAGGTGTTGGAATTGTTATTTTGAGCTCCACGCTATGGATACTTCCAAACACTAAAATTTTTAGTAATTAAAAGTAGGTTTGTTATCATCAAAATATTAATTAATTAATATTAATTTGAGATTAAGGGCCAAAAAGCCAACACCACATTCTTGAACTTTTGGAATTCAAAGAATGTTATCTAACGGGAGAACTTAAACCATGTATGCCTACTCTTTCTTAGGCACTTTAGCAAGAAATTAATGCTTTTCTAGTGAAGAGAGATGCAAGGAGTTGGAGACACCTTTGGAGAGAAAAGAACACTTACCCAAGTGTTGCAAAGATGAAATTTAGGGAAGCAAAAACCTTGACTTATCATGAATACAAGAGTAGTCTACGAGGTAAGTTAAAGTTCACTCATCCTCGACGTTACTAATGTATAATTATTTTTCATTAAAATGTAGGTTTGGATTTGAGGTCGAATCCCTTTCAATAGGGAGATGATGATATGCTTTAAAGAAGGCACATCATACCATATGAGTCAACCAAAAGAATGAGGTCTCCACTTCAACATTTGAAGTACCAAGATTCATGAAGAGGGAGAACAAGTGGAGTAATAAGCTTCAAGGCATCATGAAGACACCAATTCTTAAAATCTTCAATTTAAGGGTTATTTAAGGTTTAAGGGTAATTTGGTTGTTCACCTTATAAAATATCCCATTAACCTTACTTGTACCTTATCTGCAATATGTTGTTAAGCTCTTAGGCCAAAAGTGGAGCTAAATGTGTTTAATTGGCCTATTTTAGAGACTCTCATACAACTTGTAACTAAACACTATTCATGTTAGGTTAGTTTTAGGGTTTAGTTTGTATGCTTTTAGTTCCTTTAGTTTGCCAATCATGTGAGGCTATTTAAAGTCTTCCTTTGTAAATTTGAGAGTAGAGTTAGACATTTTGGTGAAATGAGAATGGGGAGAGTCCTCTCTTACCTCCAAACCGAGAGCATGTTGCATCCTAGTGATAATTCTCAAATTTGAGAATTATCTAGCCTATAAACAAAGGTTATGCTGGGTTATATTTATCATTTTGAACAAAAAATCTCTTAATCTCAAGTAAAGGATCAAGAACTAACCAAGCTTAGTAGGAAGTCATAAGGTTAAAGAAAAAGATGAAAATTGAATAAGATACTTTTAATTACTAAACAATTGTGTTTTTGTTGAAGCTTTAGCAAAAGTGCACGATTGCAACACAACTGCAGCACAATTGTACCTGGAAGGAGAAGATCCTAAAATTACGGAATCAAGCAACTTGGGGGATTTTTCACAACCAACATTCGTAATTTAAGCAACAATCTTGGGAGAATAAAAAGGGCACAAAGGGAGAAGAGATGGTGTTCAGCTTTTGGAGAATTTTCGCATTAGCAGTAAATTTATTTTGAGTTTTTTTGTTTCCTTTGTGCTCTGTCTGTTATGGACTCAACACAGTAATCCAACCTAGGTAATTCGTGGGTTCTAAGGACCTTCTTCAGCTCGAAAGTGATGGAGAAGCGTCGATTATAGGGTTGAACTCGAGCGTGGAAGTAATAGTTTCAATTTGGGTATGTTGTTTTCCATATTCTTGTTCGGATTTATGCTCTAAAGCCTCGTAATTAATGATTTATTTAATAATTAATAATTATTTTGATTATTTTATTTGTAATATAATATTATCCATTACATGAAAAATCCAAGGTTATTAGTGTAATCTTAAACAATATGTGGTTGACATATGGGAGGATGATGTTCAAGAAATAACCTTAATGGTCATAGTATATGGATAAGGTTGGATGCCTTATCTTGGTAACATTATTGACCCACTTTGCAATAGTTACAAATGATTTGATCCAAAATATTCATGTGGAGACATGTGAGTGGGGGTATCTTATACAATGAGTTTGTATAAGACTGGACCACGAAATATTTAATCTCTCTTTATAAACCCGTTAATTGGAGAGATTAATATTTCATCAAGATGATCATATGCAACTCGATCTTAATCTTAAGTGAGTTATGAACTTCTGCCTATGGGGGCTTGTCCTTTGATTTGCATGGGTGAGAGTGGCTTTTGTAGCTGATTCAATAAGCCTATCATTTTGGGCACTTGACCAAATAGGGAGCTGGAAACATAATCTCACAAGATGGAATTCACTTCTTGCCATATAGGGTAAGTAGATGAGTAGTTCCCTTAAGTGCTGATTTCGAGACTTGAATAATGGGGTCCCCCCCTCTCACTGGCCCGAGAGGGACTTAGTTTATAATTGGATTATAAACAGATTGTTCATTAGAAATTCGTGGTACTTAAGGTGCAAGATGTAATTACAGCGGTAAAATGGACTTTGGACCCAGTTGTAATTACGAAAAACTTGTGAATGATCGACTTGCATGTAGTGATTATATCCATGGACATAACTTGTCCTACAATATATAAGAGTACAACTCAGGTCTATAGTGGAGTAACCCTAGAGTTAATGAATGAAAATTGATTAATTAAAGAGTTTAATTAATTAATTTTATATTATTGGAGCTTATAATCTGTAGGTCCATAAGGTCCCCCTACTAACTCATATGAACAAATAAGGATCAATGTTGTTGGGATAAAATTTTGAAATGTTCAAATTAGAATTTAATATATTTGATATATTAAATGGGGGAAAACATATTTATTCTATATGATACATTAAATATTAAAGAAATTATTAATGTATTAAGATACATTAAAGAAAAGAAAATATATTATTTAATTATTTTCTTCTCAGATAAATAGGACCCTATGGGTGAGCCATTTTGTGCATTCTTCACAAGAGAAAAGAAAACTCTTGAAATTCTCTTCACTCCCTCTTTCTATTTTCAAGAAGGTTCCCACAAACCTCTTTGGTTATTTGTCTGAGTCATAGCAAGTAAGACTTTATGGAAGTCGTGGAGTTCAACTTTGTTGGAGTTGGAGCACAAGGAGAAAAATACCCGCCAGAAATATCTCCATATTTATTCCAAGTAAGTTTATTTAATCTTATTTTTTTAGTTTAGTTTTAAATAAAATCAAAGGCGATCCAACGCTTTCGTTTTGGGTTTAATTCGATAATTCCCTTCAATTAGTATTAGGGCGGTCTTTGAATTTTATTTAGAATTAAGGTTTTGTATGGTGGGTATTTTAATTTCATATATGTGATTTGCAAATTTATTGTTTAGGATATTCAACATTAGCTTTATTGCGTTGATTAGGTCAATTGTAAAACCCAAAAGGGTTAGGATTTATTGTAATTGTTGAAAAAATCCTTCAATTCAAATGTGTTTCTTGAAGCCGACTGCTGCAATTGAAAATTTAGGATTTCTAAATCCTAAATTTGGAATGGTTCAAACAAGGAAAGATATTGAAAACCAAGATATGTCTTGGATGTAAATTATTGTAATTTAAATTGTTTTCAATTTCTTAGGATATGCCAAATATGCCGGTCAATTTTGCCAAGTTTAATTTAATTATGCATGTGATGTATGTTTTAAATTAATTGATTGTTGCATAAAGCATGCTATTTAGATTAAAATCCCACTATAGGTTAAGCATGATCATACATCTTAATTACTTTTGAATATAATTGTTATATTTGGAAAATTTGATTAGGATGTTTCCTAATAGAATTAAGATGCTTTCCTATTAAGTTTATATTTTCCATACCTTTGAATATAATTTTTATATTTGGAAAATTAAATTAGGATATTTCCTTTCATAAGTGAAATCCATGTTTTCCTAATAGGATTAGGATATTTCCTAATGAGATTAGGGTTTCATTAAAATAAAGATATTTTGATTCATGCTTTAAATAGTTTAAAATTTGAATTTAATTTATCTTTATTTGTTTCCTAATAAGATTAGATTCGATCTTTTAATTTCAAAATAAGATTAGACATTTCAATTTCCTAATAATTTAGGTCTTCCATAAATAAACATAATTTAATTCAAAGATAAAATAGTTTAAGTTTTTGTAACAACCGACATTTTCAGGTATTAATTAAAGTTTAATTTTGAAATTTAAATTGATTGTAAGGCCAATTTCATGTTTAAAATTGTGTTGGAATTTAATTTTGAAGTTTTGCATAGTTAAAATTAAAGAATTGGAGGGTAGATTGGGAAGAAAGAAAGAAAAAATGGATTTAATTGATGTTGAGGGCAATTTTATTATTTAAGAGACTTTAAGCCAAGCCCTAATTTCTCTCTCTAATATTTTAATCTGCACGCAGCCCTAGGTGGAGTCAAGCCTTCAAGCCATCATCTTCCCCAACTCTCTCTTCTTCGTCCTTGATTTTTGACAACCTCCATTGAAGCAAGAAGAAGTTTTTTCCTTTTCCAGCAGTAAGCCCTCGCGTTCCGCCACCCCGCCGTTGCGCAGCCACCACCTCAGACCGCCGTCCACCTCCCGAACCGCTCGCCCAGATCGACGCACGCCCACGCCGCTTGAATTGCGAACCACGCCTAGACCACGCCGCTTAGACCCGCGTACCCCACATGCCCTCGCTCAAACCACTCCCGAACCCGACCGCCACTCGTTCAGGGAATCGTCGTTGCTCCACCGCAGTCTCGACCCCAGGCCCGTAGGCTGCCGCTGGCCACGAAACCGAACCCCGTCACTACTACAGATCAATTTTTGGGAGATTTTCGGTACTGCACAGCACCTTTTGGCCCCATTTTCACGTGGGTAAGCTTATTCTCGCTGTATTCTCCTGGTTTTCAAATGGTAGATCTAGTTTTGGGCATTGTTTTGTTGATTTGGAGGTTGACCCATTGATTTTGGGCTCTATTTTTGGAATACCCATTGTAGGTGGAGGTTGGTTTGACAAAATCAAATCAAGCCATCACTTAATCGACAAAGTCCGGTTCTATTTTGGAGAAGAACGGAGGTAAAATTCCTATTCTACAAATCAAGCAAATTCTTAAGTATATGCTAGGCTTCGATTCTAGGATTTGGGTTGTTTGGTTTTTCTCAAAGTGTCATAGGGAGTTTTTAGGTGAATTAAATTTAGTTTGGTGGGAGAAACTTTGGGATTTAGTTATGGATTTTAGGATTTTTTTTTTCTAACCTTAGGGATCATTTGAATTAGGCTCCAAATCGTTTGACTGAGATTCAAGGCGGTGGAATTTTGGTGAGCATTTGGGTGATTTGGATTCTTGAGCTTAGCCAAGGTAAGGGACTTTATGCCAGTATGCTTAAATGCAAGTTAGGAACTGAATTGAAAAAAAAAAATTGATTTGAAATGAAAAGCTTTTATAAATATTTTATTATGAATTTTTGATGAATTTTAAAATGCTTGTTATATATAAAAATGGATTTTCACTTGTTGATTTCCAAATATTCTCATGAATGTTATGCATGATTTATGATTTTGATTTATGATAAATGATATGAGAATGTTGCTTGTGTTGCATCATGGAATGAAAAGTTTAAAATGCTTTGGGACCTCATGCATACATGTATGTTTTTCATGATAGAAAGATTTCGAAGGCTGTGGCAATTACCCCCTAAATTATAGATGTACATCTAATTGAAAAGGAACCTGAAAAGGTTAATTGAAAAGGAACCTAAGAAGGTTAATTGAAAAGGAACCTGAAAAGGTTAAATGGAAAGGAAATGTTAGGCTGGGTTAATTGTCCACATTAAGCCAAAGAGAAAAGTGAAAGAGAAATATTTCCACTATGGAAGTATTTTAGGTCCCACTAGAGGAAAAAAAATTTAAAAATCACGTTGTATGTGTTTGCATATCCTGTAACACCCGTGACGTTTTGGGTAAGTTTAAAATGTTGTTTTGGTAAAGTTTTATTATGAATTTAATTATTTTGAGGGTAATTTGGTGATTTTTGGAAAAGGAAAGGGCATTTTGGTCATTTATAGAGAAGAAGATATTTTTGATTTTATAATAATATTTTATTATTATTATTTTTGATTATTATTATTTTTTTTCTTCCTTCTTCTTCCTCCCGAACGCACTCTCTCTCTCGCCGAAGCTCCAGCCCCACCGCACGCCGCCGCCGCACGCCGTCGCCGACAGCCACGAACCCCGCGGCACAACCGCTGCCCGCCGCTGCTCGCGAGCAAGCTGCCGCGCGAAGCTCACCGCCGCGTTTTCGTCTGTCTTCCGATCCGCTTGCACGAAGACCCACGCAGCTTCTCGCCGGATCTGCCGCATCACCGCCGCGTAAGCTCCCAAGACGCGGTCTTTGCCTTGCCGGACGCCTCCTCGACGGTTCTGCAGCTCGTGAACCTCACTCCAACCGCCGCAGCTTCGCCGTCTCCTCCTCCTTCTTCTTCGTCTTCGCCGATCAGCAGCCGCCGGACCTTAGTTTTGACCACTCACGCGTTCGGCCATCACTGATCCACTATAGATCTCGCTGATTTGAACTTTCAGCTGCCAGAAAACCCAAATCCGCGAGCCTCGCACGAGATCCGGCCCTCACGCGCTCTCACGCGCCGATTGGAAGCCCCACGTGCTGCCGCACGCGCCGGCCACGCGCCGCCGTCCGCCGCTGCACGCGCCGCCGTGCTCCGGTCACGCGCCGCCGTTCACCGGAGTTGGGTAAATTTTGCCATTTGGTCCGTTTCGTCGAGTTATTAATGATAGAATGTGTTTTAGCGTAATTCGGATGGTTTAAGACACGTTTAGAACACTTTTTAGGTGAATTGTCGAGGACCTTGGTTTGTACTTGGAGTGGGAACTCGAGAAGCTCATTACTATTGGAGAAAGGATATTTTAGTAAGTAAAGATTTAAGGTAAGGGATCTCACAACGAAAGAAGTTTTCGAAACCTAAAGCTAGCTCTATATTTACTTTGAAATTTATGTTTTCATGTTAAAAAGAATGGAAATGATATGTATGTCTTTGAAATGCGATTGCCTTGATTTATGCATTCATAACTATGTTCTAAAACGAATGGGACCTCATGCATGTGTTGTGTGCTCATGAAAAGATTTATGTAAGGCCGTGACGATAATTCTCCCAAAAGTTTTATGTGGGTTATGAGGGAACCCGAGTCTTCGGACTCTCTATGCTCCCGGGGTTCGAGAGTGCCCCCACGATGGTAGCCGACGGGCTTGAGTCTTCGGACTCCACGATGGTAGCCTTCGGGCTGAGTCTTCGGACTCCACGATGTATGTTAGCTTTCGAGCTCAACTCTCAGAGTTAGGGAGGACTCTATTCGATGGAAAAACTATGTCTTCGGACTATTCACGAGGCCCTCGGGAGAATTTAATCGTTCACGAGAGCCGCGAGGAAAAGTACATGGTTTATAAAATGAATTTTAGGTCCCCTACTAAAGCGATGGTTTTATGATTTAAAATGACATGTTGCATGCGATTGAAACTCTTATTTGAAACTATGATTGATTTACTGAGTATTATTCGTTAATACTCACCCTTTTCCTTTTTAAAATGTTTTCAGGTAAGGCTAAGATCGGCCCTAGCGCGTGACCGGAGATCAGTTACTCGAGTCATGGGAGCCGACCGATCGCTATTCCGTTTCTTTTATGTTTTTAGATGTACATAGAACTCATGTCGAGTTTTTAAATGTTTAGGAGAATGTTTCAAAGTCTTTTAACCTTTCTTTGTAAATCGTGCACGTATATTTGGCTTTCTATGTTTGAATTTACTCGGGCTATGCTGTCTGAACCCTAGCATCATATTGAGAAGTTTGTTGGATGCTAGGAGGTTGTTTGAAAATCTTAGAAGTGTGTTTTTCTATGTCTTATCAGGTAAGGGTCTAATTTTTGGTTTTCGCGTAGTTACGTCGTTATGCTGCCGAAATTTTCGGTAATATAGCGACGTGACTTAGTAATGACTCTTAGGTAGCGTGTTGAGCCTATAGGGTCGTTACATATCCTGACCCCGGTAGTGAGGTCACTTACTAAGTATTTTAAATACTCACCCTTTTAAAAAATGTTTTTCTTTTCAGGTAAAGGCAAGGGCATCCTGGGCGAATGACAGGGTAGTTGTTGGAAGAGGCCATGGGTGACCTAAAGAAGTTTTATTTCAGCAATCTATTAGTTGCTAGCATTTTTTTTATGACTTTTTAACTGTCGTGTTCTACAAATTATTTCAGTTGTTAAATGTTTTAGTTCATTCTTTTACTTTCAAATTTAAAGGAATCCCGAGTTAAAAGCTTTTGATTATTTTAACAAATGTTTAATTTTGTTTGGGTCTTTATTAAAAATTTCTAGATTTCATTAGAATGCATGTAGTAACGTCCCTATGAAGTCCAATAGGATAAGTAGGGTCGTTACAGTTTTGAATTTAATTTATCTTTTATTTTTCTAATAGAATTAGAATAAAATATCCAGGATGATCTTTTAATTTGTTTTAAAGGGTTTAAAATAATAGAATTTTAAGATTATCGAATAAGTGAATTGGTTTTTTAATAGGACTAAAAACAAGGCTTAATAATTCACTTGGATTCATTAATCTAATAATTAATAGTTAATTAAAGATTAATGAATTTGAAATAAAAATTGAATATAAGGGAACTCTGTATATAGAAGGTTCTGTCTAGACTAGGGTATTTAAGCCGATCGAAAGGGAACACCTCTAACTAAAAACTGATCTGGGAGTCGAATTAATCAAATTTTATTTAATATCACTAAGCATGCTCATAATGTGATTTTTTTTTGAAATAGTTTAAAAACTTGGTATTCACATTAAAATCAATCTAACCAACATAAGGGTTATGAATGTTAGATTGAGGAACTTAGATAAATGAGATTAACCTAATTTGTCTAAGTAATAGAAAATCCTATGTCAAAATACTTAATAGGAAGATGACATATGTCAAGATATCCTACAGTCTCTATTATTGATTCACATCATGAGATTCATGTGGGGCCTCATGGTGGCTTTTAGACCGTCCTCCCTACGAAAGGTGTTTGCATGGATCAATATCATGGTGAAGTTTTGAGAAAGTATTATAGTAAGTGGGAGAAGGAAATGTGTCAACATATCCTATGATCTCCATCATTGGTTCACATCAAGAGATTCATGCAGGGCCTCTTGACAGCTTTTGGATCCTCCCCCTATGGAAGGTGTTTGCATGAGTAAATATCAGGGTGATCTCATGAGAAGGATAGGATTGTAGTTTTGTTTCCAATACTTGACCTACCCTACGACAACACTTGTTGGGATAAAATTACAGGATCTAAAATTATGGGTCACACTTACAAATGACTTATTAAGGTTGTTAATGATATCCTGACCAAACTAATGGTAACTAAATATTATAGGAATAAGAGTTATTATGGTATAATACTTGGTTGAGATTGTCTCAGTTTAGTAAAGAAACACTTGACCTACCCTACAACGGTAATTGTTCTAACTCACTAAAGTACCATAGCATTAGGAATGATTTATAGGGTTCATTTTTCAAATTGTTTGATTTCTATGCTAAAATTGAATGGATAATTGATTGCATGATGTTAAATAATATGTTTTATATATTTCAATATGATGACTATTTCTCTCAAATTTAATTTTATTGTTGATAAGTCAAAATTGAGTTAATTTTATTACTTGAAAAAGTAACATTAATACTATAATGACAGTGTAAAATTTTGAATTTGTCTTTATTGAGAAATTTTTTCAAAACCTATTGTCAATGTTAATCGAATTGTTTGTGAAGCATATGATTAATGAATCAAAAGTAAACAGATAGCTTGTATGTATCTCCTAGTTGACATGTTAGATGTCAAGCTTAGAAGATAAAGAAAATGACAACAACATATGAGATGTTGAAGTCAATAAAAGCTAAATTTAGATAATTGTCTAAATGAACTTCGGAATTAAGTATTACAAAAATCCAAGAAAAGAAACCAAAGGATTGAAGCTATATAAAAAGAGATAGTTCCTAAATTAGCTAGGACAATCATGGTAAAAGGAATTTTTGAAATACTTCTATGGAAAGAAAAATATAAATGAAAGTAAATTTGATTTACTAGATTTTTGGTGGAGAATAAATAATGTCACCTAGATAGTTGATACAAGATCCACTATCAAGTTTTATTTTTTATTACATTTAATATGTAATTCTTGGAAAATACTTAACATGTAGAATAGTTTCTACATGTTGGCACTAGGAAGCTCATCTCAGTTAGTGTAGTGGGAGATATTAAGATGTCATTAAGTAAAGATTGTTACTCAATGTTATATATGGTGTTTTTAGTAACCATATGAGAAATTTAATTTCTCGAACTTTATTACTAAAATGTTCATATAGTATGAATCATTTTGAAATATGAAAGTTTATATTTTCAAAATTATTTGAAAATACATTCAGCTGAAAATAAGAATAATTTGCATATGTTAAAAAGTTGACATATACTATACTACAAAATACTGAGATATTCAATATTATAGAATCTATAATAGAAAGACACTGTTTTCTCCTAAAATATGATACTTGACTTTGATATTTAAGGTTGATTAACATCAAGTTGAATAGAATGAAAAGACTAGTAAGAGGTAATTCTCTAAAAAAGTTAATTACTTTACTTGTCTGTAGATCTTACCTTTCATGCAAGATGATCATTGGTCCTTTATTAGATAAAGCTAGAAGGCCAAAGAATACTT
Organism: Trichosanthes truncata; assembly: GCA_033996785.1. Taxonomy (NCBI): domain Eukaryota; kingdom Viridiplantae; phylum Streptophyta; class Magnoliopsida; order Cucurbitales; family Cucurbitaceae; genus Trichosanthes; species Trichosanthes truncata. The sequence continues at coordinate 15,993,504 of MU867261.1, forward strand.
TGGGCTTATATATTCTGACCCAAGTGGTCTGGTGAATGTAAAGACCAAATAAAGTCATGAATATTTCATCACTCTAGTTGATGATCATTCAAGGTACAAGATCTTTACCAAATACAACATAAATCTAAAATTTTGAAAGTTCAAGAAAATTAAGGGTAAAGTTGAAAATCGATTAGGTAAGTCTATCAAGATATTATGATCAGATCATAATGGAAAGTACAGGAACCTTACGTACTAAGACTAATTGGTAGAAAATAAATTTTTATTCCAATTATCTAAAATACCAAGTACATTTATGTGAAATTATACTACAAGAAGAGAAACAAAACCTTGTTGGACATGGTCACATCAATAGTGAGTTACACACAATTACAAGACTTTGGCTAGGATATGCAATAGAGATTGTATAGTGAACATTATTCCTTCCAAAAGTGTCTACGAGACAAATTTGAAATTATAGAAGAGTAGTAAAATTAGTTTACAACACTTTACCATTTGGGAATGTTAAGCTTACATGTTGAAACAAGCTCAAAAAGACTGTATATGTTCAAAAGATATGCCTAAGTGTAGGCTACCCCTAAGGAGTAGCAAAATGGTCTTTTATCTAGTCCTAAAAAGAATAAGGTATTTATACGACAAATATTATTTTTCTATAAGAAATGTCAAATAAAGACCACAAACCTTTAATAAGGTGAGATAGTGTTAATAAATTGGTCCCAAATGAAGCCATTAAATAGTTAACAACACTTGTTAACAATTTAATTACACAGTTGAAAATCAAATGGATCTTTGTCATGAATTAGATAAGTCTCATCATAGTGGGAGAGTTATGAGATGACTTAACCTTTATAAGGACTTAATTGAAACCCAAGTTGTCATGTTAGATGACAAAGTAGAAAGGCTTATTGCCCTCAAAATGAGACTAATGGCAAAAGGTTAAACCTAATAGGAGAAAGTAGACTGTAAGTAAACTTTCTCACTTATTGTCATACTAGAGTTTGTGATCATTATTTAATTCATTGTTGCATATGAGATATGAAAAATAAATATTTGGAATTCTTTTATGAAAAGAAATATTAGATAATGCATCTATACACATCAATCAGAGAGGTTTATATCCAAAGATCAAAAGCAAAAATGTTTGCAAAATAATAAAGGTTCATTTATGAAATGATTTTTACCATTAGATCTTTGGATATAAGGTTTAATAAAATTATCAAAATTTATGACTTTGGATAAATATTAATGAAGCTTGTATAGACACGAAAATCATTAATTGTTTAGTAAATTTTTCTCATATTTTATGTTGATGATATTTTAATCATTACGAATGATGTAAGATGTCTATCTAACATAAAAATTTGACGATGTAACCAATTCCAAATGAGTGATTTGGAATGATTCGGTATATTTTACATGTCCAAAATGGAGATTTTAAGAACAAAATGTTAACTTTGTCTCAAACATTTTATTTTGACAAAATTGGTGTCAAATATTTGATATTTATGTCTAAGGAAGAGTATCTTGAGACACCTTAAATGTTGAGAGCATATGATTAATTATCTACTCTAAGTGAGAGATAATTAATGCATAAATGAGACTTAATAATGAATATACAGTTGATTAGCATATATTAGTTAAACAAATGATATGACCATTGAGTAGAAAATTTAAGACTTTCTCAAATTATCTATGGATAATGAGAAATTTTTGTGATTGGAGTAAAAGATTTAATCTTTACAAGATACAACGATTCTTACAAAGATTTAATAAATCTATGTTAAGATAATTTTTACCCTAGGTGGTGGAGTATGGTATATAAGTTAAATTGTTTTGCTTGTGAAGCAACAAAAGAACTTGTATGACTCAAATAGTTCCTTGAAGATCTGAAAGGTGTTTCAAATATGATTTAGTCTATCATATTTATCATGATAATAGTGGTACAAAGACTAATATTAAGAAAATTAGAAAATACCAACGTATAGGAAATCATATCGAAAGAGAGAGAGAAAGCATCATGGTAGTAACCAAGATGGCTTTTAATGGCAATCATTTGGATCTATATAAAAAAACTCTTCAAGCTAAAGTGTTTGAAGGTCACCTAGAATGTCTAGGATTATGAGACACGTCTCATCATTGCTAGGGCAAGTGGGAGAACTGAAAGGAATAATCGAATTAAACCCACATCAGAAGCGTTGAAATCGACTTTGATTTTATTTAAAATTAAACAATAAAAATTAGAAGCAAAACATATCTTGAAAATAATATGGAGAAATTTTCTGGCAGTTCTTTAGTTCTCGTGTTCCAAGATATCCACAAAAGTCAGTCTTCATTGCTATGACTCGAACACAGGACCAAGGCTTGTGGGAGCTTCTTGAAAGAAAATCCATAAGGGATTCGAGAGGAATAGGTCAAAAGAGAATTCTCTAATTCTCTATTAAAGAGATGTGCGTTGTATCTAATGACTCAACCCAATGGTCCTATTTATAGAGACTAAGGGAAAATATTTTCCATAATTAAAATATTATTTACACTTATTTTAATCTCATTCAAATCTCCTAAAATATGTATTTATTTGAATCTTATTCAAATTTTATAAATATATTTTCTTTAATGTATATAATATACATTAATTATTTTAATATTTAATGTATCAAATACAATAAATATATTTTCCTCTTTTATATTTAATACATCTAATATATTAAATATTAATTTGAACACTTCCAATTAAATATTAATTTGAACATTTCAAATTTTTCTTTCAACCAAATTGATCTTTTAGTGTTACTATGAGCTAGCAAGGGGACCTTATGGATCTACAGATTATAAGCTCCAATGATACAAAATCAATTAATTAATTTTCATTCTTTAACTATATGTCACTCCACTATAGACCTAGAGTTGCACTCTTATGCACTGTAGAACAAGTTATGTCCATAGATATAATCACTACATGCAAGTCGATCATTAACGAATTGTTTTTCATTATCGTTGGGTCAAAAGTCTGTTTTGCCTCTATAATTACATCTTGCACCTTAAGTACCACTGATCCTCTAATGAACAATTTGTTTATGATCTAATCATAAACTAAGTCCCTCTCGGGCCAATGAGAGGGTGGGGCCCATTGTTCAAGTCCCGAAATCAGCACTTAAGGGAACTACTCATCTACTTACCCTATATGGGAAGGAGTGAATTCCATCTTGTAAGATTATGTTCCCAACTTCCTATTTGGTCAAGTTCCCAAAATTGTAGGTATATTGAATCGGCTACAAAAGCCATTCTCACCCATGCGAATCAAAGGACAAGCCCTCACAAGAAGGAGTTCATAACTCACTTAGGGTTAAGATCCAATCGCATATAATAATCTTGATGAAATATTAATATTCTCAATTAATGGATTTATAAAGAGAGATTAAATATTTTGTGGAGTCTTATACAAACTCATTGTATAAGATACCCCTACTCACATGTCTCCACATGAACGATTTGAATCAAATCATTTGTAACTATTACAAAGTAGGTCGTATCAATAGTGCTACCAGGATAAGACACTCAACCTTACCCATATACTATGACCCTTTAGGTTATTTCTCGAACACGATCCTCTCGTATGTCAACTACATACTGTTCAAGATTACACTAATAACCTTGGATTTTTCATATAATGGATAATATTATATTGCAAATAAAATAATCAAAATTATTATTAATTATTAAATAAATCATTAATTACGAGGCTTTATACCAACAATCTCTCATTTGCACTAAAGCCGGCGAGACATATATCCCAGGGCATACTTTATACCCAACATGTTCTCCAACTTGCCCTAGCAAAGATGAGACATGTCTGGTAATCCTAGACATTCTAGGTGGCTCTCAAACACTTTAGCCTGAAGTGTCTCTTTATATAGATCCAAAGAACTGTCGTTAAAAGCCATCTTGATCACTACCATGTTGCTTTCTCTCTCTCAATATGATTCCCTATATATTAGTGTTTTCTCATTTCCTTAATATTAGTCTTTACATCACTATTATCATAATAAAGAGGATAGACTAAATCATATACGAACCATTTTTCAGACCTTCAAGGAACTATTTGAGTCATACAAGTCCTTTTGTTGCTTCACAAGCAAAACAATTTAACTTTTATACCATACTCTACCACTTAGGGTAAAATTTATCTTTACATAGATTTTCTAAATCTTTGTAAGAACCATTGTATCTTGTAAAGATCAATCTTTATCTTTATACACAAAAATTTCTCATTATCCATAAATAATTTGAGAAAGTTTTTAATTTTCTACTCAATGGCCAACTATTCGTTTAACTAATATATGCTAACCAATTGTATATTAAATGTTTAGTCTCATTTATGCATATCATATACTCTCAATATTTGAGATGTCTTAGGATACTCTTCCTCAGACATAAATATCAAATATTTGACAACAATTTTGTCAATATAAGATGTTTGAGACATAATTAACATTTTGTCCTTGAAATCTCCATTTTGGACATGTAAAATATATCAAGTCATTCCAAATCACTCATTTAGAATTGGTTACTTAGTCAACTTTTTATATTAGATAGACATCTTACATCATTCATAATGAGTAAAATATCATCAACATAAAACATGAGAAAAATCCACTAAACAATTAATGATTTTCTTGTCTATACAAGCTTCATTAATATTTATCCAAAGTCATAGATTTTGATACTTTTATCAAACCTTATATTCAAAGATCTAATGGTAAAATTCATTTCATAAATGAACCTTTATTATTTTCCAAACCTTTATTCTTTTGATCTTTGAAAATAAACCTCTTTGATTGATTTGTGTAGATGCATTATCTAAGATTTCTTTTCATAAAATAATTCTAAACATTTATTTTCATATCTCATATGCAACAATGAATTAAATAATACTTACAGACTCTAGTATGGCAACAAGTGAGAAAGTTTACTCGCAGTCTACTTTCTCCTATTAGGTTTAATCATTTGCCATTAGTCTCACTTTGAGGACAATAAGCCTTCAACTTTGTCATCTAACATGATAATTTTGGCTTCAATTAAGTCCTTGTAAAGGTTGAATCATCTCATCACTCTGTCACTACGATGAGGCTTATCCAATTCATGACTAGGATCCTTTTGACTTTCAAATGTAATTAAAATTGTTAACAACTTTTGTTAACTATTTAGTGGCTTCACTTGAGATCAATTTATTAATACTATCTTACCTTATTAAAGGTTTGTAGTCTTTTATTTTACATTCCTTATGATATTTTTCATACAAATATCTTATTTTTTTTCGAATTAGATAAAAGACTATTTTGTACTCCTTAGGGATGACCTACACTTAGGTATATATTTGAACATATACAACCATTTTAGGCTTGTTTCAGCATGTAAGCTTAATATTCCCAAATAGTGAAGTGTTGCAAACTAGCTTTACTACTCTTCTATAATCTCAAAATTGTCTCATAGACACTTTTGGAGGGAATAATGTTCACTATACAATCTATATTACATATCCTAACCAGAGTCTTGTAATGGCGTGTAACTCACATACCATGTCCAACACTGTTTTATTTTTCCTCTTGTAGTACAATTTTTACATAAATGTACGTGGTATTTAAAATAATTGGGATAAAAATCCATTTTCTATCAATTAGTCTTAGTACGTAAGGTTCTTGTACTTTTTATTATGATCTGATCATAATGTCTTGATAGAGTTACCTAATCAATTTTTAACTTTAGCCTTAATTTTCTTGAACTTAAAAAAAAAAAATAAGACTTATGATGTATTAGGTAAAAATACTTGTACCTTGAATGGTCATTATCTAGAGTGATGAAATATTCATGACTTTATTTGGCCTTTTCCATTCACTAGACTACTTGAGTCAGAATGTGTAAGCCCAAAGTATTATTTAATCTTTTAACTTTATCTAAGAAAGGCCCAATGATTATCTTGCATGAAAGACAAGATCTACAGACAAGTAAAATAATTAATTCTAACTTTTAGAGAATTACCTCTTACTAGTCTTTTCATTTTATTCAAGTTGATGTTAATCAACCTTAAATGTCAAAGTCAAGTATCGTCTTTTAGGAGAAAACAATATGTCTTTCTATTATGAATTCTATAATCTTGAATATCTCAGTATTTTATAGTATGATATATGTCAATATTTTAACATATACAAATTGTTCTTATTTTCAGCTGAATGTATTTTCAAACAAATTTGAAAATATAAAAAATAATTCATACTATATGAACCTTTTAGTAATAAAGTTTGAGAAATTGAATTTCTCTTGTGGTGTGGTAATAAAACATCATATTCAGCATTAATTAACAATTATTACTTAATGACATCTTAGTGTCTCCCACTACACTAACTGAGACGAGCTTCCTGATGCTAACCTGTAGAAACGATTCTAAATGTTAAGTATTTTCCAAGAATTACATATTAAATGTAATAAATAATAAATCTTGATAGTAGATCTTATATCAGCTATCCAGCTAGCATTATTTATTCTTCACCAAAAATCTAGTAAATCAAATTTACTTTCATTTATATTTTTCTTCCTATAGAGGTATTTCAAAAATTCCTCTCACTATGACTGTCCTGGCTAATTTAGGAACTATTTCCTTTTATGTAGTTTTAGTCATTTGGTTTGTTTTCTTGGAATTTTGTAATACTTAAATTTGAGATCATTTAGACAATTATCTAAATTTAGCTTCTATTGACTTTAATATCTCATGTGTTGTCATTTTTTTAATCTTCTAAGCTTGACGTCTAACATGCCAACTAGGAGATACGTACAAGTTATCTCGTGTACTTTTGATTCATTAATCATGTGCTTCACAAACAATTCGAATAACATTAGCAACAGACTTTTGAGAACATTTCTCAATAAAGACAAATTCAAAATTTTACACTACTATTATAGTGTTAACGTTACTTTTCCAAGTAATAAAACTTCTCAATTTTGACTTATCAGTAATAAAATTAAAAATTATGAGAGAAACTGACATAATATTGAAATATATAAAATATATAATTTAACATCATGCAAACAATTATCCATTCAGTTTTAGCATAGAAATCAAACGATTTGAAAAATGAACCCTATAAATCATTTCTAATGCTATGGTACTTTAGTGAGCAAGAACAAGTGCCATCGTAGGGTAAGTCAAGTATTCATTCACTAAACTGAGACAATTGCAACCAAGTATTATACCAGAATAATTCTTATTCCTATAATATTTAGTTACCATTAGTTTGGTCAAGAACATTATTAACATTAATAAACCCTTTGTAAGTGTGACCCATCATTTCAGATCCATAGTTTTATCCCAACAAGTGTCGTCGTAGGGTAGGTCAAATATTGGTAACAAAACTACAATCCTATCATTTTCAAGAGTTCACCTTGACATTGACCAATGCAAACACCTTCCTTAGGGGCAATCCAAAAGCCGCCACGAGGCCCTCATGAGTCTCACGATGTAAGCCACTGATGGAGACTGTAGGATATGTTGACACACCCACTTACTATAATACTTTCTCAAAAGATTCATCCTGATATTGACCCACGCAAACACCTTCCGTAGGGAGGATGGTCCAAATGTAGCCACGAGGCCTCGCATGAATCTCACGATGTGAATCAATAATAAAGACCGTAGGATATCTTGACATATGTCATTTTCCTACTAAGTGTTTTGACATTGGGTTTTCTATTACTTAGACAAATTAGGCTAATCTCATTTATCTAAGTTCTCCAATCTACCTTTTCATAACTCTTTTAATGTGAATTTCCAAGTGTATTAAACTATTTAAAACTAATCACATTATCAGCCTACTTAATAAAATTAAATAAATTAATAAAATTTGACTAATTCAACTCCCATGTCAGTTTCCAATTAGAGGTGTTCCCTTTCGGTCAGCTTAAATACCTCAGTCTAGATAGAACCTTCCATAGTCAGAGTTCCCTTATAGTCAATTTTTATTTCAAATTCATTAATCTTTAATTAACTATTAATTACTAGATTACTGAACATAAGTTAATTTAAGTAATGTTTTTCATCATTTTAAAAACTAATTCAGTTTATGGATAATCTTGAAATTCTACCATTTTAAACTCTTTAAAACAAATTAAAAGATCATCATGGATATTTTATTCCAATCCTATTAGAAAAAATAAAAGATAAATTAAATTCAAAACTTAAACTATTTTATCTTTGAATTAAATTATCTTTATTATGGAAGACCTAATCTTATTAGGAAATTAAAAGATCTAATATTATTTTGAAATTAAAAGATCTAATCTCATTTCGAAAGAATCTAATCTTATTAGGAAAAAAACAAAGATAAATTAAATTCAAAATTTAAACTATTTAAAGCATGAATAAAAAAATGTTTATTTTAAGGAAATCCTAATCTCATTAGGAAATATCCTAATCCTATTAGGAAAATATGGATTTCATTTATGAAAGGAAATATCATAATTTAATTTTTCAAATATAAAAATTATATTCAAAAGATATGGAAAATATAAACTTATTAGGAAAACAACTTAATTCTATTAGGAAACATCCTAATCAAAATTTTTAAATATAACAATTATATTAAAAAATAATGAAGATGCATGATCATGCATAACATATGATGGGATTTTAACCTAAATGACATACTGTATGCAACAATCAAATACTTTAAAACATACATCACATGCATAATTAAATTAAAAAGAAAAAAGAAAAATTGACCGGAATATTTAGCATATCCTAGGAAATTGAAAACAATTTAAATTGCAAAATTCAAATCCAAGACCTATCTCAATCTTCAAAAAATTTTCTCTCTTGGCTATCCAAATTTATGTTAACCAAAAATAGCAGCAACAATCCGAAAATTTTCATCCACCAATTGACCAAAATTTGAGGAACCATTAATGAAAAGCTTTCAATTTTACAGTGAAGTTGGCTATTTTTTTAAAATCTTATTTCAATTTGAATGGAAATCTTATCTCAATTTGAATTGAAATCTTATAGCAATTTGAATTGAAAATTTATCTCAAATTGCATTGAAAACTAATATCAATTTCAATTTGTATTGAATTTGAATTGAAATCTAATTTCAATTTGAATTGGAATTGAAATCAATTGGTTGCTTATTGGGAAATCCACCATGAACGATTTTTTTTAATTGAAAAAAAAAATTAACACCGAAGGATTTTACATTTGATCTAATCAATGTAGAACTAATGCCAAATATTCCCTTACAATCAATTTTGCAATCACATATCACATATATGAACAAATTTAAAATACACACCATATGAACTTTTAATTCTAAATAAAAATCAAAGTAGGTTATGATACCAATTGAAAGGAACAATTGAATTAAACCCACATCAGAAGCGTTGAAATCGACTTTGATTTTATTTAGAATTAAACAATAAAAATTAAGCTTAAGCAAAACATATCTTGAAAATAATATGGAGATATTTTTTGGCGGTTCTTTATTTCTCATGTTCCAAGACATCCACAAAAGTCTTCCTTGCTATGACTCGAACACAGGACCAAGGCTTGTGGGAGCCTCTTGAAAGAAAATCCATAAGGGATTGGAGAGGAATAGGTCTAGAGAGAATTCTCTAATTCTCTATTGAGGAGATGTGTGTTGTATCTAATGACTCAACCCAAATGTCCTATTTATAGAGACCAAGGGAAAATATTTTCCATAATTAAAATATTATATTTTAATATCTAATATATTAAAATATATCTTACACTTATTTTAATCTCATTTAAATCTCCTATGATATTTATTTATTTGAAACTTATTCAAATTTTATAAATATATTTTCTTTAATGTATCTAATATACATTAATTATTTTAATATTTAATGTATCAAATACAATAAATATATTTTCCTCTTTTATATTTAATACATCTAATATATTAAATATTAATTTGAACACTTCCAATTAAATATTAATTTGAACATTTCAAATTTTTCTTTCAACTAAATTGAACTTTTAGTGTTACTATGAGCTAGCGAGGAGACCTTATAGACCTACATATTATAAGCTCCAATGATACAAAATCAATTAATTAAACTCTTTAATTAATTAATTTCCATTCATTAACTATATGTCACTCCACTATAGACCTAGAGTTGCACTCTTATGCATTGTAGGACAAGTTGTGTCCATAGATATAATCACTACATGCAAGTCGATCCTTCACGAATTGTTCTTAATTATAGTTGGGTCAAAAGTTCGTTTTACCCCTATAATTACATCTTGCACCTTAAGTACCACTGATCCTCTAATGAACAATTTGTTTATAATCTAACAATAAACTAAGTCCTTCTCGGGCCAGTGAGAGGGTGGGGCCCAATTGTTCAAGTCCTGAAATTAGCACTTAGGGGAACTACTCATCTACTTACCCTATATGGGAAGGAGTGAATTCCATCTTGTGAGATTATGTTTCCAGCTCCCTATTTGGTGAAGCCCCCAAAATGATAGGCATATTGAATCGACTACAAAAGCCACTCTCACCAGTGCAAATCAAAGAACAATCCCTCATAGGCAGGAGTTCATAACTCACTCAAGATTAAGATTGAGTCGTATATGATCATCTTGATGACATATTAATCTTCTCAATTAACAGATTTATAAAGAGAGTAAATATTTCGTGGTCCAGTCTTATACAAACTCATTGTATACGGTACCCCCACTCACATGTCTCCACATGAACGATTTGGATCAAATCATTTGTAACTATTAAAAAATAAGTTGTATCAATAGTGTTACTAGGATAAGGCACCCAACCTTACCCATATACTATGACCCTTTAGGTTATTTCTTGAATACGATCCTCCCATATGTCAACCACATACTGTTCAAGATTTCACTAATAACCTTGGATTTTTCATATAATGGATAATATTATATTGCAAATAAAATAATCAAAATTATTATTAATTATTAAATAAATCATTAATTATGAGGCTTTAGGGCATAAATCCCAACAAGAATATGTTGGGTATAGAGTATGCCCTAGGATACATGTCTCGCTGGCTCGCTAGCTTTAGGGCTAGTGGGAGATTGTTGGGATTTATGCCATAAAGCCTCATAATTAATGATTTATTTAATAATTAATAATTATTTTGATTATTTTTTTGCAATATAATATTATCCATTATATGAAAAATCCAAGGTTATTAATGTAATTTTGAACAATATGCGGTTAACATACGGGAGGATCATGTTCAAGGAATAACCTAAAGGGTCATAGTATATGGATAAGTTTGGGTGCCTTATCTTGGTAACACTATTGATACGACCCATTTTGTAATAGTTACAAATGATTTGATCTAAATCATTCATGTGAAGACATGTGAGTGGGGGTATCTGATACAATGACTTTGTATAAGACTGGACCACGAAATATTTAATCTCTCTTTATAAATTTTTTAATTGCGAAGATTAATATTTCAATAGGATGATCATATGCTACTCGATCTTAATCTTGTGTGAGTTATGAGCTTCTGCTTGTGAGGGATTGTCCTTTGATTTGCGTGGGTGAGAGTGGCTTTTGTAGCTGATTCAATAAGCCTACCATTTTGAGGACTTGACTAAATAGAGAGTTGGAAACATAATCTCACAAGATGGAATTCACTCCTTGCCATATAGGGTAAGTAGATGAGTAGTTCCCTTAAGTGCTGGTTTCAAGACTTGAACAATGAGGCCCCACCCTCTCACTGGCCCATGAGGGACTTAGTTTATAATTGGATTATAAACAGATTGTTCATTAGAGGATCAATGGTATTTAAGGTGCAATATGTAATTATAGGGGTAAAACGAACTTTTGACCTAGCTGTAATTACGATAAACTCATGAAGGATTGACTAGACTGTAATAATTATATCCATGAACACAACTTGTCTTACAATGCATAAGAGTGCAACTTTAGGTCTATAGTGGAGTGACCCTAGAGTTAATGAATGAATATATATTAATTAAAAAGTTTAATTAATTAATTTTGTATCATTGGAGCTTATAATATGTAGGTCGATAAGGTCCCCTTGCTAGCTCATATGAACAAATAAGGATCAACGTCGTTGAGAGAAAATTTTGAAATTATTAATGTATTAAATATTAAAGAAATGAGGGAAAACATATTTATTGTACATGATACATTAAATATTAAAAAAATTACTAATGTATTAAGATACATTAAAGAAAAGATATTTATTAAATTTGAATTAGATTCAAATATGGAAATATATGTTGTAGGAGAATTTGTAAAGGTTTGAATAAGATTCAAACTGGTTAGATAAATATATTTTAATATATTATTTAATTATTTTTCCTAGACCACTATAAATAGGACGCTAGAAGTGAGCCATTGTGTGCATTCTTCACGAGAGAAAAGAACTCTTGAAATTCTTTTCTCACCCCCTCTCTCTATTTTCAAGAAGGTTCCCACAAACCTCTTTGGTTCTTTATTCGAGTCATAACAAGGAAGACTTTATGGAAGTCTTGGAGTTCAACCTTGTTGGAGTTGGAGCACAAGAAGAGAAAAATACCCGCCATAATATTCTCTATATATTTCAATGTAAGTCTGCTTAACCTTTGTTTTTATTCAATTCTAATTAAAATCAAAGACGATCCAATGCTTCCGTTGTGGGTTTAATTCTATTATTCCCCTCAATTCTAGTTTAATTCATGTTCTATTCAAACATTTTCATCTTTTGTAGTGATTATTTTTCAAGTAATTTTGGTTTGGCCGAGAGCCTATGCCATATTATTTTTTTCTAAATTCCATTGATCATTTACTTTAAATATAGCCGTTGTTTGTTGCACCACCAGAGGTATTTACATCTTTAATTATTGAATTGAGTGTCTTTTACTTCTCCATGAGTTTCGAAGGTTTTCAACTAAATCCTTTTCTATTTACTCTTCCAATTATGAGCTAACTCTCTTTAAGGGATTCAAGAGCATGAATACCCTAAAAGTGAGAATGTACAATCAATAAGCAAGGGAAATCGGCCTTAACATAAAAGTTGTTACTTTTACTGATTTACACATTTTTAGAAATCCTTGATCGATCAACTTGAGTTGTTTTTAAGTCTGAATCTAATACTGAAAGGGTTAGAGGAAGATGTATTTCATAAAAGCGATGGGGTATAGAGCTTTGACATAAGCCTAATTTTATCCTAGACATAGGACGAGCCCCCCAAAACCAAGAATGCGATCTTGATCACCTAAGTACAATTGGCTATAGACATATAGGTCTAATCACTTAGACTCCTAAGGATTTTGAAATCAAAATTGAATAAGAGTTGATTTGGTTTACTACTCCTTTATGTTAAGGCACGATTGCAATTGCAATTGTGTAGCAATCTCACCAAAGGGCATGAGCACACTTGAATCCCCTCATTCTCTTAAGTGAATCACCACAACTTTTATCCTAGCATTTATTTCGTCTCTTTAATTGTCCAACACACAAATCCAAGTTTTGTATTTTGTTACTCGAGTTGTTATTTTCAAAAAATCTTTCGTTACATTTAACTTTGTTTCCACCATTCCCTTGAGATTGCAATTGCACTTGAATCTATAGTGTGCACTTGCATTTGGGTTGAATTCTTCTCTTGATTTTTAACCCACATGAGAGTCATCACCTAGCTTAGGTTTGCATGTTACTCAGAAACATCCAAATATGATTGGTCATCACACTTGTGGAGTGTTTCAACTTTGGATTGAGAATGAGTTTTCCTTTCCAAAGTGATCGAACTGAAAAGTGGGGGCTTTAAGAAAAGATTTTTAGTTTAAAAACAAAGCTCCAGTCCAGTGCAAGTGCACACTGTCGATGCAAGTAATATAAAACTGGAAGTATTCCAAAGTATCGATCCCTCAGAGTATCGATCCCACAAGGAACGGATACAACAAAATTTAAAAGATAGCAAAAATTATTTTCAAATTGCAATTTCAGTAACCAAGGTTATAAAAATGTTGGAGGTGTTTTTGGCAAAAGAAATTAATTAAAAAAAATAATAAGTATGAAAAAGGAAATTCAAGTTGCTCATGCCCCGTTGGAAAGAAATGCTACTAAAATGCAATTGCAATCGTAGCTAACACAAGAAAACTAAGTAAACCGAATTCGACTCCTATTTAATTTTGCTTCAAAATCCTTAGGAGGCTAAGTGATTAAACTTATATTTCTATGGCTAATCTAACTTAGATAATTTCGTGCACAATTCTAGTGGTTTTGAAGCTCACCCTATGTCTAGGGTCGATGTTCAGAACTTATTTCTAAGCCTTTTCCTCCATTGCTTTTGTGACATTTGCTTTTCCTTAACCCTTTCGGTGTTAAGTTCAAGCTTGACAAGCAACATTAGTTGGCTTGCTAGGTTTACCTAACATTAATTCAACAAAAACGAACAAAGTTTCAAGTGTTAACTAGATTGATTATGCATTTAAGCTTTACATCTTTCCTTTAGGGCATTCACTAACTTGAATCCCTAAAGGAAAATTAGCTCATTATGGAAGAATTGAAAAACAACAATTTAATTGCTATAAAACTCATACTGAATAGCCGAAATAAGGGAAATAAAATCCAGAATAAAAGAAACCTGATTTGAAAATTTGTTAATAAAAGACTTGAGTAAAATCATTCCAACAACTCACACACTCTCAAAGGAAAATAAAAAACAGTAGCAACATTTAAAGGAAATTCACAATCTTATGGAAAAAAATACTCTCCAAGAACCACTGTCTTTTTACTAAAGAAAACAAAAATCAAAAGAACTCAATAACTAACTAAAATTTGAAGAAGTTACAAGACTGAATTATAAATAGCAACTAGCTAAAGAAATAAAACTAAACAAATAGAAGAACAATGGTGAACTAGTGTTTTCCTTACTTTGATCGAACTAAGGGCACCTTTACAGGCGATTAGCTCTTCACCTCCTCCAACTTTTGTTGAGGAGGGATCAATCTCGGAAATTACAGAGCAAAATAGAAGAACAAGACGCTGGAATTTGACAGAAAATGAGAAACTACGGACTGTGGTCGAGTAGAAAAACCCAGTCCCTTTGTTTTGGTTCATTCTTCCTTCTTTTATAGGTGTCGGGGGGTAGGGTTTCCATTTTTGCTCTTCTACAACCTTGGGTCAACTTGTAGGCATGAAATCGTGCTGAAGAATCTCCCAAATCTCGCAAAAATCTCCATAAATCTCGTAATTTCCATGATTTTTGCATTTTCTAGATTGTTGCAAAAATGCAATTGCATTTCTGTTGCATTATTTTCCAAATCTACCAGAATTTTCTAGAAATGCAATTGCATTTTGTGTTTATTTTCCAAACTTGTTTTCCGAAGAAATGCAATTGTCTTTCCAAAATGGAATGCAATTGCATTTTTGTACTTGCTCCAAACCTACACAAAAATATCAAATTGGTGTAATTTCCAACCTCGTTTCAACTTCCTTCATCTTTTTCATTCCAACAAGCTTTTATGAATTTAACTAATAAACACTATTTATAGCTTGCTCGTCATACAACAAAACACACAAAAATGACAAGAACAACCTAGTGTAGGGTCAAATAATCCTCATAAATGAGAATTATCACAAAGGCTTGACTATCAAGTTTAGTCCGTTCTTGTTTCCTTTGAGTGATTCTTTGCGTGTGTACTAGGTGTTACCATGTGTGTTTAGAAGGTGCTTGTTCATATAAGGGCTGCTTAAGCCATTTGTGGTAGGGTTGAGTACATCATTTTAATGATGCAAAATCAAAGGCATCGATAAAGCTCTGATACCAAATGGGGTCCTCCTCGGTTTATCATCAAGTCAATTATATTTTTCCCTCGAGCTTCTTTTTGTAGTTCCAATTTTATCTCTCATTTGAGTTTTCTTTCTTCCTCAACGAATGGTTGGAAGTAGTTCATGGTCATTTCTTCTTCTATTGCAATGATTGGGCAAATTTGAAGTTGTCAATTTGGAAATTGAATTAATATTGTTAGTAAATATTTTTTAATTCACATGGTAATTGAAGAATTGAATAGACGTGACCTCTAGTGACTAGAACATCTTTTTCTCCAAGTCTTTCATGCAATTCAATTAATAATCTTTGGGACCCTTTCTGTCATTTTTCTTTCATAGAAATTCTATGCAAAGCTGAGAGTTGGTATGACCTCTCACGCCCATGCAATTATTGGGAGTATAAAACCACCCATTTAAATACTTCTTGTTCTTTTACTCTTGGATGCTTTCTACATAAATTCGACAAGTAGATTGAATGCGAGCCTACCGCATCGGTGGTTGTTGAACATTTCGTCATCATCCACCATGATGATTAGTCTGATGTCAACATTGATAGCTTCTTGTCGTAGCAACAAAAAGCTCTATAAGAAATATAGCAGGGTCATCTTGTATTGGTCATCTTTGGGTGTGAATTTGTTTATTGTGAAACCGATGTTTATGTATTTTCTATTTATTGTCCTCTCTCCATCGAAATACAGTCTCCTAGTGTGTTCTCCACCCTTGATTTTCTCTCTTTCTATTTTGGGTAGGGGTATGTAGTTCAATCCAGTTATTAGTGCAATTTTCTAAGGTGAAATGTGAGTATCTTTCCCCCTATCAGGAAATTTAACTCTGTTGGCTTTTTTGGTTTGCATTGTCTCTGTATCAAATGTAGTAATAACTGAAAAGATTGGTTGGTAATCGTAAATTCCAGGAAGTGGCCAAAACAAGATTGTCTAAATCTTTCTTGCACTCTCTTAGACAAGGTCCCTCTAATTTTTCTATAACGTCTATTTTTGTTTGGAGGTTTATTTCCAAGGGTTAACTTCTTTTGATTTCGGCATGAGATACAAATCATCTTAAAAATAGTAAATTAAATGCTAAGAACATGTATGATATTTAGGTATTTAGAAAAAACTATGGTTTTTTTTGGTTAAATTCTTGACACTTGTACCGATTCATCGACTTGTTGCCTTCCTTTCTTGGAGCCTTGTTTTAATGCCAACCTTTTCTTCTTATTACCTTCTTTCTTAACGATCACCTATAACATTCAATTAAATAGTAAGTATTAATACATATTAGTGCTAGCCACTTTTTTCTCTCAATATCTTCCTTATGTTACCCGTCTCCTAGTTTTGCTTGTTATAGCCTTGTCCTTCTTGATGGTTGATGTAGATTTAGTTCTTGAATCTATTTCATCTTCCTGTTTGTTATTGCTTTTAGATTCTTATATGTCTTCAGACTCTTCAGCATCTTAACTAGTTGTTTCATGTTTTGATGGTTCCTCCTCCTATATAATATATGAATTTTTATCAGGGTAGATATATACACAGTATTTTTTACCTTATTCTCTTCTAATTCTTCTGTAGCTTCTTATTCTACTACTACCTTCTCCCTTGGTCTACTTTCTTTTTTCTATTCCATCCTGTACCGAAAGTGTGGTAGTATATATATGACAATTTGAAGTATTTAATTTGTGTACTATTGATAAGAATTAATGCAATTGGGGTACCTTTGTGGGTGGTTTAGTGTTCTTCTTCTTTGTGGCGGCCCTAGTGTCTGATGTGGCCCCTTTTTTTCCTCTTTTTTTTGTTCTTCTTCTGCCTCTATTTCTCTTTTGTTGATTCTTCCTTTTAAGATTGAGAGTCTCCTGTCATTGTTTGTGTTTTTGTCTGTAGAAAGTTTTATAAATGTTGTTACTTTGTTAAGATTAGATGGGACAATTAATCTTACATTACCTTCTCGGCGTTGTTCAAGGTAATGGGTCTGGTTTCCTTTATTTTTTTAAAGACGTTATTCTAGCAACCTTCAATTGATTGCTTGATCTCGTCTTTGATTCGGTAGCTAATTTTACATATCTTTAGCATATCTTAAAGAGTGTTAATATATAGATGATTTTCAGATTAGCAATTTTCAATTTTAGTGTAACGACCCTATAGGCTCAACACGCTACCTAAGAGTCATTACTAAGTCACATCGCTATATTACCGAAAATTTCGGCAGCATAACGACGTAACTACGCGAAAACCAAAAATTAGACCCTTACCTGATAAGACATAGAAAAACGCACTTCTAAGATTTTCAAACAACCTCCTAGCATCCAACAAACTTCTCAATATGATGCTAGGGTTCAAACAGCAGAAAACCAAATACACGTGCACGATTTACAAAGAAAGGTTAAAAGACTTTGAAACATTCTCCTAAACATAAAAAAAAACTCGACATGAGTTCTATGTACATCCTGAAACATAAAAGAAGCGGAATAGCGATCGGTCGGCTCCCATGACTCGAGTAGCTGATCTCCGGTCACGCGCTAGGGCTGATCTTAGCCTTACCTGAAAACATTTTAAAAAGGAAAAGGGTGAGTATTAACGAATACTCAGTAAGTCAATCATAGTTTCAAAATAAGAGTTTCAATCACATGCAACATGTCATTTTAAATCATAAAACCATCGTAAACCATCGGTTTAGTAGGGGGCCTAAAATTCATTTTATAAACCATGTACTTTTCCTCGCGGCTCTCGTGAACGATTAAATTCTCCCGAGGGCCTCGTGAATAGTCCGAAGACATAGTTTTTCCATCGAATAGAGTCCTCCCTAACTCTGAGAGTTGAGCTCGAAAGCTAACATACATCGTGGAGTCCGAAGACTCAGCCCGAAGGCTACCATCGTGGAGTCCGAAGACTCAAGCCCGTCGGCTACCATCGTGGGGGCACTCTCGAACCCCGGGAGCATAGAGAGTCCGAAGACTCGGGTTCCCTCAAAACCCACATAAAACTTTTGGGAGAATTATCGTCACGGCCTTACATAAATCTTTTCATGAGCACATAACACATGCATGAGGTCCCATTCGTTTTAGAACATAGTTATGAATGCATGAATCAAGACAATCGCATTTCAAAGACATACATATCATTTCCATTCCTTTTTAACATGAAAACTCAAATAGAACTCATGGAAATAGCGTATAAAGGAATATACATATAAAACACTTTCTTTCTTAAATACTTAACATGAAAACATAAACTTCAAAGTAAATATAGAGCTAGCTCATGGTTTTGAAAACTTCTTTCGTTGTGAGATCCCTTACCTTAAAACTTTACTTACTAAAATACCCTTTCTTCACTTAGTAATGAGCTTCTCGAGTTCCCACTCCAAGTACGAACCAAAGTCCTCGACAATTCACCTAAAAAGTGTCCTAAACGTGTCTTAAACCATCCGAATTACGCTAAAACACATTCTAACATTAATAACTCGACGAAACGGACCAAATGGAGAAATTTACCCAACTCCGGCGAACGGCGGCGCGTGACCGGAGCACGGCGGCGCATGCGGCTGCGGACGGCGGCGCGTGGCAGGCGCGTGAGAGGGCGTGACGATCCGTTTTGCTCAAATTTGGTGCGCTCGAGACTCCGGTGAGCTCCGGTGAGGCATTTGCAAACAGATCCGGCGTGATCTGAGTTCTGTTAGATGAAGGAGAAGAAGAAGAAGTCCGGCGAAGCTACTGTCGTCCGGCGAAGAAGCTCACGGCGAGGTTGGGTGTTCGGCTGAGCGTTCGTGCGGCCGGCGGCGATATCCCGAGGAAGAAGAAGAAGCAGCCGACGACTGGTCCGTGAGCCTTCGGCGGTGGTTTGCTGCGGATCGGGCTGAAGCTCAGCGGTGCGTGGTTTGCAGTGGTTGTCGTTCGGCGGGCGCTGCGACAGGAGGAAGACCGGCGACGTCTGCTCTGTTCGGCGGAAAGAAGGAAGAAAGAGAGACAAAGAAGAAGAGAGAGAAAAATGGATGGGTATCGGTAAAGGAGAGGCTTTCGGGAGAGAGTAAGAAAATTTTGAGGAAGAAGAAGAAGAGAAGATGATAAGGATGGTGAAAAAATATTATTATTATTATTATTATTATTAAATTACTAATATGCCCTTTTGACCATTATTTCTTTCCATTTTTGCCCTCCTAACCTTCCAAAATTTCAAATTCACTCTAAAATCAATATACTTAAGAAATTTTATCCAACTTGATTTCCATAATTCAAAATTAATGTTTCTAAATAAACCGGTCGTTTCATTTAGTTACCTTAAATGCCTAGGTTACGAATAGTAAGCAATGAAAAGGTCTGATTTGCAGGAAGTAGTTGGGTTTTCATAAGTGTAAAGATTTTCAATTAAAATAAAATAAAAGAGGGAGTCTAAATACGGGAGAATCATGATCTTATTTGAATATTAGCTAAATTTGAAATCCCTAAAATATTTGTTCAGTATTTGCAATTATTTTAACGATGTTATCTTTACACCCGTGTTTCAAATTCTTCAGTCTTTCTTTATGCCATTGTGGTCTACTCCTTCAACGTTTTGATTCGTGAATTTCATGGATTCGTTTGTATGCTGGACTGGGAGAAGAAACAGAGATTAAAAGGTGTGGGTTACAATATAAGTTAAGGAGGAAGGTAAGTAGGACGTATTTTCTTACCCTTTGATGCATTGAAAACAATAATCGGTCACGAACCGCATGGATGCATTTGGTCTTCTTTCTTATTTGTTTGAAAAAACTTTGAAACCCTAGTTAGAGAGAGAGCAATCGGGTTAAGTGTTTAGGGAGAGTTGTTTTGAATGAATGATTTTTTTAGTTGGGGTCATTTGTTGGTGGAGTAGATATGTTGTTCTGATTTTGATATTTAGATTTGGATTAATTATAGGATAATTATATTATTTTATATTTAGATTTTCGATTGGGGACATTTTGAGTATTTATTAATTCTATTTAAAATTGTATTTTAACTGTTTAGACAATTTTTTAAGCAAAAAAATGGACATTTTTCAGATTGACCATTTAATTGTTGTCATTCTTCTTGTTAGCCCATCACTATAAGCATCCTTATCTAAATGGGCCTCTCAAACTCAATTGGCCTTTTTTCTTGTTTTAATTAATAAAAAAAACTCAATTGGTTTTTTTTTTTTTAGTTTAACAACATATGGGGTAGATGATTCAAAGCTTTGACCTCATGGTTAAGGACATATTTCTTAACCAGTCAAATTATGTTCTAGCAATTAAATAATCAAACTTTAAGTTTTTTTTTTTTGAGTACAATAGGGGTTGGGGGGATTCGAACCACAGACCTCGTGGTCGTTAACACATTCAATATGCCAGTTGAGCTATGCTCTCTTTGGCATCAAACTTTAAGTGATTAATTCTTATGCCTAACCATTTAAGATAAACACTACTACAATTTTTATGTAACACTTACAACTTTTAATTACTTGTTGATTTTCTGAAAAAAAAGACAAGTAATATGCATTTAAAAAAAAATCAAGAAAAATAAGAAAAGGGCGAAGGTGATGATTGTTTTTGAATTTTTACACGCTAACAAAAAAAAGAAAAAGACTTCTAACATGTCCAGTTTATTTTAGTTTACCAAACACATATCACGTATAACATTTCAAAATTTAATTAAAAATTTTCACATGGGCCCCGCATTTCACCCTTACTTTTTAGCGTTTCATTTCTTCTTTATTTATTATTTATTATTTATAATTATTTTTAAAATGGAAAAAATGTTCTTTTAATCTTTTTCCTACACTAACACGTCTCTCTATCTCTCTCTGTTTCAAAAGTTGTATAAATTAGGTCCACAACTATAGTTAACATGTTTAGTGTAGATTGTTTTTGTAACATATAATGCAAAAGCCATAATAAGGAAAGCAACTAGCACAAAGCCTCAAAAGCTCCATATATACTTCATGGAAATTGAATAATCGAATTGTGTTAGTTAACTCAAGCTGCAAGTCCATTTTAGTTGGCATATCCTACAATTTAGGTCAAAGAAGTGGACTAAACTAGTAGAGGAAGAATGACAAGTAATAGGAAAGTGTAAGCTTTACTATTATTAGTATGTAGCTTCTCACAAGTTTGTCAACCATACTAAAGATGAGGAAGTTGTTTCTATTTTTAAGTTAGTTTAAGTTACTATTTTTAGTATAGTAAGTTGCTACTTTTAGCTTAGAGTTTGTATTTATTTTTAGTTGTGATTGAATGAAATTGTAGACTTTTCCAATTCTCCTTCCTCTCTCTTGAGCAACATTGGTGATAGTGATAGAAGGCTTGTTGAAGGCCCTATCAAGATTAAATTTATAAAACCGGACCTCTAAATATTTTGCAATAATAGTGGCCAGGGTCATCCACAGGAATTGAAGTTCTTAAAGTAATTAAGTACCACAGTTAATTATGCCTAATTTTATTTAGAGAAACAAACTTTGGAGTGATCAAAAGAAAAATAAAATCTAAACTACTATGTACATGCTTTGGAGTCCAATTTTGAGAAACATGCATGTTGATTACCATAAGCCCAACTTGAATTGATTAGGCCCCGTTTGATAACCATTTAGTTTTTGGTTTTTGGTTTTTGAAAATTAAGCTTGTTTTCTCCCAATTTCTCTACAATGGTTTTCATCTCCCTTAAGGAAGTATTTGAATTCTTAGCCAAATTCTAAAAACAAAAACAAGTTTTTGAAAACTATTTTTTTTAGTTTTCAAAACATGGCTTGGTTTTTGAAAACATAGGCAAAAAGTATATGACAAAACAAGTAAAACCATAGGTGGGAGTAGTATTTATAGGCTTAATTTTTAAAAACCAAAAATCAAAAACCAAATGATTATCAAACGGGGCCTTAATAACTTGATTTTATACTAACAATCTTAAGCCAAGAATTTCTAAATAATAAATATCCTCTCTCGAGCTCAATTGAATTCATGCCTAGCAACAAATCAACCTCTCGGTCTATTTTCATTACTAAACATGGCATTAAGTTATTCTCTAAAGGCTTCTAGAATTAATCTACTCACTCTCGTGCAATAAATTAAATCTAGTCATGCATCTAATGTTCTATAACTAAGTTAGAAAGAAACTCCCCTACCTGGATTACACTAATGTGTATAAATGAGTATTCTTCTCGATGTTGGAGTATTAAATCCCTTGTGAAGAGATTCAATGATTCCGGGTTGTCTTTTATGGCGATAGTGTTCTCCATAATCTTTTTATTTTTTTAAAGACAAATGTCAAAACTGATTTCATTCAATATTGTTCTTCTTAATTCTTCATCTTTGATCGTTCCATCAACCCGTCCGACAGCAGTGTTGGTAAGCGTTTGGTGTTCCAGGCAGCAAGGCGTAAGACCGTTGGTAAGCCGTGTGTTCCTGTTGCAGACAAGCAGTTCGTGAAGAAGAAGAAGTTTGAAGAATAATATTGTGTTAAAGTAATATTATTTTTATCTTTCAAATATATTTTGATTTTTATGGAATAATGTCCAAGTTACTCAAATCTTTGATTCCAAAGAAGTTACTCAAAGATACTCAAAACGATGGCGCAAGTTCAAGTAATCAAATGATTCGTGGAGAATCATCTACTCAAAATGAAGAAGCTCACAAGGCAGAGAAGAATGTCGATTTACTCAATAATTATAATGAATTACTTCAAATAGCTCGAGTAGAAGAGCAACTTGCCAATTGAAATATTCCTTAGTTAGATCCAAAGACGATCTACTACAGGAATACTTTCAATTTTACTCAAAATTGGGGAGTCAAGATTATGGAGAACACTATCGCCATAAAAGACAACCCAGAATCATTGAATCTCTTCACAAGGGATTTAATACTCCAACATCGAGAAGAATACTCATTTATACACCTTGGTGTAGTCCAGGTAGCAATTAAGCCACTTTTCAGAACTGGTTTGAATACTCATGTCCTTCTAACTCTCAGGGACAAGAGGTTCAGAAATTTCCAGGATTATCTTCTGGGAATGGTGGAAACCAATCTAGAAAATGGTCCAGCCTATTTCAATTGCTATCCACACTATTCTCTTTCTTTAAGAGATCCCAACGTACTTAAATCTTTGATTCTTGATGTTCACTTCAAAGATCTGAATGTAGAACTCAAAACTCATGGGTTCGTAACTATATTCAAAATTTGCTATCGCTTGATGAAAACTCAGATAGCACCAAGAGCCCTAAGAGCTTGCCCTAGAGGCACAACAGTACTCATAGAAGCCAATACTACAAGAGCCAACGTAGATACTCCAAAAAGATTATCTTGGGAAGATATCACCAGGACATCTCACTGGGTTTTGGAAATAGCTGTAGCAACTCCAGTACCAAAACCAAAACAACTTTCTCAACTGATTGAACATCCCTTTGTCAACAACCTTTGTCAACTGGACCAAAGGTCTCAAAATTTTCCCCTTCAAGGCGAAGTGTCTCAGAATTTAGAGGAGAAGCTTCATCCTCAACAAGTTCCGAGCAACAAAAACCGTTGAGAAGATCTCTCTCTGCGAAGATCGACTTAGTGGATTTTAGCCCTTGCATACCAGAGAGTAGGTATGTACAGCCAAGCTCACCTACTCAAATAGATATGGACTTAGCAAGCCGATTCAACGAGCTCAATGTCATATATGAAGAATTCAAGGTCAATATGGAGAGTCTAAAGAAGGATTTTCTTGACAAAAAGTGGAAAATGCCTAGAGAATTCTTCTTTAAGGCATACGAAGCAGAAGAAAGAGAAAACTTCAAGAAAACATGGATTTCTACCATGGAAGAACTTGAAAGAAATATTCCTTTCTTCGAGTGGTTCGCTAATCAAAACGACTATAGCCAAGAAGTGAACACTCTCAAAGAAACTCTCTGGAAAACCTTAGACGGAGAGATCTCAGATACTCATCCACCGCTAGAGCAGATTGAATTCAGAAGCTCTAAAGGTAATATAGTTGTTGCTGCTCCATTCAAGCAAATATCCTTGAGTGAAGAAGAGAAGAACCCCTCTAAGGGAATCAGAGGAGTTCATCTTCAAAACAACTATACAAACAAAATTTTGTCTACAATGGCAGAACAAATGTGCAGGATTGAAGAAAAGGTTTTCACTTCATCCAGCACCTAAAAAGGATTTTCTGCTACCACATCAGGAATTCCTATAGTAAGGGATCCTCTACCAGTCCTTTGTAGAGGATCAAGCGGATCCATCCCTTTACTCAAAAGCAAAGAGCAAGTTATGTTTGAAAAAATTCATGAAGAACTTGCCAGGCTAAGTGGAAAAGGTCCACAAATCAACGTACTTAAAGACGAAGAGATAGAAGGCTTAATTCATGCTATGCAGCAGAATGCTATCTCTGATGAAGAAGATCCTAAAGAACTTAATAGGATCTCAAAGCATTATTCAAGGAGCAACCTGAGGACTTATTATCCAAGGGCTACTCATCCAGATTTGTCTATTGATGATAGACCTTTTATTCAACACTCCTCATATGACGGTCAATCCATTTACGAATGAAATATTGATGGTCTTTCTCAATATCTGATCGTAGGAGTTGTCCAAGAAATGTTTGTTGCAAACGCTGCATACAGTTCAAAGGGAAAAAATGATCATGATAGCACTCGCCTTCTGGTTGGCGGATTCACTGGACAACTAAGAGGATGGTGGTTATCTACTTTCAATGAAGTTGAAAGGAGAAAAATTATTACTCATAGATCTCCAATTGATTCAGGAGACTCCTCAAAATCGCCTAGAAGATAAGAGGTAACTACTTCTACGGCACAAAGTGGTACTGGTATGACTATCGATACACCAGCAATACCACCTCGTGTTCCAACAAGCAGAGATTTTAAAGACGATGCAGTCATAACCCTCTGCTTCACAATAATCAAAAACTTTGTTGGAGACGATAAGGAATACCAGAGTCAAGCAGGAGAATACCTCCAAAAATTAACCTGCCCAAAACTCCAGGATTTCCAATGGTATAAAGATACCTTCCTGACAGAGGTTTACAAGAGAGCAGACGCCCATAGCCCTTTCTGGAAAGAAAGATTTATTATTGGACTGCCCAAAATATTCAGCTCGGAATTGCTGATCTATCTCCGGGAATACTACAAAGTAAATTTTCCTTGGGAAGAGGTCACCTACGGCGAAATTTGTCAATTCGTCATAGCCCAAGCTGGAAAACAATGTCTCGAAGCCGCAAGGATCAAGAAGCAGACCAAAACTCGAGAAAGGAAACAAGAGTTTGGACAATTCTGCAAAACATATTTTTATCAAAACCATACTGAGCCTCCATCAGTAAAGGCAAAGAAAAGACTTGGAAAATCCAAGACTTGTTACTCAAGACAGTACAACAGTAGACCAACTGTGTACAGGTCTCATTGGCAATATCCTTATCGGAAAACTTCTTATGATAAAAAGAATCCCAGAGGAAAGAAATATTCCAGAAGAGACTCTTCAAAAGTCCAATGCTACAAATGCAGAGGATATGGGCACTATGCTCCAAAGTGTCCCATGAAGAAGAAAATCAATGAGCTTAGTATCGACGAAGATATTAAAGCTGAACTACTTAATTTTGTCCAAACAGATTCAGAAGAATCAGAATATGATTCAAATGAACACGAAGGACAAATCCTTTATTTGCAAGAAGAGACGGATTCTTACTCTTCTTCAGAAGGAGAAATTCAAGTTATTCATTAACCTGGATGCAAAGGTAAACGATTATGTGATTGCTTTAATTGCATAAACGTTTTAACAAAAGACCAGGAGTTACTTTTTGAGGCTATAAGCAACATCACGGATGTGACTCTCAAAAAGACCATTCTCAACAGATTGAAGACTTCTCTCCAAGAGAAGATTCTTCAATAACTATTGAGTATCCTTCTATAGAAGATGTTTATACACTTTTCAAGAAGGAAAAAAGAGAAGTCAAAGTTTCAGACTTAAAAGATGAAATAAATCAACTCAAATAAGAAATAAAACAACTTCGTTCGGATTATAAAAAGGATATTTCTCAATTAGCTGTTGAAGTTGCATTGATTAAATCAAAGCAAGAAACTTCCTCAAAAACCAGCGAAGGAGACGAAGCAGGACCTTCAAAACCTTCTCCAAAAGAAGAATCTTTTCTGTCAATTCTACAGAGGGTTCAATATAAAAAATGGTACGTCAAAATATCCTTAAGAATACAAGACTTCAAATTTAATGCAGTAGCTCTGGTAGATTCCGGCGCAGATCAAAACTGCATTCATGAAGGACTTATACCATCAAGGTATTTCGAAAAAACAATCGAAACCTTAAGAGGAGCCAATAGTCAACCATTATTCATAAAGCACAAGCTATCTGAAGTTCACATCTGCAACAATGGAATTTGTTTCGTGACTTCACTCTTACTCATTAAGAACCTAAATCAAGGAGTGATTCTAGGTACACATTTTATTACTCAATTATATCATTTTCAGGTAACTGATGAAGGGATAGTATCAAACGTCCTTGAAAAGGCAATCTTATTCAAATTTATTGATCCATTAAGATGATCTTAATGTGGTTAAAAGAATCAGCCTCAAGGAGAAGTAAATAGATTTTCTAAAGGAAGAAGTTAGCTTCAAGAAGGTAGAAAACTAGCTCAAAGAACCTGGACTTCAGAGAAGAATCCAAATTATCCAAAAGAAAATTGAAGAACAAATCTGCTCCAGTCATCTAGATGCTTTCTGGACAAGGAAGAAACATATGGTTACCTTACCATATGAAAAGGACTTCAAGGAACCAGACATTCCAACCAAAGCAAGACCAATTCAGATGAACTCTGAATTATTAAGCCATTGCCGGAAGGAAGTTGATGAACTACTCAAAAGAAAGCTGATCAGACCATCCAAGAGCCCTTGGTCCTGTGCAACATTTTACGTCAACAACCAGGCTGAAAAGGAACGAGGAGTTCCAAGATTGGTAATAAACTACAAACCTTTAAACAAGGTTTTGGAATGGATTAGATATCCAATTCCTAATAAAAATGATTTACTCAAAAGAATTTCAAATGCAAAATTATTTTCAAAGTTCGATATGAAATCAGGATTTTGGCAAATCCAGGTTGTCGAACAAGATAGGTACAAAACAACATTTAATGTACCTTTTGGTCAATACGAATGGAACGTCATGCCTTTTGGCTTAAAAAAATGCTCCATCCGAATTCCAGAAGATCATGAATGATATTTTGGAACCTATTCAAGAATTTGCAATTATCTATATTGATGATGTTTTAATCTTTTCATCAAATATAGATCAACATTTTTCTCATTTAAAGAGTTTTATTCAAACAATTAAATACAATGATTTAGTTGTTTCAGCTGCAAAGCTTAAACTCTTTCAAACTCAAATAAGATTTCTAGGGTTTGATATCCATTTAGGATTAATCAGGCCAATACAAAGATCTCTAGAATTTACTCAAAATTTTCCATATGAAATTTTAGACAAAACCCAACTACAAAGATTTTTAGGGTGTCTAAATTATGTATCTGATTTCATCAAAGATCTTCGGCCCATTTGCAAACCACTTTTTCAAAGGTTGAAGAAAGAAACTATTCCTTGGACAGATGAGCACACGCTCACTGTTCAAAAAATCAAATCCTTAGTCAAAAGCATTCCCTGCTTAAGTCTTATCGACGAAAAAGCAAATCTTATCGTTGAGACCGATGCGTCAGACATTGGATATGGAGGAATCCTTAAACAGTGTCTCAATAAGAAGGAATCAATAGTACGTTTTCACTCAACAGTGGAGAATAGTACTCAGAAAAATTACTCAATTGTGAAAAAAGAAATTCTGGCAATTGTTCTAAGTGTCCAGAAATTTCAAGGAGATTTAATCAATAAATCGTTTTTAATAAAAACTGATTCTCAAGCTTCTAAATTTATTTTAGAAAAAGATGTCAAAAATTTGGTTTCAAAACAGATTTTTGCCCGTTGGCAAGCAATATTATCTTGTTTTGATTTTCAAATTTTGTCTATAAAAGGGTCTCAAAACCCTCTTGCAGATTATTTTTTGAGAGAACATCTCTCTAGAGAGCACCTCTCAAAGGACTGTCTCTCTCTTGAAAGAACCTCTCTCTCTAGAGAGTAATCTTCTCAAAAACTCTTCTGAGATTAAGAAAGTATGCTATGAGGTTGCAGCATAGCCTGAACTACCTCATCAGAACTCTTAATTTCATATTCAAAGTTTCCATCTTCAAAAACTCGCTATGAGTTCTCGCAAAGGGAAAGCTGTTGCTTCCTCTTCCTCTTCTCAAAAAGGAAAAGCTTCTGCTTCTTCCTCAAATACTAAAAAACCTACTCTAGTTCGTATCGAGGATTTTGGTTTACCCGATACATCGTTTACTTCAGTCAGAACACGAGCACAACGTCGTTCTGCCTCAATAAGGCTTCAAGGCTCTTCTAGTTTTGAACCTTTAAACCAAAATACTACTCCATCGGTTGCAGGTTCTTCAACCTACACCCATATCATTACTCCACCAACAAGATTTACTCCAAAACCTGAAATTTCAGGATATTATCAAAAATCTCAGGTAATCACTGAAATCCCAATTGAACCAGAATGGGATTCAGACAGCTTTGTTGAGATTACTTCCCATATTTATCCGGGTGATTTTTGTTTCATGCAGGAATGTTTATCAAAAACACGACAGTTTTATGAATTAATCCTCATTGATTCAAAATCTACTGAGATTACTCATATACCGGATAGGAACAATCCTTCGGTTATTGCTTACTCAAAATTAAAGATTTTTCGGGTTTTAACTCCTAAGAGATGGAACCAGAAAGTCTTTATAGAAAAAAGATTCTCAATCAGGTTTGATCCACCTTCTTACTCATACAGGGATTATGTTAGAGCATGGACCAATGTTCTATGGTACCAAGCTTTTAACCATTCCTGGTTTATTCAATTATGCAGACAAGCACACAAAAATTATTTCCCCATCTGGTTTAAAACTTGGTGGAATAATTTTGGCCTCTGCGAAGAAATTTTTCCTGTCCCAATTCAGGAATCTTTTCCTTATTTTACTCAAAACATATTCAAAAATACTTTTCAATTAACCTTCAG
The DNA here is from genome assembly GCA_033996785.1 of Trichosanthes truncata. Classification (NCBI taxonomy): domain Eukaryota; kingdom Viridiplantae; phylum Streptophyta; class Magnoliopsida; order Cucurbitales; family Cucurbitaceae; genus Trichosanthes; species Trichosanthes truncata. The sequence continues at coordinate 16,023,411 of MU867261.1, forward strand.
GTTTTCTCTTCATTTCCAAGTTCCATGGATTTTTTGTTGGAACTTAACTACTCAAAATCTTCATCAAAATGACAAGTATTTGGTGAAGACACTTAAAGTCAAATGGTGGGATAAATTTAATGTTACCCACATTAATCTTCCTCAAATAAAATCATGGTTTATTGAATCCCCACAAAACCAAGATTTTTCAAAGAAAGCACATCAAGACTTCTAGAAAAATAAGGCTGCCTTGCTTGCTACTTTAGCTCAAATAGCCACTGAGGCAGATCTTCAAAGAGTTCTCCTCCAGAACTCAAATTCAAATAAATCGTCTTCTCCAGCCCTATCCATAATTGATGAAGACAAAGAAGACATCAACCTTAGTGATCCTTAATCACTGAGTAGGCTGGAATAGTCTTTAGACTACCAAAATGTCCACAACGACGCTAAACTATGAATTTACTCAACAATTACTCAAGTTGATATCTGCAAATTGATATGTTTCCTCAATCAAAGTTCCTTCTCCTAAAAGGACGGCATGGTTCCCGTTGAACCTAACAAAAAAAGAAAAATACAGAGTGTGTATATTCTGTTCATGTATATATTCTTTCTTTGTAAATTCTAAAATATGTACAGACTTGAAGAAATTCATGTAAATACAACTCTAATTGCTTTAGTACATATATGCTTTGCACACAACAAAAGACACACGGAGCAATATTTCTTCCCGCTTCAGATTTATCCGCTCGAAATGTCAAGCTTCAAGGACCTGTTGCGGAGGACCATTGCGGCTATTTGGTGTTCTAGGCAGTGTTCTAAGTCGTTGGTAAGCCATAGCCTTGCCTCCTTGCCTCCTTGCCTACAAAGATGACATATCAAGTTGATAAGTTTTGTTTCATGGAAGAAACGACAAACTACTTTATTAAAGCTACTTTTTCTAGTACCTTTAATAAGGGGGGAGAGATAATGTGCAAAGTTTTCAACGAAGCATGCAAAGTTTTCAATGGAGCATCTTCACTTTTCTTTATTTTGTCTTTTGTAATTAAAACAACTTTAGACTTTGAGCCTTTTGTTTTATTACTTTTAGTTTTACACATTGTTTAAGTTTGAGACAACTTTGTCTCATTGTCTTTGTCCTTACTTACTTTTTCCTTTTGTAATAAATATATTAAGACTTATAGATTTTAGGTTTAGACTTTTAAGTTTATAGCCTTTTTGACTTTTTAGTTTAAAATCTTACACGTTTAGATTTAGAGACAACTTTTGTCTCATTGTATTTAATTTATGTGCTTTCCATAAAAGAGCAACTTCTGGCTCTTTAGGGGTTGTTTGGCCCAGGGGTCAGACTTGGGTGGAGTTAGAGGGATTATTTTTACCCTCATTTGGCCCACAGTTTTCAATAGCCCAAGGAGTTGTGTTAACAAAACATACCAATTTCTCAAAGCCATCAGTAGCCTTTCCTCCATTCCCAACCGAAGTATTTATTCCATGGAATCCTCAAGAGCAATCAGATCAAGTTGATGAAGAAGAAGAGGTGGACCATGTTAATGAAGATTGAGAATGAAGGGATGTGGTGATGTTATCCCTCTTTGTTACCTACAACTTGATGTTTTAACTTATGCATTTTGTTTCTACCTTTTGTGAATCATGCTCTTATGGTTGATTAGAAAAGAATTGTTGTTGTTATAGTTTAGTTTCTGCTTAGTTATTTTAGTTTTTTTTTTAGTTTATGTTTTAGGATTGTTAAATCTGCCAGTTTGTGATGAGAAGAATAGACTGTTAGGTTGTTGGAAATAAGGAAGTATGAGGAATATATAGTCTATGTTTTAGCATTTGTTGATTATAATTCTTTGTTGGTGGATAATATGTTGGTTCAACACATGATTCTGAAAGTTTGTGTTGGCTATGCTACAACTTGCTGTGTGTTATTTCAAGTAATCTCTGTTTTGAAAGAAAAATATTTAGCATTTGTGAAGTTGACAAATGAGTTGCTAGATGACGGTTAGGTTAAACCTTGGTTAAGAAATTTGTTCTATTTGACACAGTCATTTGTTTAATAAATCCTAGGAGCATTAATTATGTGGTTGTGAACCTTACCTAGCTAATGTTTAGGAGAGAATGCACTTTACTGGGCATCCATTTGGGCAACTCAACTTTCAAGTTCAATTTAGTTTCAACATTAAGTTTGGGGGGGGGGGGGGGGGGTTACCTTATCCCATTTCATTGAGGGTAGTGAAACAAATAAGTTTGGGAGTGAGGTGTCCTATGTGTTGTTAAAAAAAAGGAAAGAGAAAAAAATTATAGTTTTAAAGAGAGCATCCCTCTATTCCTTTGGTGGTGCACTTCTCTCCTCCAATATAGTGTTAAGAGCCACTAGCCTTGAGTAACTGAGTTAGTCAGGGGTTGTCAGGGGTATTCATGACACCCATATTTTACCTTTGTGCCAAGAAGTAGCTTGAGGTAGTGAAAAACTCTTTTGAAACAAAGAAAGAAAAATGCATGAATTTGCAAGTGATAGAACGATGAGTGTTTATTTTACGGCCACAATCTTCCTAGAGCTTAGGTGAGCTTCATCATAACATGTCGCCATTCAGAAAAGCAAGAAAAGAGTGACTAGGGGACTAATCCCTTAGAAAATATGGATGTAATTCCTTGAAGGTGATGAGTTTTGGAGCTTAGGTGAACTTCATCCAAAAAAAGCCCCAATTCCAAGAAGAAAAGCTATGAATTAAGAGGAGTCTCTAAGGGTGTATGAAAAAAAAAAAAAAAGCAAGTGTGTAATAAAAGTGTGTGTTGACTGAAATGTTGCAGCTTATTAGTTGTTTGAGATGGATGGACTGTTGAGTATTGCACACGTTCCCTTAATGAGAAAGCATTGGTTATGGTAGGATTAGAGCCATGGAGGCATTGGACTGAGGTATACTCAAATACTGGTTGAAATTAGAACAAGAGTTCAATGGTGGGTTAAAGACTAATGCTACTTGACAGTCAAATTATTGTCTTCCTTATATTACCAATTCTTTGTTTTTGTGCTGATTTTGAAAAATATATTATAGATAAAAATTATGTGGAATTTTTCATACAACAGTTGTAGTTCAACTAGTCTCGCTTTTAGATGCGTGGTTGTGAGTTAAGTCTTTTAGGAAGATTGAAATATTACTCAGGGACGAGTAATAGTTCAAGTTTGGGGGTGTGATTACTTCTCTGATAGCATGCATAAATGTGCTATTTTTAGGCTTAGTTTTTGGCTAGTTTTGCTATGATTTCATATGCTTTCATGTATTTCTATGTTTATTTCTCAGAAATCGAGCATTTGGAGCAAAACCGGAGAACTATGAGATAATTGGACAAATTTGAGCAACTTAAGGCTATATTTAAAGATTCAAGTGTTGAAGAAGAAGGACAAGGCAATTGGACCCGAGAGTATAGCATTGCAACGCCAAAGAAGAAGCCTTTCAACCTTGAAGACCTGAGGGCACAACGTTGCAACACTGACCAAAGATGATTTTTTCCTTTTAAAAAAAATGCTATAGACAGCATTGCAATGCTGCCCCTAGCGTTGCAACGTTGTCTCGACTCTATATAAGGGAATGTTATACTTCGAGCAAAGGGAGCCGTTTTGGAGAGACTTAAACCCTAATTTCAATAGAAGCAGTGTTTGAGAGGTCTAAAGAGCACATTAGAGAGCTAAGGAGGAGACTCAAGGCTCGGGATAGTAGGCATCACGTCGGGAACGAGTGTTGGCATGCGCGTCCAGTTTTCCTCTTTTCCCTTTCTTTTGCTTTCTAAATTTTAGGATTTAGTAGACTGAAATTGCATGTATTTGAGTGTTTAAACTTTTTAGTTAATTGTTTGATTGTATAAAACTATGTATTGATTTATTGAATATGATTATAACGTTTTTTTATGCATATTGATTTACTATTCTTAGCTATTGGCCATAGCTTTGTATGTTAGGTTAGATTTAGCTTGAGAAAGTAAATTTAACTTAGAACTTAGATGCATAACTAGGATTAATCTATTGCATGAGAATGAATAGGTTAAAACTAGAAGTTAATAAAATAATTTCATAATGCCATGTTTAGTTGTGAAAATAGACCGAAGGGTTGATTTACTTCTTGTATGAGTTCAATTGTGTTGGGATTTATGCCCTAAAGCCTCGTAATTAATAATTTATTTAATAATAATAATAATTTTGATTATTTTATTTGCAATATAATATTATCCATTATATGAAAAATCCAAGGTTATTAGTGTAATCTTGAACAGTATGTGGTTGACATACGAAAGGATCATGTTCAAGAAATAACCTAAAGGGTCATAGTATATGGATAAGGTTGGGTGTCTTATCCTGGTAACACTATTGATACGACCCACTTTGTAATAGTTACAAATGATTTGATCTAAATCATTCATGTAGATACATGTGAGTGGGGGTATCTTATACAATGAGTTTGTATAAGACTGGACCACGAAATATTTAATCTCTTTTTATAAATCTGTTAATTGAGAAGATTAATATTTCATCAGGATGATCATATGTGACTCGATCTTAATCTTCAGTGAGTTATGAACTCCTGCTTGTGAGGGCTTGTCCTTTGATTTGCATGGGTGAGAGTGGCTTTTGTAGCCAATTCAATATGCCTACCATTTTAGGGACTTGACCAAATAGGGAGCTGGGAACATAATCTCACAAGATGGAATTCACTCCTTCCCATAGAGGGTAAGTAGATGAGTAGTTCTCTTAAGTGCTGATTTCGGGACTTGAACAATGGGGCCCCACCCTCTCATTGGCCCGAGAGGGACTTAGTTTATAATTAGGTTATAAACAGATTGTTCATTAGAGGATCAGTGGTACTTAAGGTGCAAGATGTAATTATAGGGGTAAAACGGACTTTTGACCCAACTGTAATTACGAACAACTCGTGAAGGATCGACTTGCATGTAATGATTATATCTATGGACACAACTTGTCCTACAGTGAATAAGAGTACAACTCTAGGTCTATAGTGGAGTGACCCTAGAGTTAATGAATGAAAATTGATTAATTAAAGAGTTTAATTAATTAATTTTGTATCATTGGAGCTTATAATCTGTAGGTCCATAAGGTCCCCTTGCTAGCTCATAGTAACACTAAAAAGATCAATTTAGTTGAAAGAAAAATTTGAAATGTTCAAATTAATATTTAATATATTAGATATATTAAATATAAAAGAGGAAAATATATTTATTGTATTTGATACATTGAATATTAAAAATAATTAATGTATATTAGATACATTAAAGAAAAGATATTTATTAAATTTGAATTGGATTCAAATTAGGAAATAGATGTCGTAGGAGAATTTTAAAGGTTTGAATAAGATTCAAATTGGTTAGATAAATATATTTTAATATATTAGATATTAAAATATATTATTTAATTATCTTCCCTAGACCACTATAAATAGGACCCTAGGGGTGAGTCATTGGACATGCTTCACAATACACATCTCCTCAAATAGAGAGAATTAGAGAATTTTCTCTAGACCTCTTCCTCTCCCAATCCCTTGTGGATTTTCTTTCAAGAGGCTCTCACAAGCCTTGGGTCTGTGTTCGAGTCATAGCCAGGAAGACTTTGTGGAAGAGATAAAGATCCGTCAGAAATATCTCCATGTTTATTTCAATGTAAGTTTTTGCTTAACCTTTTATATTTTAGTTTAATTCTAAATAAATCAAAGACGATTTCTATGCTTCCGCTATGGGTTTAATTCGATTATTCCCTTCAAATTGGGCTCAAGAGAGTCAATTGAATATTTTAGTAATTCTTGACTTAGAACGGTTGCATGATTCACAATTCAATAGTCAATTTCATAGTCGAGCTTCACGAATAGCAATTAACAAATATCTTTCTAAAATTGGACTCCAACTTTGTACATAATAGGATAGATTTTATGCTTTCAAACCAAATCCAAATTAGTTTTTCTCTAAATAAAATTAGGCACAATTAACTATGGTATTTAATTAATTTAAGAACTCCAATCTCTGTGGATGACCCCGACCACTATTATTGTAAAATACTTAGAGGTCTGGTTTTATAAATGTAATCTTGATAGGACCTTCGACAAGTCGACTATCATCCTCGAATGAGAATTATTGTTTGCATTTTAGAGTCTAAAGTTTCAGCATTCTGAGTTATAAGCATGATTTATGCCCCAAAAGATGCTAGAATTGTGAAACATGAATTTAGGTTATCTAACTTATATTAGATTGAATTTACTGACTATTTTAAAACATTTATGGCAGAATTTGTGAGTGCAAGTTGGTAGTTGAATTCATGGGAAGTAGAAATATTACTGGAACATTGACGATGCCAAGTATGAGTAAAGAGAGCAGAATTTATGATAGAGCATTATTTCTACAAGGATTTCGCAAACGAGCATGTGAGAACAAAATTTTAATTGAACTGGACGTTTTTGACAGCTCAGCTGGTCCCAGCCAATAGGAGAGCTCCATGGGGTCTATTTTTTTCTAGTTAGCCCTGAAATTTTGGGAAAGGACATCTTAAAGGGGGAAGTCATTTTCTGGGGATCATAATCAAAGGGGGGAAGAAATCGAAGGAGAAAGGGCAAAAGACTAGGAGCTTGAAGAAGAAGTTGCTGCTTCAACTTCATCTAGGCAACATTTTTCACTTCTTCTCTTAGTTTCATTTCGTTTTCTGTAATGGCATTAGTTTGAACTTTAGTTTTGCTTTTAAGTTGTAATATGAGCTTGATAATTCTCATTTATGAGGATTATTTGACCCTAAACTAGGTTGTTCTTGTCATTTTTGAGTGTTTTGTTATATGACAAGCAAGCTAAAAATTGTGTTTATTAGATAAATTCATAAAAGCTTGTTGGAGTAATGAAAAAGAGGAAAGAAGTTGAAAAGAGATTAGAAATTACACTAACTTATCATTTTTGTGTAGGTTTAGAGCAAGTACAAAAATGCAATTGCATTCCATTTTGGAAATGGAATTGCATTTCTTCAGGAAAACAAGTTTGTGAACAAGCACAAAATGCAATTTTTTTTAATTCAAAAAGAAATACACAAAATGCAATTGCATTTCTTCGAAAAACAATTTTGGAAAACAAGCACAAAATGCAATTGCATCTGGAAAACTCTGGCAGATTTGGAAAATAATGCAACAGAAATGCAATTGCATTTCTGCGAAAATCTGGAAAACACGAAAATCACAAAAATTACGAGATTTATGGAGATTTTTGCGAGATATGGGAGATTTTTCAGCCCGATTTTAGGCCTACAAGTTGACCCAAGGTTGTAGAAGAGCAAAGATGGAAACCACCCGAGCCCCCGACACCTATAAAAGAAGGAAGAATGAACCAAAAATGTGGCTAAGTTTTCTTCATGCCCCAAGTCCATCGGTCTGCTGTTTCCCTTTTATTTTGCTACTGTTTTCTTTGTTCGTTCCAGACCCGTGATGCTGTTTCCCTTTTAGTTGTCATTCTTAATAAAGTTATCATTTTTTTAGTTGTTTGAAGCTTTTTTGCTGAACTTTAGTTTAGTTGTTGCTGCTGTTTTATGCTTTTTGTTATAGAAATTCTCTTATTTGGATCCTTGTTTCCAGAATCTTTCTTCTCCCTTATTTTCTGTGCTTTTAGTATGAATTTTCAATCTTTAAACTTACTGTTTTTCACTCCTTTGATGATGAGCTAAGTTTTCCTTAGGGGTTCAAGTTGGTGAATGCCCTAGAGGAAAGATGTAAAGCTTAAAAGCATAAAACAATCTAGCTAGCACTTGAAACTTTGTTTACTTTTGTTGAATTAACGTTGGGTAAACCTAGTCGGCCAATTGGTGTTGCTTGTCAAGCTTGAACTTAATACCGAAAGGGTTAAGGGAAAGCGAATGTCACAAAAGAAATGGAGGAAATGACTTAGAAATAAGTTCTGAACATCGACCCTAGACATAGGACGAGACTCAAAAACCATTAGAATTGTGCACGAAATTATCTAAGTTAGATTAGCCATAGAAATATAGGTTTAATCACTTAGCCTCCTAAATATTTTGAAGCAAAATTAAATAGGAGTCGAATTTGGTTTACTTAGTTTTCCTATGTTAGCTACGATTGCAATTGCATTTTAGTTGCATTTCTTTCCAAAGGAGCATTAGCAACTTGAATTTCCTTTTTCATACTTATTATTATTATTTTTAATTATTTTCTTTTGCCAAAAATACCTCCCAATTTTTTTATAATCTTGGTTACCGAAATTGCAATTTGAAAACAATTTTTGCTATCTTTTGAATTTTGTTGTATCCATTCCCTGTGGGATTGATACTTTGGAATACTTATAGTTTTATATTACTTGCATCGACAGTGTGCACTTGCACTGATCTTGGAGACTTGTTTTAAAACTAAAAATATTTTCTTAAAGTCCCCACGTTTCAATTCGATCATAGCTAAATCACCTTTGGGTGAGGATTCAGAATGTTTTTATCAATCTAAGAAGGGGTTAAGGCCCCTTAGTTCTTCTCATTCTGGTTGCTTGAGTTTTTATTGATTAATGTTGGATGTATGCCTGATCAACACACACCAGCACTGTTCTTTTATATTTTAGGAGAAATATAGGGAACCAATTGCTTTCAACCACATTAGCTTTTCAATTGCGTCAGTGTCTAACTAGGTGGGTATGCTAGGGATAGTGACCTGCCTAATGCGTAAAGTCAACATGTTTAATTAAAGTCGATTAATGGAAATTAAACCACTGAATTCTAAAAATCTGGGAGGTTTCCGTGTTTAATGCTAAGCGGTTTGAGAGAGCAAAGTTCTCGCTGGAGCATCCTTTTTAGAAAAGATAAATTCATTCTTAATCCGAGCCCCTTTTTATTATCTTGTGGTATTCGCATTTAATTGTGTTTATGCATTAATTAGTATTTTTTAACTATAGTTAGAAAATTTAATGATCTTGCATTTAGTTTTGTGCTTTTACTTAGTTAAAAACCCCAACTATCTTTTTGGTTACCCAATGCAATTTACTAATTAATTAGCTTAAGAGAAGTATAACTCTGTTACTAATCCTTGAGGAATTTTTATAATCTACTTATCACTTGCTGCTATTGTGTGCACTTGCATAGCCAATATTGAGAACTATTTATTGTTATTTAATAGCATTTTGGAGGCAACAATATTCCACTCTATCTATTATGCCAGTAGGACTTTGAATGACACCTATATTAACTAAACTAAGAAAGAGTTGTTAGCAGTAGTATTGGCATTTGACAAGTTTTGGGCGTATTCACTGATCACTCAGCAGTCAAGTATTTGATTTCGAAGAAAGATTCCAAGCCCAGGTTGATTCGTTGGATATTGTTTCTTCAAGAGTTTGACTTTGAAATCTGAGATAGGAGTGGGACGCAGAACCAAGTTGCATATCACTTATCTCGGCTTCATGTTGAGGCTAAGACACACCAACAAGGACCGATCAAAGAGACATTTCCTGATGAGCAACTTCTCAGTGTTAGTGAGCATCTCCCATGGTATGCAGACTTCATGAATTATTTGGTGAGTGGACTTCTACCTCATAAGATGAGTAGGCAACAATTGAAGAGATTTATGCATGATATATGGTACTTTTTATAGGATGAACCATTCCTTTATAAAAAGTGTGCTGATCAAATTTTGAGGAGATGTGTTTCTGAAGACGGAGTTCAAAGTATTCTTTATCATTGCCACTCTACATCCTATGGTGGCCATTTGGTGGAGCCCGAACATCAACGAAAGTGTACATTTTGGATACTTATGGCCCTCTCTTTTTAAAGTTGCCCATCGATTTGCCAAGGGTTGTGATTGTTGTCAGAGAGTGGGGAATATCTCGCAAAGACATGAAATGCCTCTGAACAACATTCTTAAGGTTGAGCACTTCAATGTATGGGGGATAGACTTCATGGATCCATTCCCACAATATTTTGGAAACCTCTATATTATGCTGGCAGTAGATTATGTGTCCAAGTGGGTTGAAGCAATTTCCGCGCCAACTAATGACTCCAAGTTGTAAGTAAATTTCTCAAGAAGCATATTTTTACACGTTTTGGTATGCCTAGAGCGCTCATAAGTGATAAAGGTACTCATTTTGGGAGTAAAATGCTAGAATCTATGCTAGTCAAGTATGGAGTCAAGCACAAGGTTGTTACAACTTATCATCTCCAAACAAGCAGGAAAGTGAAGGTGTCGAATAGTGAAAGAAAGAGAATTTTGGAGAAAATAGTGTGTTTGTCATGTAAAGATTGGTTGATGAAGCTTGATGATGCTCTCTGGGCATAGCATACCACATTTAAAACACCAATAGGTATGTCGCCATATAGGCTTGTATTCAGGCTTGTGTTTGATAAAGAGAGCTTGTCGAAGGCTCTTATCAGATAAATTTATAAATTGTACCTCTAAATATTTTACAATAGTAGTGGCCAAGGTCATCCACAGGGATTGAAGTTCTTAGATTTAAGTAAGTACCATAGTTACTCAAGCCTAATTTTATTTAGAGAACCTAAACTTAGATTGAAACAAGAATATAAAACTAAGCTAAATATTTTCAGGGTTGGAGTCCATTTAGAGAGACATTGGAGATTGAATTAATATGAAGCACAAACTAAATTTGACTAAGAACAGTTATACCATGCAACACTATAAGCCAAGAATTTCTAATTTATCTAATTGACTTTTTCAATTTTAATTGGACTCATCCATAAGTAATAAATCACCATTTCGGTCTATTTTTACTACTCATGCATGGCATTAACGAAATTCTATAACGACATCTAATAACAAAATATTCATTCTCATGCAATACTTTGTTATTAGTTATGCAACCACATCTCAATTCAAATTCTACTCTTTCAAGCTAAAACTCAAATTCTAAAAATTAACTTTGGCCAAAAGTTACGAGCATAAACACAAGGATGCAAAAATAACATTACGATATATAACAATTCAAAATCCAAAAGAAGTTCTACAATCACAACCATCCAAGAGTCTAAAATATTCAAATTAATACAACTCAAAGAATCCTAAAATTGAAGGAAACAAAGGAAAGGGAAAAGAGAAAAACTAGACTATGCGTGCCAACACTCGTTCCCGACGTGATGTCCCAGCCTTGAGTCTCCTCCTTAGCTCTCCAAGATGCTCTTTAGGTCCCAAAACAGTGCTCCTTATCGAAATTAGGGTTCTAGGCTCTCAAAACGGCTCTCTTAGCTCGAATGAAAAGTTCGCTTTTATAGAGTCGATACAACGTTGCAACGCTAGGGATAGCATCAACGCTGTCCCTCGAATTTTATAAAAAAGGAGAAAATAAATTTGGTTGGCATTGCAACGCTGTAAGTAGCGTTATAACGGTATGTCTGCTGGTCTCCAAGGATGAAAGGCTGCTGAAGTGGCGTTGCAACGCTACAAATGGCGTTGCAACGCTATACTCTCGGGTTCACAAGCTTGTTTCATTCTCTTCAACACTTGGATCTTCAATTATAGCTCCAATTTGCTCCATATTCATCCAAATACTTCTTAAAACTCCAGTTTTGCTCGAATTATTCGGTTTCTATAAATTATACATAAAAATACATGAAAGTATACACAATCATAGCAAAACTAGCATAAAACTAAGCCTAGAAATAACACACTTATGCATGCTTCAAATACAAAACTTAGATTTTTGCTAGTCCTCGAGCTAAACAAAACCAAAATAATAAAGTCACGAGGTTTTAATACACAATTTATGACTCAAGCCTCAATGATCTAATTGACATAAAACAACAGAACAAAGTCTTAACACATCATTTCTTAAGTAATTTAAATTCTATCTATCTCATTCCTTGCGTGTGTGTGTTTAACTTTCTTTCTATCATTTTCTACTAGCTTAAGACACTCTTACCAAGACTTTTGTTTGTTTTGCCCCTACACTTGATCTAAGTTCCAATTTCAAGCTTTCCACATTATAGAGAGCAATCTACATAAATATTCATTCATTTTCTTTTCTTTCTCTTCCCAAGGGTTACTAACCCCCAAACTTATCCTTTTTTCCTTCTTACAGAGATCCTAGCTTTCACACTTCAACTGTAGGGACATTTATCCAGAGCACTCCTGTCACACCCCTTTCCCAACTTACTTGCCTAACCTAGGAAGAGATGTAAAGACAGAGACAATCAACCCTCTTACTAGCTCTCCCTGACCATCCCAACATATACATGGAAATGAAGGCAACACAACACGTTTGAACAAGTAAGTTTGAAAAGCTCAAATACACATATGAGCAAGACACATTCATTTTCAGTACTATGTTCTTTAACAAGTCATAACATTTTATAGTTATTACAACCCCACTAAAATGCTTTTACTACAAACTATATACATAAGAAAGTGTATATACAAGGAGCTAAAACGGAGTGGTGGCAAACAGGTCTTGTCAAGGCTAAGCACCAGGAACTCGTCTGCTACCTGGAAAGAGAAAACATAATGAAAACGTGAGCTGGGAAGCCCAGTGAGTGTCTGTCTTAAAAACATTATAAGCTCAAAGGTGAAGCATAATGATGGACAAGCTACAAGTTAGAGATAACTTATCACTTATTTGTAAGCATAATCAAACCATGCTACCCATTTACAGGTTTAAGTCACCACATTATGTATAGCATAGAAACTCATAATGTAGTACCATACTGAAGAATAGACATTTCAAAAGCGTAGAAGCTCATAACAATAAAACTCATAACATGATACCACTTTCGAACCTTAGCTGTGGTAGAGTCATCTCTATACCAACAACGTTCATACCTCTCTCACGTGCACGTGGAATGCCATTGAACACACTGGTCTTCCCTAATACCTTCTCTATGTCCTTCAGTATTGGGGTTAGACTAGTTACTACCCGAATACCTTCTCTTTGTCCTTCAGTATCGGAAATCATGATTCCTCCCTCCCAAGTACCTTCTCAATGTCCTTCAGTACTGGGGGTTAACAACATACCGGGGCATACTTTGATTACCTTGGAAATCATGTTTTGATAACACAAACAACAAATTCTCAACATTTGCACTTTTCCTTTCTAAACATGTTTCCAAGTGGATTTACACAAGGCATTTTCTAAAGGAAGTCATACTTCCATAATTTAGTTTCCATGCTTGAATGTGTAGTTACAAACTAATTCAAATCATGCTTAAGTTTCATCAATGACATTCTATTAAAAGCTCCATGAAAAATATACAAAAGTAAGTCAAGCATGTTTCAATGATCAATATTTATGCTTTTGAAGAAAAACAAAGGTCAAGCATAGTTCTAAAATAGAGTCACTCACAATCACCAAAAGGGTTCCAAGGATTATAAGCTATTCCTATCTCCGTTTGCCCTGAAAAAGAAATTAATAACATTAATTCCTTTCCTTATACACCTTAAAAACATATCTAATTCAGTCCCATAACTCAATTCATAATAACCATACGCACTTGGGTGTAAGGTATATAGAAATGGAAGCACATCTCCTTCAATCTCTTGCTAACAGTTTTTTTTTTCTTGCACCTAAAATTCCAGGTTCAACTTTCAGCTTGGGTTCCTCAAAATTTAGCAAAACAACCACCTAATATTTTTTGATAAACCTCAAGTACAACATCTTAGCTTACTTACCTCAAAGTTTCAGCTTCTAATTCCTCCTCAAGAGCTGAAAAGAAACTGATTTCTTTACATTTTCTTGCTAGCAGTTTTTTTTTCTTGCACCTAAAATTCCAGGTTCAACTTTCAGCTTGGGTTCCTCAAAATTTAGCAAAACAACCACCTAATATTTTTTGATAAACCTCAAGTAAAACATCTTAGATTACTTACCTCAAAGTTTCAGCTTCTAATTCCTCCTCAAGAGCTCAAAAGAAACTGATTTCTTCACATTTTCTTGCTAGCAGTTTTTTTTTTCTTGCTCCTAAAATTCCAGGTTCAACTTTCAGGTTGGGTTCCTCAAAATTTAGCAAAACAACCACCTAATATTTTTTGATAAACCTCAATTAAAACATCTTATCTTACTTACCTCAAAGTTTCAGCTTCTAATTCCTCCTCAAGAGCTCAAAAGAAACTGATTTCTTCACACTGTTCTACTACCCGAGAACTGTGAACACCTCTCAGTTTTATGCAATTTTCACCTCCTTCCTCTTCTTATTTTCAAAATAGCCGCCCACTTTCGTATTCTACACTCAATTTATGAGATTTTGACTCAAAAATCATCGAATTTGGTGCAGTAAATTAAGAGATATGGCTGTTTGAAGTTGATCCTCTTCCAAAAGCTTCCAGCTGGACAGCACCTACTTGCCAAAGACAAATCCGTGGCTCCACAAATTTTTGCCAGCTCCTACTTCCTCATTTACATCTTAATCCCCTTTTTTTAAAACACCAAAACAAGCCAATAAATTCACCTAACACATTTAGCCAACTTTACTTAAGTTTGTGAGAAATAAGAACTTTCATTCAATACATAATGCACCTAAAATTTACCCAACTTGTTAATGACCTTAACTTACTTCAATTCAACTCTTAATATGCTTATTCAATGGCTTACCTATCTCCTTATGAAGCTTTATACACATTATAGTTCACAATCCAAAAGATTCCCAAATCCCATCACGACATCTTTTAGTGCAACCTATATCAATTTGCATATGTCAAAACATCATATATGAGCACAATATGATCAAAAGAGAGTTTAGGGCTTACAATTCGCTCAATGGATGGCCTAACTGATCACAATGGAGGTAGCTCTTTTGATTCCCACACATTAAGCACACAATATTGATGGAACATGCTTTGGTCTTCTTTAAACATGCAAAAAAATCAATAAAGATAAAATTTCTTTTTATTTCAACAGATTTCAATCACAAACTTTCATGCAAGTTAACTGTCAATTAGTTCTTAAGCCTAGTGGGGTGACAACAACCCCTAGACTACAAGAGCATCCTAGTGTTCGAACATAATAGAAAGTCAATTATGTGCTTATGGTTTTGCAAGAAAATTACAGATAAAAATTAAACATACTCGATTAAGGACATGCTTCAGAAGTCATTCTTTTGCAAAAAATTCTTACTTCTTAGGCTATCCTAATCAATCATCATACATCATAATTCATTCAACATGCGTAAGATTGAAAAAATTTGCTCATAATTCTCAAAACTGCAAGGTATTCTCAGAAATAAATAAGGACGATGATATTATCCACCCCCAAACTTAAAATTTACATTTCCCTCAATGTAACATAATCAAAGAAATAAATAAAGACAATGGTAGAATGAGTGAATGATATTGGCTTGATACGATGAGAGACATTTAATGAGAATTACTTGAATTGGCTAGGAGGTCACTAAGTGCAATCGAGGTCCTGCAAAATGGGGAATGTGGTTTACTTAGACACTATTTTTCAAAACAACCTAAACTAGGAAAGAAAAACAAACAAAACAAGTAAATAAGAGAAAGACATAAAAAGAAGCTTGGGTTGCCTCCCAAGAAGTGCTTTCTTTAATGTCTTTAGCTAGACTAGACTCAGGTGTTCAATTTAGTTTGTGATTGAGTCTTCGTTGCTGCAATTCCTTGTCAATGCCCATTCTAGTGGATCCTTTTTCACAATCATCTCAAAAAATTCATTAGCTAAACAATCAAGTGTATCAATAGCCATACTTTGATTTACCTTTAGGGGATACCTCATTGCGTACTTCATGTCAAAAGTTACCTTCTCATCGTTGACTTTAAAAGATAACTTACCATCATTCACTCTGATAGATGCTTCTCCCGTAGTAAGGAAAGGACGACCAAGAATGATGGGGATATTATCATCCCCTTCCATGTCAAGCATCGCAAAGTCTGCAGGAATAAAAAATTTATCAACCTTGACAATAACATCTTCTATTATACCTCTAGGATAAGCCAATGAACGATCTACTAGTTTTAAAGAGATGTTGGTTGGTTTGAGCTCCTTTAGATCCAAGGTCCTGTACACATATAAAAGCATCAAGTTAATAGAAGCACCTAAATCACATAAAGCCTTGTGAAAATAAGAATTTCCAATAGTACAGGGAACAGTAAAACTCCCTGGATCTTTCAATTTGGTTGGCATCTTCTTATGTATTACATCACTACACTCTTTTGTCATGTGTACGGTCTCTAGAATCCCAAATTTCTTCTTATTGGTCAGAATGTCCTTCATAAACTTGTTATAGATTGGAATCATCTCTAGTGCCTCTACAAAAGGAATTATAACATTAAGCTTTTTAAACATATCAAGGAAGTTAGAGAACTCACCGCTGAGATTTTTCTTCTTAAATCTCTGAGGAAAAGGAATATTGTTTGGCACAATAGGTATAGCTGGGGTAAGGAGCTTTTTGCCCTCAGATGTAGGTTCAGCTTCTTTATCTCCAATTTCCACGGTTTTATAATTTTCATCATATAACTATCTTACAGGTCATTCCAACTGTTTTCTACTCCTCAAACTTATTACCTTGCATTGTTCTCTAGGGTTGACTTCAATGTCACTTGGGAACTTCCCTTTATGCAAACCATTTAGGGAGGAAGCCAGCTGACTCATCTACACCTCCAAGCTTTTAATTGCAGTTCCCTGTCTAGAAAAAATGCCTTCAATTTTCTTCTCCAATTGATTCATTCTCTTATTTGATTCAGCAATGAAGTTTCCAATCAGATCCTCTAGAGAGGATTTCTTCTCAGCTTGCTGTAAACTGAAGGGTAAACCTGAAGGAGGCTACAAAACATTCCTATTATTAGCTTGAGAGAAATTTTCATGATACCTCAAACCTGGATGATAATGAGTAGGAACTGCATTATGCATATGATTTTCCCTTTGGTTGTAACCTCTGTTGTTCACATAATTCACCTGCTCCATATTTGAATCTCCCCAAAATGTGGTTGTTGGGATGCTGCCAATGATGCAATAGAAGTACTGCTCCCTAAACTTGTCAATTGAGATAAAGCATTGGTTAGAGAAGTCATTTGTGCATTTAATGCACTTACCTCACTGACTTCATAGACGTTTGCTACTGGCTTCGCCATTGATCGTTTTGTGGAATATTGTTAGCTTGTGACAGCCATCTCTTCCAGCAAAGTCTTGACTTCAGCCACGGTTTTAGATAAAATTGTCCCTCCAGCTGCTGCATCCAATATTGTCTTGGTATTTCCATGCAACCCATTGTAAAACAACTTGATTTGTAGCCAATTAGGGTACCCATGTTGTGGGCACTTCCTCAGAAGGTCTTTATACCTCTCCTAGGCCTCAAACATCTGTTATCCTTCAAGTTGCCTAAATGTTCCAATTTCAGTTCTGAGCTTGGCTGTCTTAGCATGTGGGAAGCATTTTGATAAGAATTCTTGGGCAAGCTCCTCCCAGGTGGAGATGCTCTGTGGCTCCAAGCTTTCCAGCCAGTCTCTAGCTTTATCCTGTAAAGTGAAAGGAAACAAACGTAAGCAAATAGCATCATATGAAACACCATTGATTTTAACAGTTCCACAAAGAGAAAGAAAAGATTTCAAATGAGAGTTGGGATCTTCTGTAAGATGTCCTCTAAAGGGGCTTTCTCTGGCCATCTAAATGAGACCAATTTTCAGCTCAAAGTTGTATGCTGCTATAGGTGCATGGACTATCCTTAAACTCTCTATAGGGAACACAGGTTTAAAGTAGTCCCTAATTGCTTTCTTCTCATCGATCTGCTCTTCTGCCGTTGGTAAGTAGCTATTCTCTATGAGCTTGACGATTTTAAATACAAGTTCGCTCAATTTCAGGATCAAAAGGCAATAGAGTATCTCGAATCCTGGACATACACTATAGAGGTCTAATCAAAAGAAAAACAAAAGACACGAGTAAAGAGCAAAAAAAAAAAATTAACCAACAAACTAGAAACAAAATGAAGCAAAAGAACTTAACAAAAGCACAAGAAACAAAGAAGCAAAAGAAAATTACCTAGAGTACATGAACTTAACTAAACAACAACAAGGCAAAACACAGGAGAAAAATTGTACATATTTTAAATGGAAAATACATAATCTACAAAAATTTATACAATGGTACTATACAACAAAACTATACAAAAATACTATTACAAAATTACATAGACTACAAAAAAAAAAATACAAAGTAAACACAAACAATATATATAATATATAAAAAAACCACAAATTATATTACTATACAAGATATACATAATTTACACAACAAGAAGAAAAACTAAAATAAGAGAAGAAAACTAAACAATTACACAATTATACAAATATACAAAGAAAAATAAAAGAAGGAAATTATACAATATACAATATTTACACTCTAAATTAAGATCAAACACGTTCACCATGATATTAATTAAACTAAATTATACCAATCTCCGGCAACGACACAAATTTGATAAAGAGAGCTTGTTGAAGGCTTCTATCAGACAAATTTATAAACCGGACCTCTAAATATTTTGCAATAGTAGTGGCCAAGCTCATCCACAGGGATTGGAGTTAGATTTAATTAAGTACCATAGTTACTCACGCCTAATTTTATTTAGAGAACCTAAACTTAGATTAAAACAAGAATATAAAATTAAGCTAAATATTTTCAGGGTTGGAGTCCAATTAGAGAGACATTGGAGATTTAATTAACATGAAGCACAAACTAAATTTGACTAAGAACAATTATACCATGCAACACTATAAGCCAAGAATTTCTAATTTATCTAATTGACTTTTTCAAGCTCAATTGAACTCATCCAAAAGTAATAAATCACCTTTTTGGTCCATTTTTTCTACTCATGCATGGCATTAACGGAATTTTATAACAACATCTAACAACAAAATATCCATTCTCATGCAATACTTCGTTATTAGTTATGCTACCACATCTCAATTCAAGTTCTACTCTTTCAAGCTAAAACTCAAATTCTAAGAATTAACTTTGGCCAAAAGTTACGAGCATAAACACAAGGATGCATAAATAGCGTTACGATATATAACATTAAAAATCCAAAATAAGTTCTACAATCGCAACCATCAAGTCTAAAATATTCAAATTAATACAGCTCAAAGAATCCAAAAATTGAACGAAACAAAGGAAAGGGAAAAGGGAAAAACTGGACGATGCATGCCAACACTAGTTCCCGACGTGATGCCTAATAAAGAGCTTGTCGAAGGCTCTATCAAATATAATTATAAACCGGACCTCTAAATATTTTGCAATAATAGTGGCCATGGGTCATCCACGGGGATTGGAGTTCTTAGATTAATTAAGTACCACGTTTAATTATGCCTAATTTTATTTAGAGAAACAAACTTTGAATCAAGGGAAAATAAAATCTAAACTAATATGTACATGCTTTGGAGTCCAATTTTGAGAAACATGCATGGTTGATTACCTTACGCCCAACTTGAATTGATTAATAACTTAATTTTATATTAACAATCTTAAACCAAGAATTACTAAGTTACCAATATCCTCTCTCAAGCTCAATTGAACTCATGTCTAGCAATAAATCAACCTCTCAGTCTATTTCTATTACTAAAAAGGGCATTAGGCAATTCTCTTAAGGCTTCTAGAATTAATCTACTCACTCTCGTGTAATAGATTAAACTTAGTCATGCATCTAGTGTTCTACAACTAAACTTACTCTCTCAAGCTAAATTTAGTTAAACATGAAAAACCATGGCCAAAGGTTTAGACAATATAAAGAGATGCATAAAAGACGTCAATATATAAATTAAACTAAAAATCAACCAAATGTTCAACAACTATAACCAAGCAAGGGTCTAAACACAGATTTATACATAAGTACAACCCATAAAAACTCCTAAATTCAAGAGAAAAGTAAAAGAAATAGAGAAGAAACTTAGGTCGTGTGCCAACATTTGTCTCCGATGTGATCTCTACGATCTCGAGCTTCAAGTCTCCTCCTTGGCTCTCCAAAGGTGTCATCTAGGCCCTTAGATAGTGCTTGAATCAAGTTTAGGGTTTTTGGTCTCTCAAAACAACTCCTTTTAGGTTAAGGTTGGCTACTAGCCAGAAGGGTAATACATGTGGCGAGGAAACTAACACGAGCTTCTCCTAATGTAGAGATGGAGGTGTTGAAATAAGCTAAGTGTGATTTAATGCTTACTTGATAGCACACAACATGTGTTATCTTTGGGCCTTATTTTATGCTAGTTTTGTGGTTTAAATATGCACTTTCACGCCTATATTTGTTTACTTTGAAGAAATCAAGCATTTGGAACAAAACCAGAACTTTTGGAGATATTGTGCTTAAAAGGAACTCATTTTTGCATCAAATTTAGAAGCCGAGTCAAGAAAAGAAGTGATTCAAGTAAAAAATCTCAAGGCTACAGCATCTCAAGGTCCTAAAACTGAGTCGAGAAGCTACGAAAATAAGGTGTCCGTCAAAAAGAAATTACTCGCGTGCTATTTTGGCATCACCCTCCATAACATCTCGACGCTACTTCCAAGCATATTGACGCTACCTAAATATTTTCAATAGGATCATTTTCAAGAGTAGCATTGAGAAATTGTCCTTAGCGTCTCGAGGCTACGACGAGGGTTTTTATCCATTTGACGATTTTTGGAAGATTTTATGAGTTCCTAATTGAATTTGGCTTCCTAATCCAGATAGATTTATGAATTCCTAATTAATTTAGGATTTAGATTGTTTCACTATAAAATACCCACATTCTCTTTATTCAAAGACATTCAACTTTAGAGAGTACAACTCTAAAATTCTAGATACAAGAATGAGAAGGGACTTGAGAGAAATATTCAAGGCCAAATTCATAGAGATCATGCGGAGATAGATGATCGACACACCGACAAATTTTTTCTCTTCTTTCTTTTTATTTAGTATGTGGATGTTGTTTAAGAGTTTAGATTTTGTGATAGTGAACATGAGTGACTAAACTCCTTTCTTATTCTACGAATTGATGTAGCCATTACACCTTATATTTTAATTATTTAAATTTCATGATTGATTGTCTTTTATTTCATTCATGCTTTTATATTCTTAATGCTTTTAATCTTTTGGTCATGGATTAAATGTTGTGTTGGTCTAAATCCACGCTTGAGAAATGCAATTTAGATTAGATCCTAATTGTATGACTAAAGATAGTTCTAACTTGATAATGATTAGGGCTCCTTTTGAAGTTGATAATGAAGGAACTTAATACTATGCATATCGTTAAAAATCATCCGAAATGTAGGTTTTGTCATATTGCTTAAGAATTGTTTGTCCTTGAAAGAGCCATTCATGATCAAAGACTTCTAAACTTATGAAATATTTTCTTGATCAATGTTGGAAGTTTTAGTAGCTTAAATATAGGTCTAATAGGTGAAATCAACTCCTAGGTTAGTTTCTCCTTTGATTGTTTCAAATTTCACAACCATCATTCGATTATGTTTTTTAAATAAAATTGGATGATAATATTTATTATACATAAGTGATTTAGAAAAAATCAATCATATGGATGATACTTTTACTTAAATCACTATATTAAAACTTGACTCGTACACTTGCAGTATTGCGAAAAAATTTTACAACAAGTTTTTGGTGCCGTTGTTGGGGGATTGGTGATTATTTAACTCACTCAAGACTGTGGAGAACTCACTCGGTCTTAATTTAGAGTTTTATTTTAATTATTTATTATTATTATTTTTCTTTCTTTGTTTATTTTATTTTTTTGGAACATGTATTTTTTTGTTGTATTGATTGGTTGGTGTTTGCATTTGTATGAAAGCCTGAATTTAGTCTTCTTTGATTTAAATCATGGCTTTTTATAATTCTTAGTGGCCATATTTGGAGTTTCAATCCACCCAAGAATTAACATCATCCTTCAACTCTTACCCACTTAACTACACTCCTATGACCATGTGAACTACATTGTTGATTATTGCTTTCAGTGTTATCATTAAACTTGGTGCTAAAGCATGGAATACAAAATCAACAAAAGGGCCTAAGGCCATGTCTTGAAGAGAAATTTAGCTCGTACTAACAAGGAAAAACATTTACAATAAAAGAAGACATGATGAAGAAAATAAACAAGGCAAATGAAAATAAAATACTAAGAGTTGATGCTGTGAAAATCTTCTCATCTTCCTGAGCTCTTTACACCTTTCAATGGAGGTTTGTCACTCCTTTTTGGGATTTCTAGAGGTTGAAGAAGATGGAGCTCAAGGTCTATCTCTATTTTTCTATAAGTTCAATGTGTTGTGTCCTCTCTTCTCTCACGAAGGAATGAGGCTTTTATAGTAGGAGCAAGTGATCAGTTGGGACCACTAAGGCCAAAAAATGCCATTTTTTCTCTTGGTCCTTTGTACTGCTGATCAGTGGTCCCCCTCTGAAATTCTTCTTTATGGTCGACCTTAACTCTACCTTGTACAAATTCACCATTTTTCTATATGATTTTAACATATGCTAGGCACGTCTACTTCACCCGTCCCTTTCTTCCTTTATTCATCAACACCTGGTGTTTTTAGCGCCTGCCTTTTCTTGCCTGCTATAAACACTTTGTGAGAAATGAGGCAATAAAAACATATCTTTTTACAAATTTTCACGAAAATAACACATTCAACGTGTATTGCATCCATTGCCGTCTTTTCTATGTTTCAACGCGTGTTTTTAAGGGTTTTGAACACTATTTCAGCGCATGGATGTAGCATTAGCCAATTTTGGGTGTCTTAATTAACTTGTTTTCGCAAGTTATCATTAGATTACATTGAGGAGTCAAGAACTAGTTGTCATTGCATATAAGAAAAGTTGGATAGGTTATAGGCCCAAGTGAAAGCTAATGAATTATGAATAATTTCTTTAAGAAATCAACTTGGTAAAATAGTTGAAACACAAATGGCCTTACATGAGCAAAATAGTTGAAACACAAAATGCCTTACTTGAGCAAAAAAATTTCAATACCACTGAGGTAGAAAGCTCTAGGGTAATAATGTATATAGATAGTGAGGATGAGTGGGAGCATTTTGATACACACAAGGAACAGGTTTGTGAGGTACAAAAAGATACTGAACCCACATTTAAAGAGGAAATTGAGGTGATAGAGTATGAGGCTAAAAAACCTACCCTTATTTTATCTCCAGAAGCTTCTTTTAACCATGATCTTTCTTTCTCTTATACTCACAAGTCTAGTTTTCCTTATTTTGATTCTTCTACTTTTATTTTGTCAAACAAAAATCCAAAAATACTTCTCTTTTAGGTGACCACAACAAGCAAATATGCCTACTAGACATAGTAGGCTATATCGATTCGAGCAAGAAGAGGCCAAGGAAAATTAACTAGTTTTATGTACCTTAAAAAGAGAAATAAAGTCAAGCTACAGACGTAAAATAAAGTGCTTCTTGGGAGGCAACCTGTGTTTATTGCTTTCTCAATTTTTAGTTTTTCGTTATATATGTTTCTTTTAGTTTGTGGCGTGACATTATTCTTATGTCTTTATGTTACTTTTGTAGGAGCTTGATGGGTGCTGCTATGCGAACACCAAAAGACAGCGCAAGTGCATGCTATCACAAACAAGTAATATATGGAGTATTCCAAGTATCGAACCCAAGGGAACGATTAACAAAAATTCTCCAATTAACAACACAATTGCTCACAAGTTGCAACCAAGGTAACCAAGAAAAATAAAGATATTTTGGGGGGTTTTGTGAAAACAAGTAAAAATAACTTAAAAAGTACTAAGAAAACAAGATGAGAAGCAAAGGATTAAATTCTGGTTCAACCCTAAGGAAACACGCCCACCATGCGCCTGTAAATTGCTCAACTAAGTCTGGCTATTTCAGAGATCTTGCCTCTTGCGCCCGCATATTGACTCTTTCGAGTTCTGTACAGTTTAGACAATATGCTACTGAAATGCACCCGCAACTTACCCTTTTCGACACTTAACAAAGTAAATCAAGTTCAACACCTATTTGGCTCATTTTCCAAGAACCTCTAGGAGACCAAGAAATTTAAAACTCATATGTCTATGGCTAAATTCGCTTAGATAATGAAAAACACAACTTCATAATTTTAAAGGTGTTTGCCCTATGTCTAGGTACAAAAAGCAAAGTTCTATGTCTAGACTCTTTTCCTAGATTACTTTTTGGAAAACGTGTGTCGATTCCAACCTTTTCAGTATTGAAATCTTCATAAACTATGCTAACTCAAATGACCAGTTTAAGCTACCAATGAAACTTAAACTCACTAAAAGTAAACTTAGCTAAATGTTGAGCAAATTTACAAGAAACACATGGTGGTTGCTTATCTCTTTTTTAGGGTATCCACATGATTGAATCCCCTCCAAGGAGTTTAGCTACTCATCAGAGAAATAAATAAAGTGCAGACAGTGAAAAGAAAACAAATAGATGAAAGAACACAATTCATTGAAATAAATAAACTTGAATACACTTGAAGTATGAATCCAAGAAAGAACTTAAAACTTGAATTAAAAGAAAAACATAAACTTACAAAGTTGAAAAATAAATAAAACAACAAGTACAACTCCTAAAAACTTACAGAACTGAATGGAAAAACTTAAGAACAAAAGGAACCCTAAGATATTCTTCCTCTCTAACTTGTTCAACATTTTTCAAGAAGAATCAAGTACTTACTTCTCCTTCTTCGAAATTGGAGTCTGAATGGAATATGAACATAGCTTAGGGGAGACTCAGAGTGGCGGCTAAAACTTAGAAATAAAAACTACAGAATTTTGGGATGAAGAGAATTCCCAACTCCGAGCTCCACTTTCAAATGGAGGATTGAGCCGCCTTTTATAGACTTCATGCCTAGGGTCTGCTGTCGAGTTCAATGTGGAGAAGCTTGGTCAGTCATATCCCTTGATTTTTAGAGATTTGATTGAGAATATTTGATAACATCTTCAAATCCCTCAAATCTTGGAGAATCTGTCGAAACGGTCCAGATGCGGCGCATTTGCATTGTTGTCAAAATGGCCTAAATGCAACCGCATTTTTGGGTGCATTTTGACTTCTTTTTTTCTTTACTTGAAAACTGCCTTCTGCCTTCAAATGCTGGCGCATTCAGGTCGCATTTTGCACTTAAGCTTATTTTTCCTCCTTTGATTGCTCTCTGATTGCTGGCGCATCTGGTCCATTTTTCAACCTCTTCACAAAAACAATCAAAATTAACACTTTCTTAACAAAAATGGCTCTAAATACACCAAAAAACTTATTTTTACACAATCAAGACTTCAAACACATGAAATTTTTATTTTTACTTAAAATTTTCCTAAATGACATGAAATATAGCTTTAAACACTAAGGGGGTGTTTGGTTCCCTGTTTTGGAAGTGGGGAGTATGGGTTTGTTTAAACAAACCCATGTTTGGTTGGCAGTTTTGTTAACCCAGGTTTGCTACAGTACATACTATTCTACCCCCAGGTTTGCTACAGTACTTTACCTTACTCACCAGGTTTGCTACAGTACTTTATTCATACTCCCCAAGTTTGCTACAATACATATTTTGTCTTTAATTATGCTTTTAAAATGCATTAGATTTTTAATAAAAATATTTTAGTTAAATAAAAATAATTAATTAATGATAACTTTATAATAAATAAATAAATAAATTTAGTTCAAATTTCAAATAGTAATAGTTAATTCATAAACCGATATGTCGGCTTTGTTATACTTCATGTTTTAGAGCAATTATAATGATAAATTTATAAGAAGAAATTTCTTTATATTTTGTTCCTACATTGATAGAAAAAAACAATTACAAAACTAACTAAATATTTGTTTTACAAAATAATTATTCAAAAAGTGTTCATATTAGCAATAATATTAAAAAATAAATTAAAAAGTGTTTATAATTTATAAGAACTCGTTATTATATTTTAAAATTTTTATTAACATATAAATTATAATAAAAATTATTTTATTTTAAATTTCAAACCAGACACGTTATATAAACCTAAATTTAATACGTCAATTTCCATTTGATAAAAAAAGTCTATTTCTCTGAATCCACAACTTTCCTAAACTCCTTTTCTTGTGAAAATGTAAAAATCATATTATCATAGTCAATTAAAGACATAATATTTGTAAGATTAATTAATTAAACTATTTTGGTTAGTGTATCTTGAAGTTAATAGCTTTTAAAATAATATTATTTAAAATACTTTAACTTTATAACCTTATGTATTAGTTAATATAGAAAGTTAAGTTCAATAGTAATTTTGATGATAAGTAGTAAATAATTTTTCTTAGCACAACAAGTTATAAATCATTAAATAAACAATTGATAACATTTTCTTATGGTTCTGTTGGATATATTTGCATAAAAAAATTTGTTTATATTTGTTCACACTTTGGTAAATAGTCTGAAATATTTTCATGAACAATTAAATATTTATTCTATAAAATAATTATTGGAAGAAAATTGAGTGGACAAATGTATTAAAAATATTTTATTTATTATTAAAATAATACTCTCTAATTTCATCATAAAAGTTACATTTTATATATAATTTAATATATAGTTTTTATTACTTTAATTAAATAATTTCTATTATTTATACAAATTTTAAATGTACCAACCAAATACACTTTTAATAAACTCAGGTTTAACAAATTAGAATTTAAACCCAGACTTAACAAACCCAAACTTGCACCATCCAAACACTGGTTTAACAAACCCAGACTTAACAAACCTATTTTCTATACCATCCAAACACAGACTTAACAAACCCAGACTTAACAACCTCAGGCTTAATAAACCCAGGCTTAATAAACCACCCAAACCTGCGAACCAAACGACCCCTAACTTTCTAAGAAAATAGCTTAATTTTTAAGGCTCAATAACACTCATAAATGAGCGTTATCAAAGCTTGATCACCATCATCTTCTTCATCTACATTAATGAACATGTTGACTCTCTCACTTATCAGGGCAGTATTGTTTTCTCTTTTATTTTCGTTGTCCTTATGCATGCTTTAGTACATTGATTATTTTATACATTGAGGATAATGTATGGTTTAAAGTTTGAGGGTAGGGAATACTTTTGTTGAGCCCTGAGCATGATTGATGGAGAATTATTTTTATTTTTATTTTTGAGCATTAGATGTATGATTACTTGGTTGCATTTGTAGTGATTACGACGACCTAGGATGTGTTTAGATGACGTTACTTTGCAATTTTTGGAAATATGATAACATATTCCTAAATTAAGTTATTTTTTTTCTTTGATTCTCTTGCACTTTTAGAGCACATAGTCTACCTATTATGGTGTTGAATGCTTGAAATTTGATTATGTGATTTGGATGCTTATTGTCACCTTAAAAGGTTTTAGGAACTGATTAGAAGGTTAACTTGCATGATAGTTAGTAATGTTACCCTCAGGGAAAAATTCATGATTGTTTGCTTGCTTGTTTTCTTTTAATTGTGTTATTTATCATTCAAAAAAATAAAAATAAATTTAACTTGTTGTGCTTAAAAATTCAAGACAAAAAGAGGTACTTCTGCTGTGATCAGTTAGGACCACATGTGAGCATAAGTGCCATGGTAATGGCCCTACAGTGGATGTGTGAAAGCTAGTGTCCACCTAAATTAAAGAAAAATTCAAGTTTGGGGAGGCCTACCTCATTTTTCAAGCACCCTAGTGGCATATTACCTTATTGAGTGTGGGGAAGCTTGACGATTAGAACTTAGGGCCAAAGTTGGGAAAAAATGAGTTGAGAATTGTATAAAATTATTCCAAGCTTATAAAGACTAAGATAGGAAAGGCTAAGCACATACACACGTAAGGGATGAAAAGGATTAAATTTTAATTTCTAGATGAATGTTGTGATCTTATATTTTCTTCTGTTGTGAATAATCTATTTTTTAGAACATTGAGGCTTGAGTCACTTCCATGCAATTACTGATTCATATATTGGTTTTGTTTTATTTTGCTCGAGAACTAATAAAAACTTAAGTTTGGGGGTATTTGATAGCATGCAATATGTGCTATCTTTAAGCCTTATTTTATGCTAGTTTTGTGGTTTAAATGTGCACTTTCACACCTATATTTGTTTATTTTGTAGAAATCAAGCATTTGGAACAAAATTTGAACTTTTAGAGATATTGTGGTAAAAAGGAACTCATTTTTTGCCCAAATTTAGAAGCCAAGTCAAGAAAATAAGTGATTCAAGTCAAAAATCCCAAGGCATAGTGTCTCAATGTCCTAAAGCAGGGTCAAGAAGCTACGAAAACAAGATTTCCATAAAAAAGAAATTACGCGCGCACTATTTTGGCATTACTGTCTATAGCATCTCGACGCTACTTCCAATCGTCTTGATGATACTTCGATATTTTTCAATAAGAGTATTTTCAAGAGTAGCGTCGAGACGCTGCCCTTACCATCTCAGCGCTATGACGAGGATTTTTATCTATTTGACGGTTTTTGGAAGATTTTATGAATTCCAAATTGGATTTAGCTTCCTAATCCAAATAGATTTATGAATTCCTAATTAATTTAGGATTTAGATTGTTCCACTATAAATACCCATATTCTCTTCATTCAAGGGCATTCAACTTTGGAGAGCACAACTCTAAAATTCTATATACAAGAGTGAGAAGAGACTTGAGAGAAATATTCAAGGCCAAATTCGTGGAGATTATGCCGAGACAGAAGATTGACACACCAACAGAGTTTTTCTCTTCTTTCTTTTTATTTAGAATTTGGATGTTGTTCAATAGTTTAGATTTTGTGATAGTGAACATGAGTGACTAAATTCTTTTCTTATTCTAGGGATTGATGTAGCCATTAGACCATATATTTTAATTATTTAATTTCTATGATCAATTGTCTTTTATTTCATTCATGCCTTTATATTCTTAATGATTTTAATCTTTTAGTCATGGATTAAATGTTGTGTTGGCCTAAATCCACGCTTGAGAAAGGTAATTTAGATTAGATCCTAATTGCATGATTAAAGATAGTTCTAACTTGATAATGATTAGGACTTCTTTCAAAGTTGATAATGAAGGAACTTAATGCTATGCATATCCTTAAAAATCATTAGAGATGTAGGTTTTATCATATTGCTTAAGAATTGTTTGTCCTTGAAAGAGCCATTCATGACAAAAGACTTCTAGACTTATGAAATATTTGCATGATCAATCTTGGAAGTTTAAATAGCTTAAATATAGGTCCAATAGGTGAAATCAACTCCCTAGGATAGTTTCTCCTTTGATTGTTTCTAATTTTAATCTTTTTATTTCAAATTTCACCACCACCATTCGTTTCAGTTTTCTAAATAAAATTAGAATATAATATTTACAATACTTAAATGATTTAGAAAAAACGAATCCTATGGATCATACTCTTTATTCAAATCACTATATTAAAACTTGAATCGTACATTTGTAGTATTGGAGAAATATTATGCAACATTACTCAAACGATATAGAAAAACATTAGGCTTCTTATGGATAGGTTGGTGAAGTAAGGAGAGAATAAAATGAATTAAAGGCGTTTAGGAGCAACGCATAGTGTCTTCATAGGTTCCATATTTAAACAAAGGGAGGCAAACTTACAAAGCTTTAAAAGGCAAACATAAGTTTATAAAGCATTTTACTAAATTAAAACACAGGTGAAGAGAAGAGGCAATAGTTGAAAGCACTGATCAATGCATATAGACTTATATTGAATGAATTTCTTTGCAGGGAAATACAAGAAATATATTAAACTAAGTACACTAAAAAGCACAAGTATTATAAGCCTATTGTTGCGACAGAGGATCTTTTGGAGCAAGATCTTTGGGCACAGTGTCATTTTTAGGACTTGGGGGCGGGAAGAGAATTTGCTCTCTAAGTTCTTTAAGGAATGGTGGCAATACATTGTATGTTGCAGGTCTTAATTGGCGTAACACCACATCCCTTGCCTCAAAGAAGTGGAAGAATATTTCTAAGCGCTTGCAAATGAGCTCAAGTATTTCATCATTGGGTGTAGGATGACAACACATATGATCAATATTATCAGGTGTTGGCATGTCTGTTTGGCTTGAAGACTCAAAGATGTTAGGTAGATAAGCACAAAACTCTACAAAAGTCTGGAAGTCTACGACAGAGTTGGATGGTTTAGAGGGCTTAGCTTTCGATGGACCTGCTTGAGAGGGACCAACTTAGATTCCTAAATGAAAGTTACTGGCTTAAAGTGAACTTCAAATTCTTTTGAAGGGAATAATCGAATTAAACTCATAGCAGAAGCATTGGATCACATTTGATTTATTTATAATTAAACTAAAATACAATTTTAGGCTAAGCATAACATACATTTGAGATAATATGGAGATATTTCATGCGGGTCTTTATCTCTTCCACAAAGTCTTCCTAGCTATGACTCGAACAAAGGATCAAGGCTTGTGGGAGTCTCTTGAAAGAAAATCCACAAGGGATTGGAGAGGAAAAAAGTCTAGAGAAATTTCTAATTCTCTATTAAGGAGACACGTGTTATAATGGCTCAACCCAAATGTCATATTTATAGAGACTTGGGGCAAATCTTTGCCATAATTAAATAATATATATTTTAATATCTAATATATTAAAATACATATATTTAATATATTTGAATCTTATTCAAATTTTATAAATATCTTTTATTTAATGTATCTAATATACATTAATTATTTTAATATCTAATGTATCAAATACAATAAATATATTTTTCTCTTTTATATTTAATATATCTAAAATATTAAATATTAATTTGAACACTTCAAATTAAATATTAATTTGAACATTTCGAATTTTTCTTTCAACTAAATTGATCTTTTAGTGTTACTATGAGCTGGCAAGGGTATCTTGTGGACCTATAGATTAGAAGCTCCACTGATACAAAAATAATTAATTAAACTCTTTAATTAATTAATTTTTATTCATTAGCATTTGTCACTCTACTATAAACCTAGAGTTGAACTCTTATGCATTGTAGGACAAGTTGTGCCTATGGATATAACCATTACATGCAAGTTGATCCTTCACGAGTTGTTCGTAATTACAGTTGGGTCAAAAGTCAGTTTGACCCCTGTAATTACATCGTGCACCTTAAGTACTACTTATTCTCTAATGAACAATTTGTTTATGATCCAACCATAAACTAAGTCCCTCTCGGGCCTGTGAGAGGGTAAGGCCCCATTGTTCAAGTCCTGAAATCAGTACATAAAGGAACTACT
Source organism: Trichosanthes truncata (assembly GCA_033996785.1). Classification (NCBI taxonomy): domain Eukaryota; kingdom Viridiplantae; phylum Streptophyta; class Magnoliopsida; order Cucurbitales; family Cucurbitaceae; genus Trichosanthes; species Trichosanthes truncata. Next base: position 16,054,547 of record MU867261.1, read on the forward strand.
CATCTACTTGCCCTATATGGGAATGAGTGAATTCAATTTTGTGAGCTTATATTCCTAGCTCCCTATTTAGTGAAGTCCCCAAAATGGTAGGCCTATTGAATCCTCTACAAAAGCGACTCTCACCCATGAAAATCAAAGGACAAGCTCTCACAGGCAGGAGTTCATAACTCACTCAAGATTAAGATCGAGTCGCATATGATCTTCTTGATGAAATATTAATCTTCTCAATTAACGGATTTATAGAGAGATTAAATATTTCGTGGTCCAGTCTTATACAAACTCATTGTATAAGATACCCCCACTCACATGTCTCCACATGAACGATTTGAATCAAATCCTTTATAACTATTACAACGTCGGTCGTATCAATAGTGTTACCAGAATAAGGCACCTAACCTTATCCATATACTATGACCGTTTAGGCTATTTCTTGATCATGATCCTCCCGTATGTTAACCACATATTGTTCAAGATTACACTAATAACCTTAGATTTTTCATATAATGGATAATATTATATTACAAATAAAATAATCAAAATTCTTATTAATTATTAAATAAATCATTAATTACAAGGCTTTATGGCATAAATCCCAACAATCTCCCACTTGCACTAAAGTCTGTGAGACATGTATCCTAGGGTATACTCTATTTGCAACATTTTCTCCCACTTACCCTAGCAAAGATGAGACATGTCTCGTAATCTTAGACATTCTCGGTGACCCTCAAACACTTTAGCCTTGAGAGTCTTTTTATATAGATCCAAATGACTGCCATTAAAAGCCATCTTGGTCACTAAATGATCATTTTGCTCTCTCGATATGATTCTTTATACATTGGTATTTTCTTTGCACCACTATTATCATAATAAAGAGGATAAACAAAATCATATATTAAACACCTTTCAGATCTTCAAGGAACTATTTGAGTCATACAAGTCCTTCTATTGCTTCACAAGCAAAATAATTTAACTTTGTATACTATACTCCACCACCTAGGGTAAATTTTATCTTAACATAGATTTCTTAAATCTTTTGTAAGACCTAGTGTATCTTGTAAAGATAAAATCTTTTACTCCATAGACAAAAATTTCTCATTATCCATAAATAATTTGAGAAAGTTTTCAATTTTCTACTCAATGGTCATACCATTCGTTTAACTGATATATGCTAACCAACTGTATATTAAATGTTAAGTGTTATTTATGCATTAATTGCCCCCCACTTAGAGTAGATAATTAATCATATGCTCTCAACATTTGAGGTGTAATAGGATACTCTTCCTTAGACATAAATATCAAATATTTGACAACAATTTTGTCAATATAAGATGTTTGAAATAAAGTTAACATTTTATACTTACAATCTCCATTTTGGAAATGTAAAAAATATCGAGTCATTCCAAATCACTCATTTGGAATTGGTTACTTAATCAACTTTTTATGTTAGATCGACATCTTACATCATTTATAATAAGTAAAATATCATAAACATAACACATGAGCAAAATCCACTAAGCAATTAATGATTTTCTTGTCTATACAAGCTGCATTAATATTTATCCAAAGTCATAGATTTTGATACTTTTATCAAACCTTATATTCAAAGTTCTAATTCTAAACTTCATTTCATAAATGAACTGTTATTATTTTGCAAACCTTTTTACTCTTGATCTTTGGATATAAACCTCTTTGATTGATTTATGTAGATGTATTATCTAAGATTTCTTTTCACAAAAGAATTCCAAACATTCTTTTTTCATACCTAATATGCAATAATGAATTAAATAATGCTTATAGACTCTAGTGTGGTAACAAGTGATAAAGTTTACTCACAATCTACTTTCTCCTATTAGGTTTAACCATTTACCATTAGTCTCACTTTGAGGGCAATAAGCCTTTGTACTTTGTCATCTAACATGACGACTTGGGTTTCAATTAAGTCTTTGTAAATGTTGAGTCATCTCACAACTCTCCCACTACGATGAGGTTTATCAAATTCATGACTAGGATCCATTTGACTTTCATCTGTAATTAAATTGTTAACAACTTTTGTTAACTATTTAGTGGCTTCACTTGGGACCAATTTATTGACATTATCTCACCTTATTAAAGGTTTGTAGTCTTTTATTTGACATTCCTTATAGAAAAATGATATTTTCCATACAAATACCTTATTCTTTTTAGGAGTAGATAAACGAATGCTTTGTACTCCTTAGGGGTGGCCTACACGTAGGCATATCTTTGAACATATACAACCTTTTTAGGCTTGTTTCAGAACATTCCCAAATAGTGAAGTGTTATAAACTAGCTTTACCACTCTTTTATAATCTCAAAATTGTCTCGTAGACACTTTTGGAGGGAATAATGTTCACTATGCAATCTCTATTACATATCCTAACCATAGTTTTGTAATGGCATGTAACTCACTATTGATATGACCATGTCCAACAAGGTTTTGTTTCTCTTCTTGCAGTACAATTTCACATAAATGTACTTGGTATTTAAAATAATTGGGATAAAAATCCATTTTCTATCAATTTGTAATGCCCAACATTTTTTAACTTAATTAACCTATGAATTTAAATAATTTTGAAGTTAAAATTTGGTTTATTTGGTTGTCGGGCTAAATGGAAATTTAATGAATTTGAATGGGCATTTTGTAATGAAAATGTTGGTTTGAGGGCATTTTTGGAATTTGAAAAGGGAAATACAAAAAAAGAAAAAAAAAAAAAGAAAACTCATTCTTTCTCCCACTCTCTTCTCTCCCCGACATCACTCATTTCTTCTTCGTTTTCTTCTTCTTATTATTATTCTTCTTCTTCTCCTCCCTGCCGGCAACACCCAAGTCTGCACACCAGATCCACCACGCCTCATCATGCCCACAATAGCCAACACACGACTCTGCCACTCTGCCACCTACAATGCGTCTGATCCTCTCACTGTAGTCGCCGTAGCCTTTTCGTCTGCCAATTGCTCGTTCACTGGATCTCGCACACCTCCGCCGTGCCTCTGAAGCAGCTATTGCACGCCCCCTCGCCGGAATGCCTACCGCACCGCCTGCACGTGTTGCTTCTCTCTCTTTTCCTGGCGTATACAGTCAACAATAGGGGTGTTTCAGACCCATTTTTCGGCGAACCAATACTCAAACAGTCACAATTTGGAGTGGGTAAGTATGCCAGTGTTGATTAAAAGTGATTTTCTTTGGAATGGTAAAGATGTTTTTGGTAGTTTTAGAAATTTGAGGCTAACCCATAATAATTTGGACTTAATTTTAGAATACCCATAACATTTGGGTCTTGGGTTCTTGAAATCAAACCATTTGGAGTTAAATTCAAGGGCGATTCGAGTTTGAAATCTAAGGAGAGGCCATGGGTAACGCTCCAATCGACGTGGGTAAGTGTCCAACATGAGTTTGAGATAGTTTGTGATTTTTAAATTGATTCTATGTGTTGATTTAATGGTGAGATGGCCATTTAAAGTGACCCATTTATAGTCAGATTAATTTACAGGATGCCAATCGTGTTTAATGGCCGTTTTGGGCAAGATTGACCGATTTGAGCTGTTATACAACAACTTCATGTGGATATTGTGCTTTCCAACACAATTAAGACTAAGCTTGAGTTGGAATTTAAATTGGCCCATGAATTAGGACTTTTCGTGGAGTATAGAGACTATTTTGTTATTTTTAAGCATACCCACATATTTTTGGGACTAATTGAAGGTTACCCATTGTGAGGTGAGGCCGGACAATTGGTGTTAGTTTTTTTGCAAGCTAGTTTCTTGTTGGGTGAATTTGAAAGCTAAGACATTTCACCACCTTATCAAGTTAAACCCCAAATTAATTATTAAAATTATTAGGTAATTTTAGATTTATGCCATGGACTAATTTTGTGTGTTTCTTTAATATGGATAGGTGGTGCTAAGTTTTATTAAAGAGGAGATTTTTTTGTTCACCTGGATTAATAATTATAATTTCGCCTTTGATGTAAGCAGTCATTTGGATTTAAGCCCCTTTAAGTTATTATTTGATTTGGTTGATTTTTGAAAATTTGTAAATTGTGAAAGCATCACTGAAATTTTGTTTATGAAGGGTGGGATGGTTAATGGATTTGCATGGGAGTGGTTTGAACTAAAAGTGGCCTAAGTATGTGGCTAGTAAGGAAATAGGGGCTTAAAGTATTGATTAATTGTGATAGCATGTGTAGTACCTTAAGAAATTGCCTAAGTTTGTGATTGAATAATTTTTTTTTATGTTCGTGGTGATTTGTGAATAAACATGCGTGCCTAAAAACGTGTATGTGGTACATGGAGTGATTGGATGAATTGATATGAGACTGATCGTGATGAGCTTAAGGTAACCTAAGCACATGGCTATTCTTGTTAAGGGATTTAAAGTGCAAACTAATGGTATTTTTGAATTGTGTGTAGAACCTTGAATGAGCTATGCTTGAGGTTTGTGATTGGTGCTTGTAATTCGTGTGTAGAACCTTGGATGAGTTTATGCCTGAGGTTTATGAATAGTATTTGTGATTCTTGTGTAGAACCTTGATGAGTTTGTGCCCAAGGTTTATGAATAGTATTTTTGATTTGTGTGTAGAACTTTGAATGGGTTTGAGCCCACAGTTTATGAATGGTATTTATGATCCGTGTGTAGAACCTTGGATGAGTTTATGCTCGAGATTCATGATTAGTGTTAGTAAATCATGTGTAGAATCTTGGTTGAGTTTATGCCTGAGGCTTATGAATGGTGTTTATGATTGGAGGACACGAACTGAGTAGTTGTTGATGTAATCATGAGACATGTCAATCTTGATCTTGTGTGTTGTTGGTTGTTAGGGTGATATGGTCTTGAGAACCATGTTAGAGTTAGGGTATGACTTATCACCTTTAGGCTAGTGACACCTACTATCCCACCTGCAGCATGCTTGCCTATGTTGATGTGTGATGACATGCAAGATGAGTCCTTCATTGCAGCGACTGGCCAGCGGATTGTGTACCTTGATGTGTGATGGCATGGAGGGTGTGTCTTTCATTTCAGAGACTAGCTAGTGGGTTGTGTAGCTTGATGTGTGATGGCATGGAGGATGAGTGCTTCATTGCAGAGACTAGCTAGTGGGTTGTGTACCCTGATGTGTGATGGCATGGAGGGTGTGTCCTTCATTGCAAGTGATAGCCAATGTGGCTTGAGGGTTGCAAACCTTCTTACTGTTTGTTAGTTGTGGGGATAAAGCCCCATGGATAGGAAACATGACTCTAAGGTATAGCAATAAGGCAATACCATAGGTGGGGGTGGGTTAGGTGGTCACTTAGCCAAGAGAGTGTAGAACTTGAATAAGATCGAAAGTTTGAGTGGCTTGTGGTAAGTTGACTAGTTGATGTGTTGGACTGTGAACCTTTGTATCAAGTGGGCTACTTATTGAGTATTTTATACTCACCTGTAGTACATTGTTTTCTCTTTTTAGGTGGTTGTTGACTCAGGAGGCACATGGCAGAGGCATTGGCTTAACAAGGCTATAGAGATATAGTGGTTTCCTATTTTCCTAGGATAGGAGAATTGCCCATGTTTTTGGTTATGGCTTTCAAATTGTGGGAAAATTTGTCTTTAACTTGAAATTTTTTTGCAAGTTTATTTTATTTTGAATCAGGATCCTGAAATAAAGTGAATTTTGTGAAATTCTTTTACCGTTCTTGTTTGAAAGGTATGTTAAAACCTTCTTTGTTTGTTGTTAAGTGTGTGTTAAGTGAGCTTTAAGTAGTGATTCGGGTCAGGTCGTTACAGTTGGTATTAGAGCCCTGGGTTTGGGTTCTATAGACTCGCTTACATCGTAAGCAGTAGTATCTCCATAGCCAAGCACAAGAAGAATGGCTCGCAACTATCAGGTTTGTCCTTTGTCAAATGTGAAAAGTAGCGCAGGGTTAATGTTTGTATTTTGGATCACTATTACTTAGCATGTGGGTTTATAAAGTAAGCCTTAAGTTGATTTGTGTGTGTTAGGTTGAGACTTTGTGGGGAAGACATTTTAAAGCATAGTGAAGTTCTTAAATGTCTTTGGGCATTAAGGATGGTAGTTTAGAGGAACTACCTTTCGGGTTCATTCTTTCAAGGTTTAAGGTTTCGTAAACCAAATAAGTTGTTTATGTCGTATCCTCACCTACCAGCGTAACAGAATGATGAGGCTCGAGAGTAGCTTGTCTAAGAGTGAGTCGTTGAGAATATGGAACCCCAAATAGAAAAAAAAATGAAAAATGATGACGAGTTCAGGTATTAAAACATGTTTTTGTTCTGGTTGAGGATATGTTGTGCGTGAAAATTAAAAGAGACTTGGAGGTCTTAATAAAGGAAAATATGAGAAAAATAAAGGTATTACAAAAAACAAAATTGTTGTCTCAAGAGACAAAAAGAAATTGGGATGTTAAGGGTCCAAGTACTTGCATATGACATGGCTTCCTATGATGTGATTCATATTTAGACGTCTTCGATTTTGGTAAAGGGAATCATGTTCTTAATGGGAAGTCAGAGCATTAGTAAGATTTGGTTAAAAATCTGTGCTTTGTTGTGAGAAATATTTCTCCCAAATCAAATGAGTAACCTTGTACCATCCAAGTGGTGAAAGAGAGCTTTGATAAGCTACCATCTTGCATCTATAAACGAATTGGAGGAGATGACCTTTATAGGTGAAGACAATTACTGACAATAGTTGTCAGGGGACAAAAGAATAGATTTTGTGGCTTATTAGTAAAGCGGTACATTGTTGGTCTTTTGAGCAGAGTTTTAGAAATGTGACCATGGCATTGAATCTATTCCTAGAATTATGAACCGGGTATTCAAGGAGTTTTCTTGACACCTTTGATTGTTTAATTGACAATATACTAGTCTATTCCAAGTTAGAGGTGGAGTATGAGGTTAACCTTAGGAGAGAGTTAGAAACTCTAAGGGTGAACAAACTATACTCCAAGTTCTCTAAGTCTGAGTTTTGGCTTCAGTCGGTGTCCTTCTTAGAACATGTGGTGTCGAGTGACGAAGTTTATGTGGACCCGACTGGGGTAGAAGGGTTTACTATTTGTCCTCATCCAACTTTGATCACTAAGGTGTGGAGTTTCTTAGACTTAGTGGGATACTATTGACGTTTTGTCCAAAATTTCTCCAAGATAGCTTTACCATTGACTCATGACCCGAAAGGAGGGTACTTTTGTTGGGACGATGCCTGTGAGACGAGCTTCTAGAAGCTCAAGTGGAGGTTGGTTTTAGCTCCTATCTTAACTATACCTAGTGGGACAAGAGATTTTGTGGTGTACGGTGATGTTTCTAAGAAAGACCTGGGTTGTGTGCTGATTCAGTAAGGGAAGGTGATTGCTTATGCTTCTGGTTAGTCGAAGGACTATAGGCGTAATTATCCAACTCATGATCTAGAGTTAGCATCAGTGGTCTTTACTTTGAAAATCTTGAGACATTACTTGTTTGGCGAGAAGGCCTAGATCTTTACAGACCAAAAGAGCCTTAAGTACTTCTTCACTCAAAAGGAGTTAAACACGATGCAGAGCAAGTGTTGGAGTTGGTAAAGGACTATGACGTAGAAATCATGTACCATCCAGGCAAGGCAAATGTTGTTGTCGATGGCCTTAGTAGGAAGATAACTCATACCTCGGTGTTGATTACTAGCCAGGATCGCTTGTAGACTGACATGGAGCTCGTAGGGATAACAGTGATGATGGGAGAAGTTACTGCCCAATTGGCTCAGTTGATTGTTTAGCCAACCCTGAGGCAACGTATTATAGATTCCCAGCAAGAGAATTTCGGTCTGGTTGATGCCTTGCATCAAGTGGAGTCATGGAAAGAGACCGAGATCTCGATGTCCGTAAATGGAGGCCTTATGTTTGGAGGGCATTTATGTATGCCTGAGGTTGATGAGCTTAGGAGTGAGATTCTTTCTAAGGCTCATAACTATCCTTATTCGAAGCATCCAGGTAACACTAATATGTACTAGGACTTGAAACAGACCCATTGGTGGCATAGTTGAACGAGTGTACACGCAATCACATGTGATCTAAGTAATAATAAAACGGTATTACTATCAAGTATCGTATCCACTGGGATTGGTTTTTAATTCAATTAACTAGCGTGGATAGTCTCACTTTACTTTATTTAGAGGACACAAAGCAAAAACAAAAACAAGCAAGAAAAGTAAAGATAAACCTCTAAATTAAAGCAAGCAATTTCTCCACAATATTAATTGAATTAAAAGATGCCATTCTCTGGCAACGACGCCAAAAACTTGATCGGTGTGTACACACACAAGTGCACACAATCGAAGTAATAATAAAACGGTATTACTACAGAGTATCACATCCACTGGGATTGGTTTTTAATTCAATTAAGTATCGCAAATAATCTCACTTTACTTTTTTTAGAGAATAGAAAGCAACAGCAGATAAGGAAATAAACACTAAACCAAGAAAGCAAGATAAATGGGAGAAACAAATCGAAAGGTAAATCTATGGGTGTTGATTGCATTCTTGGACCTTAATTTACTTAATTAAGCTAGCAATTAGGCATAACCAAGTGTTCGATTCACAAATCTAGAAGCCTAAAATTATGGAATCTCCTGTTAGTCTCCTCCAAACCTTGGGTGTAATTAATTAAATCTCGTGTGTTCGTCTCATTAATTAATTCTCACCCGGCATTACGAGCCTTCATTACGAACCTCTATAAATTAATTAATACTCTTGCTGTCACTCAGGTAATTAATCTATAGTCATGCACCAAGTTCTAATCTAGGATTATCTATGTCGAGCCTCCACTTAGTAACTAATCAATTAGACGGTGCCCAAATTATTAATTTTCAGCACTAACTACAATTAATTAACCATTTATTTCGTTATCACTCAGGTAATTAACCAACTGTGCATTGAGCTAACTAGGAATCTCCTATCGGTCTCCTCTTAGTTCTACATCAATTAATTAACAAATACAATCTAAGGGCATTAAGCCTAAAATGCATAAATGAACCTAAACACTTAATCAAACCAAAGTCACAAACTAAATTAAGTAAAATTAACTGCAATAGTCCAAGAATTACAACAACCCATAGAAATTAGGGGATTAACTAAACATGTTCAACAATTACAAATCAAAAACCCCTAATTACAGCCACTAAAATAACTATAAATGAAAGGAAAAGGAAAAGAAAGTGCAAATGAAGGACAATCCTGCATTCTCGAGGTAATCAATCTCGAACTCAAGCTCCAAAGTCTTCAATTTCACTCCAAAATGCTCACAAATCCTCCCAAATACCCTTAAATATGGTATGGAACGAGATTAGGGCTAAAACCCTTCAATTGGCCTCTACTTGGACAAAGAAGAAGCGAAGAACTTATACTGTCTATCAAGATAATGTTGCAACGCTAGCTCTCAGGTTTTCTCAAAACAAATTGGCGTTGCAACACTATTTCAAGCATTTCAAAGCCGTCCTCACGGCCCCAATTGCTTATGCATCATCTCTTATTGTCCTCAACTCTCTAAAATGGCCCGAAATAGCTCTAAAATGACAAAAATACTCCCAGACACTTATTTTTGCTCTTTAAGCTTAGTTTCTACAATTTAAACATGAATAGACATCAAAACACACAAAATCATACAAAACTAGCTAAAATAATAGGAAATAATATAACATAATTGCATGCTATCAGTAGTATGAAGAGGGATATTGCAGACTTCATTAGTAGGTTCTTTGTCTGTCAGCAGATAAAGACCCCAGGCTTGTTGTAACCCTTGAGTGTGCCGTTGTGGAAATGGGAAGATGTGTCTATGGATTTCATCACAGGGTTGCCAAGGATGGCTTGGGGTTTCTCAGTGATCAGTGATATTATTGATAGACTGACTAAGTCCAGTCATTTCTTGCTAGGAAGGTCTACTTATACCTTGGAGAAATGGGTATAATTGTACTTGGAAGAGGTAGTAAGACTGCACAAGGTGCATGTTTCAATGATGTCTGATAGAGATCCTCGTTATAAATCAAACTTCTATAGAAGTTGCAGGACGCCTTGGCTACTCAGTTAGTGTTCAGCATAACTTTTCATCCTCAGACTGATGGTTAAACCGAGAGGCTGAATCAGACCCTAGAGGGTATGTTGCGAGCTTGTACGTTAGACCTAGTCGGTATTTGGGATACTTGCCTGCATGTGATGGAGTTTCTTGTAACAATAGTTTTCAAGCATCGATTAGTATGACACCGTTTGAGGCCCTTTATGGTAAGAAGTGTAGGTCCATTATGTATTGGGGTGGGGTAGGTGAGCGTAGGTCATTAGGAACCGAGCTAGTTCAGTTTACAAATGTGGTAGTTTAGAACATCAGGGAAAGGATAATAACTGTGTAGAGTAGACAGAGTTACACCGACACAAGGCGAAGAGTTTAGTTCGCAGTCAATGACCATGTGCTCCTGAGGCTAACTCCGATGAAAGGAGCTTTGAGGTTTAGTGTGAAGGGAAGTTGAGTCCCATGTTTTTTGGGCCATTTAGGATCTTAGAGCAGTTTGGCCTTGTGGCATATCGATTGGCTATGCCACCTTTTCTCTCCATAGATCATGACGTTTTCCATGTATCGATGCTACTGGAGTATATGTTAGATCCATTGCATGTAATTGATTTTGAGCCATTGTGCTTGAATGAGAACTTGTCTTACGAGGAAATGCCCGTGCAAATTCTTACAAGAGACAGGGAAGCTCTTCGTGATCGAGAGGTAGACCTTGCTAAGTTACTTTGGTAAAACCATCAAGTTAGAGAAGCGACTTAGGAATGGGAAGATGAGATGCAGGCTAAATATCCTGAACTTTTTTTAGACTAAAAACTTTCGAGGACGAAAGGTCTTAAGGTGGGAAGATTGTAACGCCCAACTTTCTTTAACATAATTAACCCATGAATTTAAGTAATTTTGAAGTTAAATTTTAGTTTATTTGGTTGTTGGGCTAAATGGAAATTTAGTGAGTTTGAAAGGTCAATTTTGGAATGAAAAGGTTGGTTTGATGGCATTTTTTAAAGTTGAAAAAGGAAATTAAAAAAAAAAATCGTTCTCTCTCCCCGACACCACACGTTACATTGGGTTGATTATCGCTGGAGTAATGGGAATGAAACAGCGTATTTCTGGTGATTCGGGAGAATGTTGTGTGAGCTATAGTGGATTGAGAGAATGAATATGTGTTTAAGTTGTAGAATTGATTAAAGCATGAAACTACCCCTAATCCGAGCCTTTTAATTAGCTCAAAGTACAAGTTTAGTCGTTCTCTGTTTTTGCATCTTTACTCTATTATCTATGTTTTAACATTTATTTTGTTCCAGCAATTGTGGTTTATTTTATTTCATTTCCTTGAAGAATTTGAATGGTTACAAATTGAGTTTATTGAGAATTAATTTTGGGTAAATAGAAGAATTACTGGTCTCTATGGATACGATAATTTACTTATCACTTGATACAAAAGTATGTGTACACTTGCGCATAGACATCATAATATCGCCAAATTATTCACATCACTCTAGCAAGGTATCAAGTTTTTGGCATCGTTGCTGGGGACTAATATCATTTTCTTTTTACTTAAATTGATTCTTAGTGAACTGGTGCTTTATTGAATCTGAATTAGCTGTCTGGTTTTATTTCAGAATTGTTAGTGGTGTATGAACGAGTCTTCTTACTTGGAATTTCAAATTGATCCTGAGATTGAGAGAACTGATTGACAGTTGACTTGCATGAAAGTTAGTGATTGAATTCTGTTGAAATAAAAAGAATTTTTATCTTTATTGATTTTTTGCATGTTTAAAAAAAACCAAAGCATGTTCCATCAATATTGTGTGCTTAATGTGTGGGGATCAAAAGAGCCACCTCCATTGTGATCAATTAGGCCATCCATTGAGTGAGTGCTCTGGATAAGGGTCCCTACAGTGGCAGTGTGAAAGCTAGGATCTCTGTAAGAAGGAAAAAAGGGTAAGTTTGGGGGTTAGTAAGCCTTGGGAAGAGAAAGAAAAGAAAAAGAATGAATGTTTATGGAGATTGCTCTCTATAATGTGGAAAGCTTCAAATTGGAACTTAGGGCCAGTGTAAGGGGAAAACAAAAGAAAGTCTTGGTAAGAATGTCTTAAGCTAGTAGAACCTGATAGAATGAAAGTTAAACACACACCCAAGGAATGAGATAGATATACTTTAAATTGCTTAAGAAATGATGTGTTAAGACTTTATTCTGGTGTTTTATGTCAATTAGATCACTAATGCTTGAGTCATAAATTGTATATTAAAACCTCATGACTTTATTATTTTGGTTTTGTTTTTCTCGAGGACTAGCAAAAATCTAAGTTTGGGGGTATTTGATAGTATGCATATGTGTGCTATTTCTAGGCTTAATTTTATGCTAGTTTTGCTATGATTGTGTATACTTTCATGTATTTTTATGTATAATTTATAGAAATCAAGCAATTGGAGCGAAACTGGAGTTTTGAGAAGTATTTGGATGAATATGGAGCAAATTGGTGCTATAATTGAAGATCCAAGTGTTGAAGAGAAGGAAACAAGATTGTGAACACGAGAGTGTAGCGTTGCAACGCCACTTCAGCAGCCTTTCACCTTGGAGACCTGCAGACATAGTGTTACAATGCTACTTACAATATTGCAACGCCAACCAAATTTATTTTTCCCTTTTTGATAAAATTCGAGGGACAACGTTACAACACTGTCTCGACTCTATAAAAGGAAACTTTTTCATTCGAGCTAGGGGAGCTGTTTTGAGATCCTAAGAACCATAATTTCAATAAGGAGCACTGTTTTGGGACCTAGAGAGCATCTTGGAGAGCTAAGGAAGAGACTCAATGCTCGAGATCGCGGGACTTCACGTTGGGAACGAGTGCTGGCACGCGTCGTCTAGTTTTTCTCTTTTCCCTTTCCTTTGTTTCCTTCAATTTTAGGATTCTTGAAGCTGTATTAATTTGAATATTTTAGACTCTTGGATGGTTGTGATTGTAGAACTTATTTTGGATTTTGAATTATTATATATCGTAACGGTATTTATGCATCCTTGTGTTTATGCTCGTAACTTTTGGCCAAAGTTAATTCTTAGAATTTGAGTTTTAGCTTGAAAGAGTAGAACTTGAATTGAGATGTGGTTGCATAACTAATAATGAAGTATTGCATGAGAATGAATATTTTGTTATTAGATGTCGTTATAGAATTCCATTAATGCCATGCATGAGTAGTAAAAATAGACCAAAAGGGTGATTTATTACTAATAGATGAGTTCAATTGAGCTTGAAAAAGTCAATTAGATAAATTAGAAATTCTTGGCTTATAGTGTTGCATGGTATAACTGTTCTTAGTCAAATTAAGTTTATGCTTCATGTTAATTCAATCTCCAATGTCTCTCTAAATGGACTCAACCCTGTAAATATTTAGCTTAGTTTTATATTCTTGTTCAATCTAAGTTTAGGTTCTCTGAATAAAATTAAGCGTGAGTGACTATGGTACTTAATTAAATTTAAGAACTTCAATCCCTATTGATGACCCTGGCCACTACTATTGTAAAATATTTAGAAGTCTGGTTTAAAAATTTATCTGATAGGAGCCTTCGACAAGCTCTCTTTATCAGTATACTCTCTTGCGTCTCTAAAAAGGCTAGGCCAGAAATACCCACTATGTAGGACTTTGGCAATTGTGCGTTAGCTACCAAGGTAACCACCAGAGGAGCATCATGACATTGTCTTAAAATTTTTGGAACTTCCCAAGATAGGATCAGGTCTTAGCTTGTAGAGAAATGGTTCGTCCTAGTAGTAAAATTTTGAATCATGAAATAGGTGTTTGCTTTGTTGGCTTGTGAATTCATCATGATATTCACCACACACAAGGTAATTAACAATGTTAGCAAACTAAGGTTCATTCATCTTCTCATCAAGGAAATTTTCTTGAATTTCAATCTTGCCTTCAATCACTGCATGGTTTTCTAGGCGTGAAAGAGGATCAACCACTTGATTTTCCATCCCCTTGCGGCCTTTCACTTCTTGGTTGAATTATTGTAGGAGTAGGATCCATCGTATTAATCTTGGCTTTGTGTCCTTCTTTGTAATCAGATACCTAATTTTTGTGTGATATGTGTAAATTGTCACTTTTGTGCCCACCAAGTATGCTATGAATTTGTGATATGTGTAGATTGAGTGCATAACTTTGTCTCTTCATTGTCGCAACAGAGTACCCACTGCTACATCGCTAGCATCGCACATCATTTCAAAGGGCATGTTCCAATCTGGCACAGTGAGGATAGGAGAAGAAGTCAATGCATTCTTCAATTTTTCAAACGCATTTATACAAGCTTGATCAAATAGGAATGGTTGATCTTGTTCCAGTAAACAACAAAGAGGCTTTGTTCTTCGTGAAAATCCCTTAATAAATTGGCAGTAGAACCTAACATTGCCCAAGAAACTTCTAACTACCTCAACTTTTGCTAGTGGGGGAAATTTTTCAATCATCTGTACCTTGGTTTTATCAACCTCAATTCCTGCCTTGGACACGTGATGATCCAACACTATCCCTTCTTCCACCATAAAGTGGCATTTCTCCCAATTCAGGACTAGGTTGGCTTCTTCACATCTGATAAGCACAACTTCCAAAATTTTCAAGCAATCTTCATACAAATTTCCAAAGATAGAGAAGTCATTCATAAAAACTTCCATACAGTCTTCTAGGAGGTCAAAAAAGATTGCCATCATACACCATTTAAATGTTCTCGACGCATTGCAAAGGCCAAACGACATTCTCCTGAATGCATAAACTCCATAAGGGCATGTGAAAGCTTGGTACTCTAATGCTATGGTGTTCTGGTTATACCCCAAATATCCATCCAAAAAGCAGTAATATGATCATCTGGCCAATCTGTCTAGCATTTGGTCGATGAGTGGTAGGGGAAAATAGTCTTTCTTTGTCACCATGTTGGGGCTTCCGATAATCCATGCAAATATGCCAACCTGTAACTGTATGATTGGTGACCATTGTCATTCCCTCTTTCTTTAGTACACATTGCACTGGACTGGCCAAACTATTCTATGAGATGGGGTAGACCACCCCTATGTCTAGCCACTTGATTACTTCTTTCTTCACTACTTCTTTCATGATGGGGTTTAGCCTGCATTACTGCTCAATTGAACTACTCTTTCCTTCCTTTAGTTTGATTTTGTCCATGCAGTAGGATGGGTTGATTTCCCTTATGTCTATTAGAGTCCACTTGATCACCTTTTTATGTCTCTGTAAAACGTGCAAGAGTAAAAGTTTGTGTTTGATTTTTTAAGGAAGCTGAGATATAATAGGTAAAGTATTGTTTTGTCCAAGAAATGTATCTTTGAGATGTGGTGAGGCTGTCGAGACCTACCAAAAATTAGCTAGCTTCATCCTAACTTGTAGAAATAGTGAACCAGGTTGAGTTCCCAAAGGAACTAGAAAGTTTATTTTCTCAAGGTTAAATTTCAGTAAAAAGTGAAATGAGAGAGGGGGGGGGGGTTGTTGGAATTTTTATTTAAGAAATTAATAATAACGAAACATGTAATTAAAAAGGAGAAAAAGTCAAATCGTACCAAATTCCAATTCAAAGGCACGGTTTTATCCAATTGCAAAATTAATCATAGACACATAAAATGATTCAACTTAATTATGCAAGCACTCAGTCAACTCACTAGGAAACCCCAAAAAAGTAACAAATTCCCTAAAGTCATTAACTCTAACAAACATCAAAGTTAATGCTAAATACCTAAACAATTTTGACTAAACCATTCCAAATTATTTAGATAATAGCATTAAGTGCTTTGGAATGACTAAGACAACCAATTAGATAAAATAACTTTAATCTAATCAAGATGCTTCTTTAATTCCTAGAATTAAACATGCAATCTATGCAATTATGGAAACCCATAAAACACGCACATGTAATAATCCTAATGCTACAATGTTCAATCAACATGACAATTACATATCATGAATCATGAATAGTAATCAACCATATAAAGCGATCGATGCGTCAATTCCATAAAAAATACATGCTCATAAGATAAATATAGGAATCAAAGAACACTTGCAATTATAAGAAAATGACATTAAAGTTCCAGCCTCACAACATTGCAATTGGTTGAAACCAACCTCTGAATTGGAAAAGCGAAGTTTAGCCGAGCATCTCCATAAAAATTCTCAAGTTCAACCAAGTTCGATTTGGTACAATAATCCTCTCAAGACAAAAGGAAAAAAAGTTTAAAAACTCTCTAAAAAGAATGTGTAGGCAAGAGGCAAAAAGGTTTTAAACCTCAGATGCAAAGTCGATTAAATAAGGCAGGAAAGCGTCTATATGCTTTCACAAATAAGGAATAAATCTAGAAAAATTGGGGCAACATCTAGATGCTTAAAGTAGCGTCTCGACATTGACATCGTCAAAGGTAGCCACTCCGTAGCATCGAGCGAGCCTTGCTTCTTCAGATTATTAGCGTCTAGACTCTATTCCTACAAGTCTTCAAGTTTCATTTAAATGTACAGTGGCATCTTGACACCCAAAAAAGCATCTAAAGCTCTACACTCGGTTTCTTTTACTGGGATGTGATTTTTTCTCAATTCGAACACTCAAAATAGGCTCAATTAGTTCCCTTTTAGGCCTGATTCTTCCAAAGTCTTTCAAATGGCTCTAAATTGCTTAATCCCTACAAAATAGACAAATAAGAGTGTGAGGGAAACTAAACTAGTATAAAATAAGTTAATAAAAGAGTGCTATATATTATGGTGCTATCAAGATGTGTTGGAAGAGGTTTCATCTCCATAGCTAGAGGTTCTTCTAAGGAAGATTTGAGCACTGGTGTGGTTCATTCTGCTAGGTTGAGGGGTTCAAATCTGCCCATTGTTGCATTTACAACTTTGGTTTCTTCTCCATTGTCTTCATGTGTTGGCTTCATGGTTTCTTCATCATCATTTTCTTCATCAACTTTATTCTCACTCTACTGCTGAATTTCTCACATATTCCAACTTTGAATGAAGTTATAATGTTCCACTTCAGGAAATTTCAATGCGTCAAAAACATTTAACTCTACTTTCTCATCATTCACTTGCATTGTCAATATTCCTTTTGGCACATTAATCAATGCCTACTCAGTTGTAAGGAAAGGATGTCCAAGCATAATTGGCAAATCATTGTTAGCCTTATAGTCCAAGATGATGAAGTCAGCAGGAAAAATGAATTTGTCTACTTTGACTAAAACATCTTCAATCTTGCCATCTGGATGAGTGATTGATCTATCTTTCAGTTGAAGGGTCATTGTTGTTGGTCTTGCTTCCTCGATTCCAAGCTTATTGAACAATGATAATGGCATCATATTGATGCTAGCACCCAAATCACATATGGCATGCCCAACATCAACTCCTCCTATTGGGCAAGGAATTGTGAAACTCTGATAATCCTTCAACTTCCTTGGGACCTTGCTTTTGACAACTGTGTTACACTCTCTTGTTACACCTACTGTCTCAAATTCTATCGGCGATCTCCTCTTAGTCAGTATGTCCTTTAAGAATTTGACATAGTTGGGCATCTTTTCCAGTGCTTCAACGAGTGGAATGTTTATATGCAATTGTTTCAACACATCTAAAAACTTCCCAAATTGGCCTTGTCAGTTTTCTTCAGTCTATGGGGAAAGGTGGCTTGGGTTTTTCTACTTGTTGCGTTGGAACCAACTGTTTTTCCGGCACAACCTCATCTATCTCTTTTTCCTTCAATGCATTGCTCCTTATGTCAAGTGTCATCCATGTCAGTTTGGTATGAAGTCCTGCCACTTCGTATGGTGATTGCTTGATACTGCTCATTTCCTTCTCTTTTTGAAGCCTCCGTTGTGTTGGGAAATGTGCCAAGTGGTTTATTTTTCAGCTTTGTCACCAACTGACACATCTGAACTTCTAGGTTTCTGATTGAAGAGGCTTGCATCTATATCAATACATCATTCTTGGCCACATTTTCCTTCACCAATGCCCTCAATGAGCTTGATACTGAAGTGGTTGCGTTGGGTTGATTCTTCACATGTGAAAAATTCTGATTATTATGAAATCATGGAGGTATTAGAGGTTTGCTTACATTAGAGTTCGCATTTTGCTGCTGTTGCTGGCCACCCCATGAGAAATTCATGCAGTTTCTCCAACCTGGATTGTAAGTGTTTTGAGTATGGGTTATTTCTTACAGCTTTTTGTTGTCCAGACAACAATTGAAAGTATGATTCTCTCTACAGTCTATACATGCGTTGGGGGTGGTGACTTGGTTTACAATATGCGCTTGCGTTGGTTGGTTGACATTGCCTATTGACATTGTTTTCAACATGTTCGCTCTTTGCCATGTATTCCCTCATGAGTTCTTCAATCATAGGTTCTTTTGGAATCATCTTCTATTGTTAGAAATACTAGTGTTGATGTTGATTTGCAAAACTGGGTAAAAATCCATAACATAAAGAATCAAGATTATAAGGACAATTCACAAATAAATGACTTCATTTACAATAAATACAAGAAATAGAAGGGATAAGGTTCGTAGGAGCTATGGAATTTCTCATCATCAAAGTTTCCATCATGTAGCTTAATGACGAGGCTTGTGTGCTCAATGTTGCAATGATGTCTACTTCCATCTTGTGGATTATCTCAAGCAATCCAACCCTAAGTTGTGTCTTTCTCCTCTTGAAATTTCTCTCCCTCAACCTGCAAAACAATGTAAAACAAGTATTGGCCTTTTTCTTAGAAAGAGGATAATTGCAATTGCAATATGATTGCAATTTGTCCTAAAAAAAATTGAATTTTGTTAGTAAACTTGTTCCCCGCAAATGGGACCAAAAACTTGATCGAACTGAAATGTGGAGGCTTTAAGAAAAGATTTTTAATTAAAAAAAAAACTCCAGTCAAGTGCAAGTGCACACTGTCGATGCAAGTAATATAAAATTGGAAGTATTCTAAAGTATCGATCCCACAGGGAATGGACACAACAAAATTCAAGAGATAGATAAAATTGTTTTCAAATTGCAAGTTCGGTAACCAAGGTTATAAAAATGTTGGGAGTGTTTTTGGCAAAAGAAAATAATTGGAAAACTATTGAGTATGAAAAAGAGAATTCAAGTTGCTCATGCTCCTTTCGAAAGAAATGTCACCAAAATGCAATTGCAATTGTAGTTATCACAAGAAATCTAGGTAAACCAAATTCGACTCCTATTCAATTTTGATTCAAAATCTTTAGGAGGCTAAGCGATTAAACCTATATTCTATGGCTAATCTAACTTAAATAATTTCGTGCACAATTCTAGTGGTTTTGGAGTCTCGCCCTATGTCTAGGGTCAATGTTTCATAACTTATTTCTAAGCCTTTTTCCTCCATTAATTTTGTGACACGCTTTCCCTTAACCCTTTCGATATTAAGTTTGAGCTTGACAAGCAATCACTAGTTGGCCGGCTAGGTTTACCCATATTATTTCAACAAAAAACAAACAAAGTCTCAAGTGATAACTAGATTGATTATGCTTTTAAGCTTTACATCTTTCATCTAGGGTATTCACTAACTTGAATCCCTAAGGAGAATTTAGCTCATTATAGAAGAAATGAAAAATAACAATTTAATTGCTACAAAACTCATAATTCAATAGTCGAAATAAATGGAAGAAAATTCCAAAATATAAAGGCAACCTATACTAAAATTTTATTAAGAAAAGACTTGAAGAAAAACAACTCTAAAAACTCGCAAATAGATTCAATGAAAATTGCAAACAAAACAATAGCAACACTTAAGAAAAATTCAAAATATTATGGAAATAAAGCTCACAAGAACAATTGTCTCTGTTGTGTATAAAATGGAAATCAATAAACCTAAACTAAAGAACTTACAAGAAGGAAATAAACAAAACAAAAAGAAAACTAAAAAACATGGACAAAACATAAGAACAAATGACTGTATTCCTCGCTTTGATCGAACCAAGGGTACCTTCACAAGCAATTAGCTCTTCACCTCCTCTAACTTTCGTATAGGAGGGGTCAATCTCAAAAATTTTAGAGCAAAATACAAGAACAAGACACTGAAAAATGATAAAAAAATCGTGAACTAAGCTACTATGGGCGAGCAGAAAAACCCAACTACCCTTTTGCTTTGTTCTTCTCATTTTTATAGGCATCGAGGGCTAGGGTTTCCATCTTTGCTCTTCTACAACCTTGGGTCAACGTTTGGGCATGAGTTCGAGCTGAAAAATGTCCTAAATATCGTAAAAATCTCCATGAATCTCATGATTTTTGTCAATCTCGCGTTTTCCAGATTTTTCAAAAAATGCAATTGCATTTTTATTGCATTATTTTTCATATTTGCCAAAATTTTCAAAAAATGCAATTGCATTCTAGAATGCAATTGCATATCCATTATGGAATGCAATTGCATTGTTTGTACTTGCTCCAAACCTACACAAAAATAACAAATTAGTATAATTTTCAATCTCTTTTCATCTTCTTTTAGTTTTTTTCATTACTCCAACAAGCTTTTATGAATTTAACAAATAAACACCATCTTTAGCTTGTTCATCATACAACAAAACACACAAAAATGACATGAACAACCTAGTTTAAGGTCAAATAATCCTCATAAATCAGAATTATCAATGATAATTGTTAATTAATATATGTTGATTGTGGGATTTTATTACCACAAGAGAAATTCAATTTCTCAAACTTTATTACTAAAAGGTTAATATATTATGAATTATTTTGAAGTATTAAAGCTTATATTTTAAAAATTGTTTGAAAATACATTCAATTGAAAATAAGAACAATATGTATATGTTAAAATGTTAACATGTATCATACAACAAAATACTGAGGTATTCAGCATTATAGAATCCCTAATGGAAAGACAAGTTGTTTTCTCCTAAAAGATACTTGACTTTAATAGTTAAGGTCGATTAAAATCAACTTGAATAGAATGAAAAGACTAGTAAGGGATAATTTTCCAAAAGTTAGAGTTAATTACATGCTTGTAAATTTTGTCTATCATGCAAGATAATCATTGGACCTTTATTGGATAGGGCTATAAAGCCAAAGAATACTCTGTGCTTACACATTCTTATCCAAATGGTCTGGTGAATATATATGCCAAATAAAGTCATGAATATTTCATCACTCTCGTTGATGATCATTCAAGATACAAGCATCTTTACCTAATACAACATACGACTAAATTTTTGAAAAGTTTAAGAAAATCAAGGCTAAAGTTGAAAATCAATTAGGTAAATGTGTCAATACATTATGATCAAATCATAATAGAAAGTACAAGAACTTTACGTACTAAGACAAATTGAGAGAAAATGGGTTTTTATCCCAATTATTTTAACTACCAAGTACATTTATGTAAAAT
The DNA here is from genome assembly GCA_033996785.1 of Trichosanthes truncata. Classification (NCBI taxonomy): domain Eukaryota; kingdom Viridiplantae; phylum Streptophyta; class Magnoliopsida; order Cucurbitales; family Cucurbitaceae; genus Trichosanthes; species Trichosanthes truncata. The sequence continues at coordinate 16,075,950 of MU867261.1, forward strand.
TATACTGCAAGAGGAGAAACAAAACCTTGTTGGACATGGTCACGTCAATAATGAGTTACACGCCATTACAAAACTCTAGTTAGGATATGCAATAGAGGTTGCATAGTGAACATTATTCCGTCCAAAAGTGTCTACGAGATAATTTTGAGATTATAAAAGAGTAGTAAAATTAGTTTACAACACTTCACTATTTGGGAATGTTAAGCTTACATGCTGAAACAAGCCTGAAGAGGCTGTATATGTTCAAAGATATGCCTAAGTGTAGGCCACCTCTAAAGAGTACAAATTGGTCTTTTCTCTAGTCCTAAAAAGAATAAGGTATTTGTATGACAAATATCATTTTTCTATAAGGAATGTCAAATAAAAGGCTACAAATCTTTAATAAGGTGAGATAATATTAATAAATTGGTCACAAGTGCAGCCACTAAATAGTTAACAAAAGTTGTTACCAATTTAATTACAGTTGATAGTCAAATGGATCCTAGTCATGAATTGGATAAGCCTCATCATAGTGGGAGAGTTATGAGATGACTCAACCTTTACAATGACTTAATTGAAGCCCAAGTTTTCATGTTAAATGACAAAGTAGAAAGACTTATTGCCCTTAAAGTGAGACTAGTGGCAAAGGGTTAAACCTAATAAGAGAAAGTAGACTGCGAGTAAACTTTCTCACTTGTTGTCGTACTAGAGTCTGTAAGCATTATTTAATTCGTCGTTGCATATGAGATATAAAAAATGAATGTTTGGAATTCTTTTATGAAAAGAAATCTTAGATAATGCATCTACAAAAATCAATCAGAGAGGTTTATATCCAAAGATCAAAAGCAAAAAGGTTAGCAAAGTAATAAAGGTTCATTTATGAAATGAATTTTACGATTAGATATTTGAATATAAAGTTTGATAAAAGTATCAAGATCTATGACTTAAGATAAATATTAATGAAGCTTGTATAGACAAGAAAATCATTAATTGCTTAGTGGATTTTTCTCATGTTTTATGTTGATGATATTTTACTCATTACGAATGATGTAAAATGTCTATCTAACATTAAAAATTGACTAAGTAACCAATTTCAAATGAGTGATTTGGAATGACTCGGTATATTTTACATGTTCAAAATGGAGATTTTAAGGACAAAATGTTAACTTTGTCTCAAACATCTTATATTAATAAAATTGTTGTTAAATATTTAATATTTATATCTAAGGAAGAGTATCCTAAGACACCTTAAGTTTTGAGAGCATATGATTAATTATCTAATCTTTGTGGGAGGCAATTAATACACGAGACTTAACATTTCATATATAGTTGGTTAGCATATATTAGTTAAATGAATGGTATGATCATTTAGTAGAAAATTAAAACTTTCTCCAATTATATATAGATAAAGAGACATTTTTTGTATGGAGTAAAATATTGATCTCTACAATGTCCACTGGGGTATACAAAGATTTCGAAAATCTATGTTAAGATAAATTTTACCCTAGGTGGTGGAGTATGGTATACAAAGTTAAATTGCTTGCTTATGAAGCAATAAAAGGACTTGTAGTTCCTCAAAGATCTGAAAGATGTTCGAGATATGATTTAGTCTATCCTCTTTATTATGATAATACTGGCGCAAAGACTAATATTAAGAAAATTAGAAAATACCAATGTATATGGAATCATATCGAGAGAGAAAAAGCATCATGGTAGTGACCAAGATGGGTTTTAATGGCAGTCGTTTGGAACTATATAAAAAAACTCTTCAGGCTAAAGTGTTTGAGGATCACCTAGAATGTCTAGGATTATGAGACATGTCTCATCTTTGCTAAGACAAGTGGGAGACCATGTTGGGCATAGAGTATGTCATACGATACATGTCTCTCCGGCTTTAGTGCAAGTGGTAAATTGTTGGGATTTTTGCCCTAAAGCCTCATAATTAATGATTTATTTAATAATTAATAATAATTTTGATTATTTTATTTACAATATAATATTATACATTATATGAAAAATTCAAGTTTATTATTGTAATCTTGAACAGTATGTGGTTGACATACGGAAAGATCTTGTTCAAGAAATAAATTAAAGGGTCATAATATATGGATAAGGTTGGGTGCCTTATCCTGGTAACACTATTGATACAACACACTTTGTAATAGTTACAAATGATTTGATCTAAATCGTGTGAGTGGGAGTATCTTATACAATGAGTTGTATAAGACTGGACCACGAAATATTTAATCTCTATTTATAAATCTATTAATTGAGAAGAATAATATTTCATCAAGATGATCATATGTGACTCGATCTTAATCTTGAGTGAGTTATGAACTTCTACTTGTGTGAACATGTCTTTTGATTTGCATGGGTGAGAGTGGCTTTTGTAGCCCAATAAGCATACCATTTTGGGAACTTGACCAAATAGGGAGCTAGGAACATAATCTTATAATATGGAATTTACTCCTTCTCATATAGTGTAAGTAGATGAGTAGTTCCGTTAAGTTTTGATTTTGAGACTTGAACAATGGGGCCTCACTCTCTTACTGACTCGAGAGGAACTTAGTTTATGGTTGGATCATAAACAAATTGTTCATTAGAGGATCAATGGTACTTAAGGTGCAAGATGTCATTTCAGGGGTAAAACAGACTTTTGACCCAACTGTAATTGCGAACAACTCGTGAAGGATCAAGTTGCATGTAGTGATTATATCCATGGACACAACTTGTCCTACAGTGTATAAAAGTGCAACCCTAGGTCTATAGTGGAATGATCCTAGAGTTAATGAATGAAAAGTGATTAATTAAAAAGTTTACTTAATTAATTTTTCATCATTGGAGTTTATAATATGTAGATCCATAAGGTCCCCTTGCTAGCTCATAGTAACACTAAAAGATTAATTTAGTTGAAAAAAATTTGAAATGTTCAAATCAATATTTAATTTGAAGTGTTCAAATTAATATTTAATATATTAGATATATTAAATATAAAAGAGGAAAATATATTTATTGCATTTGATACATTAAATATTAAAATAATGAATGTATATTAAATACATGAAAGAAAATATATTTATAAGATTTAAAGAAGATTCAAATAAAGAAACAAATATGGTATGAGAATTTAAAAGATTCAAATAAGATTCAAATAGATTAAACATATGTATTTTAATATATTAGATATTTAAATATATATTATTTAATTATGGCAACGATTTTCCGCATATCTCTATAAATAGGACCTTTGGGTTAAGCCATTATAACACAGATCTCCTCAATAGAGAATTAGAGAATTCTCCTTAGACTTTTTCCTCTCCAATCTCTTATGGATTTTCTTTTAAGAGGCTCCCACAAACCTTGATCATGGGTTCAAGTCATAATCAGGGAGACTTTGTATAGGAGATAAAGAGCCGCCTAAAATATCTCCATATTATCTCAAAGGTATGTTTTACTTAGCCTAAAATTGTATTTTAGTTTAATTCTAAATAAACCAAATGCGATCCAATGCTTCCGCTACAGGTTTCATTTGATTATTCCCTTCATCAGTGTCAATCATTCTGATTCCCTTTTGCTAAGTGTCTTGGATTTGAATCCATCATCCGACCATTCACAATTATTTCTAGCGATTCTGTCTAAATTTTCATAAGCTACATTAAAGGTCTTAGACATTAGCGCGCCATTTGCATAAGCATCCACCACATTTTGGGAGGCTCTATTCAAACTCCCATTGAATGTTTCTAGTTGCATGTAACTTGGTAGTCCATTATGTGTGAACTTCCAGAGCAACTTCTTTAATCTCTCCCATGTGTCACTGAGTAATTCATTTTCTCCTTGCTCCTAAGTGACTATCTCTTTTTTCTACTATGCGTTGATTGTGGGTGGAAAATACTTCAATAAAAATTATTCCGCTAGCTCGTCCCACATATGTATCGATCCAACAAGTAATGAATTCAAGCAATCCTTTGCCTCATCTCTTAGTGAATAAGGAAATAGTATCAAACGCAATCATTCCTTTGCTACCGCTAATATATTGAACTTTTCACAAGTCTCTAGGAAGCTCTTTAAATGTGAGTGAGCGTCTTCTCGTAGATCTCCTTGAAATTATCCAGCAGTGGTAATCATCTGGAAAATTACTGATTTAAGCTCGAAACACGGTGCAGTGATTGGTAAAGTTACTATACTAGGACTCAAATCAATGAAGGTAGGTGTTGTATATTCTCTAATGGCTTGATTACAATCAACAGCAATGTGGATAGGGTTATTAATTGCCACAGAGTTAGGTCGATGTTGTACTTGAGGTCGATTTTCTCCTCCCTATGGTTGATCACAAGCTTCGATTTGTAGGTCTACCATGTTATCGTCACGATCTTTGCGTTGGTTAGCTCTCCTTGTTTAGTGGAAGATTTGTTCAAGCTTTGGGTTAAGGTTGAACTCAAGCTCTTCTTTTTCACTCATACACTTAGGTCACGTGCACAAGCTTACAGCATAACTGGTTCACCAAAAATTGAAGGTCTTGTGTTCACAATTTGTAAAGTCAAATGTGTGTAAAAGAATCAAAATCCCTAGCAGCAGTGCCAAAAACTTACTTGATTTCGTTAGTGGGGTGTTATGAAAAGGTGAAAAATATGTGCAAATGTTTGAGCAGGCACTGATAATAATGTCAATATGAACTAATCTATCATGAAAACGTATAAACACATAATTGTCAACCCTGAGCTTAGCACAAGTGTACACTCAACCCAAGCAAGCAATACTTGGAAGTATTCCCAGGTAGAATCTACAGGGAAAATGAAGCTTTTACACCTTTTCTTTACAGATTGTTCTCGCAGAGATGGTAACTAATGAATAAATAATGCCAAGATATAACAAAATAAAGTAACAAATGCAAGAAGGAAAGTACAAGAATTGTAATGCAAGGGTGATAAACTTGATAAGATGCGATGAACAACAACTAGAAACAAGATTATAACAGTGATATAAAACACAGGGTTCTGCTAAAGATTCCTCTATTATAATATTCAGATTTGGATGTCATACATGTTTTTTCTCTCAACTAAGCATGGGTTCCTACTTATCCTAGCACTTTCAAGAAGGATGTTAACTACACTGTGTCATAATATGTCTATACTTAACACGGTTGTTTTTCTCTTGACCTATTAACTTTTAGAATTGTTTTATTTCTAACACTTCCTAGTGAGATACACTCTTTCTTTTCTTGGATGTTCCACACATTCTCACCCTCTTGGTGTTTAAATGTGCTACTACCTCACTTCGGATGGCCAAACGAAAAGAGATAATGGAAGAATAACAATAACTAAGAAAAAGTTGAGAAATAAACATGTATTCCACTTTGAGATAAAAAGTTACATACTAGATTCCTCCATGAGCCAACACTTAAGCAATTTAGCTATTCATACGTGTAAAGTAAAGGGAAAACATTGTAGAAGAAATGAACTTCATATGCATTAATTCAAGAAGGGATTAAAGAGATACAACGTTCACTTGCTACAAGGAAAATACAAAAGAAAAAAAGAAATAGGAACACTGTGGCATCGACGGACAAGGGAATGATGGCACACCTGCAACTCTTCGTCTTCTCCAGAAAACAACAATGGTCACGGCAACAACCAACTACTACTCTAGCTTGTTCTAAACTTAGGCTAAAAAAGAAAGGAAAAAAAAACTTGGAAGAAAGATGACAGAAAGAAGATATGCAAAAGGAAGCTCTCCAAAATGCCTTGAATCCCCTTTATTTATACAAGATTTTAGCCATCGAAATTTTGCCACGCGTGGACTACTATTCAAATGCCATTCTATTTGTCATGGTAAGTATGTATGCACTACACAATTAGCTAATAGACAGCTAAATAACTCCATGTGTGCGGTATCTTTGCGCTGGAATCTTGCTAAAATACATTGCGTTGATCATTCTTCAGTGCCTACTGTAATGCTTCTAGGGCTCCTCAAAGAAGCTTGCGCTAGTTTTTCTCTAGTTTTCTTCTTTCATTTGCTTCCAATGCACCCTACAAATTTTGGATATTAGAGCCTTTCAACACGATAAAGAGGAATTCCTACTTAAACTTTATAAATATTAACGCATACATCTTAGGACTAAAACTTGCTAAAAGATTGTGAAAATGCTGGTTAAATACATATTTTTTGTTTCTCAGAGCAATTATAATTTAGATTAAGGCCCTAAATAACTTGTATTCTACTAGTTATAAATTACACAACAAATCATAACAACATATTCCCAAAGATAATAAGGATAAATATTTGTAATGCACCCCCCCCCCCCCCCCAACTTAAGGTTGGTCAATGCCCCGATTGACCAAACTATAATAAGGGGTGAGGGGATTGGCTTACAAAACATCTAAGCTAGACTCTCCTAAGGGAAATAAGTGTATAAACTTAGGTGAGTTTTAGGCTTGGATGTTTTACAAAGAAAGAGAAGCATGAAGTTGTTTGTATAAGAAGCATTCAAGTAGTGTTGTTAAGCATTTAATGAATAGAGCACATTCCAAGTTTCATCATTGAGGTTATTTTAACAAAAAGTCTTAAAGAAACATTGCAAGAACTATGTTGATCGTTAAAATTTTACTTTGTTAGCAAGAAGGGAGTCTAAACAAAATCATTAAATTCAATTGCATTCTATGTCATTTTTAGTCAAAATCCTTAAAACTAACTAACTAAATAGCAAACAACTAAAGCCAAAAAACTAAAACAAAACAAACAAAGCACAACAACTATTCAAAAATTGCAAAGATGATTTTAGAAAGAAACTCTCCTATGCTGAGGAAGTGTCGTCACTGAGTTCCAAGCTCTTGGGGCTTTGCGATGAATGTCTTGGAAGTCTGGGAATGTTTGGCCCTTTCCTTTTGTGAGGATGGAGAATGTTGGCTTTATTGCTTTATCTCATTTCTTGGCATACTCCCAAAATGCCATGTTCTGTTCCTTTATGATGGCTAGTCCATCTTGACCGGAAGGGCTAAAAGGAAATTGTGAATAAGATGCAGTAGCAATTCCTGGTTGGGCAGTGGTCCTGCGGTAGTGATTGACCTTTCTCATATTATGTATCATCAAGCTCCTTATTCCTACTGCATTCATGGGCTTTGTCTCTAGTGATGCTCCTATGACAGGGATATTTTCTTGTTGGCATAGCTTAGGGATCGGGAAGGGAAGAACAACTTCCTTGCCTTATTCTTTCCACAGGCCACCAGCTCATCCCATATGATTCTTCCTACATTCAGCTATAATCCTTTATAAATATTGTACAACAACATTACCCTCTACAATGAAATGGAAGAATCATGCATGGTGGTGATAAGTCTATTCATAATGAAGTTGAGCCACACAGAGGCTCATCTTGTAAATCCCCTGCCATCAAGTACTTTTTCCATACAAGGCAACTAGCCATCTGATTCCCTTTCTGGCTAGCATTCTCAGAGCCTCATCCAACTGTTGGTTAGTTGGGTTATCTATAGCCTCATTCCCCTTTGGATTTCTGATGGAGTTGAGGTTGTAGATTCTATTTATATCCCTAGTTGAGTAATGAACTCTTTGACTTTGAAGGACTATTTCATTCCTCTTTTCACTCCCATGTTTGCATAAAAATCCAGAACTAGTGGGACGCTCGCAGGTCTGGGATGTGAACAGAGTTTCTGCCATTTGTGTTGCTTGATTACCCTGGCAATAAATTGTGGGAGTGACCTTACTTGAATAGAGAATCCACGTTCTCCTTTCAAATCCATTTTCTCAAAACTCAATCTCCTAGCCTAAGCATCCACTGTTATATCCTCTTTTTCTTCTTCATCTTCTATAATTTGCCTTTTTGCCTTCTTCTGTTGGCTTGACCCTTCCTTTGTTGTTGATTTTTCTATTCTTCTCTTCCTCTTTGTGGAAGTTAGTTGCCACTCTATAGAGCTAACCTCTTGCATGCTTTCCTTACCACTATGAGCCTCTTTTTCAGCATCATGAGGCTCCTGCATTTGTTCATTCTCCACCTTATTCTCTATCTCAGATGATGGTGTGCAATCATGTGAAACTCCTTTAGTCTCGTATTTAAATAGGTCATCCAAGTTGTCTTCATGGCTAAACTCTTTTTGGGTGTGTGGCTTGGTGTGCAAGTCATTCATTCCATCTTCTTTACTTTGTTTTTCAGCAGCATTTTCAGTTGTAGCTTCCTTCTCAGCACCTTGAGTTGGTGTTTGTCTTTAGTTGGTGCTTGTCTTTCCTCTTCTTCTCAACTCCATTATTCTCTTTCATTTTCTTATTTTCTTGTTTTCTCCTTCTAAAAGCTTGAATACAAAGTCGAAGTACCCCACTACTGTCAATATGTTTTTCAAGCATTGTTTGAGACCACCTTGATGGCCTAGTTTTTCCCTTGGTCGAATGTTGAGCATAGAAGCTTGTTGCCAATTGTGCATCATGGTCAGTAACAACCCTCACACAATCATCAACTTCTGAATCCAGGCTTTATTGTTCTAATTGGTGCTTTGGGTTAAGGGGTGGTATCACTCCCCTTTTATTCTTCCTTCTATCTTCTCCCATTTTCCTCATTAACATCCCTCACCCTTAACCCTATTTTCTTTCCTAGAACCCTTGGTTCTTGGTTTTACCAAATGTAGCTATTAAACCATTCTAAGCGTCTATGTGAATCTTGCGAAGTAAAGGTGATGTGAGAAAAATGATGTTGAAATGATGTAATGAGATAATGTTCACACAGATTCTTGTAAAGCCACCTAGATCACTGACCCAAGTATAAGTCAATGTCCTAGAAAGTAGTACCTAGTTACAGGGTCGATCCCACAGAGAAATTTGTCTACTAAAGATTCACACAAAATAAATTGCAACTACTCTAGATATGTTGACTTGTAACCAAGACGTTCAAAAAAATAGTCAAGGCTTTGAATGAAAACAAAATAGTTTTGTGAAAGTAAATAACATTAAGGCGATAAACGAATAAATCGATAAGAGATGAATTCAAGACTTAGCTTTCAGTAGCCTAATGCTACACCTACTTTAATGTGTCACATATAGAAAAAGGAGGCATATAAATGAATTTAAGCAGGGAGACGAATGTGTGTTTCCCTTTCAGTGCAATGTCATGCAAACAATCCTAATTGTATGCCTACGTGCAAAGATTGTTCAATAAAAGTCACCACCCCCTTTTTAGCTTGCAAGTAGTTGAGTTATCCCTAAAACAACCTAGTGAAATAAAGTTCACTTTCGCTCTTCTTGAGTTTTTCCACAAACCTTGACCCTTTCAGTCTTTAAAGCATGCTACTATTTGTTATCCGTTGGCCAAATGGACTTAAGCACCTTAAACAAAGCACCCTCAAGAAGAAAATTCATAAAATATGCTTCATAGAACAAATATGCTTAAGACATGAAAACAAATGCAACAAAAGGGGCCTCAGCCAAGTCTTAAGCAAGAGTTTAGCTCATGATAAAGTAAACGAGAATACAATTGGGAACGAAAACATAGTGAAATACAACTTGCAACAAACAAATGAAATAACAAGGCAGTCAAAAAAAAAGTTAAGATAATGGATGACGTGTTGAATTGAGCTCCTCCTTCTCTTGTTTTAGCTCTTCAATGGCATTCTATCACATTAGCAATTGGGAACCTCGAGAGGTTGAAGAAGAAGATGGAGAATAGAGAGCAACAACAGAGAACCAACTTAACATATTCTCTCTCCCCTCCCCCTCCCCCCCCCCCCCCTTCTCCCTAAAAAAAAAACTCTCCATTTCCTTTCACATACAAAAGCCATTGAATATCGGTCAAGACTTGGTTGAGCACCACTGCGTCAGAAGATGTTATTTTTGTGCATGTACGATTTCCTGATATTCCTGTCGTCCTTAACTCAAATTATACGAACATGTCGCTCCACTACGATTGTAAGACAAGGAGCGTTAGACATCGCTTTTGCATGGATTTTCCCTCTTTCTTTTTTGATGCATCCAACCTTTGGCGCGCAGAGTTTGAATTCATCTGCACAAACACTTGTTAAAAATGGTGCATTGACAAAGGAATTGATGATTGGCAAGTAGTTCATAGTGTTAAACATGAAATCTATCCATCGCACACACTTATACATTTATTGCTCAGTTTTCTCTATTTTATGCTTTTTTTTCACCGCATTAGGACCAATAAAACCGAAATTAAGGCACCAAAATAACTTGTATTCACAAGTTATCAACGCTCTTTGATGAGACATAAAAAATCCCTATTATTTCATGGCTAAATTATGCTTGTTCTGTTGATTTTATGAGTATATTGTGTATTTTGTAGGTAATTTGAGTTCAATGCACATTTTTTTGTAGGTAATTTGAGTTCAATCCACACCCCCGTTTACTACTTTGAGACTTTTTTAGTCTATTTTAGATAGATTTTGGTTTGTAATATGAGCTTGGCATCCATTTCGACGACTTTCGACTCGAGGAAAACACCAATTTGGGTTACTATTGAGATTTGGATTGAAACATTGTGAGATATTTTGAATTAAATTAGTGTTAATTCAATAGTTTATTGGCTTCTTAATTCTTATCCACAACACTTAAGCATGCTTGTGTGATTAATCTGACAAATTGATTGTACTCATTATGTTTATAGCTATGCACTTCTATTTGTAGGGCTCCTTGGATTCGTGGTTAATTGGAGTAGAATTAAGCTGATAATCATGTTAGTAATTATGTACAATTAGCTTAATTCGCTTCACACATGGTAGGCCTTTGAATTGATTAGCACATTTTAGTTAATTTCAATCGGCCAATCAATTTTAATTGAATTGTTTTAACTTATCCCAATGGCTTAATGCGTCTAATTAGATTTAAATCAATTTGGGCATTGGTTAAATTGATTTAGTTAAAGGAGGCTTCCACAGGATTCCAGGAAGTTAGTTGAGCTTTAAATTATGGAATTAGCTTACCTTTAAAAAAAATCTATGATCAATGTTTCAATCAAACATCTCGACAAACCTTGAATTTGTATAGGTACGATTACTTGTCCCTTCAATTTAATTCTCTTTTTTTATGCACTTAATTTTTGTTAGCCTACTTTTTTTACACTATTCATAATTAATTCCAAAATCCCCCCGCCCTCAAGGTTCCATTCGATAACTTGACCGTCAAGAATAAATAATCATGATTCCCTGTGTTCGACACAGCCACTATTTACTGCAAATTGTGATTGGTAATAAATTTATTTGACAGTATACCTCAACAACTTACTCAGTCAAATTGGCGTCATTTCTAGAGAAGTGACGAATTATTTCTTCTCGATTGTTTGGGTTCCTAACTCTTTTGATTAGCTTTGGTTTGTATAACTTGTTCTTCGTAGGCGTTCCAACTGATTTATTTTTAGGAATTTACGAAGAAGAAGTGGTGCTTTAGTGCGAAAGCAAAAGCATAAGAACAACGAGCTAAACGCATAAATCAATTTCAGCCTCGGTGGGGCATCCCGAGTAAATACAATGGCTGAGCACACTATTAAAGATATGATGGCCCTCGATCTGGATCGGCAACCACTTTGCATTTTTTATCCTTGCACTAAATGCAATTTTGAACTAAAAGTTGGTTTGGTTAATTTACTACTTGTTTTTCAAGTCATTGTAGGTGATGATCCCCACAAGCACTTGAAGGATTTCCATTTGGTCTATGTGGGAATGAAGCCCAGTAATATCACTAATGAGCAGATCAACTTAAGGGCATTCCCATTTACTTTGAAGGACCAAGCTCGAGATTAGCTACTTAGTCTCTCTCTAGGCTCCATTCTCACTTGGAACGAGATGAAAAGTGTATTCTTGGAGAGGTATTCCCCTGCTTCTAAGGTGATCAAGATCATAAAAGAGATATACAATATCACGCAGAGAGATGAGTAGAACTTGCATGATTATTAGGATCATTAAGGGCGTCTTTGCACAAGTTTCCCTAACCACCAAATTTTTGAGCAAATGCTTATCCAGCTCTTATACGAGGGCTTACTCTCAGCTTGTAGAAGTCTTATTGATATAGCCAGTGGAGGATCACAACTCAAGAACACATGCACAAGTTTGGGCATGCTAAGAGTAAGGATAAGGAAGTAAGTGAGCTCAAATCCCATTTAACTAATTATACCTTCCTGGTGTAGGGATTCATTGATGTGCAATATCAAATGGCAAGCATGATAGATGCCATGGAACAAAAAGTACCGGTGGATTCACAAACATCGAGCCCATGTATGTCTTTAGAACATATGGTAAGAAACTTAACTACTAATATGCTATGCATTAATGGAATCTCGAGCTTCAGAAGTCGACTGCCCAATTCAAAGAGAAAACTCGTGTTGGAATGCAGGAGCTAAAAAGTGAGATGACCCAAATTGTCAGTACCGTTAGTAGACTGAAGGCTCGGAATTCAAAGAAACCACCCAAGGTAAGTTTGAAAGAGGATATGAATGTGGTAACGTTAAGAAGTAGCAAACAAGTTATCTCAAGAGCTCTGCCTCCACTCTGAGCACCCAATGATTCCATGGGACCTAATGGGATAAATTTTTCAAAGTCACGAGCTTCATCACCTATGAAGGGGGTAGTTTTCAATCCTTCGTTAAACTTGAGTAGTTATGTGCCTAAAACTCCTTTTCCTTGCAGGTTAGAGAGACCCAAGGAGAGCACTCAAGGTAAGGAAAATAATGTTTTGGACATTTTCAAGAGGGTCGAGATTAACATACCACTTTTGGAAGCAATCAAGGAAGTCCCTAGGTATGCTAAATTTCTGAAGGATTTGTGTACAAATAGGGGAAAGTGAAAAGATAGGAAGCGTGTCCAGGTAAGTAAGAATGTATCAGCTGTTATTCATAGAAGCATACCAGAAAAATGTAAGGACCCTATGTTTAGGAGCATGCTATGTTAGATTTAGGAGCATCCATAAATGTCATGCCTTATTCTGTCTATCAGGAGTTTAAGTTGAATGATTTACATGATACTGGTGTCATTATTCAGTTGGTTGATAGGTCTTTTATACACCCCTTAGGCATAGTACAAGATGTCTTAGTCCAGGTAAATGACTTGATTTTTCCTACTAATTTCTAGGTGCTGGATATGAGTGAAGGTTCTCCCTCTTGTTCTGCTTCTACCTCTATTATGTTAGGGAGACCTTTTATGAAAATGGCTATGACTAGAATTGATGTAGATAACGGTATTCTTACTATTGAGTTTGTTAATGATCTTGCAAGGTTTAATATTCTTGATGCTATGAAGTACCCCAATGAAGTTGTGTGTGTGAAGTAGATGTGGTTGATACGTTGGTGCAAGAGACAATCAATTATATATAATTTGTAAATGTAGCTTGACCAATCTCATAAAGACAATCAATTTATTGTTATAATATTTGTAAATTTTTAATTGACTAAATATACAAAATAGTTTGTAACAATTTTTTAGGAAATTTCAATTTGGTCCCGAACTTTTGAAATATTCAATTTTATCATTAATGTAATAAAAAATTTTAATCATGGTCTTTCCATAAAAAAATGAAAGAGTTTATCAACAAAAAGTTAGATGTATTTGAACACATATATACATATTATAAACATGTCACTCAAATACCACTTGACACATAAAATAAACTATGTCCATGAGCCAAATCTGACTTATAAATTTTAGGTTAAATTATAGAAAATACCCCTCAATTATGAGTTGTGCTTCAATAAAATTAATTCAAAGGCGGTGTGATTACTAATGGCCAGAGAAGGTAATTTTCTTTTGCGCCGTTTTTGAACCTCCAACGAAGACCGATGATCGGCCGGTGAGTGTGAATTTAGGTGTGCAAGTCCCTTGCTTGTTGGCAAACATTGAAGGAATGTTCGGGCGGTGACTAAATCAGTGATAACCGAATCCACAGCCGGCGACTGAAACACTCAAGTGCTGCTGGCAATCATACTCCAGGTGGAGACTTGTTGAAGCAGAAGCCCATGGTCAACTTCTTCGTCTGCATTCAACCTTCCAGTTTTTGATGGAGTTCGCACACGTATTAATGTGCTTTCAACTGGATTTATAAACATTGTTGAGTTGTCGGCGTTGAAATTACAGGAGATGAAGGCGTGTTAAGTGCTGCTGCCTGTAAGAGTTTTCAAACGAAAGCCAATGGTAATATTTAGATTGTTAATATTTTAATTTTGAGCAGGACTCAGTTGAAATGGATAAGGAGACTGAGTTAGGTGAGTTTCCTATATCCCCTATATCAAGATCTATTTGCTTTAACGTTGAGACTTCTGCTGATAGAGAGCATAAGATTAATAAATTACTTCCTTTTGTTGTGCAGGCACCCCAATTGTAGTTGAAGGCTCTTCCTAACCACCTCAAGTGTGCATACTTGGGAAATCAGGAGACATTACCAATCATCATCTCCAAGCATCTTACACTAGAATAAGAGGAAAGGTTGGTGAGTGTATTGAAATAGCACAAGCGGGCTATGGCATGGACGCTTGCACGCATCCTAAGAACTAGCCCAGATTTGTGCATGCACATGATTCTATTGGAGGAACGAGAAAAATTGTCAAGAGAGCCCTAGGGACGCCTTAATCCTGCTATGCAAGAGGTAGTGATGAAAGAAATTTACAAGCTTCGTGATGCAGGTATCATCTATGCCATATCTTACAATAAATGGGTCAGTCCAATTCATGTGGTCCCTAAAAAGATTGGTTTAACTATTGTTAAAAATTAAAATAATGAATTGGTGTACATGAGAGTGCAAAATGGTTAGTGAATGTGCATAAATTATAGGAAGCTTAATTCAGTCACTAGGAAAGATCATTTTCCCATCCTGTTCATTGATCAAATAGTTGAGCGTCTTGTAGGGAAACCTTTTTGTTTGCTTCTTGGATGGATTTTTAGGTTTCTATCAAATATCTATACCATAGGAGGATCAAAAGAAGACTACATTTACCTATTCATACGGTACATTCTCTTTTCAAAGGATGCCTTTCAGAATGTGCAATGCCCAAGGTACGTTTCAACGATGCATGATAAGTATATTTTCTTAGTTCATTGAGAATTGCATCAAAGTATTTATAGACGATTTCACGGTCTATGGTAGTTCCTTTCATGAGTGTTTGTCAAATTTAGCCAGTCGTGAAAAGAAGTATTGAGTGTAACTTAGTTCTAAAATTTGAAAAGTGTCATTTCATGGCTAATCCGGGCATAGTCTTAGGTCATGTGATCTTTGCTAGAGGAGTAGAGATCGATAAGGCTAAAGTCGATGTTGTGGCTAACCTTCCCTACCCTACAAATATTAGGGAAGTTTGTTCTTTTCTTGGCCATGCAGGTTTTTATCGTAGGTTCATTAAAGACTTCAGCAAAGTTGCTTTGGCAATGATGAACCTATTACAGAAGGACGTTCCGTTCAAAGTTGCTTTTCCAATGATGTAACTTAGTTCTAAATTTTGAAAAGTGTCATTTCATGGCTAATCAAGGCATAGTCTTAGGTCATGTGGTTTCTGCCAGAGGAGTAAAGATCGATAAAACTAAAGTTGATGTTGTGGCTAACCTTCCCTACCCTAAAAATGTTAGGGAAGTTTGTTATTTTCTTGGCCATGTAGTATTTTATCATAGGTCATTAAAGATTTTAGCAAAGTTGCTTTGTCAATGATGAACCTATTGCAGAAGGACGTTCTGTTCAAGTTCGGTGAGGAGTGCAAAAAGGCATTCGACTTCCTAAAGGCATTGTTGATCAATGAGCCTATCATCCACCCTCCCTGATGGGACCTACCCTTCGATATCATGTGCGATGCAAGTGATTTTCCTGTTGGAGTTGTCCTTGGCCAGAGGAGCCATGTCATCTACTATGCATCAAGAAGCCCTAACCCTGCATAGTGCTATTATACTACTACAGAGAAAGAGCTTTTAGACGTGGTGTTCACTTTAGATAAGTTTCAATCATACATCCTTCGATCTGAAGTAACTGCATTTTCTAATCATGCAGCTCTTAAGTACCTTTTAACAAAGAAAGAGTCAAAGCCTCGACTACTGAGGTGGATTTTACTTCTCCAGAAGTTCAACCTCAAAATAAAGGACCGTAGAGGATCAGAAAACTTAGTGGCAAACCATTTGAGTCGATTGGTAAGGGAAGAAGACAAGGTACCATTAAATGATGAATTTCCTTACAAATGCTTATTTCAAATACAAGGTATGATTCCCTAGTATGCAAACATAGTAAATTATCTTGTTACAGGGAGATTGCCTCATAATTTAAGTAGGTTCATGAGAGATAAGATTAAATTCGAGTCTAGGAATTATGCATGGGATGCATCGTATTTATGGAGATTTTGCTATGATCAAGTTATAAGACGATGTGTGCCTGGTAGTGAGATTTGGTGTGTCTTAACTTTTTGACATGATTATGCATGTGGTGGGCATTTTGGGCCTAGGCGAACTGCTAGGAAAATACTTGATTTGGGTTTATATTGGGGGACTTTATTTAGGGATGCCAATTTCTTTTGTCAAGTGTGAGAAGTATCAGAGGGTTGGGAATATATCACGTCGACATGAAATTTCTCAAGTCCCTATTTTGAATTGTGAAATTTTTGATATGTGGGACATTGATTTTATGGGTCATCTACCTTCTTCTTGTGGAATTTGTTATATATTATTGGTCATGGACTATGTTTCTAAGTGGGAGGATGCAGAAGCCACTCATACTGACGATGTCTAAAATTGTTTGGAGTACCATGTGCCATTATCAGTTACTAGGGCACCCATTTCTACAACAAATCAGTGGAGACATTGATGAAAAGGTATGGAGTGCATCACAAAATTGCAACTGCCTATCACCCTAAACGAACAGGTAAGTAGAGATCGCTAGTCGAGAGGTTAAGTCCATCCTTGAGGAAATAGTCAATCGTAGTAGGAAGGATTTGAGCCTCTGACTGGATGAGTCACTGTGGGCTTATCACACTGCCTAAAATTGCAATTACAATTCACTTGCACAATTGTGATTGCAATTCTTTCCCTTTGCACACTTTTCTTGTATTTTCTCTTCATCCTTTATTTTTCATGTTCTTTGTCCTTAAACTAAAAAATGAAGCATTAAAAAGTTCACATACTTTCTCCCAAGGCATAAATAACTTTTGGAAATTTTAATTTGACTTTAGAGTTGAATAATCGAAGTCCCAAGTGAGTCCCTAGATAGAGTTGTTCTCTTAATGGCTAACTTAAATACCTCAGCCTAGATAGGATTCTCTTTAGACAGAGTTTTTCTTAATCACATATTTTATTCAAATTGGAATTCTAGCAATTGAGTTCCCCTCCCTTTTATACTATGTATACATAACCTGGTGTCTCTCAGTCAATCTCAATCTGGAAGACTGAGCATTTGTTCCTACTTAGGCCTTCTCCCCAATAAGGCTTCACTCTTTGACCATTGACTTTGAAAATGTCCCCCTTATCAACTTGTAAATCCACAACTCCATTTTGACAACCTTTGTAATTACAAAGGGTCCTAACCATCTAGATTTTAGCTTTGCAAGGAAAAGTTTCAATCTCAAGTACAACAATAGCACTTATTGTCCTTCTCTTAAGTCTTTTTCTTGAATTCTTTTATCGTGTCATTTCTTCATCTTCTCTTTATAGTGCTTAGCATTTTCATAAGAGGAATACCTAAGCTCTTCAAGCTCATTTAGTTGAAGCTTCCTTTTGACCCCTGCCTAATCTATATCCATATTTAGTCTTTTGATTGCCCAGTATACCTTGTGTTTTAATTCCAATGGTAGATGACATGCTTTTTCAAAGATGGTCTTGTATGGGGACATTACTAGTGGGGCTTTGAATGCAATCTTGTGGGCTCATAATGCCTCATCCAATCATAGAAAGGGACCAATGTTTTCTCTATGAATGTTTTCATCTCCCTACTGACAATTCTACTTGTTCATTTGTTTGTGGGTGATATGTAGTTCCAATTTTGTGCTTCACATTATACTTAGTGTCTTGTCATCGCTAGGTTTTTTGATGCCAAACATGAAAAGTAGTGTAGGGGTTTAATGTTTGTGTTTTGGTTCACCATTTCTTTGCATTAGTTGTTAGCCGAGAAGGTGGTTCGAATGTTTGTGACCCTGGTTGGAGTGGGGAGCTGAGAATCAAATAATAAAGATAGAGGTGAGTGGAGGTGCCCAAAGAGGATGAAGGAGTTTGGGCAAGCCTACGACTAGTAATGATGCTGCAGGTTGGGGTAAATCATGCTTTGCAAGCCGTGGAAAGTTGTCATTTGATTGGGATAGGTGAGACAACTGTAACGACCCTAACAACTGGACAACCTAAATGAGGAAGCACGACTTAGTTACCCCGCTCATGCCCAAAATGTCGGCAGCATGACGACATAACTATAAGAAAACCAAACTTTACAAAGACCTGATAAGAATAAAAACACTTCTAAATTTTTAGAGTACGGACTCAAGTCCACCAAACTACGAATAATATGCTAAGCTCAACCAACAGACAAAAGAACCTAAGAACTTCTAACCAAATACATGAAAATGCAAAAAAATTAACCTTTATAGACGAATACACTACAAGAACTAAAATACGTAACTGAAAGCTAAATTTAGGAAAAGAAACTTTGGTGGAGTCTACATAGCCTCGTCAAGTCCTCGCCTCGTCACCCGCCTCGTGGTTGTGTGCCATCTGCAAAGACATAAACAAAGTAGCACGAGTGAGTATAAACATACTCAGTAAGCATGCCACTTAAGGGTCCAAGGATCAAAGCCATAAATAGGAGTTCAACCCTAAATCACAGGCTCCTGCTCAAATTTAAACTCAACAATCACTTCAGTTAGCTAAATGCCTACTCACTTTTTCCAAAGCTCACCCCTCTCTAGTTTTGCCTCGTGCTATATCTGCGAGTCATGTAACTTAGGACCTATGTAATGAAGGAAAGCTACCCTCACATCTATAATCTTGGGGGAAATCACCCCCTCTGACTAGTGCTACACAATGAAGGAAAGCAACCCTCATGCTCATCATAATGGGGTAATCGCCTCCTAATGTAGCATACTAAATGAAGGAAAGCAACCCTCATTCTCATCACAATGGGGGAATCGCCCCCTAAGTTAACACAACATCCTAGGAATACAAGCTTGCATGGGAAAAGGATAGGTGGCACTAACCTAACGAACTCTTGCTTAGTCACGACGCACTTAAATCATCAAGGGATATACCATCCAAGAGATCATAAACCTCATTCTTACCTCAACCATGAATCTTATGCATACCTGATAAAGAGCTTGTCGAAGGCTCTATCAAATATAATTATAATCAAACCTCTACAATTTGCAATAATAGTGGCTAGGGTCGGGGATTGGATTTCTTAGACTAATTAAATATTACAGTTACTAGTGCTCAATTTTATCTAGAGAACCAAAAATAGAGGAAAATCAAATTGAAACCTAAGATAACTATTTACAAGGTTGGAGACACTTAGAGGGAACTTTCTTGAAACAATGATTTAATTCTTTAAAACCAATTTGGTTATGTAGAAGAGATAATTTATATCAATAACAATTATAAGCCAAGAAATTACCCAATTATTAGTTTACTTTTCCAATCCCAACTAAACCTCATGCTTAGTGATAAATCAACATTCCAGTCTATTTTATAACTAAACATGGCATTAAGTAAACTTCTTTTGTTGACTTCTATTAGCAAAAACTTCATTCCCATACAAGAATTCACTAATAGTTATACATTTGAATCTAAATTCAAGTCCTACTTTCTCAAGTTAAAACCCACATTTATCAGAACTAAACGTTGGCCAAACGATTAAATAATACTCTCCAGAATGCATAAATAAATTCATGTAATATAAATATCTCTAAAAATAAACCAAACGAATGAAAACAAACCAAGTTCAAGTCAAGAGTCAGTTTCTCAAAATTCACCAATTACAACTTAAAACTCAAGTAAACATCTAAAAATAAATAAGGAAGAAGGGAAAAACTCTCTGACGCATGCCACACTCGTTCATGTCTTGATATGTCGCGATCTTAAGGATTGAATGCCTTCCTTGGCTCCCAAAAGTTCTCCCTTAATCCCAACTATGAGGTAGAAATCGAATTCAGATCGGTTCCTCTACAAATGGCCTCCTCCAATTTGCAGCCAAAATTTTCTTTTTAGAATATCGTCACATCGTTGAGATGCTAGGGATAGTGTTTAGACGTTGTGGCCTAATTCACAAGGTAAAGAATGAAAATCGAGGTAGCGTTGAGATGCTATATACAACATCTCAATGCTACGAACGAAAATTAGCCTGACACGCGTGTTTTGGGCGTTGAGTTGCCCAAAAGTGGCGTCTTAATGCCACTTCTACGGGAATTAAAGCTTCGATGTATACAGTTATAACATTGAGATTCTATAGACAGCGTCTCAATTCTATCCTCTTAGGTCCCATAGCTGCAACATTGTTTCTTCTTAATTCCAAAGCTCCGAAACACACCTTTACATTCCAAATACTCCCCTATCTTCCTTGAATGCTCAATTTCACCGTATTTTCTCGAATCCTACAAAATGAATGAATTAAGTGAATGAAAGTACACTTCAAAGCCATAAACTAGCAATAATATAAGCTTATAGATAGCACACTATTGTGTGCTATCAATAACTGTAAACATGAACTCAACACCCCACATGCTTAGGTAGACAAGGCTCAAATATAAGTTCATTCACCACCAATGCCCATACACATTCAAGCAAACATGCTACATCACCACTCTAGCAAACATGCTCCACATATAACTAAACTAAGAATGCCCTAAAAAAATTATTCTCATACATGGACTTAACAGGTTAGTCCAAATGGGCTATCTACATTTTAGGCCAGCATGAAAGCAATCAACTTCTCCTTCTTCCAAGAAGTTACGAACGGCATGACAATTAAATTCCACCTAAGTGACATAGGAACAACGAAAATTAATTTAGGCTTAAAATGAAGGTTCATAATGCCGAGTGAGGTTTAATTAATGAGACAGACATGAGATTTAATTAATTACACTTGAGATTAGGATGAGATCGACAGAGGATTCCTTGAATTTAGACTTCTAGGCCTAGTTAATTAAATGAGTTAATAATATCAATTGCCCAATTAGTTAATTGCAATATGCAATTAGTGAAATTAATTCCCTAAACGTCTTTAACCCTGTTTTTCTCAATCATTAGCTTTTCTTGCATGTTTTTTTTTTTTTTTTGGTTTTAATCACTTGCTACTCGCTTTATTTCTCTAAACATAATCAATTGCAATTATTTTTGGTATGCAACCATCCATAAAAATTCCCTATGGATACGATATATGGTATACTCATACCACTTTATTACTTGGGCCCATGGACTTGCGGTAACGCATAGCTGTACTAGCATCAAGTGTTGGCCACAAGTATCCGCTCTATAGTACTTTTGCAGTCGTTTTACTCCCCACGAAGTGTCCTCCACAAGGAGTTGTGTGACATGCTTCTAACTCTTTCATCATATCTACTTTTGCCACACACCTTCCTCATATTTGATATTTTTCTATTTTGTAAAGATAAGGCTCATCCCATTGGTAGTATCTTATGTCATGAAAGAATTTTTTCAACTGGTGTGGAGTTACATCCGAAGGAACTAATCCACTGACTAAATAATTTGCCATATATGCATACCATAGGGTTGCGTCGATCTCTACTGCCAATAATTTTTCATATGCAAAGACATCTTTAATTTCTTTATTTTCTTCGCTTTGAGCTTCTTGTCCTAACTTACATGTGATCAACAACTTGATTCTCAATTCCTTTTCTATCTTTAATTTCTAAGTCAAATTCCTGACGAAGTATGATCCATATGATTAATCTAGGCTTTACGTTCTTTTTCGATAAAAGATATTTCAGAGCAGAGTGATCTATGTGAACGATTACTTTCATTCCAACCAAGTAAGACCTAAATTTATTAAGGGAAAAAACCACTACGAGAAGCTCTTTTTCTGTTGTAGTGTAGTTGACTTATGCCTCATTCATGGTCTTGCAAGCATAATAAACTGGATGTATTAACTTGTTCATTTTTTGTGTCACCATTGCCCCTACTGCAAAATCGCTTACATCGCACATAAGCTCGAATGGTTTGGTCTCATCCGGTTGTATCATAATGGACACTGAGCTTATTGCTTCTTTGAGTCTTTCAAAGGCTTTCAAGAAATCTTGGTCGAACATAAATTGTCTATCATTTTCCAACATCTGCACAAGGGTTTTGATATTTGTGAAAAGTCTTTGATGAATCGTTTGTAGAATCCTGCATGGCCTAAGAAACTACGAATCTCTTTAACTACTATTGATGGAGGCAATTTAGAAATTCATTCCATCTTAGCTTTATTGACTTCGATGCTCTTCTTTGAGAATGATGCCCTAGTACTATTCCTTCATGTACCATGAAATGACACATTTCCCAATTGAGTACTAGGTTAATCTATTCACATTTTTGTAAGACATGTTTCAGATTCTCAAGGCAATGCTGGTATGTTTCCCAAAATATCGAGAAATGGTCCATAAAAATTTCAACTACTCTCTCTACCATGTTCGAAAGATTACCATCATGCATCTTTGGAAAGTTGTAGGTGTATTGCACAATCCAAATGGCCTCCTTCTGAATGCGAAGGTTCCATAAGGACATGTTAATGTTGTCTTATCCTAATCTTCTGGTGCAATTAGTATCTGGTTGTAACCGGAGTAACCATCCAAAAAATAATAATAGTCTTTTCTTGCAAGACAACCAAGCATTTGATCGATAAATGGTAGAGGAAAATGATCCTTCTTGGTTGCCTTATTCAACTTTCTATAATCTATACAGACTCTCCATCCTGTGATTATTCGTGTTGGAATTAGCTCATTCTTTTCATTGGTCATAACTGTCATTCCACCTTTTTTGAGTATGCATTGCACTGCACTAGACTCACTCACTTGTTATCTGCAATCAGATAGATTATACCTGCATCAATCCACTTAATGATCTCTTTTCTTAGTACCTGTTTCATCACTAGATTTAGCCTCCTTTGCCTTTCTACTGTGTTCTTTGCTCCTTCTTACAGATTGATCCTTTGAATGTTTGTGATTGTCCTGCCAATTGCCTTCTTGTGTGTTGTAAGAACCTGCAATAAAGAAGATTCATCTTTGTCAGTAAGTGTAGTTGATATGATTACTGGTAAAGTCTTATCCTTCCCAAGAAATATATATTTTAAGTGGGATGGCAGTGGCTTAAGCTCGAGGTGGTTTCACTATAGATGGTTGAATGGGTGTCATCTTGTCCTCGGTCGATCTCAAAGAGTTGCTTCTTCCTGGACATTCATAAATGTGGTTGCTTCCATTGTTACTCAATTTCTGATGACTCTTCCTCTTTAGAGTTTTCTTCTTTTTCTAGTTGCTCTTTCAACTTGTGCAATTGCAAAGATTCTGCAACCTTAATCCTTGAACACTTCTCCATATCTCCTAGGTACCTTAATGTGGTAAGTACGTTGAATGTGATTTGTTGATCATTCACCGACATTGTAAGTTCCTTTTTTGAACATCAATTAGATTTCTGCCAATGGCAAGGAATGCCCTTCCTTAAATGATTGGAACATCTCTAACAGCTTCACAGTCAAGGATAATGAAATCAACGGGAAAGACGATTTTGTCAATTTTCACAAATACATCCTCGATCTTACCTGTAGGTCGAGCTATTGAGATATCTACTAATTGTAGTGTTACTATTGTAGGCCTAGCTTAGCCAATTCCTAACTGTCTAAAAACTAACAGAGGTATTAAGTTGATCCTTGCTCCAAGATCATTGATAGGACTAAAAAAGTCCTATTTTATCTAGCTTAAATTCTGTTAGTTTGGAGGTTTTAATGAGATTAGTTAATAATTTTGTAGGAACTTGAGTCCAAGGCATGTTTTGGAGGCTTTTCATCAATTCGAGTTTAAAATGAGCTAATCTAGAAGCCGTTCGAGTGCCCGAGTGAAGTTGGAAGGCAAAATGATCGTAGATGCCTCTAGGAATGGTCTAGACACCGTCACGACGTTTGAAAAAATGCTTCAAGGTAGTAGTTGTAATTCATGCAGCGTCGAGACGCTGTAGCGTTGAAGTGACTCCCTAGTGACCTGGCGAGCCCCTATGATGCTTGGTAGCGTATGGACGCTACTGCGATATCATTAAAGTGTCTCTTTCCATTTTTTGGGCATTTTCTCCACTTCTAGACAACCGCCCCTCTGATTCTCTCCACCCTTTTACTGTTTTTAGATCCTCTTAGCTAATTTTAGTAGTTTTTGCTTAGATTATGGCCTCAAGAGTCAATCTCATGATGTCTGGCAAGAGGAAAATGTTAATTTATAGGTGATTTAGGCATCTATCATGTAACTTTATGAGAATCGAACTTCGATTATATATTGTACTATGTTTTTAGCACGTTTTCTTCTTGTTTCCATTATAGAATGTGAATGCATGTTGGAATTGACACCTCCTGCATGTTGGAACATTCAATGCTAGCTAGAACTTCGTTTACACTTTGTATCAATTTCTTGCGTGTTTAAGTAGCAAATAGGCCGCGTCGTGTGTGCATAGTAGGGAGCTTCCTCCCAGGATTTAGGAGCAAAACGACATTCTAGATTAATTTGACTTTATCCAATTAATTAGGTTATTCTAATCAATCCTCGAGCTTAAAGCAGCCGGTTTAAGGGGTATGGAATGCTATCATGCCCAGCCCTTAGAGTCAATTTAGAACTAAAATGATGCTAGGTTGAATTAGTCTCTAAAGGGATTAAGGCTTTAGGCGATTTTATCGTCAAGGTTGATTAGGGGCTACATTGAGTACAAAGCTTGTTTGTATGAATTCAATGATCAAAGGTACATGAGAAATGTCTGATGAACTCCCAAATTGGTGTGTTTGGTAATAATGTTAGTTTTTTCTTTTAATTCTCTCTTTTATTTATTTAATTTCACGTAATTTACAATTAAGCACAATCCCCCCCCCGTACCATGTTCTATGTGATAATGCAATTTTAGAAAATTAATAACTAAATTTTAGACTCCCTGTGGATCGACCTAACCATTAATACTACAAATATTAGTTGGTGTGGATTATAAATTTATTTGACAGGTCTGACAAGCTTCTTCAAATTGCGCCGTTGCTAGGGAGGCAATTTGGTTATTTTTCTTTCTTTCTTTGGATTTGTTTTTTTTTTTTGTCATTGTTTGACCACTCTCTTTTGCTCCATGCATGTAAACTCTCTCCTCGCACGAAGTTGGACTTCAGTTCTTTCCAAAATACGATAGAGGAGATGTGCCTAAGAATAGATGCATAAGAGAGTGATGGTGACTATAACTAATAATCCCATATCGACCTCAACAAAGAATCTCAAGTAGAAGAATCAGAAAAAGAAGAGGACATGGTCGAACATACACTGAAACAGCTAGCTGCCCCATATCTCAATCAACAACTATGCATGACTTACCCTGAAACGCAAGGTGAGTTTGAGCTTAAACCAAAAATAATACATTTGTTACCTATATTTTGTGGCAGTGCAAGTGAGAACCCACACAAACATTTGAATGAGTTTCATATTGTGTGATATGGGATGAAGCCCCACGACGTTATTGAAGAGTAGATCAACTTAAAGGCATTTCCTTTCTCACTTAAAGATCAAGCGAAGGATTGGCTTTACTACTTGCCTTCTAGTTCCATTACGACATGGAACGAGATGAAGAGTCTATTTCTAGAAAAATTCTTTTCTGCCTCACGAGCCATGAACCTACTGATAATTCTCATTTATGAGGATTATTTTACCCTAAACTAGGTTGTTCTTGTCATTTTTGTGTGTTTTGTTGAATAACGAGCAAGCTAAAAGTAGTGTTTATGAGATAAATTCATTAAATCTTGTCGAAGTTTTGAAAAGGAGAAAAGAAATGGAAAAGATAGTGGAATTTAATCTAATTTGTTGTTTTTGTGTAGAATTGGAGCATGTACGAAAATGCAATTGCATCCCACTTTCAAGATTTAATTGTATTTCCATGGGAGAACAAGATGGTGAATAAAGGAAAAAATGCAATTGCATTCCACTTTTAAAATGAAATTTCATTTTTTGGAATTCTCAAAAGTTGGGTGAATCACGGAAACCACCACGATTTGTGGAGATGACTCAATACTTAAGAGATTTTTCAGCCTGAACTCGTGCCCAAAAGTTGATCCATGGTTGAAGGAGAGCGAAGATGGAAACCCTAGGCCTTGATGCCTATAAAAATGGGGAAGAACAAAGCAAAAAGGATCTGGGTTTTCATTCTCGGACAGTAGCATTTAGTCCTCATTTTTCTATATTTCTTCCAACAGTTTGAGCTTCGTGGTGCTCTGTAATTTTCGAGTTTGATCCTCCTCAACGAAATTTTGAGGAGGTGAAGATCCAATTACCTTTGAAGTGTATATGGTTCGATCAAAGCAAGGAAACAACCGTCCAACATTATTCTTCAGCTCTATTTTTATTCATTTTTATTTCTATAGCTAGGTTCTATTTTAATCTCAATTTTGTAAGTTGTTGTTAACCATTGAGTCCTTTAATTTTCTTTATTCTTAGTTATAAAAGGTTTGTTGATAAATTAGGATTGCATTTCCACAAGAGTTTGATTTTTCTTCAGTAAGTACTGCCATTAAAATTCTGGGTTTAAGTTGTATCCTTGAAGTTTAGCACTGTTTTAATCTCCTTTGTGAGTATTTGGAGTTATTGGATTAATTTTACATCAAGGTATTCCTAATAAATTTCAAATTGGTTTGTCTTATTATTCTGAATTTTAATTCCCTTATTTTAGTTATTAAATATGAGTTTTATAGCAATTAAGTTGTGGTTTTTCATTTCTTCCATATTGAGCTAATTCTCCCATAGGAATTCAAGTTAGTGAATGCCCTAGGGGAGAGATGAAAAGCTTAAAAGCATATTCAATCTAGTTAACACTCGAGACTTTGTTTTTGTTGAAATAACGTGGGTAATCCTAGCCGGCCAACTAGTGATTGCTTGTCAAGCTTGAACTTAATATCGAAAGGGTTAAGAGAAAGCGGATGCCACCAAAGCAATAGAGAAAAAGGCTTAGAAATATGTCCTATACATCGACCCTAAACATAGGGCGAGACTCCAAAACCATTAGAATTATGCACCAAATTATCTGAGTTAGATTAGCCATAGAAATATAGGTTTAATCACTTCGCCTCCTAAAGATTTTGAAGCAAAATTGAATAGGAGTCGAATTTAGTTTACTTAGTTCTCTTGTGTTGACTACGATTACAATTGCATTTTAGTAGCATTTCTTTCCAAAAGGGCATAAGCAACTTGGATCCCATTTTTCTTAATTATTGACTTTCGTTTATTTCCCTTAGCAAAATCAACATCTCAAGCATTTTTACACCCTTGGTTACCACAATTGCATTTTATAAACAAATTTGTGTCATCTTTATAGATTTTGTTAAAATTTGTTCCCTTGGGTACGATACTCTAGAATACCCCGGATTTATTACTTGCAATCTGGAGCTTGTTTTGAATTAAAAATCTTTTCTTTAAGCCCCATGTTTCAGTCTGATCACCTACGCAAGGAGATATATGGTATCACAAGATGACTGTGGAGACACTTCATGAGTACTAGGAGAGGTTCAAATGTCTGTGTGCCAGCTTTCCACACCATCAAATTTAAAATCAGCTGTTGATCCAATACTTCTACGAAGGTTTACTCCTAATTGATCATAGTATGATAGATGCTGCCAGTGGAGGTGCCCTGGTGAATAAGACTCCCTCTAAAGAGAAACAGTTGATCTCAAACATTGAGAGAACTCTCACCAATTTGGGACGTGTGGACCCAGTATTTCCGTATCTATTGGTTAGGTAAAAGAGGTAAATGATCTCAA
Organism: Trichosanthes truncata; assembly: GCA_033996785.1. Taxonomy (NCBI): domain Eukaryota; kingdom Viridiplantae; phylum Streptophyta; class Magnoliopsida; order Cucurbitales; family Cucurbitaceae; genus Trichosanthes; species Trichosanthes truncata. Next base: position 16,103,832 of record MU867261.1, read on the forward strand.
AACTCAAAATTTTGAACTAACCTCTTTGGTAAGACAATTGGTTGTAGGTCAGGCCCAAACTTCCAAAGCATGTGGCTTATGCTTCGTTGTCGGACACACCACAGATATGTACCCTCAACAATAACAGGGGAAGATGCAAGAGGTGAACGCCATTGATAGACATGCTAGTAATAACCAAAATCATTGGACTTATGACCCACACTCAAACCACTACAATCCTAGATTAAGGGACCATCCTAATTTCAGCTATGGGAATCAAGGAGGACAACAGAGAGTGCCTTAGCAGAACTTCACTCATCCCCAAGCACCTGTTCAATCTCAGGGCTAGCCTTCGAGTTTAAGTACATCCCTTTAGGACATCGTTAAAAGTCTTGTTGTCAGTTCTTTAAAATTTTAACAGGAAACATGCACTGGGATGCAGAGTTTAGGCAACCAAATCCCCAGTTGGCAAATTCTGTAAGGAAACTCGAGAGCCAGAACTCATGTAAGTTTCCTTCTTAGCCAGAGATACCCCATGCCAAGAACGTCAATGCATTGATCATAAGGAGTGGGAAGATGGTGAAGTATGATGCCCCTATTCTAAGAGAAAAGAAATTGAAAGAAAATATATAGGAGAAAGAGAAATTTGAAGAAGATATTATTGAAGAGAAGAAGGATGAGCCTGCACCTCCCAAGAAGAAAAAAGAGATATAATGTTCGAACCTCCCTTAAACCTTAGTACTTATGTTCCTTGTGCTCTATTCCCTAGCAGATTGAAAAAATCCAAAGAGGAAGAGGAAGAGAAAGAATTTCTAAAGGTTTTCAAAAAGGTTGAGATAAACATTGCTCTCTTAGATGTTGTGAAGCAAGTGCCTAAATTTGCTAAATTTTTGAAGCAATGGTGCTCCAATAAGGAGAATCCTCAAAAAGGAGTGAAATGAACTTGTGTGAATGTATCATCTATAGCCCAGAGATCCATGTTTGTTAAGTGTAAGGACCCAAGTATGTTCACATTACCTTTCACTATATGAAACAAGAGACTAGAGCATGCTATGCTTGATCTTGGTGCTTCAATTAATGTCATACTTATCTTGATGTTTAAAGAGCTTAAATTTACTGACATGCATAAGACTGATGTGGTGATAGGACCAAAATATCTTATATTATTCATGTTAATTCATGTTAATTCAATAGTTTTTATTTGTTTAATTGTTGATTTTCTAGGTATTCAATAAAGAGAATTATTTTGGAGTGTTTGCATCCAATTGGGGTTAATTTGATCCAATTTGGAGGTCATTTGACCAACCAAGCAAGAAGATGAAGTGAATGACCATTTTCCCCTGATGAAAGCGTCTAAACGCCGCTAAGAGTGTCAAGATGCTGATAGAAAATAGAATGCGCAAGAATAGGATAGCGCAAGACGTTGTCCACAACGTCGAGATACTATCACAAAGAAGCGTTGAGCTACCCTTGCGTGATGCTGAAACGAGCCCCTCAAAACTCTAGTGTCTCAATGCTACCACTATTGGTATAAAAAGAAAACGTTGACCCTTAGGTCATTGGTCTCTATTTTTTCTACCGTAATGAGACCACCTAAGTTTTTATTCTCAGTTTTTGGTAGTTTTAGGTTAGTTTTAGTGTTGTTGAATGATCCTTGGTGTAAGGCTACATCAGTTTGATGTTCGACAAGGCTTTCGACACCAATTCAGGTGTAAACAATGTTACTTTGTAATTTTTGTGAGATTTATTCTTAATTTCTTATTGATTTACAATAGCTTGTTGTTGTTTAATCTTAGTTTAATAACGTGCATGCTCGTGGGTAGATTGATATTCTATACGCGTCTAGTATGTTCATTAGGCTAGTTTAAAGTAACAAGTAGGCCGAATATCTTTCCAGCATGTTTATTATTTCTTGATTCTTGCTTTAACGCTAAAGCATGAATTTATGCGTAGATAGGCTAACAACCTATTTGCGTCGAATAAGTTTATGATTGCTAGTTTAAGTAGCTCTAAGTCCGACTCATGTTTGCATAGTAAGGAGCTTCCTCCCTGTGTAGTTCACATGGTAGGACCTTGGAATTAAGAAAGCGGGTTAGTTAAATTAGATAGCTCAATCTAGTTTAATCAATTCGTCTCAATCAACCTAGAGCATAAGGCGGCTAGTAATGTTAGTATGGAATACTATCTTACCCAGTTAATTAGGGCTAGTTCGATTGTTAACTCGATGCTAGGTTGGGTTAAATTATTTAGGGGACCTAAGTTTGCTTAGGGGCTTTAGTCCGCTTTTTCAGTAAAGTCAATTAGGTAATAAATTGCTGATTAGATTTCATGTTGGTCATCTATGATAAAAAATTACATTGTTGCTAGTTTTTTCCCGAAACAGTGCTTGAGGTGAGATCTTGATCTTCACTGTTTTAGTCCTTCTGTCTCTTTTATGCTTTATCCCAAACCCCCTTAGTCCATGTCAGTTCGTGTCAATAAGAAACCCATTCAATATTAATTAATTATTCAGTTCCCTGTGGTTCGACCGGACCACTGTTAATCACTACAAGCAGTTAATTTTAAATTAGTAATTATAAATGTATTTGATGAGCCTTTCACAAGCTCAACATCAAATTGGCACCATTGTTGGGGAACTGCGAATTAAAATGATTTTTTTTATTTTTATTTTCTTATTTTAATAAAAACAAAATATAAAAAAAGAGTCTATACCTTGTTCTGGTTATGGCTAACAATTTTAGGAATATTGGAGGAGTTGCCCTGCACGTCAATAAGGATAATGGGTTAAGATCTCCAATTTATGATGAGTTAGCCTCATTAATTTCTCAGTTGTGTGAAGGGCAAGATCGATCATTAGAGTTTGAGCGAGATAGCGGGTCTCACACCTACACCACCGGAGTTCCTAGTCAACATGAGATGAGTCATGATCCTCACTATCCTGCGTGGGATCGTTTATATGGATGCCGAGAGAAACAGTAGAGCTCGTACCATTCTTTAGTTTCATGTATATCCTTAGAGAATTTAATTAATGAAGTTGCTAAAAATACTCTCCAATTTCAGCAGGAAAGTCTCTAGTTTCATAAGGAGACTCAAGTGATGATGCAGCGCCTGGATGATCAAATCACTCAGTTGGCTGATCCAGTGGCGAGATTTAAGAATCCTTAAGAGCAACCATTTTTAGACATGCATGAGGTACGAAGTTGTGAGGTTGATTTAAAATCTAATGTTGAAACTTTTTCACCATGTGAGGAACAGGTATGTGAGGCAAGTGAGGAAGTTGAGCTTTAGTTTGACGAGGAGGTCTAGGTGATAGATTTGGAGGTCAAAATACCTACGTTTGTTCTGTCCTTTGGTTTTTCCTTACTTTGTGAATGTTCTTCTTCCTTGGCTCAAAAGTTAGAGTCAAAGTTTGTTTTCTTTGATCTTTCTGCTTTTATGTTTTTCGAGTCTAAAAATTCCAAAAAGACCTGCATTTATGGAGCTTATCAGATGTTGAAGAGCTTGCTATGTGCAGTGGGCTTTGTTAATTCAAGGAAGAAAGGGTCGAAGAAATGGGAGAGTTTCTATGAGCCCTGACACATGCCACACGGCCAGTCGAGCAATAAACTATAAAAATTTGAAAATTTACTTGTTTTTCATTGTTTCTCTTTTTCGTAACTTAGCTTGTTTTTCTCTTTGTAGGTAAGAAATTGACCTTTGAGAAGATTGATCATTCTTGGAGGGCATCGCCCCACCCATGTATGAGTTGAACATTCAAAGGGAGTTTTTTGTTCGCCTTTCTCTTTGTCTTTATGATTTCACTTAGATACATTGAGGACAATGTAGATTTTAGGTTGGGGTGGTTGTATGTTGATTTGAGCATAATGTTAAGTCCTAAAGCACCTGAGTTCGAACTATTTAGCTTTTGAGCAAAAATTTGAAGTTTTTGAAAAATTTGAGCTTATATTATTTGCTTTGCATGTTGGTTGACTCCTGACAAAGCTTGTCACACTCGCCAAATAAATTTATAACCGGTTCTCAACAAGAATTGTAGTACTTAGTAGTGATCATGTGAACTCAAGGAATCGGGAATATTACTTCCTAAAAGTTGGGTTATCGAATGGAACCAGGAGAGATTTATAATAAGAATATTAAATTACAGGAAAAATAAATGCGATGGAAAATTAAATGCATAAAAGAAAAGAATTAAAAGGGGAGTAATCAGACGTACCTAACACTAATTCGGGCATATCGGGATTCAATTATAGCATTGCTCATAGATTTGCCTTTGTGATATTGGTTAATTTCGCTTTTAACACTCAACTAACTCCTCGAAACACTGTGGGAGCTTCTCTTAACTTAAATCAATTTTACAAAATGCCTAATTGACTCAAATTTAATTAACTAATTTGGCACAGCCAATACCAAAAGAATTAATTAAATACATTAATCCCAAATTATAAGCCGAGAAGAGTTAATTAATTTAGACCAGCTGATCTAAATTAATTAATCACATGTTAACAATTCTAAGGTCTACCGTGTACACATAACGAAGAAAATCTATTTAATTAATTGATGTGGTTATCGTCCTATTACTACTTGAATTAAACACGAGACCGAGGACACCTACGGCTGCTCATGCATAGCAATAAACGATCCTAATCTAGTCGATTTTTCAGATCAACCACATAACAATCATTCTAAGAATCAGCAGGAGAATTGAAAGTCATTAAAAGCTAAAATTAACTCTAAATTAATCTACAACTCTCACAATGCCATAAATAAAATCCCAACAATAACTCGAATTAGCGTTTTTCTCTAGCCGGGAGTCATCAAAATGGATCTCCAGCTCATATTACAAGCCGAAATCTATCTAAAATGGAGTAAAAAGTCTAAAATCAGTAAATTGGGTGCTGAAATCAAGAATGCATGCTAGAAAAGGTTGGAGAGGGGCCCTAAAACGAAAAAGAAAAAAAACATTTTTATAGAATCAAAGTAGCGTCTCAACGCTACCCTTAATCAAATCAGCGTCGATGGGGGCTCACTGCAACATCTTGGGACGCTTACTATTACAGTGTCTAGACGCTGCCCTACATCAACATGTTCTGGACTTACGACAGTGTCTCGACGCTGCTGGACAGCATCCAAACGTTGTCCTGTATCTAAGGCTACTGTCTTGCAGCATCATGTGTGTAACGCCCGGCTTATTTACGGGCATTAATTTCAAATTATGGAATAAAGTGGAATGATTTTCATTTGGAAAGTAAATATGAAGGTTAAGTTGAAATTTGGAATGAGAAAAAGGGTATTATGGTCTTTTAGAGAAGATATTTTTGATTTTTTTAATATAATATTATTTTATTATTTTATTATTATTTTAATTATTTATTATTATTTATTTTTAATTTTTTTTTCTTCTTTCTTCTTCATCCTCGCGACAGCCCTCCTCCCGAAATTTTTTCACTCTCTCTCTCTCTCTCTCTCTCCCTCCCTCCGACCGAACACCCAGCTCCCGTCTCCGCCGCACGCTGTCGCCGGCAGCCACGAACCCCGCGGCACGACTGCCGTCCGCCGCTGCTCGCGAGCAAGCTGCCGCGTTTTCGTCTGCCTTCCTCTCGAGCTCGCGCCGGACAACACCTCCCCGATCACCCTTCCACCGTTCATCTTCTTCTCTCGCCGAAGCTCACGGTCGCTGGACGAAATCATCTGCGTGAGCCTCGCCGTCCAGCCTCGCAACGACTGTCGGAGCTCCAAAATCGAAGACCCACCGATTTCGATCGCCGGTGAGGCCCCTCTGCAGTTCACCGCCGAATACCCATCGCCGTTCGGCTCAAACCCACGCCAGTGAACGCCTCGAAACTCGCCGGAAAACCCACACAAGTCGCGCGTTAAAGTTGAATACTCGCCGGTCGCCGATCTTCTTCTTCTTCTTCTTCAGCCTCGCCGGTGTCGGATCCGCAGGCGTCATCTCGCCGGAAGTTGCGTTTTCGTCCGGTTGAGCTAAACCAGTCACCCCAACTCGCCAGTTCAAGCTCATATCCGACCCCACGAGTTCGGATCTACCCAGATCCGGAGACAACTCCTTCACACGCGCCCTCACGCGCCGATCGGAAGCCCCACGCGCCGGCCACGCGCCGCCGTCCGCCGCTGCACGCGCCGCCATGCTCCGGTCACGCACCGCCGTTCGCCGGAGTTGGGTAAATATTGCCAATTGGTCCGTTTCGTCGAGTTATTAATGATAGAATGTGTTTTAGCGTAATTCGGATGGTTTAAGACACGTTTAGGACACTTTTTAGGTGATTTGTCGAGGACATTGGATCGTACTTGGAGTGGGAACTCGAGAAGCTCATTACTAGTGAAGAAAGGGTATTGTAGTAAGTAAAGATATAAGGTAAGGGATCTCACAACTAAAGAAGTTTTCAAAACCTTGAGCGAGCTCTATGTTTACTTTGAAAGTATATGTTTTTCATGTTAAGTATTTAAGAAAGAAAGTGTATTATATGTATGTCTTTGAAATGCGATTGCTATGACTTATGCATTCATAACTATGTTCTAAAACGAATGGGACCTCATGCATGTGTTGTGTGCTCATGAAAAGATTTATATAGGCTGTGACGATAATTCTCCCAAAAGTTTTATGTGGGTTTTGAGGGAACCCGAGTCTTCGGACTCTATATGCTCCCGGGGTTCGAGAGTGCCCCCACGACTGTAGCCGACGGGCTTGAGTCTTCGGACTCCACGATGGTAGCCTTCGGGCTGAGTCTTCGGACTCCATGATGTATGTTAGCTTTCGAGCTTAACTCTCAGAGGTAGGGAGGACTCTATTCGATGGAAAAACTATGTCTTCGGACTATTCAGAGGCCCTCGGGAGAATTTAATCGTTCACAAGAGCCGCGAGGAAAAGTACATGGTTTATAAAAGGAATTTTAGGTCCCCTACTAAAGCGATGGTTTACGATGGTTTTATGATTTAAAATGACATGTTGCATGTGATTGAAACTCTTATTTTAAAACTATGATGGACTTACTGAGTATTATTCGTTAATACTCACCCTTTTCCTTTTTAAAATGTTTTCAGGTAAGGCTAAGATCGGCCCTAGCGCGTGACCGGAGATCAGCTACTCGAGTCATGGGAGCCGACCGATCGCTATTCCGCTTCTTTTATGTTTCTAGATGTATATAGAACTCATGTTAAGTTTTTTTTAAATGTTTAGGAGGATGTTTTAAAATCTTTTAACCTTTCTTTGTAAATCGTGCACGTATATTTGATTTCTGCTGTTTGAACCCTAGCATCATATTGAGAAGTTTGTTGGATGCTAGGAGGTTGTTTGAAAATCTTAGAAGTGTGTTTTCTATGTCTTATTAGGTAAGGGTCAGATTTTTGGTTTTCGCGTAGTTACGTCGTTATGCTGCCGAAATTATTGGTAATATAGCGACGTGACTTAGTAATGACTCTTAGGTAGCGTGTTGAGCCTATAGGGTCGTTACAATGTGAGGCCTCCATCTGGCATCTCGATGCTCCTCGAGAGCATAATTGTCAATCCTTCATATCTTTTCGTTCGGGTGTCTTATTGATCTCTTGTTTGGCTCGTTTTCACCTTGATTTTGCATACTTTCCAAAAATGTGTCTTGCTCCCAATTTTCTAAAAAATATTCAATTAGTTTCATAAAAACGAGAGGAAAAAGCATAAATTAGGTATGAATGAACATGTACGAACTAGGTCTCATCAAATTACCCCCAACTTAAATCTTGTTAATCCTCAAGCAAGATACTTACACTAAGCAATAAAGATAAGAGTTAATGATTGCATGCACGAGACTCTAATATCAATACCTAGGAATATCGTAATAACCACAAAAGAGAAACGGGATAAAGCTATCCATGCATTGAGACACATTTTTAAAAACTCTTTCTATTCTTTCCCACGTGTGTGTGTGCTTAACTCCCCTAAAGCAGTCCTTACAAGCCCGAGGAAAGTTTATAACGATCTCAATCCATCTTCCCCCTACACTGGCACTAAAGTTCCAAACCATCAAGCAAGTAACTGATTACTAGGTGCCTGAAACAAATACCACGCGGCTAAACTTGCATCACTTTGAAACCAACAGACACTAAGTTTCGCACATTCGTTGCAGTGACCTGTATCCAAAGCACTCACTCAATGGATGGCTATCTGATCACGACAGGGGAAGCTCTTTTTACCTGTTGATTCATCTTTAACTATCACAAGCTTATTTGTTTTCTTTCTTCCTTTTCTTTCTTATTTTTCTTTAAGAATGACCTTCTTTTAAAGCACACTTTTTTTTTTAACTTTTATGGGCGAATGATCACTTTTTTTTTCTTTTTCTTTCCCCTAAGCAACATATTACAAGCTATTAAATCTTTCCACTAGACAATTAGCCCTACACCTATTAGAGTCACAACAGACATACAAGCCCTAGAATCCTACCCTACGCCTTCAAGACTACTAAAGGAAAGGCTAATGTGCTCAAATTGTGCAAGAAAGTACACAAATTTTTGAAAATTTTGGCCCAAAACATGCTCAATAGAGGATGGCAGTTACATGCTTCAACTAGAGCAATTAACATAACATTCCTAAGTATGTCATCAATTATCCTCATCAAGTGCAAAGCAAACACATCATCAACAAATCATGCTCAAAATTTACTCAAAGATTTAAAATTATCACACAAATATCATGCTTAGCTTCGTGAATCAAAAGTTCGAGCTCAAGTGCTCAAAGACTACACAATTAACACACAACCATCAAACCTAAAGATAAGGTCCGAGCTCAAATACTCAAGCACTCAACCAGCCAAGCCAAACAATTATCAACCATTTAAATCTCAACAATCAACCTCCACCCCCAACCTAATTCATACATTGTCCCCAATGTATCTAAAAATGAAAAACAGAGACAAACAAACGAAGAAAAATACTCCCCTAACACTCTAAAGTACGTAGGCGGGGCGGGGTAAGCAATTCCTCAACTCCAAAGATAGTCTTCTCAAATTTGCGGTCAACCATCCATCTGTAAAATCAGCCAACTACTAGAAGCAAGAAGCAAACAAACTAAAGAAAACACAATAAAGTAAGTAAAATTTTAAACGCTTGGCTACCTTTAGGAAGCGCAAATTTTTAATGTCAATTGCTCAGCGGGCCATGTAGCACAGCCACTTGTCCTCGTATGAAGGATCCTTGAATTGAACTCGAGGAGGCAAGAAGTGATAGCATCTCCTTTTTTGAAGATTTTCAGCCTGTGTCAATTTACTTTAAAAGGTGGATTTGAACCTGAACCTTGAATTTCGATTGCACCATAAGGAAAAACATTAGTAATTTCAAAGGGACCAAACCATTCGGACTAACTTACTTAGCATAAATTTCAACCGAGAGTTGTAGAGGAGGACTTTTTTCCTAACTTCAAACTGTTTCCTGGAAATCATACTATCATGAAACAACTTGGTTCTCTCCTTATAGGTCCTAGCACTTTCATAGGCCCGCAATCTCAATTCCTCAAGCTCCTATAACTGAAGTAGCCTTAAATTTCATGCCTCACAAAATTCCATATTGCATTTCTTAATGGCCTAATAGGATTTATGCTCAACTTCTACAGGAAAATGGCACACCTTACCAAAAACAAACCAATAAGGAGACATCTTTATGGGGGGTTTTGTAGGCAGTACGATAAATACATAGTGCATCATCCAACCGAAGGTTCCAGTCTTTCCTGCTGGGATTCACATTTTTTTCAAGGGTAGACTTTACCTCGCGATTGAAAATCTCAGCTTGCTCGTTGGTCTGGGGGTGATAAGCGGTTGTGACTCAATGGTTTATCTCGTACCTCTACATAAGCGTTTCCACTAACTTGTTGTAAAAATATGTGCCTTGATCACTATTATGGCACGTGGTACTTGAAACTTGTAGAAAATGTCTTTCAACAAAGCTACAATAGTTTTAGAGTCATCAGTACGAGTGGCTTTCACTTCTACTCACTTGGAAACATAGTCCACAGCCAAAAAAATATAATTATACCCATTAGACAAAGGTAAAAGACCCATAAAATCCATGCCCCACACATCAAAAAATTCACAATTCATATTAGGCATTTGAGGCATTTCATGCTTACGTGATAAGTTCCCTACCCTCTAAGACCTTTCACAATTTTGACAAAATAAATTAGCATCTTTAAACAGAGTTTCTCAGTATAACCATGACTCAAGTACTTTTCTAGCGGTCTGTCTAGGCCTAAAGTGCCCTCCACATGCAAAATCATGGCAAAAAGATATAACAGACAAAATTTTGCAATCAAGCACACAACGTCTAAAAACCTGGTCATAGTAGAATTTCCCTAAATAAGGCTCATCACAAACATACTTCATAGACTCAGCCATAATCTTAACTTTCCCCATAACAAGATAATTGACTATGTCTGCATACCAAGGAATCATACCTTGTATATGAAAAAGGTGCTCGTTAGGAAATTCATCGTTAAAAAGTACCTGATCATCTTCCCTTCTCAAAGACTCAGATGTTCTACAACTAAATTTTCTGATCCCCTACGGTCCTTTATTTTGATGTTGAACTCCTGGAGAAGTAAAATTCACCTCAACAAGTGGGGCTTTGATTCCTTCTTCATTAAAAGGTACATAAGAGCTGCATGATCAAAAAACACAGTTACTTCAGACCCAAGAATATATGACCGAAACTTATCTAAAGCGAACACAACATCTGGAAGCTCGTTCTCTATCATGGTATAATTGCACTGTGCAGGATTGAGGGTCCTAAGTGTGTAGTAGATGACGTGGCTCTTCTTGTCAATACTTTGGCCCAAGACCGCTCCAACAGCAAAATCACTCGCATCACACATGATCTTGAAGGGTAAGTCCCATCGAGGAGGGTGGATGATCAGTGCACTAGTCAAAAACCTTTTCAAGAAGTCAAATGCTTCCCTGCAGTCTTCTCCAAACTCAAACGAGACATCCTTCTGCAACAGGTTCATCATTTGCAGGGCAACTTTGCTGAAGTCTTTAATGAACCTGAGATAAAATTCCACATGGCCAAGAAAAGAGCGAACTTCCCTGACATTTGTAGGGTAGGGAAGATTAGCCATAACATCAACTTTCGCCTTACCAACCTCTGCTCCCCTAGCAGAGACTACGTGACCTAAGACTAAGCCCTGATTAGCCATGAAATGACACTTTTTAAAATTCAAATCCAAATTACAATCAATACATCTTTTCATGACTTTGGCTAAGTTTGACAAACACTCATCAAAAGAATTACCATAAACTGTGAAATAGTCCATAAACACTTCGATGCATTTTTTTATGAACTCAAAAAATATGCTCATCATGCATCACTGAAACATACCTAGGGTGTTGCACAGTCTGAAAGGCACTTTCTATCAAGCGAATGTACCATATGGACACGTAAACTTAGTCTTCTCTTGATCCTCTTGAGGTATGGGTATTTGATGGAAACCTAAAAATCCATCCAAGAAGCAAACGAACGATTTTCCTGTAAGACACTCAACCAATTGATCAATAAACAGGATGGGGAAGTGATCTTTCCTAGTGACAGATTTAAGCTTTCTATAGTCAATGCACATTCTCCATCCATTCTGAACTCTCATGGATACTAACTCACCATTTTTATTCCTAACTATAGTCATGCTTGTTTTCTTAGGAACTACGTGAATAGAACTAACCCATTTGCTATCATACCTGCATCACGAAGCTTATGAATCTCTTTTATCACTACCTCTTGCATAGCAGGATTGAGGCATCTCCGGGGTTCCCTAATGGTTTTTCTCCATCCTCTAGCAGGATTCTGTGCATGCACAAAATTAAGCTAACTACTATGATGTCAGCTAACGTCCATCTAAAAGCTTGCTTATGCTCTTTCAGCATGCTAACCAACTTTCCCTCCTGTTCTAGTGTATGATGCTTGGAGATGATGACTGGCAAGGTTGTCTTATCACCTACGTACGCATACTTAAAGTGATTAGGAAGAGCCTTCAACTCCAACTAGTGGGCCTTCAAAATAGAGGGAAGCAATTTGTTAGTCTCATTATCCCTATCAGTAGAAGTCTCAACATTCAAACAAATAGACCCTGAAATAGGTGATATAGGATAGTCCCCTAACTCAGTTTCCTCATTGCCATCAATCAACTCTTGCTCAAGATCATCATCATCATTATCATTCAATGGTGTTTCATGCACTAACGCATCAACAACATCAATTTTACACAGAGAATGCACTTCATTAGGATACTTAACTGCCTCAGGAATATTAAACACAAATAATTCGTTATTAAACTCAACAATTAAAGTACCATTTTTTGCATTTATCCTAGTCTTTGTTATTAGGCCTTCTTAGCAGAATAGGGGTTGTGTGCCATTGCATTTACCCTAGATCGGAAGAACTTTCATCCATTTCAAGCACATAAAAATCAGTCGGAAACATCAAATCATTAACCTTGACTAAAATATCTTCAACTATGCCTAGGGGATGCACATAATACCTATCGACTAACTGAATGACAATACCAACATCCTTTGGATCACTTAACCTAAGTTCCTGATAGATAGAATAGGGCATGACGTTTATGGATGCTCCTAAGTCTAATACAACATGTTCAATCCTATTACTTCCAATTGTACAGGGTAAGACAATCGTACCTGAATCCTTACATTGCACTGGTACATTTCCTCGTATAACAACTAAAACATTTCTACTTACCTGGATTCGCTCTTGGTTCTTCCTATTCCTCCTGTGAGTGCACACATCTTTGAGAAACTTGACGTATTGGGGGGTTTGCTTAATATCTTTCATCAATGGCACATTTATTTCGACTCTCCTAAAGGCTTCCAAGGCCTTTTACTTCTCTTGAATCTTCCTTCTTTGTTTCTCTAACTTGCTTGGAAAATGGACTTTAGGTTCATAACCATTCAAATTCAATGGAGAATAAAAAAATTACCCCTAAAGCTTGTGCTGGAGCACGTGATTCTGAAGAAATTCCCTCTTGAGATCCCAAACGTTTCACAAGCACTTCTGGTAGTGAAGTGGTGCTTTCTTTAGATGACCTTTCAACTCAACAACTTTAACACTCTCCGGCTTCTGATCCTTTTGCCTCTTGATAAGCTGGTCGAACTTGTTTGTAAGCCTCCTCATTTCACTCTAAGTTTCATCCTCTCTTTTGTGCATGGAGGCCACCATACTTTCCACACGAGCCTGCCCTCAATGAACTTCTGCAAGAAAAAGGTGATATTAGGGGATGCACATAATACCTATCGACTAACTGAATGACAATACCAACATCCTTTGGATCACTTAACCTAAGTTCCTGATAGATAGAATAGGGCATGACGTTTATGGATGCTCCTAAGTCTAATACAACATGTTCAATCCTATTACTTCCAATTGTACAGGGTAAGACAATCGTACCTGAATCCTTACATTGCACTGGTACATTTCCTCGTATAACAACTAAAACATTTCTACTTACCTGGATTCGCTCTTGGTTCTTCCTATTCCTCCTGTGAGTGCACACATCTTTGAGAAACTTGACGTATTGGGGGGTTTGCTTAATATCTTTCATCAATGGCACATTTATTTCGACTCTCCTAAAGGCTTCCAAGGCCTTTTACTTCTCTTGAATCTTCCTTCTTTGTTTCTCTAACTTGCTTGGAAAATGGACTTTAGGTTCATAACCATTCAAATTCAATGGAGAATAAAAAAATTACCCCTAAAGCTTGTGCTGGAGCACGTGATTCTGAAGAAATTCCCTCTTGAGATCCCAAACGTTTCACAAGCACTTCTGGTAGTGAAGTGGTGCTTTCTTTAGATGACCTTTCAACTCAACAACTTTAACACTCTCCGGCTTCTGATCCTTTTGCCTCTTGATAAGCTGGTCGAACTTGTTTGTAAGCCTCCTCATTTCACTCTAAGTTTCATCCTCTCTTTTGTGCATGGAGGCCACCATACTTTCCACACGAGCCTGCCCTCAATGAACTTCTGCAAGAAAAAGGTGATATTAGTCATTTGAGATTTTAGCACACTGACCTCCTTCTCCACATGCAAGCTACACCCAAACTGATGCATGCTCTTGGCCATGTTGACAATTATTCTCCTTGCATCTATAATTGTCTTATTGAGCAATAGGCCACCACTGGTTGCATCTAATAAACCCTTGTCAGTTGAGAGTAACCCCTCGTAGAAGTATTAGATGAGCTGATGATCTGAGAATTGATGATGGGGGCAACTTGCACACAGACGCTCGTAACGTCGCCAATACTCGTATAAGTTCTCCGTTCGCCTGTGAAATCCCATAGATCTCCTTCCTGATTTTGATCGCCTTAGATGCTGGGAAGTATTTCTCCAGGAATACTCTCTTCATCTCGTTCCAAGTGATGAGGAAGCCCGAAAGGAGACAATGAAGTCAGTCTCTAGCACTGTCTTTCAAGGTAAAAGGAAACGCTCTCAAACTAATATGATCCTCTATGACATAACCATGCTTCATTCTCACGCATACCATGTGGAAGTCCTTGAGGTGCTTATGAGGATCGTCTCCTACATAGCCATGAAAAAAGGGAGTATATTAATTAAACCAGATTTTAGTTCGAAATTACCTGCATTGGGAGGGTAGGAGATGCAGAACGGCTGCTAATCCATGTCAAGAGCTATCAACTCTTTAATCGCAAACTCAGCCATCATGTTTGCTTCGGATGTCTGCTTGAGGTTGAGATATATTTCTATGTTCAGCTCGTTGTTCCTCTACTTTTGCTTTCTCACTAAAGTACCCCTCCTTCGGAAATTTTGAAAATTAAGCAATCGAAAACCTACGAAGAACAAGGTCTATAATACAAAGCAAGCAATACAGTTAGAAACCCAGACGATCAAGAAGTAAAAATTTGCCAATTTCCCGGCAATGGTGCCAGTTTGACAAAGCTCGTCACACTCGCCAAATAAATTTATAATCGATTCTCATCAAGAATTGTAGTACTCAATGGTGACCAAGTCAAACTCTGGGAATTGTGATTATTACTTCCTAAAAGCTGGGTTATCGAATGGAACCAAGGGAGATTTATAATAAGAATACTAAATTAAGAAAAATTAAATGTGATGGAAAATTAAATGCATAAAAAAAAGAAATTAAAAGGGGAGTAATCAGATGTACCTAGCACTAATTCGGACATGTTGGGATTCAATTATAGCATTGCTCTGTGAGATTGGTTAATTTCATTTTTAACACTCAACTAACTCCTCGAAACACTATGGGAGCTTCCCTTAACTTAAACTAATTTTACAAAATACCTAATTGGCTCTAATTTAATTAACTAATTTGGCATGGCCAATACCAAAAGAATTAATTATATGAATTAAACCCAAGGGATAAACCGAGATGAGTTAGTCTAAATTAATTAATCACATGCTAACAATTCTAAGACCTAACATGTACACGTAACTAAGCCAATCTACTTAATTAACCAAAATGGTTACCGTTCTATTACTACTCGAATTAAATACAAGACCGACAACACCTACGGCTGCTCATGCATAGCAATGAACGATCCTAATCTAGTCGATTTGTCAGATCAACCACACAACAATCATTCTAAGA
Source organism: Trichosanthes truncata (assembly GCA_033996785.1). Taxonomy (NCBI): domain Eukaryota; kingdom Viridiplantae; phylum Streptophyta; class Magnoliopsida; order Cucurbitales; family Cucurbitaceae; genus Trichosanthes; species Trichosanthes truncata. Next base: position 16,119,412 of record MU867261.1, read on the forward strand.
ATAAGCACGAGAACTGAAAGCCATTAAAAACTAAAATTAACTCTAAATTAATCCACAAATCTCACAATGCCATAAACTAAATCCCAACAATACCTCAAATTAGCATTTTCTAATACTCGAGAGTCATTGGAACGGATCTCGAGCTCATATTACAAGCCAAAATCTATCTAAAATGGACTAAAAAGTCTAAAAGCAATAAATTGGGTGCTGAAATTAAGAATGGGGGCTGGAAAAGGTATGAGAAGAGCCCAAAAATGAAAAAAAATGTTTTATAGAAAACGTAGTAGCATCAAGACACTATCGACAGCGTCTTGATGCTACCCTAAATCATACCAACGTCGAGAGGGGCTCACGCAGCATCTTGAGATGTTTACTATTATAGTGTCGAGACACTGCGCTGCATCCACGCATTCTAGACTTGCGATAACGTCTCAACGCAACTGGGCAGTATCTAGACGTTGTACTGCATCCAAGGCTACTGTCTTTCAGCGTCGAGAGGCCTCCATTTGGCATCTCGACTCTCCTAAGAGCCATAATTGTCAATTCTTCATATATTTTCGCTCAGGTGTCCAATTCACCTCTAGTCTTGCTCATTTTTTAAGGGAATAATCTAATTAAACCCAAGCGGAAGCGTAGGAATCGATTTGAGTTTATTTACAATTAAATAATAATATTAGGGTTAAGCATAACATACCTTGAAAATATAGAGATATTTTTGGCAGATATTTATCTCCTCCATAAAATCTTCCTAGCTATGACTTAAGCACTGGACCAAGGCTTGTGGGAGCCTCTTAAAAGAAAATCCATAAGGGATTGGAGAGGAAGAGGTGTGGAGAGAATTCTCTAATTCTCAATTGGGAAATATGTGTTGTGTCTAATGGCTCAACCCAAGGGTCCTATTTATAGAAACCAAAGAAAAATCTGTCATAATTAAAATATTATATTTTAATATCTAATATATTGAAATATATATCTTACATTTATTTGAATCACATTCAAATATCCTACGATATTTATTTATTTGAATCTTATTCAAATTCTATAAATATCTTTTATTTAATGTATCTAATATACATTAATTATTTTAATATTTAATGTATCAAATACAATAAATATATTTTCCTCTTATATATTTAATATATCTAATATATTAAATATTAATTTAAACATTTCAAACTTTCTTTCAACTAAATTGATCTTTTAGTATTACGATGAGCTAGCAAGGTGACCTTATGGACCTACAGATTATAAGCTCCAATGATACAAAATTAATTAATTAAACTCTTTAATTAATCAATTTTCATTCATTAACTCTAGGGTTACTGCACTATAGGCTTAGAGTTGCACTCTTATGCACTGTAGGACAAGTTGTGTCCATGGATATAATCACTACATGCAAGTCAATACTTCACGAGTTGTTCGTAATTACAGTTGGATCAAAAGTCCATTTTATCCCTGTAATTACTTCTTGCTCCTTAAGTACCACTGATCCTCTAATGAACAATTTCTTTATGATCCAACTATATACAAAGTCCCTCTTGGGCCAGTGAGATGGGGACCCCATTGTTCAAGTCCCGAAATCAGCACTTAAGGGAACTACTTATCTACTTACCCTATATGGGAAGGAGTGAATTCCATCTTGTGAGATTATGTTCTCAGCTCCCTATTTGGTCAAGTTTCCAAAATGGTAGGCATATTGAATCGGCTACAAAAACCACTCTCACCCATGCAAATCAAAGGACAAGTCCTCACAGGTAAGAGGTCATAACTCACTCAGGATTAAGATCAAGTAGCATATGATCATCTTGATGAAATATTAATCTTCTCAATTAATGGATTTATAAAGAAAGATTAAATATTTCGTGGTCCATTCTTATATAAACTCATTGTATAAGATACTCACACTCATGTCTCCACATGAACGATTTGGATCAAATCATTTGTAACTATTACAAAGTGGGTCGTATCAATAGTGTTACCAAGATAAGGCACCCAACCTTATCTATATACTATGACTCTTTAGGTTATTTCTTGAACATGATCCTCTCGTATGTCAACCACATACAGTTCAAGATTACACTAATAACCTCGAATTTTTCATATAATGGATAATGTTATATTGCAAATAAAATAATCAAAATTATTATTAATTATTAAATAAATTATTAATTACGAGACTTTAGGGCATAAATCCCAACAGTTTTCACCCTGATTTTGCTTTCTTTCTGAAAATGTGCCTTGCTCCCAATTTCCTACAGAATATCCAATTAGTTTCTTAAAAAAGAGAGAAAAAAAAGCATAAATTAGGTATGAATGGGCATGTACGAACTAGGTCACATCAAGTCCTTGAGCACCTAAGTTCAGACTCTTGATTGACATGTTGAGCAAGCATGTTTTTATATAAATTTTGAGATTTCTCAACCTTATCTATCTAATGAGGTTACTGTATTCTTCTTGATTAGAATGATCTATGACATATTTTTTGTAACTTGGTTATCTACAATTTGATGATGCATGAATCATGTTGTCCTAATTTGAGCATATTTTTAAAAAAAACCTTTGATTTTCTTGCATGTTTCGAGCACTTTAGCCTACCTTTTGTGGTCTTGAAGACCTAAGGTAGTTTTATGAGGTTCATATGTATGTTGTCACCCCGATAATCTTAAGGACTAGGTTGCTAGTCAATTTTTGTATGATAGTCTGTAATGTCTTTCTTAAGAGAAAAAAAATGTGTATTTGCCTACAAGAAAGAAAAGAGAAAATAAATTTTGACGTTAGAAAGAAAAATCATTTTTGAGAAAGAAAAGAGAAGAAGAAAAAAAAGAAAATAAGCTTGTAATGTGTATGAGTGGTCAGGTGTAAAAAGAGTTGTCACTTTTATGATTAGTTAGGCTACCCATTGAGCAAGTGCTCTAGGTAAGGGTCCCTACAATAAATGTGTGAATGCTAGTGCCCATAAGTCAAAAGAATGTAATTTTAGCCCGAGTTTGTTTGTTTTTCAGACACCTAAGTAAAGCATTACTTTCTTGATTGTTTTATGGCTTGATAGCTAGTTATTAGGGCCAGTGTAGGGAGAAGATAAATTGAGGACCCTATAAACCTACCTCATGCTTGTAAGGATTGCATTAGGGAAACTAAATGCACACACACACAAGAAATGATAATAAAAATTTTTAAATTGTTCATGGTTGGACTATGCATTAGCCTTCCCTTATCTTTTACAAATATTTTTCTTAAGCATAGAGATTAGAGTCATGAGCTTGCAACCAACGAGTCTTATATTTACTATTTTGTTTATGTCTTGCTCGAGGACTAGCAAAATCTAGGTTGAAGGTAATTTGATAGGACCAAAATAGTCATATATTATTCATGCTAATTTGTGCTAGTTCGATAGTTTTTATGTGTTTAATTGCTAATTTATTCAAGCAAGAAAAGTATTTTAGAGTGTTTGCATCCAATTGGGGTTAATTCAATCCAATTTGGAGGTCATTTGTGCAACCAAGCAAGAAGATGAAGTGAAGTGACCATTTTTCCCCTAACGAGAGTGTCTTGTCTCAACATCGTTGAGAGCATCAAGACGCTAATAGAAGACAGAATGTGCGAGAATAGGACAGCGTGGAGACGTTGTCCACAATGTCGAGTGGCTATCGTAAAGGAGTGTCGAGCTACCCTCATGTAATGTTGCAGTGAGCCCTTCAAAACATTGGCAGCATCTTGACACTACCTATAGTGCTCGACGCTACCACTATTTGTATAAAAAGAAAATTTTGACCCTTAGGTCATTGATCTCCATTTTATCTGTCGTAATGAGACCACCTTAGCTTTTTTCTCTATTTTTTGTAGTTTTAGACTAGTTTTAGTGTTGTTGATCGATCCTTGATGTCGAGCTACATCAGTTTGATGTTCAGCTAGGCTTTCGACGCCGATTTGGGTGTAAAAAATGGTATTTCATTATTTTTGGAGATTTATTCTTAATTTCTTTATTCTTTATAGTAGCTTGTTGTTCATTAATCTTAGTTTAATAAAGGCATGCTCATAGGTAGATTGACACTCTATATGCATCGAGTATGTTCATTAGGCTAGTTTAAAGTAACAAGTAGGTTGAATATCTTTCCAACATGTTTATTATTTCTTGATTCTCGCTTTATCGCTAAAGCATGAATTTATTCATAGATAGCCTGACAATCTATTCACATCAAATAAGTTTATGATTGCTAGTTAGTTTAAAGTAACAACTAGGTCGAATATCTTTCCAACATGTTTATTATTTCTTGATTCTTGCTTTAACGCTAAAACATGCATTTATTCGTAGATAGCCTGACAATCTTTTCACATCGAATAAGTTTATGATTGTTAGTTTAAGTAGGGCTAGGTTCAGTTCATATTTACATAGTAGGGGGCTTCCTCCCTATGTAGTACGCATGATAGGACCTTAGAATTAAGAAATCGGGTTTCATCAATTTGCCTTAATCAATTCCTAGAGCGTAAGGCAGCTAGCAACGTTAGTATGAAATGCTATCGTGCCAAGCTAATTAGGGCTAGTTAGGTTGTTAACTCGATGCTAGGTTGGGTTAACTGATTTTGGGGACCTAAGTTTTCTTAGGGGCTTTCGTTAGCTTTTTCGGTAAAGTCAATTAGGTGATAAATTGCTTATTAGATTTCATGTTGGTCACTTGTGATCGAAAATTACATTGTTGCTAGTTTTACCCCAAATCGATGCCTGTGGTGAGATCTTTATCTTTACTATTTTAGTCCTTCTGTCTCTTTTATGCTTTATCCCAAACCCCTTTATTCCATGTCAATTTGTGTCAATAAGAAACTCATTCAATAGAAATCAATTATTTGGTTCCCTGTAGTTCGACATGATCCACTATTAATTACTACAAGTAGTTAATTTTAGATTGGTAGTTATAAATTTATTTGATGAGCCTTCGACAAGCCTTCGACAAGCTCATACAAATTGGCGCCATGGCCGAGGAATTCATTTGTTTGTTTTTCTAGCTCCCACCAATTCTGATTATATCAAATCAGCGTTGATGCGGGGGTTTCATTTATTTGATTTCTCTACTCACACCAATTTTGATTATATCATGTGGTAGTACAATTAGCTAATAGATCCTATGTTACTCCCCTTGGTATAGTTGAGAATGTCTTCGTGAAAGTTAAGGATTTAATTTTTCCAACAAATTTTTATGTGCTTGATATGGGCAATAGGCCAAAGAATTCATTTGCATCAGTTTTATTAGGAAGACCTTTTATGAAAACAACTCGAATTAAGATAGATGTTTATTGGGGGAACACTTTCTGTTGAGTTTGATGGGGAGAAGTTAGAATTCATATTTTTAGAGATGTGGACCTGTTGGGATTTATGCCCTAAAGCCTCGTAATTATTTATTTATTTAATAATTAATAATAATTTTGATTATTTTATTTGCAATATAATATTATCCATTATATGAAAAATCCAAGGTTATTAGTATAATCTTGAACAGTATGTGGTTAACATACAGGAGGATCGTGTTAAACAAATAACTTAAAGAGTCATAGTATATGGATAAGGTTGGGTGGTTATCCGGGTAATACTATTGATACGGCCCACTTTGTAATAGTTACAAATGATTTAATCCAAATCATTCATGTGGAGACATGTGAGTGGGGGCATCTTATACAATCAGTTTATATAAGACTGAACCATGAAATATTTAATCTCTCTTTATAAATTTGTTAATTGAGAAGATTAATATTTCATCAGGATGATCATATGCAACTCGATCTTAATCCTGAGTGAGTTATAAAATCCTGCCTGTGAGGGCTTGTCCTTTGATTTGCATGGATGAGAGTGGCTTTTATAGCCGATTCAATATGCCTACCATTTTGGGGACTTGAAAAAATAAGGAGCTGGGAACATAATCTCACAAGATGGAATTCACTCCTTCCCATATAGGGTAAGTAGATGAGTAGTTCCCTTAAGTGCTGATTTCAAGACTTGAACAATGGGGCCCCACCCTCTCATTGACCCGAGAGGGACTTAATTAATAATTAGATTATAAACAGATTGTTCATTAGAGAATCAGTGGTACTTAAGGTGCAAGATGTAATTATAGGGGTAAAACGGACTTTTGACTCAGCTGTAATTACGAACAACTCGTGAAGGATCGACTTGCATGTAATGATTATATCTATGGACACAACTTGTTCTACAGTGCATAAGAGTGAAACTTTAGGTCTATAGTGGAGTGACCTATAGTTAATGAATGAAAATTAATTAATTAAAAAGTTTAATTAATTAGTTTTGTATCATTGGAGCTTATAATCTGTAGGTCCATAAGGTCCTCTTGGTAGCTCACAATAACACTAAAAGATCAATTTAGTTGAAAATTTTTTTTGAAATGTTCAAATTTAATATTTAATTTGAAGTGTTCAAATTAATATTTAATATATTATATATATTATATATAATAGAGGAAAATATATTTATTGTATTTGATACATTAAATATTAAAATAATTAATCTATATTTGATATATTAAATAAAAGATATTTATAGAATTTGAATAAGATTCAACTAAATAAATATCGTAGGAGATTTGAATGAGATTCAAATAAATATAAGATATATTTTAATATATTAGATATTAAAATATAATATTTTAATTATGGCAAAGATTTTCCCTTGATCTCTATAAATAGGACCCTTGGGTTGAGTCATTAGACAAAACACACATCTCCTCAATAGAGAGAATTAGAGAATTTTCTCTAGACCTCTTCCTCTTTAATCCCTTGTAGATTTTCTTTCAAGAGGCTCCCACAAGCCTTGGTCTTGTGTTCGAGTCATAGTGAGGAAGACTTTGTGAAAGAGATAAAGATCCGCTAGAAGAATCTCCATATTTTCAAGGTATGTTATGCGTAACCATAATATTAGTATGTAATTCTAAATAAACTCAAACCGATTCCTACTCTTTCGCTTGGGTTTAATTAGATTATTCCCTTCAGGAACATACTCACATTATGCACTTCCTGTGCAAAGTAGATGCTTATGTTTTGCAGAGAGTACATAAGAAGAAGAGGTCAAGGAAGAGGGTGGTGGTTCTGAGGAAGATGAATTCTGATTGATGAGAGCGAGAAAGGACTCCGTCGAGCAATAAACATTAAAAATTTGTGCTTCCTGGAGGCAACCATGCTTTAATATTTACTTGTTTTCTGTGTTTTCTATTTGTTTGTCTTGAGTTTGTAGTTGCTTAGTTAGTGTGTTGAATTTTGAGAAGTTGACCCAAAGGATGGAAAGAATATTATTTTGGAAGGAGGTTTCTGCTTCCCCACCACCCACCTATGAATTTTGAATGCCAGGGGAGTATTCTTTTTCCTCTCTCATTTGTCCTTGCTTTTATTTTGAATACATCCGGGGCAATGTATAGTTTTAGGTTGGGAATGGAGTTTGTTGTTGGTTGAGCTTATTTGATTGATTTTTTAGCTTATTGATTGAGTCCTGGGCACCTGAGCATTGGACATTTGATTGATTTGTTAAGCATGTCATTTTTAGTAAAATTTTTGAAAATTTTGATGAGCTTGAGCTGTTGATGACAATTGCTTGATGCATGATTATGACATTCTAGGATATGCTGATGAGCTTGTTGTTTGCACTTTGATTGAAGTTGAGCACATTGTTCTAATTTGAACACTTTTGAAAAATTTTCTTTGATTTTCTTGAACACTTAGAGCATGTATTAGCCTTTCTTTTGTGGTTTCGAAGGCCTAGAGTAGCTTTATGAAGGCTAGATGTTAATTGGCACCTCGATAGGCCATAGGCTAGCTTGAGAGTGGTTTATGCATGATAGTTTGTAATGCATTTCTTACGAGAGAAAAAAATGTGTTATTTGCCTATGAGAGGAAAGAAAAGAAAAAAAAATGAGCTTAAAAGACAAGAAAAATATTTGTTGAAAAAGAAAGAGAAGACGAAGAAGAAGAAGAAAATTAGCTTATAATATGTATAGTGCATCAAGAATAAAATGAGTTATCCCTGTTGTGATCAGTTAGGCCATCCATAGAGCGAGTGCTCTAGATAAGGGCCCCTACAATTGGTGTGTGAAAGCTAGTGCCCTTGAGTCAAAAGAATGAAAGTTTAGGGAGCTTCCAATGGTTGTTTTTAGGCACCTAAGTGAAACATTACTTACTTGATTGTTTCATGCTTGATAGCTAGTTCTTAGGCCAGTGTAGGGAGAAGATAAATTTAAGGTTCCCATAATCTACTATGCGCTTGTGGGGACGCCAACACACGCAATAATTGATAAGAAATCTTTTTGAATTTGTTCATGGATGGACAGTGTATGACCAGTGCTTATTTTTTGTGCAAATTGATGAGCTATGTTGAGTATTGAGAATTTAGTCATGTATGTTACATCCACTAAATCTTTATGTTGATGTTTATGCCTTGCTCGATGACTAGCAAAATTTAGGTTGGGGGTATATTGATAGGACTCAGAAAGTCCTATTTTATCTGGCCTATTTTGTGTTAGTTTGAAGGTTTTAATAAGATTCATTTATTATTTTGTAGGAAATTGAGCCAAGGCATGTTTTGGAGATTTTTCATCAATTCGAGGTTAAAACGAGCTAATCCTGAGGTCATTCAAGTGCCCAAGTGAAGTTGGGAGGCAAAATGTTCTTAGATACCCTTGGGAAGCATCTAGATGCCACCACAACGCTTGAAAAAAAGCTTCAAGGCAGTAGCTATAATTCAGGACAATGTCAAGGTGACCCCCTGGTGACACTGCATCAGCCCGTATGATGCTGGGTAGCATTGAGACGCTACCCCAATATTATAAAAGCGACTATTTCCATTTTTAAGGCATTATCTCCACTTTTAGACAACTGCCCCTCCGTATTCTCTCTACCCCTTTACTATTTTCATACCCTCTTAGTTAATTTTAGTAGTTTTAGCTTAGATTATGGCCTCGGGAGTCAATCTCACGATATCCGGCTAGAGGAAAACACTAATTCAGAGGTGATTCGAGCATCTATTATGTAACGTTGTGAGAATTGAATTTCATTTATACATTTTACTCTGCTTTTAGCAAGTTTTGCTTCTTGTTTCCATTATAGAATGTGAATGCATGTTAGAATTGATGCCTCTTGCATGTTGGAACGTTCATGCTAACTAAACTTCGTTTACGCTTTGTATTGATTTCTTGTGCATTTAGTAGCAAATAGGCCATGTCGTGTGTGCAGTAGGGAGCCTCCTCCTCGTGTAGTTGCCATTATAGGCTTTAGGAGAAAAAGAACATTCTAGATTAATTCGACCTTATCCAATTAATTAGGTTTTTCTAATTAATCCTCGAACTTAATGCGGTCGGTTTAGGGGGCATGAAAATCTATCATGCACAACCCTTAGAGTCAATTTAGGACAAAAACAATGCTAGATTGAATTAGAATCTAAAGGGCAATCTTTAGGCGGCTTTACCATCAAGGTCGATTACGAGCTAAATTGAGTACATAGCTTGTTTGTATGATTTCAATGATCAAAGTTACATGATGAACTCCTGAATTGGTATGTTTGGTAAGACCGTTAGTTTTCACTTTTAATTCTCTCTTTATACATTTAATTTCACACCATTTACAATTAAGCACAAATGCCCCCCTATGTTCCGGGTGATAATCCAATTTTAGGAAGTTAATAACTGAATTTTAGACTCCCTGTGAATCAACCTGACCACTAATACTACAATATATTAGTTGGTGCAGATTATAAATTTATTTGATGAGTCTAACAAGCTCGATCAATCACACAATGCACGTCCAACATCTGTCCTTCCATTCATACAGGGGATGGTGAAACTTCCTGGGTCTTCAGCTTTGGTAGCACTTTACTTGTCAATAATGCTCTACAATTCTCAGTTAGTTCCACCATTTTAAATTCTCTAAGGCTACCTTTCTTTGTCAAGATGTCCTTTAAGAATTTAACGTAGTTACACATTTGCTCAAGTGCCTCCACTAACGGAATGTTAATGTGAAGCAGCTTGAGAATGTCTAAAAACTTGTTGCATTGCTCATCCTGATACTTATTTTTAAACCTCTAAGGAAATGGAGGCAATGGTCGGACATTATGATTTATCCGTTAAGGAATCTTTATAGCTATGGTTTTCTTTTCTGCTTCTAGGTGCTTTACAATTGCATCCTTATTCGCTTCACCTAATTTTACTTTGACTCCTTCCTGTGTTTCTTCTTTTATGCTTTCCTTCTTTCTTTCCTTTGAATCCTTAGAGCTTTTTGACTATCATGCTCCGTTGGCATTTCTTGCCCTTCATAATTGAGTCTACTTCTCAGCGTAATTGCTTTACAATGTTCCTTTCCTTCATAATGTGGATTCTCATTGTTGCTTGGTAATGTTCACTAAGTTGTATTTTTTAATTCATTTATCAATTGCCCAACCTACATTTCTCAATTCCTTAGTGATGCCACATTGCTTTGAATGATTACATCATTCTTCACTATGTATTCTTTTATAAAGCTCTCCAATGTTGTACTCTGATTCGCATTTTGCGATTGCATTTGTTGTGCATTTCTCTATTGTGTGTAAGGCTGCTAAGGTTGTGAATTGAATCCGGGTGGAAATCCTTACTTCATGTATATATATTTAAAGAGCTTGCATTTTGTCCTCCACAAGAAAGGTTAGGATATTGTTTCCACCCTGGATTATACATATTGGAGTATAAATTCAACATATTTTGCCCTATATAATACTTACAATCGTCAAAAATATAATTCTCATTGGAATAAACACAAGTAGGGATAGAAATTTGTTCCACCTGAATTTCAAACTCTGTAGAGACGTAGTTTTTCTTGCATCACAACATCATTCCTTACCCTATAATCTCTCACAAGTTCTTCAATACTAGGCTCTATTGGAATCATCTTCCCTTTCTTGAAACACTGGTACTAATGTTGATTTGCAAAGCTAGAAATCCATAAGATAAAGAATCGGGATTATAAGGATAATTTTCAAATAAATGACTTCATTTACAGTAAATACAATAAATTGAAGAGATAGGGTTAACAAGAGCTATAGGATTTTCCATCATTAATGTTTCCATCATATAGCTTAATGATGAAGCATGTGCGCTCAATGTTGCAATGATGTCTACTTCCATCATATGGATTATCTCAAGCGATCAAACCCTCTGTTGTGTCTTTCTCCTATCAAAACCGCTCTCCCTTTACCTGCAAAATAATGTAAACAAGAGTTGGGCTTTCTCTTGGAAAGGCAACAATTGCAGTTTCAATTTTCTTGCAATCTTTGCTACAACAAAAATTTTGTTAGTTTTGCCTTCTCCGGCAATGGCAGCAAAAACTTGATAGAGTGGAACTTGTGGGTTAAAAATAAAGAAAGATGTTCGGCCTAGTGCAAGTGCACACTATCGATACAAGTAATAAAATGGAGTATTCCTGAGTATCAATCCCACAAGGAATGGTTTAACAAAAAGATTGAAATAGCAAATTGTATTCCAAACTACAACTTAGTAACTAAATTGCAAAATTAGAATTGGGTTCGAACTTAGAATGCAAAAAAAAAATTGCAAAAACATATTGCATAATCAAAATTGAAAAATCAAAATTGCAAAATAAAAATTACAAGAACTACGAAATAGCAAGAGACAGAAGGTGCAAGGAAATATGCTAAATGAAAAGGAACAGTTATAAAGAATGTCATTGTCCTAAGTTGTAAATTGCCAAATCAAATTGCAAATTCAAACCTAACTTACACAAGTAATTGTAAACCAAATTCAATTCCTATTTGATTTTGATTCCAAAATCTTTAGTATGCTAAGTGATTGGACTTATATGTCTATGGCCAATCGTACTTAGATAAATTTAGAACACAATTCTCGTGGTATTGGAGTCTTTTGCCCTATGTCTAGGGTAAAGAATGACTTATGTCTAAGCTCTTGTCTCCATTGTTCGTGCGAAATCCACTTTTCACTAACCCTTTCGGTATTACCTCCAAGATTTGTATGCCTTCTTGATTGATTAAACTAGAATTACAAAAATCCATCAACTCAACACAATCAAATAATTAAAGTGTAGGCTTGGTTACTTTTACAATTTAAGCTCCATTCACTCCTTAGAGAATTCACATCCTTGAACCCCCCAAGAAGTTTTAGCTCATAACTAACTCAAAGCATCTAAGTAAAGCTTGAAAATAAATTCCATGACAAAAGGAGTTAACTACTGTACTAAACTAGAATAAAACTTAAAGGGAATGAAAAGTGCTTGTTGTAACATAAAAGAGTAAAGGCTGAAGGTAAAATTTGAAGAAAGCAATAATTAAAACTTCATTAATTCAAAAATAACTCGTTGGATAGTATACCCATGATCAAAATTTCTAGAAAATTAAACTTCAATTGCTTCCTTAATCTAAAATCCAACTCCAATGTAAATACATAAGGTAAAGGAATAGAAAACATAAAAGAATTGCAACCAAACTAAATTACAAAAATCAAATTCAAACTAAATTAAGAATAAGCTGGAATAAAAAAATATTGAATAAAACTCATTGTTTTTCTTTAGATTTCAATTGATTCAACCTCATTCTTTGTCAAGAGGGAATGAATCTTTATAATCCAAACAACGTGCTGGAAGAAGAGAAGAACAACGTGCTGGAAGAAATCCACCCTCCCTTGTGCATTTTTCTTCCATTGGATTAGATCAAATATGAGGAAGAACAACGTGCTGAAAGAAGAGAAGAAAAGAAGAAGAATAGAGAAAAAAAATAGCAACTACAACTACAGAAAAATGGGTATTTTAGAGATGAAATCCACCCTCCCTTGTGCGTTTTTCTTCCATTTTATAGACCATGACAGCTAGGGTTTATTTCTCCTTCCATTTGACTAAAGAATCGCCAAGGATTGAGCTTAAATCAAGCAAAAATTGTGGATTTCCTTTTCAAAAACACAGCAGAATTTTTTCCATAAGTGTCACTGCCCGATTGCAATATCAGATTGCAATTTTCATTCTACAATGTTCCAACGTCCTATAACCAAATACCACTTTTAGTCTATAATTTCTTCTTTTACTCAATCTTCCTATCAAAAGTATTTTCCACAAAATTATTGATGTTTTCAAGAATTTGCTAACTTCATATAATTCTAAAGAAAATCAATCATAACTTAAGCCTTTGAGAGTTAAATAAGCATTAATATTGAGGCTTATCACACCCCCAAACTTAAGATATTGCTTGTCCTCAAGCAACTAGAAAATAAATAACAACATACACAAGCAAACACTTCACAAAATGATTTCAAATGATGTATTTGAAAAAAAAATGTTGTCTTCTAGGAGAGGTCTCAAACTCTTAACACTTTACACAACTCCAAGATTTTCTGACATAAAACTTTTACTTTTCTTTTTCAAGATAAAACATTCTTATGCAAACATACCTATTATGTTTATCCTACCTAAGTCATAGTCATGAGTCTAGGGTGATCTTCTTTGTTCAAGAAGCTAAGGTCACTCACATTACAAGCATTTTTTTTCCTCTAAACTTATTTAAAGCTGCTGTTAAGCCTCCTTTTCTTTTCTTTCTTTTTTTCTCTTTTCTTTTCTCTTTTCTTTTTTTTTAAAGAGTCTTACTGTCACTTGTACCTTCGTTGCAACTTACTAACACTTTGTGACGAAAGTACACAAGTCACTGCTAAGACCTTTTTCACATACGCACTTCCTAAGTTAACATTTCATGCAAATGAAATCATGGGTGTCATGACTGCCCCTGGTTACTTAGTTAACTTTTAGAAGGAGGAATATCCTTTTTTTCTTTTCTTTTTTTTTTTTGAGTCCCAGCTGTAACAACAATATAATATTATAACAACATACTATTACAAACAACATACTATTACAACAATAGTATTCCAAAGCTCACCTCCCCAAACATAAGTGTCTGTCATCTAATGCAAATCTTGATAAAAGATTGAGAAAGTTAAATTTCACAAAGTACTGAGAAGTAGGTTTCTGAAATGGAATTGGAAATTCCCACGGCTAATCCAAGGTGGAGACTCATATCAAGAGATTGAGAAACTTAAGCATCGATTGAAAGATAACTTTGAGATTAAAATTTTTATTATTTATTACTTGGCACCACAACAACAAAAAATATGAATTCATTTAATTGGTTTGGTACCAGTTACATATAATCAAAACGAACAAATAAAGAAGGTTGATTTTGACTCCCAAGGCTCCTTGCAAATGCAAACCCATCGAGCTGTCAACGCAAGAGCCTCAACCATTAAACTTCACGACCATTATCAAAACCCTAAATTAATTAACAGTTCTATCTTTAAAAAAAAAAAAAAAAAAGTTGAATTGTATATGATTTAATTATGTTGTCTTGTGGTTATAGTAATTTATATAGGTTTTAACGAATTTCCCTAAAAACAAGTCATTGGTTGAACCAAGCCAGCAGCAGTTCCTCCAACATTACTACACGAAACTTTGGCTAATGCATTGTTGTAAGTCAGCTTAATATCCTTCAACCTTATTCCCCTGCATGGAGTTTTTGAGCTACAATCAAATTTCACAGCGATCTGCTTGGCCGATGTCCCATGGATATCTTCATACGTCACATCAATAACTTTAATTCCAGAAGCCTATTCAATGACAAAAAAATAATTCAGGGTCTTTTTTCTCTTATTGATAACTAATATTAAAGTCATATTTTGTTACCCACAAACTAATATACTAAATATAAAGGGTTGATAGAGTTTTCTTTTATATATATATATTTTATTATTATCATTATTAGTGAGTATGGGTTAATCTATATAATTCAAATTAATGAAATTAAAATTGTATTTAATTGAATCCAAATTACTTTTAACATCAAATTCTATATCTATCTGTATATATATATATAATTACATAGACATCGTACGCACCTGTCCAGGGCAATTTTTATTATGGGGGCAATAATTTTGATCGATGATGATAGGATTCTTGACATTAGTCATTATGAGATGCTGAAAACGAATATTTCTTGCAAACCCACTACTTGGCCTTCCCCAAGATTTTATTCTGGCCCCATTTTGAGTGTTGATAAATCTAGAAGATCTCACTGTCACATTCTGAACTCCTTCCTCCTTGAACACTTTTCCTAAACTCCCAATGCTGCACCAATCAACCAAATAAGAACCATCTATTTCTCATTAGGAGTCCAAAAGAGAACCTACAAAATTGATAAAATTTAATAAGTACCTAATTCCATGGCCAGGTCCACAAACAACATTCTCAATCCACAAGTTCGAGGTGCCAGGGCCTATTGAGATGCAGTCGTCACCCGTGCCGATATTGGAATTGAGGATGGTGACATAAGATGATAGCCCTACGTGAATGCCATCAGTGTTCGGACTATTGCCAGGGGCCGAGACCTTTAATCCTTGCATTTTTACATTTTTACACTCATTCACTACTATGTGAAACATCTTACTATTCAGTGAGGTTAATCCACTAACCATTATGTTTTCTGAATCAGTAAATTTCAGCGACTGCACATAGAACAAAACAACCATTATTCTTTTAAAATTAGAGTGCAAATCTAGTGCAGTTAAAAAGATGAGTATATCTAAGTAAAGAGGTATGTGATAATTTTAATTTTTAACGATATTTTCCTCTATTTTTAATTAATATTTTATTTATCCTTTATTTATTTATTGTTAGTTATGACTTTTAATAAGTTAAATCCAGTTATGAATAAAATAATTGTTAAAATGTTTCAAAACCCTTTCAAATTGTTTGTAAAACAAAATAGTAGATAAAAGAGTTGTCTTTAATAAAAATGAAAGGTTTTATATATATCGAAAGAATCCTGGTATTTGATATATACTTAACTTCTTTTTTTAAAATAAATGAACATAGTATAGGAGAAAATAAAATGGAAATATAATGTGCCTAGACATGTGTGAAAATATTAAAATACATAAAATTAGTAAGTTTGTATACCGTGGCTCCACGAGGACAGGTCTTGCCGGAGTTTTTACAAGCCCACAACCCAGTTCCTTGACCATCAAGAACGCCGCCTAAGATAGTAACTCCATTAACAAGGTGAAAAATGATCCAATTTTTAGAATTGCCAATGACATGGAAGTCTGAGGGAGCCACGAGAGTGCCATCAATGCGTAGAGTGATGGCTTTGTTGTTGCATGGCCCATTAAAAGTTGCACTACGGAGATAGAATCTGCCCTTTGGAACGTAAATGGACGCTGTTGTAGAAGAGCTACAAGCGTGCGCCCATGCTAATTCGAAGGCCTTAGATGAGTCAGTTTTTGCATCGGGTTTGGCTCCAAAAGTAACAACGTTGAATGTCAATGAAGCAACAAAGGTTGAGTTGAAAAAGATTGTAATGAATGATAGAAAGAGAAGAAATGAGCTTTTGTAAAGAACCATTATGATTTTCTTGAAAGTGTTTTTAAAGTTGAGAGAGGAGAAAGAGTTTGAAGTTGAGGATTTGGAGGTGGTGGGGAAATTGAATGGGTTTGAAGGCTTTATATAGGGAGAAAAACCATTCAAATTTGGTTCATAAAAGAGGAAAAACGATTAATGTCCGAATTTCGAAAATTTGGTCAAAAGGGAACTTTTTTTTTCCTTATCATTTAAACGTGACATCAATTGACCAACATATCCTCACATGACAAATTCGAACTAACGGTTTTACATTCACATTTGTACATGTATTACAATCTTAATGGCTTATGATATCAAAACAATTATGGTAATTTGCAAAATATAAGCGGAAAATCAAAGAAATAGTACATACCATCATAATCTTTAAAAATGGTCAAATTGAAATTAAATTGGTATCACAGTTTTTTAATTCTACAACATGTAAACATAAGAGATTTGAATCTTTGATCAAATGTTTTAACCAAATGAGCTATGCTCAGATTGGCACGTCCACAATATTAATAATTCAATAACTAACATACAATATTCTAGCCCATTTAGAATGACTATTATATTAATTAAAATTGACTAATAACTTTATTTTACAACGAAAAATGTTATATTTGAAAATTCTAATATACAAAACTATACGTAACAAATTTCCTTTGATAAAATGTGGTTTTTTTGTTTTTTAATATTATAGATTATATACTATTATAAAATAATAACTCTACAAAATTTATAACATAATAATTTAATGCCAACCTAAGCATAACTTAACTGGTTAAGGCATAAACTCTCGATCAAAATGCCAGATATTCAAATTCTCTCACCCCATATTGTTTAACTCAACAAAAAAATATATATAAAATATGTTAATAAAATAAATATTTTTTTTGAGAAATAAATAAACTAAATATTTAGTTGGTAACTATTACTATGTTATTGTTTATGAATGTATTGCTAAACATACTATATCTGAAAACACAAAATACAACTATGTTTTCAAATCACTAACCATACTCAGTTTTATTTATTGTAGTTAATTTTATGCTTTTCTTTTTTTTTTTAGTTCAACAATTGTGGGAGTGGGGATCGAACCATCGACCTTTGAGATGATAATTGATGTCTTATCCAATAAGTACTTATACTCGAATCGACAAAATTAGTACATTTACCAACTAAAATTAAAATTAAGACATTTCCTATTTAAATTTATAACATTTAGGGTTTAAAATGATGAAAACAAAAGGTGGAATTGATGATTTTGGAAGACGGGTAGATGCAAAGAAAGAGGGAGATAAAAGGGAAAAAGTAGAAGAGGATGTTAAAGCGAAAAAAGTGGAGGATAAAACGGAGAAGAAATCGGCAGCCTTAATTCCAACACTCTTTTATCGGGTTTTTTTTTTTTTTTTTTTTTGAGTACATATTGGTTTTCATATTAACTATTAAATTAACACATTATTTTGTCTATCAATAGTGTAATTTTTTAGTACACCTATCAATAGTCATTATTATGTTTTCTTAAAAAAAAAAAAAGTTGTCACTATTATGATCTATTTAAGGTTAAATTATAAATTTAACCCCTATGGTTTGAATACAATTTTAATTTGCTCCTTTTGGTTTAAAAAATTTTCAAATTATTCCCTACAATTTAATTTGTACTTTGCTTCTTTTTTTTTAATTTAATAATTTTGAAATGGAGAATTGAATCATTAACCTCTAGGATGGGAACTAATGTCTTATCTAGCGAACTATACCCAAATTGACGTTTGTACTTTGCTTCTATGGCATTGGCTAAACCACACAAGTCATCCATAAAACGTTTTCTACCCATCAGAAAAACTTAATTATTTTCTTCTATTTTTCACTCAACCCTAAACCTTAATTTTGTCAACTAATTTCACAATTAGTCAAACAAAAAGCATTAACTCAATTTCCATGTAAAAAATGTTTTAGTATGGTAACAACATGAACAATTTACAAGGTTTTTGATTAAACCATATAAAGACCAAATAAACTTTTGAAATTATAGTGACCAAAATTGAAACTTTGTCCAAACCATAAGCACCAAATTTGTAATTTAACTTTTAATTCATAATTTTGAAAATTAACTTTTATAGAAATTAGACAACTGATGAATGGTGGATTTTTATAATTTGTTACTGTAATGAATTAACAAAACATATGATATAAATTTGGCAATCTATTAATAATATTGAATTCTTTAAAATTATATTTTATATTGATAGATTAAAAAAATAAAGTAATATATTCCTAAAATATTGTGTACGTGTTGTCGCCAAAATCTGAACAAGGAAATGTTGGGATTTATGCCCTAAAGCCTCGTAATTAATGACAATTAATAATAATTTTAATTATTTTATTTGTAATATAATATTATCCATTATATGAAAAATCCAAGGTTATTAGTGTAATTTTGAACAGTATGTGGTTGACATACGAGATAATCATGTTCAAGAAATAACCTAACGGGTCGTAGTACATGGATAAGGTTGGGTGCCTTATCCTAGAAACACTATTGATACGACTCACTTTGTAATAGTTACAAATGATTTGATCCAAATTGTTCATGTGGAGACATGTGAGTGGGGGTATCTTATACAATGAGTTTGTATGAGACTGGACCACGAAATGTTTAATCTCTCTTTATATATCCGTTAATTGAGAAGATTAATATTTCATCAGAATCATCATATGTGACTCGATCTTAATCTTGAGTGAGTTTCGAACTTCTACCTGTGAGGGCTTGTCCTTTGATTTGCAAGGGTGAGAGCGCTTTTTGTAGCCAATTCAATAAGCCTACTATTTTAGGAACTTGACCAAATAGGGAGCTGGGAACATAATATCACAAGATGGAATTCATTCATTCCCATATAGGATAAGTAGATGAATAGTTCCCTTAAGTGCTGATTTTAGGACTTGAATAATGGGGTCTCACCCTTTCACTGGCCTGAGAGGGAATTAGTTTATGGTTCGATCATAACAAATTGTTCATTAGAAAATCAGTGGTACTTAAGGTGTAAGATGTAAGATGTAATTACAGGGGTAAAACAAACTTTTGACCCAACTATAATTACGAACAACTCGTAAATGATTCACTTGCATGTAATGGTTAATATCCATGGACACAACTTGTTCTACAGTGCATAAGAGTGCAACTCTAGGTCTATAGTGAAGTGACCTATAGTTAATGAATGAAAATTAATTGATTAAAGAGTTTAATTAATTAATTTTGTATCATTGGAGCTTATAATTTGTAGGTCCTTAAGGTTCCTTTACTAGCTCATAGTAACACAAAAGGATTAGTTTAGTTGAAAGAAAATTTTGAAATGTTCAAATTAATATTTAATTTGAAGTGTTCAAATTAATACATAATATATTGATATATTAAAAATAAAAGAGAAAAATATGTTTATTGTATTTGATACATTAAATATTAAAATGATTAATGTATATTAGATATATATATATATATATATATATATATATATATATATATATATATTTGTATTTATATATATGTATATATTTGAAATAAGATTCAAATACGTATAATATATGAGATATTAAAATATAATATATTGTAGGAGATTTAAATATATTAGTTTTTGATAGATTGATTTGTTCTAATCGTTCTACGGATTATTGTAGCTTTGATTTTCTGCATCTAAGATTTAATTTCAGCATGAACTAATTTCTTTAGAGTTGGGATTTATGGAACCCTATCATTTTGTGGAAGCTCTTTTGTTATAGCTATTGCAAGTGTTGAGCATTTCATTTGTGGGTGTTTATTTATCTCTCTTTCTTGCTTAAGATTGATCACCTTAGGTAGGATTCTAGTTAGTTTTTGATACCGGAAGGGTTGAAAACTAGTGGAAAGGCACAAATGATTCAAGTTCATTAATTATTAATTTGATAATGAATTTAAGAGTATAGACATATATTCTTAGCTTGTAAAACAAGTGAAATGGGGACTTAATTGTAATTATATGGCTTGGTTTTCATAGGACTTGAACAATGGGGCCCCACCTTCTCATTGGCCTGAGAGAGACTTAGTTTATAATTAGATTATAAACAGATTGTTCA
The DNA here is from genome assembly GCA_033996785.1 of Trichosanthes truncata. NCBI lineage: Eukaryota > Viridiplantae > Streptophyta > Magnoliopsida > Cucurbitales > Cucurbitaceae > Trichosanthes > Trichosanthes truncata. Next base: position 16,139,941 of record MU867261.1, read on the forward strand.
TTAGAGGATCAATGGTACTTAAGGTGCAAGATGTAATTACAGGGGTAAAATAGACTTTTGACCCAACTGTAATTACAAACAACTCGTGAAGGATCGACTTGCAGTAGTGATTATATCAATGGACACAACTTGTCCTACAGTACATAAGAGTACAACTTTAGGTCTATAGTAGAGTGACCCTAGAGTTAATGAATGAAAATTTATTAATTAAAGAGTTTAACTAATTAATTTTGTATCATTGGAGCTTATAATTTATAGGTCCATAAGGTCCCCTTGCTAGCTCATAGTAATACTAAAAGATCAATTTAGTTGAAAGAAAAATTTTGAAATGTTTAAATTAATATTTAATTTCAAGTGTTCAAATTAATATTTAATATATTAGATATATTAAATATAAAAGAGAAAAATATATTTATTGTATTTGATACATTAAATATTAAAATAATTAATGTATATTAGATACATTTAAGAAAAGATATTTATTAAATTTGAATTGGATTCAAATTAGGAAATAGATGCGTAGGAGAATTTTAAAAGGTTTGAATAATATTCAAATTGGTTAGATAAATATATTTTAATATATTAGATATTAAAATATATTATTTAATTATCTTCCCTAGACTACTATAAATAGGACCCTAGGGGTGAGCCATTGGGCATTCTTTATAGAACACACATCTCCTCAATAGAGAATTAGAGAATTCTCTCTAGATTTTTTTCCTCTCCAATCCCTTGAGGATTTTCTTTCAAAAGGCTCTCACAAGCCTTGATCTTGTGTTAGAGTCATAGCTAGGAAGACTTTGTGTAGGAGATAAAGACCCGCTAGAATATTCTCCATATTTATCTCAAAAGTAAGTTTTCTTAATTAATATTATTTTTAGTTTAATTTTAAATAAATCAAAGACGATCCAATGCTTCCGCTGCGGAATGAAGAGTTCATTCCTATCAAATACATGAATTTAATAGGTACATAATGCATTAAAGATGTGAATGAATCTGGATTTTAGATTCATTATGACTCTTGGTTGAAAAGGTGCCTCTTCAAGCTTGAAAGGATGCAACTCTTCATAATGTGGACACCTTAGCTTGGAAGTAAGCATTAAAGTCTTCTTGTACTCTTTCAACTCCAGTGATTGAACTTTGTGGCATAATGATTGACTCATGATTGAATTGAATTTAGTGTTGACTTCCCTTGACTTTGAATATGAGCTTCATTTGAGCTTGATTGAGTTGGTTGAGCTGGTATTCTTCGTGTAGACTTCTCTCATGGATCCTTGGTAATTTATTTTCTTATCATTTAGTATCAGAGATTCTTTGTTTCCTTTATCATTTGGTATTAGAGCTTTTTTGATTCCTTTATCATTTGGTATCAGAGCTTTGGCTCTAAACAGATTATATCTTTACTTGCTTTTCATTTTATCTCATTTTTTTCCTCCAAATTTCAATCCATCCATTTTCTTGTGACTATTCATCTTCTCATCTTTGCTTCATTTTTTTTTCTTCACTATACTTGTTGGAAAAAAAGAAAGAAAGAAAAAATTATATCAATTGCATCTTTCCATACTCGTTTTCTAACTTTGGGATTTTGCCACCTAAAACTTACCAAAAAGACTTGGGTCTTTGCTGTAAAGTGTTCGAAGGGACTCCAAATTGGTTCAACTGCAAACTAAAGACTCCTACATGTTAGAACTAAAGCTACAATACTTAAATAGATATGTGAAATGTCTAAAATGTGGCGAAATTGACCAAACAACATCAAAGGGACCAAAATGCTTGCTAGAAAATGGGTTTTTGGCACCAAGAGATCTCAAACTCGGTGTAGGCAATGTTCACTAAAGTCTAAATAGCAAATCAATGTCATTTAGGGAATGGGTAATACAAATCTAAAGTTGATTAGGCATGGGTACGAGACAAACCTTGTCGAATTGAAGAGAAATCACGCATAATAGCTCTAATCTATTGGAAAAATGCTCCAAACTGCACCAAATTCACGAACCCTCAGCCATGACGCCCGGATCTGCAAGTTGCGCCCCCTTCTACTGCTACTCAAGGCTGTTGCAGGTCGGGTTCGTGGCGTGGATAAGGAGAAATGTGTAGGAGACAATGTTGCGTGGCACGTGGGTGCTTCACCAGAGATGGGTACGAACAAAGAGGGAAGGGGCAGCGTGGCGTGTGGATCGTGGCTGGAAGCAGAAGAAGTCGAAGATGGTGGGTGGGGGCAGCTGAATTTATGCATGAAGAAGAGGGAGAGGGAGAAAAGATAAGGGTCTAGGGTTTTGTCTTTAATTTTTCTCTTTTTTTTTTATTGACCAAGACCCAAATAAGTTCCTATAAATAGAATGGAGGAGGGCTTATGTTTTTCAAACAAAAACCCAACTTCTTTGAAAAATCTTCAAAGAAAATCTTTTGGGTTTAATCTTTCAATCTTCAATTTAAATCTAAATCTAAAAGAAAGCTAAGTTTCTAAATTATTGAATTTGGGACTTTAGAATAAACTTCGTCCAATAACCCAAAAAGAACTTAATTAACTCAATTCAGTCACTTAATTCCAAATTTCAAAAATAACTCCAAATGACGAATTTAGCCGTACTTGAAAAACACGGGGCATTACAGTAAGTGTGACCCATCATTTTAGATCCTCATAATTTTATCCCAACAAGTACCGCCGTAGGGTAGATCAAGTATTGGAAACAAAATTACAATTATATCCTTCTCGGGGAGTTCACCCTAATATTGAACCATGCAAACACTTTCCATAGGGGACGGTCCAAAAGCCACCACGAAGCCTCGCATGAATCTCACAATGTAAACCAATGATGGAGACCGTAGGATATGTTGACACATTTCCTTCTCCCACTTACTATTTTGAAATAGGGTTTTCTCTTACATAGACAAATTAGGCTAATCTCATTTATCTAAGTTCCCAATCCATCCTTCATAACCCTTATGTTGGTTAGATTGATTTTAATGTGAATTACAAAGTTTTTAAACTATTACAAAAATTAATCACATTATGAGCATGCTTAGTGAAATTAAATAAAATTTGATTAATTCAACTCTCATGTCAGTTTCCAGTTAGAGGTGTTTCCTTTCGGTCAAGTTAAATATCCCAATCTAGACAGAACCTTCCATAGACAGAGTTCCCTTATAGTCAATTTTTATTTCAAATTCATTAATCTTTGATTAACTATTAATTATTAGATTAATGAACCCAAGTGAATTATTAAGCCTTGATTAAAAAAAACTAATTCACGTATTGGATAATCTTAAAATTCTATCATTTTAAACCCTTTAAAACAAATTAAAACATCAAAAACGAATTAAAAGATCATCTTGGATATTTTATTCTAATCCTATCAGAAAAAATAAAAGATAAATTAAATTCAAAACTTAAACTATTTTATCTTTGAATTAAATTATCTTTATTTATGGAAGACCTAATCTTATTAGGAAATTGAAATATCTAATCTTATTTAAGAAAAAAATAAAGATAAATTAAATTCAAATTTTAAACTATTTAAAGCATGAACAAAATATCTTTATTTTAAGGGAACCCTAATCTCATTAGGAAATATCCTAATCCTATTATGAAAACATGGATTTCATTTATGAAAAGAAATATCCTAATTTAATTTTCCAAATATAACAATTATATTCAAAGATATGGAAAATATAAACTTATTAGGAAAACATCTTAATTCTATTAGAAAACATCATAATCATATTTTCCAAATATAACAATTATATTGAAAAGTAATTAAGATGCATGATCATGCTTAACTTATGGTGAGATTATAATCTAAATGACATACTTTATGCAACAATCAATTAATTGAAAACATACATCACATGAATAATTAAACTTAAACTTAACAAAAATGACCGGCATATTTGACATATCCTAGAAATTAAAGACTAAATTCAAAATTACACAATTTGAATTTTCAAGACATATCTTGGTCTTCAATTTCTTTTCTTGTTTGGCCATCCAAATTTAAGTTTTTCAAAAACCTTAAATTTCATCCTCTTGTAGATGTAGTCATTGTTTGCTCCATGAACTCATCTTCACAAATGCCATTCTTGTGAGAAGACATTCATGCCGCAAGGGACCCGACATGCATGCATATAAAGACCCATGTTGAAGATGGTAAGCATCATGAGATGCCACAAAGCTTGAATGTGATTGAAATTTCAATATGCCAAATGAAATTACAGCAACTTTATTTCACCATGCATGAAGACAAAACATGCCAATAAAGTTTTTGAAATCCGCCGACTTGATGAGTTCGTTTCAAAACTTGTAGTTGACAACTTTTTGTGAATGCCAACGTTTAATTTGAAGGCCATGTGAGAGTCTAGAGAAAACAACCTCTTACCGTCGACATAGAAGCATGTACGTTCGCCGTTTACCAGCCGTCGAAGGAGCAACAAACATTTGAAAATAAGATTACACAAAGTCCTAAACCCATATGGGTTTTACAATTGATCTAATCAAAAGTAATTAAATTCTATATGCCACACAAATATGCCTAAATAGTCAATTTTGCAAACTACCACATATCACATATATGATCAATTAAAACACCCACCAACACAAATTTAATTCTTAACAAAAATCAAAGATTGCTCGGATACCAATTGAAGGAATGAACATTTCACTCCGCAACTGAAGCATTGGATCGTCTTTGATTTTATTTAAATTAAACTATAAAAAATAAGATTAAGCAAACTTACATTGGAATAAATATGGAGATATTTTAGGAAAGTCTTTAATCTTCTTGCTCCAACCACAATGAGATTGAACTCCATTTCCATAAAGCCTACTTGCTGTGAGCCAAGGCTTGTGGGAGCCTCTTGAAAGAAAATCCACAAGGGATTGAAGAGAATGAGGTCTAGAGAGAATTTTCTAATTCTCTATTGAGGAGATGTCTCATCTTATGACTCAACCCAAGGGCCCTATTTATAGAGGCCTAGGGTTAATCTTTGTCATAATTAAAATATTATATTTTAATATCTAATATATTAAAATATTATTTGAATTTCATTCAAATCTCCTAATGTATATATATTAACTTATTTGAATCTCATTCAAATTTTAAATATTTATTTTTATTTAATGTATCTAATATACATTAATCCTTTTAATATTCAATGTATCAAATACAATAAATATATTTTCCTCTTTTATATTTAATATATCTAATATATTAAATATTAATTTGAACATTTCAAATTTTTCTTTCAACTAAATTGATCCTTTAGTGTTACTATGAGCTAGCAAGGAAACCTTATGGACCTATAGATTATAAGCTCCAAAGATACAAAATTAAGTAATTAAAGTCTTTAATTAATCAATTTTCATTCATTAACTCTAAGGTCACTCCACTATAGACCTAGAGTTGTACTCTTATGCACTGTAGGACAAGTTGTGTCCATGGATATAATCACTACATGCAAGTCGATCCTTCACGAGATGTTAATAATTACAGTTGGGCCAAAAGTCCATTTTACCCATGTAATTACATCTTATACCTTAAGCACCACTGATCCTTTAATGAACAATTTGTTTATGATCTAATCATAAACTAAGTCTCTCTTAGGCAAGTGAGAGGGTAGGGCCCCATTGTTCAAGTCCCGAAATCAGCACTTAAGGGAACTACTCATCTACTTACCATATTTGGGAAGGAGTGAATTCCATCTTGTAAGATTATGTTCTCAGTTTCCTATTTGGTCAAGTCCCCAAAATGATAAGCATATTGAATAGGCTACAAAAGCCACTCTCACCCTTACAAATCAAAGGACAAGCCCTCGCAGGTAGGAGTTCATAACTCACTCAAGATTAAGATCGAGTCACATATGATTATCCTGATGAAATATTAATCTTCTCAATTAACGGATTTATAAAGAGAGATAAAATATTTCGTGGTCCAGTCTTACACAAACTCATTGTATAAGATACCCCCACTCACATGTCTCCACATGAACGATTTGAATCAAATCATTTGTAACTATTACAAAGTGGGTCGTATCAATAGTGTTATCAGGATAAGACATCCAACCCTATCCATATACTATGACCCTTTAGATTATTTCTTGAATATGATCCTCCCGTATGTCAACCACATATTGTTCAAGATTACACTAATAACCTTGGATTTTTCATATAATGGATAATATTATATTGCAAATAAGATAATCAAAATTATTATTAATTATTAAATAAATCATTAATTATGCGACTTTAGGGTATAAATCCCAACAACCCTCACTCACATACGATGTGGATCAAATCATTTGTAACTATTACAAAGTGAGCATATCAATAGTGTTATCAGGATAAGACACCCAACCTTATCCATATACTATGACTCTTTAGGTTATTTCTTGAACATGATTATCTCGTATGTCAACCACATGCTATTCAAGATTACACTAATAACCTTATATTTTTCATATAATGGATAACATTATATTGTAAATAAAATAATCAAAATTATTGTTAATTATTAGATAAATTATTAATTATGAGACTTTCGGGCATAAATTCCAACAGTAAGTTTTCTTAATCTTATTTTTTTGTTTAGTTTTAAATAAAATCAAAGACAATCTAATGCTTATGCTACGGAGTGAACACTCATTCCTTCAAAAGTAAGAGTATTCTAGTTCTCAAGCAAATTAACAATTTCAATCCTTGAGGAGATGATACTCGTATACTCAAAATCAATGTATTCCTTGACCCGTATACTTGTAATTATGCGCAAAAGTACGATCACTACCAAAATGCCTTAGCGTTAGATTGGAAATTGTGTTGCTGATTGATGTTATGTATGTGAATGCCAAATAGTTATAAATATTCTGTATGTTAAATGTGAAGTACCCATGAATGTGATGTATGCTTCAAGTTGAAGTTATGTATGTAAGAGATATTTCTATGCTACATCATTGAAACAAAAAGGTGTTTTATTTGTGAGACCTTATGCAGATGTATGACTCATGGAGTAAAATGTTAAAAGGAAAGTTTTTTTTTAAAAAAAATTGTGGACATTGGCAATATGGTCAGTAGTTCAAACTTGGCGATATGGTCAAGAGAGAGGTTTTAATATTATTTTCAAAACTTGGCGACATGGTCAAGATGAGGGGTGGCAATATGGTCACCGTCGCAATGGCCACAAATAAGTTTTTGTGGCAATATGGTCACAATTGACATTATGGCCAAAATATGAAAAGTTTTTAAGTAAAGAAAAAGTTTTAGATCACACTCGTTAAAGTGCATATTCATGTTGTATGTGTATGCATATCCTTACCCTGGTAGTGGAGTTACTTACTGGGTATTTTTAATACTCATTCTTTTCTTAATTTTTTTTTCCAGTTAAAGGCAAGGACATCCTAAGTGATTGATGAGACAAATTGCTGGAAGTGCCATGGGTGATAAAGAGGAGCATAGTCTTTCTGCAAATATGGAGTCTTCACATTCTTTTCTAGTTTTATTTTAGTTTGTTTTGAATTAGAAATTTCTATTTAGCCTTTTCTTTTATGACAGTGAAACTTGAATTTTGACGTTCTTAAATTCTTTAGGGATCCCAAACTGAAAAGTTGTTTTGATTTTCAAAAAATATTTTATTCAAGAACTTATTTTGTTGTTTTCTTGAGATTTTAATAGCATGCATGTAGTGATGACTCTAGATAGAAATCTTAGAAAGTCGGGGTCGTTACAAGAAAAGACTTCAAGATATGCAAAAAAGGAAGCTTAAAGATGATTGTGTGTCAATTATATGTGCAAGTATATTTTAAGTTAAGTTCATAGGTATTCTCTCTTATAAATATATTTAGCTTCTTTTATAACAATAGTAATAACAACTGATATGAAAATTTATATGTACTATAATTTAAAAAAAAAAATTTATTTGTAGTAAATGAATATTCATCGATTTTTTTCTTTAAAATCACAATAATAATAAAAATGATACTATTATCTTATATATATATATATTTAAAATGTTACATGTATTTGGTTTTGTAAGTAATAAATAAAAAATAATTGGAAATAAACAAAATAATACTTTTAGAAATATTTATTTTCTTTAAAATAAATGAAATTTATTTTTACTATAATTTGCAAAAGTAACAACTAATACAAATTTTTTTAATATATATATTATATCTCATTAAATATATAAAAATTTATTTATGTTCCCATATTATCTTCTATTAAAATTAAAAAAATATATATTTTTTAGAGATATAATTATTAATCATCCAAAAATTTATATTAAGTTGAATTCATTTTATGTTAAGTTTATTATATAATAATGATAACTATTAACCATTCATAATTTTAAAATTATAGTATGAATATAAATTTTGTTTTGCCAACATGAACATGGCTCAACTAGCATAAAGTGTATATTCTCAACTAAGACGTTAGAGGTTCGAATCCCCCACTCCACACATATTGTCAAAAAAGATATAGAATTTTTTTTTTATAATATTAGATAATATCTAAATTGTTCTTATTTCAAAATTTCAAAATACTAATTAAATTAAATACTCTCTTCCACCTCTCCCAAATTCTTTATTTGATTTTCATTTCTCTTTCCCTCCCTCTTCTACTTTTTGGAAATGTTTTCTCAAATTCTTCAAATTCCACTATTTTTCTCTCATTCTTGTTATTTCTCTCTAACGCTTGAAAAAGTATTATTTAATAATAAAAAAGTTTGAATGTGGACCATTAAAAAAGTTCAAATTCCGCATGAATCTCACGATGTGAATCAATAATAAAGACCGTAGAATATCTTGACATATTTCCTTCTCCTACTAAGTATTTTGACATAGGGTTTTCTATTACTTAGACAAATTAGGCTAATCTCATTTATCTAAGTTCTCCAATCTACCTTTTCATAACTCTTATGTTGGTTAGATTAATTTTAATGTGAATTGCCAAGTGAATTAAAATATTTAAAACTAATCACATTATTAGCATACTTAATAAAATTAAATAAATTAATAAATTTTGACTAATTCAACTCCCATGTCAATTTCCAACTAGACAGAACCTTCCATAATCTGAGTTCCCTTATAGTCAATTTTTATTTCGAATTCGTTAATCTTTAATTAACTATTAATTACTAGATTAATGAACATAAGTTAATTTAAGTAATGTTTTTAATCCTATTAAAAACTAATTCACTTTATGGATAATCTTGAAATTCTACCATTTTAAACTCTTTAAAACAAATTAAAAGATCATCATGGATTTTTATTCCAATCCTATTAGAAAAAAAAAAAAGATAAATTAAATTCAAAACTTAAACTATTTTATCTTTGAATTAAATTATCTTTATTTATGGAAGACCTAATCTTATTAGGAAATTAAAAGATCTGATCTTATTTTGAAATTAAAAGATCTAATCTCATTTCGAAATAATCTAATCTTATTAGGAAAAAAATAAAGATAAATTAAATTCAAAATTTAAACTATTTAAAGCATGAATCAAAAAATCTTTATTTTAAGGAAATCCTAATCTCATTAGGAAATATCCTAATCCTATTAGGAAAACATGGATTTCATTTATGAAATAAAATATCCTAATTTAATTTTCCAAATATAACAATTATATTCAAAAGATATGGAAAATATAAACTTATTAGGAAAACATCTTAATTCTATTAGGAAACATTCTAATCAAAATTTTCAAATAGAACAATTATATTAAAAAATAATTAAGAAGCATGATCATGCATAACCTATGGTTGGATTTTAACCTAAATCACATATTGTATGCAACAATCAAATACTTTAAAACATAAATCACATGCATAATTAAAAAAAGAAAAATTGACCGGCATATTTAGCATATCCTAAATTGAAGACAATTTAAATTGCAAAATTCAAATCCAACACCTATCTTGATCTTCAAAAAATTTCCTCTCTTGGTCATCCAAATTTAGGTTAACCAAAAATAGCAGCAACCATCCGAAATTTTGCATCCACCAATTGACCAAAATTTGAGGAACCATTAATGAAAAACTTTCAATTTTACAGTGAAGTTGGCTTTTTTTTTTTAAAAAAAATCTTATTTCAATTTGAATTGAAATCTTATAGCAGTTTGAATTGAAATCCTATCTCAATTTGAATTGAAAACTAATCTCAATTTCAATTTGTATTGAATTTGAATTTGAATTTGAATTGAAATCTAATTTCAATTTGAATTGGAATTGAAATCAATTGGCTGCTTATTGGGAAATCCACCATGAACGATTTTTGTTAATTGAAATAAAAAACTTAACACCAAAGGATTTTACATTTGATCTAATCAATGTAGAACTAATGCCAAATATTCCCTTACAATCAATTTTGCAATCACATATCACATATATGAACAAATTTAAAATACACACCATACGAACTTTTAATTCTAAATAAAAATCAAAGTAGGTTCTGATACCAATTGAAAGGAATAATCTAATTAAACCCAAATCAGAAGCGTTGAAATCAACTCTGATTTTATTTAGAGTTAAACAATAAAAATTAAGCTTAAGCAAAACATATCTTGAAAATAATATGGAGATATTTTCTGGCGGTTCTTTATTTCTCGTGTTCCAAGACTTCCACAAAAGTCTTCCTTGCTATGACTCGAACACAGGAGCAAGGCTTGTGGGAGTCTCTTGAAAGAAAATCCATAAGGGATTGGAGAGGAAGAGGTCAAGAGAGAATTCTCTAATTCTCTATTGAAGAGATGTGTGTTATATCTAATGACTCAACCCAAATGTTCTATTTAAAGAGACCAAGGAAAAATCTTTGTCATAATTAAAATATTATATTTTAATATTAGATATTAAAATATATCTTACACTTATTTTAATCTCATTCAAATCTCCTATGATATTTATTTATTTGAATCTTATTCAAATTTTATAAATATCTTTTCTTTAATGTATCTAATATACATTAATTATTTTAATATTTAATGTATCAAATACAATAAATATATTTTCCTCTTTTATATTTAATACATCTAATGTATTAAATATTAATTTGAACACTTCAAATTAAATATTAATTTGAACATTTCAAAATTTTCTTTCAACTAAATTGATCTTTTAGTGTTACTATGAGCTAGCAAGGGGACCTTATGGACCTACAGATTATAAGCTCCAATGATACAAAATCAATTAATTAAACTCTTTAATTAATCAATTTTCATTCATTAACTATAGGTTACTCCACTATAGACCTAGAGTTGCACTCTTATGCACTGTAGGAAAAGTTGTGTCCATAGATATAGTCACTACATGCAAGTCGATCCTTCACAAATTGTTCTTAACTACAGTTGGGTCAAAAGTCCGTTTTACCCCTATAATTACATCTTGCACCTTAAGTACCACTAATCCTCTAATGAACAATTTGTTTATAATCTAACCATAAACTAAGTCCCTCTCGGGCCAGTGAGAGGGTAGGGTGCCATTGTTCAAGTCCCGAAATCAGCACTTAGGGGAACTACTCATCTACTTACCCTATATGAGAAGGAGTGAATTCCATCTTGTGAGATTATGTTTCCAGCTCCCTATTTGGTCTATTTGGTAAAATCTCCAAAATGATAGGCATATTGAATCGCGTACAAAAGCCACTCTCACCAATGAAAATTATAGAACAATCCCTCACAGGCAGGAGTTCATAACTCACTCAGGATTAAGATCGACTTGTATATGATCATCCTGATGAAATATTAATCTTCTCAATTAACGGATTTATAAAGAGAGATTAAATATTTCGTGGTCCAGTCGTATACAAACTCATTGTATATTGTACCCCCACTCAGATGTCTCCACATGAACGATTTTGGTCAAATCATTTGTAACTATTACAAAGTGGGCCGTATCAATAGTGTTACCAAGATAAGGCACCCAACCTTACCTATATACTATGACCCTTTAAGTTATTTCTTGAACACGTTCCTCCCATATGTCAACCACATACTATTCAAGATTACACTAATAGCCTTGGATTTTTCATATAATGGATAATATTATATTGCAAATAAAATAATCAAAATGATTATTAATATTTATATAAATCATTAATTACGAGGCTTGAGGGCATAAATCCCAACAAGAACATGTTGGGTATAGAGTATGCCCTAGGATACATGTCTCGCTGGCTTTAGTGCTAGTGGGAGATTGTTGGGATTTATGCCATAAAGCCTCATAATTAATGATTTATTTAATAATTAATAATTATTTTGATTATTTTATTTACAATATAATATTATCCATTATATGAAAAATCCAAGGTTATTAATGTAATCTTGAATAATATTTATGTGGTTGACATATGAGAGTATCATGTTCAAGAAATAACCTAAGGTGTCTTATCTTGGTAACACTATTGATACGACCCACTTTGTAATAGTTACAAATGATTTGATCTAAATCGTTCATGTGAAGACATGCGAGTGGGAGTATCTAATACAATGAGTTTGTATAAGACTGGACCACAAAATATTTAGTTTCTCTTTATAAATCTGTTAATTGAGAAGATTAATATTTCAACAGGATGATTATATGCGACTCGATCTTAATCTTGAGTGAGTTATGAACTTCTGCCTATGAGGGATTGGCCTTTGATTTGCATGGGTGAGAGTGACTTTTGTAGCCGATTCAATAAGCCTACCATTTTGAGGACTTGACTAAATAGGTAGTTGGAAACATAATCTCACAAGATGGAATTCACTCCTTCCCATATAGGGTAAGTAGATGAGTAGTGCCTTTAAGTGCTGATTTCGAGACTTGAACAATGGGGCCCCACCCTCTCACTAGCCCACGAGGGACTTAGTTTATAATTGGATTATAAACAGATTGTTCATTAGAGAATCAGTGGTACTTAAGGTGCAAGATGTAATTATAGGGATAAAACGGACTTTTGACCCAACTGTAATTACGAAAAACTCGGGAAAGATATACTTGACTGTAGTAATTATATCCATGAACACAACTTGTCCTACAGTGCAAAAGAGTGCAACTTTATGTCTACAGTGGAATGACCGTAGAGTTAATGAATGAATATATATTAATTAAAGAGTTTAATTAATTAATTTTGTATCATTGGAGCTTATAATCTGTAGGTCCTAAGGTCCCCTTGCTAGCTCATATGAACAAATAAGGATCAATGTCATTGAGAGAAAATTTTGAAATGTTTAAATTAAAATTTAATATATTTGATATATTAAATGGGGAAAAACATATTTATTATACATGATACATTAAATATTAAAGAAATTATTAATGTATTAAGATACATTAAAGAAAATATATTTATTAAATTTGAATTAGATTCAAATAAGAAAATATATGTTGTAGGAGAATTTGGAAGGTTTGAATAATATTCAAACTGGTTAGATAAATATATTTTAATATATTAGATATTAAAATATATTATTTAATTATTTTTTCTAGACCACTATAAATAGAACACTAGGGATGAGTCATTGTGTGCATTCTTCACAAGAGAAAAGAACTCTTGAAATTCTCTTCGCACTCCCTCTCTCTATTTTCAAGAAGGTTCCCACAAACCTCTTTGGTTCTTTGTTCGAGTCATAACAAGGAAGACTTTATGGAAGTCTTGGAGTTCAACCTCGTTGGAGTTGGAGCACAAGAAGAGAAAAATACCCGCCATAATATTCTCTATATATTTCAATGTAAGTTTGCTTAACCTTTGTTTTTATTTAATTCTAATTAAAATCAAAGACGATCCAATGCTTCTTTTGTGGGTTTAATTCTATTATTCCCCTCAATTCTAGTTCCATTCGTGTTATGTTCAAACCTTTTCATCTTTTATACTGATTATTTTTCAAGTAATTTTGGTTTGGACAAGAGCCTATGCAATATTATTTTTTTCTAAATTCCATTGATCATTTACTTTAAATATAGCCGTTGTTTGTTGCACCACCAGCGGGTATTTACATCTTCTTTAATTATTGCGGTGAGTGTCTTTTACTTCTCCATGAGTTTTGAATGTTTTCAACTAAATCCTTTTCTATTTACTCTTCCAATTATAAGCTAACCCTTTTTAAGGGATTCAAGAGCATGAATACCCTAAAAGTGAGAATGTACAACCAATAAGCAAGGGAAATCGGCCTTAACATAAAAGTTGTTTGCTTTTACTGATTTACACGTTTTTAGAAATCCTTGATTGATCAACTTGAGTTGTTTTTAAGTCTGAATCTAATACTGAAAGGGTTAGAGGAAGATGGATTTCATAAAAGCAATGGGGTATAGAGCTTAGGCATAAGCCAGACTTTATCTTAGACATAGGACAAACCCCCCAAAACCAAGAATGCGATCTTGATCACCTAAGTACGATTGGCTATAGACATATAGGTCCAATCACTTAGCCTCCTAAGGCTTTTGAAATCAAAATTGAATAAGAGTTGATTCAGTTTACTACTCCTTTATGTTAAGGCGCGATTGCAATTGCAATGGTGTAGCAATCTCACCAAAGGGCATGAGCACACTTGAATCCCCTCATTCTCTTAAGTGAATCACCACAACTTTTATCCTAGCATTTATTTCGTCTCTTTAATTGTCGAACACACAAATCCAAGTTTTGTATTTTGTTACTTGAGTTGTTATTTTCAAGAAATCTTTCGTTACACTTATCTTTGTTTTCACTGTTGCCTTGAGATTACAATTGCACTTGAATCTACAGTGTGCACTTGCATTTGGGTTGAATTCTTCTCTTGATTTTTAACCCACATGAGAGTCATCACCTAGCTTAGGTTTGCATGTTACTCAGAAACATCCAAATATGACTGGTCATCAAACTTGTGGAGTGTTTCGACTTTAGATTGAGAATGAGTTTCCTTTCCAAAGTGATCGAACTGAAACGTGGTGCTTTAAGAAAAGATTTTTAGTTTAAAAATAAAGCTCCAGTCCAGTGCAAGTGAACACTGTCGATGCAAGTAATATAAAACTGAAGTATTCCAAAGTATCAATCGCACAGGGAATAGATACAACAAAATTCAAAAGATAGCAAAAATTGTTTTCAAATTGCAATTTCGGTAACCAAGGTTATAAAAATGTTGGGAGGTGTTTTTGACAAAAGAAAATAATTAAAAATAATAATAAGTATGAAAAAGGAAATTCAAGTTGCTCGTGAAAGAAATGCTACAAAATGCAATTGCAATCGTAGCTAACACAAGAAAACTAAGTAAATCGAATTCGACTCCTATTAAATTTTACTTCAAAATCTTTAGGAGGCTAAGTGATTAAACCTATATTTCTATGGCTAATCTAACTTAGATAATTTCGTGCACAATTCTAGTTGTTTTGGAGTCTCGCCCTATGTCTAGGGTCGATGTTCAGAACTTATTTCTAAGCCTTTTCCTCTATTACTTTTGTGGCATCCGCTTTCCCTTAACCCTTTCCCTTAACCCTTTCCTCTATTGCTTTTGTGGCATCCGCTTTCCCTTAACCCTTTCGGTGTTAAGTTCAAGCTTGACAAGCAACATTAGTTGGCCGGCTAGGTTTACCTAACATTAATTCAACAAAAACAAACAAAGTTTCAAGTGTTAACTAGATTGATTATGCTTTTAAGCTTTACATCTTTCCTTCAGGGCATTCACAAACTTGAATCCCTAAAGGAAAATTAGCTCATTATGCAAGAATTGAAAAACAACAATTTAATTGCTATAAGACTCATACTTAATAGCCGAAATAAGGGAAATAAAATCCATAATAAAAGAAACCTGATTTGAAATTTTGTTAATAAAAGACTTGAGTAAAATCATTCCAACAACTCACACTCTCAAAGGAAAATAAAAACAGTAGCAACATTTAACGGAAATTCACAATCTTATGGAAAAAAAATACTCTGAAAGAACCACTGTCTTTTTACTGAAGAAAACAAAAATCAAAATAACTCAACAACTAACTAAATTTTGAAGAAGTTACAAGACTGAATTATAAATAGCAACTAGCTAAAGAAATAAAACTAAACAAACAGAAGAACAATGGTGAACTAGTGTTTTCATTGCTTTGATCGAACTAAGGGCACCTTCACAGGTGATTAGCTCTTCACCTCTTTCAACTTTTGTTGAGGAGGGATCAATCTTGAAAATTACAGAGCAAAATAGAAGAACAAGACGCTGGAATTTGATAGAAAATGAGAAACTACGGACTATGGTCGAGTAGAAAAACCCAGCCCCTTTTTTTGGTTCATTCTTTCTTCTTTTATAGGTGTCGGGGCTAGAGTTTCCATTTTTGCTCTTCTACAACCTTGGGTCAACTTGTAGGCATGAAATCGGGCTGAAGAATCTCCCAAATCTTGCAAAAATCTCCATAAATCTCGTAATTTCCGTGATTTTTGCATTTTCCAGATTTTTGCAAAAATGCAATTGCATTTCTGTTGCATTATTTTCCAGATCTTCCAAAATTTTCCAGAAATGCAATTGCATTTTGTGCTTATTTTCCAGACTTGTTTTCCAAAGAAAAGCAATTGCTTTTCCAAAATGGAATGCAATTGCATTTTTATACTTGCTCCAAACTTACACAAAAATATCATATTGGTGTAATTTCCAACCTCTTTTCAACTTCTTTCATTTTTTTCATTACTCCAACAAACTTTTATGAATTTAACTAATAAACATTATTTTTAGTTTGCTCGTCATACAACACACAAAAATGACAAGAACAACCTAGTGTAAGGTCAAATAATCCTCATAAATGAGAATTATCATAGAGGCTTCTTTCCTGAGTGATTCTTTGCGTGTGTACTAGGTGTTACCGTGTGTGTTTAGAAGGTGCTTGTTCATACAAGGGCTACTTAAGCCATTTGTGGTAGGGTTGAGTACATCATTTTAATGATGCAAAATAAAAGGCACTGATAAAGCTCTGATACCAAATGGGGTCCTCCTCGATTTATCGTCAAATCGATTATATTTTTCCCTCGTGCTTCTTTTTGTAGTTCCAATTCTATCTCTAGTTTGAGTTTTATTTCTTCCTTAATGAATGGTTGGAAGTAGTTCATGGTCATTTCTTCTTCTGTTGCAATGATTGGGCAAATTTGAAGTTGTCAATTTGGAAATTGAATTAATATTATTAGTAAATATTTTTGAATTCACATGGTAATTGAAGAATTGAATAGACGTTACCTCTGGTGACTTGAACATCTTTTTTTCCAAGTCTTTCCATTTAGGTTGCGTGTTTGCAATCCAATTAATAATCTTTGGGACCCTTTCTGTCATTTTTCTTTCATAGAAATTCTATGCAGAGCTAAGAGTTGGTATGACCTCGCACGCCCATGCAATTATTGGGAGTATAAAACCACCCATTTAAATACTTGTTGTCCTTTTACTCTTGGATGCTTTCTGGATAAATTCGACTAGTAGATTGAATGCGAGCCTACCCCATGGGTGGTTGTTGAACATTTCGTCATCATCCACCATGATGATTAGTCCGATGTCAACATTGACAGCTTCTTGTCGTGGCAACAAGAAGCTCTATAAGAAATATAGCAGGGTCATCTTGTATTGGTCATCTTTGGGTGTGAATTTGTTTATTGTGAAACTGATGTTTATGTATTTTCTATTTACTGTCCTCTCTCCATTGAAATACAATCTCCTAGTGTGTTCTCCACCCTTGATTTTCTCTCTTTCTGTTTTGGATAGGGGTCTGCTGTTCAATCCAGTTATTAGTGCAACTTTCTAAGGTGAAATGTGAGTATCTTTCCTCCTATCAAGAAGTTTAACTCTGTTGGCTTTTTTGGTTTGCACTGTCTCTATATCAAATGTAGTAATAACTAGAAAGATAGGTTGGTTATCGCAAATTCCAAAAAGTGGCCAAAACAAGACTGTCTAAATCTTTCTTGCACTCTCTTAGACAAGGTCCCTCTAATTTTTCTATAACGTCTATTTTTGTTTGGAGGTTTATTTCCAAGGGTTAACTTCTTTTTGATTTCGGCATGAGATACAAATCATCCTAAAAATAGTAAAATAAATGCTAAGAACATGTATGATATTTAGGTATTTAGAAAAAACTAAGGGTTTTTTTTTTTTTAAATTATTGATACTTGTACCAATTCATCGACTTGTTGCCTTCCTTTCTTGGAGCCTTGTTTTAATGCCAACCTTTTCTTCTTATTACCTTATTTCTTAACGATCACCTATAACATTCAATTAAATAGTAAGTATTAATACATATTAGTGCTAGCCACCTTTTTTTTCTCAATATCTTTGTTATGTTACCTGTCTCCTAGTTTTGCTTGTTATAGCCTTGTCCTTCTTGATGGTTCATGTAGATTTAGTTCTTGAATCTGATTCATCTTCTTGTTTGTTATTGCTTTTAGATTCTTATTTGTCTTCATACTCTTCAGCATCTTCACTGGTTGTTTCATGTTTTGATGGTTCCTCCTCCTATTTAATATATGAATTTTTAACAGGGTTGCTTGTTATTAGATATATACACTATATTTTTTACCTTATTCTCTTCCAATTCTTCTGTAGCTTCTTCTTCTTCGACTACCTTCTCCCTTGGTCTACTTTCTTTTTTCTTTTCCATCTCGTACCGACAGCGTGGTAGTTTATATATGACAATTTGAAGTATTGAATTTGTGTACTATTGATAAGAATTAATGCAATTGGGGTACCTTTGTGGGTGGTTTAGTGTTCTTCTTCTTTGTGGCGGCCCTAGTGTCTGATGCTGCCCCTTTTTTTCCTCTTTTTTTGTTCTCCTTCTACCTCTGTTTCTCTTTTGTTGATTATTCTTTTTAAGATTTAGAGTCTCTTGTCATTGTTTGTGTTTTTGTTTGTAGAAAGTTTTATAAATGTTGTTACTTTGTTAAGATTAGATGGGACAATTAATATTACTTTACCTTCTCATCGTTGTTCAAGGTAATGCGTCCGATTTCCTTTATGTTTTTAAAGACGTTATTCTAGCAACCTTCAATCAATTGCTTGATCTTGTCTTTGATTCGGTAGCTGATTTTACATATCTTTAACATATCACAAAGAGTGTTCATATATATATGATTTTCATATTAGCAATTTTCAATTTTAGTTACCTTAAATGCCCAGATTACGAATAGTGAAAAGGTATGATTTGCAGGAAGTAGTTGGGTATTCATAAGTGTAAAGATTTTTGATTAAAATAAAATAAAAGAGGGAGTCTAAATACGGGAGAATCAGGATCTGATTTGAATATTAGCTAAATTTGAAATCCCTAAAATATTTGTTCAGCATTTGCAATTATTATAAAGATGTTTATCTTTACACCCGTGTTTCAAATTCTTCAGTCTTTCTTTTATACCGTTGTGGTCTACTCCTTCAATGTTTTGATTCATGAATTTCATGGATTCGTCTGTATGCTTGAATGGAAGAAGAAACAGAGATTAAAAGGTGTGGGTTACAATACAAGTTAAGGAGGTAGGTAAGTAGGACGTATTTTCTTACCCATTGATGCATTGAAAACAATAATCGGTCACGAACCGCATGGATGCGTTTGGTCTTCTTTCTTATTTGTCTGAAAAACTTTGAAACCCTAGTTAGAGAGAGAGCAATCGGGTTAAGTGTTTAGGGTGAGTTGTTTCGAATGAATGATTTTTTTAGTTGGAGTCATTTGTTTGGACAGTGTGTATAATTAATTCCATTTTCAGCTTTTATTTTTGTTTCTATATCTTGCATGCAATGCCTGTTGATTTAACCTCTATCTATTTTTTGCAGTGTATGATTTGAATTTTAGTGGTTGGATTTCTATGCAAATGGCAATTAAGGTTTGGGTTTGTGTATGTGTGAATACTGGGTATTTGTATTTATGTTCTTTACGTTTCCATAACATTGCTTTCTTTTTGTTTAATTTATTTATTTTTTATTTTTCTAATATTTTAATTCGTACGTATTTTTTTTATTATAGAATATATAATTAGTTCTTGATTTAAGATATTTTAAAGTAGATATGTTGTTGTGATTTTGAAATTTAGATTTGGATTAATTATAGGATAACTATATTATTTTATATTTAGATTTTCGATTGGGGACATTTTGAGTATTTATTAATTCTATTTAAAAAATTTAACTGTTTGGACAATTTTTTAAGCAAAAAATGGACATTTTTCAGAACGACCATTTAAAATTTGTCATTCTTCTTGTTAGCCCATCACTATAAGCATCCTTATCTAACTGGGCCTCTCAAACTCAATTGGCCTTTTTTCTTGTTTTAATTAATAAAAATAAACTCAATTGGGTTTTTTTTTTTTTTTTTTTTTTAGTTTAACAACATATGAGGTAGATGATTCAAACCTCTGACCTCATGGTTAAGGACATATTTCTTAACTAGTCGAACTATGTTCTGGCTATCTACCGCCAAGAATAATGAGCTTAGTAAGGATATATCAAATAAGCCTACATATTCGTAACTCTTACCTTCTAAATTAAATAATCAAACTTTACGTGATTAATTCTTATACCTAACCATTTAAGATAAACACTACTACAATTTTTATGTACTTAACACTTACAACTTTTAATTACTTGTTGATTTATTTTAGTTTACCTAACACATTTTAAATATCGCGCATAACATTTCAGAATTTAATTAAAAATTTTCACATGGGCCCCGCATTTCACCCTTACTTTTTAGCGTTTCATTTCTTCTTTATTTTTTATAATTATTTTTAAAATGGAAAAAAATGTTCTTTTAATCTTTTTCCTACACTAACACGTCTCTCTATCTAGGGGTGTTCAAAAAACCCGATGACCCGAAAAACCCGATCAACCCAACCCAATTCAACGGTTTGGGTTGGGTTATCAACTTATTTGGGTTGGGTTGGGTTCAAACAAATGGAAACTTTATGGGTTGAATTGGTTCGTGGGTTCACCAAAAAGGAGTTTGGGTTGAACCGAACCAACCCGAACTTCTTATTAATTTAAAAAAATAATTTTTTTACTTATATTACAACTATATGTACATATATTTATTTTAATTTTCTAATTATTTTTAGATTATTTATTATTCAACAACTTTTTAAAATAAGTTTTTGAGTCTTTGGAAGGTAAAAATTCATGATATAAATTGAAATTGAATTGCTAATCTTAATTCAATATTTACAAAAAAAAAAAAAAAAAAAAAAATTTGAGTTTATAACCCGACCAACCCGAACCAAC
Organism: Trichosanthes truncata; assembly: GCA_033996785.1. Classification (NCBI taxonomy): domain Eukaryota; kingdom Viridiplantae; phylum Streptophyta; class Magnoliopsida; order Cucurbitales; family Cucurbitaceae; genus Trichosanthes; species Trichosanthes truncata. The sequence goes on from MU867261.1 coordinate 16,161,093, forward strand.
CAAACCCAAATATTTCATGGTTGGGTTAGGTTGGGTTCATTATTTAATAAGGGTAGTTTGGGTTGAAGAAATTTGCAACCCGAATAATTGGGTTGGGTCTAAAACGTACCTCAACCTGACCCAACCCAACCCACGAACACCCCTATCTCTATCTCTCTCTGTTTCAAAAGTTGTATAAATTAGGTCCACAACTATAGTTAACATGTTTAAGTTGTATAAGAAACTAAATTCAAGAAGCAATAATTTGTCATGTTTGGTAATTAGAGAAGAATTTCAAAACGAATGTTATTACAAAATTTTGTTTTTTAAACACTGAATCAAGTGTGTACAATGTCTATGTACAGAAACATATCAAATCTACCTATAAGATTTCTGAAGGGAATAATCAAATTAAACCCACAGCGGAAGCGTTGGAATCAACTTTGATTTTATTTTAGAATTAAACGAAAGATAATTTTAAGCTAAACAAAACATACCCTTGACATAAATATGAAGATATTTCCGGCGGGTCTTTATCTCATTCACAACGTCTTTCTGACTATGACTTGAACACAGAACCAACATTGGTGGGAGCCTTTTGAAAGAGAATCCTCAAAGGATTAGGAGAGGAAATAGAGGGCAAATCTTTACCATAGTAAAAATATTATATTTTAATATCTAATATATTAAAATATATATTATACTTATTTGAATCTCATTCAAATCTCCTACAATATATATTTAACTTATTTGAATCACATTCAAATTTCGAATATATATATTTTTCTTTAATGTATCTAATATACATTAATGATTTTAATATTTAATGTATTTAATACAATAAATATATTTTTCTCTTTTATATTTAATATATCTAATATATTAAATATTAATTTGAACAATTCAAATTAAATATCAATTTGAACATTTCAAATTTTTCTTTCAACTAAATTGATCATTTAGTGTTACTATGAGCTAGCAAAAGGACCTTATGGACCTACAGATTATAGCTCCAATGATACAAAATTAATTGATTAAACTCTTTAATCAATTAATTTTCATTCATTAACTCCATGTCACTCCACTACAGGCCTAAAGTTGCACTCTTATGCACTGTAGGACAAGTTGTGTTCATAGATATAATCACTACATGCAAGTCAATCATCATTCACGATTTGTTCATAGTTACAGCTGGGTCAAAAATTTGTTTTACCCCTATAATTACATCTTGCACCTTAAGTACCACTGATTCTATAATGAACAATTTGTTTATGATCCAGCCATAAACTAAGTCCCTCTCGGACTAGTGAGAAGGTGGGGTCCCATTGTTCAAGTCCTGAAATCAGCACTTAAGGGAACTACTCATCTACTTATTCGATATGGGAAGAAGTGAATTCCATCTTATGAGATTATGTTCTCAACTCCCTATTTGATCAAGTCCCCAAAATGGTAGGCTTATTGAATCGGTTACAAAAGTCACTCTTACCATGCAAATTAAAGGACGAGCCCTCATAAGCAAGAGTTCATAACTCACTCAGGATTAAGATTGAGTCGCATATGATCATCTTGATGAATATTAATCTTCTCAATTAATAGATTTATAAAGAGAGATTAAGTATTTTGTGGTACAGTCTTATACAAACTCATTGCATAAGATACCCCACCCTCACTCACATGTCTCTACATGAACGATTTGGATCAAATCATTTATAACTATTACAAAGTGGGTCGTATCAATAGTGTTACCAGTATAAGGCACCCAATCTTATCCATATACTATAACCCTTTAGGTTATTTCTTGAATATGATCCTCTCGTACGTCAATCACAAACTGTTAAATATTACACTAATAACCTTAAATTTTTCATATAATGGATAATATTATATTTCAAATAAAATAATAAAATAATTATTAAATAATAATTACGAGGCTTTAGGGCATAAATTCAACAATTTCCGTGGTGGTTGATTATAGTGCTAAAAGATAGAAAAAGAAAAGATTTCACAATAATAAAGCTACATTATATAGTAATGGATTGAATTCAATGTTGTTCACCTTTGGAAAACAATAGCCATGACTTAACATGGAGAAACAAATCATCAGAAAGGGGTTTACAACACTGCATAATTAAAATGAAGTAAGAACATTTACCTGCTACACCAATTGATTGGAAGGATTGAACTCCAGAGGTTTTAAACACCCCATGTCTTGGTGATAAATTTTTTTATATAACTCATGTCTAGGTGGATTCAGTTTTGGCTGTTTTTTTTTTAATCACCCTAAAGGTTTAGAACTACAAAATTAGCATTGGGTGTTCGAAATTACAAAAAACAAGAAATGAACACCTAATTTACAAAAACAGAGTTATAAAAATCAGAATATATACAACAAATGACCATTATCAATTGTTCCCTGCGGCATCGATGAAGAAAACTTTATACACCTCAATAATTCATTTCTAAATCAGGGTACAAAAATTCTCTATTCTTAAAGCTTTCAGTTTATTGATCAATTAAACACACATCCATCATCAGAATCAATAACTAATCAAAACCTTGACTCTATTTCAATAACGTTTTTGTTTTAAAAATTATGCTTATGTACTACCATTGCTCTGTGTTTTGATCTACTTACAAAATGTTTTAAAATCATAGCCAAATTAAAAAAAAAAATAGTTTTCAAGAACTTGTTTTTAGTATTCAAATTTAGCTAAAATTTGAGAAGTTTTTTTCAGAGTGAAAATAAACAAAAAAAAAAAAAAAAAAAAGACATTATATATGTAGTTTTTAAAGTTCCATTCTCAAAAACAGAACCATAGACAAAATACTTCTCAAAGAAGTCTAAATGTCAAATATTAAACATTATTTGTTAGAAATTGGCTCCTCGTTATCAGAAGACAAACAATGTACAGAGTATAGCACCAGGATGAAAACAATTGGAGAATGTCTAGAAAGCATATCCATGTATCAATCTCCCAGTTCATAATTCCCATGGTAGAGTAAAAAGAAGAATAAATTAGAACAAAAATCAGCGAAAGAAGAAATCTCACAGCCTAGTAAAATCCAAGAGATTGGTAACCGCGACAGGAAAAGGTCCAACGATTGAAACCGCATAGAATTCTCTGCAAAGAAATGATCAGAAACAAATATGAAATTAGCACTCAAACAACCATTGCTTGAGAAATCGCACTTCCGAAAGCAAACCTTCTCATGAAGTAGCTGTAAATTTATGGATATTTCACCAACGTAAACTTAAACTAGCAAGAATTTCACTGAATGACACAAAAAAACAAGCACCATTAGACGCATGAACAGAATGAAGTACATACCCACAAAAATAGTATGGCGAACGGCAAACAGGCAAAGAATCAAAGACATGAGGGATATATACAGCCAGATTTGCTTGCCGGCTGTGAAGAATATGATGAGACCGAGGGGGAGGAAGCAGTCGCTCGTCGACAATGAAGTACACACAGTGGAGGGGGAAGGAGACGTCGCTCGCTGGTGCGGTGACTGAAAATGAAAACCGAGAGAGAGGGAGACGCAACGACTATTGATGAGAAGGGTAGCCGACAGGAAAATTTGAGGGAGGGGCGGAGACGCAAGGGGTAGGGTTGGATTTTGGGAGACGCGAGGGGGAGGAAAGGAGAGGCGGCACAAGGATTTTTGGAGGAGGGAGAGTGAAATATTTGGCGCCTAATTAATAATTTCTTTTCAACTTTTAGTGACATGGTACAACTTTTAGCAACGTTATAAATATGTCGCTAAAAGTCAAGTTGTTAGCGACATGGAGTTTGCATGTCGCTGAAAGTATTAGCAACGTCAATCTCCATCACGTCACTAATAATAACTTTTTCGACGCATATTTTACAATGTCGTTAAAAAGTAACTTTCACTGACTTACTTTGGCTGCGTCGCTAAAAGTAGATTTTTTTGTAGTGCAATTCTATTGCAATCTTTAATTTCTTGCACAAAAATATTAAGTAAGAGCGGTTTTCAGCTTCTTTTGCGCGGTTTTCATCTTCTTTTGCTTTCTTTTCTCCACTTACTTAATTTAAAAGACTTACAATAATAATTCAACTCAAACCAACTTTTTGCTAGCCTTTTTATTTAATAACACAGATAAAATAACAAGAATAACTAAGTATAAAGGCCAAATAATCGTCATAAATGAGAATGATCACACCCCCAAACTTCAGTTATTGATTGTTTTCGAGCAATTGCAAAGCAAATATAGAGACATAAACACAAGCTATAGTATATTCTAAGAATAATTCTTTTGAAATGCTCATAACACTTTAACTTTACTTGGATGCTTGCACTACATGCAACTTCCATGTCTCCCTTGTCCAAACAAAATACTTTCATCTCACAACCTCACCTTGGATTCATACTACCTATTACCGTTAGTCAAGTTTCACTTAGTTGCTATACAAGCTAACTTTACATGATTTTCTCAACTAACGATGTCACGCCCCCTCCTGAACCACCTGCTAACTTAGCCCGAAAGATGGCGTGAAGCCAACAGGCATCGTTTCACTACTTAACGATACCTATGACCCTTTTTATTCCTGATAAACAATCCATACCTGTATACGAGATACTATACATACCACACAGCAGAAACTAGGAATCTTATTACACATACCTACGGGGCGGTTCTGGTTAAACCTAACTTGAACAAACCAAACACGACCAGACGTGCTTTATACACCCAAGACCACTAGTTCCATATACAACATAACTACACATCCCTATTAAGTTATGTACAATACGAGCAGACTTGCTATACTACACCAACCACATACAAAAATATCAGACTCGTAGAGCGTTCGGCAGGCTGTGGCAGGATCTCAGGCACCGGGAGCTCGATCTCTACCTGAAAAGTTGGAAAACATTGAAAGAATGAGCTGGAAAGCTCAGTGAGTGTCTGAGTTTAAAACTATTAACTCGTAAATCATAACCTATAACCTCAATAGCTTTTACAGAAGTCCAGCAAGTGTGTCAAAAATATTAACCATTTTAAACATATGAAAAATTAGTTGTGTAAGACTCGCCCAGTACAATCAATGTTCATTCTACGATGTAGTGGGGCCCGCCCAGCACTCCCATCGTCTTTGTCGTAGTGGGGCTCGCCCAGCACTCACGACAACATTGTTGTCACGGAGTACACTCAACGTCGACAACAGAAAATGACCTGTGTGCACAACCTCGGGCTCAGTATCTCAACCATTAACTCATTCAGGTCTCAGAGAAACACATGAAAACCTTTAACAATTCTTGCTAACACATGTAGACTTGGAATTAAGGTATTTCTTCTAGTTTCAGAAAAACCAGTAAACATATGCTCACAACGAACAATTTAAATCATTTTTAGGAAACCATATATGCTTATGAACACGTGCTCAAGAGACCATAAATCTTTAAGCTACATCATTCTTAGGAAGTCTTTTCTTTTCATGAACACAAGTTCAAGCATAGAATTTATTTTCAGAATTCATTTTGTCACTCACAGCGTTAATATTAGATTCTCGGTCCGTAAATTTGTCCTATTCCTTCTTGGCCTGCCAAATAAACAAAACCAAGCATTAGAATCTTGGCCTCATGAATTTAAGGTTTAGGATTGCAAAAACCCTCCCATCTAATTCCTGCACTTTACAGATTTTATACCCTAAACTCACACACCTATAACTTTTCCATTACTTGCTCAATAATGATGTTCTTTATACCAAACTCTTCCTTTTTGAACCCTATAAAACTTATATGAAGGAGTGAAATCGAAATTCCTAAAGGATGTGTCTGTAACTACTTTGAAAGCCATTTTCCCCAAACACGTTTCTGCGAAACCGGAACTGTTTTCCTGCTGCAACCCGAAACTAACCTGGAATTTAAAGCAATTTCCAAACAAATTCTAACCACGACTTCTTCATGAAAGTTATAGGAAATTAAATCAGATTTCCATCCATACCTAATACAGCTTCTAATTCGAAGTCTACAGATCAGTACATCACAAAAACCAGAGGTTCCCCGGATTTGACAGTAAAAACACTCCTCTGACTTCCCCTTCAAAAACCCATAACATAACTTCAGATTTTGCTCAAGCTTCCTTCACGAAAATTGTTCTAAAATGAGTTAACTTTTAAGGAAATCAAATCTCACCTCTTAATACCTCTTGTGGAGCTCAAAACGTTCCAAATATCAGAGGTAGTCAGGGTTGAACACGAAATCTTCCATGCAACTTGGATTGATCTTCCCTCCTTTTCTTCTTCAATTACACCTTCAAAATCTCCTTCTTCTTCTTTTCAGACCCTCCCACGAAGACTCTGCTGCTCTTGATGAATAATGACAGCCTGAATAAGGATTTTAGATTGGGTTTAAAAGGGGAATGAAGTTGGCGGTGGTGGGATCCCTTTTCCTCTCTTTTTCTTTTCTTTTTTTTTTAAAAAACTCAAACTTCTCCACTCTTCTTTTCTTTTATATATAATTCTCATTCCATTTTCCCTTTTATTATTATTATTTTTTTGTTTTCTTTTGTTTTAAACATTTTTTTATTTACTTATTACTTTTTTTTAAAGAAATTACTAGGAGAGATCCCGGGTTTACAAACGATATCCCCCCAAACTTGTTTTTCACTGCTAGGATGCATACTTTTTATTTTTTTATTTTTTAAGAGGGGACCTTTTTGTCATTCGTGCCTTTATTCTAGCTTACTAATGCTTTTTGATGAAAATATCTAGCTACTAGCACTTATCACATCAAGGTAATTTTCACATACCCACTTCCTAAGTTAACCTTTCATACATAGGAAATCATGGGTATCACGATCGCCCCTGGCTACTTAGTTATCCATTGGAAAGAGGAGTATTCTTTTTTTTTTTTTTTTTTAATCCTAGCAGCTGTTACAACAACATAGTATTATAACAACATATTATTACAACAACATACTAATACAACAGTATAACAAAACTCAACTCCCCAAACTTAAATGGGTCAATGTCCCCATTGATTGAGAATAGCACAAGGAGTGAAAAAAGGGTGATTTACAAAACAACTAAGCTAGAGTCTCCTAAGGAGATTTAGTGTACAAACTTAGGTGAGTTTGAGGCTTGGGTATTTTATAAAGACAAGGAATCATGAAATTGTTTGTTCGGGAAGCATCTACATAATGTTTCTAAGTGTTTAATGAACGAAGCATACTCCAAATTTTAATCATTAAGGGTATTCAACAAGAAAAAAACTCAAAGAAATCCGATAAGAAATGTGTTGTCAACTTGAACAAGTCAAAAACATTCACAATTGTTTTTTTTTTTTTTAAATTCAGAGCAAATAACTAAAGAAGCATAAAACAACCTAACTAAACCTTAAACCAAAAGAAACAACAGATAGTAAGAAAAACAACAAATAACAAAAGTTGGAAAGATAAGTCAGAAAGAAACTCCCCTATGCGGAGGAAAATGTGTTGTTGCCATTATTGTCTTCGAGGGTCTTGGAGTTTGAAGAAAAATTGTTCGGAAGTTCGAAAAAAATGGCCATTTGCCTTTGGATAACATGGAAAATGTTGCCTTTATTGCTTCATCAGTTTCTTTGACGTACTCCCAACATGCCCTGTTTGATTAAGTTTTTTTGAATTTGCAATTACAAATTGCTTTCGCAATTGTGCTTGCAATTCTTCCTTTCGCTCTTTCTTCTTATATTTTCCTTTGGCCTCGTATTTTTATTTTTATTTTTTCACTTGAAACTCAAAAGTAGAGCATCAAAACATTCACACAATTTCTCCTAAGGCATAGTTAACTTTTTGGAATTTTCAATTTCGAACTTAAAGTTTGTTTATCGAACTCCCAGGTGAATCTCCATGTAGAGGTGTTCCATTAGCGGTAAACTTAAATACCTTAGTTATGACAGGATTCTCCTTAGACAGAGATTCTCTAAATTAAGCTTCTTCATTCTGATTGGAATTCCATAAGTTGAAAGTTTTTTTTTTTAAAGAAAATAAACAAAAATATAAACTTATCTTATTCCAGTAGGGAGACTGCAACCGTGCTTCTTCATTTTGAACATAGGTCTTGATGATGGATGAAATTTTAGTCTTAGTTGAGGTGCTTACACAACGAGCCTTGCCTGCTCAAGAGATTTACATATTTTTTGAAAGTATAAATTGTGGTTGCAACTTGTGTCACATCCTACAAATTGTCATCCTTCATGCTCTCATTTTTTCATTCTTCTTCACTTAGCGTTTCCTGTAAGCTGCAATAAGTGAAAGAAGGGTATTCTAGCATCAAGAGCACTTTAGATGTCATTTGCTGTGAAATTGCAACTGCATAGCTCACTGAACTTCCTTGGGTGGTTCCTTCTCTTCTTGAGGTGATTCTTCTTTAATCTCTTCTCTCCCTTCTGGCTCCTTAGGGGCTGTTTGGCCCACAGGCAGACTTGGGTGGAGTTAGAGGGATTATTTTTACCCTCATTTGGCCCACGGTTTTCAACAGACCAAGGAGTTGTGTTAACAAAACATACCAATTTCTCAAAGCCATCAGCAGCCTTTCCTCCATTCCCAACTGAAGTACTCCATGGAATCCTCAAGAGCAAGCAGATCAAGTTGATGAAGAGGAAGAGGTGGACCTTGAGAATGAAAGGGATGTGGTGATATTATCCCCCTTTGTTGCCTACAACTTGATGTTTTAACTTATGCATTCTATTTCTACCTTTTGTGAATCCTGCTCTTATGGTTGATTAGAAAAGAACTGTTGTTGTTCTAGTTTAGTTTCTTCTTAGTTATTTTAGTTATTTTTTTTAGTTTATGTTATAGGATTGTTAAATGAGAAGAATAGATTGTTAGGTTGTTGGAAAGAAGGAAGTATGAGGAATACATAGACTTTGTTTTAGCATTTGTTGAGTATAATTCTTTGTTGGTGCATAATATGTTGGTTCAACACATGATTTTGAAAGTTTGTGTTTGCTATGCTACAACTTGCTGTGTGTTATTTCAAGTAAACTCTGTTTTGAAAGAAAAATATTTAGCATTTGTGAGGTTGACAAATGATTTGTTGGATGACGGTTAGGTTAAACCCTGGTTAAGAAACTTGTTTTATTTGACATAGTCATTTGAGTAATAAATCCTAGGAGCATTAATTCTGTGGTTGTGAACCTTACCTAGCCAATGTTTAGGAGAGCATGCACTTTACTGGGCATCCATTTGGGCAACTCAACTCTCAAGTTCAATTTAATTTTAGCATTAAGTTTTTTTTTTTTTTTTTTTGGGGGGGGGGGGGGGGGGGGTTACCTTATCCCATTTCATTGAGGATAGTGAAACAAATAAGTTTGGGAGTGAGGTGTCCTATGTGTTGTTAAAAAGTGAAAAAAAATTATAGTTTTAAAGAGAGCATCCCTCTATTCCTTTGGTGGTGCACTTCTCTCCTCCAATATAGCGTTAAGATCCACTAGCCTCAGACTTTAAAACATACATTATCCTCAATGTATAAAATACTCAATGTACTAAAGCATGCATAAGGATAACGAAAATAAAAGAGCAAACAATACTGCCCCGATAAGTGAGAGAGAGAAAATGTTCATTAATGTAGAGGAAGAAGATGATGGTTATCAAGCTCTGATAAAGCTTATTTACGAGTGTTATTGAGCCCTAAAAATTAAGCTATTTCCCCTACACTGGCTCTAAGTTCCAATTTCAATCTTTCCACATTATAGAGAGCAATCTACATAAACATTCATTCCTTTTCATTTCTTTCTCTTCCCAAGGGTTACTTACCCCCAAACTTATCCTTTTTTCCTTCTTACAGAGATCCTAGCTTTCACACTTCAACTGTAGAGACATTTATCCAGAGCACTCGTTCAATGGATGGCCTAACTGATCACAATGGAGGTAGCTCTTTTGATTCCCACACATTAAGCGCACAATATTGATGGAACATGCTTTGGTTTTCTTTAAACATGCAAAAAAAATCAATAAAGATAAAAAAATCTTTTTATTTCAACAAATTTCAATCACTAACTTTCATGCAAGTTAACTGTCAATCAGTTCTTAAGTCTAGTGGGGTGACAACAACCTCTAGACTCAACAAGAGCATCCTAGTGTTCGAACATAATAGAAAGTCAATGTGCTTATGGTTTTGCAAGGAAATTACAAATAAAATTTAAACATACTCGATTCAGGACATGCTTCAGAAGTCATTCTATTGCAAAAAATTGACTTAGATTACTTCTTAGGCTATCCTAATCAATCATCATGCATTATAATTCATTCAACATGCGTAAGATCAAAAAATTTTGTTCATAATTCTCAAAACTGCAAGGTATTCTCAGAAATAAATAAGGACAATGATATTATCCACCCCCAAACTTAAAATTTACATTGCCCTCAATGTAACATAATCAAAGAAATAAATAAAGACAATGGTAGAATGAAGGAATGATACTGGCTTGATACGATGAGAGACGATTTAATGGTAATTCCATGAATTGGCTAGGAGGTCACTAAGTGCAATCGAGGTCCTACAGAATGGGAACGAGGTTTACTTGACACTCTTTTTCAAAACAACCTAAACTATGAACGAAAAACAAACAAAACAAGTAAATAAGAGAAAGACACAAAAAGAAGCTTGGGTTGCCTCCCAAGAAGTGTTTTCTTTAACGTCTTTAGCTAGATTAGACTCAGGTGTTCAATTCAGTTTGTGCTCGAGTCTTTGTTGCTGCAATTCCTTGTCAATGCCCATTCTAGTGGATCCTTTTTCACAATCATCTCAAAAAATTCATTAGCTTAACAATCAAGTGTATCAATAGCCATACTTTGATTTACCTCTAGGGGATACCTCATTGCGTACTTCATGTCAAAAGTTACCTTCTCATCGTTGACTTTAAAAGATAACTTACTATCATTCACTCTGATAAATGCTTCTCCCGTAGCAAGGAAAGGATGACCAAGAATGATGGGGATATCATCATCCTCTTCCATGTCAAGCACCGCAAAGTTTGCAGGAATAAAAATTTTATCAACCTTGACAATAACATCTTCTATTATACCTTTAGAATAAGCCAATGAACGATCTGCTAGTTGTAAAGAGATGTTGGTTGATTTGAGTTTCTTTAGACCTAAGGTCCTGTACACACAGAAAAACATCAAGTTAATAGAAGCACCTAAATCACATAAAGCCTTGTGAAAATAAGAATTTCCAATAGTACAGGGAACAGTAAAACTCCCTGGATCTTTCAATTATGTATTGCATCACTGCACTCTTTTTTCATGTGTACGGTCTCTAGAATCCCAAATTTCTTCTTATTAGTTAGAATGTCCTTCATAAACTTTGTATAGCTTGGAATCATCTCTAGTGCCTTTGTAAAAGGAATAGTAACATTAAGCTTTTTAAACATATCAAGGAACTTAGAGAACTCACCGTTGAGATTTTTCTTTTTGAATCTCTAAGGATATGGAATATTGTTTGTCACAACAAGTATAGCTGGGGTAGGGAGCTTTTTGGCCTCAGATGCAGGTTCAGCTTCTTTATCTCCAATTTCCATGGTTTCTTCATCTTCATCATATAACTGCATATAGGTCCTTCCAACTATTTTCTACTCCTCAAAATTATTACCTTGCATTGTTCCCTAGGGTTGACTTCAATGTCACTTGGGAACTTCCCCTTATGAAAACCATTTAGGGAGGAAACCAACTGACTCATCTGCACCTCTAAGCTTTTAATTGCACCTCCCTGTCTAGAAAAAATGCCTTCAATTTTCTGCTCCAAATGATTCGTTCTCTTATTGGATTCAGCAATGAAGTTTCCAATCAGATCCTCTAGAGAGGATTTCTTCTCAGCTTGCTGTAAATTGTAGGGTAAACCTGAAGCAGGCTGCAAAACATTCCTATTATTAGCATAAGAGAAATTTTCATGATACCTTAAACTTGGATGATAATGAGTAGGAACTGCATTGTGCAAATGATTTTCCCTTTGGTTGTAACCTCTGTTTTTCACATAATTCACCTGCTCCATATTTGAATCTCCCCCAAAATGTGGTTGTTGGGATGCTGCGAATGATGCAATAGAAGTACTGCTCCCTAAACCTGTCAATTGAGATAAAGCATTGGTTAGAGAAGCCATTTGTGCTTTTGATGTACTTACCTCACTGACTTCATAGATATCTGCTACTGGCTTCGCCATTGATCGTTCTGTGGGCCATTGTTAGCTTGTGGCAGCCATCTCTTCCAGCAAAGTCTTGACTTCAGCCACGATTTTAGATAAAATTGTCCCTCCAGCTGCTGCATCCAATATTGTCTTGGTATTTCCATTCAACCCATTGTAAAACAATTGGATTTGTAGCCAATCAGGGTACCCATACTGTGGGCACTTCCTCAGGAGGTCTTTATACCTCTCCCAGGCCTCAAACATCTACTATCCTTCAAGTTGCCTAAATGTTCCAATTTCAGTTATGAGCTTGGTTGTCTTAGCAGGTGGGAAGAATTTTGATAAGAATGCTGGGCAAGCTCCTCCCAAGTGGAGATGCTCTGTGGCTCCAAGCTTTCCAGCCAGTCTCTAGCTTTATCCTGTAAAGTGAAAGGAAACAAACGTAAGCAAATAGCTTCACATGAAACACCATTGATTTTAACAGTTCCACAAAGAGAAAGAAAAGATTTCAAATGAGAGTTGGGGTCTTTTGTAAGATGTCCTCTAAAGGGGCTATCTTTGGCCATCTGAATGAGACCAATTTTCATCTCAAAGTTGTTTACTACTATAGGTGCATGCACTATCCATGAACTCTCTGTGGGGAATACTGGTTTAAAGTAGTCCCTAATTGCCTTCTTCTCATCGATCTGCTATTTTGCCATTGGTAAGTCTAGTTGTTCTCTCTAAGCTTAACGATTTTGAATACAAGTCCGCTCAATTTCAAGATCAAAAGGCAATAAAGTATCTCGAATCCTGGACATACACTATAGAGGTCTAATAAAAAAAAAAAACAAAAGACACAAGTAAAGAACAAAACAAAATAAATTAACCAATAAACTACAAACAAAATGAAGCAAAAGAACTTAACAAAAGCACAAGAAACAAAGAAGCAAAGAAAATTACATAGAGTACATGAACTTAACTAAACAACAAGGCAAAACACAGGAGAAATATTATACATATTTGACACTAAAAATACATAATCTACAAAAATTTATACAAGGGTACTATACAACAAAACTATACAAAAATACTATTAGAAAAATACATAGACTACAAAAAAAAATACAAAGTCAACACAAACAATATATATAATATACAACAAAACCACAAATTACATTACTATACAAGATATTATACAATTACACAATTATACAAACATATAAAGAAAAATAAAAGAAGGAAATTATACAATATACAATATTTACACTCTAAATTAAGATCAAACATTTTCACCACGATATTAATTAAACTAAATTATACCAATCCCCGACAACAGCGCCAATTTGATAAAGAGAGCTTGTTGAAGGCTCCTATCAGATAAATTTATAAATCGAACCTCTAAATATTTTGCAATAGTAGTGCCAGGGTCAACCACAAGGATTGGAGTTCTTAGATTTAATTAAGTACCATAGTTACTCATGCCTAATTTTATTTAGAGAACCTAAACTTAGATTGAAACAAGAATACAAAAATAAGCTAAATATTTATAGGGTTGGAGTCCATTTAGAGAGACATTGGAGATTGAATTAACATGAAGCACAAACTTAATTTGACTAAGAACGGTTATACCATGCAACACTATAAGCCAAGAATTTCTAATTTATCTAATTGACATTTTCAAGCTCAATTGAACTCATCCATAAGTAATAAATCACCCTTTTGGTCTATTTTTACTACTCATGCATGGCATTAAAGGAATTTTATAACGACATCTAATAACAAAATATCTATTCTCATGCAATACTTCGTTATTAGTTATGCAACCACATCTCAATTCAAGTTTTACTCTTTCAAGCTAAAACTCAAATTCTAAGAATTAACTTTGGCCAAAAGTTTCGAGCATAAACACAAGGATGCATAGATAGCATTACGATATATAACAATTCAAAATCCAAAACAAGTTCTACAATCATAACCATCAAAGAGTCTAAATATTCAAATTAATACAGCTCAAAGAATCCTAAAATCGAAGGAAACAAAGGAAAGGGAAAAGAGAAAAACTGGACGACGCGTGCCAACACTCGTTCCTGACTAATGTCTAATAAAGAGCTTGTCGAAGGCTTTATCAAATATAATTATAAATCGGACCTCTAAATATTTTGCAATAATAGTGGCCAGGGTCATCCACAGGGATTGAAGTTCTTAGATTAATTAAGTACCACGGTTAATTATGCCTAATTTTACTTAGAGAAACAAACTTTGAATCAAGGGAAAATAAAATCTAAACTAATATGTACATGCTTTGGAGTCCAATTTTGAGAAACATGCATGATTGATTACCTTAAGCCAAACTTGAATTGATTAATAACTTGATTTTATATTAACAATCTTAAACCAAGAATTACTAAGTTACCAATATTCTCTCTCGAGCTTAATTGAACTCATGCCTTGAAATAAATCAACCTCTCAGTCTATTTCTATTACTAAATAGGGCATTAGGCAATTCTTTTAAGGCTTCTAGAATTAATCTACTCATTCTCGTGTAATAGATTAAACCTAGTTATGCATCTAGTGTTCTACAACTAAACTTACTCTCTCAAGCTAAATTTAGTTAAACATGCAAAACCATGGCCAAAGGTTTAGACAATATAAAGAGATGCATAAAAGGGGTCAATATATAAATTAAAATACAAATCAACCAAATGTTCAACAACTACAACCAAACAAGGGTCTAAACACAGATTTACAACATAAGTACAACCCATAAAAACTCATAAATTCAAGAGAAAAGGAAAAGAAATAGAGAAGAAATTTAGGTCACGTGCCAACATTTGTCTCCGACGTGATCTCTACAATCTCGAGCTTTGAGTCTCCTACTTGGCTCTCCAAAAGTCTCCTCTAGGTCCTTAGACAGTGCTTAAATCGAGTTTAGGGTTTTTGGTATCTCAAAACAACTCCCTTTAAGTTAAGGTTGGCTACTAGCTAGAAGGGTAATACATGTGGCGAGGAAACTAACACGGGCTTCTCCTAATGCAGAGATGGAGGTGTTGAAATAAGCTAAGTGTGAGATTAATGCTTACTTGATAACACACAACATGTGTTATCTTTAGGCCTTATTTTATGCTAGTTTTGTGGTTTAAATATGCACTTTCATGCCTATATTTGTTTACTTTGTAGAAATCAAGCATTTGGAACAAATCCATAACTTTTGGAGATATTGTGCTAAAAAGGAACTCATTTTTGCATCAAATTTAGAAGCCAAGCCAAGAAAAGAAGTGATTCAAGTCAAAAATCCCAAGGCTACAACATCTCAACATCCTAAAATTGGGTCGAGAAGCTACGAAAATAAGATGTTGGTCAAAAAGAAATTACGCACGCTCTGTTTTGGCATCACCGTCCATAACATCTCGACGCTACTTCCAAGCATCTTGATGCTACCTAAATATTTTTCAATAAGACATTTTCAAGGCAGCGTCGAGAAATTGTCCTTAGCGTCTCGACGCTACGACGAGGGTTTTTATCCATTTGACGATTTTTGGAATATTTTATGAATTCCTAATTGAATTTGGCTTTCTAATCCAGATAGATTTATGAATTCCTAATTAATTTAGGATTTAGATTGTTCCACTATAAATACCCACATTTTCTTCATTCAAAGACATTCAACTTCGGAGATTACAACTCTAAAATTCTAGATACAAGAATGAGAAGGGACTTGAGAGAAATATTCAAGGCCAAATTCGTGGAGATAAGATAGACGATCGACACACCAACAAAGTTTATCTCTTCTTTCTTTTTATTTAGTATTTGGATGTTGTTTAAGAGTTTAGATTTTGTGATAGTGAACATGAGTGGTTAAACTCTTTTCTTATTTAGATTGATGTAGCCATTACACCTTATATTTTAATTATTTAAATTTCATGATTGATTGTCTTTTATTTCATTCATGCTTTTATATTCTTAATGCTTTTAATCTTTTGGCCATGGATTAAATGTTGTGTTGGTTTAAATCCACGTTTGAGGAAGGTAATTTAGATTAGATCCTAATTGCATGACTAAAGGTAGTTCTAACTTGATAATGATTAGGGTTTCTCTCTTCTCTCACGAAGGAACAAGGCTTTTATAGCAGGGGTAAGCGATCAATTTGGACCAGTTAGGCCAAAAAATGCCATTTTTGCTCTTGGTCCTTTGTACTGCTGATTGATAGCACTAAAAAATGTGCTATTTATAGGCTTAGATTTGTGTTAGTTTTGTATGTTTAGATTGAGCTTTCATGCATTTATTCATTTATTTTATAGGATTTGAGCTAACATGGCGAAATAAAGTTTATGAGGACGATACGGGCGTTTTTGGAGCTGAAAGGCATGATTTAGAAGCTTGGAATTGAATAGAGAACAAGATAAAGCTTCATGACCCGAGAGGATAGCGTTGAGATGCTGTCCATAGCATCTCAACGCTATAATTACAGCCATTCAAATCCAGTTTCCCGCAGAAGCAGCGTCGAGATGCTATTAAGCAGCGTCGAGACCCTACTTTATAGCGTCTCGATGCCAGAAACGCGGGCGCTCGAAGATTTCCGTCCGTAGCGTTGAGACGCTACGTACAGCATCTCAATGCTACCCCATTTTTTCGTCTTTATTCTGCGAATTAGGGTACAGCGTCGAGACGCTGTCCTAAGAATTATAAAAAGAACATTATGGTTTCGATTTTAGGGGGAGACCATTTGGAGAGGGACCAGTCTAGAATTGATTTCTACCTCATATTTGGGACCAAGGGAGCACTTTTGAGAGCCGAGGAAGACATTCAAGGCTCGAGATCGTGGCGATTCACGACAGGAACGAGTGTGGCACGCGTCAGAGAGTTCTTCCCTTCTTCCTATTTATTTTGTAGTTTTTGTTTTTAGATGTTGCTTAAGTTCTATTCTTTAACGAATCTTTAGAGATTAAATGTCTTGAACTTGTTTGATATCACCTGTTTGGTTTAATTTTAGAGACGTCTATTGTAGCAAGTTATTTATGCATTCTAGACATTATTGTTTAATCGTTTGGCCAACGTTTAACCATGAGAAAATTGGGATTTTGCTTGGGAAAGAAGAACTCGAATTTAGATATGAATGTATAACTGTTGGTGAATGTTTGCATGGGAATGGAATTTTCGCTGATAGAAACTACAATAGAATTTTATTCAATGCCATGTTTAGTTATAAAAATAGACTGGAATGTTGATTTATCACTAAGCATGAGGTTTAGTTGGGCTTGGAAAAGTCAACTAATGAATTGGGTAATTTCTTGGCTTATAACTGTTATTGATGTAAATTCTCTCTTCTGTAGGGCCAAATTGGTTTATTGAAATTAAATATTTGTTTCAAGAAGGTTCCCTCTAAATGTCTCCAACCAAGTTAATTAGGTTTTAATATGATTTTTCTTCTATTGTTGGTTCTCTAGATAAAATTTGAACATTAGTAATTATGGTACTTAATTAAGCTAAGAAATCCAATCCTTGAGATTGACCTTGGCCATTACTACTACAAATTGTAAAGGTCTGGTTAATAATTACATTTGATAGAGCCTTCGACAAGTTCTTTATCACTGATCAGTGGTTCCCCTCTAAAATTCTTCTTTATGGCTGGTCTTAACTCTGCCTTGTACAAATTCACCATTCCACTATATGATTTTAACATATGTTAGGCACGTCTACTTCACCTGTTCTTTTCTTCCTTTATTTATCAACACTTGGTGTTTTCAGCGCTTACCTTTTCTTGCCTGCTATAAACACTTTGTGAGAAATGACGCAATAAAAACATATCTTTTCTATGTTCCAACGCGTGTTTATAAGGTTTTTGAACACTATTTCAGCACATGGAGGTAGCCTTAGCCAAATTTCGGGTGCCTTAATTAACTTGTTTTCGCAAGTTATTGTTAGATTACATTGAGGAATCAAGAACTAGTTGTCATTGCATATAAGAAAAGTTGGATAGGTTACATGCCCAAGTGAAAGCTAATGAACTATAAATAATTTCTTTAGAAAATCAACTTGGTAAAATAGTTGAAACACAAACAGCCTTACTGAGTAGAATAGTTGAAACACAAACGACCTTACATGAGCAAAAAAATTTCAATACCACTGAGGTAGAAAATTCTAGGGTAATGTATATAGATAGTGAGGATGAGTGGAAACATTTTGATACACACAAGGAACAGGTTTGTGAGGTAGAAAAAGATACAAAACCCACATTTAAAGAGGAAATTCAGGTGATAGAGTATGAGGCTAAAAAGCCTACCCTTATTTTATCTCCAGAAGCTTCTTTTAACCTTGATCTTTCTTTTTCTTATACTCACAAGTCTAGTTTTCCTTATTTTGATTTTTCTCCTTTTATTTTGTCAAACAAAAATCTAAAAATACTTCTTTTTCAGATGACCACGACAAGCAAATATGCCTACTAGACATAGTAGGCTATATTGATTCAAGCAAGAAGGGGCCAAGGAAACTTAACTAGTTTTATGTACCCTAAAAAGAGAAATAAAGTCTAGCTACAGAAGTAAAATAAAGTGCTTATTGGTAGGCAACCCGAGTTTATTGCTTTCTCAGTTTTTAGTTTTTCGTTATATCTGTTTCTTTTAGTTTGTGGCATGTCCTTGTTCTTATGTCTTTATGTTACTTTTGTATGAGCTTGATGGGGGCTGCTACGCGAACGCCAAAACAAAGCGCAAGTGCATGCTGTCACAAACAAGTAATATATGGAGTATTCCAAGTATCGAACCCAAGGGAACGGTTAACAAAAATTCTTCAGTTAACAACACAATTGCTCACAAGTTGCAACCAAGGTAACCAAGAAAAATAAAGATATTTTGGGGGGTTTTGTGAAAACAAGTAAAAATAACTGAAAAAGTACTAAGAAAACAAGTGAAAAGCATAGGATTCAATTCTAGTTCACCCTGAGGAAATGCGCCCACCATGCGACCGTAAATTGCTCAACTAAGTCCGGCTATATCAGAAATTCTGCCTCTTGCGCCCGCATACTGACTCTTTCAAGTTCTGTACGGTTCAAGCAGTATGCTACTGAAACGCACCCACAACTTTTCGACACTTAGCAAGGTAAATCAAGTTCAACACCTATTTGGCTCCTTTTCCAAGAACCTTTAGGAGACTAAGCAATTTAAAACTCATATGTTTATGGCTAAATTCTCTTAGATAATGAAAAACACAACTTCATGATTTTATAAGGTTTTTGTCCTATGTCTAGGTACAAAAAGCAAAGTTCTATGTCTAGACTCTTTTCCTAGATTGATTTTTGGAAAATGTGTGTCGATTCCAACCTTTTCAGTATTGAAATCTTCACAAACTATGCTAACTTAAATGACCAGTTTAAGCTAACAATGAAACTTAAACTCACTAAAAGTAAACTTAGCTAAATGTTGAGAAAATCAATAAGAAACCCATGGTGGTTGCTTATCTCCTTTTTAGGGTATCCACATGATTGAATCCCCTCCAAGGAGTTTAGCTACTCATCGGAGAAAAAACAAAGTGCAGACATTGAAAAGAAAACAAGTAGATGAAAGAACACAATTCATTAAAATAAATAAACTTGAATACACTTGAAGTATGAATCCAAGAAAGAATTTAAATTTTGAATTAAAAGGAAAACATAAAGTTACAAAGTTGAAAAATAAATAAAACAGCAAGTACAACTCCTAAAACTGACAGAATTGAAAGGAAAAACTTAAGAATAAAAAGAACCCTAAGATGTTCTTCCTCTTTAACTTGTTCAACCTTTTTCAAGGAGAATCAAGTATTTATTTCTCCTTCTTTCGAAGTTGGAGTCCGAATGGAATATGAACAGACGGATGCGCCGTATTTATGGAAAATTTTCTCTGATCAAGTTATAAGACGATGTGTGCCTGTTAGTGAGATTCGGCGTGTCTTAAATTTTTGCCATGATTATGCATGTGGTGGGTATTTTGGGCCTAAGTGAACTACTAGGAAAATACTTTATTTGGGTTTATATTGCGAGACTTTATTTAGGGATGCCAATTTGTTTTGTCAAGTGCGAGAAGTATCAGAGGGTTGAGAATATATCACGTCGACATGAAATGCCTCAAGTCCCTATTTTGAATTGTGAAATTTTTGATATGTGGCACATTGATTTTATGGGTCATCTGCCTTCTTCTTGTGGATTTTGTTATATATTATTGGACGTGGACTATCTTTCCAAGTGGGAGGAAGCAGAAGCAACTCATACTAACTATTCTAAAATTGTTTGGAGTACTACGAGCCATTATCAGTTACAATGGCACCCATTTCTACAACAAATCAATGGAGACATTGATGAAAAGGTATGGAGTGCATCACAAAATTGCAACTACCTATCACCCCAAATGAACGGGCAAGCAGAGATCTCCAATCGAGAGGTTAAGTCCATCCTTGAGGAAATAGTCAATCGTAGTAGAAAGGATTCGAGCCTCTGACTGGACGATGCACTGTGGGCTTATCACGCTGCCTAAAATTGCAATTGCAATTCACTTTCACAATTGTGATTGCAATTCTTTACCTTTGAACATTTTTCTTGTATTTTCCCTTCATCCTTTATTTTTCATGTTCTTTATCCTTAAACTAAAAATTGAAGCATTAAAAAGTTCACATACTTTATCCCAAGGCATAAATAACTTTTGGAAATTTCAATTTGACTTTAGAGTTGCTTAATCGAAGTCCCAGATGAGTCCCAAGATAGAGTTGTTCTCTTAACGACCAGCTTAAATACCTCAGCCTAGATAGGATTCTCTTTAGATAAAGTTTTTCTTAATCACATATTTTTATTGAAATTGGAATTCTAGCAATTGAGTTCCCCCCTCCCTTTTATACTATGTACACATAACCTGGTATTTCTCAGTCAATCTCAATTTGGAAGACTGAGGCTTTGTTCCTACTTAGGCTTTCCCCCCAATAAGGCTTCACTCTTTGACCATTGACTTTGAAAATGTCTCCCCTTATCATCCTACAAATCCACAACTCCATTTTGATAAACCTTTGTAATTACAAAGGGTCTTGACCATCTAGATTTTAGCTTTGCAAGGAAAAGTTTCAATCTCAAGTTCAACAATAGAACTTATTGTCCTTCTCTTAAGTCTTTTTCTTGAATTCTTTTATCGTGTCATTTCTTCATCTTCTCTTTATAGTGCTTAGCATTTTCATTAGAGGAATACCTAAGCTCTTCAAGCTCATTTAGTTGAAGCTTTTTTTGATCCATGCCTAACCTATATCCATATTTAGTCTTTTGATTGCCCAGTATACCTTGTGTTTTATTTCTAATGGTAGATGGCATGATTTTTCAAAGATGATCCTGTATGGGGGCATTCCTAGTGGGGCTTTGAATGCAATCCTGTGGGCTCATAATGCCTCATCCAATCTTAGAGGCCAGTCTTTCCTTGAGAGATCCA
Source organism: Trichosanthes truncata (assembly GCA_033996785.1). Classification (NCBI taxonomy): domain Eukaryota; kingdom Viridiplantae; phylum Streptophyta; class Magnoliopsida; order Cucurbitales; family Cucurbitaceae; genus Trichosanthes; species Trichosanthes truncata. Next base: position 16,182,616 of record MU867261.1, read on the forward strand.
CTATTTTCTCTACGAATGTTTTAATCTCCCTATTAAACAATTCTGCTTGTTCATTGTTTGTGGGTGATATGTAGTTCCAATTTTGTGCTTCACATTGTACTTAGCGCCTCGTCATCGCTAGGTTTGTTGATGCCAAACATGAAAAGTCGCGTAGGGGTTTAATGTTTGTGTTTTGGTTCACTGTTTCTTTGCATTAGTTGTTAGCGAGAAGGTGGTTCGAATGTTTGTGACCTAGGTTGGAGTGGAGGAGCTGAGAATCAAGTAATAAAGATGGAGGTGAGTGGAGGTGCCCAAAGAGGATGGGGGAGTTGGGGCAAGCCTATGACTAATAATGATGTTGCAGGTTGGGGTAAATCATGCTTTGCAAGCGATGGAAAGTTGTCATTTGATTGGGATGGTGAGACAATTGTAACGACCCTAACAACTGGACAACCTAAATGCGGAAGCACGACTTAGTTTCCCCACTCATGCCCGAAATGTCGACAGCATGGCGACATAACTATAAGAAAACCAAAATTTACAAAGACCTGATAAGAATAAAAACACTTCTAAATTTTCAGAGTACAGACTCGTCATCCACCAAACTACGAATAATATGTTGAGCTCAACCAACAGAGAAAAGAACCTAAGAACTTCTAACCAAATACATGGAAATGAAAGAAATCCAACTTTTATAGACCAATACACTACAAGAACTAAAATACGCAACTGAAAGCTAAATTTAGTGAAAGAAACTTTGGTGGAGTCTCCATAGCCTCGTCAAGTCTTCGCCTCTATCACCCGCCTCGTGGTTGTGAGCCATCTGGAAAGATACAAACAAAGTAGCACGAGTGAGTATAAACATACTCAGTAAGCAGCCCACTTAAGGGTCCAAGGATCAAAACCATAAACAGGAGTTCAGCCCTAAATCATAGGCTCCTGCTCAAATTTAAACTCAACAATCACTTCAATTAGCTAAATGCCTACTCACTTTTCCCAAAGCTCACCCCTCTCTTGTTTTTCCTCGTGCTATATCTGCGAGTCATGTAACTTAGGACCTATGCAATGAAGGAAAGCAACTCTCACGTCTATAATCTTGGGGGAAATCGCCCCCTCTGGCTAGCACTACGCAATGAAGAAAAGTAACCCTCATGCTCATCACAATGGGGGAATCGCCTCCTAAGGTAGCATACTAAATGAAGGAAAGCAACCCTCATTCTCATCATAATGGGGGAATGGCTCCCTAAGCTAGCACAACATCCTAGGAATACATGCTCGCATGGGAAAAAGGTAGGTGGCACTAGCCTAACGGACTCTTGCTTAGTCACAACGCACTTAAATCATCAAGGGATATACCATCCAAGAGATCATAAACCTCATTCTCACCTCGACCCATGAATCTTATGCATAACTGATAAAGAGCTTGTTGAAGGCTCTATCAACTATAATTATAACCAGACCTCTACAATTTGCAATAATAGTGGCCAGGGTCGATTTCAGGGATTGAATTTCTTAGACTAATTAAATATTGTAGTTACTAGTTCTCAATTTTATCTAGAGAACCAAAAATAAAGGAAAATCAAATTGAAACCTAAGATAACTATTTATAAGGTTGGAGACACTTAGGGGCTGTTTGGCGTGCTGGTTTGGAATCAGGTACTCTGGGAATCAAGAACCCTGAGAATCCTTGGCTGGAATCAGAAACCCCGGGGTTCCTGATTACTGTGTTTGGGGTGCAGGGTTGGGTTGGGCTGGGCCGGGCTGGGTTTGTTTAGGCTATTTTTTTAAACAATTTTTTTAGGTTTTTTTTTTCATATCCATTTTTTTTACTTGATAATTGTTTACTGAATTGCATATCAATATTTTAACCAATTATGTGGATCAATTGTTTCAAGCATAGTTAATTATGAATGTCTAGTTTGTACAAGTATCTCATTCACTCCATTCATGATGATGTAAAATTAAATAACATTAGTAAGTACATATATTTTAAATAATTAATACGTGGGAAAGAAGAATGATGTTGCTGGAGTAAAGGAAATCCATAATGCAAATGAAGGTCCAAAGTTCATAATATCATAATACATAAGCTGAAAGAAATGAAGAAAAGAAATAGCAATAGTTGTCCAAAACACAAACTAAATTAAATCTAAGTAGTAGCTGAAGGTGATGAAGGCATCGAGTTGTCGTCCATGGGGGGTCGGGTTCCAGGTGTTCTCCCTTACACTTCCACACAGTAATCATACTTTAATAAGAGACTTTTAAACAGGAATAACTCTTCTATTGAAGAGTTATCAAACTTTATTTTAGAAATTTAAAAAATTGGAAGTCTATTTAAAAAATTAGGGAATTTAAAACTCTATTTCACAAAGTATTTAGAAAACTATTTTAGGAACTCTATTCTAGAAATTAAAAAATTAGTAGTTTATTTAATAAATTAAGGAATCTAAAACTCTATTTCACAAAGCATTCCGAAACCTATTTTTGGAACTTTATTTTAGAAATTAAAAAATTGGAAGTCTATCTAAGAAATTAGGGAATTTAAAACTCTATTTACAAAGTATTCATAAACATATTTTTGGAACTCTATTTTAAAAAAAAAAAATATTGGAGGTCTATTTAAGAAATTATGGAATTTAAACAAAATTTTGCACCGTATTTTGAAATCTATTTCAAAGATAAATGAGTTATAAAATTTGAATTCTATTTTAAAAATTAAAATATTAGAAACTCTATTTCGTACAATATTTTGAAACCTACTTCAAATATATTAGGTTAAAAATTTGTGTAGTAGCCATTTTTAGTTTTATTTTGACAGTTTAAAAATTGACTACGTGGTCGAGTCGCTGGGGTGATCGTTAGAGTGGTTGTTGGGGTGATCAGGTTGATGGGGTGGTTGGGTTGCCGAGGTGGTCGTCAGTGATGGTTGCACGGTGGTCAGGTTGTCGGAGTGGTCGTTGGGTGGTTGTCGACAGTAGTTGTTGGGTGGTCGGGTTGCTGGAGTGGTCATATGATTGGTTAGGTTGTCCGAGTGGTCATTGGGTGGTTGTCTGGTGGTCGAGTCATTGGAGTTGTTGGAGTGGTCATTAAGGTGGTCGGGTCGCTAGGGTGGTCACTAGAGTGGTTACCAGGTGGTCGTCAACGGTGGTTTTTGGTGGTTGAGTTTGTCAAGTTGTCGGTAATCGCCGAAGTAGTCATTGGGGTGGTCGAGTCATCGGAGTAGTCACTAGGTGGTTATCGGCGGCGGTTGCTAGTTGGTCGGGTTGTCGAAGTGGTTGTCAAATGGTCATTGGCAGTGGTTCGGGCAAGTCGGGTTGTCAGGGTGGTTGGGTCATCGAGGTGTCAAGTTGTTGGGGGTGGTTAGGTCGTAAGGGTGGTCGTCAGATTGGTCTCTAGAGTTCTCATCGCAGTGGTCACCGGAGGTAGTTGTCAGCGGTGGTCGGGTCGCCGGTGCGGTGGTCGAAGTTGTCGTTGTCGGTGGTTGTTGGAGTTGTCACCGAATTTGTTGTCGAAGTGGTTGTCGGAAATGAAAAATGACAAGTTGAAGAGGAAAACATGGCATAAACCCATGGGGTTGCATTGTTGTAACCCATGGGGTTGTGTTTCAAAACCAAGGGTTTTGAACACCTTATGCCAAACATAGTTTTGGGTTTGGAACCCAAACTCATTCCAACCCAAACCCATGGGCCAAATGCCCCCTTAGAGAGAACTTTCTTGAAACAATGATTTAATTCTTTAAAACCAATTTGGTTATATAGAAGAGATAATTTATATAAATAACAATTATAAGCCAAGAAATTACCCAAATTATTAGTTTACTTTTCCAAGCCCAACTAAACCTCATGCTTAGTGATAAATCAACATTCCAGTCTATTTTATAACTAAACATGGCATTAAGTAAAATTCTTTTGTTGACTTCTATTAGCAAAAACTCCATTCCCATGCAAGAATTCACTAATAGTTATACATTTGAATCTAAATTCGAGTCCTACTTTCTCAGGCTAAAACCCACATTTATCAAAACTAAACGTTGGCCAAACGATTAGATAATACTCTCCATAATGCATAAATAAATTGCTGTAATATAAATATCTCTAAAAATAAACTAAACGGATGAAAACAAACTAAGTTCAAGTCAAGAGTCAGTTTCTCAAAATTCACCAATTACAACTTAAAACTCAAGTAAACATCTAAAAACAAAAACTACAAAATAAATAAGGAAGAAGGGAAAAACTCTCTGACGCATGCCACACTTGTTCCCGTCGTGATACGTCGCTATCTCGAGCCTTGAATGCCTTCCTTGGCTCCCAAAAGTGCTCCCTGAATCCCAACTATGAGGTAGAAATTGAATTTAGACTGGTTCCTCTCCAAATGGCCTCCTCCAATCTGCAACCAAAATTTCCTTTTTATAATATCGTCATAACATTGAGATGCTAAGGACAGCTTTGAGATGCTGTGGCCTAATTCAGAAAGTAAAGAATTGAAATCGGGGTAACTTTGAGATGCTACACGTAGCGTCTCAACGCTACGGACGAAAATTAGCCTGGCACGCGTGTTTTGGGCGTTGAGATGCCCAAAAGTGGCGTCTCAACGCCACTTCTGCAGGAATTGAAGCTTGGATGTATACAGTATATAGCGTTAAGATGCTATAGACAACATCTCAATGCTATCCTCTCAGGTCCCATAGCTGTAGCATCATTTCTTCTTAATTTCGAAGCTCCAAAACACACCTTTACATTCCAAATATTCCCCTATCTTCCTCGAATGCTCAATTTCACCATATTTTCTAGAATCCTACAAAATGAATGAAGTAAGTGAATGAAAGTACACTTCAAAGCCATAAAACTAGCAATAATATAAGCTTAGAGATAGCACACTATTGTGTGCTATCAATAACTGTAAACACGAACTGAACACCCCGCATGCTTAGGTAGACAAGGCTCAAATATAAGTTCATTCACCTCCAATGCCCATACGCATTCAAGCAAACATGCTACATCACCACTCGAGCGAACATGCTCCACATATAACTAAACTAAGCATGCCCTAAATAAATTCTTCTCATACACGACATTAATAGGTTAGTCCAAATGGGCTATCTACCTTTTAGGCCAGCACGAAAGCAACCAACTTCTCCTTCTTCCAGGAAGTTACAGACAGCATAAAGCCCTATGCAACTCCTTCCATTACTAATCCCTTAAACCCGCTATGAATCATAATGGTCAGTATTCTCCCATTTACATCCCAACTCAACTAAAGCATGTTAAACACAATCAGTCGTCCCGAACTATTCTAAACCCATCACCATAGGCAAGGATCTTGAACTTCGTAAGCCTTAAGGTGTTCTACACTTTCAGCCAACCATCCTAATAAGTAAAGTTTTCTGTACGCAAACAACCAACCAAGCATTTCAAGTTTACTGTATTCGGACAATATCCAGCCACCCCAAACAAGGATTACTTAACCATTTTGTCCATTAGCTCAAGCATTCGGGGTTCCACAACCACTCTAGATTCCACCGCAAACCACAGATCACAGACAATCCAAACATGCATGTTTATACAATTTAAACTAATTTCCCACACGTCTGTACTTCATAAACAATCCATGATCACAGTCATGTATGCATTCCAAAGCGTTATTTCATAATCAAACCCTTACTAGTACACAAGGCCAAGTCCCTATGAATATTCCGCTAGCAATCATGACTTATGTAAAGTCACTCAACTAAGTCGACAAGTTCCTTTAAATCACGGGTTGAGGTACAACAAGGCAAATAAGACGTTTTCTAGCAAAAATTTCTTCACCACCTTTGCATCGTTAGTTGTAGTTGCCACTGCCTTTATCCATTTAGACACATAGTCTATTGCTAATAGAATGTACATGTTTTCATATGATGGGGAAAATGGTCCCATGAAATCAATCCCCTAGACATAAAAAATTTCAACTTCCAACATGTAATTCATAGGCATCTCGTTTCGTAGTGATAGATTTCCTGTTCTCTGGCATTTGTAACATCGCTCTGCAAATTCTTGTGCATCTTTGAACAATGTGTATAGTACTAATTTAGTGCTATATTTATACCTTTATTTAGCTAGCTTTCTTGTTTAAATGTGAGCTTTCACATTGATTATTTGCTTATTTCGGTAAATCGATCAATTCATAGAGAAATTGATGAAATTGGAGCAAGATGTTGAAGATGGTGAGAAATCATAGCCATTTGAGGAGCTAAGAAGTGAAAGAGATGAAGTGCTAGTTGTTGGGGCCGTGAGGACGGCATTGCAACGCTTGAAATCGCATTGCAATGCCTCAATGTAGAAGCAAAACCCGAGAGCTGGCGTTGCAACGCTGCCCTATGGCGTTGCAACACTAGAATCATGCAAGGAGGAGGCATTCCGTCCGTAGCATTGCAACGCTACTAATAGCGTTACAACGTTGCCTTCATGTGCACAATGAATACAGTGGCATTTTTGACAGTGTTGCAACGCTGTCGCGACAGCAACTTTAAGTATTTCGCTTCTTTGCTCAATTGGGGGAAAGGACACTTAGAGTTTTAGACCCCCTTTTGCAGAAATAGACCAAATTTGGATAGCTAGGGAGCTTTTGGAGGCTGTTCGGTGAAGGTTCGAGGCTCAAGATCACAGAGATTGAGGCAAAAGTCAAGGATCAACACGGTTGTAGCTTTCTTCCTTTCTTTTTCCATTTGAGTTGCTATAATTGGGTTGTAATGACTGGTTTAGGACTGTTTTGAATATGTTTGTTGGCTAATTACATTAGTTTGGGGAATTAATGTAGCTAATGGATCTCTATAGTTAATTAAATGACGTTTATTAATATTGTATCTCTTCTTATTAGCTTTGTACATTGGGCTCTTAATGCCTTGAACAAAGCAAGCAATAGAGGTTGAATGATTGTTAGTTTAATTGAGCTCGATAGAGTACATTGAACTTAGAAAAATAATGCATGACAATTAAATTCCACCTAAGTGACATAGGAACAATGAAAATTAATTTAGGCTTAAAATGAAGGTTCATAATGTCGAGTGAGGTTTAATTAATGAGACGAATACGAGATTTAATTAATTACACCCGAGATTAGGATGAGCTCGACAAAGGATTCCTTGAATTTAGACTTCTAGGCCTAGTTAATTAAATGAGTTAATAATATCAATTTCTCAATTAGTTAATTGCAAGATCCAATTAGTGAAATTAATTCCCTAAACATCTTTAACCCTGTTTTCTCAATCATTAGCTTTTCTTGCATGTTTTTTTTTTGTTTTAATTACTTTCTACTCGCTTTATTTCTCTAAACATAATCAATTGCAATTATTTTTGATATTCAACCATTCATAACAATTCCATGTGGATACGATATCTGGTATACACATACCACTTTATTACTTGGGCTCGTGCACTTGCGATAACTCAAAACTGTGCTAGCATCAAGTGTTGGCCATAAGTATCCACTTTAGAGTACTTTTGTAGCTATTTTAGTCCCCACGAAGTGTCCTCCATAGGGAGTTGTGTGACATGCGTCTAACTCTTTCATCATATCTTATTTTGCCACACACCTTCCTCATATTTGATCTGGTTCTATTATGTAAAGATAATGCTCATCCCATTGGTAGTATCTTATGTCATGAAAGAAGTTTTTCTGCATACCATAGGATTGTGTCGATCTCTACTGCCAATAATTTTTCATCTGCAAGGACATCTTCAATTTCTTTATTTTCTTCTCTTTGAGCTTCTTGTCCTAACCTAGACATGTGATCAACAACTTGATTCTCAATTCCCTTTCTATCTTGAATTTCTAAGTCAAATTCCTGAAGCAGTATGATCCATATGATTAATCTAGGCTTTAAGTCCTTTTTCGATAAAAGATATCTCAGAGCGGAGTGATCTGTGTGAACAATTACTCTCGTTCCAACCAAGTAAGACCTAAATTTATTAAGGGTAAAAACCACTGTGAGAAGCTCTTTTTCTGTTGTAGTGTAGTTGACTTATGCCTCATTCATGGTCTTGCAAGCATAATAAAATGGATGTATTAACTTGTTCATTTTTTGTGTCACCACTGCCCCTACTACAAAGTTGCTTGCATCGCACATAAGCTCAAATGCTTTGGTCCCATCCGGTTGTATCATAATGGACACTGAGCTTATTGCTTCTTTGAGTCTCTCAAAGGCTTTCAAGAAATCTTGGTCAAACAGAAATTGTCTATCATTTTCCAACATCTGCACAAGGGCTATGATATTTGTGAAAAGTTTTTGATGAATCGTTGGTAGAATCCTGCATGGCCTAAGAAACTACAAATCTCTTTAACTGCTATTGATGGAGGCAATTTAGAAATTCATTCCATCTTAGCTTTATCGACTTCAATGCTCTTCTTTGAGAATCGATGTCCTAGTACTATTCCTTCATGTACCAAGAAATGACACATTTCCCAATTGAGTACTAGGTTAATCTATTCACATCTTTGTAAGACATGTTTTAGATTCTCAAGGCAATGATGGTATGTTCCCAAAATATTGAGAAATGATCCATAAAGATTTCAATTGTTCTCTCTACCATGTCTGAGAAGATTACCATCATGCATCTTTGGAAAGTTGCAGGTGCATTGCACAGTCTAAATGGCCTCCTTCTGAATGCGAAGGTTCCATAAGGACATGTGAATGTTGTCTTATTCTAATCTTCTGGTGCAATTGGTATCTGGTTGTAACCTGAGTAACCATCCAAAAAATAATAATAGTCTTTTCTTGCAAGACAATCAAGCACCTGATCAATAAATGGTAGAGGAAAATGATCCTTCTTGGTTGCCTTATTCAACTGTCTATAATCTATACAGACTCCCCATCCTATGATTATTCGTGTTGGAATTAGCTCATTCTTTTCATTGGTCATAACTGTCATTCCACCTTTTTTTAGTATGCACTGCACTACACTAGACTCACTCATTTGTTATCTGCAATTAGATAGATTATACCTACATCAATCAACTTAATGATCTCTTTTCTTAGTACCTCTTTCATCACTAGATTTAGCCTCCTTTGACTTGCAACTGTGTTCTTTGCTCCTTCTTACAGGTTAACCTTGTGCATACAAAAAGATGGGCTGATCCCTTGAATGTTTGTGATTGTCCACCCAATTTCCTTCTTGTGTGTTGTAAGAACTTGCAATAAAGAAGATTCATCTTTGTTTGTAAGTGTAGCTGATATGATTATTAGTAGAGTCTTATCCTTCCCAAGAAATATATATTTTAAGTGGGATGGGAGTGGCTTAAGCTCGAGGTGGTTTCATTATAGATGGCTGAATGGGTGTCATCTTGTCCTTTGTTGATCTCCAAGAGCTGGTTTCTTCCTGGACATTCATAAATGTGGTGGCTTCCCATTTTTACTCAACTTGTGCAATTGCAAAGATTCTGCGACCTTAATCCTTGAACACTTCTCCATATCTTCTAGGTACCTTAATGTGGTAAGTACGTTGAATGTGATTTGTTGATCATTCACCGACATTGTAAGTTCCCTTTTTTGAACATCAATTAGAGTTCTGCCATTGGAAAGGAATGGCCTTCCTTGAATGATTGGAACATCTCTAACAGCTTCACAGCCAAGGATCATGAAATCAGCAGGAAAGACGATTTTGTTAATTTTCACAAGTACATCCTCGATGTTACCTATAGGTAGAGCTATTGAGCTATCTGCTAATTGTAGTGTTACTATTGTAGGCCTAGCTTTGCCAATTCCTAACTGTCTAAAAACTAACAGAGGCATTAAGTTGATCCTTGCTCCAAGATCACTGATAGGACTAAGAAAGTCATATTTTATCTATCCTAAATTATGTTAGTTTGGAGGTTTCAATGAGATTAAGTAATAATTTTGTAGGAACTTGAGTCCAAGGCATGTTTTGGAGGCTTTTCATCAATTCGAGTTTAAAACGAGCTAATCCAGAAGTCGTTCGAGTGCCTGAGTGAAGTTGGAAGGCAAAATGATCGTAGATGTCTCTGGGAAACGTCTAAACACCGTCACGATGCTTGAAAAAATGCTTTAAGGTAGTAGTTGTAATTCATGCAGTGTCGAGACTCTGTAGCGTCGAAGTGACTCATTGTGACGTTGTGGCGAGCCCCTGTGATGTTGGGTAGCGTATGGACGCTACGACGATATCATTAAGGTGTCTCTTTCCATTTTTAGGGTATTCTCTCCACTTTTAGACAACTGTCCCTCTGTATTCTCTCCACCTTTTTACTGTTTTCAAATCCTCTTAGTTAATTTTAGTAGTTTTTGCTTAGATTAGTGCCTCATGAGTCAATCTCACGATGTCTGGCTAGAGGAAAATGCCAATTTAGAGGTGATTTGGGCATCTATCATGTACCTTTATGAGAATTGAACTTTGATTATATATTGTACTCTCTTTTTAGCATGTTTGCTTATTGTTTCCATTATAGAATGTGAATGCATGTTGGAAGTGACGCCTTCTACATGTTGGAACGTTCAATGCTAGCTAGAACTTCATTTACACTTTATATCAATTTCTTGTGCATTTAAGTAGCAAATTGGTCGTGTCGTGTGTGCATAGTAGGGAGCTTCCTCCCAGGATTTAGGAGCAAAACGACATCGTAGATTAATTCGACTTTATCCAATTAATTAGGTTATTCTAATTAATCCTTGAGCATAATGCAACCGATTTAGAGGGTATGAAATGCTATCATGCCCAGCCCTTAAAGTCGATTTAGAACTAAAATGATGCTAGGTTGAATTAGTCTCTTAAGGCTTTAGGCGGTTTTACCGTCCAAGTCGATTAGGAGCTACATTGAGTACAAAGCTTGTTTGTATGATTTCAATGATCAAAGTTACATGAGAAATGCCTGATGAACTCCCAAATTGGTGTGTTTGGTAATAATGTTAGTTTTCGCTTTTAATTCTCTCTTTTATTTATTTAATTTCACGTAATTTACAATGAAGCACAATCCCCCCCCCCCCTCCCATGTTCTATGTGATAATCCAATTTTAGGAAGTTAATAACTAAATTTTAGACTCCCGATGGATTGACCTAGCCATTAATGCTACAAATATTAGTTGGTGTGGAATATAAATTTATTTGACAAGTCTGACAAGCTTGATCAAATTGCGTCGTTGCCGGGGAGGCAATTTGGTTATTTTTCTATCTTTTTTTGGATTTGTTTTTTTGTTGTTTAGCCACTCTCATTTTCACTCTCTCCTCGCACGAAGTTGGATTTTAGTTGTTTCCAAAAATACGAGAGAGGAGATGCTCCTAAGAATAGATGCACGAGAGAGTGACAGTGAGTATAACTAAAAATCCCATTTCGACCTCGACAAAGAATCTCAAGTAGAAGAATCAAAAAAAGAAGAGGACATGGTCGAGCGTACACTGAAACAGCTAGCTACCCCATATCTCAATTAGCAACCTCTATGCATGACTTACCCTGAAACGCAAGGTGAGTTTGAGCTTAAACCAAGACTAAAACATTTGTTACCTATATTTTGTGGCAGTGCAAGTGAGAATCTGCACAAACATTTGAATGAGTTTCATATTGTGTGATCTGGGATGAAGCCCCACGACATTACTAAAAAGTAGATCAACTTAAAGGCATTTCCTTTCTCACTCAAAGATCAAGCGAAGGATTGACTTTACTACTTGCCTTCTAGTTCCATTATGACATGGAATGAGATGAAGAGGCTATTTCTAGACAAATTTTTTTCTACCTCACGAGCCACGAACCTACTGATAATTCTCATTTATGAGGATTATTTGACCCTAAACTAGGTTGTTCTTGTCATTTTTGTGTGTTTTGTTGAATAACGAGCAAGCTAAAAATAGTGTTTATGAGATAAATTCATTAAAGCCTGTCGAAGTATTGAAAAGGAGAAAAGAAATGGAAAAGATAGTGGAATTTAAGCTAATTTGTTGTTTTGTGTAGAATTGGAGCATGTAAGAAAATGCAATTGCATTCCACTTTCAAGATGTAATTGCATTTCCATGGGAGAATAAGATGGTGAATAAAGGAAAAAAAATGCAATTGCATTCCACTTTTAAAATGAAATTTCATTTTTTGGAATCCTCAAAAGTTGCGGGAATCACGAAAACCACCACGATTTATGGAGATTATTTGATACTTTCAGCGCGAACTCGTGCCCAAAAGTTGACCCATGGTTGAAGGAGAGCGAAGATGGAAACCCTAGGCCTTGATGCCTATAAAAACGGGAAGAATAAAGAAAAAAGGATATGGGTTTCCATTCTTGAACAACATCATTTAGTCCTCGTTTTTCTGTATTTCTTCCAGCAGTTTCAGCTTCGTGGTGCTCTGTAATTTCGAGTTTGATCCCTCCTCAACGAAAGTTCGAGGAGGTGAAGATCCAATTACCTTTGAAGGTGTATATGGTTTGATCAAAGCAAGGAAACAACCGTCCAGCATTATTCTTCAGCTCTGTTTTTATTCATTTTTATTTCTATAGCTAGATTCTATTTTAATCTCGATTTTGTAAGTGGTTGTTTACAATTGAGTCCTTTAATTTTCTTTATTCGTAGTTATAAAAGGTTTGTTGATTAATTAGGATTACATTTCCACAAGAGTTTGATTTTTCTTCAGTAAGTACTGCCATTGAAATTATGAGTTTAAGTTGTATCCTTGAAGTTTAGCATTGTTTTAATTTCCTTTGTGAGTATTTTGAGTTGTTGGATTAATTTTACATCTAGGTATTCCTAATAAATTTTAGATTGGTTTGTCTTATTATTCTAAATTTTAATTCCCTTATTTTAGTTATTAAATATGAGTTTTAGAGCAATTAAGTTGTGGTTTTTCATTTCTTCCATAATGAGTTAACTCCCCCTTAGGGATTCAAGTTATTGAATGCCCTAGAGAAGAGATGTAAAGCTTAAAAGCATATTCAATCTAGTTAACACTTGAGACTTTGTTTGTTTTTGTTGAAATAACGTGGGTAACCCTAGCCGGCCAACTCGTGATTGCTTGTTAAGCTTGAACTTAATACCAAAAGGGTTAAGAGAAAGCAGATGTCACAAAAGAAATGGAAGAAAAGGCTTAGAAATAAGTCCTAAACATCGACCCTAGACATAGGGCGAGACTCCAAAACCATTAGAATTGTGCGCCAAATTATCTAAGTTAGATTAGCCATATAAATATAGGTTTAATCACTTAGTCTCCTAAAGATTTTGAAGCAAAATTGAATAGGATTCGAATTCGGTTTACTTAGTTCTCATGTGTGACTACGATTACAATTCTATTTTAGTAGCATTTCATTCCAAAAGGGCATAAGCAACTTGGATTCCCTTTTTCTTAATTATTGACTTTCGTTTATTCCCTTAGCAAAATCAACCTCTCAAGCAGTTTTACACCCTTGGTTACTGAAATTGCATTTTGTAAATAAATTTGTGTCATCTTCATAGATTTTATTAAATTTTGTTCCCTTGGGTATGATACTCTAGAATACCCCAGATTTATTACTTGCAATCGACAATGTGCACTTGCACTAGACTGGAGCTTGTTTTGAATTAAAATTATTTTCTTTAAGCCCCACGTTTCAGTCCGATCACATACGCAAGGAGATATATGGCACACAAGATGACTGGGGAGACACTTCATGAGTACTAAGAGAGGTTCAAATGTCTGTGTGCCAACTTTCCACATCATCAGATTTAAAATCAGCTATTTATCCAATACTTCTATGAAGGTTTACTCCTAACTTATCGTAGTATGATAGATGCTGCCAGTGGAGGTGCCCTGGTGAATAAGACTCCTTTTAAAGTGAAACAGTTGATCTCAAACATTGAGAGAACTCTCACCAATTTGGGACGTGTGGACCCATTCTTTCCGTATCTATTTGTTAGGTAAAAGAGGTAAATGATCTCAAAACTCAAAATTTTGAACTAACCTCTTTGGTAAGACACTTGGTTGCAGGTCAGGCCCAAACTTCCAAAGCATGTGGCTTATGCTTTATTGTAGGCCACACCATGGATATGTACTCTCAACTGCAACAGTGGAAGATGCAAGAGGCGAACACCATTGGTAGGCATGCTAGCAATAACAAGAATCATTGGACTTATGACCCACACTTAAACCACTACAATCCTAGATGGAAGGACCATCCTAATTTCAGCTATGGGAATTAAGGAGGACAGTAGAGAGTGCCATAGCAGAACTTCACTCGTCCCCAAGCACCTGTTCAATCTTAGGCCTAGCCTTCGAGTTTAAGTACATCCCTTCAGGACATTGTTAAAAGCTTGTTGTCAGTTATTTAAAATTTTAACAGGAGACATGCACTGGGATGTAGAGTTTGGGCAACCAAATCCCCCGTTGGCAAATTCAGTAAGGAAAGTCGAGAGCCAGAACTCATGTAAGTTGTCTTCTCAGCTAAAGACACCCCACATCGAGAACGTCAATGCATTGATCATGAGGAGTGGGAAGATGGTGAAGTTTGATGCCCCTATTCTAAGAGAAAAGAAATTGAAAGAAAAGATGAAGGAAAAAGAGAAATTTGAAGAAGAGATTATTGAAGATAAGAAGTAGGAGCCTGCACCTCCCAAGAAGAAAAAAGAGATATAATGTTCGAATCTCCCTTAAACTTTAGTACTTACATTCCTCATGCTCTATTCCCTAGCAGATTGAAAAAATCCAAAGAGAAGGAGGAAGAGAGAATTTCTAAAAGTTTTCAAAAAGGTTGAGATAAACATTCCTCTCTTAGATATTGTGAAGCAAGTGCCTAAATTTGCTAATTTTTTGAAGAAATGGTGCTCCAATAAGGAGAATCCTCAAAAAGGAGTGAAATCAGATCGTGTGAGTGTATCATCTATAGCCTAGAGATCCATGCTTGCTAAGTGTAAGGACCCAAGTATGCTCACATTATCTTTCACTATAGGAAACATGAGACTAGAGCATGCTATGCTTGATCTTGGTGCTTCAATCAACGTCATGCCTCTCTTGATGTTTAAAGAGCTTAAATTTACTGACATGCATGAGACTGATGTGGTGATAGGACCAAAATAGTCTTATATTATTCATGCTAATTTGTGTTAATTCAATAGTTTTTATTTGTTTAATTGTTATTTTTGTAGGTATTGAATCAAGAGAATTATTTTTGAGTGTTTGCATCCAATTGGGGTTAATTCAATCCAATTTGGAGGTCATTTTACCAACCAACCAAGAAGATGAAGTGAATGACCATTTTGCCCCTGATGAAAGCATCTAAACGTCGCTAAGAGTGTCAGATGCTGATAGAAGACAGAACGCGGGAGAATAAGATAGCATCGAGACGCTGTCCACAGTGTCGAAATATTGTCACAAACGAGTGTTGAGCCAGCCCATCAAAACTCTAGTGTCTCGATGCTACCGCTATTTGTATAAAAAGAAAATTTTGACCCTTAGGTCATTGGTCTCCATTTTTTCTGCCGTAATGAGACCACCTTAGCTTTTATTCTCAATTTTAGGCTAGTTTTAGTGTTGTTGAATGATACTTGGTTAAAGGCTACACTAGTTTGATGTTCGGCAAGGCTTTCGACACCAATTTGGGCATAAGCAATGGTACTTTGTAATTTTTGTGAGATTTATTCTTAATTTCTTTATGCTTTACAATAGCTTGTTGTTGTTTAATCTTAGTTTAATAACGTGCATCTTGTGGGTAGATTGATATTCTCTACGCGTCGAGTATGTTCATTAGGCTAGTTTAATGTAACAAGTAGGCCGAATATCTTTCCAGCATGTTTATTATTTCTTGATTCTCATTTTAATGCTAAAGCATGAATTTATTCGTAGATAGCCTAACAACCTATTTGCTTTGAATAAGTTTATGATTGCTAGTTTAAGTAGCTCTAAGTCCGACTCATGTTTGCATAGTAGGGAGCTTCCTCCCTATGTAGTTCACATGATAGGACCTTAGAATTAAGAAAGCGGATTAGTTAAATTAGATAGCCCAATCTAGTTTAATCGATTCATCTTAATCAATCTAGAGCGTTAGGCGGCTAGTAATGTTAGTATGGAATGCTATCTTACCCAGCTAATTAGGTCTAGTTCGGTTGTTAACTCGATGCTAGGTTGGGTTAAATTATTTAGGGGGCCTAAGTTTGCTTAGGGGGGCTTTAGTCCTCTTTTTCAATAAAGTCAATTAGGTGATAAATTGCTGATTAGATTTCATGTTGGTAATCTATGATAAAAAAATTACATTGTTGCTAGTTTTTTCCCGAATCAGTGCTTGAGGTGAGATCGTTATCTTTACTATTTTAGTCCTTCTATCTCTTTTATGCTTTAGCCCAAACCCCCTTAGTTCGTGTCAGTTCGTGTCAATAAGAAACTCATTCAATAGAAATTAACTATTCGGTTCCCTATGGTTCGACCCGAACCACTGTTAATTACTACAAGTAGTTAATTTTAGATTAGTAATTATAAATGTATTTAATGAGCCTTCGACAATCTCAACATCAAATTGGCACCGTTGTCGGGGAACTGAAAATTAATTTTTTTTTTTATTTTGATTTTCTTATTTTAATAAAAACAAAATATAAAAAAGAGTCTATAACTTGTTCTGGTTATGGCTAACAATTTCAGGAATTTTGGAGGAGTTGCCTCGCATGTCAATGAGGATAATGAGTTAAGATCTCCAATTTATGATGAGTTAGCCTCATTAATTTCTCAATTGTGTGAAGGGCAAGATCGATCATTAAAGTTTGAGTGAGATCGCAAGCCTCACACCTACACCACTGGAGTTCCTAGTTAGCATGAGATGAGTTATGATTCTCACGGTTCTGCGTGGGATCGTTTATATGGATGCCAGGAAGAGCAGCAGAACCCGTACCCCCATCCTTTAGTTTAACATATATCCTTAGAGGATTTAATTAATGAAGTTGCTAAAAATACTTTCCAATTTCAGTAGGAAAGTCTCTAGTTCCTTGAGGAGGCTCGAACGATGATGTAGAGCCTAGATGATCAAATCACTAAGTTGGCTAATCCAGTGGCGAGATTTAAGAATCCTTAAGAGCAACCATCTTTAGACATGCATGAGGTACAAAGTTGTGAGGTTGATTTAGAATCTGATGATGAAATTTGTTCACCATGTGAGGAACAGGTATGTGAGGCAAGTGAGGAAGTTGAGCTTTAGTTCGACGAGGAGGTCTAGGTGATAGATTTGGAGTTCGAAAGACCTACATTTGTTCTGTCCTTTGGTTTTTCCTTACATTTTTTCGACGAGGAAGTCAGAGTCTATTTTCTTTAATCTTTCTGCTTTTATGTTTTTAGAGTCTAAAAATCCCAAAAAGACCTACATTTATGGAGCTTATCAAATGTTGAAGAGCTTGCTTTGTGCAGTGGCCTTTGTTAATTTAAGGAAGAAAAGGCCGAAGAAATGGGAGAATTTCTATGGGCCCTGACACATGCCACACGACCAGTCGAGCAATTGACTATAAAAATTTGAAAATTTACTTGCTTTTCGTTGTTTCTCTTTTTCGTAGCTTAGCTTGTTTTTCTCTCTGTAGATAATAAATTGACCTTTGAGAAGATTAATCATTCTTGGAGGGCATCACCCCACCCATCTATGAGTTGAACATTCAAGGGGAGTTTTCTGTTCCCCTTTCTCTTTGTCTTTATGCTTTCACTTAGATACATTAAGACAATGTAGATTTTAAGTTGGGGGTGGTTGTATGTTGTTTTGAGCATAATGTTAAGTCCTAAGAGCACCTGAGTTCGGACTATTTAGCTTTTGAGAAAATAATTGAAGTTTTTAAAAATTTTGAGCTTATATTATTTGCTTTGCATGTTGATTGACTCCTGATAAAGCTTGTCACACTCTCCAAATAAATTTATAATTGGTTCTCACCAAGAATTTTAGTACTTAGTGGTGATCATGTGAACTCAGGGAATCATGAATATTACTTCCTAAAAGCTGGGTTATCAAATGGAACCAAGGAGAGATTTATAATAAGAATATTAAATTACAATAAAAATAAATGCGATGGAAAATTAAATGCATAAAAGAAAAGAATTAAAAGGGGAGTAACTAGACGTACCTAACACTAATTTGGGCATATCGGGATTCAATTATAGCATTGCTCATAGATTTGCCTTTGTGAGATTGGTTAATTTCACTTTTAACACTCAACTAACTCCTCGAAACACCGTGGGAGCTTCTCTTAACTTAAATCAGTTTTACAAAATGCCTAATTGGCTCAAATTTAATTAACTAATTTTGAAAAGCCAATACCAAAAAAATTAATTAAACACATTAAACCCAAATTATAAGCCGAGACGAGTTAATTAATTTGGACCGGCTGATCTAAATTAATTAATCACATGCTAACAATTCTAAGGCCTACCATGTACACATAACTCAGTGAATCTACTTAATTAATTGATGCGGTTACCGGCCTATTACTACTTGAATTAAACACAAGACCAAGGACACCTACGGCTACTCATGCATAGCAATAAACGATCCTAATCTAGTCGATTGGTCAGATCAACCACATAACAATCATTCTAAGAATAAGCAGGCACTACAAGAAAAATCCCTTACGATAGCATTCGAAAAACACTATCGTAGACATTCGATAGCGTTTTGTGTAATGCGGTCATAGCCGATGTTATTGAAAGTCTCGAGCTTTTCATAGCGTTTTTATATTGCTATAATAAACGCTATAAAAATATATTTATGATTGAGTAATTTTAATGCTATGGAAACGTTTGATAGCGTTGGTAAACAACGCTATGTTTGGTCATTCATAGCGTTTTGTAGAGCATTATAACAACGCTATAAAAGATATATAATAGCATTTTTATGCATGCTGTCATAGTCGATGTTATTGAAAGTCTCGAGTTTTGCATAACATGTGTTTCACCGCTATAACAAATGCTATAAATATTACATATTTGATTGCGCAATTTAATGCTATGGAAACATTTGATAGCGTCGGCAGAAACGCTATGTTTGGTTTTTCATAGCGATGTGTATAATGGTGAAACCACGCTATAAATGACAGATCGTAGCATTTTTATGCATGCTGTTATAGCCGATGTTATTGAAAGTCCTGACTTTTTATAGTGTTGTTTTAACGCAATAGAAGAAGCTATATAAAGCCCATTTTCTATTTCATAACTGTTACTGTCATGGAAACTTTCATTGCATTAGCAAAAAACGCTATGATTGATTTTTAATGGCAATTTTTATAAGAGTGAAAGAATGCTATACAAAACATAACATAGCATTTTTAGCCTTGCTATGATAGTCGATGTTATGGATAATAATTGACAATTAATAGCGTTTTTTTTAGTTTCTATAGCATTTTATATAAGTACTAAATTGTATCAAATATTATTATATTGTAAAATTGTCACGCCCCCTCCTGAACCACCTGCTAACTTAGCCCGGAAGATGGCGTGAAGCCAACAGGCATCGTTTCACTACTTAACGATACCTATGACCCTTTTTATTCCTGATAAACAATCCATACCTGTATACGAGATACTATACATACCACACAGCAGAAACTAGGAATCTTATTACACATACCTACGGGGCGGTTCTAGTTAAACCTAACTTGAACAAACCAAACACGACCAGACGTGCTTTATACACCCAAGACCACTAGTTCCATATACAACATAACTACACATCCCTATTAAGTTATGTACAATACGAGCAGACTTGCTATACTACACCAACCACATACAAAAATATCAGACTCGTAGAGCGTTCGGCAGGCTGTGGCAGGATCTCAGGCACCGGGAGCTCGATCTCTACCTGAAAAGTTGGAAAACATTGAAAGAATGAGCTGGAAAGCTCAGTGAGTGTCTGAGTTTAAAACTATTAACTCGTAAATCATAACCTATAACCTCAATAGCTTTTACAGAAGTCCAGCAAGTGTGTCAAAAATATTAACCATTTTAAACATATGACAAATTAGTTGTGTAAGACTCGCCCAGTACAATCAATGTTCATTCTACGATGTAGTGGGGCCCGCCCAGCACTCCCATCGTCTTTGTCGTACTGGGGCTCGCCCAGCACTCACGACAGCATTGTTGTCACGGAGTACACTGAACGTCGACAACAGAAAATGATCTGTGTGCACACGGTACTATACAACCTCGGGCTCAGTATCTCAACCATTAACTCATTCAGGTCTCAGAGAAACACATGAAAACCTTTAACAGTTCTTGCTAACACATGTAGACTTGGAATTAAGGTATTTCTTCTAGTTTCAGAAAAACCAGTAAACATATGCTCACAACGAACAATTTAAATCATTTTTAGGAAACCATATATGCTTATGAACACGTGCTCAAGAGACCATAAATATTTAAGCTACATCATTCTTAGGAAGTCTTTTCTTTTCATGAACACAAGTTCAAGCATAGAATTTATTTTCAGAATTCATTTTGTCACTCACAGCGTTAATATTAGATTCTCGGTCCGTAAATTTGTCCTATTCCTTCTTGGCCTGCCAAATAAACAAAACCAAGCATTAGAATCTTGGCCTCATGAATTTAAGGTTTAGGATTGCAAAAACCCTCCCATCTAATTCCTGCACTTTACAGATTTTATACCCTAAACTCACACACCTATAACTTTTCCATTACTTGCTCAATAATGATGTTCTTTATACAAAACTCTTCCTTTTTGAACCCTCTAAAACTTATCTGAAGGAGTGAAATCGAAATTCCTAAAGGATGTGTCTGTAACTACTTTGAAAGCCATTTTTCCCCAAACACGTTTCTGCTAAACCGGAACTGTTTTCCTGCTGCAACCCGAAACTAACCTGGAATTTAAAGCAATTTCCAAACAAATTCTAACCACGACTTCTTCATGAACGTTATAGGAAATTAAATCAGCTTTCCATCCATACCTAATACAGCTTCTAATTCGAAGTCTACAGATCAGTACATCCCAAAAACCAGAGGTTCCCCGGATTTGACAGTAAAAACACTCCTCTGACTTCCCCTTCAAAAACCCATAACATAACTTCAGATTTTGCTCAAGATTCCTTCACAAAAATTGTTCTAAAATGAGTTAACTTTTAAGGAAATAAAATCTCACCTCTTAATACCTCTTGTGGAGCTCAAAACGTTCCAAATATCAGAGGCAGTCAGGGTTGAACACGAAATCTTCCATGCAACTTGGATTGATCTTCCCTCCTTTTCTTCTTCAATTACACCTTCAAAATCTCCTTCTTCTTCTTTTCAGACCCTCCCACGAAGACTCTGCTGCTCTTGATGAATAATGACAGCCTGAATAAGGATTTTAGATTGGGTTTAAAAGGGGAATGAAGTTGGCGGTGGTGGGATCCCTTTTCCTCTCTTTTTCTTTTCTTTTTTTTTTAAAAAACTCAAACTTCTCCACTCTTCTTTTCTTTTATATATAATTCTCATTCCATTTTCCCTTTTATTATTATTATTTTTTTGTTTTCTTTTGTTTTAAACATTTTTTTTATTTACTTATTACTTTTTTTTAAAGAAATTACTAGGAGAGATCCCGGGTTTACAACTTACCTCCCTCTTAAGAAATTTCGTCCTCGAAATTGAGTAGTTCTTAGGTGATAAGCGTCGGGTAATTCTTCCTCACTTGGTCCTCTAACTCCCAGGTTGCCTCTTCCACTCCGTGATGTCTCCAAAGAACTTTCACGAGTGGGATCGTCTTGTTTCTCAAAACTTGTTCCTTCCTGTCGAGGATTTGAACCGCATCCTCTACATAACTCAAGTCTTCTTTAAGCTCAACTGGTTGCACTTGCAACACATGCGTCGAATCTGGAATATACTTCCTTAACATGGACACATGAAAGACATCATGTACACGAGATAGTTCTGCTGGCAACTCAAGTCCGTAAGCTGCTGGCCCAACTCGTTTTGTTATCTGATAAGGACCAATATATCTAGGACTCAGCTTACCCTTCCGGCCAAAACGAAGGACACCTCTCCACGGAGATAACTTCAAGAAAACTCGATCTCCGACTTGGAATTCTAGGTTTCTTCGCCGCTTATCTGCGTAGCTCTTCTGACGATCTTGAGCTACTTTCAGATTTTCTCTAATCACCTTCACATTGTCTGTCGTAACCTGTACCAACTCAGGCCCGATTAGCTTCCGTTCCCCCACTTCGTTCCAACACACGGGAGTTCTACATGGTCTTCCATACAAAGCCTCAAACGGCGCCATGCCGATACTAGACTGATAGCTGTTATTATAAGCGAACTCCATAAGTGATAAGTGGGTATCCCAGCTTCCTTTAAACTGAAGGACACATGCTCTCAACATGTCCTCCAAGGTCTGGATGGTCCTCTCTGACTGACCATCTGTCTGGGGGTGGAATGCTGTGCTGAAATTTAATTTTGTCCCCATAGCTTTCTGTAAACTAGGCCAGAACTTAGATGTAAATCTCGGATCTCTATCTGAAACTATGGACACTGGCACTCCATACTGACTCACAATCTTGTCGACGTATAGCTTAGCAAGCTGATCAAGTGTATACGTCGCTTTAATCGGTATAAACCGTGTTGTCTTAGTGAGTCTATCCACTATTATCCAAATACCATCATGTCCACCAGAAGTACGTGGTAATCCAAAAAGGAAATCCATAGGGATATGCTCCCATTTCCACTCCGGCACTGGCAGTGGATTAAGGAGTCCCCCTGGCCTCTGTCTAACTAGTTTAACCTGTTGGCAAATTAAACATTTATCAACATAATTAGCTATCTCCCGCTTCATCCCAGGCCACCAATACGATCCCTTTAAAGTTTTGTACATCTTGGTGCTTCCTGGATGCATAGCGTAAGCTGAACTGTGAGCTTCCTCTAGTAAAGCATCTTTAAGCTCACTAATATTCGGAACGCATAGTCTTCCTTGCTTCAATATAGCTCCATCTGCTCCTATCCGAAACTCCCCCTCTGGGTCCTGTTTGGACTTCCCAAACCTCTTCTGCAAGTCCCTATCCTCGGCCTGTTTCCTCACAATCTCTGCTATAAGCGAAGGCCTGACATGAAATTGAACCAAGAGACTTCCTGAATCCTCTGCAGTCACAACCGCCTTTGAACCTCTTAGTGTACTTAAGAAGGTTGCTTGCATACCACATAAAGCATCCCTAGGAAGTCTCGACTTCCTACTTAATGCATCTACAACTACGTTCGCCTTACCTGGATGGTATTCTATAGTACAATCATAATCTTTAATCAATTCTAGCCATCGCCTCTGCCTCATATTCAGCTCTTTCTGATCGAAAATATACTTCAAACTCTTATGATCCGTGAAAATGTGGCACTTCTCACCGAACAAATAATGCCTCCAGATCTTCAATGCTAAGACAACGGCTGCTAGCTCGAGATCATGGGTAGGGTAAGTACACTCGTGCTTTTTCAGTTGCCTTGAAGCATAAGCTATTACCTTTCCTTCTTGCATAAGCACGCACCCTAATCCTTGCCTCGAAGCATCACAGTAAATCACATATTCTTTCCCTGTTACAGGGAGTGCCAGAATAGGTGATGTTACTAATCTCTTCTTCAGCTCCTGAAAACTCTGTTCACACTTATCTGACCACTCAAACTTAACATTCTTCCTTGTCAAAGTTGTCAAGGGTAATGCCAATCGTGAGAAATCTTCAATAAACCGTCTGTAGTATCCTGCCAAACCTAGGAAACTACGTACCTCTGTTGCACTAGCTGGTCTTTCCCAATTGACCACAGCTTTTACCTTCTGCGGATCCACACTAACTCCATTTGCTGAAACAATATGCCCAAAAACACTACCTGATTCAACCAAAACTCACATTTGCTGAATTTAGCATACAACTGTTTATCACGTAGTGTTTGCAGAACAATTCTCAGATGTTTCTCATGGGGTTCTCTGTCAACTGAGTAAACTAGTATATCATCAATGAATACTATAACAAACTGATCCAGATACTGATGAAAGATCCTGTTCATGAGATCCATGAAAACTGCTGGTGCATTAGTTAAACCGAAAGGCATTACTAGAAACTCATAGTGTCCATACCTCGTTCTGAATGCTGTCTTAGGAACGTCTGATTCCCTAACCTTTAACTGATGGTATCCTGACCTTAAGTCAATCTTGGAGAACACTGATGCTCCCTTCAACTGGTCAAACAAGTCATCTATGCGTGGTAAAGGGTACTTGTTACGTATCGTGACCTTGTTTATCTGCCTATAGTCAATGCACAATCTTAGAGTACCATCTTTCTTCTTTACGAATAACACTGGAGCTCCCCAAGGCGATACACTAGGTCTGATGTATCCCTTGTCAACTAGTTCTTGTAATTGTATCTTCAGTTCCTTGAGCTCGCTTGGTGCCATTCTATACGGCGCTCGCGAAATAGATGTTGTTCCTGGTAACAATTCGATAGTGAACTCAACTTCCCTATCAGGTGGCAAACCTACCAGGTCAGCTGGAAAAACATCAAGGAATTCATTCACGACAGGAACATCTTCTGGTTTCAACTTTTCTTCCTGCACCTCCACCACATGTGCAAGAAATGCCGTGCAACCCTTCCTCAATAACCTCTCAGCTTTTAGGGCTGAAATCATACTCATAGGCATAATCTTTCTTTCTCCCCTAAAAACTACTTCAGCCAAACCTGGTTTCCTGAAAATTACTTCCTTCCTATGGCAATCCATGGAAGCATAATGAGTGAATAAGAAATCCATCCCTAAAATTACATCTAACACTTGCAGCTGTAGTGGAAGAAGATCCACTATCATACTGAGACCTTCTACTAAGACCTCACAATCTCGCAACACTTCATTGACTAGTAAAGCATCACCAACTGGAGTGTATATAACTAACTTCTCAAATAAAGGCTCTAGCTTCCTATTTAGTTTAGTTAGGAACATGCTAGAAACAAAGGAATGTGTAGCACCTGGATCTATTAAAACACGTGCATGTACATTACAAATAGGAATCGTACCAGTAATCACATCCGGTGCATCTTCCGCTTCCTGCTGAGTCATAGCGTAAACCTTTCCCTGCTGTCTAGGTCTCCCTACAACTCCTTTCTGTCTAGCACCACTGGTGCCCTCCCCCGCAGCTACTGGAACCCTCGGCTGCTCAACCGTCTGGGACTCAACCCCCAGGTCTCTCTGTGCGACCACTCTCAGCTGTGGACAATCTCTCTTGAAATGCCCTGGTTGTCCGCACTGGTAGCACACACCGGCATCAACAAGACAATGGCCCCGATGATTCTTGCCACAATTCGTACATGGGGTTCTCCTCGTCACACTGGCAATAGACTCTTGCCCTGCCTGCAGTCTTGTTACAAATCTAGCAGACTGATTGGGTGCTCTTTGACTCTGCCTCTGATAGGTACTACCCACACTCGTCTGCCTCGATGCCTGGCCACCAGATCGGTTCTTAAAGTCCTGACGACTTGAAACATTCACCCCAGGTGTGAACCTTCGCTGCTCACGACCTCGGAAGCTACTAGCCGTCGAAGTCCCACGACTAGGCTCCACTACTGACTTTTCTTCTGCTATACTCTGCTCCACACGTAGGGCAGTCTCTACTAGCTGGGAAAAGTCCGTCCATTTTGCGATAGCTGTGACCGGGGTACGTATCTCAAAGCGTAACCCTCTTTCAAATCTTCGACACCTGTCACTCTCAGATGCCACAATTACATCAGCATACCGTGACAGCTCGGTATACTTCCTCTCGTACTCGGCCACTGAAAGCGACCCTTGCTTCAATTCTAAGAACTCATCCCTCTTTGCTTCACGATATGTGATAGGGTAATACTTGTCTTCAAATATGCCTCTGAAGGAATTCCAATTCATGGTACGTGCATCATTACGCCTGGCTAGTATCGATTTCCACCATCCTTCTGCCTCCTTCTGCAGCAGAAATGTGGCCAACTTGACCTTTCGCTCCTCAGGACAAGTCATCACATCAAAGCATTTCTCCAGCATATTCAACCAAACCTCGGCGTCAGCTGGGTCTGTGGAACCCTCGAACACTGTGGCTCCTAACTTTATTAAGCGTTCTATTCCATATGCTTTTTCTAGATCACTTGGCCCTACTCTCTTTGGCCTACCTACCTCCTGCCCCAGTCTGAACTCTCGGGGCGCTAGATCCCCTTTCAAATTGACCTTGGGTAGGATCCTGCGTCCCGTCCTGATCCTGCCTGCGTCGTTTCCTAGTACGTGGTGGCATGACTCCTATAACATATCAACATGTCAGACATGCTATGGATACTTAACTCAAATGTACAATACTAAATTTCTATTCATATTCTAGTCCTGACCAGACTTACTCTTGTCCTTACTTGGACCATGCTTTACTAGTTCTATCTGAACTAACTCATTAACATGCTCTCTATTTCCTAATTTTTCCTTAGAGCTAACTCGCTCTATCCCGTTTCCCATGGAGCTAACTGCTCTGATACCAAGTTGTCACGCCCCCTCCTGAACCACCTGCTAACTTAGCCCGGAAGATGGCGTGAAGCCAACAGGCATCGTTTCACTACTTAACGATACCTATGACCCTTTTTATTCCTGATAAACAATCCATACCTGTATACGAGATACTATACATATCACACAGCAGAAACTAGGAATCTTATTACACATACCTACGGGGCGGTTCTGGTTAAACCTAACTTGAACAAACCAAACACGACCAGACGTGCTTTATACACCCAAGACCACTAGTTCCATATACAACATAACTACACATCCCTATTAAGTTATGTACAATACGAGCAGACTTGCTATACTACACCAACCACATACAAAAATATCAGACTCGTAGAGCGTTCGGCAGGCTGTGGCAGGATCTCAGGCAACGGGAGCTCGATCTCTACCTGAAAAGTTGGAAAACATTGAAAGAATGAGCTGGAAAGCTCAGTGAGTGTCTGAGTTTAAAACTATTAACTCGTAAATCATAACCTATAACCTCAATAGCTTTTACAGAAGTCCAGCAAGTGTGTCAAAAATATTAACCATTTTAAACATATGACAAATTAGTTGTGTAAGACTCGCCCAGTACAATCAATGTTCATTCTACGATGTAGTGGGGCCCGCCCAGCACTCCCATCGTCTTTGTCGTAGTGGGGCTCGCCCAGCACTCACGACAGCATTGTTGTCACGGAGTACACTCAACGTCGACAACAGAAAATGACCTGTGTGCACACGGTACTATACAACCTCGGGCTCAGTATCTCAACCATTAACTCATTCAGGTCTCAGAGAAACACATGAAAACCTTTAACAGTTCTTGCTAACACATGTAGACTTGGAATTAAGGTATTTCTTCTAGTTTCAGAAAAACCAGTAAACATATGCTCACAACGAACAATTTAAATCATTTTTAGGAAACCATATATGCTTATGAACACGTGCTCAAGAGACCATAAATATTTAAGCTACATCATTCTTAGGAAGTCTTTTCTTTTCATGAACACAAGTTCAAGCATAGAATTTATTTTCAGAATTCATTTTGTCACTCACAGCGTTAATATTAGATTCTCGGTCTGTAAATTTGTCCTATTCCTTCTTGGCCTGCCAAATAAACAAAACCAAGCATTAGAATCTTGGCCTCATGAATTTAAGGTTTAGGATTGCAAAAACCCTCCCATCTAATTCCTGCACTTTACAGATTTTATACCCTAAACTCACACACCTATAACTTTTCCATTACTTGCTCAATAATGATGTTCTTTATACCAAACTCTTCCTTTTTGAACCCTCTAAAACTTATCTGAAGGAGTGAAATCGAAATTCCTAAAGGATGTGTCTGTAACTACTTTGAAAGCCATTTTCCCCAAACACGTTTCTGCTAAACCGGAACTGTTTTCCTGCTGCAACCCGAAACTAACCTGGAATTTAAAGCAATTTCCAAACATATTCTAACCACGACTTCTTCATGAAATTTATAGGAAATTAAATCAGCTTTCCATCCATACCTAATAAAGCTTCTAATTCGAAGTCTACAGATCAGTACATCCCAAAAACCAGAGGTTCCCCGGATTTGACAGTAAAAACACTCCTCTGACTTCCCCTTCAAAAACCCATAACATAACTTCAGATTTTGCTCAAGCTTCCTTCACGAAAATTGTTCTAAAATGAGCTAACTTTTAAGGAAATCAAATCTCACCTCTTAATACCTCTTGTGGAGCTCAAAACGTTCCAAATATCAGAGGCAGTCAGGGTTGAACACGAAATCTTCCATGCAACTTGGATTGATCTTCCCTCCTTTTCTTCTTCAATTACACCTTCAAAATCTCCTTCTTCTTCTTTTCAGACCCTCCCACGGAGACTCTGCTGCTCTTGATGAATAATGACAGCCTGAATAAGGATTTTAGATTGGGTTTAAAAGGGGAATGAAGTTGGCGGTGGTGGGATCCCTTTTCCTCTCTTTTTCTTTTCTTTTTTTTTAAAAAAACTCAAACTTCTCCACTCTTCTTTTCTTTTATATATAATTCTCATTCCATTTTCCCTTTTATTATTATTTTTTTTTTGTTTTCTTTTGTTTTAAACATTTTTTTTTATTTACTTATTACTTTTTTTTAAAGAAATTACTAGGAGAGATCCCGGGTTTACACTCTCCCCCCCCAAAAAAAATTAAAATTGGTATGCTTTTGAAAGTTAAGTATTGTTTTATTTCAACTGTGTCATAATGTTGGATATATGTATGTTATGAAATATCTCATTGAATTGTGTGTTATATATAATTTAGGAGTGTATTGAACAAAATACTAGTCATGAGGAAATGTCTCATTAGATTAATGTGGTTGAGGATGCAATTAGTAAAGTATTAGGTCCTGATCGTGGTCATATACGAGGCTTAGGATTTGGAGTGACCAAGTCGATGTTGACCATATCAACTCAAAAAGACCAAACTATTGCATCTCTTGAAAAAAAATACAATAACTTGATGTCGGATATGGACGTGTTGAAGAATGTGGTATCTTCTTTATTAACAGAGAAGGTAAACTTGATTTAACTCTATTTAGATATTTAAAGTTATTGTTTTAGACTCTATTGTTAATACTTTGTGTGAATAGGAAAAGATGACCGAACAAACTTCTAATAATATTGTTAATGTACCAACATCAACACATGTTCCAGCTCCAATCATAAATAATTCTCCACCGGTAAATTTATCTCACACTTTATTTATAAGTTTTCTATTCATTTAGTATTTAAAATTATTCTTGTTTGACATTTTCTTTCTTTATTGATTATTGATGGAAGAGTATTACTACCAATACTCCCCACAAGTGCATGCTTCTAGATTGGCTTGGTTCTGGAGAAGTAATTGCAGAAGGACGGTGGTCTTCTAGTGATCCATTGACACTTGTCCATCACATCACTCTTGGTCCAAATGCAGTACGTGCGTGGGTTGATATGGTAAAAAAACCCAACTCATTTTTGTGGAGACCTACATCCGACATTATTGTTATTGATGATGCCGGGGGTACTACAATTGCATGGCCGATTGATAAAGTCAAACTATGTAAGCAAATTCACTTTGAAGTTTTGTTGAATTGGTTTATATGAATTAGATTATTCATTTCTTATATTACTTGATGTGTTGTTAGAGTTAAATCATGATGATTTATAAAAAGATAATTTGATTTTGTTTTTATTAGGTGAATGAAAGGATGACACAAATGCAGCTGCATATTTTTGGAAGAATTGTTAGTACTACTCAATCATTTGAACATCTTTGACTTGTTTTGATTGTATGAACTTTTTGAAATCATATATGTACTCATTTTAATTATTTTGATTATAAATTGCTACTTACTTTATTTGTAAGTACTTTGTTAGAACACGCTTTTGATTACACTAACATTTCGAATTAATGTAGTGTTTTACTTTTTTGTGTGCTAGAAATTTGAAGATTTTATGTGTACCTTAATGATTGTAGACGTATGTCTATACATAATACGGACAAATGACTTCAATAGATAATACTTTTGAAATTTTATTTTGATGTAAATGTACTTCAATACTTTAAAAGTTTATAAACTAATTGAAGACGATTTTTGTAAACCCGGGATCTCTCCTAGTAATTTCTTTTAAAAAAAGTAATAAGTAAATAAAAAAAAATGTTTAAAACAAAAGAAAACAAAAAAAAAATAATAATAAAAGGGAAAATGGAATGAGAATTATATATAAAAGAAAAGAAGAGTGGAGAAGTTTGAGTTTTTTAAAAAAAAAAGAAAAGAAAAAGAGAGGAAAAGGGATCCCACCACCGCCAACTTCATTCCCCTTTTAAACCCAATCTAAAATCCTTATTCAGGCTGTCATTATTCATCAAGAGCAGCAGAGTCTTCGTGGGAGGGTCTGAAAAGAAGAAGAAGGAGATTTTGAAGGTGTAATTGAAGAAGAAAAGGAGGGAAGATCAATCCAAGTTGCATGGAAGATTTCGTGTTCAACCCTGACTACCTCTGATATTTGGAACGTTTTGAGCTCCACAAGAGGTATTAAGAGGTGAGATTTTATTTCCTTAAAAGTTAACGCATTTTAGAACAATTTTTGTGAAGGAAGCTTGAGCAAAATCTGAAGTTATGTTATGGGTTTTTGAAGGGGAAGTCAGAGGAGTGTTTTTACTGTCAAATCCGGGGAACCTCTGGTTTTTGGGATGTACTGATCTGTAGACTTCGAATTAGAAGCTGTATTAGGTATGGATGGAAAGCTGATTTAATTTCCTATAACTTTCATGAAGAAGTCGTGGTTAGAATTTGTTTGGAAATTGCTTTAAATTCCAGGTTAGTTTCGGGTTGCAGCAGGAAAACAGTTCCGGTTTCGCAGAAACGTGTTTGGGGAAAATGGCTTTCAAAGTAGTTACAGACACATCCTTTAGGAATTTCGATTTCACTCCTTCAGATAAGTTTTAGAGGGTTAAAAAAGGAAGAGTTTGGTATAAAGAACATCATTATTGAGCAAGTAATGGAAAAGTTATAGGTGTGTGAGTTTAGGGTATAAAATCTGTAAAGTGCAGGAATTAGATGGGATGGTTTTTGCAATCCTAAACCTTAAATTCATGAGGCCAAGATTCTAATGCTTGGTTTTGTTTATTTGGCAGGCCAAGAAGGAATAGGACAAATTTACGGACCGAGAATCTAATATTAACGCTGTGAGTGACAAAATGAATTCTGAAAATAAATTCTATGCTTGAACTTGTGTTCATGAAAAGAAAAGACTTTCTAAGAATGATGTAGCTTAAAGATTTATGGTCTCTTGAGCACGTGTTCATAAGCATATATGGTTTCCTAAAAATGATTTTAATTGTTCGTTGTGAGCATATGTTTACTGGTTTTTCTGAAACTAGAAGAAATACCTTAATTCCAAGTCTACATGTGTTAGCAAGAACTGTTAAAGGTTTTCATGTGTTTCTCTGAGACCTGAATGAGTTAATGGTTGAGATACTGAGCCCGAGGTTGTATAGTACCGTGTGCACACAGGTCATTTTCTGTTGTCGACGTTGAGTGTACTCCGTGACAACAATGCTGTCGTGAGTGCTGGGCGAGCCCCACTACGACAAAGACGATGGGAGTGCTGGGCGGGTCCCACTACATCGTAGAATGAACATTGATTGTACTGGGCGAGTCTTACACAACTAATTTGTCATATGTTTAAAATGGTTAATATTTTTGACACACTTGCTGGACTTCTGTAAAAGCTATTGAGGTTATAGGTTATGATTTACGAGTTAATAGTTTTAAACTCAGACACTCACTGAGCTTTCCAACTCATTCTTTCAATGTTTTCCAACTTTTCAGGTAGAGATCGAGCTCCCGGTGCCTGAGATCCTGCCACAGCCTGCCGAACGCTTTACGAGTCTGATATTTTTGTATGTGGTTGGTGTAGTATAGCAAGTCTGCTCGTATTGTACATAACTTAATAGGGATGTGTAGTTATGTTGTATATGGAACTAGTGGTCTTGGGTGTATAAAGCACGTCTGGTCGTGTTTGGTTTGTTCAAGTTAGGTTTAACCAGAACCGCCCCGTAGGTATGTGTAATAAGATTCCTAGTTTCTGCTGTGTGGTATGTATAGTATCTTGTATACAGGTATGGATTGTTTATCAGGAATAAAAAGGGTCATAGGTATCGTTAAGTAGTGAAACGATGCCTGTTGGCTTCACGCCATCTTCCGGGCTAAGTTAGCAGGTGGTTCGGGAGGGGGCGTGACAGAGAGTCATACCCAAAATCATTGTAAAAACATGAATATGTAACATATATTTCATAACATATATATATCCAACATTATGACACATTTGCAATAAAACAATACTCAACTTTCAATTAAAAAACTATATCAAAGACCAATAATCCAACAGAATAGTCAACCACATATTCAATGTAGCATACTACTTTCAATTGGGGGGGAGGGGGGAGTCATAATATAAAACCATTGTACAAACACGTATATCTAACATTAGAATTAATACCAGAGTATCGGCTACTTGCGAGTTAATGGGTTGTCCATCTTTTTTCGTATGTGCCTTTGTCCAAACCATTACTCGCGTAATTGTCGTTGATGAAGTACTTTTCTACATGGTTAAGAAGTAAAAAGTTTAATTAGTTAATTATATATTATGTAATGTTCATTATAACAATGTTATATGTAAAATTATACCATATCTTCGGCCAGTCGAGCATAGCCTTTACAACTACAAGTGTGAGGAAGTTGTCGTTTTTTCATTTCTTGGAATATTTTGCTTTTTGCCTAAAATGATGCACATAAATATGAAAACAAATACATAAAATTTAAACTTGTTTCCAATACGTTAAATAATATAGGTAACTTACTTAATAACTCAACCCAAAGTGAAACAAGTAATATTAACATAAGAAGATACATATCAACAAAGTAATAATCTAGCATCACCCAAATCAAAATGCATTTGAAAAATCAAAGGAAGAAATTGGAATATATCAAATCATTTTCCAGTACCCAACAAGGTAGTAATTTTATATCCTAACCCAAAACTTCAAAGAACTTAGAGTTATGTAATATAGAAAAAGTCTATCAATGGACAAAATCCTAATGATAATTAATAATAAATTTACACAACTGTGTCACATACCTTAAATTTCTCACTTGTTTTATCTTTGATAAAGTCATTCCAATCATGGATTGAAGAAATATTATCTGGCTTAAGTTTATCCAGCTCCTCATCATTTAAAGCACTTCGAATCTTATTCACCATACGTGATTTGCTTGCTCTCCAAACCCCACCCATCTTCTGAAAAATGTATTTTTTCTACCATGCTTGATCAACATTATATCGTGCCTATCGAATAAGTGACAAAAAGAAAAGACTTAATGATAGTAATAAAACTATTCATGTATTAACCATACAAGAGATTATGTTCAATATATAAATAAATAATTATTTTTTACAGATACCTTAATAGAATGCCATAATACTTCTTTCTGTCTTGTTGAAAGTTTCTTCCAAGTTTCAACATTTACTGGCACCACTTCTCTGACAAATGAGCCCGAAAAGGAAGCTAACCCAACCGATGTTTCTCCAATAGGTTGTCCATATTGATTGAAGCTTATGTTTAGTTTCATTTATGGTTCAATCGCTATTGTTTGCATTTTGGTGCGACCTCTTGTTTTTTTGGGTTTTGATTCCTTGCTTGGAAGTTCAACGACATTTTCTACATTTTCCTCCATAAGGTTTTTGAACCTCTTCAGTGGTTGTCAACCTACGAATTGCTGCTCTAGTACGAGTAGCAGGAGAATCTAATGGGTTAATTTGTGGTCTTTTAGAACTTTTTACAAAGTCATTAGATTCAGGATGAATAACTTCATGGTTGTGTGGAGAAGGGGGAGGTGTAATGGGTGGTGAATCTCTATTGTTATGGTGATGTAGGCCATAAGAAGCTAGTGTCACCTCAACCTCTCTCCTTATACTAGACTCAACATTATCTACTTCATCTACTATCTTCCTTTGTACAACCCCTTTTGGGTGAAGAGATGGTTCCTCGTCCTCACTCATATCTGTTAAATCCATATTGAAGGACTTTGCAAATCTCCATGTTGTTTTTTCACCAGTCGTTCAAATTGTCGTCGTTCAATTGCATGTGATTTAGTACGCGGTCTTTTTAATTTCTTCATATTATTTGGTGCACACTTTTCCTTCGTCAAATCCAAGAAAATAAAAAAATTATATAATATTAGATATATAATATTTTTTCATATTATATGACAAGTGAGCTCGAAAAGGAAGCTAACCCAACCGATGTTTCTCCAATAGGTTGTCCATATTGATTGAAGCTTATGTTTAGTTTCATTTATGGTTCAATCGCTATTGTTTGCATTTTGGTGCGACCTCTTGTTTTTTTGGGTTTTGATTCCTTGCTTGGAAGTTCAACGACATTTTCTACATTTTCCTCCATAGGATTTTGAACCTCTTCAGTGGGTGTCAACCTACGAATTGCTGCTCTAGTACGAGTAGCAGGAGAATCTAATGGGTTAATTTGTGGTCTTTTAGAACTTTTTACAAAGTCATTAGATTCAGGATGAATAACTTCATGGTTGTGTGGAGAAGGGGGAGGTGTAATGGGTGGTGAATCTCTATTGTTATGGTGATGTAGGCCATAAGAAGCTGGTGTCACCTCAACCTCTCTCCTTATACTAGACTCAACATTATCTACTTCATCTACTATCTTCCTTTGTACAACCCCTTTTGGGTGAAGAGATGGTTCCTCGTCCTCACTCATATCTGTTAAATCCATATTGAAGGACTTTGCAAATCTCCATGTTGTTTTTTCACCAGTCGTTCAAATTGTCGTCGTTCAATTGCATGTGATTTAGTACGCGGTCTTTTTAATTTCTTCATATTATTTGGTGCACACTTTTCCTTCGTCAAATCCTAGAAAATAAAAAAATTATATAATATTAGATATATAATATTTTTTTCATATAAAGAAATATTTAAAGACAACTTACCGGCACATTTGTTTTCATGCTGTACTTAAATAATGAGTTGTTGGACCTACAAATAGAGCCTGAAACAAAACAACACTAAACTGCAAAGTAACAATTAAAATGAGAATAAAGAGAATATTCGTATTTATAATAACAACTATGCATGTGAAATATATGTAATATATTACAAATTAAAGTGGTTCAAAATGGATAATAGCTAGCACAATGTTCTATATTAGCGCAAAACTACAAAATTGCCCACTAGTACTATATTTGTGCAAAAGTACAGAATGTCCAAAAGTATGCACTATGTTAGTAAATATTTACAAAATGGCCACTAGTTCTATGG
The DNA here is from genome assembly GCA_033996785.1 of Trichosanthes truncata. Lineage (NCBI taxonomy): Eukaryota > Viridiplantae > Streptophyta > Magnoliopsida > Cucurbitales > Cucurbitaceae > Trichosanthes > Trichosanthes truncata. The sequence continues at coordinate 16,217,836 of MU867261.1, forward strand.
TAGCACAAATTCACAAAATGGCCACTAGTACTATATTTGAGCAAATCTACAAAATACCCACAAGTATGCACTATGTTTGTGCATATCTACATAATGGCCACTAGTTCTATGTTAGACCAAACTCACAAAATGGCCACAATACTATATTTAATCAAATCTACAAAATACCTACAAGTATGCACTATGTTTGTGCATATTTACAAAATGGCCACTAGTTCTATGTCAAAAAAAAAAAAACTCACAAAATGGCCACAAGTTATTCTAACAATATGCCTTCACAATCATCTCGTGCATTGTTACGACGTTCAAACTCTTCATCAATCTCATCAAGCGATATAAATGATCCTTCACCCACAAAATTTGTGTCAACATTCTCATCATATTTGTCTAATTCATGAAATCCCATAGGTGGTACTTTTAATAAAACATACCAATTAGAAGTTTCATGTTCTCTTGCATAGAAAACTTATTTGGCTTGTGAAGCAAGAATATATGGCTCTCTTTCAAACTGACTTTGATTTTGATGCAAGTTAACAAGTGTAAATCCATCTTCAACTTTCACACCGCTATGAATTTTAGCCCAATCACACTTAAAAAAATGGGAGTCGATAGATATAGTAATCTAATAGAATTATTTCAGTCAAGACTCCATAATACGTAACCACATCAACAATTGGACGTCCATCTTTAGCACTTAATCTACATAGTGTAGTTGCATCAATAGAAACACCACTATTTTGAGTCGACCTTTCTACGCTTTTTACATGGAATCGTTGACCATTTATGATATATCTTGAATATGACATTACAGTCTTGCGAGGTCCATTTGCAATCCATTTTAATAAATCTGAGTCTTTTGTGTTAGAAGAACTTAATGAAATCTGTTCAGAAAAAAAAACATATATTTAGATTAGTTAGTGACAATTATCATGTTATTCTTGGAAGTAACATATAACCTTGTCTTTCAACCAAAGGGAAAATTGTTCCGAGTGAACCTTCATTAAAAGACTATCATCATTTGCAAGTCTTCTATTTCAGAGTAGCAACTCATTTTTATGCATCCTGAAAAATTGATGAATCATTAATTAAAATTTTGGTACCTTTTATAGAAGAAACTACATAGGGCCAATTAAAGTACTCACTCTATATATGGTTCTACCTCAGCTGTGTTAAACAACACATATTGATGGGCTAGTTGGAGCGCGTCATTAGATAATGTAACTGATAATCCAGACGATATAGGACGACCTTCAAGAATGACATCATTGTTAAACTCCTCATTTCGACGTTCTTTGGTATCAAGTCCAATTGAATCTTGAACACAATTCTTATAGGAAAGAATGCATTCTTCAGCTAGATAACGCTCTGCAATGCAACCTTCTGGACGTGATTGATTCTTAACATACCCTTTTAGCGTCTTCATGTATCTAAGGACATTGTAACAATTGTAAAATACTTAAGATTTTCAATTAATTGTCACTTATAGCATATAACATGATAAATAACATACCTTTCAAATGGATACATCCAACGATATTGAACTGGTCCACATAAGCGAACTTCACACCCGAAATGAACGACCAAATGAATCATGATGTCAAAGAAAGGAGGAAAAAACCTTTCGAAAAGGCACAATGTATCAATTACTTCTTTTTCAATATCCAACATAGTTTCTCTATCAATTACACGCTGGCAAATTTTATCGAAAAATGCACATATTCTTGTTATTGCATGTCTTGGACCTTTTGGAAGCATTCATCTAATGACAACAGGTAGAAGTTGTTGCATTAACACATGATAGTCATGAGACTTTAATCCCATTACCTTGTACTCCTCCACTGAAACACAGTTAGAAATGTTTGAACTATAGTCATCAGGTAGCTTCAACTCATACAATCTTTTGCAAAATAATTGCTTTTCAGATCTTGACAAAGTGTGCAAAGCTGGAGGAAGGTACACTCGACTCCCATGCTCTTCTAGGTGTAAGTCATGTCGTATATTCATGTCTTGTAGATCTTTTCGAGCATTATGTCCATCTTTCGACTTTCCATTAATATTTAATAATGTATCTATTATACTCTCACATACATTCTTCTCAACATGCATAACATCCAAGTTGTGATGCAGTACAAGTTCCTACATTGGTGTAGAAACTTATCAGTATGTAACGTAATGTACATCTTTAACTCAAATCAATGAAACAACAATAGTGAAAAGATATATGTACCTTCCAATATGGTAAGTCAAAGAAGATTGATCGTGTTTTCCACATTCCATTCGTCTCTTTTTGCTTCTTTCGTTTGTTCTTCTTAGATTTTCCCCAACAATTTTGAAAATCTTTAAGTTGAGCATAGATTGTATTACCATTTGCGACTCTAGGAGCTTGTCGTTCTTCAAATTTTCCATCAAACCATGATTTCTTCCTTCTATATGGATGAGGTAAACTTAAAAACCGTCTATGGCCCATATATACTAATTTCTTGCTATGGCACAACCATTCGGCATGTGTGCGCTCCCCACAAATAGGACATGTTGTCTTGCCTTTTGTTGTGTAGCCAGCAAGATTTCCATAAGCAAGAAAATCATTGATAGTCCACATAAGCATAGCTCTTAGATGGAAGTTCGATTTGCTTACCACATCATACACTTCCACACCATTCCATAAATCTTTCAAGTCATCAATTAATGGTTGTAAATAAACGTCAATATCATTACCATGTTGTTTAGGACCAGGAATCAATAATGTCAGCATTATATTTTCTTTCGCCATGCATAACCAAGGAGGTAGGTTGTACGTCACAATCATGACTGGCCAACAACTATATCTACTGCTAAGGTTAGAAAATGGGTTGAAACCATCTGTTGCGAGACTAAATCTTAAGTTATGTGGATCACTAGAAAAATCTGGCCACTTTGCATCTATTGACTCCCATGATACACAATCAACTGGATGATGCATTTTTCCATCATTACTTTTATGGTCCATATGCCACCTTAGTAATTTAGTTACGTCATGCATTTGGAACATTCGTTTCAATCTTGGAATGAGAGGAAAGTATCTCAAAACTTTCGCAGAAACACCTGCTTTCATCCGTTTAGTACGTTTATCCACCTTCCATCGAGAATGTGCACAAGTTGGACAACTCTCTAAATCTTTGTTCTCCTTCGTAAATAAACAACAATCATTTATACAAGCATGGATCTTTTCATATCCTAAATCAAATACTTTCAAGAACTTCTTTACTTCATAAGTAGATCTTGTAATGACATTGTTAGGGGGTAGCATGTCGTGCAAGAGCTCTAAAAGGCTTGTGAAACTTTTATCGGTCCAATCATTAGTAGCCTTAATCTTATATAAGGATACCACAACTGACATTTTTGTATATTTTGTACAATGTGGATACAAAAAAATGTCTACAACCTTTCGAGTGGCATCATTGTTCACATACGGTTCATCCATTTGTTCGTCACTCATGCAAGAAGTACTACTAAAAGTTTGACCATCAAATATATACTAACATCCAACATTAGTTGTTATAGGTACTTCTTCACCATGATGGTACCAAATCTTGTAAGTTGGATCCATACCTTTGATAACTAAATGCTCATACACAATATCAAAGGTTTGATGATTCATGTTTCTACATGTCTTGCATGGACATAAAATTTTGTCTACCCCAACCAACGTGCTCTCAACTTGTTTGACAAAGTTCAATGCTCCCCACAAATATTCATCAGTAGCTCTATTAAAAAGTAAACTCTCAATTAATATAACTATCTCAAGCTATTATTAGTTTAATATTAATTTGACATACCCTCACCTATTCAAATGAATCCAATCTTTATCAAACATTCTTCCCGAAACTATTGCTACAAGCATGTAAAGTTTAATTGTTTAATGAGTTTACATAATGACCAATAGAAAAAAAAAAAAAAAAACTAGAGTAATTGTCCCTACTCTATCCACTAGATAAAACAAACAACTAGTAATTATATACACTTTGGCAATCAGTTGGGGTTGCATAGATTGCTCAAACATATATAAGAATTAAATGAACTAATGTATCAAAGAAGTACTATGACTATTCTACCAAAGTAAGAACCATCAACCTAAATTCTCATATGACATGTTAGTGCACTAGTAGATAAAGGACTTGAAGAAACAAACATTAAAAAAAAAAGATAAAAACTTGTGTATTTCATTTATAGGTCCAGTTTACATGCATACATACATACATATTTTTAAGTGAACAAAACATGAGCAAGGAAGCATACCTCTCTTGAACACTTTTCTCACACCTTCAATCGCCTCTTTTTAGTTCTTGTTTCTAACAACCTTGTCAACGATATTAAGAAATCATTCTCAATATCTAATAAAAAAGTTGGTATTGCATAGATCACTCAAACATAACTAAGAAGGAAAAAGAGAATAATCATTTAACTGCAAATATACCGTCAATGTCCTATCAAAAAGTTTGAAATGTATCTAAATTAAATAAAGTAATAAAATTATTAATGGAGTAAAGCTTTGTTTTTCTCATATTTTATAGTTTTAAATTTACATTTGTACCTTGGATACATATAACCAAAAATTAATTAATAGTTGGACTAAGTACAAAGACGTGTCTTCAGGTTTTCACAGAGGGATTAACTTCTAGGATTTTCAATTTTGTCAAAGTATTAAGGGGTGGAAAAGGTGATGAATCTCCATTCAATTTTGTCCAACTATAATTGTGGAGCTATTCCACTTAATTATAAATAATTACAAATGTATAACAAATAGTTTGAAAATGTACATAAGTCTCTTAGTTCAAACGATTACAAAGGTAGAACAAATACTTCAAATAGTACTCAATTAGAATAAATAAATAGTAAAAAATTCTGATGAAAGAATGGGGTGTGGTGCCCTTTCAGTGCAAAGCCTCAAAAACTCTCTTTGCAAAATATGTAAAGAAATTTCACAACCCTAAACAAAAGAAAACAATAGAAACACAAACAAATAAAATTTCAATAAATTGTAGAGAAGGTTGCTAATCTAAGTAGAATAACAATTCCACACAATGGAAACAAGTTAAATAATTTAATATCTATAAATAGCTCATACCATTGTTGTTTTATTTAGAATGATCAAAAGAGTAAAGTTACTATAAGATTGAGATCAAAGTTTCAATTACCTATTTTATTCACGGTTGTTTTTTCAAACGAATTAAATGAAGCCAAATTTATAATTAAACTCAAATAATATTCAAAACATATATCATCAGTACATCATAATTTACTTATTTTAGCTTCATATTTGGGTTAAATTCTCAATTGTAATGACCCTAAAAACTGAACAGACTAATGCTGAAGCACAACTGAGTTATCTCGTTCATGCTCGAAATTTCGGCACCACGATGACATAACTACAAGGAAACCAAAGTTTTCAAGAACCTGGAAAGAGACATAAAACACTTCTATGATTTTGAGAAGACACTCAACACCCACCAAACTACACAAAAGGGATGAGTTCTACCAACAACAATCACGAATGCAAAGGTAAAGATTGCAACAATAATCAAAGTTTTTTTTTAACTTAATAAAAAAAAAAAATTTAACTTGATAAAATAAAAAGTTTAGGATAAAAATCGATACACCTTACCATGTTCAAGGTAAAAATTGATATTTTTCCTAAAACTAAGGTACAAATAACCATGAATGTGAAATGTGTGGCTACACCGAACACAATACCACTAATAAATAAAATAAAGTAAAAAAGAGCATCATATAATTTCGGACATTATAATATAAAGGGACAATATATTTCGAGGAGATTAAGATGTCGAAAGTTAATAATAAAGAATAGTCAAATCCAATGTATTAGTGACTAACTACAGCATAATGCCTCATTAATTTATTTCGAACAGTAGTAGGTCATTTTTGTACTTAAAAGCTAAACATATTCAGACATTCATTAAAAAAAGTGTCAAACTTGAAGACCAATTTGCACTTCTTTTTTAAGCATTCATAATACCTCAATTGTTGGCCGCGACCAATGACTCACATGTCAAATAAATAACACAATCTGCAATAGAGAGAAGGAGAAAGAATAATCAGTCCAAATGAGCTTCTATAAAATGGAAAAAAAAAGCACAAAAGAGAATGAAACCTTAAAAAAAAGTTTGAGAAAAGAAAATGTCATATGTTTGGACTCCCATAGCCTCCAAACAACATTTTTCTTGTTAAAATAAACCAATGGAAGAAGATTTCAAGTACTTTATGTCTACTTAGGCTAAAACAAAAGCAACCCAGTTTCCACTTTCTAGTCCTTATTTGTATGCATTACTTTTTTTCCGTTTTCTTTAAATGATAAGCAACAAACCAAAAGAACATACTTTCTAAAGTTTAGATTGATTTAAATGAAATCTTACATTAAACCTCATTCAAACTTCAAAGAAATATGTATATAATCAACATAATAAAATAACTAAAATAACTAAATAAAATAACTAAAATGTCTAACCAACCAAAGACTTAATCATTGCTGAAAAAGTATTCAAATAAGTGCCTAAACTTAAACTTAAGCACGCAATCAATCTCCCGATGCTACAAAAGTGTCCTAGAGGTGCTTAAGCATACTTTGAGGCCCGAAACAACTCAAAACGACATAAGAGTTTCTACTTCGCTCCTTGGAAGCTACAAAGTGGCAAAAAAATGCCTAAAAAAAGTTTAAGTGTCGTTTTAACTCTTAAAGAAACTTAGAAAGTTCAAAAGTGAGCACACAACCAACCTCCCGATGCTACAAATGTGTCTTAAAGGTGTTTAAGCATACTTTCAGGCAAAAAACAACTCAAAGCGACCTAAAAGTGTCTACTTCGCCCTTTGAAACCTACAAAGTTTCGAAAATGTTGGTAAAAAAAGTTGAAGTGTCATTTTCACTCTTAAAGAAACATAGAAAATGCCTAAACTTAAACTTAAGCACACAATCAAGACCCGATGCTACCAATGTGTCTTAAAGCTGCTTAAACATATTCTGAGGCCAAAAACAACTCAAAACGACCCAAAAGTGTCTACTTCGTCCCTTGGAAGCTACAAAGTGGCCAAAAAGTGGATAAACGAGTTTAAGTGTGGTTTTAACTCTTAAAGAAACTTAGAAAGTGCCTAAATTGAAACTTATGCACACAACCAATTCCACGATGCTACAAAAGTGTCCTAAAGGGGCTTAAGCATGCTTTGGGGCATAAAACAACTAAAAACGACCTAAAAGTGTCTACTTCACCCTTTGGAACCCACAAATTTTTGAAAAAGTGGCTAGATAAAGTTTAACTGTCATTTTACTTTTAAACAAACTTAGAAAATGCCTAAACTGAAACTTAAGCACACAACAAACACCCCGATGCTACCAATGTGCGTAAAGGTTCTTAACCATACTTTGAGGCCAAAAACAACTCAAAACGACATAAACGTGTCTATTTCGTCCCTTGGAACCTACAAAATGGCCAAAAAGTGGCTAAAAGGAGTTTAAGTGTCATTTTGACTACTAAAGAAACTCAAAAAGTGCCTAAACTTAAACTTAAGCACACAACCAATCTCCTGATGCTACAAAAGTGTCCTAAAGGTGCTTAACCATACTATGAGGCCAAAAACAACTCAAAACGACATAAGAGTTTCTACTTCGCTCCTTGGAAGCTACAAAGTGGCAGAAAAATGGCAAAAAAAAGTTTTAGTGTCGTTTCGACTCTTAAAGAAACTGAGAAAGTGCTAAAGTGAGCACATAACTAACCCCCTGATGCTACAAAAGTGTCTAAAAGGTGCTTAAGCATACTTTGAGGGCAAAAACAAACTGAAAATGACTCAAAAGTGTGTATTTCACCCCTTCGAATCTACAAAGTGGCCAAAAAGTGGCTAAAATGAGTTTAAGTGTCATTTTGACTCTTAAAGAAACTCAAAAAGTGCCTAAACTGAAACTTATGCACACAACCAACCCCCCGATGCTACAAATGTGTCTTAAAGGTGCTTAAACATACCTTGAGGCCAAAAACAAACTGAAAACGGCTCAAAGGTGTGTGTTTCACCCCTTGGAACCTACAAAATGGCCAAAAAGTGGCTACAATGAGTTTAAGTGTCATTTTCACTCCTAAAGAAACTCAAAAAGTGCCTAAACTTAAACTTAAGCACACAACCAATCTCCTGATGCTACAAAAGTGTCCTAAAGGTACTTAAGCATACTTTGAGGCCAAAAACAACTCAAAACGACATAAGAGTTATTACTTCGCTCCTTGGAAGCTACAAAGTGGAAAAAAAATGGCAAAAAAAAGTTTTAGTGTCTTTTTGACACTTAAAGAAACTGAGAAAGTGCTAAAGTGAGCACATAACTAACCCCCTGATGCTACAAAAGTGTCTAAAAGGTGCTTAAGCATACTTTGAGGGCAAAAACAAACTGAAAAAGACTCAAAAGTGTGTATTTCACCCCTTGGAACCTACAAAGTGGCCAAAAAGTGGCTAAAATGAGTTTAAGTGTCATTTTGACTCTTAAAGAAACTCAAAAAGTGCCTAAACTGAAACTTATGCACACAACCAACCCCCCGATGCTACAAATGTGTCTTAAAGGTGCTTAAGCATACTTTGAGGCCAAAAACAAAATGAAAACGGCTCAAAGGTGTGTGTTTCACCCCTTGGAACCTACAAAATGGCCAAAATGTGGCTACAATGAGTTTAAGTTTCATTTTGACTCCTAAAGAAATTGAAATAGTGCCTAAACTTAAACTTAAGCACACAACCAATCTCCTGATGCTACAAAAGTGTCCTAAAGGTGCTTAAGCATACTTTGAGGCCAAAAACAACTCAAAACGACATAAGAGTTTCTAGTTCGCTCCTTGGAAGCTACAAAGTGGCAAAAAAATGGCAAAAAAAAGTTTTAGTGTCGTTTTGACTCTTAAAGAAACTGAGAAAGTGCTAAAGTGAGCACACAACCAACCCCCTGATGCTACAAAAGTGTCTAAAAGGTCCTTAAGCATACTTTGAGGGCAAAAACAAACTGAAAAAGACTCAAAAGTGTGTATTTCACCCCTTGGAACCTACAAAGTGGCAAAAAAATGGCTAAAATGAGTTTAAGTGTCATTTTGACTCTTAAAGAAACTCAAATAGTGCCTAAACTTACACTTAAGCACACAACCAATCTCCTGATGCTACAAAAGTGTCCTAAAGGTACTTAAGCATACTTTGAGGCCAAAAACAACTCAAAACGACATAAGAGTTTCTAGTTCGCTCCATGGAAGCTACAAAGTGGCAAAAAATGGCAAAAAAAAGTTTTAGTGTCGTTTTGACTCTTAAAGAAACTGAGAAAGTGCTAAAGTGAGCACACAACCAACCCCCTGATGCTACAAAAGTGTCTAAAAGGTGCTTAAGCATACTTTGAGGGTAAAAACAAACTGAAAAAGACTCAAAAGTGTGTATTTCACCCCTTGGAACCTACAAAGTGGCCAAAAAGTGGCTAAAATGAGTTTAAGTGTCATTTTGACTCCTAAAGAAACTCAAATAGTGCCTAAACTTAAACTTGAGCACACAACCAATCTCCTGATGCTACAAAAGTGTCCTAAAGGTACTTAAGCATACTTTGAGGCCAAAAACAACTCAAAACGACATAAGAGTTTCTAGTTCGCTCCATGGAAGCTACAAAGTGGCAAAAAAATGGCAAAAAAAAGTTTTAGTGTCGTTTTGACCATTAAAGAAACTGAGAAAGTGCTAAAGTGAGCACACAACCAACCCCCTGATGCTACAAAAGTGTCTAAAAGGTGCTTAAGCATACTTTGAGGGTAAAAACAAACTGAAAAAGACTCAAAAGTGTGTATTTCACCCCTTGGAACCTACAAAGTGGCCAAAAAGTGGCTAAAATGAGTTTAAGTGTCATTTTGACTCTTAAAGAAACTCAAAAAGTGCCTAAACTGAAACTTATGTCCACAACCAACCCCCCGATGCTACAAATGTGTCTGAAAGGTGCTTAAGCATACTTTGAGGCCAAAAACAAACTGAAAACGGCTCAAAGGTGTGTGTTTCACCCCTTGGAACCTACAAAATGGCCAAAAAGTGGCTACAATGAGTTTAAGTGTCATTTTGACTCCTAAATAAACTCAAATAGTGCCTAAACTTAAACTTAAGCACACAACCAATCTTCTGATGCTACAAAAGTGTCCTAAAGGTACTTAAGCATACTTTGAGGCCAAAAACAACTCAAAACGACATAAGAGTTTCTAGTTCGCTCCTTGGAAGCTACAAAGTGGCAAAAAAATGGCAAAAAAAAGTTTTAGTGTCGTTTTGACTCTTAAAGAAACTGAGAAAGTGCTAAAGTGAGCACACAACCAACCCCCTGATACTACAAAAGTGTCTAAAAGGTGCTTAAGCATACTTTGAGGGCAAAAACAAACTGAAAAAGACTCAAAAGTGTGTATTTCACCCCTTGGAACCTACAAAGTGGGCAAAAAGTGCCTAAAATGAGTTTAAGTGTCATTTTGACTCTTAAAGAAACTCAAAAAGTGCTTAAACCGAAACTTATGCACACAACCAACCCCCCGATGCTACAAATGTGTCTTAAAGGTGCTTAAGCATACTTTGAGGCCAAAAACAAACTGAAAACGGCTCAAAGGTATGTGTTTCACCCCTTGGAACTTACAAAATGGCCAAAATGTGGCTACAATGAGTTTAAGTGTCATTTTGACTCCTAAAGAAACTCAAATAGTGCCTAAACTTAAACTTAAGCACACAACCAATCTCCTGATGCTACAAAAGTGTCCTAAAGGTGCTTAAGCATACTTTGAGGCCAAAAACAACTCAAAACGACATAAGAGTTTCTAGTTCGCTCCATGGAACCTACAAAGTGGCAAAAAAATGGCAAAAAAAGTTTTAGTGTCGTTTTGACTCTTAAAGAAACTGAGAAAGTGCTAAAGTGAGCACACAACCAACCCCCTGATGCTACAAAAGTGTCTAAAAGGTGCTTAAGCATACTTTGAGGGCAAAAACAAACAGAAAAAGACTCAAAAGTGTGTATTTCACCTCTTGGAACCTACAAAGTGGCCAAAAACTGGCTAAAATGAGTTTAAGTGTCATTTTGACGCTTAAAGAAACTCAAAAAGTGCCTAAACTGAAACTTATGCACACAACCAACCCCCCGATGCTTAAAATGTGTCTTAAAGGTGCTTAAGCATACTTTGAGGCCAAAAACAAACAGAAAACGGCTCAAAGGTGTGTGTTTCACCCCTTGGAACCTACAAAATGGCCAAAATGTGGCTACAATGAGTTTAAGTGTCATTTTGACTCCTAAAGAAACTCAAATAGTGCCTAAACTTAAACTTAAGCACACAACCAATCTCCTGATGCTACAAAAGTGTCTTGAAGGTGCTTAAGCATACTTTGAGGCCAAAAACAACTCAAAACGACATAAGAGTTTCTAGTTCGCTCCATGGAACCTACAAAGTGGCAAAAAAATGGCAAAAAAAAGTTTTAGTGTCGGTTTGACTCTTAAAGAAACTGAGAAAGTGCTAAAGTGAGCACACAACCAACCCCCTGATGCTACAAAAGTGTCTAAAAGGTGCTTGAGCATACTTTGAGGGCAAAAACAAACTGAAAAAGACTCAAAAGTGTGTATTTCACCTCTTGGAACCTACAAAGTGGCCAAAAACTGGCTAAAATGAGTTTAAGTGTCATTTTGACTCTTAAAGAAACTCAAAAAGTGCCTAAACTGAAACTTATGCACACAACCAACCCCCCGATGCTACAAATGTGTCTTAAAGGTGCTTAAGCATACTTTGAGGCAAAAAACAAACTGAAAACGGCTCAAAGGTGTGTGTTTCACTCCTTGGAACCTACAAAATGGCCAAAAAGTGGCTACAATGAGTTTAAGTGTCATTTTGACTCCTAAAGAAACTCAAATAGTGCCTAAACTTAAACTTAAGCACACAACCAATCTCCTGAAGCTACAAAAGTGTCCTAAAGGTACTTTAGCATACTTTGAGGCCAAAAACAACTCAAAACGACATAAGAGTTTCTAGTTCGCTCCTTGGAAGCTACAAAGTGTCAAAAAAATGGCAAAAAAAAGTTTTAGTGTCGTTTTGACTCTTAAAGAAACTGAGAAAGTGCTAAAGTGAGCACACAACCAACCCCCTGATGCTACAAAAGTGTCTAAAAGGTGCTTAAGCATACTTTGAGGGTAAAAACAAACTGAAAAAGACTCAAAAGTATGTATTTCAACTCTTGGAACCTACAAAGTGGCCAAAAAGTGGCTAAAATGAGTTTAAGTGTCATTTTGACTCTTAAAGAAACTCAAAAAGTGCCTAAACGGAAACTTATGTCCACAACCAAACCCCCGATGCTACAAATGTGTCTTAAAGGTGCTTAAGCATACTTTGAGGCCAAAAACAAACTGAAAACGGCTCAAAGGTGTGTGTTTCACCCCTTGGAACCTACAAAATGGCCAAAATGTGGCTACAATGAGTTTAAGTGTCATTTTGACTCCTAAAGAAACTCAAATAGTGCCTAAACTTAAACTTAAGCACACAACCAATCTCCTGATGCTACAAAAGTGTCCTAAAGGTGCTTAAGCATACTTTGAGGCCAAAAACAACTCAAAACGACATAAGAGTTTCTAGTTCGCTCCATGGAAGCTACAAAGTGGAAAAAAAATGGCAAAAAAAAGTTTTAGTGTCGTTTTGACTCTTAAAGAAACTGAGAAAGTGCTAAAGTGAGCACACAACCAACCCCCTGATGCTACAAAAGTGTCTAAAAGGTGCTTAAGCATACTTTGAGGGTAAAAACAAACTGAAAAAGACTCAAAAGTGTGTATTTCACCCCTTGGAACCTACAAAGTGGCCAAAAAGTGGCTAAAATGAGTTTAAGTGTCATTTTGACTCTTAAAGAAACTCAAAAAGTGCCTAAACTGAAACTTATGCACACAACCAACCCCCCGATGCTACAAATGTGTCTTAAAGGTGCTTAAACATACGTTGAGGCCAAAAACAAACTAAAACGACTCAAAAGTGTGTATTTCACCCCTTGTAACCTACAAAGTGGCCAAAAAGTGGCTAAAATGAGTTTAAGTGTCATTTTGACTCTTAAAGAAACTCAAAAAGTGCCTAAACTGAAACTTATGCACACAACCAACCCCCCGATGCTACAAATGTGTCTTAGAGGTGCTTAAGCATACTCTGAGGCAAAAAACAAACTAAAAACGACTCAAAAGTTTGTATTTCACCCCTTGGAACGTACAAAGTGGCCAAAAAGTGGCTAAAATGAGTTTAATTGTCATTTTGACTCTTAAGAAACTCAAAAAGTGCCTAAACTGAAACTTATGCACACATCCAACCCCCCTGATGCTACAAATGTGTCTTAAAGGTGCTTAAGCATACTTTGAGGCCAAAAACAAACTGAAAACGACTCAAAGGTGTGTATTTCACTCCTTGGAACCTACAAAGTGGCCAAAAAGTGGCTAAAATGAGTTTAAGTGTCATTTTGACTCTTAAAGAAACTCAAAAAGTGTCTAAACTAAAACTTATGCACACAACCAACCTCCCGATGCTACAAATGTGTCTTAAAGGTGTTTAAGCATACTTTCAGGCAAAAAACAACTCAAAATGACCTAAAAGTGTCTACTTCACCCTTTGAAACTGTTGAGGATCCCACATTGGAAAAATGTAGAGGGACCTCACAATTTATAAGATACATGGGCTACTCCTCTCATTGCCAATTGGTTTTGAGATGGAACTCCATGTAATCTAATATGGTATCAGAGCCCATTAAACCCAAACGGGTATTCGGTCCAAAAATTAAAATTGGGATCCGATCCAAGAATGGTGAACCCAAAGTGGCACCATCTTGAGGGGGCATGTTGAGGATCCCACGTTGGAAAAATGTAGAGGGACCTCACAATTTATAAGATACATGGGCTACTCCTCTCATTGCCAATTGGTTTTGAGATGGAACTCCATGTAATCTAATAGAAACCTACAAAGTTTCGAAAATGTGGCTAAAAAAAGTTTAAGTGTCATTTTGACTCTTAAAGAAACTTAGAAAGTGCCTAAACTTAAACTTAAGCACACAATCAATACCCCGATGCTACCAATGTGTCTTAAAGCTGCTTAAACATACTTTGAGGACAAAAAAGAACTCAAAATGACCTAAAAGTGTCTACTTTGTACCTTGGAAACTTCAAAGTGGCCAAAAAGTGGCTAAACGAGTTAATATGTCATTTTGACTTTTAAAGAAACTTAGAAAGTTCCTAAATTGAAACTTAAGCACAAAACCAATCCCCCAATGCTACAAAAGTGTCTTAAAGGTGCTTAAACATACTTTGATGCCAAAAGTAACTCAAAACAACCTAAAAGTTTCTACTTCGCCCCTTAGAACCTACAAAGTAGCTAAAACTTCGAAAGTTCCTAATGTGAGCACACAGCAAGCCGCCCCCCCCCCCCCCCCCCCCCCGATGCTACAAAATTGTCTTAAAGGTGCCTAAGCATACTTTGAAACCAAAAACTAATTCAAAATGTAAAAGTGTCTGCTTTTCCCTTTGGAACCTTCAAAGTTTCTAAAAAGCGCCTAAAAAGATTCTAAGTGTCTTTTTGATTCTCAAAGAAACTTAGGAAGTGCCTAAAGTGAAACTAAAGCACACAACCAACCCCTCAATGTTACAAAAGTGTCTTAAACGTGCCTTAAATCTACTTTGAGGCCAAAAGCTAACTCAAAACAACCTAAAAGTGTCTACTCCACCCTTGAAATCTATAGAGTGGCCAAAAAGTGCTGAAAAATATTCAAAGTGTCATTTTAACTCTCAAAGAAACTTAGAAATTAAAGTGAACCTAAAGCACACAACCCCTGATGCTAGTAAAGTATCTTAAAGGTGTCTAAGCGTACTTTGAGACAAAAAACCAACTCAAAACGACGTAAAAGAGTGTACTCTCTGCTCCAAAAAACCTACAAAGTATTCAAAAGTACATGAAAAGAGTATGTCATTTTGAACTCCACAACACATCACAATTCACAAAAAAAAAAGTCGTAGAGATTGAAAAATAGTGTAAATTGATAAATGACGGGGAACGTGCATGGGGACAATGGCGATGTTGCACTTTCGGTGGAAATATCAACAAGTACAACCATAAATTCAAAACTAACACCGATTGGGTGTTAGTCAAACAAGTTTACAGATTAAAAAAAACTGAAATTAACTATCGCAAAGAGCTCGGTCTCTAGCAAATTCAACAGTAGAACAACAAAAAAGAGTAACCAGAGAGTAAAACTTTGAATGAATGAGCAGAAGTTTAGTGATCTCACTTCTTCCTCTCACCACCTCCACCAGCCCTGCAAATACAACATATCCAGAAATGGAATCAAAATGTTAATCATACTACTTTTGCAAGAATTTCAACTCACAGCATATCCAGATGTGAATCCTCTGACTTTCTTACAAATAGAACATGATTCAACCCCCAAGTTTAAATAAAAGCAGTAGATTTGCCTTCCTACAAAGACATATGAAAGGATTACCTCATCTTTCTTAGCATGTTGGACATCTCCTCACGCTTCTTCTTGGCTCTCTTGTGAGTTCCAACAAAATTGAAAAAACACATAAACCGAATAAAACACAACACTAGTTTCTGCTTGCAAATGGAAATGGTAAAAATTAGTTGTTCACCCTAAACCGAATGAAAAATTTTCCAGCAAAACAAAGCTCAAAAATTGGGATTGAAAAGAAAAACTTACCTTGTTGTAAACCGAATGAAAAACCCATGAAAAATGTGAGGGAGGCTGGCGAGTGGTTGGGCTAAGACATGAGGGCGTCTGGACGATGAACGGCGAGCTGAGTGTGGTGTCCAAATGAAAGAAGGAGATGATGGACAAAGATCTGCTCGCGAACAAAAAATGTGAAGTAGGTGGAAGGCAAACGATTGGCGGCCGAAAAATGTGAACGAAAACTGTGAACGGATGGTCTGAGACTGGCAGGCGGTTGGAAGGCGAACGATTGGTGGCCAGACGTCGAACTGCAGGCCGCCGGAAGTCGAACAATGGGTGGCTGGCTAAGGCTCGAACGAAGGAGATCGAGGATATGGTTGGGCGGCGAAAATGAAGATAAAAAAGTGTGACCTAAGGTTAGAGTATTTTTAGCGTTTTTGTGACTACGCGCGAAATTTTCCTTTTTCCTGCTTTTTTTTTTCTCTTTTTAATAGCTTTTCATATGATAAGCTATCCTAAAACGCAATAAAAAGGGATATTTGTTGTAGTGAGGAGAATTGAAAGTCATTAAAAGCTAAAATTAACTCTAAATTAATCTACAACTCTCACAATGCCATAAATGAAATCCCAACAATACCTCACATTAGCATTTTTCACTAGCCGGGAGTCATCGAAATAGATCTCGTGCTCATATTACTAGTTAAAATCTATCTAAAATGGACTAAAAAGTCTAAAAGCAGTAAATTGGGTGCTGGAATCAAGAATGGAGGCTAGAAAAGGTTGGAAAGGATCCCTAAAATGAAAAGAAAACGTTTTTATAGAATCAAAGTAGCGTCTCAACGCTACCCTTAATCATACCAGCATCGATGGGGGCTCATCGCAGCGTATTGGGAACAGTGTCTAGACGCTGCCCTACATCAGCATGTTTTGGACTTACGACAGCATCTTGACGCTGCTGGATAGCATCCAGACGTTGTTCTGCATCCAAGGCTACTGTCTTGCAGCGTCAAGTGAGGCCTCCATCTGGCATTTCGACGATCCTTGGGAACATAAATGTCAATCCTTCATATCTTTTCGCTCGGGTGTCTTATTGATCTCTTGTTTGGCTCGTTTTCACCTTGATTTTGCGTACTTTCCAAAAATGTGTCTTGCTTCCAATTTTCTAAAAAATATTCAATTAGTTGAAGGAATGAGCATTTCACTTTGCAGCGGAAGCATTGGGTCATCTTTGATTTTATTGAAAATTAAACTAAAAATTAAGGTTAAGCAAACTTACTTGGAGTAAATATGGAGATATTTCTAGCAGATCTTTATTTCCTCTATAAAATCTTCCTGACTATGACTCAAACATAGGACCAAGGCTTGTGGGAGCCTCTTGAAAGAAAATCCACAAGGGATTGGAGAGAAAGAGGTTTAGAGAGAATTCTCTAATTTTCTATTGAGGAGATATGTGTTGTGTCTAATGGGTCAACCCAAGGGTCCTATTTATAAAGACCAAGGGAAAATCTTTGCCATAATTAAAACATTATATTTTAATATCTAATATATTAAAATATATCTTATATTTATTTGAATCTCATTCAAATCTCCTACGATATTTATTTTTTATTTTGAATCTTATTTAAATTCTATAAATATATATTATTTAATGTATCTAATATACAGTAATTATTTTAATATTAAATGTATCAAATACAATAAATATATTTTCCTCTTATATATTTGAATCGGCTACAAAAGCCACTCTCACCCATGCAAATCAAAGGACAAGCCCTCACAGGCAGGAATTCATAACTCACTCAAGATTAAGATCGAGTCTCCTATGATCATTCTAATGAAATAGTAATCTCTTCAATTAACGGATTTATAAAGAGAGATTAAATATTTCTTGGTTCAGTTTTACACAAACTCTTTGTATAAGATACTCTCACTCACATGTCTCCACATGAACAATTTAGATAAAATCATTTGTAACTAATATAAAGTGGGTCATATCAATAGTGTTACCAGGATAAGGCACCCAACCTTATCCATATACTATGACCCTTTAGGTTATTTCTTGAACATGATCCTCTTGTATGTCAGCCTCATACTGTTCAAGATTACACTAATAACCTTGGATTTTTCATATAATGGATAATATTATATTATAAATATAATAATCAAAATTATTATTAATTATTAAATAAATCATTAATTACGAAGCTTTAGGGCATAAATCCCAACAATCTCCCACTTGCACTAAAGCCGGTGAGACATGTATCCTAGGGCATACTCTATACCCAACATGTTCTCTCACTTGCCATAGCAAAGATGAAACATGTCTCATAATCTCAAACATTCTAGTTGACTCTCAAATACCTTAGCCTGGAGAGTCTTTTTATATAGATCCAAACGATCACTATCATGATGCTTTCTCTCTCTCGATATGATTCCCTATGCATTGGTGTTTTCTAATTTCCTTAATATTAGTCTTTGCACCACTATTATCATGATCTAGAGGATCGACTAAATCATATTTGAAACACCTTTTAGATCTTCAAGGAACTATTTGAGTCATACAAGTCATTTTGTTGCTTCAAAAGCAAAATAATTTAACTTGTATACCATACTCCACCACCCAGGGTAAAATTTATTTTTACATAGATTTCCTAAATCTTTGCAAGAACTAGTGTATCTTGTAAAGATCAAATCTTTAACTCCATACACAAAAATTTCTCATCATCCATAGATAATTTGAGAAAGTTTTTAATTTTCTACTCAATGATCATACCATTCGTTTAACTGATATATGCTAACTAATTGTATATTAAATGTTCAGTCTCATTTATGTATATCATATACTCTCAACATTTGAGGTGTCTTAGGATACATTTCATTAGACATAAATATTAAATATTTGACAACAATTTTGTCAATATAAGATGTTTGAGACAAATTTAACATTTTGGGCATGTAACATATACTGAGTCATTCCAAATTACTCATTTGGAATTGGTTACTTAGTCAACTTTTTATGTTATATAGACATCTTACATCATTCATAATGAGAAAAAATATCATCAACATAAAGCATGAGAAAAATCCACTAGGCAATTAATGATTTTTTTTTGTCTATACAAGCTTCATTAATATTTATCCAAAGTCATAGGTTTTGATACTTTTATCAAATCTTATATTCACAGATCTAATGGTAAAATTCATTTCATAAATGAACCTTTACTATTTCGCAAACCTTTTGCTTTTAATCTTTGAAAATAAACATATCTGATTGATTTGTGTAGATGCATTATCTAAGATTTCTTCTCATAAAAGAATTCTAAACATTCATTTTTTTTATATCACATATGCAACAATGAATTAAATAATGCTTACAGACTTCAATATGGCAACAAGTGAGAAAATTTACTCACAGTCTACTTTCTCTAATTAGGTTTAACCCTTTGCCATTAGTCTCACTTTGCATGTAATAATAAGCCTTCAACTTTGTCATCTAACATGACAATTTTGTCTTCAATTAAGTCATTGTAAAGGTTGAGTCATCTCATAACTCTCCCACTACAATGAGGCTTATCTAATTCATGACTAGGATCTATTTGACTTTCAAATGTAATTAAATTGTTAACAACTTTTGTTAACTATTTAGTGGCTTTACTTGGAACCAATTTATTAACACTATCTCACCTTATTAAAGGTTTGTAGTCTTTTATTTGACATTCCTTATAAAATTGATATTTGTCATACAAATTCCTTATTCGTTTTAGGACTAGATAAAAGACCATCTTGTACTTCTTAGGGGTGGCCCACACTTAGGCTTATCTTTGAACACATATATTCCAGTTGTTTTTAGGTTTGTTTTAGCATGTAAGGTTAACATTCCCAAATGTTGAAGTGTTGTAAACCAATTTTACTACTCTTCTATAATCTCCAAATTGTCTCGTAGACACTTTTGGAGGGAATAATATTCACTATGCAATTTCTATTGCATATCCTAACCAGAGTGTTGTAATGGCGTGTAACTCACTATTGATGTGACCATATCCAACAAGGTTTTATTTCTCCTCTTGCAGTACAATCTCACATAATTGTACTTGGTATTAAGATAATTGGGATAAAAACCCATTTTCTATCCATTAGTTTTAGTATGTAAGGTTCCTGTACTTTCTATCATGATCTTATCATAATGTCTTGATAGACTTATCTAATCGATTTTCAACTTTAGCCTTAATTTTCTTGAACTTTTCAAAAATTTAGACTTATGTTATATTAAGTAAAGATACTTGTACCTTGAAATATCATCAACTAGAGTGATGAAATATTCATGACTTTATTTGGCATTTACATTCGCTAGACCACTTGGTTCAGAATGTGTAAGCCCAAAGTATTATTTGGCCTTGTAGCCTTATCCAATAAAAGCCCACTGATTATCTTGCATAAAAGGCAAGATCTACAGACAAGTAAATAATTAACTCTAACTTTTAGATAATTACGTCTTACAAGTCTTCATTCTATTCAAGTTGATGTTTATCAATCTTAACTGCCAAAGTCATGTATCTTTTAGGAGAAAACAATTTGTCTTTCTATTATGGATCCTATAATCCTGAATATCTCAGTATTTTGTAGTATGATATATGTCAACATTTTAACATATACAAATTGTTCTTATTTTCAATTGAATGTATTTTCAAACAATTTTGAAATATAAAAATAATTCATACTATATGAACCTTTTAGCAATAAGTTTGAGAAATTGAATTTCTCTTGTAGTAATAAAACACGACATTCAACATTAATTAACAATTATTACTTAATGACATCTTAATGTCTCCCGCTACACTAACTGAGATGGACTTCCTGGTGCCAGTCTGTAGAAATTATTCTACGTGTTAAGTATTTTCCAAGAATTACATATTAAATGTAATAAAGAATAAAATTTGATAGTGGATCTTGTATCAACTATCTAAGTGGAGTTATTTATTCTCTACCAAAAATCTAGTAAGTCAAATTTACTTTCATCTACATTATTCTTTCCATGAGATATTTCAAAAATTCCTCTCATTATGACTGTCCTAGATAATTTAGGAACTATTTCCTTTTATATAGCTTCAGTCATTTGGTTTCTTTTCTTAGATTTTTGTAATACTTAATCTTCGAGATCATTTAGACAATTTTCTAAATTTAGCTTATGTTGACTTCAACATCTCATATGTTGTTGTCATTTTTTTTTTTATCTTCTGAACTTGACATCTAACATGTCAACTAGAAGAATAAGTACAAACTATCTCGTTTACTTTTAATTCATTAATCATGTGCTTCACGAACAATTCGAATAGCATTAGCAACAGGTTTTGAGAACATTCTCAATAAAGGCCAATTCAAAATTTTACACTACCATTATAGTGTTAATGTTACTTTTCCAAGTAATAAAATTTCTCAATTTTGACTTATCAGTAATAAAATTAAAAATTATGAGAGAAACTGACATAATATTGAAATATATATAATTTAACATCATGCAAACAATTATCCATTCAATTTTAGCATAGAAATCAAACAATTTGAAAAATGAAACCTATAAATCATTTCTAATGCTGTGGTACTTTAGTGAGTTAGAACAAGTGCCGTCGTAGGGTAGGTCAAGTATTCCTTCACTAAAATGAGACAATCTGAACCAAGTTTTATTCCAAAATAACTCTTATTCCTATAATATTTAGTTACCATTAGTTTGGTCAAGGACATCATTAACAACCTTAATGAGTCCTTTGTAAGTGTGACCCATCATTTTAGATATCGTAGTTTTATCCCAACAAATGTTGTCGTAGGATAAGTATCGTAAACAAAACTACAATCCTATCTTTCTCAGGAGTTCACCCTGATATTGACCAATGTAAACACCTTCCGTAGGGGGACGGTCCAAAAGCCGCCATGAGGCCCCACATGAATTTCACGATGTGAACCAATAATGGAGACCGTAGGATATGTTGACACATTTCTTTCTCCCACTTACTATTTTGAAATAGGGTTTTCTCTTACTTAGACAATTAGGCTAATCTCAATCTACCTTTCATAACCTTTATGTTGTTAGATTGATTTTAATGTGAATTACTAAGTTCTTAAACTATTTTTTTTTTTAAAAAAAAACTAATAACATTATGAGCATGCTTAGTGAAATTAAACAAAATTTGACTAATTCAACTCCCAGGTCGGTTCCCAGTTAGTGGGGTTACCTTTCGGTCAACTTAAATACCTCAGTAGTAGACAGAACCTTCCATAGACAGAGTTCCCTTATAGTCAATTTTTATTTCAAATTCATTAATCTTTAATTAACTATTAATTATTAGATTAATGAACATAAATATTTTTAATCCTATTAAAAAATAATTCACTTGGATAGTCTTAAAAATCCATCATTTTAAACCCTTTAAAACAAATTAAAAGATAATCATGGATATTTTATTCTAATCCTATTAGAAAAAAATAAAACATTAATTTAATTTAAAACATAAATTATTTTATCTTCGAATTAAATTATCTTTATTTATGGAAGACCTAATCTTATTAGGGAATTAAAAGATCTCATCTTATTTTAAAATTAAAGGATCTAATCTTATTTTAAAAGAATTTAATCTTATTAGGAAACAAATAAAGATGAATTAAATTCAATTTTTAAACTATGGATAATCTTGAAATTCTACCATTTTAAACCCTTTAAAACTAAATTAAAAGATTGTCCTAAATTCTAATCTTATTAGAAACAAATAAAGACATATTAAATTCAAATTTTAAACTATTTAAAGCATGAATTAGAAATATCTTTATTTTAAGGAAATTCTAATCTCATTAGGATATATCATAATCCTATTAGGAAACTATGGATTTCATTTATGAAAGAAAATATCCTAATTTAATTTTCCAAATATAACAATTATATTAAAAAATATGGAAAATATAAACGTATGAGGAAAATATCTCAATTATATTAGGAAACATTTTAATCAAATTTTTCAATATAACAATTATATTAAAAAATTAATCTTAATTCTATTAGGAAACAACCTAATCAAAATTTTCAAATATAACAATTATATTAAAAAATAGATAAGATGCATGATCATGCTTAACCTTGGTGGGATTTTAAATTTAAATGACATACTTTATGCAACAATCAAACAATTTAAAACATAGATCTCATGCATAATTAAATTAAAATTAGCAAAATTGACCGGCATATTTGGCATATCCTAAGAAATTGAAAATAATTTAAATCCAAGACATATCTTGGTCTTCAATATCTTCCTTGTTTTGGCCATCCAAATTTATAGTTTAGAAACCTAAATCTTGTCTTCAAATTATAGCACCGACCGTTGCAAAAAAAAATAAAAAAATAAAAAAATAAAAAGAAACTGCATAACCCAGGTTTCGAACCTAGAATCTAGGCGCTCTTTACCAATGAACCATCGAAGATTCTTGAATCTTGTTATGAACTTTTTAGCAAAAATATTGACTTTGATTCACGATTTTTTTTTTTGTGAACCTTTTTCGTCGTCAACTTCTTCAGCCCATATAATTGAAATTTGCAGCAATCATAGTCAGGCAAGTAAAATACATGAAATCCTACCCCTTAGGGGCCGTTTGGTTGGAGGGTATATGGGGTGGGAATGGACATGGGTTTTTGAAACCCATGTTTGTTTCAAGGTTTTGACTATATGCCTGGGAAAACGTTTTTCCCAGGCATCATTATCAATGGGTTTCAAAACCCATGAGAAACCATGGGTTTTGAAAACCCCCCTCTCTCTTTTTTTTTTTTTTTTTTTTTTTTACATTCTGTTATCTTTTCTCTCTCTCTTTTTTTTTTTTTTACTATTTTTCTCTTCTCATTTTTTCCATCTATCTAACATTCTTTTTTTTTTTTTTACTTTCTATTATTAATTTTCTTCTCTTCCTTCTTCTTTCTCTTTGTCATTTTTCTTCTTTTTCTCTATTTTTTTTTATATCATTTTTTCTTCTTTTTTCTTTATATATTTCTTTCTTTTTCTATCATTTTTCTAAAACTATATTGAAAATGACTAATTAATATTGACATAATATAAATTTTTATTTTGTATATGTTTAGTGGCCACTTTTAGACAGATTATATTTGATTTTTTAAATATAACAGTCATAATTAATTTTTCAACTTGATTATTGTACTGATTAATTATAATTAAAAATTTATATAATTTTATTAATTACATTTCTTTGAGGATAATTATTAAGATTGATGACTAAATAAAATTATAAATCTAAAATTTAAGATATATTATTTATAATAAATTTACTAATGAATAAAAATTAAATTAAAATTATTTTAATAAATTGACTTAATAAAAATAAATTAATAAGAATAATTATTTTAAAAGTAACTCATGTAAATATGACAATATTCTCATGTAACACTAAATACATAAATCATTTATTCCCATGAAAATCTGTTAACATTCCCATGCACAACCAAACACAGTTATCTTTAATTCCCAGACATCTTATTCCCAGACATTTTATTCCCAGGCATATTATATTCCCAGGCATCTAGAAAACCTTAAACCAAACGGCCCCTTATGGGTTTTACAATGATCTAATCAAAGCAATCAATCTAGCCTAAACAATCAATTTGCGAACCACAATATATCACATATATGATAAATTAAAATACCCACCATCACAAAACTTTAATTCGAAATAAAACTCAAAGATTGATTTGATACCAATTGAAAAGAATGAATGTTTCAGTCTATAGCGGAAACATTGGATTGTCTTTGATTTTATTTAAAATTAAACTAAAAATTAAGGTTAAGCAAACTTACTTGGAGTAAATATGGAGATATTTCTAGCAGATCTTTATCTCCTCCATAAAATCTTCTTGATTATGACTCGAACACATGACCAAGGCTTGTGGGAGCCTATTGAAAGAAAATCCACAAGGGAATGGAAAGAAAGAGGTCTAGAGAGAATTTTCTAATTTTCTATTGAGAAGATATGTGTTATGCTAATAGCTCAAACCACGGGTCCTATTTATAGAGACCAAGGGAAAATCTTTGCCATAATTAAAATATTATATTTTAATATCTAATATATTAAAATATATCTTATATTTATTTGAATCTCATTCAAATCTCCTACGATATTTATTTTTTATTTTGAATCTTATTCAAATTCTATAAATATCTTTTATTTAATGTATATAATATATATTAATTATTTCAATATTTAATGTATCAAATACAATAAATATATTTTTCTCTTATATAGTTAATATATCTAATATATTAAATGTCACACCCCCTCCCGAACCACCTGCTAACTTAGCCCGGAAGATGGCGTGAAGCCAACAGACATCGTTTCCTCCCTAACGATACCTGTGACCTTGTTATACCTGATAAACATACTATACTTGAATTAAAATGTTTAAACACAACACAGCGGAAGTTTGAAAGTCACTATACATACATACGGAGCAGTCCTACTTAAACCCCACTTGAACTTCTAAGCGGGTAGGGAGTACTACAACCAAAATACATCCCAACCATGGTTTACACAACCACGACCACTAGTGCATACATGAATATACTATACGTTCCTCTCAGAATATCTACAAAATGTTTGGACTTGCTATACAGTTCCACCCACGTACAAAATATCAAACTCGTAGAGCTTTCGGCAGACTATGGCAGGATTTCAGGCACCGGGAGCTCGATCACTACCTGAAAAGTTGGAAAACATTGAAAGAATGAGCTAGGAAGCTCAGTGAGTGACTGAGTTTATAACTATTAACCATCTAGAAACATATGACAATCTACGTTGTGTAGGGCACGCCTAGTACAACCAACGTTCACTCTACGATGTAGTGGGGCTCGCCCAGCACTCCCATCGTCTTTGTCGTAGTGGGGCCCGCCCAGCACTCACGACAGCATTGTTGTCACGGAGTAGACTCAACGTTGACAACAGAAAACGACCTGTGTGCACGCGGTACTAACCAGCCTCGGCTCAATATCTCAATCATTTACTCATTCGAGTCTCAGAAAAACACATGATAATCTTTAAACATTACCTACTAGAGCATGCTTGCCTGAAATCATAACATTTTCACTAGATTTTAGCAAATCAATAAACATATGCTCACATGTAAATTTCGTTGGAAAAATCTAAGCTCACAACGAGCATTTAAAATCATTCCTAGGCAATCATGTATGCTCATAACCATGTGTTCAGAAAACATAAAACATTTAAGCTAATTCATTCCTAAGAAGTCTTATATTCACATAGACATGAATTCAAGCATAGAATATGTTTTCAAAATTCGTTTTGTCACTCACAGCGTTAGATCTAGATTCTCGGCCCGTATACTTGACCTATTTCCTCTTGGCCTGTCAAATAAACCAAAACCAAGCATTAGAACTTTGAATTCATGAACTCCAAGCTTAGAATTGCAAAACCATTCTATCTACTTCCAGTATTCTACAAATTTCATCCTCTAAACTCACATACTCATAACTTCTTCATTACTTGGCCAAAAATAATGTACTTTATACCAAACTCTTCCTTTTTGAACCCTCTAAAACTTATTTGAAGAAATGAAATCGAAATTCCCAAAGGATGTGTCCGTAAATACCTCGAAAACTATTTCCCGAAAAATAAACTTCTGAAATTTCCAGAATCGTTTTTCTGCTGCACACCACACCTAACCTGAAATTTAAAGCCACTTCCAATCCTTTTTTACTCACGACTTCTTCATAAAAGTTATAGGAAATTAAATAATCTTTCCAACCATACCTAATGGAGCTTAGGATTCAAATCCTACAGATCAGAACATCACAAACACCAGAGGTTTCTCAGATTTGACAGAAAAATCTCTCCTCTGTCTTCCCCTTCGCAAATCAATAATTTAAAGTCAGATTTTGCTCGAGCTTCCTTCCCGAAATTTGTTCGAAAATGGGTTAACTTTCAAGAAAAACAAATCTCACCTCTTAACTCTTCGTGTGGAGCTCAAAACGATCTAAACAACAGTAGTGAGTACAGTTGATCACCTAGATGCCATGGAGGCTTGTGCTGAGTTTTCCCCCTTCTTCTTCAACTTCCAACCCAGCAAGCTCTCTTTTCCTCTTTCTTCAACCTATCCCACGAAATGCTCTGTTTTTTTTTAATAAAAGAGAAGCAAATGGGAGAAAATGGGTGAGTGCTCCCAAAGCTTATCCATTCCCTCAATTCTTTTTCTTTTTCTTTTTTTTTTTTTAAAACAAAACATACCAAAACACATAACTCCTTTTTGTTTTCCCTTACCCTTTCTTTTGTTTCATTCCTCTTTTCCTTATACAACAATTTCCCAAAAATGTTTTAACAAATTTCTTTTTAAAGAAATTCCAAGGAAAAATCTCGTGTTTACATTAAATATTAATATGAACATTTCAAATTTTTCTTTCAACTAAATTGATCTTTTAGTGTTACTATGAGCTAGCAATGAGACCTTATGGACCTATAGATTATAAGCTCCAATGATACAAAATCAATTAATTAAACTCTTTAATTCATTAGTTTCCATTCATTAACTATAGGTCATTCCACTATAGACCTAAAGTTGCACTCTTATGCACTGTAGGACAAGTTATGTCCATAGGTATAATCATTACATGCAAGTTGATCCTTCACGAGTTGTTCGTAATTATAGTTGGGTCAAAAGTTTGTTTTATCCCTATAATTATATCTTGCACCTTAAGTACCACTGATCCTCTAATGAACAATATGTTTATAATCTAATTATAAACTAAGTCCCTCTCGAGCCAGTGAGAGGGTGGGGCCCCATTATTCAAGTCCTGAAATCAGCACTTAAGGGAACTACTCATCTACTTACCCTATATGGGAAGGAGTGAATTTCATCTTGTGAGATTATGTTCCCAGCTCCTTATTTGGTCAAGTCCCCAAAATGGTAGGCATATTGAATCAGCTACAAAAGCCACTCTCACCCATGCAAATCAAAGGACAAGCACTCACAGACAAGAGTGCATAACTCACTCAGGATTAAGATCGAGTCTCATATGACCATCCTGATGAAATATTAATCTTCTCAATTAACGGATTTATAAAGAGAGATTAAATATTTCGTGGTCCAGTCTTACACAAACTCTTTGTATAAGATACCCCCACTCATATGTCTCCACATGAACAATTTAGATCAAATCATTTGTAACTATTACAAAGTGAGTCGTATCAATAGTTTTACGAGGATAAGGCACCCAACCTTATCCATATACTATGACCCTTTAGCTTATTTTTTGAACATGATCCTCCCGTATGTCAACCTCATACTGTTCAAGATTACACTAATAACCTTGAATTTTTCATATAATGGATAATATTATATTGTAAATATAATAATCAAAATTATTATTAATTATTAAATAAATCATTAATTACGATGCTTTAGGGCATAAATCCCAATATTAGTTTCATAAAAAGGAGAGGAAAAAGCATAAATTAGGTATGAATGGACATGTACGAACTAGGTCTCATCAAATTACCCCCAACCTAAATCTTGCTAGTCCTCGAGCAAGAAACTTACACTAAGCAATAAAGATAAGAGTCAATGATTGCATGCACGAGACTCTAATATCAATACCTAGGAATATCACAATAACCACAAAAGAGAAACAGGCAAAAGTTATCCATGCATTGAGACACATTTTTAAAAACTTTTTCGATTCTTTCCCACATGTGTGTGCTTAACTCCCCTAAAGCAGTCCTTACAAGCCCGGGGAAAGTTTATAGTGATCTCAATCCATCTTCCCCCTATACTGGCACTAAAGTTCCAAACCATCAAGCAAGTAACCGATTACTAGGTGCCTGAAACAAATGCCACGCGGCTAAACTTGCATCACTTTGAAACCAAATAGACACTAAGTTTCGCACATCTATTGTAGGGACCCATATCAAGAGCACTCGCTCAATGGATGGCCTAACTGATTACGATAGAGGAGGCTCTTTTTACCTGTTGATTCATCTTTAACTATTACAAGCTTATTTGTTTTCTTTCTTCCTTTTCTTCCTTCTTTTTCTTCAAGAATGACTTTCTTTTAAAGCACACTTTTTTTTTTTTACTTTTATGGGCAAATGATCACATTTTTTTCTTTTTCTTTTCCCTAAGCAACATATTACAAGCTATCAAATCTTTCCACTCGATAATTAGCCCTACACCTATTAGAGTGACAACAGACATACAAGCCCTATAATCCTACCCTAAGCCTTCAAGACTACTAAAGGAAAGGCTAATATGCTCAAATTGTGCAGGAAAGTACACAAATTTTTGAAAAATTTGGCACAAAACATGCTCAACAGAGGATGGCAATTACATGCTTCAACTAGAGCAATTAACATAACATTCCTAAGCGCGTCATCAACTATCCTCATCAAGTGCAAAGCAAACACATTATCAACTAATCATGCTTAGAATTCACTCAAAAATTTAAAAATTATCACACAAAAATCATGCTTAGCTTAGTCAATCAAAAGTCCGAGCTCAGGTGCTCAAAGACTACACAATTAACGCACAACCATCAAACCTAAAGATGAGGTCCGAGCCCAAATACTCAAGCACTCAACCAACCAAGCCAAACAATTATCAACCATTTAAATCTCAACAATCAACCTCCATCCCCAACCTAATTCATACATTGTCGCCAATGTATCTAAAAATGAAAAACAGATACAAACAAGTGAAGAAAAATACTCCTTTAATTCTCCAAAGTACGTAGGCGGGGGGGGGGGGGGGGGGGGTAAGCAATTCCTCAACTCCAAAGATAGTCTTCTCAAATTTGGGGTCAACCATCCATTTGCAAAATCAGCCAACTACTAGAAGCAAGAAGTAAACAAATTAAAGAAAACGCAAGAAAGTAAGTAAAATTTTAAACGCTTGGTTGCCTTTAGGAAGCGCAAGTTTTTAACGTCAATTGCTCAACGGGCTATGTGCCACGGCCACTTGTCCACGTATGAAGGATCTTTGAATTGAACTTCGAGGAGGCTAGAAGTGACAACATTTCGTTCTTTGAAGATTTTCAGCCTGTGTCCATTTACTTTAAAAGGTGGATTTTAACCTGAACCTTTAATTTCGATTGTTCCATAAGGAAAAACATTAGTAATTTCAAAGGGACCAAACTTTTTGGACTAACTTACTTAGCATAAATTTCAACCTAGCGTTGTAGAGGAGGACTTTTTGCCCGACTTCAAACTGTTTCCTGGATATCATACTATCATGAAACAACTTGGTTATCTCATTATAGGTCCTAGAACTTTCATAGGCCTACAATCTCAATTCCTTAAGCTCCCGTAACTGAAGTAGCCTCGAATTGCCCGCCTCACCAAAATCCATATTGCATTTCTTAATGGCCTAGTAGGCTTTATGCTCGACTTCTATAGGCAAATGACACGCCTTACCAAAAACAAGTTGATAAGAAGACATCCCTATGGGGGGTTTTGTAGGCAGTACGATAAGCCCATAGTGCATCATCCAATTGGAGGCTCCAGTCTTTCCTACTGGGATTCACAGTTTTTTCAAGGGTAGACTTTACCTCCCGATTGGAAATCTCAGCTTGCCCGTTGGTTTGGGGGTGATAGGCAGTTGCGACTCTATGGTTTACCCAATACCTCTGCATAAGTGTTTCCATTGACTTGTTGCAGAAATATGTGCCTTGATCACTGATTATGGCACGTGGTACTTGAAACTTGTTGAAAATGTCTTTCAAGAAAGCTACAACAGTTTTAGAGTATCAGAACGAGTGGCTTTCACTTCCACCCAATTGGAAACATAGTCCACAGCCAACAAAATATAATTATACCCACAAGACGAAGACAAAAGTCCCATAAAATCCATGGCCCACACATCAAAAATTTCACAATTCATATTAGCATTTGAGGCATTTCATGCTTACGTGATAAGTTCCTTACCCTCTGAGACCTTTCACAATTTTGACAAAATAAATTAGCATCTTTAAACAGAGTTTCTCAATATGACCACGACTTAAGTACTTTCTAGCGGTTTGCCTAGGCCCAAAGTGTCACACCCCCTCCCGAAACACCTGTTATCTTAGCCCGGAGGAAGGCGTGAAGCCAACAGGCATCGTTTCACTTCTTAACGATACCTATGACCCTTTTAATTCCTGATAAACAATCCATACCTGTATACGAGATACTATACACAAAGTGCCCTCCACATGCAAAATCATGGCAAAAAGCTATAATAGACGAAATTTTACAATCAGGCACACAACGTCTAACAACCTGGTCAGAGCAAAATTTCCACAAATAAGGCTCATCCTAAACATACTTCATAGACTCAGCCTTAATCTTAACTTTCCCTGTAACAAGATAATTGACTATGTCTGCATACCAAGTGTAACACCCTAGGCCCAGGATTTAGACCAGGATTTAGAATTCTGATTTGACACCTGATGGCCCTGGCATTCCCCTACATCCCCTGCGACCTAGCCAGGTCACCTTACTTGTCTTAAACTGCTTCTAAGAGTGAAGACTGTTCCCACAAATCAACACGGGTCCATTCAACATGCTTTGTCCTTACTCACATGCTTCTTAGGAAAATTTCCAGGCGGTCACTCAACATAGGAATGTTACAAGCCAAGCACAGTTAACTTTGGAGTTCCTATGATTAAGCCACCGAAAAGGAAGGTGCACCTTGTAGGTATAGGTAGTAGCTATCAATTCTTTTAAGCCTTTCTTAACCATGCCTTGCATAGCCTCAGGATCCCTCTCATTTGGATGTGGACTCGGTTCATTCATGTACTCCTCCTGACCTCAGGCGTTACATGCCCACCAGCTTCCGCCTTGGTTCGTTCCCGAACCTTATCTTACTGGGAGAAGTTTCGCTCTAATACCATTTGTAACGCCCAAGGCCCAAGTCCAGGATTTAGAATTTGGATTCGGCACCTAATGGCCCCGACATTCCCCTACATCCCCTGAGACCTAGCCACGTCACCTTACTTGTCTTGAACTACTTCTAAGAGTGAAAACTGTCCCCACAAACCAACATGGGTCATTTCAGCATGCTTTGTCCTCACTCACATGGTTCCTAGGACAATTCCCAGGAAGTCACCCAATATAGGAATGTTCCAAGCCAAGCACGCTTAACTTTGGAGTTCCTATGATTAAGCCACCGAAAAGGAAGGTGCACCTTGTTGGTATAGGTAGTAGCTATCAATTCTTTTAAGCCTTTCTTAACCATGCCTTGCATAGCCTCAGGATCCCTCTCATTTGGATGTGGACTCGGTTCATTCATGTACCCCTGCTAACCTTGGGCATTACACCAAGGAATCATACTTGTATCCGAAAAAGGTGCTCGTTAGAAAATTCATCGTTAAAAAGTACCTGATCATCTTCCCTTCTCAACCGGCTCAGATGTTCTACAACTAAATTTTCTGATCCACTACGTTCCTTTATTTTGATGTTGAACTCCTGGAGAAGTAAAATCCACCTCAGCAAGTGGGGCTTTGACTCCTTCTTCATTAAAAGGTACCTAAGAGCTGCATGATTAAAAAACACAGTTACTTCAGACCCAAGAATATATGACCGAAACTTATTTAAAGCGAACACAATATCTAGAAGCTCCTTCTCTGTCGTGGTATAATTGCACTATGTAGTTGTCACACCCCCTCCCGAAACACCTGTTATCTTAGCCCGGAGGAAGGCGTGAAGCCAACAGGCATCGTTTCACTTCTTAACGATACCTATGACCCTTTTAATTCCTGATAAACAATCCATACCTGTATACGAGATACTATACATACCACACAGCAGGAAATTAGGAATCTTATTACACATACATACGGAGCGGTTCTGGTTAAACCTAACTTGAACAAGCCAGACACGACCAGACGTGCTTTATACACCCAAGACCACTAGTTCCATATACAACATAACTACACATCCCTATTAAGTTATGTACAATACGAGCAGACTTGCTATACTACGCCAACCACGTACAAAAATATCAGACTCGTAGAGCGTTCAGCAGGCTGTGGCAGGATCTCAGGCACCGGGAACTCGATCTCTACCTGGAAAGTTGGAAAACATTGAAAGAATGAGCTGGAAAGCTCAGTGAGTGACTGAGTTTAAAACTATTAACTCGTAAATCATAACATATAACATCAATAGCTTTTACAGAAGTCCAGCAAGTGTGTCAAAAATATTAACCATTTTAAACATATGACAAACTAGTTTGTGTAAGCCTCGCCCAGTACAATCAACGCTCATTCTACGATGTAGTGGGGCCCGCCCAGCACTCCCATCGTCTTTGTCGTAGTGGGGCTCGCCCAGCACTCACGACAGCATTGTTGTCACGGAGTACACTCAACGTCGACAACAGAAAATGACCTGTGTGCACACGGTACTATACAGCCTCGGGCTCAGAATCTCAAACATTTACTCATTCGGGTCTCATAGAAACACATGAAAACCTTTGACACTACTTGCTAACACATGTTGGCTCGAAATTATGGTATTTTCACTAGTTCGGGTAAAATAGTAAACATATGCTCACAACGAACAATTAAATCATTTCTAGGAAACCATATATGCTCATAAATACGTGTTCAAGAGACATAAAGTCTTTAAGTAAAATTACTCTTAGAAAGTCTTTTATTTTCGTAAGCATAAGTTCAAGCATAGAATACACTTCCGAAATTCGTTTTGTCACTCACAGCGTTAATAATAGATTCTTGGTCCGTAAATTTGTCCTATTTCTTCTTGGCCTGTCAAACAAAACAAAACCAAGCATTAGAATCTTGACCTCACGAACTTAAGGCCTAGGGTTGCAAAAACCACCCCATCAATTTCCTGCACTTTACAGATTTTATACCTTAAACTCACACACCTATAACTTTTCCATTACTTGCTCAAAAATGATGTACTTTATACCAAACTCTTCCTTTTTGAACCCTCTAAAACTTATCTGAAGGAATGAAATTTAAATTCCTAAAGGATATGTCCGTAAATACCTCGAAAGCCACTTCCTACAAAATCGGTTTCTGCACTTTCCAGACTCGTTTTCCTGCTGCACCCTGAACTTAACATGAATTTTAAGGCAACTTCCATTCAATTTATAACCACGACTTATTCATGAAAGTTATAGGAATTTAAATCAGCTTTCCATCCATACCTAATACAGCTTCTAATTCGAAGTCTACAGATCAGCACATCTCAAAAACCAGAGGTTCCCCGGATTTGACAGTAAAAACACTCCTCTGACTTCCCCTTCAAAAACCCATAACATAACTTCAGATTTTGCTCGAGCTTCCTTCACGAAAATTGTTCTAAAATGAGTTAAATTTCAAGGAAATCAAACCTTACCTCTTAATAATTCTCGTGGAGCTCAGAATGATCCAAACATCAGATGTAGTCAGGATTGATCACAAACTTTGTCATGCATCTTGAATTGGGCTTTTCCCTTTCTTCTTCAACCTCAACTTCAGCAAAACCCCTTTTCTTCTTCCTCTCAGCCTCTACCACGAAAAACCCTAATTATTTCACCAAAATGGGTAGCAAAATGGATGGACAATAATTAAAGAGAAAGAGTTTGATGGTGGGGCCCTTTTCCTCTCATTTTCATTTTTCTTTTCTTTTTTTTTTTTTTTTTTCTTCTTTTTCCTTCCCAAAACAATATACCAACCTCCTTTTCTTCTTTCCTTTTAATTTTTAAGAAGTTTCAAGGAGGAACTCCGGGTTTACAGTAGGATTGAGGGTCCTAGATGCGTAGTAGATGACGTGGCTCTTCTTGTCAATCCTTTGGCCCAAGACAGCTCCAACAGCAAAATCACTCGCATCACACATGATCTCAAAGGGTAAGTCACATCGATGAGGGTGGATGATCAGTGCACTAGTCAACAACCTTTTTATGAAGTTAAATGCTTCCCTGCATTCTTCCCCAAACTCAAATGAGACATCCTTTTGCAACAAGTTCTCCATTGGTAGGGCAACTTTGTTGAATTCTTTAATAAACCTGCGATAAAATCCCACATGGCCAAGAAAAGAGCAAACTTCCCTAACATTTGTAGGGTAGGGAAGGTTAGCCACAACATCAACTTTCGCCTTATCAACCTCTACTCCCCTAGCAGAGACTACGTGACCTAAGACTATGCCCAGATTAGCCATGAAATGATTTTTTTCAAAATTCAAAACCAAATTACAATCAATACATCTTTTCATGACTTTGGCTAAGTATGATAAACACTCATAAAAAGAATTACTATAAACTGTGAAATCGTCCATAAACACTTCGATGCATTTTTTTTTATGAACTCAAAAAATATGCTCATCATGCATCGCTAAAACGTACCTAAGGTGTTGCACAGTCTGAAAGGCACTTTCTATCAAGCGAATGTACCATATGGGCACGTAAACTTAGTCTTCTCTTGATCCTCTTGAGGTATGGGTATTTGATAGAAACCTAAAAATCCATCCAAGAAGCAAAAGAACGATTTTCATGTAAGATGCTCAACCATTTGATCAATAAACGGGACGGGGAAGTGATCTTTCCTAGTGACAGAATTAAGCTTTCTATAGTCAATGCACATTCTCCATCCATTCTGAACTCTCATGGATACTAACTCACCATTTTTATTCCTAACTGTAGTCATGCTTGTTTTCTTAGGAACTATGTGAATAGAAGTAACCCATTTGATATCAGATATGGCATAGATCATACTTGCATCACGAAGCTTGTGGATCTCTTTCATCACTACCTCTTGCATAGTAGGATTGAGGCATCTCCAAGGTTCCCTGGATGGTTTTTCTCCATCCTCCTGCATGATTCTATGCATGCACAAAGCTAAGCTAACTCCTATGATGTCAACTAACGTCCATCTCAAAGCATGCTTGTGCTCTTTGAACATGCTAACCAACTTTCCCTCATGTTCTGGTGTAAGATGCTTGGAGATGATGACTGGCAAGGTTTTCTTATCACCTACGTACACATACTTAAGGTGATTAGGAAGAGCCTTCAGCTCCAACTAGTGGGCCTTCAAAATAGAGGGAAGTAATTTGTTAGTCTCATTATCCCTATCAACAGAAGTCTCATCATTCAAACAAATAGACCCTAAAATAGGTGAAATAGGATACTCCCCTAACTCGGTTTCCTCATCGCCATCAATCAACTCTTGCTCAAGATCAGCATCATCATTATCATTCAATGGTGTTTCCTGCACTAACGCATCAACAAAATCAATTTTACATAGAGAATACACTTCACTAGGATACTTAACTGCCTCAGGAATATTAAACACAATTAATTCGTTATTAAACTCAACAGTTAAAGTACCATTTTCTGAATTTATCCTAGTCTTTATTGTTTTTATAAAAGGCCTTCCTAGCATAATAGACACTTGCTCTAAATCTGAAGAACTCTCATCCATTTCAAGCATATAAAAATCTTCCAGAAAAATCAAATCATTAACCTTGATTAAAATATCTTCAACTATGCCTAGGGGATGCACATAAGACCTATCGACTAACTGAATGACAATACTAGTATCCTTCAGATCACTTAACCTAAGTTCCTGATAGATAGAATAGGGCATGACGTTTATGGATGCTCCTACGTCTAATACAACATGCTCAATCCTATTACTTCCAATTGCACAGGGTAAGACAATCGTACCTAGATCCTTACAATGCACTTGTACATTTCCTCGTATAACAGCTAAAACATTTCTACTTATATGGATCTGCTCTTGGTCCTTCCTATTCCGTCTGTGAGTGAACACATCTTTGAGAAACTTGGTGTACTGGGGGAGTTTGCTTAATATCTTTCAACAATGGCACATTTATTTTGACTCTCCTAAAGGCTTCTAAGGGGTCCTTTCACTTCTCTTGAATCTTCCTTCCTTGTTTCTCTAACCTACTTGGAAAAGGGGCCTTAGGTTCATAACCATTCAAAATCAATGGAGGATCGAAAATTACCCCTGAAGCTAGTGCTGGAGCACGTGATTATGAAGAAATTCCCTATTGAGACCCCAAAGGTTTTACAAGCACTTCTAGTAGTGAAGTGGTGCTTTCTTCAGATGAGCTTTCAACTCGACAACTTTAACGCTCTCCGGCTTCTGATCCTTTTGCCTCTCGATAAGCTGGTCAAACTTGTTTGTAAGCCTCCTCATTTCAGTCTAAGTTTCATCCTCTGTTTTGTGCATGGAGTCGACCATACTTTCCACACGAGCCTACCCTTCGATGAACTTCTGGAAGAAAAAGGTGATATTGTCATATGAGATTTTAGCACACTTACCTCCTTCTCCATATGCGAGCTACGCCCAAACTGATGCATACTCTTTGTAATGTTGACAATTATTCTCCTTGGCTCCATAATGGTCTTATCGAGCAATGACCCACCACTAGCTACGTCTAATAAACTCCTATCAGCTGAGAGTAACCCCTCGTAGAAGTACTGGATGAGCTGATGATCTGAGAACTGATGATGGGGGCAACTTGCACACAGATGCTCGTAACATCCCCAACACTCGTATAAGTTCTCCTCGTTCGCCTGTGAAATCCCATAGACCTCCTTCCTAATTTTGATCGCCTTAGACGCTGGGAAGTACTTCTCCTGGAATACTCTCTTCATCTCATTCCAGGTGGTGAGGGAGCCCGAAGGGAGACAATGAAGCCAGTCTCTAGCACTGTCTTTCAAGGTAAAAGGAAACGCTCTCAAAATAATCTGCTCCTCTATGACATAATCATGCTTCATTCTCACGCATACCATGTGGAAGCTCTTGAGGGGCTTATAAGGATCGTCTCCTACATAGCCATGAAAAAAGGGAGTATATTAATTAAACCAGATTTTAGTTCGAAATTACTACAGTGGGAGGGTAAGAGATGCATAACGACTGTTAATCCATGTCAAGAGTTGTCAACTCTTTAATCACACACTCAACCATCATGTTTGCTTCGGATGTCTCGCTGAGGTTGAGATAAATTTCTGCATTCAGCTCGTTGTTCCTTTGCTTTTGCTTTCGCACTAAAGTACCCCTCCTTGTTCGTAAATTTTGAAAATTCAGCAATCAAAAACCTACAAAGAACGAGTTCTATAATACAAAGAAAGCAGTACAGTTCAACAATCAAGAAGTAACAATTTGCCAATTTCCCAGAAACGGCATCAGTTTGACAAAGCTCGTCACACACGCCAGATAAATTTATAACCCATTCTCTCCAAGAATTGTAGTACTCAGTGGTGACCGAGTTGAACTCTAGTAATTGTGATTATTACTTCCTAAAAGCTGAGTTATTGAATGGAACCAGGGGAGATTTATAATAAGAATACTAAATTATAGGAAAATTAAATGTGACGAAAAATTAAATGCATAAAAGAAAGAAATTAAAAGGGGAGTAATCAGATGTACCTAGCACTAATTCGGACATGTCGGGATTCAATTATAGCATTGCTCTGTGAGATTGGTTAATTTCATTTTTAACACTCAACTAACTGCTCGAAACACTGTGGGCGCTTCCCTTAACTTAAACTAATTTTACAAAATGTCTAATTGGCTTTAATTTAATTAACTAATTTGGCATGGCCAATACCAAAAGAATTAATTAAACGCATTAAACCCAAGGGATAAACCGAGATTGAGTTAGTCTAAATTAAATAATCGTATGCTAACAATTCTAAGACCTACCATGTACACGTAACTAAGCGAATCTACTTAATTAACCAACATGGTTACCGTTCTATTACTACTTGAATTAAATACAAGACCGACGACACCTGCGGCTGTTCATGCATAGCAATGAACGATCCTAATCTAGTCAATTTGTCAGATCAACCACACAACAATCATTCTAAGAATAAGCACGAGAACTGAAAGCCATTAGAAACTAAAATTAACTCTAAATTAATCCACAAATCTAACAATGCCATAAACTAAATCCCAACAATACCTCAAATTAGCATTTTTCTAATAGCCGAGAGTCGTTGTAACGAATCTCGAGCTCATATTACAAGCCAAAATCTATTTAAAATGGACTAAAAAGTCTAAAAGCAATAAATTGCGTGCTGAAATTGAGAATGGGGGCTGGAAAAGGTTGGAGAGCAGCCCAAAAATGAAAAAAAAAACATTTTTATAAAAATCGAAGTAGCATCAAGACATTATCGGCAGCATCTCGATGCTACCCTAAATCAGATCAACGTCGAGGGGGGCTCGCCGCAGAGTCTTGAGAAGTTTACTATTACAGCGTCAAGACGCAGCCCTGCATCCGCGCATTTTGGACTTGCGATAACGTCTCAACGCAACTGGGCAGTATCTAGATGTTGTCCTGTATCCAAGGCTACTATCTTTCAGCGTCGAGAGGCCTCCATTTAGCGTCTCTATGCTCCTCAGGGCCATAATTGTCAATCCTTCATATCTTTTCGCTCGAGTGTCCAATTGACATCTAGTCTGGCTCGTTTTTGAAAGGAATAATCCAATTATACACATGTGGAAGCATACGAATTGGTTTGAGTTTATTTAGAATTAAATAATAATATTAGGGTTAAGCATAACATACCTTGAAAATATGGAGATATTTCTGACGGATCTTTATCTCTTCCATAAAATCTTCCTGGTTATGACTCATGCACTGAACCAAGGCTTGTGGGAGCCTCTTGAAAGAAAACCCACAAGGGATTGTAGAGGAAGAGGTCTAGAGAGAATTATCTAATTCTCTATTGAGGAGATATGTGTTGTGCCTAATGGATCAACCCAAGGGTCATATTTTTAGAGACTAAGGGAAAATCTTTGTCATAATTAAAATATTATATTTTAATATCTAATATATTAAAAAATATATCTTATATTAATTTGAATCTCATTCAAATCTCCTACGATATTTATTTATTTGAATCTTATTCAAATTCTATAAATATCTTTTATTTAATATATATAATATACATTAATTATTTTAATATTTAATGTATCAAATACAATAAATATATTTTCCTCTTATATATTTAATATATCTAATATATTAAATATTAATTTGAACATTTCAAATTTTTCTTTCAACTAAATTGATCTTTTAGTACTACTATGAGCTAGTAAGGGGACCTTATGGACCTACAGATGATAAGCTCCAATGATACAAAATTAACTAATTAAACTCTTTAATTAATCAATTTTCATTCATTAACTCTAGGGTCACTCCACTATAGGCCTAGAGTTGTACTCTTATGCACTGTAGGACAAGTTGTGTCCACGGATATAATCACTACAGCAAGTTGATCCTTCACGAGTTGTTCATAATTACAGCTGGGTCAAAAGCCCATTTTACCCCTGTAATTACATCTTGCACCTTAAGTACCACTGATCCTCTAATGAACAATTTGTTTATGATCCAACCATAAACGAAGTCCCTCTCGGGCTAGTGAAAGGATGGGGGCTCCATTGTTCAAGTCCCGAAATCAGCACTTAAAGGAACTACTTATTTACCTACCCTATATGGGAAGGAGCAAATTCCATCTTGTGAGATTATGTTCCCAGCTCCCTATTTGGTTAAGTCCCCAAAATGGTTGGCATATTGAATTGGCTACAAAATCACTCTCACCCATGCAAATCAAAGGACAAGCCCTCACATGCAGGAATTCATAACTCACTCAGGATTAAGATCGAGTTGCATATGATCATCCTGATGAAATATTAATCTTGTCAATTAATGGATTTATAAAGAGAGATTATATATTTCGTGGTCCAGTCTTATCCAAACTCATTGTATAAGATACTTCCAGTCACATGTCTCCACATGAACGATTTGGATCAAATCATTTGTAACTATTACAAAGTGGGTCGTATCAATAGTGTTATCAAAATAAGGCACCCAACCTTATCTATATACTATGACTCTTTAGGTTATTTCTTGAACATGATCCTCTCGTATGTCAACCACATACAGTTCAAGATTACACTAATAACCTTGGATTTTTCATATAATGGATAATATTATATTGCAAATAAAATAATCAAAATTATTATTAATTATTAAATAAATCATTAATTACGAGGATTTAGGGCATAAATCCCAACAGTTTTGACCTTGCTTTTGCTTACTTTCTGAAAATGTGCCTTGCTCCCAATTTCCTACAAAATATCCAATTAGTTTCATAAAAAAGAGAGAAAAAAGCATAAATTAGGTATGAATGGGCATGTATGAACTAGGTCACATCAGGTCCTTGAGCACCTAAGTTCAAACTTTTGATTGACATGTTGAGCAAACATGTTTTTGTAGAAAATTTGAGATTTCTCAGCCTTATCTGTCTGATGAGTTGACTGCATGCTTCTTGATTAAAATGATCTATGACATGTTTTTTGTAACATGGTTAATACAATTTGATGAAGCATGAAGCATGTTGTCCTAATTTGAGCATTTTTTTTTTTAAAAAAAAAAATTGATTTTCTTGCATGTTTTGAGCACTTTAGCCTACCTTTTGCGGTCTTGAAGGCCTAGGGTAGTTTTATGAGGTTCATATATTTGTTGTCATCCCAATAATCTTAAGGACTAGGTTGCTAGTCAATTTTTGTATGATAGTCTGTAATATCTTTCTTAGGAGAAACAAATGCGTATTTTCCTACAAGAAAGAAAAGAGAAAATAAAATTTGAGGTTAGAAAGAAAAATCATTTTTGAGAAAGTAAAGAGAAGAAAAAAAAAAGAAAATAAGCTTGTAATGTGTATGAGTAATCAGGTGTAAAAAGAGCTGTCACTTTTATGATCAGCTAGGCTACCCATTGAGTGAGTGCTTTAGGTAAGGGTGCTCTAGGTAAGGGTCCCTACA
Source organism: Trichosanthes truncata (assembly GCA_033996785.1). Lineage (NCBI taxonomy): Eukaryota > Viridiplantae > Streptophyta > Magnoliopsida > Cucurbitales > Cucurbitaceae > Trichosanthes > Trichosanthes truncata. The sequence continues at coordinate 16,259,352 of MU867261.1, forward strand.
ACAGATGTGTGAATGCTAGTGCCCATACTTCAAAGGAATGTAATTTTAGCCCGAGTTTGTTTGTTTTTCAGACACCTAAGTAAAGCATTGCCTTCTTGATTGTTTTATGGCTTGATATCTAGTTATTATGGCCAGTGTAGGGGGAAGATAGATTGAGGACCCTATAAACCTACCTCATGCTTGTAAGGATTGCATTAGGGAAGCTAAATGCACACACACACAAGAAATGATAAGAAAAGTTTTTAAATTGTTCATGGATGGACTGTGCATTAGCCTTCCCTTTTCTTTTACAAATATTTATCTTAAGCATGGAGATTAGAGTCATGTACTTGAAACCAACGAGTCTTATATTTACTGTTTTGTTTATGTCTTGCTCGAGGACTAGCAAGATCTAGATTGAAGGTAATTTGATAGAACCAAAATAGTCATATATTATTCATGCTAATTCGTGCTAGTTTGATAGTTTTTATGTGTTTAATTGCTTATTTATTCAAGCAAGAAAAGTATTTTAGAGCGTTTGCATCCAATTGGGGTTAATTCAATCCAATTTGGAGGTCATTTGTGCAACCAAGCAAGAAGATGAAATGAAGTGACCATTTTTCCCCTAACGAAAGTGTTTTGTGTAAGCCCTAAACTCTCTTTTGATCATATTGTGCTCATATATGATGTTTTGACATATGCAAATTGATATAGGTTGCACTAAAAGATGTCGTGGTAGTATTTGGGAATCTCCTAAGTTGTGGATATTAACGTACACAAAGCTTCATAAGGAAACAGGTTACGCATTGGGATAATCATATTAAAAGTTGAGTTGAAGTAAGTTAAGGTCATGAGCAAGTTGGGTACACATTAGGTGTATGTTGTGTTGAATACAAAAGCTGTAATTTCTAATTAATTTAGTTAAAATTTCTTTACAATTTAGGTGGATTGAAAGGGACTTAAAGTCTAAAGAGAGAAGGAGGAGCTGGCCATTTTAGTTACATTTTCGTTGGAGTTTTTTTTGTTATAGTGGAAGGATGAGCTGTCCAACACTTGTGACTGCAGTAGACAGCTGGAAGCTCTAGGAAGTGGATAAAATTAAAACAGTCATATTTCTCAATCCACTTGAGCAAATTCGATGATTCTTGAGCCAAAATCTCAGAAATTGAATGAAGATTAGGTCTGGAAAATTTTGTGAGAAAATATGAAGAAGAAGGTCGTGAAAATTTAAGAAAACCGAGAGGTGTTCCCAGTTTTTCGGCCAGCAGAATAGGGTGAAGAAATCTGGTGATTTTGAGCTCTTGAGGACGAATTAGAAGCTAAACTTTTGAGGTAAGTAAGTTTAGATGTTGTATTGGAGGGTTATCAAATAAAATTTGGTGGTTGTTTTGCTAAATTTTGAGAAACTCATGCTGGAAGTCGAATCTGTAATTTTTGGCTCAAAACAGAGGGGTCTAGAGAGCTTAAGGAAGTTGTGTTCCAATTTGTTATACCCTATTGCCAAGTGTGTGCAATTACTATCCTATGAGTTATGTGACTGAGTTAGATCAATTTTTGGGCCAAGTAGAAAAAGGGATTAATGTTATGGAATTCATTTTCAGGGCAAACGAAGATAGGAGAAGCTTATAAGCCTTGGGAGCCTTCCGGTGTTTGTGAGTAATTTTGTTTGAAAACCTATGCGTTGATCTTTATTTATTCAAAAGCTTACTAGTGATGGATATTGAAGCATGCTTAAACTAAGTTATATTCATTTTTCATTGAATTCCTACTAATAAATGTCGGTGTTGAAAGTTAAGCATAATTGTAACTTGTTTGTTACTCTGCGTTCAAGCATGAAACCTAAGTTTGGAAGTAGGGTTTTTCTTGGAAGTACCATGCATTAATCCACTCTAAAACATGTTTGAATTGCTTGAAACTTAAAGTATGATGGTTTGGCTATGTTAAAGAATTTATGCATTGAGAACACGAAAAATGAGTTTGGTTAATGAGTTCTCTTTTAAATCATACGATGAACTACACTTGAAGTTGGAAGCTTGTTTAATGATGAAAGTTTGTGTTTATGTTGAGAACTTGCTGAATGTGATTCCAAAACATGTTTCCTAACTATTTAAAGCATGCCCTTGTATATTATTAACCCCCGGTACTGAAGGACACGGAGAAGGTACTTGCGAGGGAGAAAACTTGACCCCCGATACTGAAGGACAGTGAGAAGGTATTCGGGTGGTAGTTGGTCTGACCCCAATACTGAAGGACATGGAGAAGGTATTAGGGGAGACCAGTGAGCCTAAATGGCATACCACGTGCACGTGAGAGAGAGAGGTATTGAAGTTGTTGGTTAGAGAGGACTCTACCATAGCTAGGGTATCATGCTACAAGTTTTCTTTATCATGAGTTTTGATGCATTGATTATCGTGGTGCTTAAAGCCTATAATTTGGCGACATTGTTTAATTACTTTTGATACTTTACCTATGAACGCATAACTTATTAAATAGTCACTCACTGGGCTTCCCAGCTCACGTTTTCAACATGTTTTCTCTCCCCAGGTAGCAAACGAGTTCCCGGTGCTTAGCCTCGACAAGACCTGTTTGCCACCACGCCACTTAGCTCCTTGTATATATATACTTCCACCTGTATATAGTTTTGAAATAAAAGCATTCTAGTCGGGGTGTAATACTTAAGTATGTTATGACTTGTTATGAAAACCTAGTATGGAAAAATGATTGCATCTTATTCAGGTGTGCAACTGTGCACTCAATTTTACTAGTTCATATATGCTTCGTTGTATACAATTTTAGGTTAATGTTAGGTTGGGCAGGGAGTGGCATTAAGAGGGCGCTATTCTCTGTCTTCGTATTCCTTCCTAGGATTAGGCAAGTGAGCGTGGAGACGTTGTCCACAGTGTCGAGAGGCTATCGTAAAGGAGTGTCGAGCTACACCTCGTGTGACACTGTAGCAAGCCCTTCAAAATGTTGGTAGCATCTTGACACTACCTGCAGCGTTCGACGCTACCACTATTTGTATAAAAAGAAAATTTTAACCCTTAGGCCATTGATCTCCATTTTTCTACCGTAATGAGACCACCTTAGCTTTTATTCTCTATTTTTAGTAGTTTTAGACTAGTTTTAGTGTTGTTGATCGACCCTTGATGTCAGGCTACATCGATTTGATGTTCAGCTAGGCTTTCGACGCCGATTCGGGTGTAAACAATGGTATTTCATTATTTTTGTGAGATTTATTCTTAATTTCTTTATGCTTTATAGTAACTTGTTGTTCCTTAATCTTAGTTTAATAAAGGCATGCTCATAGGTAGATTGACACTCTATATGCATCGAGTACGTTCATTAGGCTAGTTTAAAGTAACAAGTAGGCCAAATATCTTTCCAGCATGTTTGTTATTTCTTGATTCTCACTTTAACGCTAAAGCATGAATTTATTTGTAGATATCCTGACATTCTATTCACATCGAATAAGTTTATGATTGCTAGTTTAAGTAGCGCTAGGTTCGGCTCATGTCTGCATAGTAGGGGGCTTCCTCCTTGTGTAGTACGCATGATAGTACCTTAGAATTAAGAAATTGGGTTTAATCAATTTGTCTTAATCAATCCCTAGAGCATAAGGCGGCTAGCAACGTTAGTATGAAACGCTATCGTGCCAAGCTAATTAGGGCTAGTTAGGTTGTTAACTCGATGCTAGGTTGGGTTAATTGATTTAGGGGACCTAAGTTTGCTTAGGGGCTTTCGTTAGCTTTTTCGGTAAAGTCAATTAGGTAATAAATTGCTAATTAGATTTCATGTTGGTCATTTATGATCGAAAATTACATTGTTGCTAGTTTTACCCCAAATCGGTGCCTGTGGTGAGATCTTTATCTTTACTATTTTAGTCCTTCTGTCTCTTTTATGCTTTATCACAAACCCCTTTATTTCGTGTCAGTTTGTGTCAATAAGAAACTCATTCAATAGAAATCAATTATTTGGTTCCCTGTGGTTCGACCCGGTCCACTGTTAATTACTAAAAGTAGCTAATTTTAGATTGGTAATTATAAATTTATTTGATGAGCCTTCGATAAGCTCATATCAAATTGGTGCCATGGGCGAGGATTTCATTTATTTGTTTTTTTAGCTCCCACCAATTCTGATTATATCAAATCAGCACCGTTGAGGGGGATTTCATTTATTTGATTTCTCTACTCACACCAATTTTTATTATATCATGTGGTAGTACAATTAGTTGATAGATCATATGTTAATCCCCTTGGTATAGTTGAGAATGTCTTGGTGAAAGTTAAGGATTTAATTTTTTCAGCAAATTTTTATGTGCTTGATATGAGTCATAGGCCAAAGAATTCATCTGCATCAATTTTATTAGGAAGACCTTCTATGAAAATAGCTCGAATTAAGATAGATGTTTATGGGGGGAACACTTTCTGTTGAGTTTGATGACGAGAAGTTAGAATTCATATTTTTAGAGATGTGGACCATACTTACATTATGCAGTCCGTGTGCAAAGTAGATGCTTATGTTTTGCAGAGAGTACATAAGAAGAACAGGGCAAGGAAGAGAGTGGTAGTTCTGAGAAAGATGAATTCTGGTTGATGAGAGCGAGAAAGGACTCCGTCGAGCAATCAACATTAAAAATTTGCGCTTCCTAGAGGCAGCCATGCTTTAATATTTACTTTCTTTCTATGTTCTCTATTTGTTTGTCTTGAGTTTGTAGTTGCTTAGTTTGTGTTTTGAATTTTGAGAAGTTATCCCAAAGGATGGAAAGAATATTATTTTGGAAGGAGGTTTCTACTGCCCCGCCACCCACCTATGAATTTTGAATGCCAGGGGAGTATTCTTTTTCCTCTCTAGTTTGTCCTTGCTTTTATTTTGAATACATCAGGGACAATGTATAGTTTTAGGTTGGGAGTGGAGTTTGTTGTTGGTTGAGCTGATTTGATTGATTTTTTAGCTTATTGATAAAGTCTTGAGCACCTGAGCATTGGACATTTGATTGATTTGTTAAGCATGTCATTTTTAGTAAAATTTTTGAAAACTTTGATGAGCTTGAACTGTTGATGAAGTGATTGCTTGATGCATGATTATGATATTCTAGGATATGCTTATGTAGTTTGTTGTTTGCACTTTGATTAAAGTTGAGCACATTGTTCTAATTTGAACACTTTTGAAAAAATTTCTTTGATTTTCTTGAACACCTAGAGCATGTATTAGCCTTTCTTTTGTGGTTTCGAAGTCCTAGAGTAGCTTTATGAAGGCTAGATGTTAATTGCCACCTCGATAGGCCATAGGCTAGCTTGAGAGTGGTTTATGCATGATAGTTTGTAATGCATTGCTTACAAGAAAAAAAATGTGTTATTTTCCTATGAGAGAAAAGAAAAGAAAAAAAAAAGAGTTTAAAAGACAAGAAAAATATTTGTTGAAAAAGAAAGATGAGGAAAAGAAGAAAAAGAAAATAAGCTTATAATATGTATAGTGTATCAAGAATAAAAAGAGTTATCCCTATTGTGATCAGTTAGGCCATCCATCGAGCGAGTGCTATGGATAAGGGCCCCTACAATGGGTGTGTGAAAGCTAGTGCCCTTGAGTCAAAAGAATGAGAGTTTAGGGAGCTTCCAATGGTTATTTTTAGGCACCTAAGTGAAACATTACTTACTTGATTGTTTTATGCTTGATAGCTAGTTCTTAGGCCAGTGTAGGGGGAAAAATGATTTAAGGACCCCATAAACCTACTCCGCGCTTGTGGGGACTACGTTAGAAAAAGCTAAGAGCCAACACATGCAAGAATTGATAAGAAATCTTTTTGAATTTGTTCATGGATGGACAGTGCGTGACCAGTGCATCTTCTTTGTGCAAATTGATGAGCTATGTTGAGTATTGAGAATTTAGTCATGTATGTTGCATCCACTAAATCTTTATGCTGATGTTTATGCCTTGCTCGACGACTAGCAAGATTTAGGTTGGGGGTATATTGATAGGACTCAGAAAGTCCTATTTTATCTGGCCTAAATTGTGTTAGTTTGGAGGTTTTAATAAGATTAATTTATTATTTTGTAGGAAATTAAGCCAAGGCATGTTTTGGAGGTCTTTCATCAATTTAAGGTTAAAACGAGCTAATCCGGAGATCATTCAAGTGGTCAAGTGAAGTTGGGAGGCAAAATGTTCGTAGATACCCTTGGGAAGCATTTAGACGCCACCACAACGCTTGAAAAAAAGCTTCAAGGCAGTAGCTATAATTCAGGACAATGTCAAGGTGACCCCTTAGTGACACTACATCAGCCCGTATGTCGTTGGGTAGCATCGAGACGCTACTGCAATATTATAAAAGCGTCTCTTTCCATTTTTAAGGCATTATCTCCACTTTTAGACAACTGCCCCTCTGTATTCTCTCTACCCCTTTACTATTTTCATACCCTCTTAGTTAATTTTAGTAGTTTTAGCTTAGATTATGGCCTCGAGAGTCAATCTCAAGATATCCGGCTAGAGGAAAATGCCAATTCATAGGTGATTCGAGCATCTATCATGTAACTTTGTGAGAATTGAACTTCATTTATATATTTTACTCTGCTTTTAGCAAGTTTTGCTCCTTGTTTCCATTATAGAATGTGAATGCATGTTAGAATTGATGCCTCTTGCATGTTGGAACGTTCATGCTAGCTAGAACTTCATTTACGCTTTGTATCAATTTCTTGTGTGTTTAAGTAGCACATAGGCCATGTTGTGTGTGTAGTAGGGAGCTTCCTCCTTGTGTAGTTGGCACGATAGGCTTTACGAGCGAAACAACATTCTAGATTAATTCGACTTTATCCAATTAATTAGGTTGTTCTAATTAATCCTCGAGCTTAATGCGGTCGGTTTAGGGGGCATGAAAATCTATCATGCACAACCCTTAGAATCAATTTAGGAAAAAAATGATGCTAGATTGAATTAGTCTCTAAAGGGATTAAGGCTTTAGGCGGCTTTACCGTCAAGGTCGATTAGGGGCTAAATTGAGTACATAGCTTGTTTGTATGATTTCAATGATCAAAGTTACATGATGAACTCTTGAATTGGTGTGTTTGGTAAGACTGTTAATTTTCACTTTTAATTCTCTCTTTATATATTTAATTTCACACAATTACAATTAAGCACAAATGCCTCCCTATGTTCCGTGTGATAATCCAATTTTAGGAAGTTAATAACTGAATTTTAGACTCCCTATGAATCAACCTGACCACTAATACTACAAATATTAGTTGGTGCAGATTATAAATTTATTTGACAGGTCTAACAAGCTCGATCAATCACACAATGCACGTCCAACATTTGTCCCTTCAATCATACAAGGGATGGTGAAACTTCCTAGGTCTTCCAGCTTTGGTGGCACTTTACTTGTCAATAATGTGCTGCAATTCTCAGTTAGTGCCACAGTTTTAAAGTCTCTAAGGTTACCTATCTTTATCAAGATGTCCTTTAAGAATTTAACGTAGTTATGCATTTGCTCAAGTGCCTCCACTAACGGAATGTTAATGGGAAGCTACTTGAGAATGTCTAAAAACTTATTGCATTGGAGGCAGTGGTCGGACATTCTAATTTATCTGTTCAGGAATCTTTATAGCTATGGTTTTCTTTTTTGCTTCTAGGTGCTTTGCGATTGCATCCTTATTCGCTTCACCTAATTTTTCTTTGACTCCCTCTGGTGTTTCTTCTTTTATGCTTTCCTTCTTTCTTTCCTTTGAATCCTTAGAGCTTTTTGAATTATCATGCTCCGTTGGCATTTCTTGCCCTCCATAATTGAGTCCACTTCTCAGCGTAATTGTTTTACAATGTTCCTTTCCTTCACGATGTGGATTCTCAGTGTTGCTTGGTAATGTTCTTTGAGTTGTATTTTTTTAATTCATTTATCAATTGCCCAACCTGCATTTCTCAATTCCTCAGTGATGCCACATTTCTTTGAATGATTACATCATTCTTCACTATGTAATCTTTTATAAAGCTCTCCAATGTGGTACTCTGATTCGCATTTTGCGACTGCATTTGTTGTGCATTTCTCTATTGTGTGTAAGGCTGTTGAGGTTGTGAATTGAATCCGAGTAGAAACCCTTACTTCATGTATATATATTTAAAGAGCTTGCATTTTGTCCTCCACAAAAAAGGTTAGGATATTGTTTCCACCCTGGATTATACATATTGGAGTATAAATTCAACATGTTTTGCCCTATATAACACTTACAATCGTCAAAAATATAATTCTCATTGGAATAAACACAAGTAGGGATAGAAATTTGTTCCACCTGAATTTTCAAACTCTGTAGAGACGTGGTTTTTCTTGCATCACAACATCTTTCCTTGCCCCATATTCTCTCGTTCTTTGCCCCATAGTCTCTCACAAGTTCTTCAATGCTTGACTCTTTTGGAATCATCTTCCCTTTCTAGAAAAACGGGTACTGATGTTGATTTGCAAAGCTGGGTAGAAAACCACAAGATAAAGAATCATGATTATAAGGACAATTTTCAAATAAATGACTTCATTTATAATAAATACAATAAATGGAAGAGATAGGGTTAACAGAAGCTATAGGATTTTCCATCATTAATGTTTCCATCATATAGCTTAATGATGAAGCATGTGCGCTCAATGCTGCAATGATGTTTACTTCCATCATATGGTTTATCTCAAGCTATCAAACCCTCTGTTGTGTCTTTCTCCTATCGAAACTGCTCTCCCTCAACCTGCAAAATAATGTAAACAAGAGTTGGGCTTCCTCTTGGAAAGACGACAATTGTAGTTACAATTCTCTTGCAATCTTTACTAGAACCAAATTTTTGTTAGTTTTGCCTTCTCTGGCAATGGCACCAAAAACTTGATCGAGTGGAACTTGTAAAAATAAAGAAATATGTTTAGCCTAGTGCAAGTGCACACTATTAATGCAAGTAATAAAACGGAGTATTCTTGAGTATCGAACCCACAAGGAACGATTTAACAAAAAGATTGAAATAGCAAATTGTATTCCAAACTGCAACTTGGTAAATAAATTGCAAAATCAGAATTGGGTTGGTGTGAAATAGCAATGGAAATAAAACTTAAAATACAAAAATAGATTGCAAAAACAGATTGCATAATCAAAATTGCAAAATCAAAATTACAAGAACTACAAAATAGCAAGGGACAAAAGGTGAATGGAAATATGCTAAATGAAAAGGAACGGGTATAAAGAATGTCATTATCTTAAGTTGTTATAAATTGCCAAATCAAATTGCAAATTCAAACCTAACTTACACAAGTAATTGTAAACCGAATTCAATTCCTATTCGATTTTGATTCCAAAATCTTTAGTATGTTAAGCGATTGGACCTATATGTCTATGGCCAATCGTACTTAGATAAATTTAGAATACAATTCTCGTGGTATTGGAGTCTTTTGCCCCATGTCTAAGGTAAAGAATGACTTATGTCTAAGCTCTTGTCTCCATTGTTCGTGTGAAATCTGCTTTTTACTAACCCTTTCGATATTACCACCAAGCTTTGTATGCAATCCTAGTTGATCAAACTAGAATTACAAAAATTCATCAACTCAACACAAGCAAACAATTAAAGTGTAGGCTTGGTTACTTTTACAATTTAAGCTCCATTCACTCCTTAGATTCACATCCTTGAACCCCCTAAGAAGTTTTAGCTCATAACTAACTCAAAAGCATCTAAGTAAAGCTTGAAAATAAATTCCATGACAAAAGGAGTTAACTACTGTACTAAACTAGAACAAAACTTAAAGGGAATGAGGAGTGCTTGTTGTAACATAAAAGAGTAAAGGCTGAACGCAAGAGTTGAAGAAAGCAATAATTAAAACTTCATTAATTCAAAAATAACTTGTTAGACAGTATATACATGACCAAAATCTCCAGAAAATTAAACTTCAATTGCTTCCTTAATCTAAAACTCAACTCCAATGTAAGTACATAAGGTAAAGGAACAGAAAACATAAAAGAATTGCAACCAAACTAAATTACAAAAATCAAATTCAAACTAAACTAAGAACAAGCTGGAATAAAAAAATATTGAATAAAACTCATTGTTTTCCTTTAGATTTCAATTGACTCAACCCTGTTCTTTGTCAAGAGGGAATGAATCTTTATAATCCAAATTTTCATTTGGATTGGATTGAAGCTGAGGAAGAACAATGTGCTGAAAGAAGAGAAGAAAAGAATAACAGAGAAAAAAAAACAACAACTAAAACTACAGAAAAATGGGTATTTCAGAGATGAAATCCACCCTCCCTTGTGCGTTTTCCTTCCATTTTATAGACCATGGCAGCTAGGGTTTATTTCTCCTTCCATTTGACTAAAGAATCTCCAAGGATTGAGCTGAAATTAAGCAAAAATTGTGGGTTTCCTTTTCAAAAACACAGCAGATTTTTTTTTCCATAACTGTCACTGCCCGATTGCAATATCAGATTGCAATTTCGATTTTGCAATTTTCATTCTACAATGTTCCAACGTCCTATAACCAAACACCACTTTTCGTCTATATTTTCCTCTTTTACTCAATCTTCCTATCAAAAGTATTTTCCACAAAATTATTGATGTTTTTCAAGAATTTGCTAACTTCTTCATATAATTCTAAAGAAAATCAAGCATAACTTAAGCCTTTGAGAGTTAAATAAGCATTAATACTAAGGCTTATCACACCCCCAAACTTAAGATATTGCTTGTCCTCAAGCAACTAGAAAACAAATAACAACATACACAAGCAAACACTTCACAAAATGATTTCAAATGGTGTATTTGAAAAAAAAAAAGAAAGAAAATGTTGTCTTCCAAGAGAGGTCTTAAACTCTTAACACTTTACATAACTCCAAGATTTTCTGACATAAAACTTTTACTTTTCTTTTTCAAGATAAAACATTCTTATGCAAACATACCTATTATGTTTATCCTACCTAAGTCATAGTCATGAGTCTAGGGTGATCTTCTTTGTTCAAGAAGCTAAGGTCACTCACATTACAAGCATTTTTTTTCCTCTAAACTTATTTAAAGCTGCTGTTAAGCCTCCTTTTCTTTTCTTTCTTTTTTTCTCTTTTCTTTTCTCTTTTCTTTTTTTTTAAAGAGTCTTACTGTCACTTGTACCTTCGTTGCAACTTACTAACACTTTGTGACGAAAGTACACAAGTCACTGCTAAGACCTTTTTCACATACGCACTTCCTAAGTTAACATTTCATGCAAATGAAATCATGGGTGTCATGACTGCCCCTGGTTACTTAGTTAACTTTTAGAAGGAGGAATATCCTTTTTTTCTTTTCTTTTTTTTTTTTTTTTTGAGTCCCAGCTGTAACAACAATAAAATATTATAACAACATACTATTACAAACAACATACTATTACAACAATAGTATTCCAAAGCTCACCTCCCCAAACATAAGTGTCTGTCATCTAATGCAAATCTTGATAAAAGATTGAGAAAGTTAAATTTCACAAAGTACTGAGAAGTAGGTTTCTGAAATGGAATTGGAAATTCCCACGGCTAATCCAAGGTGGAGACTCATATCAAGAGATTGAGAAACTTAAGCATCGATTGAAAGATAACTTTGAGATTAAAATTTTTATTATTTATTACTTGGCACCACAACAACAAAAAATATGAATTCATTTAATTGGTTTGGTACCAGTTACATATAATCAAAACGAACAAATAAAGAAGGTTGATTTTGACTCCCAAGGCTCCTTGCAAATGCAAACCCATCGAGCTGTCAACGCAAGAGCCTCAACCATTAAACTTCACGACCATTATCAAAACCCTAAATTAATTAACAGTTCTATCTTTAAAAAAAAAAAAAAAAAAGTTGAATTGTATATGATTTAATTATGTTGTCTTGTGGTTATAGTAATTTATATAGGTTTTAACGAATTTCCCTAAAAACAAGTCATTGGTTGAACCAAGCCAGCAGCAGTTCCTCCAACATTACTACACGAAACTTTGGCTAATGCATTGTTGTAAGTCAGCTTAATATCCTTCAACCTTATTCCCCTGCATGGAGTTTTTGAGCTACAATCAAATTTCACAGCGATCTGCTTGGCCGATGTCCCATGGATATCTTCATACGTCACATCAATAACTTTAATTCCAGAAGCCTATTCAATGACAAAAAAATAATTCAGGGTCTTTTTTCTCTTATTGATAACTAATATTAAAGTCATATTTTGTTACCCACAAACTAATATACTAAATATAAAGGGTTGATAGAGTTTTCTTTTATATATATATATTTTATTATTATCATTATTAGTGAGTATGGGTTAATCTATATAATTCAAATTAATGAAATTAAAATTGTATTTAATTGAATCCAAATTACTTTTAACATCAAATTCTATATCTATCTGTATATATATATATAATTACATAGACATCGTACGCACCTGTCCAGGGCAATTTTTATTATGGGGGCAATAATTTTGATCGATGATGATAGGATTCTTGACATTAGTCATTATGAGATGCTGAAAACGAATATTTCTTGCAAACCCACTACTTGGCCTTCCCCAAGATTTTATTCTGGCCCCATTTTGAGTGTTGATAAATCTAGAAGATCTCACTGTCACATTCTGAACTCCTTCCTCCTTGAACACTTTTCCTAAACTCCCAATGCTGCACCAATCAACCAAATAAGAACCATCTATTTCTCATTAGGAGTCCAAAAGAGAACCTACAAAATTGATAAAATTTAATAAGTACCTAATTCCATGGCCAGGTCCACAAACAACATTCTCAATCCACAAGTTCGAGGTGCCAGGGCCTATTGAGATGCAGTCGTCACCCGTGCCGATATTGGAATTGAGGATGGTGACATAAGATGATAGCCCTACGTGAATGCCATCAGTGTTCGGACTATTGCCAGGGGCCGAGACCTTTAATCCTTGCATTTTTACATTTTTACACTCATTCACTACTATGTGAAACATCTTACTATTCAGTGAGGTTAATCCACTAACCATTATGTTTTCTGAATCAGTAAATTTCAGCGACTGCACATAGAACAAAACAACCATTATTCTTTTAAAATTAGAGTGCAAATCTAGTGCAGTTAAAAAGATGAGTATATCTAAGTAAAGAGGTATGTGATAATTTTAATTTTTAACGATATTTTCCTCTATTTTTAATTAATATTTTATTTATCCTTTATTTATTTATTGTTAGTTATGACTTTTAATAAGTTAAATCCAGTTATGAATAAAATAATTGTTAAAATGTTTCAAAACCCTTTCAAATTGTTTGTAAAACAAAATAGTAGATAAAAGAGTTGTCTTTAATAAAAATGAAAGGTTTTATATATATCGAAAGAATCTTGATATATACTTAACTTCTTTTTTTAAAATAAATGAACATAGTATAGGAGAAAATAAAATGGAAATATAATGTGCCTAGACATGTGTGAAAATATTAAAATACATAAAATTAGTAAGTTTGTATACCGTGGCTCCACGAGGACAGGTCTTGCCGGAGTTTTTACAAGCCCACAACCCAGTTCCTTGACCATCAAGAACGCCGCCTAAGATAGTAACTCCATTAACAAGGTGAAAAATGATCCAATTTTTAGAATTGCCAATGACATGGAAGTCTGAGGGAGCCACGAGAGTGCCATCAATGCGTAGAGTGATGGCTTTGTTGTTGCATGGCCCATTAAAAGTTGCACTACGGAGATAGAATCTGCCCTTTGGAACGTAAATGGACGCTGTTGTAGAAGAGCTACAAGCGTGCGCCCATGCTAATTCGAAGGCCTTAGATGAGTCAGTTTTTGCATCGGGTTTGGCTCCAAAAGTAACAACGTTGAATGTCAATGAAGCAACAAAGGTTGAGTTGAAAAAGATTGTAATGAATGATAGAAAGAGAAGAAATGAGCTTTTGTAAAGAACCATTATGATTTTCTTGAAAGTGTTTTTAAAGTTGAGAGAGGAGAAAGAGTTTGAAGTTGAGGATTTGGAGGTGGTGGGGAAATTGAATGGGTTTGAAGGCTTTATATAGGGAGAAAAACCATTCAAATTTGGTTCATAAAAGAGGAAAAACGATTAATGTCCGAATTTCGAAAATTTGGTCAAAAGGGAACTTTTTTTTTCCTTATCATTTAAACGTGACATCAATTGACCAACATATCCTCACATGACAAATTCGAACTAACGGTTTTACATTCACATTTGTACATGTATTACAATCTTAATGGCTTATGATATCAAAACAATTATGGTAATTTGCAAAATATAAGCGGAAAATCAAAGAAATAGTACATACCATCATAATCTTTAAAAATGGTCAAATTGAAATTAAATTGGTATCACAGTTTTTTAATTCTACAACATGTAAACATAAGAGATTTGAATCTTTGATCAAATGTTTTAACCAAATGAGCTATGCTCAGATTGGCACGTCCACAATATTAATAATTCAATAACTAACATACAATATTCTAGCCCATTTAGAATGACTATTATATTAATTAAAATTGACTAATAACTTTATTTTACAACGAAAAATGTTATATTTGAAAATTCTAATATACAAAACTATACGTAACAAATTTCCTTTGATAAAATGTGGTTTTTTTGTTTTTTAATATTATAGATTATATACTATTATAAAATAATAACTCTACAAAATTTATAACATAATAATTTAATGCCAACCTAAGCATAACTTAACTGGTTAAGGCATAAACTCTCGATCAAAATGCCAGATATTCAAATTCTCTCACCCCATATTGTTTAACTCAACAAAAAAATATATATAAAATATGTTAATAAAATAAATATTTTTTTTGAGAAATAAATAAACTAAATATTTAGTTGGTAACTATTACTATGTTATTGTTTATGAATGTATTGCTAAACATACTATATCTGAAAACACAAAATACAACTATGTTTTCAAATCACTAACCATACTCAGTTTTATTTATTGTAGTTAATTTTATGCTTTTCTTTTTTTTTTTAGTTCAACAATTGTGGGAGTGGGGATCGAACCATCGACCTTTGAGATGATAATTGATGTCTTATCCAATAAGTACTTATACTCGAATCGACAAAATTAGTACATTTACCAACTAAAATTAAAATTAAGACATTTCCTATTTAAATTTATAACATTTAGGGTTTAAAATGATGAAAACAAAAGGTGGAATTGATGATTTTGGAAGACGGGTAGATGCAAAGAAAGAGGGAGATAAAAGGGAAAAAGTAGAAGAGGATGTTAAAGCGAAAAAAGTGGAGGATAAAACGGAGAAGAAATCGGCAGCCTTAATTCCAACACTCTTTTATCGGGTTTTTTTTTTTTTTTTTTTTTGAGTACATATTGGTTTTCATATTAACTATTAAATTAACACATTATTTTGTCTATCAATAGTGTAATTTTTTAGTACACCTATCAATAGTCATTATTATGTTTTCTTAAAAAAAAAAAAAGTTGTCACTATTATGATCTATTTAAGGTTAAATTATAAATTTAACCCCTATGGTTTGAATACAATTTTAATTTGCTCCTTTTGGTTTAAAAAATTTTCAAATTATTCCCTACAATTTAATTTGTACTTTGCTTCTTTTTTTTTTAATTTAATAATTTTGAAATGGAGAATTGAATCATTAACCTCTAGGATGGGAACTAATGTCTTATCTAGCGAACTATACCCAAATTGACGTTTGTACTTTGCTTCTATGGCATTGGCTAAACCACACAAGTCATCCATAAAACGTTTTCTACCCATCAGAAAAACTTAATTATTTTCTTCTATTTTTCACTCAACCCTAAACCTTAATTTTGTCAACTAATTTCACAATTAGTCAAACAAAAAGCATTAACTCAATTTCCATGTAAAAAATGTTTTAGTATGGTAACAACATGAACAATTTACAAGGTTTTTGATTAAACCATATAAAGACCAAATAAACTTTTGAAATTATAGTGACCAAAATTGAAACTTTGTCCAAACCATAAGCACCAAATTTGTAATTTAACTTTTAATTCATAATTTTGAAAATTAATGTAACGACCGGCTTATTTGGGAGTTTAAATTTTGAATTATGGAATAAAGTGGAATGATTTTCATTTGGAAAGTAAATATGAAGGTTAAATTGAAATTTGGAATGAGAAAAAGGGTAATTTGGTGATTTTTGGAAAAGGAAAAGGGCATTTTGGTCTTTTGGAGAAGATATTTTGATTTTTATTATTATTATTATTATTATTATTATTATTATTATTATTAAAAAAAAAAAAAAAAAAAAAAAAAAACAACAGAGATCTCTCTCTCTCTCGCGCGCGCGCTCTCCTTCCCGTCTCTCTCTCTCTCTCTCTCTCTCTCTCGCTCCCTCCGACTGAACAACCTCCATCGCCGGCTGCTTTTTCTTCTTCCTCGGGATGTCGCCGCCGCACGCCGCCGACTTCTCTTCCATCGCAGCGCCGCTCGCCGAAGACGTCCATCGCTGCCGGAGGTGACGTCCGAGAACCCCGAAGCTCCAGCCAACGACCGCCGGATCTGTTCAGTACCGAGCTCCCCAGTCGTTTTCAGTAGTCGCCGACCGCCATCGCAACGACCGCCGAAGCTCACGAACGCCGGCCGCGCAGAGGCTGAACTGTCGCCGTTCACCGGTTTTTGTAAGGGAGACTCAGATCGCGCCGGATCTGCGAGCAAACGCCTCACCGGAGCTCATCGGAGTCCCGAGCGCACTAGATCCGCTCAAAATGCGCCCTCACGCGCCGATTGGAAGCCCCACGCGCCGCCCACGCGCCGCCGCCGTGAAGCCCACGCGCCGCCGTGCTCCGGCCACGCGCCGCCGCTCGCCGGAGTTGGGTAAATATTGCCAATTGGTCCGTTTCGTCGAGTTATTAATGATAGAATGTGTTTTAGCGTAATTCGAATGGTTTAAGACACGTTTAGAACACTTTTTAGGTGATTTGTCGAGGACATTGGATCGTACTTGGAGTGGGAACTCGAGAAGCTCATTACTAGTGAAGAAAGGGTATTGTAGTAAGTAAAAAAAGTTAAGGTGAGGGATCTCACAACGAAAGAAGTTTTCAAAACTTGAGCTAGCTCTATGTTTATTTTGAAAGTATATGTTTTTCATGTTAAGTATTTAAGAAAGAAAGTGTATTATATGTATGTCTTTGAAATGCGATTGCTATGACTTATGCATTCATAACTATGTTCTAAAACGAATGGGACCTCATGCATGTGTTGTGTTCATGAAAAGATTTATATAGGCTGTGACGATAATTCTCCCAAAAGTTTTATGTGGGTTTTGAGGGAACCCGAGTCTTCGGACTCTATATGCTCCCGGGGTTCGAGAGTGCCCCCACGACTGTAGCCGACGGGCTTGAGTCTTCGGACTCCACGATGGTAGCCTTCGGGCTGAGTCTTCGGACTCCATGATATATGTTAGCTTTCGAGCTTAACTCTCAGAGGTAGGGAGGACTCTATTCGACAGAAAAACTATGTCTTCGGACTATTCAGAGGCCCTCGGGAGAATTTAATCGTTCACAAGAGCTGCGAGGAAAAGTACATGGTTTATAAAAGGAATTTTAGGTCCCCCACTAAAGCGATGGTTTACGATGGTTTTATGATTTAAAATGACATGTTGCATGTGATTGAAACTCTTATTTTAAAACTATGATGGACTTACTGAGTATTATTCGTTAATACTCACCCTTTTCCTTTTTAAAATGTTTTCAGGTAAGACTAAGATCGGCCCTAGCGCGTGACCGGAGATCATCTACTCGAGTCATGGGAGCCGACCGATCGCTATTCCGCTTCTTTTATGTTTCTAGATGTATATAGAACTCATGTCAAATTTTTAAATGTTTAGGAGGATGTTTTAAAATCTTTTAACCTTTCTTTGTAAATCGTGCACGTGTAATTGGTTTCTTCTGTTTGAACCCTAGCATCATATTGAGAAGTTTGTTGGATGCTAGGAGGTTGTTTGAAATCTTAGAAGTGTGTTTTTCTATGTCTTATCAGGGTCAAAATTATGGTTTTCGTGTAGTTACGCCGTTATGTTGCTGAAATTTTTGGTAATATAGCGACGTGACTTAGTAATGACTCTTAGGTAGCGTATTGAGCCTATAGGGTCGTTACAATTAACTTTTATAGAAATTAGACAACTGATGAATGGTGGATTTTTATAATTTGTTACTGTAATGAATTAACAAAACATATGATATAAATTTGGCAATCTATTAATAATATTGAATTCTTTAAAATTATATTTTATATTGATAGATTAAAAAAATAAAGTAATATATTCCTAAAATATTGTGTACGTGTTGTCGCCAAAATCTGAACAAGGAAATGTTGGGATTTATGCCCTAAAGCCTCGTAATTAATGACAATTAATAATAATTTTGATTATTTTATTTGTAATATAATATTATCCATTATATGAAAAATCCAAGGTTATTAGTATAATTTTGAACAGTATGTGGTTGACATATGAGAGGATCATGTTCAAGAAATAACCTAACGGGTCGTAGTACATGGATAAGGTTGGGTGCCTTATCCTAGTAACACTATTGATACGACCCACTTTGTAATAGTTACAAATGATTTGATCCAAATTGTTCATGTGGAGACATGTGAGTGGGGGTATCTTATACAATGAGTTTGTATGAGACTGGACCACGAAATGTTTAATCTCTCTTTATAAATCCGTTAATTGAGAAGATTAATATTTCATCAGAATCATCATATGTGACTCGATCTTAATCTTGAGTGAGTTTCGAACTCCTACCTGTGAGGGCTTGTCATTTGATTTGCATGGGTGAGAGCACCTTTTGTAGCCAATTCAATAAGCCTACTATTTTAGGAACTTGACCAAATAGGGAGCTGGGAACATAATCTCACAAGATGGAATTCACTCATTTCCATATAGGATAAGCAGATGAATAGTTCCCTTAAGTGCTGATTTTAGGACTTGAATAATGGGGTCTCACCCTTTCACTGGCCTGAGAGGGAATTAGTTTATGGTTCGATCATAACAAATTGTTCATTACAAAATCAGTGGTACTTAAGGTGTAAGATGTAAGATGTAAGTACAGGGGTAAAATAAACTTTTGACCCAACTATAATTACGAACAACTCGTAAAGGATTCACTTGCATGTAATGGTTAATATCCATGGACACAACTTGTTCTACAGTGCATAAGAGTCCAACTCTAGGTCTATAGTGGAGTGACCTATAGTTAATGAATGAAAATTAATTGATTAAAGAGTTTAATTAATTAATTTTGTATCATTGGAGCTTATAATTTGTAGGTCCATAAGGTTCCTTTACTAGCTCATAGTAACACAAAAGGATTAGTTTAGTTGAAAGAAAATTTTGAAATGTTCAAATTAATATTTAATTTGAAGTGTTCAAATTAATACATAATATATTGATATATTAAAAATAAAAGAGAAAAATATGTTTATTGTATTTGATACATTAAATATTAAAATGATTAATGTATATTAGATATATATATATATATATATATATATATATATATATATATATATATATATATATATATATATGTATATATTTGAAATAAGATTCAAATACGTATAATATATGAGATATTAAAATATAATATATTGTAGGAGATTTAAATATATTAGTTTTTGATAGATTGATTTGTTCTAATCGTTCTATGGATTATTGTAGCTTTGATTTTCTGCATCTAAGATTTAATTTCAGCATGAACTAATTTCTTTAGAGTTGGGATTTATGGAACCCTAACATTTTGTTGAAGCTCGCAAGTGTTGAACATTTCATTTGTGGGTGTTTATTTATCTCTCTTTCTTGCTTAAGATTGATCACCTTAGGTAGGATTCTAGTTAGTTTTTGATACCGGAAGGGTTGAAAACTAGTGGAAAGGCACAAATGATGCAAGTTCATTAATTATTAATTTGATAATGAATTTAAGAGTATAGACATATATTCTTAGCTTGTAAAACAAGTGAAATGGGGACTTAATTGTAATTATATGGCTTGGTTTTCATAGAACTTGAACAATGGGGCCCCACCTTCTCATTGGCCCGAGAGAGACTTAGTTTATAATTAGATTATAAACAGATTGTTCATTAGAGGATCAGTGGTACTTAAGGTGCAAGATGTAATTACAGGGGTAAAATAGACTTTTGACCCAGCTGTAATTACGAACAACTCGTGAAGGATCGACTTGCAGTAGTGATTATATCAATGGACACAACTTGTCCTACAGTACATAAGAGTACAACTTTAGGTCTATAGTAGAGTGACCCTAGAGTTAATGAATGAAAATTTATTAATTAAAGAGTTTAATTAATTAATTTTGTATCATTGGAGCTTATAATCTATAGGTCCATAAGGTTCCCTTGCTAGCTCATAGTAATACTAAAAGATCAATTTAGTTGAAAGAAAAATTTTGAAATGTTCAAATTCATATTTAATTTGAAGTGTTCAAATTAATATTTAATATATTAGATATATTCAATATAAAAGAGAAAAATATATTTATTGTATTTGATACATTAAATATTAAAATAATTAATGTATATTAGATACATTTAAGAAAAGATATTTATTAAATTTGAATTGGATTCAAATTAGGAAATAGATGCGTAGGAGAATTTTAAAAGGTTTGAATAATATTCAAATTGGTTAGATAAATATATTTTTATATATTAGATATTAAAATATATTATTTAATTATCTTCCCTAGACTACTATAAATAGGACCCTAGGGGTGAGCCATTGGGCATTCTTTATAGAACACACATCCCTCAATAGAGAATTAGAGAATTCTCTCTAGACTTTTTTCCTCTCCAATCCCTTGAGGATTTTCTTTCAAAAGGCTCTCACAAGCCTTGATCTTGTGTTAGAGTCATAGCTAGGAAGACTTTGTGGAGGAGATAAAGACCCTCCAGAATATTCTCCATATTTATCTCAAAAGTAAGTTTTCTTAATTAATATTATTTTTAGTTTAATTTTAAATAAAATCAAAGATGATCCAATGCTTCCGCTGCGGGATGAAGAGTTCATTCCTATCAAATACATGAATTTAATAGGTACATAATGCATTAAAGATGTGAATGAATATGGATTTTAGAATCATTATGATTCTTGGTTGAAAATGTGCCTCTTCAAGCTTGAAAGGATGCAACTCTTCATAATGTGGACACCTTAGCTTGGAAGTAAGCATTAAAGTCTTCTTGTACTCTTTCAAGTCCAGTGATTGGACTTTGTGGCATAATGATTGACTCATGATTGAATTGAATTTAGTGTTGACTTCCCTTGACTTTGAATATGAGCTTCATTTGAGCTTGATTGAGTTGGTTGAGCTGGTATTCTTCGTGTAGACTTCTCTCATGGATCCTTGGTAATTTATTTTCTCATCATTTAGTATCAGAGATTCTTTGTTTCCTTTATCATTTGGTATTAGAGCTTTTTTTTATTCCTTTATCATTTGGTATCAGAGCTTTGGCTCTAAACAGATTATATCTTTACTTGCTTTTCATTTTATCTCATTTTTTTCCTCCAAATTTCAATCCATCCATTTTCTTGTGACTATTCATCTTCTCATCTTTGCTTCATTTTTTTCTTCTTCACTATACTTGTTGGAAAAAAAGAAAGAAAGAAAAAATTATATCAATTGCATCTTTCCATACTCATTTTCTAACTTTGGGATTTTGCCACCTAAAACTTACCAAAAAGACTTGAGTCTTTGCTGTAAAGTGTTCGAAGGGACTCCAAATTGGTTCAACTGCAAACTAAAGACTCCTACATGTTAGAACTAAAGCTACAATACTTAAATAGATATGTCAAAATGTCTAAAATGTGGGGAAATTGACCAAACAACATCAAAGGGACCAAAATGCTTGCTAGAAAATGGGTTTTTGGCACCAAGAGATCTCAAACTCGGTGTAGGCAATGTTCACTAAAGTCTAAATAGCAAATCAAAGTCATTTAGGGAATGGGTAATACAAATCTAAAGTTGATTAGGCATGGGTATGAGACAAACCTTGTCGAATTGAAGAGAAATCACGCATAATAGCTCTAATTTATTGGAAAAATGCTCCAAACTGCAGTAAATTCACGAACCCTCAGCCATGACGCCTAGATCTGCAAGTTGCGCCCCCTTCTACTGCTGCTCACGGCTGTTGCAGGTCGAGTTCGTGGTGTGGATAAGGAGAAATGTGTAGGAGACAATGCTGCGTGGCACGTGGGTGCTTCACCAGAGATGGGTACGAACAGAGAGGGAAGGGGCAGCGTGGCGTGTGTATCGTGGCTGGAAGCAGAAGAAGTCGAAGATGGTGGGTGGGGGCAGCTGATTTATGCATGAAGAAGAGGGAGAAGGAGAAAAGATAAGGGTCTAGGGTTTTGTCTTTAATTTTTGTCTTTTTTTTTTTATTGACCAAGACCCAAATAAGTTCATATAAATAGAATGGAGGAGGATTTATGGTTTTTCAAACAAAAACCCAACTTCTTTGAAAAATCTTTAAAGAAAATCTTTTGGGTTTAATCTTTCAATCTTCAATTAAATCTAAAACTAAAAGAAAGCTAAGTTTCTAAATTATTGAATTTGGGACTTTAGAATAAACTTCGTCCAATAACCCAAAAAGAACTTAATTAACTCAATTCAGTCACTTAATTCCAAATTTCAAAAACAACTCCAAATGACGAATTTAGCCGTACTTGAAAAACACGGGGCATTACAGTAAGTGTGACCCATCATTTTAGATCCTCATAATTTTATCCCAACAAGTACCGTCGTAGGGTAGATCAAGTATTGGAAACAAAATTACAATTCTATCCTTCTCGGGGAGTTCACTCTAATATTGAACCATGCAAACACTTTCCATAGGGGACAGTCCAAAAGCCACCACGAAGCCTCGCATGAATCTCACAATGTAAACCAATGATGGAGACCGTAGGATATGTTGACACATTTCCTTCTCCCACTTACTATTTTGAAATAGGGTTTTCTCTTACATAGACAAATTAGGCTAATCTCATTTATCTAAGTTCCCAATCTATCATTCATAACCCTTTTGTTGGTTAGATTGATTTTAATGTGAATTACAAAGTTTTTAAACTATTACAAAAATTAATCACATTATGTGCATGCTTAGTGAAATTAAATAAAATTTGATTAATTCAACTCTCAGGTCAGTTTCCAGTTAGAGGTGTTCCCTTTCGGTCAAGTTAAATATCCCAATCTAGACAGAACCTTCCATAGACAAAGTTCCCTTATAGTCAATTTGTATTTCAAATTCATTAATCTTTGATTAACTATTAATTATTAGATTAATGAACCCAAGTGAATTATTAAGCCTTGATTAAAAAAAAACTAATTCACGTATTGGATAATCTTAAAATTCTATCATTTTAAACTCTTTAAAACAAATTAAAACATCAAAAACGAATTAAAAGATCATCTTGGATATTTTATTCTAATCCTATCAGAAAAAATAAAAGATAAATTAAATTCAAAACTTAAACTATTTTATCTTTGAATTAAATTATCTTTATTTATGGAAGACCTAATCTTATTAGGAAATTAAAATATCTAATCTTATTTAAGAAAAAAATAAAGATAAATTAAATTCAAATTTTAAACTATTTAAAGCATGAACAAAATATCTTTATTTTAAGGGAACCCTAATCTCATTAGGAAATATCCTAATCCTATTATGAAACCATGGATTTCATTTATGAAAAGAAATATCCTAATTTAATTTTCCAAATATAACAATTATATTCAAAGATATGGAAAATATAAACTTATTAGGAAAACATCTTAATTCTATTAGAAAACATCCTAATCATATTTTCCAAATATAACAATTATATTGAAAAGTAATTAAGATGCATGATCATGCTTAACTTATGGTGAGATTATAATCTAAATGGCATACTTTATGCAACAATCAATTAATTGAAAACATACATCACATGAATAATTAAACTTAAACTTAACAAAAATGACCGGCATATTTGGCATATCCTAGAAATTAAAGACTAAATTCAAAATTACACAATTTGAATTTTCAAGACATATCTTGGTCTTCAATTTCTTTTCTTGTTTGGCCATCCAAATTTAAGTTTTTCAAAAACCTTAAATTTCATCCTCTTGTAGGTGTAGTCGTTGTATGCTCCATGAACTCATCTTCACAAATGCCATTCTTGTGAGAAGACATTCATGCCGCAAGGGACCCACCATTACATGCATATAAAGACCCATGTTGAAGATGGTAAGCATCATGAGATGCCACAAAGCTTGAATGTGATTGAAATTTCAATATGCCAAATGAAATTACAGCAACTCTATTTCACCATGCATGAAGACAAAACATGCCAGTAAAGTTTTTGAAATCCGCTGACTTGATGAGTTCGTTTCAAAACTTGTAGTTGACAACTTTTAGTGAATGCCAAAGCTTAATTTGAAGGCCATGTGGATAATCTTGAAATTCTACCATTTTAAACTCTTTAAAACAAATTAAAAGATCATCATGGATATTTTATTCCAATCCTATTAGAAAAAAAATAAAAGATAAATTAAATTCAAAACTTAAACTATTTTATCTTTGAATTAAATTATCTTTATTTATGGAAGACCTAATTTTATTAGGAAATTAAAAGATCTGATCTTATTTTGAAATTAAAAGATCTAATCTCATTTCGAAAGAATCTAATCTTATTAGGAAAAAAATAAAGATAAATTAAATTCAAAATTTAAACTATTTAAAGCATGAATCAAAAAATCTTTATTTTAAGGAAATCCTAATCTCATTAGGAAATATCCTAATCCTATTAGGAAAACATGGATTTCATTTATGAAATGAAATATCCTAATTTAATTTTCCAAATATAACAATTATATTCAAAAGATATGGAAAATATAAACTTATTAGGAAAACATCTTAATTCTATTAGGAAACATTCTAATCAAATTTTTCAAATAGAACAATTATATTAAAAAATAGTTAAGAAGCACGATCATGCATAACCTATGGTGGGATTTTAACCTAAATCACATACTGTATGCAACAATCAAATACTTTAAAACATAAATCACATGCATAATTAAAAAAAGAAAAATTGACTAGCATATTTAGCATATCCTAAATTGAAGACAATTTAAATTGCAAAATTCAAATCCAAGACCTATCTTGATCTTCAAAAAATTTCCTCTCTTGGCCATCCAAATTTAGGTTAACCAAAAATAGCAGCAATCATCCGAAATTTTGCATCCACCAATTGACCAAAATTTGAGGAACCATTAATGAAAAACTTTCAATTTTACAGTGAAGTTGGCTTTTTTTTTTAAAAAAAAAAATCTTATTTCAATTTGAATTGAAATCTTATAGCAGTTTGAATTGAAATCCTATCTCAATTTGAATTGAAAACTAATCTCAATTTCAATTTGTATTGAATTTGAATTTGAATTTGAATTTGAATTGAAATCTAATTTCAATTTGAATTGGAATTGAAATCAATTAGCTGCTTATTGGGAAATCCACCATGAACGATTTTTTTTAATTGAAATAAAAAACTTAACACCAAAGGATTTTACATTTGATCTAATCAATGTAGAACTAATGCCAAATATTCCCTTACAATCAATTTTGCAATCACATATCACATATATGAACAAATTTAAAATACACACCATACGAACTTTTAATTCTAAATAAAAATCAAAGTAGGTTCTGATACCAATTGAAAGGAATAATCTAATTAAACCCAAATCAGAAGCGTTGAAATCAACTCTGATTTTATTTAGAGTTAAACAATAAAAATTAAGCTTAAGCAAAGCATATCTTGAAAATAATATGGAGATATTTTCTGGCGGTTCTTTATTTCTCATGTTCCAAGACTTCCACAAAAGTCTTCCTCGCTATGACTCGAACACAGGACTAAGGCTTGTGGGAGTCTCTTGAAAGAAAATAATCCATAAGGGATTGGAGAGGAAGAGGTCTAGAGAGAATTCTCTAATTCTCTATTGAGGAGATGTGTGTTATATCTAATGACTCAACCCAAATGTTCTATTTAAAGAGACCAAGGAAAAATCTCTGTCATAATTAAAATATTATATTTTAATATTAGATATTAAAATATATCTTACACTTATTTTAATCTCATTCAAATCTCCTACGATATTTATTTATTTGAATCTTATTTAAATTTTATAAATATCTTTTCTTTAATGTATCTAATATACATAAATTATGTAAGCCCTAAACTCTCTTTTGATCATATTGTGCTCATATATGATGTTTTGACATATGCAAATTGATATAGGTTGGACTAAAAGATGTCGTGATGGGATTTGGGAATCTTTTGGATTGTGAACTATAATGTGTATAAAGCTTCATAAGGAGATAGGTAAGCCATTGAATAAGCATATTAAGAGTTGAATTGAAGTAAGTTAAGGTCATTAACAAGTTGGGTAAATTTTAGGTGCATTATGTATTGAATGAAAGTTCTTATTTCTCACAAACTTAAGTAAAGTTGGCTAAATGTGTTAGGTGAATTTATTGGCTTGTTTTGGTGTTTTAAAAAAGGGGATTAAGATGTAAATGAGGAAGTAGGAGCTGGCAAAAATTTGTGGAGCCACGGATTTGTCTTTGGCAAGTAGGTGTTGTCCAGCTGAAAGCTTTTGGAAGAGGATCAACTTCAAACAGCCATATCTCTTAATTTACTGCACCAAATTCGATGCTTTTTGAGTCAAAATCTCATAAATTGAGTGTAGAATACGAAAGTGGGCGGTTGTTTTGAAAATACAAAGAGGAAGGAGGTGAAAATTGTAGAAAACCGAGAGGTGTTTACAGTTCTCGGGTAGCAGAACAGTGTGAAGAAATCAGTTTCTTTTGAGGTCTTGAGGAGGAATTAGAAGCTGAAACTTTGAGGTAAGTAAGTTAAGATGTTGTACTTGAGGTTTATCAAAAAATATTAGGTGGTTGTTTTGCTAAATTTTGAGGAACCCAAGCTGAAAGTTGAACCTGGAATTTTAGGTGCAAGAAAAAAAAAACTGCTAGCAAGAGATTGAAGGAGATGTGCTTCCATTTCTATATACCTTACACCCAAGTGCGTATGGTTATTATGAATTGAGTTATGGGACTGAATTAGATATATTTTTAAGGTGTATAAGGAAAGGAATTAATGTTATTAATTTCTTTTTCAGGGCAAACGGAGATAGGAATAGCTTATAATCCTTGGAACCCTTTTGGTGATTGTGAGTGACTCTATTTTAGAACTATGCTTGACCTTTGTTTTTCTTCAAAAGCATAAATGTTGATCATTGAGACATGCTTGACTTACTTTTGTATATTTTTCATGGAGCTTTTAATAGAATGTCATTGATGAAACTTAAGCATGATTTGAATTATTTTGTAACTACACATTCAAGCATGGAAACTAAATTATAGAAGTATGACTTCCTTTAGAAAATGCCTTGTGTAAATCCACTTGGAAACATGTTTAGAAAGGAAAAGTGCAAATGTTGAGAATTTGTTGTTTGTGTTATCAAAACATGATTTCCAAGGTAATCAAAGTATGCCTCGGTATGTTGTTAACCCCCAGTACTGAAGGACATTGAGAAGGTACTTAGGAGGGAGGAATCATGATTTCCGATACTGAAGGACAAAGAGAAGGTATTCGGGTAGTAACTGGTCTAACCCCAATACTGAAGGACATAGAGAAGGTATTAGGGAAGACCAGTGTGTTCAATGGCATTCCACGTGCACGTGAGAGAGGTATGAACGTTGTTGGTATAAAGATGACTCTACCACAGCTAAGGTTCGAAAGTGGTATCATGTTATGAGTTTTATTGTTATGAGCTTCTACGCTTTTGAAATGTCTATTCTTCAGTATGGTACTACATTATGAGTTTCTATGCTATACATAATGTGGTGACTTAAACCTGTAAATGGGTAGCATGGTTTGATTATGTTTACAAATAAGTGATAAGTTATCTCTAACTTGTAGCTTGTCCATCATTATGCTTCACCTTTGAGCTTATAATGTTTTTAAGATAGACACTCACTGGGCTTCCCAGCTCACGTTTTCATTATGTTTTCTCTTTCCAGGTAGCAGACGAGTTCCCGGTGCTTAGCCTTGACAAGACCTGTTTGCCACCACGCCGTTTTAGCTCCTTGTATATACACTTTCTTATGTATATAGTTTGTAGTAAAAGCATTTTAGCGGGGTTGTAATAACTATAAAAAGTTATGACTTGTTAAAGAACATAGTACTGAAAGGGAATGTGTCTTGCTCATATGTGTATTTGAGCGTTTCAAACTTACTTGTTCAAACGTGTTGTGTTGCTCATTTTCAGGTATATGTTGGGATGGTCAGGGAGAGATAGTAAGAGGGTTGATTGTCTCTGTCTTTACATCTCTTCCTAGGTTAGGCAAGTAAGCTGGGAAGGGGTGTGACAAATTATTTTAATATTTAATGTATCAAATACAATAAATATATTTTCCTCTTTTATATTTAATACATCTAATGTATTAAATATTAATTTGAACACTTCAAATTAAATATTAATTTGAACATTTCAAAATTTTCTTTCAACTAAATTGATCTTTTAGTGTTACTATGAGCTAGCAACGGGACTTTATGGACCTACAGATTATAAGCTCCAATGATACAAAATCAATTAATTAAACTCTTTAATTAATCAATTTTCATTCATTAACTATAGGTCACTCCACTATAGACCTAGAGTTGCACTCTTATGCACTGTAGACAAGTTGTGTCCATAGATATAGTCACTACATGCAAGTCGATCCTTCACAAATTGTTCTTAATTACAGTTGGGTCAAAAGTCCGTTTTACCCCTATAATTACATCTTGCACCTTAAGTACCACTGATCCTCTAATGCACAATTTGTTTATAATCTAACCATAAACTAAGTCCCTCTCGGGCCAGTGAGAGGGTAGGGCGCCATTGTTCAAGTCCCGAAATCAGCACTTAGGGGAACTACTCATCTACTTACCCTATATGAGAAGGAGTGAATTCCATCTTGTGAGATTATGTTTCCAGCTCCCTATTTGGTCTATTTGGTCAAATCTCCAAAATGATAGGCATATTGAATCGCGTACTTCTCACCAATGAAAATTATAGAACAATCCCTTACAGGCAGGAGTTCATAACTCACTCAGGATTAAGATCGACTCGTATATGATCATCCTCATGAAATATTAATCTTCTCAATTAACGGATTTATAAAGAGAGATTAAATATTTCGTGGTCCAGTCGTATACAAACTCATTGTATATTGTACCCCCACTCACATGTCTCCACATGAACGATTTGGGTCAAATCATTTGTAACTATTACAAAGTGGGCCGTATCAATAGTGTTACTAAGATAAGGCACCCAACCTTACCCATATATTATGACCCTTTAAGTTATTTCTTGAACACGATCCTCCCATATGTCAACCACATACTATTCAAGATTACACTAATAGCCTTAGATTTTTCATATAATGGATAATATTATATTGCAAATAAAATAATCAAAATGATTATTAATATTTATATAAATCATTAATTACGAGGCTTGAGGGCATAAATCCCAACAAGAACATGTTGGGTATAGAGTATGCCCTAGGATACATGTCTCACTGGCTTTAGTGCTAGTGGGAGATTGTTGGGATTTATGCCATAAAGCCTCATAATTAATGATTTAATAATTAATAATTATTTTGATTATTTTATTTACAATATAATATTATCCATTATATGAAAAATCCAAGGTTATTAATGTAATCTTGAATAATATTTATGTGGTTGACATATGAGAGTATCATGTTCAAGAAATAACCTAAGGTGTCTTATCTTGGTAACACTATTGATACGACCCACTTTGTAATAGTTACAAATGATTTGATCTAAATCGTTCATGTGAAGACATGTGAGTGGGGGTATCTAATACAATGAGTTTGTATAAGACTGGACCACAAAATATTTAGTCTCTCTTTATAAATCTGTTAATTGCGAAGATTAATATTTCAACAGGATGATTATATGCGACTCGATCTTAATCTTGAGTGAGCTATGAACTTCTGCCTATGAGGGATTGACCTTTGATTTGCATGGGTGAGAGTGACTTTTGTAGTCGATTCAATAAGCCTACCATTTTGAGGACTTGACTAAATAGGGAGTTGGAAACATAATCTCACAAGATGGAATTCACTCCTTGCCATATAGGGTAAGTAGATGAGTAGTGCCTTTAAATGCTGATTTCGAGACTTGAACAATGGGGCCCCACCCTCTCACTAGCCCACGAGGGACTTAGTTTATAATTGGATTATAAACAGATTATTCATTAGAGAATCAGTGGTACTTAAGGTGCAAGATGTAATTATAGGGGTAAAACGGACTTTTGACCTAACTGTAATTACGAAAAACTCGTGAAGGATATACTTGACTATAGTAATTATATCCATGAACACAACTTGTCCTACAGTGCAAAAGAGTGCAACTTTATGTCTACAGTGGAGTGACCGTAGAGTTAATGAATGAATATATATTAATTAAAGAGTTTAATTAATTAATTTTGTATCATTGGAGCTTATAATTTGTAGGTCCTAAGGTCCCCTTGCTAGCTCATATGAACAAATAAGGATCAATGTCATTGAGAGAAAATTTTGAAATGTTTAAATTAAAATTTAATATATTTGATATATTAAATGGGGGAAAACATATTTATTGTACATGATACATTAAATATTAAAAAAATTATTAATGTATTAAGATACATTAAAGAAAATATATTTATTAAATTTGAATTAGATTCAAATAAGAAAATATATGTTGTAGGAGAATTCGGAAGGTGTGAATAATATTCAAACTGGTTAGATAAATATATTTTAATATATTAGATATTAAAATATATTATTTAATTATTTTTCCTAGACCACTATAAATAGAACACTAGGGATGAGCCATTGTGTGCATTCTTCACAAGAGAAAAGAACTCTTGAAATTCTCTTCGCACTCCCTTTCTCTATTTTCAAGAAGGTTCCCACAAACCTCTTTGGTTCTTTGTTCGAGTCATAACAAGGAAGACTTTATGGAAGTCTTAGGGGCTGTTTGGGGCAAGGAGTTGCAGGGAGGAGTTAATATGTCTGGGCAGTTAGGAAGTCTGGGGAGTTAGAAAGTCTGGGGAGTTAGGAAGTCTGTGTTTGGGGTGCAGAGTTGTTTAATCTGGAGTTAGGAAGTCTGTGTTTGGGGCAAGGAGTTGCAGGGAGTAGGAGTTCTGAAGTCTGTGTTTGGCGTGCAGATTTGTTAAACCTGGAGTTCTGAAGTCTAAGTTGATTTTATATAGTTTTTTTTCTACAATTTCTCAAAATTTCATTCTTAAGAATTTGTCCCCATAAATTCTAAGATTGAGATTTTTTGTTTTTATTAATTTATGTATATTTTACAAATTTCTTTAAAGTAAAAAAAAATAATTTTGAACAAAATACCCCACGTTCTTTTTTTCAATATATCTCACATTAATTATTTATTTATCTTGGATAGTTTTCAAATAAAAGAGTCTTACAATACTTTTTAAAATATTACATGTGATTTGGAAATATTTCAATCCATTAATTCAAATAAACTTCAAGATTTTTACGTTTTTATTCTTTCAATTATAGAAATAATATAGATTTGTTTCCGTCAATCCTAAAATTGGGATTTTAAATTATATTATTTTATGAATATTTTATAATTTTATTAAAGGCTTGTTTTCGTCAATTTTAAAATTTTAATTTAAGATTTGTTTTTCAAGCTTAATAAAATAATTTTTTTACATAATTTAAGATTTTATTTTTCTACATAATCAATGTAATAAATTATCTAAAGTTTGATTAATTTGAAAATAATATATTCTTTGAAGTTTTAAAATAACTAAGTTAAAAATAAAATATCAAATATTTCTGCTATTTTAAAATAATTAAGTTCAAAATGAATATATATGTTTTTTAAAATCATTCAAAATGAATATTATACATACTTTTGTTCAAAATACTATATATTTATGTTATTTATTGTAATAATTTTATTTTATTAAGTTTGGAATGAGAAATTGTTTATCTTTTTACTTTGAATATGATTAGTTTGAAAATCAAAAATTTTTAATACGTTAATCTTTTTTAATACTAATTTTCTAAAATGTAATACGGGTTAGTTTAAAATATGTTTTTCTTATCTTCAAATCATAAAATTATATATATTTTTGAGCTATTAATAAAAAAAAACTTAAAAAATATGAGATTGTTATTTGTTATAAGTAATTTTAGTTGAAACTTAAAAAAAAATTGTAGATGACAAATGGAGGAAGTGAAATAGGAAGATTTTTATCAATTAAAAAAATTGTTATGTAGTACTATAATTTATATTAAATTTTCAATTTAAATAATAGTATCATGTCTAAAACATTCTTATATAATTTATATTTAAAAAAATTAAAATTATAGAATAAAAGAAAAATATTTTTGTTAAAAAATTGATTAAAATTATAGAATAAAAAAATAATTATCTATATTTAATTAGTAATTAGTAACAATGATGAGAAAATTTATATAAAAAATAAAGAAAATTTTTCAAATTAAGAAATTAAAAAAAATAATGTAAAAAAAAATAGAGAGAGAAATGAGAAGGGAGAAGAGAGAGAGGTATGAGTGAGGTGAGGTGAAGAAAAAATGAGATAAGAAAGTTGTGGGACCCATAATGAGGAGTTGGGAAAGGAGTTAATAAGTTTGTGGGGCCCACAATTGGGAATTGGAGAAGGAATTAATAAATCTGTGGGGTCCACAATAGGAGTAAAATTATCCTTGGGCCAAACAAAGAGTTGAGGGGAGTTATTAACTCCTACAAACTTTACTCCCCCAACTCCTCAATCCAAACACCCCCTTAGAGTTCAACCTCGTTGGAGTTGGAGCACAAGAAGAGAAAAATACCCGCCATAATATTCTCTATATATTTCAATGTAAGTTTGCTTAACCTTTGTTTTTATTTAATTCTAATTAAAATCAAAGACGATCCAATGCTTCTGTTGTGGGTTTAATTCTATTATTCCCCTCAATTCTAGTTCCATTCGTGTTATGTTCAAACCTTTTCATCTTTTATACTGATTATTTTTCAAGTAATTTTGGTTTGGCCAAGAGTCTATGCAATATTATTTTTTTCTAAATTCCATTGATCATTTACTTTAAATATAGCCGTTGTTTGTTGCACCACCAGAGGGTATTTACATCTTCTTTAATTATTGCAGTGAGTGTCTTTTACTTCTCCATGAGTTTCGAATGTTTTCAACTAAATCCTTTTCTATTTACTCTTCCAATTATAAGCTAACCCACTTTAAGGGATTCAAGAGCATGAATACCCTAAAAGTGAGAATGTACAGCCAATAAGCAAGGGAAATCGGCCTTAACATAAAAGTTGTTTGCTTTTACTGATTTACACGTTTTTAGAAATCCTTGATTGATCAACTTGAGTTGTTTTTAAGTCTGAATCTAATACTGAAAGGGTTAGAGGAAGATGGATTTCATAAAAGCAATGGGGTATAGAGCTTAGGCATAAGCCAGACTTTATCTTAGACATAGGACAAGCCCCCCAAAACCAAGAATGCGATCTTGATCACCTAAGTACGATTGGCTATAGACATATAGGTCCAATCACTTCGCCTCCTAAGGATTTTGAAATCAAAATTGAATAAGAGTTGATTCAGTTTACTACTCCTTTATGTTAAGGCGCGATTACAATTGCAATTGTGTAGCAATCTCACCAAAGGGCATGAGCACACTTGAATTGTAAACCCGAGATCTCTCCTAGTAATTTCTTTAAAAAAAAAAGTAATAAGTAAATAAAAAAAAATGTTTAAAACAAAAGAAAACATAAGATAAAAAAGGAAAATGAAATGAGAATTATATATTAAAGAAAAGAAGAGTGGAGAAGTTTGGGTTTTTTTAAAAAAAAAACAAGGAAAAAGAGAGAAAAGGAAATCCCACCACTGCCAATTCCAATTCCTTTTAAACCTATATCCATTCTGTCATCATTTATCAAAAGCAGCAGATTTTTCGTGAGAGAGGGTGAGAGGAAGAAGAAAGGTATTTTGTTGAAGTTGAAGAAGAAAGGGAGAAGTTCAATTCAAGTTGCATGACAAAGTTTGTGATCAATCCTGACTACATCTGATGTTTGGATCATTCTGAGCTCCACAAGAAGTATTAAGAGAGGGAATTGAAGGAATGTTTTTGCTGTCAAATCCGGGGAACCTCTGGTTTTTGGGATGTGCTGATCGGTGGACTTCGAATTAGAAGCTGTATTAGGTATGGTTGGAAAGATGGTTTAATTTCCTATAACTTTCATGAAGAAGTCGTGGTTAGAAATTGACTGGAAGTTGCTTTAAAATTCATGTTAAGTTTAGGGTGCAGCAGGGAAACGAGTCTGGAAAGTGCAAAAACCTATTTTGTAGGAAGAATCTTTCGAGGTGTTTACGGGCATATCCTTTAGAAATTTCAATTTCATTCCTTCAGATAAGTTTTAGAGGATTCAAAAAGGAAGAGTTTGGTATAAAGTACACTATCTTTAGCCAAGTAATGGAAAAGTTATGAGTAAGGGAGTTTAGGGTATGAAATCTGTGATATGCTGGAATTAGTTAGGGGATATGTTTAATCTTAAGATTGAAGTGCAAGGAATTGTGTTCTAATGCTTGGTTTCTGGTTGTTTGGCAGGCCAAGAGGAAATAGGTCAAGTGTACGAGCCGAGGTTCTAACTTTTAACGCTGTGAGTGACAAAACGAATTTCGAAAGTGTATTCTATGCTTGAACTTATGCTTACAAAAATAAAAGACTTTCTAAGAGTAATTTTACTTAAAGACTTTATGTCTCTTGAACACGTATTTATGAGCATATATGGTTTCCTAGAAATGATTTAATTGTTCGTTGTGAGCATATGTTTACTGTTTTACCTGAACTAGTGAGAATACCATAATTTCGGGTCAACATGTGTTAGCAAGTAGTGTCAAAGGTTTTCATGTGTTTCTATGAGACCCGAATGAGTAAATGTTTGAGATTCTGAGCCCGACGCTGTATAGTACCGTGTGCA
Organism: Trichosanthes truncata; assembly: GCA_033996785.1. Lineage (NCBI taxonomy): Eukaryota > Viridiplantae > Streptophyta > Magnoliopsida > Cucurbitales > Cucurbitaceae > Trichosanthes > Trichosanthes truncata. Next base: position 16,294,410 of record MU867261.1, read on the forward strand.
CACAGGTCATTTCCTGTTGTCGACGTTGAGTGTACTCCGTGACAACAATGCTGTCGTGAGTGCTGGGCGGGCCCCACTACGACAAAGACGATGGGAGTGCCGGGCGGGCCCCACTACATCGTAGAGTGATTGTTGGATTGTACTGAGCGTGTCTTACACAACCTAGTTTATTATATGTTTTAGTTGATGAATACTCTGGATATGCTAGGGAGATTTAAATGACATACTTGCTGGATTTCTGGAAGAAGCTATTGTCCTTATAAGTTTATATTTAACACTTGTCGGCTGACACATATGCTTGTAGTTTGCCAAATGTTATGATTTATGAGATAATTGCTTTAAACCCAGTCACTCACTGAGCTTCCCAGCTCATTCTTTCAATGTTTTCCAACTTTTCAGGTAGAGATCGAGCTCCCGGTGCCTGAGATCCTGCCACAGCCTGCTGGAAGCTCTACGAGTCTGATATTTTTGTATGTGGATGGTGTAGTATAGCAAGTCTGCTCGTAATGTACATAACTTTATAGGGATGTGTAGTTATGTGCGTGAACGAAGCTAGGGGTCTTGGTTATGTAAATCTTGGTTTGTGATATATTGAGTTGTAGTACCCCTAGCCGTGTTGGTTGTTCCACAGGGGTCTTTACCAGAACCGCCCTATATGTATACTTGGTAACGTTTACCAAGTTTCCGCTGTGTTGTGTTTAAGTAACTTATACTTCAAGTATAGTATGTTTATCAGGTATAACAGGGTCACAGGTATCGTTAGGGAGGAAACGATGTCTGTTGGCTTCACGCCATCTTCCGGGCTAAGCTAGCAGCTGGTACGGGAGGGGGTGTGACAACTTGGTATCAGAGCAGTTAGCTCCATGGGAAACGAGTTAGAGCGAGTTAACTCTAAGGAAAAATTAGGAAGTAGAAGGCATGTTAATGAATTAGTTCAGATAGAACTAGTAAAGCATGGTCCAAGTAAGGACAAGAGTAAGTCCAGTCAGGACTAGAATATGAGTAGAAGTTTAGTATTGTATATTTGAGTTAAGTATCCATAGCATGTCTAATGTATTGATATGTTATAGGAGTCATGCCACCACGTACTAGCAGACGACGCAGGCAGGATCGGGATGGGACGCATGATCCTACCCAAGGCCAATCTGAGAGGGGATCTAGTGCCTCGAGAGTGCAGATTGGGGCAGGAAACGAGCAGCATGCTGTTTCCTCATAGGAGGTAGGTAGGCCAGAGAGAGCAGGGCCAAGTGATCCAGAGAAAGCATATGGAATAGAACGCTTAAAGAAATTAGGAGCCACAGTGTTCGAGGGTTCCACAGATCCAGCTGACGCCAAGGTTTGGTTGAATATGCTGGAGAAATGCTTGGATGTGATGACTTGTCCTGAGAAGCGAAAGGTGAAGTTGGCTACATTCCTGCTGCAGAAGGAGGCAGAGGGATGGTGGAAATCGATATTAGCCAGGCGTAGTGATGCACGTACCATGGATTGGAATTCTTTCAGAGGCATATTCGAAGACAAGTATTACCCTATCACGTATCGTGAGGCAAAGAGGGATGTGTTCTTAGAATTGAAGCAAGGGTCGCTTTCAGTGGTCGAGTACGAGAGGAAGTATACCGAGCTGTCACGATATGCTGATCTGATTGTGGCATCTGAGAGTGACAGGTGTCGAAGGTTTGAAAGAGGGCTGCGTTGTGAGATACGTACCCCGGTCACAGCTATCGCTAAATGGACAGACTTTTCTCAGCTAGTAGAGACTGCCCTTCGAGTGGAACAGAGTATAGCAGAAGAGAAGTCAGTAGTGGAGCCTAGTCGTGGGGCTTCGACAACTAGTAGCTTCCGAGGTCGTGAGCAGCGAAGGTTCACACCTGGGGTGAATGTTTCAAGTCGTCAGGACTTTAAGAACCGATCTGGTGGCCAGGCATCGAGGCAGATGAGTGTGGGTAGTACCTATCAGAGGCAGAGTCAGAGAGCACCCAATCAGTCTGCTAGATTAGCAACAAGACCGCAGGCAGGGCAAGAGACTGTTGCTAGTATGACGAGGAGAACCCCATGTACGAATTGTGGCAGGAATCATCGGGGCCATTGTCTTGTTGGTGCCGGTGTGTGCTACCAGTGCGGACAACCAGGGCATTTCAAGAGAGACTGTCCACAGCTAAGAGTGGTCGCACAGAGAGACCAAGGAGTTGAGTCCCAGACTGTTGAGCAGCCGAGGGTTCCAGTAGCTGCTGGAGAAGGCACCAGCGGTGCTAGACAGAAGGGAGTTGTAGGGAGACCTAGGCAGCAGGGAAGGATCTACGCTATGACTCAGCAGGAAGCGGAAGATGCACCGGATGTGATTACTGGTACGATTCCTATTTGTAAAGTACATGCACGTGTTTTAATAGATTCAGGTGCTACACATTCCTTTGTTTCTAATATGTTCTTAACGAAGCTAAATAGGAAGCTAGAGCCTTTATTTGAGAGGTTGGTTATACACACTCCGGTTGGTGATGCTTTACTAGTTAATGGAGTGCTGCGAGATTGTGAGGTCTTAGTAGAAGGTCTCAGCATGTTAGTAGATCTTCTTCCACTAGAGCTGCAGGAGTTAGATGTAATTTTAGGGATGGATTTCTAATTCACTCATTATGCTTCCATGGATTGCCATAGGAAGGAAGTAGTTTTCAGGAAACCAGATTTGGCTGAAGTAGTTTTCAGAGGGGAAAGGAAGATTATGCCTATGGGTATGATTTCAGCCCTAAAAGCTAAGAAGTTGTTGAGGAAAGGTTGCACGACATTTCTTACACACGTAGTGGAGGTGCAGGAAGAAAAGTTGAAACCAGAAAATGTTCCTGTCGTAAATGAATTTCTTGATGTTTTCTCAGCTGATCTGGCAGGTTTTCCACCAGATAGAGAAGTTGAGTTCACTGTCGATTTGTTACCAGGATCAGCACCTATTTCGCGAGCGCCGTATAGAATGGCACCAAGCGAGCTCAAGGAACTGAAGATACAATTACAAGAACTAGTTGACAAGGGATACATCAGACCTAGTGTATCGCCTTGGAGAGCTCTAGTGTTATTCGTAAAGAAGAAAGATGGTACTCTAAGATTGTACATTGACTATAGGCAGTTAAACAAGGTCACGATACGTAACAAGTACCCTTTACCACGCATAGATGACTTGTTTGACCAGTTGAGGGGAGCATCAGTGTTCTCTAAGATTGACTTAAGGTCAGGATACCATCAGTTAAAGGTTAGGGAATCAGACGTTCCTAAGACAGCATTCAGAACAAGGTATGGGCACTACGAGTTTTTAGTAATGCCTTTCGGTTTAACTAATGCACCAGCAGTTTTCATGGACCTCATGAACAGGATCTTTCATCAGTATTTGGATCAGTTTGTGATAGTGTTCATTGATGATATACTAGTTTACTCAATTGACAGGAAAGCCCATGGAAAACATCTGAGGATTGTTCTGCAAACGCTACGTGATAAACAATTGTATGCTAAATTCAGCAAATGTGAGTTTTGGTTAAACCAAGTAGTGTTTTTGGGGCATATCGTTTCAGCAAACGGAGTTAGTGTGGATCCGCAGAAGGTAAAAGCTGTGGTCAATTGGGAAAGACCAGCTAGTGCAACAGAGGTACGTAGTTTCCTAGGTTTGGCGGGATACTACAGACGGTTTGTTGAGGATTTCTCACGATTAGCATTACCCCTAACAGCTTTGACAAGGAAGAATGTTAAGTTTGAGTGGTCAGATAAGTGTGAACAGAGTTTTCTGGAGCTGAAGAAGAGATTAGTGACAGCACCTATTCTGGCACTTCCTGTAACAGGAAAAGAGTATGTGATTTACTGTGACGCGTCAAGACAAGGATTAGGGTGTGTACTTATGCAAGAAGGAAAGGTAATAGCTTATGTGTCAAGGCAATTGAAAAAGCACGAGTGTACTTACCCTACCCATGATCTTGAGCTAGCAGCAGTTGTTTTAGCATTGAAGATCTGGAGGCATTATTTGTTCGGTGAGAAGTGCCACATTTTCACAGATCATAAGAGTCTGAAATATATCTTCGATCAGAAAGAGTTGAATATGAGACAGAGACGATGGCTAGAACTTATCAAAGATTATGATTGTACTATAGAATACCATCCAGGTAAGGCGAACGTGGTGGCATATGCATTAAGTAGGAAGTCGAGACTTCCTAAGGATGCCTTGTGTGGTATACGAGCAACTTTCTTAAGTACGCTAAGAGGTGCTAAGGCGGTTGTGACTGCAGAGGATTCAGGAAGTCTCTTGGTTCAATTTCAGGTCAGGCCTTCGCTTATAGCAAAGATTGTGAGGAAGTAGGCCGAGGATAGGGACTTGCATAAGAGGTTTGGGAAGTCCAAACAGGACCCAGAGGGAGAGTTTAAGATGGGGACAGAAGGAGCCATGGTGAAGCAAGGAAGGCTATGCGTTCCGAATATTAGTGAGCTTAAGGATGCTTTACTGGAGGAAGCTCACAGTTCAGCTTACGCTATGCATCCAGGAAGCACCAAGATGTACAAAACTTTAAGGGGATCATATTGGTGGCCTGGGATGAAGCGGGAGATAGCTGACTATGTTGATAAATGTTTAATCTGCCAACAGGTTAAACCAGTCAGACAGAGGCCAGGGGGACTCCTTAGTCCACTGCTAGTGCCGGAGTGGACATGGGAGCATATCACTATGGATTTCCTTTTTGGATTACCACGTACTTCTGGTGGACATGATGGTATTTGGGTAATAGTGGATAGACTCACTAAGACAGCACGGTTTATACCGATTAAAGCGACGTATACACTTGATCAGCTTGCTAAGCTATACGTCAACAGAATTGTGAGTCAGTATGGAGTGCCAGTGTCCATAGTTTCAGATAGAGATCCGAGATTTACATATAAGTTCTGGCCTAGTTTACAGAGAGCTATGGGAACAAAACTGAATTTCAGCACGGCGTTCCATCCCCAGACAGACGGTCAGTCAGAGAGGACCATCCAGACCTTAGAGGACATGTTGAGAGCATGTGTCCTTCAGTTTAAGGGAAGCTGGGATACCCACTTATCACTTATGGAGTTCGCTTATAATAACAGCTATCAGTCTAGTATCGGCATGGCGCCGTTTGAGGCTTTGTATGGAAGACCATGTAGAACTCCCGTGTGTTGGAACGAAGTGGGGGAACGGAAGCTAATCAGACCTGAGTTGGTACAGATTACGACAGACAATGTGAAGGTGATTAGAGAAAATCTGAAAGTAGCTCAAGATCGTCAGAAGAGCTACGCAGATAAGCAGCGAAGAAACATAGAATTCCAAGTCGGAGATCGAGTTTTCTTGAAGTTATCTCCGTGGAGAGGTGTCCTTCGTTTTGGCCGGAAGGGTAAGCTGAGTCCTAGATATATTGGTCCTTATCAGATAACAAAACGAGTTGGGCCAGCAGCTTACGGACTTGAGTTGCCAGCGGAACTATCTCGAGTACATGATGTCTTTCATGTGTCCATGTTAAGGAAGTATATTCCAGATCCGACGCATGTGTTGCAAGTGCAACCAGTTGAGCTTAAAGAAGATTTGAGTTATGTAGAGGATGCAGTTCAAATCCTCGACAGAAAGGAACAAGTTTTGAGAAACAAGACGATCCCACTCGTGAAAGTTCTTTGGAGACATCACGGAGTGGAGGAGGCAACCTGGGAATTAGAAGACCAAGTGAGGAAGAGTTACCCGACGCTTATCACCTAAGTACTACTAAATTTCGGGGACGAAATTTCTTAAGAGGGAGATAAGTTGTAAACCCGAGATCTCTCCTAGTAATTTCTTTAAAAAAAAAAAGTAATAAGTAAATAAAAAAAATGTTTAAAACAAAAGAAAACATAAAATAAAAAAGGAAAATGAAATGAGAATTATATATTAAAGAAAAGAAGAGTGGAGAAGTTTGGGTTTTTTTAAAAAAAAAAGGAAAAAGAGAGAAAAGGAAATCCCACCACCGCCAATTCCAATTCTTTTTAAACCTATATCCATTCTGTCATCATTTATCAAAAGCAGCAGATTTTTCGTGAGAGAGGGTGAGAGGAAGAAGAAAGGTAAATTGAAGTTGAAGAAGAAAGGGAGAAGTTCAATTCAAGTTGCATGACAAAGTTTGTGATCAATCCTGACTACATCTGATGTTTGGATCATTCTGAGCTCCACAAGAAGTATTAAGAGAGGGAATTGAAGGAATGTTTTTGCTGTCAAATCCGGGGAACCTCTGGTTTTTGGGATGTGCTGATCGGTGGACTTCGAATTAGAAGCTGTATTAGGTATGGTTGGAAAGATGGTTTAATTTCCTATAACTTTCATGAAGAAGTCGTGGTTAGAAATTGACTGGAAGTTGCTTTAAAATTTATGTTAAGTTTAGGGTGCAGCAGGGAAACGAGTCTGGAAAGTGCAAAAACCTATTTTGTAGGAAGAATCTTTCGAGGTGTTTACGGGCATATCCTTTAGAAATTTCAATTTCATTCCTTCAGATAAGTTTTAGAGAATTCAAAAAGGAAGAGTTTGGTATAAAGTACACTATCTTTAGCCAAGTAATGGAAAAGTTATGAGTAAGGGAGTTTAGGGTATGAAATCTGTGATATGCTGGAATTAGTTAGGGGATATGTTTAATCTTAAGATTGAAGTGCAAGGAATTGTGTTCTAATGCTTGGTTTCTGGTTGTTTGGCAGGCCAAGAGGAAATAGGTCAAGTGTACGAGCCGAGGTTCTAACTTTTAACACTGTGAGTGACAAAACGAATTTCGAAAGTGTATTCTATGCTTGAACTTATGCTTACAAAAATAAAAGACTTTCTAAGAGTAATTTTACTTAAAGACTTTATGTCTCTTGAACACGTATTTATGAGCATATATGGTTTCCTAGAAATGATTTAATTGTTCGTTGTGAGCATATGTTTACTGTTTTACCTGAACTAGTGAGAATACCATAATTTCGGGTCAACATGTGTTAGCAAGTAGTGTCAAAGGTTTTCATGTGTTTCTATGAGACCCGAATGAGTAAATGTTTGAGATTCTGAGCCCGACGCTGTATAGTACCGTGTGCACACAGGTCATTTCCTGTTGTCGACGTTGAGTGTACTCCGTGACAACAATGCTGTCGTGAGTGCTGGGCGGGCCCCACTACGACAAAGACGATGGGAGTGCCGGGCGGGCCCCACTACATCGTAGAGTGATTGTTGGATTGTACTGAGCGTGTCTTACACAACCTAGTTTATTATATGTTTTAGTTGATGAATACTCTGGATATGCTAGGGAGATTTAAATGACATACTTGCTGGATTTCTGGAAGAAGCTATTGTCCTTATAAGTTTATATTTAACACTTGTCGGCTGACACATATGCTTGTAGTTTGCCAAATGTTATGATTTATGAGATAATTGCTTTAAACCCAGTCACTCACTGAGCTTCCCAGCTCATTCTTTCAATGTTTTCCAACTTTTCAGGTAGAGATCGAGCTCCCGGTGCCTGAGATCCTGCCACAGCCTGCTGGAAGCTCTACGAGTCTGATATTTTTGTATGTGGATGGTGTAGTATAGCAAGTCTGCTCGTAATGTACATAACTTTATAGGGATGTGTAGTTATGTGCGTGAACGAAGCTAAGGGTCTTGGTTATGTAAATGGTGGTTCGTGATATATTGAGTTGTAGTACCCCTAGCCGTGTTGGTTGTTCCACAGGGGTCTTTACCAGAACCGCCCTATATGTATACTTGGTAACGTTTACCAAGTTTCCGATGTGTTGTGTTTGAGTAACTTATACTTCAAGTATGGTATGTTTATCAGGTATAACAGGGTCACAGGTATCGTTAGGGAGGAAACGATGTCTGTTGGCTTCACGCCATCTTCCGGGCTAAGCTAGCAGGTGGTACGGGAGGGGGTGTGACATGAATCCCCTCATTCTCTTAAGTGAATCACCACAACTTTTATCCTAGCATTTATTTCGTCTCTTTAATTGTCGAACACACAAATCCAAGTTTTGTATTTTGTTACTTGAGTTGTTATTTTCAAGAAATCTTTCGTTACACTTATCTTTGTTTTCACTGTTGCCTTGAGATTGCAATTGCACTTGAATCTACAGTGTGCACTTGCATTTGGGTTGAATTCTTCTCTTGATTTTTAACCGACATGAGAATCATCACCTAGCTTAGGTTTGCATGTTACTCAGAAACATCCAAATATGATTGGTCATCAAACTTGTGGAGTGTTTCGACTTTAGATTGAGAATGAGTTTTCCTTTCCAAAGTGATCGAACTGAAACGTGGTGCTTTAAGAAAAGATTTTTAGTTTAAAAATAAAGCTCCAGTCCAGTGCAAGTGCACACTGTCGATGCAAGTAATATAAAATTGAAGTATTCCAAAGTATCGATCCCACAGGGAATAGATACAACAAAATTCAAAAGATAGCAAAAATTGTTTTCAAATTGCAATTTCAGTAACCAAGGTTATAAAAATGTTGGGAGGTGTTTTTGACAAAAGAAAATAATTAAAAAAAATAATAAGTATGAAAAAGGAAATTCAAGTTGCTCGTGAAAGAAATGCTACTAAAATGCAATTGCAATCATAGCTAACACAAGAAAACTAAGGGCCTGTTTGGTATGCAATCTGAAAACAGAATTTTGAAAACAAGGGATTCAATGAAAACAGAGTTGTATTTCATGTTTTCAGATATGTGTTTGGTAGCAGATTTAGAAATTGGATTCCAATTTAAACAATTGTTCAAAATGTGTTCTATAATATATTTATAGACCATTAACTAGTTGTAGTTGCAAAACTAAATATTAGATTGAATATAATCCATTATTAATTAATTTATGAACATGATTTTTATTATAAAATTTGTACAATTATTATTTTACAATATCATATAATTTATAATATATTAAATTATACATATTTTAATTTAACAAAAATAAATTGAGTTTATAACATCAAAAACTATATTTATTAAAGTTTTGGTATTTTCTAATGTAATTCTGCATTTTAAATTTTCAAATTCAAAATCTGGATACAATGAAAACATAAAAAAGTTGTTTTCAGAATTTTCACTATTTGGATCACAGAATCCGGAAACAGTTTTTGAAAACAAGTCTGCCAAACGCATATTCACTGAACTCAGTGAATCTGAAAACATAAAACAGAATCCGGATTGCATACCAAACAGGCCCTAAGTAAATCGAATTCGACTCCTATTAAATTTTGCTTCAAAATCTTTAGGAGACTAAGTGATTAAACCTATATTTCTATGGCTAATCTAACTTAGATAATTTCGTGCACAATTCTAGTTATTTTGGAGTCTCGCCCTATGTCTAGGGTCGATGTTCAGAACTTATTTCTAAGCCTTTTCCTCTATTGCTTTTGTGGCATCCGCTTTCCCTTAACCCTTTCGGTGTTAAGTTCAAGCTTGACAAGCAACATTAGTTGGCCAGCTAGGTTTACCTAACATTAATTCAACAAAAACAAACAAAGTTTCAAGTGTTAACTAGATTGATTATGCTTTTAAGCTTTACATCTTTCCTTCAGGGCATTAACTAACTTGAATCCCTAAAGAAAAATTAGCTCATTATGGAAGAATTGAAAAACAACAATTTAATTGCTATAAAACTCATACTTAATAGCCGAAATAAGGGAAATAAAATCCATAATAAAAGAAACATGATTTGAAATTTTGTTAATAAAAGACTTGAGTAAAATCATTCCAACAACTCACACTCTCAAAGGAAAATAAAAACAGTAGCAACATTTAACGGAAATTCACAATCTTATGGAAAAAAAATACTCTCAAAGAACCACTGTCTTTTTACTGAAGAAAACAAAAATCAAAAGAACTCAACAACTAACTAAATTTTGAAGAAGTTACAAGACTGAATTATAAATAACAACTAGCTAAAGAAATAAAACTAAACAAACAGAAGAACAATGGTGAACTAGTGTTTTCATTACTTTGATCGAACTAAGGGCACCTTCACAGGTTATTAGCTCTTCACCTCTTTCAACTTTTGTTGAGGAGGGATCAATCTCGGAAATTACAGAGCAAAATAGAAGAACAAGACGCTGGAATTTGACAGAAAATGAGAAACTACGGACTGTGGTCGAGTAGAAAAACCCAGCTCCTTTTTTTGGTTCATTCTTTCTTCTTTTATAGGTGTCGGGGCTAGAGTTTCCATTTTTGCTCTTCTACAACCTTGGGTCAACTTGTAGGCATGAAATCGGGCTGAAGAATCTCCCAAATCTTGCAAAAATCTCCAAAAATCTCGTAATTTCCATGATTTTTGCATTTTCCAGATTTTTGCAAAAATGCAATTGCATTTCTGTTGCATTATTTTCCAGATCTTCCAGAATTTTCCAGAAATGCAATTGCATTTTGTGCTTATTTTCCAGACTTGTTTTCCAAAGAAATGCAATTGCTTTTCCAAAATGGAATGCAATTGCATTTTTATACTTGCTCCAAACTTACACAAAAATATCATATTGGTGTAATTTCCAACCTCATTTCAACTTCTTTCATCTTTTTCATTACTCCAACAAACTTTTATGAATTTAACTAATAAACATTATTTTTAGCTTGCTCATCATACAACACACAAAAATGACAAGAACAACCTAGTGTAAGGTCAAATAATCCTCATAAATGAGAATTATCACAGAGGCTTCTTTCCTGAGTGATTCTTTGCGTGTGTACTAGGTGTTACCGTGTGTGTTTAGAAGGTGCTTGTTCATACAAGGGCTACTTAAGCCATTTGTGGTAGGGTTGAGTACATCATTTTAATGATGCAAAATAAAAGGCACTGATAAAGCTCTGATACCAAATGGGGTCCTCCTCGATTTATCGTCAAATCGATTATATTTTTCCCTCGAGCTTCTTTTTGTAGTTCCAATTCTATCTCTAGTTTGAGTTTTATTTCTTCCTCAATGAATGGTTGGAAGTAGTTCATGGTCATTTCTTCTTCTGTTGCAATGATTGGGCAAATTTGAAGTTGTCAATTTGGAAATTGAATTAATATTATTAGTAAATATTTTTGAATTCACATGGTAATTGAATAATTGAATAGACGTTACCTCTGGTGACTTGAACATCTTTTTTTCTAAGTCTTTCCATCTAGGTTGCGTGTCTGCAATCCAATTAATAATCTTTGGGACCCTTTCTGTCATTTTTCTTTCATAGAAATTCTATGCAGAGCTAAGAGTTGGTATGACCTCGCACGCCCATGCAATTATTGGGAGTATAAAACCACCCATTTAAATACTTGTTGTCCTTTTACTCTTGGATGCTTTCTGCATAAATTCGACTAGTAGATTGAATGCGAGCCTACCCCATGGGTGGTTGTTGAACATTTCGTCATCATCCATCATGATGATTAGTCCGATGTCAACATTGACAGCTTCTTGTCGTGGCAACAAGAAGCTCTATAAGAAATATAGCAGGGTCATCTTGTATTGGTCATCTTTGGGTGTGAATTTGTTTATTGTGAAACTGATGTTTATGTATTTTCTATTTACTGTCCTCTCTCCATTGAAATACAGTCTCCTAGTGTGTTCTCCACCCTTGATTTTCTCTCTTTTTGTTTTGGATAGGGGTCTGCAGTTCAATCCAGTTATTAGTGCAACTTTCTAAGGTGAAATGTGAGTATCTTTCCTCCTATCAAGAAGTTTAACTCTGTTGGCTTTTTTGGTTTGCACTGTCTCTATATCAAATGTAGTAATAACTAGAAAGATTGGTTGGTTATCGCAAATTCCAGAAAGTGGCCAAAACAAGATTGTCTAAATCTTTCTTGCACTCTCTTAGACAAGGTCCCTCTAATTTTTCTATAACGTCTATTTTTGCTTGGAGGTTTATTTCCAAGGGTTAACTTCTTTTTGATTTCGCCATGAGATACAAATCATCCTAAAAATAGTAAAATAAATGCTAAGAACATGTATGATATTTAGGTATTTAGAAAAAACTAAGGGTTTTTTTAAAAAAAAAAAAATTATTGATACCTGTACCAATTCATCGACTTGTTGCCTTCCTTTCTTGGAGCCTTGTTTTAATGCCAACCTTTTCTTCTTATTACCTTCTTTCTTAACGATCACCTATAACATTCAATTAAATAGTAAGTATTAATACATATTAGTGCTAGCCACCTTTTTTTCTCAATATCTTTGTTATGTTACCTGTCTCCTAGTTTTGCTTGTTATAGCCTTGTCCTTCTTGATGGTTCATGTAGATTTAGTTCTTGAATCTGATTCATCTTCCTGTTTGTTATTGCTTTTAGATTCTTATTTGTCTTCATACTCTTCAGCATCTTCACTGGTTGTTTCATGTTTTGATGGTTCCTCCTCCTATTTAATATATGAATTTTTAACAGGGTTGCTTGTTATTAGATATATACACTATATTTTTTACCTTATTCTCTTCCAATTCTTCTGTAGCTTCTTCTTCTTCGACTACCTTCTCCCTTGGTCTACTTTCTTTTTTCTTTTCCATCTCGTACCGACAGCGTGGTAGTTTATATATGACAATTTGAAGTATTTAATTTGTGTACTATTGATAAGAATTAATGCAATTGGGGTACCTTTGTGGGTGGTTTAGTGTTCTTCTTCTTTGTGGCGGCCCTAGTGTCTGATGTTGCCCCTTCTTTTCTTCTTTTTTTGTTCTCCTTCTACCTCTGTTTCTCTTTTGTTGATTATTCTTTTTAAGATTTAGAGTCTCTTGTCATTGTTTGTGTTTTTGTTTGTAGAAAGTTTTATAAATGTTGTTACTTTGTTAAGATTAGATGGGACAATTAATCTTACTTTACCTTCTCATCGTTGTTCAAGGTAATGCGTTCGATTTCCTTTATGTTTTTAAAGACGTTATTCTAGCAACCTTCAATCGATTGCTTGGTCTTGTCTTTGATTCGGTAGCTAATTTTACATATCTTTAACATATCACAAAGAGTGTTCATATATCGATGATTTTCATATTAGCAATTTTCAATTTTAGTTACCTTAAATGCCCAGATTACGAATAGGGAAAAGGTATGATTTGCAGGAAGTAGTTGGGTATTCATAAGTGTAAAGATTTTTGATTAAAATAAAATAAAAGAGGGAGTCTAAATACGGGAGAATCGGGATCTGATTTGAATATTAGCTAAATTTGAAATCCCTAAAATATTTGTTCAGCATTTGCAATTATTATAAAGATGTTATCTTTACACCCGTGTTTCAAGTTCTTCAGTCTTTCTTTATACCGTTGTGGTCTACTCCTTCAATGTTTTGATTCGTGAATTTCATGGATTCGTCTATATGCTTGAATGGAAGAAGAAACAGAGATTAAAAGGTGTGGGTTACAATACAAGTTAAGGAGGTAGGTAAGTAGGACGTATTTTCTTACCCATTGATGCATTGAAAACAATAATCGGTCACGAACCGCATGGATGCGTTTGGTCTTCTTTCTTATTTGTCTAAAAAACTTTGAAACCCTAGTTAGAGAGAGAGCAATCGGGTTAAGTGTTTAGGGTGAGTTGTTTCGAAAGAATGATTTTTTTAGTTGGAGTCATTTGTTTGGGCAGTGTGTATAATTAATTCCATTTTCAGCTTTTATTTTTGTTTCTATATCTTGCAAATGCCTGTTGATTTAACCTCTATCTATTTTTTGCAGTGTATGATTTGAATTTTAGTGGTTGGATTTCTATGCAAATGGCAATTAAGGTTTGGGTTTGTGTATGTGTGAATACTGGGTATTTGTATTTATGTTCTTTACGTTTCCATAACATTGCTTTCTTTTTGTTTAATTTATTATTTTTATTTTTCTAATATTTTAATTCGTACGTATTTTTTTATTATAGAATATATAATTAATTCTTGATTTAAGATATTTTAAAGTAGATATGTTGTTGTGATTTTGAAATTTAGATTTGGATTAATTATAGGATAACTATATTATTTTATATTTAGATTTTCGATTGGGGACATTTTGAGTATTTATTAATTCTATTTAAAAAATTTAACTGTTTGGACAATTTTTTAAGCAAAAAATGGACATTTTTCAGAACGACCATTTAAATTTTGTCATTCTTCTTGTTAGCCCATCACTATAAGCATCCTTATCTAACTGGGCCTCTCAAACTCAATTGGCCTTTTTTCTTTTTTTAATTAATAAAAATAAACTCAATTGGGTTTTCTTTTTTTTTTTATTAGTTTAACAACATATGAGGTAGATGATTCAACCTCTGACCTCATGGTTAAGGACATATTTCTTAACTAGTCGAACTATGTTCTGGCTATCTACCGCCAAGAATAATGAGCTTAGTAAGGATATATCAAATAAGCCTACATATTCGTAACTCTTACCTTCTAAATTAAATAATCAAACTTTAAGTGCTTAATTCTTATACCTAACCATTTAAGCTAAACACTACTACAATTTTTATGTACTTAACACTTACAACTTTTAATTACTTGTTGATTTATTTTAGTTTACCTAACACATTTTAAATATCGCGTATAACATTTCAGAATTTAATTAAAAATTTTCACATGTGCCCCGCATTTCACCCTTACTTTTTAGCGTTTCATTTCTTCTTTATTTATTTTTTATTTTTTATAATTATTTTTAAAATGGAAAAAATGTTCTTTTAATCTTTTTCCTACACTAACACGTCTCTCATCTCTCTCTGTTTCAAAAGTTGTATAAATTAGGTCCACAACTATAGTTAACATGTTTAAGTTGTATAAGAAACTAAATTCAAGAAGCAATAATTTGTCATGTTTGGTAATAAGAGAAGAATTTCAAAACGAATGTTATTACAAAATTTTGTTTTTTAAACACTGAATCAAGTGTGTACAATGTCTATGTACAGAAACATATCAAATCTACCTATAAGATTTCTAAAGGGAATAATCGAATTAAATCCATAGCGGAAGCGTTGGAATCAACTTTGATTTTATTTTAGAATTAAACGAAAGATAATTTTAAGCTAAGCAAAACATACCCTTGACATAAATATGAAGATATTTTCGGCGGGTCTTTATCTCATTCACAAAGTCTTTCTGACTATGACTTGAACACAGAACCAACATTGGTGGGAGCCTTTTGAAAGAGAATCCTCAAAGAATTAGGAGAGGAAATAGAGGGCAAATCTTTACCATAGTTAAAACATTATATTTTAATATCTAATATATTAAAATATATATTATACTTATTTGAATCTCATTCAAATCTCCTACAATATATATTTAACTTATTTGAATCACATTCAAATTTCGAATATATATATTTTTCTTTAATGTATCTAATATACATTAATGATTTTAATATTTAATGTATCTAATACAATAAATATATTTTTCTCTTTTATATTTAATATATCTAATATATTAAATATTAATTTGAACGATTCAAATTAAATATCAATTTGAACGATTCAAATTAAATATCAATTTGAACATTTCAAATTTTTCTTTCAACTAAATTGATCATTTAGTGTTACTATGAGCTAACAAGAGGACCTTATGGACCTACAGATTATAGCTCCAATGATACAAAATTAATTAATTAAACTCTTTAATCAATTAATTTTCATTCATTAACTCCATGTCACTCCACTACAGGCCTAGAGTTGCACTCTTATGCACTGTAGGATAAGTTGTGTTCATAGATATAATCACTACATGCAAGTCAATCATTCACGATTTGTTCATAGTTACAGCTGGGTCAAAAATTCGTTTTACCCCTATAATTACATCTTGCACCTTAAGTACCACTGATTCTCTAATGAACAATTTGTTTATGATCCAACCATAAACTAAGTCCCTCTCGGACTAGTGAGAAGGTGAGGTCCCATTGTTCAAGTCCTGAAATCAGCACTTAAGGGAACTACTCATCTACTTATTCGATATGGGAAGAAGTGAATTCCATCTTATGAGATTATGTTCTCAACTCCCTATTTGATCAAGTCCCCAAAATGGTAGGCTTATTGAATCGGTTACAAAAGTCACTCTTACCATGCAAATTAAAGGACGAGCCCTCATAAGCAAGAAATCATAACTCACTCAGGATTAAGATTGAGTCGCATATGATCATCTTGATGAATATTAATCTTCTCAATTAATAGATTTATAAAGAGAGATTAAGTATTTTGTGGTACAGTCTTATACAAACTCATTGCATAAGATACCCCACCCTCACTCACATGTCTCTACATGAACGATTTGGATCAGATCATTTATAACTATTACAAAGTGGGTCGTATCAATAGTGTTACCAGTATAAGGCACCCAACCTTATCCATATACTATAACCCTTTAGGTTATTTCTTGAATATGATCCTCTCGTACGTCAATCACAAACTGTTAAATATTACACTAATAACCTTAAATTTTTCATATAATGGATAATATTATATTTCAAATAAAATAATAAAATAATTATTAAATAATAATTACGAGGCTTTAGGGCATAAATTCAACAATTTCCGTGGTGGTTGATTATAGTGCTAAAAGATAGAAAAAGAAAAGATTTCACAATAATAAAGCTACATTATATAGTAATGGATTGAATTCAATGTTGTTCACCTTTGGAAAACAATAGCCATGACTTAACATGGAGAAACAAATCATCAGAAAGGGGTTTACAACACTGCATAATTAAAATGAAGTAAGAACATTTACCTGCTACACCAATTGATTGGAAGGATTGAACTCCAGAGGTTTTAAACACCCCATGTCTTGGTGATAAATTTTTTTATATAACTCATGTCTAGGTGGATTCAGTTTTGGCTGTTTTTTTTTTAATCACCCTAAAGGTTTAGAACTACAAAATTAGCATTGGGTGTTCGAAATTACAAAAAACAAGAAATGAACACCTAATTTACAAAAACAGAGTTATAAAAATCAGAATATATACAACAAATGACCATTATCAATTGTTCCCTGCGGCATCGATGAAGAAAACTTTATACACCTCAATAATTCATTTCTAAATCAGGGTACAAAAATTCTCTATTCTTAAAGCTTTCAGTTTATTGATCAATTAAACACACATCCATCATCAGAATCAATAACTAATCAAAACCTTGACTCTATTTCAATAACGTTTTTGTTTTAAAAATTATGCTTATGTACTACCATTGCTCTGTGTTTTGATCTACTTACAAAATGTTTTAAAATCATAGCCAAATTAAAAAAAAAAATAGTTTTCAAGAACTTGTTTTTAGTATTCAAATTTAGCTAAAATTTGAGAAGTTTTTTTCAGAGTGAAAATAAACAAAAAAAAAAAAAAAAAAAAGACATTATATATGTAGTTTTTAAAGTTCCATTCTCAAAAACAGAACCATAGACAAAATACTTCTCAAAGAAGTCTAAATGTCAAATATTAAACATTATTTGTTAGAAATTGGCTCCTCGTTATCAGAAGACAAACAATGTACAGAGTATAGCACCAGGATGAAAACAATTGGAGAATGTCTAGAAAGCATATCCATGTATCAATCTCCCAGTTCATAATTCCCATGGTAGAGTAAAAAGAAGAATAAATTAGAACAAAAATCAGCGAAAGAAGAAATCTCACAGCCTAGTAAAATCCAAGAGATTGGTAACCGCGACAGGAAAAGGTCCAACGATTGAAACCGCATAGAATTCTCTGCAAAGAAATGATCAGAAACAAATATGAAATTAGCACTCAAACAACCATTGCTTGAGAAATCGCACTTCCGAAAGCAAACCTTCTCATGAAGTAGCTGTAAATTTATGGATATTTCACCAACGTAAACTTAAACTAGCAAGAATTTCACTGAATGACACAAAAAAACAAGCACCATTAGACGCATGAACAGAATGAAGTACATACCCACAAAAATAGTATGGCGAACGGCAAACAGGCAAAGAATCAAAGACATGAGGGATATATACAGCCAGATTTGCTTGCCGGCTGTGAAGAATATGATGAGACCGAGGGGGAGGAAGCAGTCGCTCGTCGACAATGAAGTACACACAGTGGAGGGGGAAGGAGACGTCGCTCGCTGGTGCGGTGACTGAAAATGAAAACCGAGAGAGAGGGAGACGCAACGACTATTGATGAGAAGGGTAGCCGACAGGAAAATTTGAGGGAGGGGCGGAGACGCAAGGGGTAGGGTTGGATTTTGGGAGACGCGAGGGGGAGGAAAGGAGAGGCGGCACAAGGATTTTTGGAGGAGGGAGAGTGAAATATTTGGCGCCTAATTAATAATTTCTTTTCAACTTTTAGTGACATGGTACAACTTTTAGCAACGTTATAAATATGTCGCTAAAAGTCAAGTTGTTAGCGACATGGAGTTTGCATGTCGCTGAAAGTATTAGCAACGTCAATCTCCATCACGTCACTAATAATAACTTTTTCGACGCATATTTTACAATGTCGTTAAAAAGTAACTTTCACTGACTTACTTTGGCTGCGTCGCTAAAAGTAGATTTTTTTGTAGTGCAATTCTATTGCAATCTTTAATTTCTTGCACAAAAATATTAAGTAAGAGCGGTTTTCAGCTTCTTTTGCGCGGTTTTCATCTTCTTTTGCTTTCTTTTCTCCACTTACTTAATTTAAAAGACTTACAATAATAATTCAACTCAAACCAACTTTTTGCTAGCATTTTTATTTAATAACACAGATAAAATAACAAGAATAACTAAGTATAAAGGTCAAATAATCGTCATAAATGAGAATGATCACAACCCCAAACTTCAGTTATTAATTGTTTTCGAGCAATTGCAAAGCAAATATAGAGACATAAACACAAGCTATAGTCTATTCTAAGAATAATTGTTTTGAAATGCTCATAACACTTTAACTTTACTTGGATGCTTGCACTACATGCAACTTCCATGTCTCCCTTGTCCAAACAAAATACTTTCATCTCACAACCTCACTTTGGATTCATACTACCTATTACCTTTAGTCAAGTTTCACTTAGTTGCTATACAAGCTAACTTTACATGATTTTCTCAACTAACGATATCCCCCCAAACTTGTTTTTCAATGCTAGGATGCATACTTTTTATTTTTTTATTTTTTAAGAGGGGACCTTTTTGTCATTCGTGCCTTTATTCTAGCTTACTATTGCTTTTTGATGAAAATGTCTAGCTACTAGCACTTATCACATCAAGGTAATTTTCACATACCCACTTCCTAAGTTAACCTTTCATACATAGGAAATCATGGGTATCACGATCGCCCCTGGTTACTTAGTTATCCATTGGAAAGAGGAGTATCCTTTTTTTTTTTTTAATCCTAGCAGCTGTTACAACAACATAGTATTATAACAACATATTATTACAACAACATACTAATACAACAGCATAACAAAACTCAACTCCCCAAACTTAAATGGGTCAATGTTCCCATTGATTGAGAATAGCACAAGGAGTGAAAAAAGGGTGATTTACAAAACAACTAAGCTAGAGTCTCCTAAGGAGATTTAGTGTACAAACTTAGGTGAGTTTGAGGCTTGGGTATTTTATAAAGACAAGGAATCATGAAATTGTTTGTTCGGGAAGCATCTACATAATGTTTCTAAGTATTTAATGAACTAAGCATACTCCAAATTTTAATCATTAAGGGTATTCAACAAGAAAAAAACTCAAAGAAATCCGATAAGAAATGTGTTGTCAACTTGAACAAGTCAAAAATATTCACAATTGTTTTTTTTGTTTTTTTTTTTAATTCAAAGAAAATAACTAAAGAAGCATAAAACAACCTAACTAAACCTTAAACCAAAAGAAACAACAGATAGTAAGCAAAACAACAAATAACAAAAGTTGGAAAGATAAGTCAGAAAGAAACTCCCCTATGCGGAGGAAAATGTGTTGTTGCCATTACTGTCTTCGAGGGTCTTGGAGTTTGAAGAAAAATTGTTCGGAAGTTTGAAAAAAATGGCCATTTGCCTTTGGATAACATGGAAAATGTTGCCTTTATTGCTTCATCAGTTTCTTTGACGTACTCCCAACATGCCCTGTTTGATTGAGTTTTTTTGAATTTGCAATTACAAATTGCTTTTGCAATTGTGCTTGCAATTCTTCCTTTCGCTCTTTCTTCTTATATTTTCCTTTGGCCTCGTATTTTTATTTTTATTTTTTCACTTGAAACTCAAAAGTAGAGCATCAAAACATTCACACAATTTCTCCTAAGGCATAGTTAACTTTTTGAAATTTCCAATTTCGAACTTAAAGTTGCTTTATTGAACTCCCAGGTGAATCTCCATGTAGATGTGTTCCATTAGTGGTAAACTTAAATACCTCAGTTATGACAGGATTCTCCTTAGACAGAGATTCTCTAAATCAAGCTTCTTCATTCTGATTGGAATTCCATAAGTTGAAAGTTTTTTTTTTTAAGAAAATAAACAAAAAGATAAACTTATCTTATTCCAGTAGGGAGACTGCAACCGTGCTTCTTCATTTTGCACACAGGTCTTGATGATGGATGAGATTTTAGTCTTAGTTGAGGTGCTAATCACAACGAGCCTTGCCTGCTCAAGAGATTTACATATTTTTTGAAAGTATAAATTGTGGTTGCAACTTGTGTCACATCCTACAAATTGTCATCCTTCATGCTCTCATTTTTTTCATTCTTCTTCACTTAGCGTTTCCTGTAAGCTGCAATAAGTGAAAGAAGGGTATTCTAGCATCAAGAGCACTTTAGATGTCATTTGCTGTGAAATTGCAACTGCATAGCTCACTGAACTTCCTTGGGTGGTTCATTCTCTTCTTGAGGTGATTCTTCTTTAATCTCTTCTCTCCATTCTGGCTTCTTAGGGGCTGTTTGGCCCACACGTAAGACTTAGGTGGAGTTAGAGGGATTATTTTTACCCTCATTTGGCCCACGGTTTTCAACAGACTAAGGAGTTGTGTTAACAAAACATACCAATTTCTCAAAGCCATCAGCAGCCTTTCCTCCATTCCCAACTGAAGTATTTACTCCATGGAATCCTCAAGAGCAAGCAGATCAAGTTGATGAAGAGGAAGAGGTGGACCCTGAGAATGAAGATTGAGAATGAAAGGGATGTGGTGATATTATCCCTCTTTGTTGCCTACAACTTGATGTTTTAACTTATGCATTCTATTTCTACCTTTTGTGAATCATGCTCTTATGGTTGATTAGAAAAGAATTGTTGTTGTTCTAGTTTAGTTTCTTCTTAGTTATTTTAGTTATTTTTTTTAGTTTATGTTATAGGATTGTTAAATCTACCAGTTTGTGATGAGAAGAATAGACTGTTAGGTTGTTGGAAAGAAGGAAGTATGAGGAATACATAGACTTTGTTTTAGCATTTGTTGAGTATAATTCTTTGTTGGTGCATAATATGTTGGTTCAACACATGATTTTGAAAGTTTGTGTTTGCTATGCTACAACTTGCTGTGTGTTATTTCAAGTAAGCTCCGTTTTGAAAGAAAAATATTTAGCATTTGTGAGGTTGACAAATGATTTGCTGGATGACGGTTAGGTTAAACCTTGGTTAAGAAACTTGTTCTATTTGACATAGTCATTTGAGTAATAAATCCTAGGAGCATTAATTCTGTGGTTGTGAACCTTACCTAGCCAATGTTTAGGAGAGCATGCACTTTACTAGGCATCCATTTTGGCAACTCAACTCTCAAGTTCAATTTAATTTTAGAATTAAGTTTTTTTTTTTTTTTTTTTTTTTGGGGGGGGGGGGGGGGGGGGGGTTACCTTATCCCATTTCATTGAGGATAGTGAAACAAATAAGTTTGGGAGTGAGGTGCCCTATGTGTTGTTAAAAAAAAAAAAAAAAAGAAAAAAATTATAGTTTTAAAGAGAGCGTCCCTCTATTCCTTTGGTGGTGCACTTCTCTCCTCCAATATAGCATTAAGATCCATTAGCCTCAAACTTTAAAACATACATTGTCCTCAATGTATAAAATACTCAATGTACTAAAGCATGCATAAGGATAACGAAAATAAAATAGCAAACAATACTGCCCCGATAAGTGAGAGAGTGAAAATGTTCATTAATGTAGAGGAAGAAGATGATGGTTATCAAGCTCTGATAAAGCTTATTTACGAGTGTTATTGAGCCCTAAAAATTAAGCTATTTCCCCCTACACTGGCTCTAAGTTCCAATTTCAATCTTTCCACATTATAGAGAGCAATCTACATAAACATTCAATCCTTTTCATTTCTTTCTCTTCCCAAGGGTTACTTACCCCCAAACTTATCCTTTTTTCCTTCTTACAGAGATCCTAGCTTTCACACTTCAACTGTAGGGACATTTATCCAGAGCACTCGTTCAATGGATGGCCTAACTGATCACAATGGAGGTAGCTCTTTTGATTCCCACACATTAAGCGCACAATATTGATGGAACATGCTTTGGTTTTCTTTAAACATGCAAAAAAATCAATAAAGATAAAAATTCTTTTTATTTCAACAAATTTCAATCACTAACTTTCATGCAAGTTAACTGTCAATCAGTTCTTAAGCCTAGTGGGGTGACAACAACTTCTAGACTCAACAAGAGCATCCTAGTGTTCGAACATAATAGAAAGTCAATTATGTGCTTATGGTTTTGCAAGGAAATTACAAATAAAATTTAAACATACTCGATTCAGGACATGCTTCAGAAGTCATTCTATTGCAAAAAATTGACTTAGATTACTTCTTAGGCTATCCTAATCAATCATCATGCATTATAATTCATTCAACATGCGTAAGATCGAAAAATTTTGCTCATAATTCTCAAAACTGCAAGGTATTCTCAGAAATAAATAAGGATGATGATATTATCCACCCCCAAACTTAAAATTTACATTGCCCTCAATGTAACATAATCAAAGAAATAAATAAAGACAATGGTAGAATGAAGGAATGATACTGGCTTGATACGATGAGAGACGATTTAATGGGAATTCCATGAATTGGCTAGGAGGTCACTAAGTGCAATTGAGGTCCTACAAAATGGGAATGAGGTTTACTTGACACTCTTTTTCAAAACAACCTAAACTATGAACGAAAAACAAACAAAACAAGTAAATAAGAGAAAGACACAAAAAGAAGCTTGGGTTGCCTCCCAAGAAGTGTTTTCTTTAACGTCTTTAGCTAGATTAGACTCAGGTGTTCAATTCAGTTTGTGCTCGAGTCTTTGTTGCTGCAATTCCTTGTCAATGCCCATTCTAGTGGATCCTTTTTCACAATCATCTCAAAAAATTCATTAGCTTAACAATCAAGTGTATCAATAGCCATACTTTGATTTACCTCTAGGGGATACCTCATTGCGTACTTCATGTCAAAAGTTACCTTCTCATCGTTGACTTTAAAAGATAACTTACTATCATTCACTCTGATAGATGCTTCTCCCGTAGCAAGGAAAGGACGACCAAGAATGATGGGGATATCATCATCCTCTTCCATGTCAAGCACCGCAAAGTCTGCAGGAATAAAAATTTTATCAACCTTGACAATAACATCTTCTATTATACCTCTAGAATAAGCCAATGAACGATCTGCTAGTTGTAAAGAGATGTTGGTTGGTTTGAGTTTCTTTAGTTCTAAGGTCCTGTACACACAGAAAAACATCAAGTTAATAGAAGCACCTAAATCACATAAAGCCTTGTGAAAATAAGAATTTCCAATAGTACAGGGAACAGTAAAACTCCCTGGATCTTTCAATTATGTATTGCATCACTGCACTCTTTTTTCATGTGTACGGTCTCTAGAATCCCAAATTTCTTCTTATTAGTTAGAATGTCCTTCATAAACTTTGTATAGCTTGGAATCATCTCTAGTGCCTTTGCAAAAGGAATAGTACCATTAAGCTTTTTAAACATATCAAGGAACTTAGAGAACTCACCGTTGAGATTTTTCTTCTTGAATCTCTAAGGATATGGAATATTGTTTGGCACAACAAGTATAGCTGGGGTAGGGAGCTTTTTGGCCTCAGATGCAGGTTCAGCTTCTTTATCTCCAATTTCCATGGTTTCTTCATCTTCATCATATAACTGCATATAGGTCCTTCCAACTATTTTCTACTCCTCAAAATTATTACCTTGCATTGTTCCCTAGGGTTGACTTCAATGTCACTTGGGAACTTCCCCTTATGCAAACCATTTAGGGAGGAAACCAACTGACTCATCTGCACCTCCAAGCTTTTAATTGCACTTCCCTGTCTAGAAAAAATGCCTTCAATTTTCTGCTCCAAATGATTCGTTCTCTTATTTGATTCAGCAATGAAGTTTCCAATCAGATCCTCTAGAGAGGATTTCTTCTCAGCTTGCTCTAAATTTTAGGGTAAACCTGAAGCAGGTTGCAAAACATTCCTATTATTAGCATAAGAGAAATTTTCATGATACCTCAAACTTGGAAGATAATGAGTAGGAACTGCATTGTGCAAATGATTTTCCTCTTGGTTGTAACCTCTGTTTTTCACATAATTCACCTGCTCCATATTTGAATCTCCCCTAAAATGTGGTTGTTGGGATTCTGCTAATGATGCAATAGAAGTACTGCTCCCTAAACCTGTCAATTGAGATAAAGCATTGGTTAGAGAAGCCATTTGTGCTTTTGATGTACTTACCTCACTGACTTCATAGATATCTGCTACTGGCTTTGCCATTGATTGTTCTGTGGGCCATTGTTAGCTTGTGGCAACCATCTCTTCCAGCAAAGTCTCGACTTCAGCCACGATTTTAGATAAAATTGTCCCTTCAGCTGCTGCATCCAATATTGTCTTGGTATTTCCATTCAACCCATTGTAAAACAATTGGATTTGTAGCCAATCAGGGTACCCATACTGTGGGCACTTCCTCATGAGGTCTTTATACCTCTCCCAGGCCTCAAACATCTACTATCCTTCAAGTTGCCTAAATGTTCCAATTTCAGTTATGAGCTTGGTTATCTTAGCAGGTGGGAAGAATTTTGATAAGAATGCTGGGCAAGCTCCTCCCAAGTGGAGATGCTCTGTGGCTCCAAGCTTTCCAGCCAGTCTCTAGCTTTATCCTGTAAAGTGAAAGGAAACAAACGTAAGCGAATAGCTTCACATGAAACACCATTGATTTTAACAGTTCCACAAAGAGAAAGAAAAGATTTCAAATGAGAGTTGGGGTCTTTTGTAAGATGTCCTCTAAAGGGCCTGTCTTTGGCCATCTGAATGAGACCAATTTTCATCTCAAAGTTGTTTACTGCTATAGGTGCATGCACTATCCATGAACTCTCTCTGGGGAATACAGGTTTAAAGTAGTCCCTAATTGCCTTCTTCTCATCGATCTGCTCTTTTGCCATTGGTAAGTCTAGTTGTTCTTTCTAAGCTTGACGATTTTGATTACAAGTCCGCTCAATTTCAAGATCAAAAGGCAATAAAGTATCTCGAATCATGGACATACACTATAGCGGTCTAATCAAAAGAAAAACAAAAGACACAAGTAAAGAGCAAAACAAAATAAATTGACCAATAAACTACAAACAAAATGAAGCAAAAGAACTTAACAAAAGCACAAGAAACAAAGAAGCAAAGAAAATTACATAGAGTACATGAACTTAACTAAACAACAAGGCAAAACACAGGAGAAATATTATACATATTTTACACTAAAAATACATAATCTACAAAATTTATACAAGGGTACTATACAACAAAACTATACAAAAATACTATTAGAAAAATACATAGACTACAAAAAAAATACAAAGTCAACACAAACAATATATATAATATACAACAAAACCACAAATTACATTACTATACAATATATTATACAATTACACAATTATACAAACATATAAAGAAAAATAAAAGAAGGAAATTATACAATATACAATATTTACACTCTAAATTAAGATCAAACACTTTCACCACGATATTAATTAAACTAAATTATACCAATCCCCGACAACGGCGCCAATTTGATAAAGAGAGCTTGTTGAAGGCTCCTATCAGATAAATTTATAAATCGAACCTCTAAATATTTTGCAATAGTAGTGTCAGGGTCAACCACAAGGATTGGAGTTCTTAGATTTAATTAAGTACCATAGTTACTCATGCCTAATTTTATTTAGAGAACCTAAACTTAGATTGAAACAAGAATATAAAAATAAGCTAAATATTTATAGGGTTGGAGTCCATTTAGAGAGACATTGGAGATTGAATTAACATGAAGCACAAACTTAATTTGACTAAGAACGGTTATACCATGCAACATTATAAGCCAAGAATTTCTAATTGATCTAATTGACATTTTCAAGCTCAATTGAACTCATCCATAAGTAATAAATCACCCTTTTGGTCTATTTTTACTACTCATGCTGTCATGCATGGCATTAACGGAATTTTATAACGACATCTAATAACAAAATATCCATTCTCATGCAATACTTCGTTATTAGTTATGCAACCACATCTCAATTCAAGTTCCACTCTTTCAAGCTAAAACTCAAATTCTATGAATTAACTTTGGCCAAAAGTTTCGAGCATAAACACAAGGATGCATAAATAGCGTTACGATATATAACAATTCAAAATCCAAAACAAGTTCTACAATCATAACCATCAAAGAGTCTAAAATACTCAAATTAATACAGCTCAAAGAATCCTAAAATTGAAGGAAACAAAGGAAAGGGAAAAGAGAAAAACTGGACAGCGCGTGCCAACACTCGTTCCCGACTGATGTCTAATAACGAGCTTATCGAAGGCTTTATCAAATATAATTATAAATCGGACCTCTAAATATTTTGCAATAATAGTGGCCAGGGTCATTCACAGGGATTGAAGTTCTTAGATTAATTAAGTTTCACGGTTAATTATGCCTAATTTTACTTAGAAAACAAACTTTGAATCAAGGGAAAATAAAATCTAAACTAATATGTACATGCTTTGGAGTCCAATTTTGAGAAACATGCATGATTGATTACCTTAAGCCCAACTTGAATTGATTAATAACTTGATTTTATATTAACAATCTTAAACCAAGAATTACTAAGTTACCAATATCCTCTCTCGAGCTTAATTGAACTCATGCCTTGCAATAAATCAACCTCTCAGTCTATTTCTATTACTAAATAGTGCATTGGGCAATTCTTTTAAGGCTTCTAGAATTAATCTACTCACTCTCGTGTAATAGATTAAACCTAGTCATGCATCTAGTGTTCTACAACTAAACTTACTCTCTCAAGCTAAATTTAGTTAAACATGCAAAAACATGGCCAAAGGTTTAGACAATATAAAGAGATGCATAAAAGGGGTCAATATATAAATTAAACTAAAAATCAACCAAATGTTCAACAACTACAACCAAACAAGGGTCTAAACACAGATTTACAACATAAGTACAACCCATAAAAACTCCGAAATTCAAGAGAAAAGGAAAAGAAATAGAGAAGAAATTTAGGTCACGTGCCAACATTCGTCTCCGACGTGATCTCTACAATCTCGAGCTTTGAGTCTCCTACTTGGCTCTCCAAAAGTATCCTCTTGGTCCTTAGACAGTGCTTGAATCAAGTTTAGGGTTTTTGGTATCTCAAAACAACTCCCTTTAAGTTAAGGTTGGCTACTAGCTAGAAGGGTAATACATGTGGCGAGGAAACTAACACGGGCTTCTCCTAATGCAGAGATGGAGGTGTTGAAATAAGCTAAGTGTGAGATTAATGCTTACTTGATAACACACAACATGTGTTATCTTTAGGCCTTATTTTATGCTAGTTTTGTGGTTTAAATATGGACTTTCATGCCTATATTTGTTTACCTTGTAGAAATCAAGCATTTGGAACAAAACCAGAACTTTTGGAGATATTGTGCTAAAAAGGAACTCATATTTGCATCAAATTTAGAAGCCAAGCCAAGAAAGAAGTGATTCAAGTCAAAAATCCCGAGGCTACAACATCTCAACATCCTAAAATTGGGTCGAGAAGCTACGAAAATAAGATGTTGGTCAAAAAGAAATTACGCTACTTCCAAGCATCTTGATGCTACCTAAATATTTTTCAATAGGATCATTTTCAAGGCAGACATCTCGACGCTACTTCCAAGCATCTTGATGCTACCTAAATATTTTTCAATAGGATCATTTTCAAGGCAGCGTCGAGAAATTGTCCTTAGCGTCTCGACGCTACGACGAGGGTTTTTATCCATTTGACGATTTTTGGAAGATTTTATGAATTCCTAATTGAATTTGGCTTTCTAATCCAGATAGATTTATGAATTCCTAATTAATTTAAGATTTAGATTGTTCCACTATAAATACCCACATTTTCTTCATTCAAAGACATTCAACTTTGGAGAGTACAACTCTAAAATTCTAGATACAAGAATGAGAAGGGACTTGAGAGAAATATTCAAGGCCAAATTCGTGGAGATAAAATAGCGATCGACACACCAACAAAGTTTTTCTCTTCTTTCTTTTTATTTAGTATTTGGATGTTGTTTAAGAGTTTAGATTTTGTGATAATGAACATGAGTGGTTAAACTCTTTTCTTATTCTAGGGATTGATGTAGCCATTAGACCTTATATTTTAATTATTTAAATTTCATGATTGATTGTCTTTTATTTCATTCATGCTTTTATGTTCTTAATGATTTTAATCTTTTGGCCATGGATTAAATGTTGTGTTGGTTTAAATCCACGTTTGAGGAAGGTAATTTAGATTAGATCCTAATTGCATGACTAAAGGTAGTTCTAACTTGATAATGATTAGGGTTTCTCTCTTCTCTCACGAAGGAACAAGGCTTTTATAGTAGGGGCAAGCGATCAGTTTGGACCAGTCAGGCCAAAAAATGCCATTTTTGCTCTTGGTCCTTTGTACTGCTGATTGATAGCACTAAAAAATGTGTTATTTATAGGCTTAGATTTGTGTTAGTTTTGTATGTTTAGATTGAGCTTTCATGCATTTATTCATTTATTTTATAGGATTTGAGCTAACATGGCGAAATAGAGTTGATGAGGACAATACGGGCGTTTTTGGAGCTTAAAGGCATGATTTAGAAGCTTGGAATTGAATAGAGAACAAGATAAAGCTTCATGACCCGAGAGGATAGCGTTGAGACGCTATCCATAGCGCCTCAACGCTATAATTACAGCCATTCAAATCCAGTTTCCCACAGAAGCAGCATCGAGACGCTATTAAGCAGCGTCGAGACCCTACTTTATAGCGTCTCGATGCCAGAAATGCGCGGCTCGAAGATTTTCGTCCGTAGCGTTGAGACGCTGCGTACAGCATCTCAATGCTACCCCGTTTTTTCATATTTATTCTGCGAATTAGGGTACAGCGTCGAGACGCTATCCCTAGCGTCTTGAGGCTGCCCCGAGAATTATAAAAAGAACATTATGGTTTCGATTTTAGGGGGAGACCATTTGGAGAGGGACCAGTCTAGAATTGATTTCTACCTCATATTTGGGACCAAGTGTAAAACCGAGATTTCACGAGATTTTTCCTTGAATTTTCTAAAAAAAAAAAAAAAAAAAAAAATGTTTAAAACATTTGTTTGGGGTATTAAGGAGAAAATAATATGTGTGGGTTTTTTTTAAAAAAAAAAGAAAGAAAGGAAAATAGGGAAAAGGGAAAAAAAAAAAAAGTGGAAGTTTTTTTTTTATTCATTTTACAAATATACCTTATTCTACCCATCTTGCATCTCATTTACCAAAGAGAAGAAAGGGCTTCGTGGGAGAGGATGATAGAAAGAGAGGAATGATGATTTTCTTAGTTTTGAAGTTGAAGAAGAAGGGGAGAAGATTCAATTCAAGGTTGCATGACAGATTTGGTGATCAATCCTGCTCACTGCTGATATTTAGATCGTTTTGAGCTCCACAAGAAGAATTAAGAGGTGAGGTTTCATTTTCTGGAAAGTTAGCTCATTTTCGAACAAATTTCGTGAAGGAAGCTCGAGCAAAATCTGACTTTAAGTTGTTGATTTGTAAAGGGGAAGTCAGAGGGGAAAATCTGCTGTCAAATCTGAGAAACCTCTGGTTTTTGGGTCGTGCTGGTCTGTAGATTTTGAATTAGAAGCTCCGTTAGATATGGTTGGAAAGCTTATTTAATTTCCTAAAACTTTTATGAAGAAGTTGTGGGCGAAATATGATTGGAAGTTGCTTTAAAATTCAGGACAAGTTCAGGGTGCAACGCTTCTGGAATTGCAGAAACTGAATTTGAGGGAGGTAGATTTCGAGGTATTTATGGACACATTCTTTGGGAATTTCAATTCCATTCCTTCATATGAGTTGTAGAGGGTTCAAAAAGGAAGAGTCTGGTATAATGTACATCATTTTTGGCTAAGTAATGAGCAAGTAATGAGTATGTGAAATTAGGGTATAAAAGTGGTAGAATACTGGAAGTAGATAGAATGGTTTTGTAATTCTAAGCTTGGAAATTCATGAATTCAAAGTTCTAATGCTTGGGTTTTGGTTTATTTGACAGGCCAAGAGGAAATAGGTCGAGTATACGGGCCGAGGATCTAGATCTAACGCTGTGAGTGACAAAACGAATTTCGAAAACATATTCTATGCTTGAAATCATGTCTATGTGAATATAAGACTTCTTAGGAATGAATTAGCTTAAATGTTTTATGTTTTCTGAACACATGGTTATGAGCATACATGATTGCCTAGGAATGATTTTAAATGCTCGTGATGAGCTTAGATTTTTCCAACGAAATTTACATGTGAGCATATGTTTATTGATTTGCTAAAATCTAGCAAAGATGTGATGATTTCAGGCAAGCATGCTCTAGCAAGTAATGTTTAAAGATTATCATGTGTTTTTCTGAGACTCGAATGAGTAAATGAGTGAGATATTGAGCCGAGGCTGTATAGTACCGTGTGCACACAGGTCATTTTCTGTTGTCAACGTTGAGTCTACTCCGTGACAACAATGCTGTCGTGAGTGCTGGGCGGGCCCCACTACGACAAAGACGATGGGACTGCTGGGCCAGCCCCACTACATCGTAGAGTGAACGTTGGTTGTACTGGGCGTGCCCTACACAACGTAGATTGTCATATGTTTCTAGATGGTTAATATTCTTGGTATGCCTTGCGAGTTTTAATGACATACCTGTTGAATTTCTGAGAAAGACTGTGATAATTATACGTTTATATTTAGCGCTGACTACCGACACATATGCTCAGGGTTTACCATATGTTGTAATTTGCAAGTTAATAGTTATAAACTCAGTCACTCACTGAGCTTCCCAGCTCATGCTTTCAATGTTTTCCAACTTTTCAGGTAGTGATCGAGCTCCCGGTGCCTGAAATCTTGCCATAGTCTGCCGAAAGCTCTACGAGTTTGATATTTTGTACGTGGGTGGAACTGTATAGCAGGTCCAAACATTTTGTAGTTATTCTGAGAGGAACGTATAGTTATATTCGTGTATGCACTAGTGGTCGTGGTTGTGTAAATCATGTTTGGGATGTATTTTGGTTGTAGTACTCCCTACCCGTTTAGAAGTTCAAATGGGGTTTAAGTTGGGCTGCTCCGTATGTATGTATGTATAGTGACTTTCAAACTTCCGCTGTGTTGTGTTTAGACATTTTAAATTCAAGTATAGTATGTTTATTAGGTTTGACAGGGTCACAGGTATTGTTAGGGAGGAAACGATGTCTGTTGGCTTCACGCCATCTTCCGGGCTAAGTTAGCAGGTGGTTCGGGGGGGGTGTGACACCAAGGGAGCACTTTTGAGAGCCGAGGAAGACATTCAAGGCTCGAGATCGCGGCGATTCATGATGGGAACGAGTGTGGCACGCGTCAGAGAGTTCTTCCCTTCTTCCTATTTATTTTGTAGTTTTTGTTTTTAGATGTTGCTTAAGTTCTATTCTTTAACGAATCTTTAGAGATTAAATGTCTTGAACTTGTTTGATTTCACCTGTTTGGTTTAATTTTAGAGATGTTTATATTGTAGCAAGTTATTTATGCATTCTAGACATTATTGTTTAATCGTTTGACCAACGTTTAACCATGAGAAAATTGGGATTTTGCTTGGGAAAGAAGAACTCGAATTTAGATATGAATGTATAACTGTTGGTGAATGTTTGCATGGGAATGAAATTTTCGCTGATAGAAGCTACAATAGAATTTTATTCAATGCCATGTTTAGTTATAAAAATAGACTGGAATGTTGATTTATCACTAAGCATGAGGTTTAGTTGGGCTTGAGAAAGTCAACTAATGAATTGGGTAATTTCTTGGCTTATAACTGTTATTGATGTAATTTCTCTCTTCTGTAGGGCCAAATTGGTTTATTGAAATTAAATATTTGTTTCAAGAAGGTTCCCTCTAAATGTCTCCAACCATGTAAATATAGTTAATTAGGTTTTAATATGATTTTTCTTCTATTGTTGGTTCTCTAGATAAAATTTGAACATTAGTAATTATGGTACTTAATTAAGCTAAGAAATCCAATCCCTGAGATCGACTTTGGCCATTACTACTACAGATTGTAAAGGTCTGGTTAATAATTACATTTGATAGAGCCTTCGACAAGCTCTTTATCACTGATCAGTGGTCCCCCTCTAAAATTCTTCTTTATGGTTGGTCTTAACTCTGCCTTGTACAAATTCACCATTCCACTATATGATTTTAACATATGTTAGGCACGTCTACTTCACCTGTTCTTTTCTTCCTTTATTTATCAACACTTGGTGTTTTCAGCGCCTGCCTTTTCTTGCCTGCTATAAACACTTTGTGAGAAATGACACAATAAAAACATATCTTTTTACGAATTTTCACGAAAAT
Organism: Trichosanthes truncata; assembly: GCA_033996785.1. Taxonomy (NCBI): domain Eukaryota; kingdom Viridiplantae; phylum Streptophyta; class Magnoliopsida; order Cucurbitales; family Cucurbitaceae; genus Trichosanthes; species Trichosanthes truncata. Next base: position 16,327,066 of record MU867261.1, read on the forward strand.
AACACATTCAACGCGTATGGCATCCATTGTCCGCTTTTCTATGTTCCAACGCGTGTTTATAAGGTTTTTGAACACTATTTTAGCACATGGAGGTAGCATTAGCCAAATTTCGGGTGCCTTAATTAACTTGTTTTCGCAAGTTATTGTTAGATTACATTGAGGAGTCAAGAACTAGTTGTCATTGCATATAAGAAAAGTTGGATAGGTTACAGCCCAAGTGAAAGCTAATGAAGTATAAATAATTTCTTTAGAAAATCAACTTGGTAAAATAGTTGAAACACAAACAGCCTTACTGAGTAGAATAGTTGAAAACACAAACGACCTTACATGAGCAAAAAAATTTCAATACCACTGAGGTAGAAAATTCTAGGGTAATGTATATAGATAGTGAGGATGAGTGGGAACATTTTGATACACACAAGGAACAGATTTGTGAGGTAGAAAAAGATACTAAACCCACATTTAAAGAGGAAATTTAGGTGATAGAGTATAAGGCTAAAAAGCCTACCCTTATTTTATCTCCAGAAGCTTCTTTTAACCTTGATCTTTCTTTTTCTTATACTCACAAGTCTAGTTTTACTTATTTTGATTTTTCTCCTTTTATTTTGTCAAACAAAAATCTAAAAATACTTCTCTTTCAAATGACCACGACAAGCAAATATGCCTACTAGACATAATAGGCTATATTGATTCAAGCAAGAAGGGTCCAAGGAAACTTAACTAGTTTTATGTACCCTAAAAAGAGAAATAAAGTCTAGATACAGAAGTAAAATAAAGTGCTTATTGGGAGGCAACCCGAGTTTATTACTTTCTCAGTTTTTAGTTTTTCGTTATATCTGTTTCTTTTAGTTTATGGCATGTCCTTGTTCTTATGTCTTTATGTTAATTTTGTATGAGCCTGATGGGGGCTGCTACGTGAACGCCAAAACAAAGCCCAAGTGCATGCTGTCACAAACAAGTAATATATGGAGTATTCCAAGTATCGAACCTAAGGGAACGGTTAACAAAAATTCTCCAGTTAACAACACAATTGCTCACAAGTTGCAACCAAGGTAACCAAGAAAAATAAAGATATTTTGGGGGGTTTTGTGAAAACAAGTAAGAATAACTGAAAAAGTACTAAGAAAACAAGTGAAAAGCATAGGATTCAATTATAGTTCACCCTGAGGATATGAGCCCACCATGCGCCCGTAAATTGCTCAACTAAGTCCGGCTATATTAGAAATCCTGCATCTTGCACCCGCATACTGACTCTTTCAAGTTCTGTACGGTTCAGACAGTATGCTACTGAAATGCACCCGCAACTTACCCTTTTCGACACTTAGCAAGGTAAATCAAGTTCAACACCTATTCGGCTCCTTTTCCAAGAACCTTTAGGAGACTAAGCAATTTAAAACTCATATGTCTATGGCTAAATTCTCTTAGATAATGAAAAACACAACTTCATGATTTTATAAGGTTTTTGTCCTATGTCTAGGTACAAAAAGCAAAGTTTTGTCTAGACTCTTTTCCTAGATTGATTTTTGGAAAATGTGTGTCGATTCCAACCTTTTCAGTATTGAAATCTTCACAAACTATGCTAACTTAAATGACCAGTTTAAGCTAACAATGAAACTTAAACTCACTAAAAGTAAACTTAGCTAAATGTTGAGCAAATCAACAAAAAGCCATGGTGGTTGCTTATCTCCTTTTTAGGGTATCCACATGATTGAATCCCCTCCAAGGAGTTTAGCTACTCATCAGAGAAAAAATAAAGTGCAGACATTGAAAAGAAAACAAGTAGATGAAAGAACACAATTCATTGAAATAAATAAACTTGAATACACTTGAAGTATGAATCCAAGAAAGAATTTAAAATTTGAATTAAAAGGAAAACATAAACTTACAAAGTTGAAAAATAAATAAAACAGCAAGTACAACTCCTAAAACTGACAGAATTGAATGGAAAAACTTAAGAACAAAAAGAACCCTAAGATGTTCTTCCTCTCTAACTTGTTCAACCTTTTTCAAGGAGAATCAAGTACTTATTTCTCTTTCTTTCGAAGTTGGAGTCCGAATGGAATATGAACAGACGGATGCGCCGTATTTATGGAAATTTTTCTCTGATCAAGTTATAAGACGATGTGTGCCTGTTAGTGAGATTCGACGTGTCTTAAAATTTTGCCATGATTATGCATGTGGTGGGTATTTTGGGCCTAAGTGAACTACTAGGAAAATACTTTATTTGGGTTTATATTGGGAGACTTTATTTAGGGATGCCAATTTGTTTTGTCAAGTGCGAGAAGTATCAGAGGGTTGAGAATATATCACGTCGACATGAAATGCCTCAAGTCCCTATTTTGAATTGTGAAATTTTTGATATGTGGCACATTGATTTTATGGGTCATCTGCCTTCTTCTTGTGGATTTTGTTATATATTATTGGACGTGGACTATGTTTCCAAGTGGGAGGAGCAGAAGCCACTCATACTAACTATTCTAAAATTGTTTGGAGTACTACGATCCATTATCAGTTACAAGGGCACCCATTTCTACAACAAATCAATGGAGATATTGATGAAAAGGTATGGAGTGCATCACAAAATTGCAACTGCAGATCACCCCAAATGAACGGGCAAGCAGAGATCTCTAGTAAAGAGGTTAAGTCCATCCTTGAGGAAATAGTAAATCGTAGTAGAAAGGATTTGAGCCTCTGACTGGACGATGCACTGTGGGCTTATCACGCTGCCTAAAATTGCAATTGCAATTCACTTTCACAATTGTGATTGCAATTCTTTCCCTTTGCACATTTTTCTTGTATTTTCCCTTCATCCTTTATTTTTCATGTTCTTTATCCTTAAACTAAAAATTGAAGCATTAAAAAGTTCACATACTTTATCCCAAGGCATAAATAACTTTTGGAAATTTCAATTTGACTTTAGAGTTGCTTAATCGAAGTCCCAGATGAGTCCCCAGATAGAGTTGTTCTCTTAACGACCAGCTTAAATACCTCAGCCTAGATAGGATTCTCTTTAAATAGAGTTTTTCTTAATCACATATTTTTATTGAAATTGGAATTCTAGCAATTGAGTTCTCCCCTCCCTTTTAAACTATGTACACATAACCTGGTGTTTCTCAATCAATCTCAATCTGGAAGACTGAAGCTTTGTTCCTACTTAGGCTTTCCCCCCAATAAGGCTTCACTCTTTGACCATTGACTTTGAAAATGTCCCCCCTTATCATCCTACAAATCCACAACTCCATTTTGATAAACCTTTGTAATTACAAAGGGTCCTGACCATCTAGATTTTAGCTTTGCAAGGAAAAGTTTCAATCTCAAGTTCAACAATAGAACTTATTGTCCTTCTCTTAAGTCTTTTTCTTGAATTCTTTTATCATGTCATTTCTTCATCTTCTCTTTATAGTGCTTAGCATTTTCATTAGAGGAATACCTAAGCTCTTCAAGCTCATTTAGTTGAAGCTTTTTTTGATCCATGCCTAACCTATATCCATATTTAGTCTTTTGATTGCCCAGTATACCTTGTGTTTTATTTCTAATGGTAGATGGCATGATTTTTCAAAGATGATCCTATATGGGGGCATTCCTAGTGGGGCTTTGAATGCAATCCTGTGGGCTCATAATGCCTCATCCAATCTTAGAGGCCAGTCTTTCCTTGAGGGATCGACTATTTTCTCTACGAATGTTTTAATCTCCCTATTAAACAATTCTGCTTGTTCATTGTTTGTGGGTGATATGTAGTTCCAATTTGGAGCTTCATATTGTACTTAGCGCCTCGTCATCGCTAGGTTTGTTGATGCCAAACATGAAAAGTTGCGTAGGGGTTTAATGTTTGTGTTTTGGTTCATTGTTTCTTTGCATTAGTTGTTAGCCGAGAAGGTGGTTCGAATGTTTGTGACCTAGGTTGGAGTGGAGGAGCTGAGAATCAAGTAATAAAGATGGAGGTGAGTGGAGGTGCCCAAAGAGGATGGGGGAGTTAGGGCAAGCCTACAACTAATAATGATGTTGCAGGTTGGGGTAAATCATGCTTTGCAAGCGATGGAAAGTTGTCATTTGATTGGGATGGTGAGACAATTGTAACGACCCTAACAACTGGACAACCTAAATGCAGAAGCACGATTTAGTTTTCCCATTCATGCCCGAAATGTCGACAGCATGACGACATAACTATAAGAAAACCAAAATTTACAAAGACCTGATAAGAATAAAAACACTTCTAAATTTTCAGAGTACAGACTCGTCATCCACCAAACTATGAATAATATGTTAAGCTCAACCAACAGAGAAAAGAACCTAAGAACTTTTAACCAAATACATGGAAATGAAAGAAATCCAACCTTTATAGACCAATACACTACAAGAACGAAAATACGCAACTTAAACCTAAATTTAGTGAAAGAAACTTTGGTGGAGTCTCCATAGCCTCGTCAAGTCTTCACCTCTATCACCCGCCTCGTGGTTGTGCGCCATCTGCAAAGATACAAACAAAGTAGCACGAGTGAGTATAAACATACTCAGTAAGCAGCCCACTTAAGGGGTCCAAGGATCAAAACCATAAACAGGAGTTCAGCCCTAAATCATAGGCTCCTGCTCAAATTTAAACTCAACAATCACTTCAATTAGCTAAATGCCTACTCACTTTTCCCAAAGCTCACCTCTCTCTTGTTTTTCCTCGTGCTATATCTGCGAGTCATGTAACCTAGGACCTATGCAATGAAGGAAAGAAACTCTCACGTCTATAATCTTGGGGGAAATCGCCCCCTCTGGCTAGCGCTATGCAATGAAGAAAAGTAACCCTCATGCTCATCATAATGGGGGAATCGCCTCCTAAGGTAGCATACTAAATGAAGAAAAGCAACCCTCATTCTCATCATAATGGGGGAATCGTCCCCTGAGCTAGCACAACATCCTAGGAATACATGCTCGCAAGGGAAAAAGGTAGGTGGCACTAGCCTAACGGACTCTTGCTTAGTCACAACGCACATAAATCATCAAGGGATATACCATCCAAGAGATCATAAACCTCATTCTCACCTCGACCCATGAATCTTATGCATAACTGATAAAGAGCTTGTTGAAGGATCTATCAACTATAATTATAACCAGACCTCTACAATTTGCAATAATAGTGGCCAGGGTCGATTTCAGGGATTGAATTTCTTAGACTAATTAAATATTATAGTTATTAGTTCTCAATTTTATCTAGAGAACCAAAAGTAAAGGAAAATCAAATGGAAACCTAAGATAACTATTTACAAGGTTGGAGACACTTAGGGGCTGTTTGGCGTGCTGGTTTGCAATCAGGAACCCTGGGAATCAAGAACCCTGGGAATCCTTGGCTGGAATCAGAAACTCCGGGGTTCCTAATTACTGTGTTTGGGGTGTAGGGTTGGGTTGGGCTGGTTTGCTGAAACCTATGTTTGGGGTGCAGGGTTGGGTTGGGCTGGGTTTGTTTATGCTATTTTTTTAGGTTTTTTTTTTTCATATCCATTTTTTTACTTGATAATTGTTTACTGAATTGCATATCAATATTTTAACAAATTATGTGGATCAATTGTTTCAAGCATAGTTAATTATGAATGTGTAGTTTGTACAGGTATCTCATTCACTCCATTCATGATGATGTAAAATTAAATAACATTAGTAAGTACATATATTTTAAATAATTAATACGTGGGAAAGAAGAATGATGTTGCTGGAGTAAAGGAAATCCATAATGCAAATGAAGGTCCAAAGTTCATAATATCATAATACATAAGCTGAAAGGAATAAAGAAAAGAAATAGCAATAGTTGTCCACAACACAAACTGAATTAAAACTAAGTAGTAGCTGAAGGTGATGAAGGCATCGAGTTGTCGTCCATGGGGGGTCGGGTTCCAGGTGTTCTCCCTTACACTTCCACACAGTAATCATACTTTAATAAGAGATTTTTAAACAGGAATAACTCTTCTATTTAAAAAATTAGGGAATTTAAAACTCTATTTCACAAAGTATTCAGAAAACTATTTTAGGAACTCTATTTTAGAAATTAAAAAATTAGAAGTTTATTTAATAAATTAAGGAATCTAAAACTCTATTTCACAAAGCATTCCGAAACCTATTTTTGGAACTTTATTTTAGAAATTAAAAAATTGGAAGTCTATCTAAGAAATTAGAGAATTTAAAACTCTATTTACAAAGTATTCATATGTAGGATCGGTATGGCAACCCTAGAGGGGGGTGAATAGGGTTTCTTCAAACTTTATAAAACTTTTTACTAATGTGGGCCCAATTAAACAAATTTACACACTTTTTGCAACAATTAATTTAAACAAGAAATCATGCAAATAAATTCACCTCAAATTAAACAATAAATTTAACATTAACAATTTCAAACACCCTATTTAATTCTAAAAACAAGATTGGTAAAGAATATGTAAAAATAAAATTATACCAACCAAGATAGACATCCAAGAACATTTAATTTTATGCAATATAATATAATAACAAATTAATTGCAAAAATGAAATAAGATAGGGATAGAGAAATTGACACCGTAAATTTATAGTGGTTCGGCACAACCCGACCTACTTCACTCCCCAAGCTCCTCTTGGGTATTTCACTAGAACAATGATTCTTTCCACGGCTTAGAGTCTAACCGTTACAACGTTCCTTTTCGGGGAGCAAGAACAAACCCGATCCTTTCCGCGGTTTAGGATCAAACCGTTACAACCTCTCTTTTTCGGGATCAAGAGAAACCATTACAATGGATTGGAAGATGAAGAACAAGATGAAGAAACTCTCTCAAAGAGTTGATACACAAATCAAAGCTCACAACTATGTAAGAAAGGATTTCTTACAAGTAAAAGCCCTCAAGTGGCTATGAAAATTAAAGAAATTGAAGCTCAAAAATTGCTCAAAAATATTGGAAATGCTCTCCAAGAGAAGTAGTATTTTTCAGAATTTTTTCACATTTTTTCCGAATTTTTTCGAGCCTTAAATAGAGGAGAAGAGCCAAAACTAGCCGTTGGCTGCCACGTGGCAGCTTCTGATTGGCTGAATTAAAATAATTCAAAATTAATAATAAAATAATATTATAAATATAATAATAATATAATATTAAAATAATAATATTTGGAAAATTTGACCTTTGAGAGTTTTCCTTTTTTTTTTTTTTTTTTTATTATTAATATTAATTTCTTTTTCTTTTTCTTTTTTTTTAAACTCAAATATGCCACGTGTCGTATTTCTATTGGTCCACGTGTTGCCACATCATCGTCCACGTCATCTGCCACGTCATCAATATATGCCACGTGTCATGCCATATAGGATTTTTCCTTTGATTTTGTTTTGCTCATAACTTCTTCGTTTTAGCTCCGATTCGAATGATTCAAAATGCGTTAGAATCGTTATTTCGAGCTCTACGCTATGGACACTTCAAAACACTAAAATTATTAATAAACAAAATCAAGTTTGTTATCATCAAAATATTAATTAATTAATTAATTAAAATTAATTAATTTGAGATTAAGGGCCAAAAAGCCAACATCATAAACATATTTTTGGAACTCTATTTTAAAAAAATTAAAATATTGGAGGTCTATTTAAGAAATTATGGAATTTAAACAGAATTTCACACCGTATTTTGAAATCTATTTCAAGGATAAATGAGTTATAAAATTTGAATTCTATTTTAGAAATTAAAATATTAGAAACTCTATTTCGCACAGTATTTTGAAACCTATTTCAAATATATTGGGTTAAAAATTTGTGTAGTAGCCATTTTTAGTTTTATTTTGACAGTTTAAAAATTGACTACGTGGTCGAGTCGCTGGAGTGATCGTTGGAGTGGTTGTTGGGGTGATGAGGTTGATGGGGTGGTTGGGTTGCCGAGGTGGTCGTCGGTGGTGGTTGCACGGTGGTCAGGTCGTCGGAGTGGTCGTTGGGTGGTTGTCGACAGTAGTTGTTGGGTGGTCGGGTTGTTGGAGTGGTCATATGATTGGTTAGGTCGTCCGAGTGGTCGTTGGGTGGTCGTCAGATTGGTCTCTAGAGTTCTCATCATAGTGGTCATCGAAGGTAGTTGTCAGCAATGGTCGGGTTGCCGGTGCGGTGGTCGGAGTTGTCGTTGTTGGTGGTTGTTGGAGTTGTCACCGAATTTGTTGTAAAAGTGGTTGTCGGAAATGAAAAACGACAAGTTGAAGAGGAAAACATGGCATAAACCCATGGGGTTGCATGTTGTAACCCATGGGGTTGTGTTTCAAAACCAAGGATTTTGAACACTTTGTGCCAAACATGGTTTTGGGTTTGGAACCCAAACTCATTCCAACCCAAACCCATGGGCCAAATGCCCCCTTAGAGAGAACTTTCTTGAAACAATGATTTAATTTTTTAAAACCAATTTGGTTATATAGAAGAGATAATTTATATAAATAACAATTATAAGCCAAGAAATTACCCAAATTATTAGTTTACTTTTCCAAGCCCAACTAAACCTCATGCTTAGTGATAAATCAACATTCCAGTCTATTTTATAACTAAACATGGCATTAAGTAAAATTCTTTTGTTGACTTCTATTAGCAAAAACTCCATTCCCATGCAAGAATTCACTAATAGTTTTACATTTGAATCTAAATTCGAGTCCTACTTTCTCAGGCTAAAACCCACATTTATCAGAACTAAACGTTGGCCAAACGATTAGATAATACTCTCCATAATGCATAAATAAATTGCTGTAATATAAATATCTCTAAAAATAAACTAAACGGATGAAAACAAACTAAGTTCAAGTCAAGAGTCAGTTTCTCAAAATTCACCAATTACAACTTAAAACTCAAGTAAACATCTAAAAACAAAAACTACAAAATAAATAAGGAAGAAGGGAAAAACTCTCTGACGCATGCCACACTTGTTCCCGTCGTGGTACGTCGCTATCTCAAGCCTTGAATGCCTTCCTTGGCTCCCAAAAGTTCTCCCTGAATCCCAACTATGAGGTAGAAATCGAATTTAGACTGGTTCCTTTCCAAATGGCCTCCTCCAATCCGCAACCAAAATTTCCTTTTTATAATATCGTCATAACATTGAGATGCCAAGGACAGCTTTGAGATGCTGTGGCCTAATTCGGAAAGTAAAGAATGGAAATCGGGGTAACTTTGAGATGCTACACGTAGCATCTCAACGCTACGGACGAAAATTAGCCTGGCACGCGTGTTTTGGGCGTTGAGATGCCCAAAAATGGCTTCTCAACGCCACTTCTGCAGGAATTGAAGCTTGGATGTATACAGTATATAGCTTTAAGATGCTATAGACAACGTCTCAATGCTATCCTCTCAGGTCCCATAGTTGTAGCATCATTTTTTCTTAATTTCGAAGCTCCAAAACACACATTTACATTCTAAATACTCCCCTATCTTGCTCGAATGCTTAATTTCACCATATTTTCTAGAATCCTACAAAATGAATGAATTAAGTGAATGAAAGTACACTTCAAAGCCATAAAACTAGCAATAATATAAGCTTAGAGATGGCACACTATTGTTTGCTATCAATAACTGTAAACACGAACTGAACACCCTGCATGCTTAGGTAGACAAGGCTCAAATATAAGTTCATTCACCTCCAATGCCCATACGCATTCAAGCAAACATGCTACATCACCACTCGAGCGAACATGCTCCACATATAACTAAACTAAGCATGCCCTAAATAAATTCTTCTCATACACGACATTAATAGGTTAGTCCAAATGGGCTATCTACCTTTTCGGCCAACACGAAAGCAACCAACTTCTCCTTCTTCCAGGAAGTTACAGATGGCATAAAGCCCTACGCAACTCCTTCCATTACTAATCCCTTAAACCCGCTATGAATCATAATGGTCAGTATTCTCCCATTTACATCGCAACTCAACTAAAGCATGTTAAACACAATCAGTCGTCCCGAACTATTCTAAACCCATCACCATAGGCAAGGATCTTGAACTTCGTATGCCTTAAGGTGTTCTACACTTTCAGCCAACCATCCTAACAAGTAAAGTTTTCTGTACGCAAACAACCAACCAAGCATTTCAAGTTTACTGTATTCGGACAATATCCAACCACCCCAAACAAGGATTACTTAACCATTTAGTCCATTAGCTCAAGTATTCGGGGTTCCACAGCCACTCTAGATTCCACCGCAAACCACAGATCATAGACAATCCAAACATGCATGTTTATACAATTTAAACTAATTTCCCACACGTCTGTACTTCATAAACAATCCATGATCACAGTCATGTATGCATTTCAAAGCGTTATTTCATAATCAAACCCTTACTAGTACACAAGGCCAAGTCCCTATGAATATTCCGCTAGCAATCATGACTTATGTAAAGTCACTCAACTAAGTCGACAAGTTCCTTTAAATCACGGGTTGAGGTACAACAAGGCAAATAAGACGTTTTCTAGCAAAAATTTCTTCACCACCTTTGCATCGTTAGTTGTAGTTGCCACTGCCTCTATCCATTTAGACACATAGTCTATTGCTAATAGAATGTACATGTTTTCATATGATGGGGAAAATGGTCCCATGAAATCAATCCCCTAGACATCAAAAATTTCAACTTCCAACATGTAATTCATAGGCATCTCGTTTCGTAGTGATAGATTTCCTGTTCTCTGGCATTTGTAACATCGCTCTGCAAATTCTTGTGCATCTTTGAACAGTGTTTATAGTACTAATTTAGTGCTATATTTATACCTTTATTTGGCTAGTTTTCTTGTTTAAATGTGAGCTTTCACATTGATTATTTGTTTTTTCAGGAAATCGATCAATTCATAGAGAAATTGATGAAATTGGAGCAAGATGTTGAAGATGGTGATAAATCAGAGCCATTTGAGGAGCTAAGAAGTGAAAGAGATGAAGTGCTAGTTGTTGGGGCTGTGAGGACGGCATTGCAATGCTTGAAATTGCATTTCAACGACTCAATGTACAAGCAAAACCCAAGAGCTGGCGTTGCAACGCTGCCCTATGGCGTTGCAACACTAGAATCATGCGAGGAGGAGGCATTCCGTCCATAGCATTGCAATGCTACTAATAACGTTACAACGTTGCCTTCATGTGCACAATGAATACAGTGGCATTTCTGTCGCGACAGCAACTTTAAGTATTTCGCTTCTTTGCTCAATTGGGGGAAAGGACACTTAGAGTTTTAGACCCCCTTTTGCAGAAACAGACCAAATTTGGATAGCTAGGGAGCTTTTGGAGGCTGTTCGGTGAAGGTTCGAAGCTCGAGATCACAGAGATCGAGGCAAAAGTCAAGGATCAACGCGGTTGTAGCTTTCTTCCTTTCTTTTTCCATTTGAGTTGCTATAATTGGGTTGTAATGACTGGTTTAGGACTGTTTTGAATATGTTTGTTGGCTAATTACATTAGTTTGGGGAATTAATGTAGCTAATGGATCTCTATAGTTAATTAATTGACGTTTATTAATATTGTATCTCTTCTTATTAGCTTTGTACATTGGGTTCTTAATGCCTTGAACAAAGCAAGCAATAGAGGTTGAATGATTGTTAGTTTAATTGAGCTAGATAGAGTACATTAAACTTAGAAAAATAATGCATGACAATTAAATTCCACCTAAGTGACATAGGAACAATGAAAATTAATTTATGCTTAAAATGAAGGTTCATAATGCCGAGTGAGGTTTAATTAATGAGACGGATACGAGATTTAATTAATTACACTCTAGATTAGGATGAGCTCGACAAAGGATTCCTTGAATTTAGACTTCTAGGCCTAGTTAATTAAATGAGTTAATAATATCAATTTCCCAATTAGTTAATTGCAAGATCCAATTAGTGAAATTAATTCCCTAAACGTCTTTAACCCTGTTTTCTCAATCATTAGCTTTTCTTGCATGTTTTTTTTTTTTTGTTTTAATTACTTTCTACTCGCTTTATTTCTCTAAACATAATCAATTGCAATTATTTTTGGTATTCAACCATTCATAACAATTTCATGTGGATACGATATCTGGTATGCACATACCACTTTATTACTTGGGCTCGTGCACTTGTGATAACTCATAGCTGTGCTAGCATCAAGTGTTGGCCACAAGTATCCACTTTAGAGTACTTTTGTAGCTATTTTAGTCCCCACGAAGTGTCCTCCATAGGGAGTTGTGTGACATGCGTCTAACTCTATCATCATATCTTATTTTGCCACACTCCTTCCTCATATTTGATCTGGTTCTATTATGTAAAGATAATGCTCATCCCATTGGTAGTATCTTATGTCATTGAAGCGAGCTTGTTGATGGCTCGTCAAATTAAAATTTATAAACCGATCGTAAGCTACTTGTAGCATTGAGTGGACCGGGTCGATCTCAGGGAACTGAAATATTAATTTCTTAAGTTAAATTTGCAAATGAGAAAGCAATTAAAAAGGGGGGTTTTGAAAATTTTCTTACTTAATGAAATAAAAATAACAAAACAAAACAAACACTAAAAGGGAAAAATCAACTCTTACCAAGTTCTAGTTCAGAGGTGCGGTTATATTCAATTGCAAACATTGATCATAGGCATTCAAAATATTTAATCTTAACCATGCAAGTACTTGGTCAACTTATTAGGAAACCCCAAAAAGTAGCAAATTCCCTAAGGTCATTAACTCTAACGAACGCCAAGTTAACGCTAATTACCTAAACAAATCTTTACGAAACCGCTTCAATTTATTTAGGTAAAGGCATTACGAACTTTGGAACGACCAAGACAATCGATCAGGTAAAACAACTTTCACCTAATTAACATGCTTCTTTAATTCCTAGAATTAAACATGCAAGCCATGTATCATGGAAACCCATAAACATACACATGTGATAATTCTAATGCTACCGGTTCATTCAACATGACAATTACGGATCATGATCGTGATTAGCAATAAAGCATGTAAAGAGATTAAGGCGTCAATTTAATCAAAATACATACTTATAAAATTAACACGGGAATTAAAGAACACTTGCAATTGAAAGAAAACTAAGTTAAGGTTCAAGCCTCACAATGTCGCAACTGATTACAACCAACCTCTAAACCGGAATTGCAGAATCTAGCCGAGCATCTCCATAGAAAACTTCGAGTGCAAACGAGCTCGATTTGACACCATGGTTTGATGAAAAACTCCTAATCTATCATAAACTACTGAAAAACAGAGAGGAGAAAGCCTAAATTGGTCTCATGACGGCTGAAAATAGGAGACAAATGACCTAGAGGACGAAAAAATCTATATATAGGAATCGACGGAGCGTCTAGACGCTCTGGACAGCGTCTAGACGCTCCCAGCGTCACAGGGGCTCTCCGCAGCGTCGAGGGAGGCTTCAGGGAACTGCCGATAGCGTCTAGACGCTCTGGACAACGTCTAGACGCTACCCTGCGTGCAACACTGCTTATTTTAGCTCTAACTTTCTGCTCAGGTGTCCGAATGACCTCCAGTTTGATGCGTTGGAATCGTGATTCAACGTAGAATCTCTCGGAACATTCCTTATGCTAAAATCCCTACAAAATGATCAATTAATTACATTAAAACCTCCAAACTAACATGATTTAAGTATGAAAATATAGAACTATGTTAGTCCTATCAGTCATGAAAGAAGTTTTTCTGCATACCATAGGGTTGTGTCGATCTCTACTGCCAATAATTTTTCATCTGCAAAGACATCTTCAATTTCTTTATTTTCTTCTCTTTGAGCTTCTTGTCCTAACCTAGACATGTGATCAACAACTTGATTCTCAATTCCTTTTCTATCTTGAATTTCTAAGTCAAATTCCTGAAGAAGTATGATCCATATGATTAATCTGGGCTTTACGTCCTTTTTCGATAAAAGATATCTCAGAGCGGAGTGATCTGTGTGAACAATTACTCTCGTTCCAACCAAGTAAGACCTAAATTTATTAAGGGTAAAAACCACTGTGAGAAGCTCTTTTTCTGTTGTAGTATAGTTGACTTATGCCTCATTCATGGTCTTGCAAGCATAATAAAATGGATGTATTAACTTGTTCATTTTTTGTGTCACCACTACCCGTACTACAAAGTTGCTTGCATCGCACATAAGCTCGAATGCTTTGGTCCCATCTGGTTGTATCATAATGGACACTGAGCTTATTGCTTCTTTGAGTCTCTCAAAGGCTTTCAAGAAATCTTGGTCAAACAGAAATTGTCTATCATTTTCCAACATCTGCACAAGGGCTATGATATCTGTGAAAAGTTTTTGATGAATCGTTGGTAGAATCCTGCATGGCCTAAGAAACTACAAATCTCTTTAACTGCTATTGATGGAGGCAATTTAGAAATTCATTCCATCTTAGCTTTATCGACTTCAATGCTCTTCTTTGAGAATCGATGCCCTAGTACTATTTCTTCATGTACCATGAAATGACACATTTCCCAATTGAGTACTAGGTTAATCTATTCACATCTTTGTAAGACATGTTTTAGATTCTCAAGGCAATGATGGTATGTTTCCCAAAATATTGAGAAATGATCCATAAAGATTTCAACTGTTCTCTCTACCATGTCTGAGAAGATTACCATCATGCATCTTTGGAAAGTTGCAGGTGCATTGCACAGTCTAAATGGCCTCCTTCTGAATGCGAAGGTTCCATAAGGACATGTGAATGTTGTCTTATCCTAATCTTTTGGTGCAATTGGTATCTAGTTGTAACCTGAGTAACAATCCAAAAAATAATAATAGTCTTTTCTTGCAAGACAATCAAGCACCTGGTCAATAAATGGTAGAGGAAAATGATCCTTCTTGGTTGCCTTATTCAACTGTCTATAATCTATACAGACTCTCCATCCTATGATTATTCGTGTTGGAATTAGCTCATTCTTTTCGTTGGTCATAACTGTCATTCCACCTTTTTTTAGTATGCACTGCACTACACTAGACTCACTCACTTGTTATCTGCAATTAGATAGATTATACCTACATCAATCCACTTAATGATCTCTTTTCTTAGTACCTCTTTCATCACTAGATTTAGCCTCCTTTGACTTTCAACTGTGTTCTTTGCTCCTTATTGCAGGTTAACCTCGTGCATACAAAAAGATGGGCTGATCCCTTGAATGTTTGTGATTGTCCACCCAATTTCCTTCTTGTGTGTTGTAAGAACTTGCAATAAAGAAGATTCATCTTTGTTTGTAAGTGTAGCTGATATGATTATTGGTAGAGTCTTATCCTTCCCAAGAAATATATATTTAAAGTGGGATGGTAGTGGCTTAAGCTCGAGGTGGTTTCACTATAGATGGCTGAATGGGTGTCATCTTGTCCTTTGTCGATCTCCAAGAGCTGGTTTCTTCCTGGACATTCATAAATGTGGTGGCTTCCCATTTTTACTCAACTTGTGCAATTGCAAAGATTCTGCGACCTTAATCCTTGAACACTTCTCCATAACTTCTAGGTACCTTAATGTGGTAAGTACGTTGAATGTGATTTGTTGATCATTCACCGACATTGTAAGTTCCCTTTTTTGAACATCAATTAGAGTTCTGCCATTGGAAAGGAATGGCCTTCCTTGAATGATTGGAACATCTCTAACCGCTTCACAGTCAAGGATCATGAAATCAGCAGGAAAGACGATTTTGTTAATTTTCACAAGTACATCCTCGATCTTACCTATAGGTAGAGCTATTGAGCTATCTGCTAATTGTAGTGTTACTATTGTAGGCCTAGCTTTGCCAATTCCTAACTGTCTAAAAACTAACAGAGGCATTAAGTTGATCCTTGCTCCAAGATTACTAATAGGACTAAGAAAGTCCTATTTTATCTAGCCTAAATTCTGTTAGTTTGGAGGTTTCAATGAGATTAAGTAATAATTTTGTAGGAACTTGAGTCCAAGGCATGTTTTGGAGGCTTTCATCAATTCGAGTTTAAAACGAGCTAATCCAAAAGTCGTTCGAGTGCCTGAGTGAAGTTGGAAGGCAAAATGATCGTAGATGTCTCTGGGAAGCTTCTAAACACCGTCACGAAGCTTGAAAAAATGCTTTAAGGTAGTAGTTGTAATTCATGTAGTGTCGAGACTCTGTAGCGTCAAAGTGACTCCCTAGTGGCGTTGTGGCGAGCCCCTATGATGTTGGGTAGCATATGGACGCTACGGCGATATCATTAAGGTGTCTCTTTCCATTTTTAGGGCATTCTCTCCACTTTTAGGCAACTGTCCCTCTGTATTCTCTCCACCTTTTTACTGTTTTCATATCCTCTTAGTTAATTTTAGTAGTTTTTGCTTAGATTAGGGCCTCATGAGTCAATCTCACGATGTCTGGCTAGAGGAAAATGCCAATTTAGAGGTGATTTGGGCATCTATCATGTAACTTTATGAGAATTGAACTTTGATTATATATTGTACTCTCTTTTTAGCATGTTTGCTTCTTGTTTCCATTATAGAATGTGAATGCATGTTGGAAGTGACGCCTTCTGCATGTTGGAACGTTCAATGCTAGCTAGAACTTCGTTTACACTTTATATCAATTTCTTGTGCATTTAAGTAGCAAATTGGCCGTGTCGTGTGTGCATAGTAGGGAGCTTCCTCCCAGGATTTAGGAGCAAAATGACATTCTAGATTAATTCGACTTTATCCATTTAATTAGGTTATTCTAATTAATCCTTGAGCGTAATGCAACCTATTTAGAGGGTATGAAATCCAGCCCTTAGAGTCGATTTAGAACTAAAATGATGCTAGGTTGAATTAGTCTCTAAAGGGATTAAGGCTTTAGGCGGTTTTACCGTCAAGGTCGATTAGGAGCTACATTGAGTACAAAGCTTGTTTGTATGATTTCGATGATCAAAGTTACATGAGAAATGCCTGATGAACTCCCAAATTGGTGTGTTTGGTAATAATGTTAGTTTTTGCTTTTAATTCTCTCTTTTATTTATTTAATTTCACGTAATTTACAATGAAGCACAAGTAGAAGAATAGATGCACGAGAGAGTGACAGTGAGTATAACTAAAAATCCCATTTCGACCTCGACAAAGAATCTCAAGTAGAAGAATCAGAAAAAGAAGAGGACATGGTCGAGCGTACACTGAAACAACTAGCTACCCCATATCTCAATTAGCAACCTCTATGCATGACTAAAATGAAACGCAAGGTGAGTTTGAGCTTAAACCAAGACTAAAACATTTGTTACCTATATTTTGTGGCAGTGCAAGTGAGAATCTGCACAAACATTTGAATGAGTTTCATATTGTGTGATCTGGGATGAAGCCCCACGACATTACTAAAAAGTAGATAAACTTAAAGGCATTTCCTTTCTCACTCAAAGATCAAGCGAAGGATTGACTTTACTACTTGCCTTCTAGTTCCATTATGACATGGAATGAGATGAAGAGGCTATTTCTAGACAAATTCTTTTCTACCTCACGAGCCACAAACCTACTGATAATTCTCATTTATGAGGATTATTTGACCCTAAACTAGGTTGTTCTTGTCATTTTTGTGTGTTTTGTTGAATAACGAGCAAGCTAAAAATAGTGTTTATGAGATAAATTCATTAAAGCCTGTCGAAGTATTGAAAAGGAGAAAAGAAATGGAAAAGAGAGTGGAATTTAAGCTAATTTGTTGTTTTGTGTAGAATTGGAGCATGTACAAAAATGCAATTGCATTCCACTTTCAAGATGTAATTGCATTCCACTTTCAAGATGTAATTGCATTTCCATGGGAGAATAAGATGGTGAATAAAGGAAAAAAATGCAATTCAATTCCACTTTTAAAATGAAATTTCATTTTTTGGAATCCTCAAAAGTTGCGGGAATCACGAAAACCACCACGATTTATGGAGATTATTTGATACTTTCAGTGCGAACTCGTGCCCAAAAGTTGACCCATGGTTGAAGGAGAGCGAAGATGGAAACCCTAGGCCTTGATGCCTATAAAAACGGGAAGAATAAAGCAAAAAGGATCTTGGTTTCCATTCTTGAACAACATCATTTAGTCCTCGTTTTTCTGTATTTCTTCCAGCAGTTTAAGCTTCGTGGTGCTCTGTAATTTCGAGTTTGATCCCTCCTCAACGAAAGTTCGAGGAGGTGAAGATCCAATTACCTTTGAAGGTGTATATGGTTTGATCAAAGCAAGGAAGCAACCGTCCAGCATTATTCTTCAGCTCTGTTTTTAGTCATTTTTATTTCTATAGCTAGGTTCTATTTTAATCTCTATTTTGTAAGTTGTTGTTTACAATTGAGTCCTTTAATTTTCTTTATTCTTAGTTATAAAAGGTTTGTTGATTAATTAGGATTACATTTCCACAAGAGTTTGATTTTTCTTCAGTAAGTACTGCCATTGAAATTATGAGTTTAAGTTGTATCCTTGAAGTTTAGCATTGTTTTAATTTCCTTTGTGAGTATTTTGAGTTGTTGGATTAATTTTACATCAAGGTATTCCTAATAAATTTTAGATTGGTTTGTCTTATTATTCTAAATTTTAATTCCCTTATTTTAGTTATTAAATATGAGTTTTATAGAAATTAAGTTGTGGTTTTTCATTTCCTCCATAATGAGTTAATTCCCCCTTAGGGATTCAAGTTATTGAATGCCCTAGAGAAGAGATGTAAAGCTTAAAAGCATATTCAATCTAGTTAACACTTGAGACTTTGTTTGTTTTTGTTGAAATAACGTGGGTAACCCTAGCCGGCCAACTCGTGATTGCTTGTTAAGCTTGAACTTAATACCAAAAGGGTTAAGAGAAAGCAGATGTCAAAAAAGAAATGGAAGAAAAGGCTTAGAAATAAGTCCTAAACATCGACCCTAGACATAGGGCGAGACTCCAAAACCGTTAGAATTGTGCGCCAAATTATCTAAGTTAGATTAGCCATATAAATATAGGTTTAATCACTTAGTCTCCTAAAGATTTTGAAGCAAAATTGAATAGGATTCGAATTCGGTTTACGTAGTTCTCATGTGTGACTACGATTACATTTCTATTTTAGTAGCATTTCATTCCAAAAGGGCATAAGCAACTTGGCTTCCCTTTTTCTTAATTATTGACTTTCGTTTATTCCCTTAGCAAAATCAACCTCTCAAGCAGTTTTACACCATTGGTTACTGAAATTGCATTTTGTAAATAAATTTGTGTCATCTTCATAGATTTTATTAAAATTTGTTCCCTTGGGTATGATACTCTGGAATACCCCAGATTTATTACTTGCAATCGACAATGTGCACTTGCACTAGATTGGAGCTTGTTTTGAATTAAATATATTTTCTTTAAGCCCCACGTTTCAGTCCGATCACATACGCAAGGAGATATATGGCACACAAGATGACTGGGGAGACACTTCATGAGTACTAAGAGAGGTTCAAATGTCTGTGTGCCAGCTTTCCACATTATCAGATTTAAAATCAGCTATTTATCCAATACTTCTATGAAGGTTTACTCCTAACTTATCGTAGTATGATAGATGTTGCCAGTGGAGGTGCCCTGGTGAATAAGACTCCTTCTAAAGTGAAACAGTTGATCTCAAACATTGAGAGAACTCTCACCAATTTGGGACGTGTGGACCCATTCTTTCCGTATCTATTTGTTAGGTAAAAGAGGTAAATGATCTCAAAACTCAAAATTTTGAACTAACCTCTTTGGTAAGACACTTGGTTGTAGGTCAGGCCCAAACTTCCAAAGCATGTGGCTTATGCTTCGTTGTAGGCCACACCACGGATATGTACTCTCAACTGCAACAGTGGAAGATGCAAGAGGTGAACACCATTGGTAGGCATGCTAGCAATAACAAGAATCATTGGACTTATGACCCACACTTAAACCACTACAATCCTAGATGGAGGGACCATCCTAATTTCAGCTATGGGAATTAAGGAGGACAATAGAGAGTGCCATAGCAGAACTTCACTCGTCCCCAAGCACATGTTCAATCTTAGGCCTAGCCTTTGTGTCACACCCCCTCCAAGCTCACTTGCCTAACCTAGGAAGGAATGTGAAGACAGAGAATACCAGCCCACTTACTAGTACTCCCAGCCAACCTAACATCCACCTGGAAATGTATACAACGCAATATGTATGAACAAGTAAAATTGAGCACACAATTGCACACCTGAGCAAGATACGTTCAGTCCCTCATACTAAGTCTGCATACTAAGTCATAACATACTTAAGTCTATTACAACCCAGCTAGAATGCTTTTATTTCAAAACTATATACATGTAGAAGATATATACAAGGAGCTAAAGAGGCGTGGTGGCAAACAGGTCTTGATGAGGCTAAGCACCGGGAACTCGTTTGCTACCTGAGAAGAGAAAACATGTTGAAAACGTGAGCTGGGAAGCCCAGTGAGTGACTACTTTAATAGAATATGCGTTCAAAGATAAAGTATCAAAAGTACTTCAACAAGGCTGCCAATTTACAGGATTTAAGCACCTTGAAAAGCAATGCATAAGAACTCATAATAAAGAAAATTTGTAGCATGGTACCCTTCCAAACCCTAGCTGTGGCAGAGTCCTCTCTAAACCAACAGCTTCAATACCTCTCTCACGTGCACGTGGAATGCCATTTAAGCTCATTGGCGTCCCCTAATACCTTCTCCATGTCCTTCAGTATTGGGGCTAGACCAACTACCACCCGAATACCTTCTCACTGTCCTTCAGTATCGGGGGTCAGGTTTTCTCTCTCCCCCAGGTACCTTCTCCGTGTCCTTCAGTACCGGGGGTTAATAATGTACAAGGCATGCTTTAAATATTTAGAAACATAGTTTGGAATCCCATTCAGAAAGTTCTCAACATAAACACAAACTTTCATTTGAAACAAGCTTCCAAACGTCGAGTGTCATGCTTGAACGCGGAGTAACAACTAGTTACGAATATGCTTAACTTTCAACACCGCTATTTATTAATAGAGTTCAATGAAAGATGAATATAAATTAGCTTAAGCATGCTTCAATATCCATCACTAGTAAGCTTTTTAATAAAGATCAAAGCATAGGTTTTCAAACAAAGTCACTCACAATCACCAGAAGTCTCCCAAGGCTTATAAGCTTCGCCTATCTTCGTTTGCCCTGAAAATGAATTCCATAACATTAATCCCTTTTTCTACTTGGCCCAAAATTAGATCTAATTCAGTCACATAACTCATAGCATAGCAACTGAACACACTTGGCTGTAAGGTATAACAAATTGGAAGCACATCTCCTTACTCTTTCTCTAGCCCTTTCTCTTTTGAACCAAAAATTACAGATTCAACTTCCAGCATGGGTTTCTCAACATTTAGCAAAACAACCACCAAAATTTATTTGATAACCCTCAAATAAAATGTCTAAACTTACTTACCTCAAAATTTGAGCTTCTAATTCGTCCTCATGAGCTCTAAATCTTCAGATTTCTTCACCCTGTTCTGCTGGCCGAGAAACTGGAACACCTCTCGGTTTTCTTACTTTTTCACGACCCTCCTCTTCGTATTTTCTCACAAAACTTTCCCGACACATTCTCCATTCAATATCTGAGATTTTGGCTCAAGAATCATCGAATTTTCTTAAGTAGATTGAGAGATATGACCATTTGAAGTTGACCCATTTCCTAGAGCTTCCAGCTACCTATTGAATTCACAAGGAATGGACAGCTCCTACTTCATCAATCTGTGAATCATGCACATTGGCCAGCTCCTACTTCATCAATCCATGAGTCATACACATTGGCCAGCTCCTACTTCCTCCTTTAGACCTTAAGTCCTATTAAATCCTCCTAATCCATAAACAAACTTTAGCTAATTTAATTAGAAATTAAAGCTTTTGCATTCAACACATAATACACCCAACTTGCTCATTACCTTAACTTACTTCAACTCAACTCTTAATATGATTATCTCAATGCCTAACTTGTCTCCTTATGAAGCTTTGTGCACGTTATAATCCATAACTTAGGAAATTTCCAAATTCAACCACTGCATCCTTCAGTGCAACCTATACCAGTTTACGTGTATCAAACTTCATGTATAAATGCAATAAGATTAAAAGAGAGTTTAGAGCTTACACTTTGAGTTTAAGTACATCCCTTCAGGACATTGTTAAAAGCTTACTGTCAGTTATTTAAAATTTTAACAGGAGACATGCACTGGGATGTAGAGTTTGGGCAACCAAATCCCCCGTTGGCGAATTCAGTAAGGAAAGTCGAGAGCCATAACTCATGTAAGTTGTCTTCTCAGCTAAAGACACCCCACACCGAGAACGTCAATGCATTGATCATGAGGAGTGGGAAGATGGTGAAGTTTGATGCCCCTATTCTAAGAGAAAAGAAATTGAAAGAAAAGATGAAGGAAAAAGAGAAATTTGAAGAAGAGATTATTGAAGATAAAAAAGAGGAGCCTGCACCTCCCAAGAAGAAAAAAGAGATATAATGTTCGAACCTCCCTTAAACTTTAGTACTTACATTCCTCATGCTCTATTCCCTAGCAGATTGAAAAAATCCAAAGAGAAGGAGGAAGAGAGAATTTCTAAAAGTTTTCAAAAAGGTTGAGATAAACATTCCTCTCTTAGATGTTGTGAAGCAAGTGCCTAAATTTGCTAATTTTTTGAAGAAATGGTGCTCCAATAAGGAGAATCCTCAAAAAGGAGTGAAATCAGCTCGTGTGAGTGTATCATCTATAGCCTAGAGATCCATGCTTGCTAAGTGTAAGGACCCAAGTATGCTCACATTATCTTTCACTCTAGGAAACATGAGACTAGAGCATGCTATGCTTGATCTTGGTGCTTCAATCAACGTCATGCCTCTCTTGATGTTTAAAGAGCTTAAATTTACTGACATGCATGAGACTGATGTGGTGATAGGACCAAAATAGTCTTATATTATTCATGCTAATTCGTGTTAATTCAATAGTTTTTATTTGTTTAATTGTTGTTTTTGTAGGTATTGAATCAAGAGAATTATTTTGGAGTGTTTGCATCCAATTGGGGTTAATTCGATCCAATTTGGAGGTCATTTGACCAACCAACCAAGAAGATGAAGTGAATGACCATTTTGCCCCTGATGAAAGCATCTAAACGTCGCTAAGAGTGTCAGATGCTGATAGAAGACAGAACGCGGGAGAATAAGATAGCGTCGAGACGCTGTCCACAGTGTCGAGATATTGTCACAAACGAGTGTTGAGCTAGCCCATCAAAACTCTAGTGTCTCGATGCTACCGCTATTTGTATAAAAAGAAAATTTTGACCCTTAGGTCATTGGTCTCCATTTTTTCTGCCGTAATGAGACCACATTAGCTTTTATTCTCAGTTTTAGGCTAGTTTTAGTGTTGTTGAATGATCCTTGGTTAAAGGCTACATCAGTTTAATGTTCGGCAAGGCTTTCGACACCAATTTGGGCATAAGCAATGGTACTTCGTAATTTTTGTGAGATTTATTCTTAATTTCTTTATGCTTTACAATAGCTTGTTGTTGTTTAATCTTAGTTTAATAACGTGCATCTTGTGGGTAGATTGATATTCTCTACGCGTTGAGTATGTTCATTAGGCTAGTTTAATGTAACAAGTAGGCCGAATATCTTTCCAGCATGTTTATTATTTCTTTATTCTCATTTTAATGCTAAAGCATGAATTTATTCGTAGATAGCCTAACAACCTATTTGCTTTGAATAAGTTTATGATTGCTAGTTTAAGTAGCTCTAAGTCCGGCTCATGTTTGCATAGTAGGGAGCTTCCTCCCTATGTAGTTCACATGATAGGACCTTAGAATTAAGAAAGCGGATTAGTTAAATTAGATAGCCCAATCTAGTTTAATTGATTCATCTTAATCAATCTAGAGCGTTAGGCGGCTAGTAATGTTAGTATGGAATGCTATCTTACCCAGCTAATTAGGGCTAGTTCGGTTGTTAACTCGATGCTAGGTTGGGTTAAATTATTTAGGGGGCCTAAGTTTGCTTAGGGGGGCTTTAGTCCTCTTTTTCAGTAAAGTCAATTAGGTGATAAATTGCTGATTAGATTTCATGTTGGTAATCTATGATAAAAAATTACATTGTTGCTAGTTTTTTCCCAAATCAGTGCTTGAGGTGAGATCTTTATCTTTACTATTTTAGTCCTTCTGTCTCTTTTATGCTTTAGCCCAAACCCCCTTAGTTCGTGTCAGTTCGTGTCAATAAGAAACTCATTCAATAGAAATTAATTATTCGGTTCCCTGTGGTTCGACCCGAACCACTGTTATTTACTACAAGTAGTTAACTTTAGATTAGTAATTATAAATGTATTTAATGAGCCTTCGACAATCTCAACATCAAATTGGCACCGTTGTCGTGGAACTGAAAATTAAAGTGATTTTTTTATTTTGATTTTTTTATTTTAATAAAAACAAAATATAAAAAAGGTCTATAACTTGTTCTGGTTATGGCTAACAATTTCAAGAATTTTGGAGGAGTTGCCTCGCATGTCAATGAGGATAGTGAGTTAAGATCTCCAATTTATGATGAGTTAGCCTCATTAATTTCTCAATTGTGTGAAGGGCAAGATCGATCATTAGAGTTTGAGTGAGATCGCAAGCCTCGCACCTACACCACTGGAGTTCTTAGTTAGCATGAGATGAGTTATGATTCTCACGGTTCTGCATGGGGTCGTTTATATGGATGCCAGGAAGAGCAGCAGAACCCGTACCCCCATCCTTTAGTTTCACATATATCCTTAGAGGATTTAATTAATGAAGTTGCTAAAAATACTTTCCAATTTCATCAGGAAAGTCTCTAGGTCCTTGAGGAGGCTCAAGCGATGATGTAGCACCTAGATGATCAAATCACTAAGTTGGCTAATCCAGTGGCGAGATTTAAGAATCCTTAAGAGCAACCATCTTTAGACATGCATGAGGTACAAAGTTGTGAGGTTGATTTAGAATCTAATGATGAAATTTGTTCACCATGTGAGGAACAGGTATGTGAGGCAAGTGAGGAAGTTGAGCTTTAATTCAACGAGGAGGTCTAGGCGATAGATTTGGAGTACGAAAGAGCTACATTTGTTCTATCCTTTGGTTTTTCCTTACATTTGTTCGACGAGGAAGTCAGAGTTTGTTTTCTTTAATCTTTCTGCTTTTATGTTTTTAGAGTCTAAAAATCCCAAAAAGACATGCATTTATGGAGCTTATCAAATGTTGAAGAGCCTGCTTTGTGCAGTGGGCTTTGTTAATTCAAGGAAGAAAGGGCCGAAGAAATGGGAGAATTTCTACGGGCCATGACACATGCCACACGACCAGTTGAGCAATTGACTATAAAAATTTGAAAATTTACTTGCTTTTCGTTGTTTCTCTTTTTTGTAGCTTAGCTTGTTTTTCTCTTTGTAGATAATAAATTGACCTTTGAGAAGATTAATCATTCTTGGAGGGCATCACCCCACCCATCTATGAGTTGAACATTCAAGGGGAGTTTTCTGTTCCCCTTTCTCTTTGTCTTTATGCTTTCACTTAGATACATTGAGACAATGTAGATTTTAGGTTGGGGGTGGTTGTATGTTGATTTGAGCATAATGTTAAGTCCTAAGAGCACCTGAGTTTGGACTATTTAGCTTTTGAGCAAAAAATTGAAGTTTTTAAAAATTTTGAGCTTATATTATTTTCTTTGCATGTTGGTTGACTCCTGGTAAAGCTTGTCACACTCTCCAAATAAATTTATAATTGGTTCTCACCCAGAATTTTAGTACTTAGTGGTGATCATGTGAACTCAGAGAATCATGAATATTACTTCCTAAAAGCTGGGTTATCAAATGGAACCAAGGAGAGATTTATAATAAGAATATTAAATTACAAGAAAAATAAATGCGATGGAAAATTAAATGCATAAAAGAAAAGAATTAAAAGGGGAGTAACTATACGTACCTAACACTAATTTGGGCATATTGGGATTCAATTATAACATTGCTCATAGATTTTCCTTTGTGAGATTGGTTAATTTCACTTTTAACACTCAACTAACTCCTCGAAACACCGTGGGAGCTTCCCTTAACTTAAATCAGTTTTACAAAATGCCTAATTGGCTCAAATTTAATTAACTAATTTTGAAAAGCCAATACCAAAAAAATTAATTAAACTCATTAAACCCAAATTATAAACCGAGACGAGTTAATTAATTTGGACCGGCTGATCTAAATTAATTAATCACATGCTAACAATTCTAAGGCCTACCATGTACACATAACTCAGTGAATCTACTTAATTAATTGATGTGGTTACCGACCTATTACTACTTGAATTAAAC
The DNA here is from genome assembly GCA_033996785.1 of Trichosanthes truncata. Lineage (NCBI taxonomy): Eukaryota > Viridiplantae > Streptophyta > Magnoliopsida > Cucurbitales > Cucurbitaceae > Trichosanthes > Trichosanthes truncata. The sequence goes on from MU867261.1 coordinate 16,353,231, forward strand.
ACAAGACCGAGGACACCTACGGCTACTCATGCATAGCAATAAACGATCCTAATCTAGTCGATTGTCAGATCAACCACATAACAATCATTCTAAGAATCATCAGGCACTACAAGAAAAATCCCTTACGATAGCATTCGAAAAACGCTATCGTAGACATTCGATAGCGTTTTGTGTAACGCGGTCATAGCCGATGTTATTGAAAGTCTCGAGCTTTTCATAGCGTTTTTATATCGCTATAATAAATGCTATAAAAATATATTTATGATTGCGTAATTTTAATGCTATTGAAACGTTTGATAGTGTTGGTAAACAACACTATGTTTGGTCATTCATAGCGTTTTGTAGAGCAATATAACAACGCTATAAAAGATATATAATAGCATTTTATGCATGCTCTCATAGCCGATGTTATTGAAAGTCTCAAGTTTTGCATAACATGTTTTCACCGCTATAACAAACGCTATAAATATTACATATTTGATTGCGCAATTTAATGCTATGGAAACATTTGATAGTGTCGGAAGAAACGCTATGTTTGGTCTTTCATAGCGATGTGTATAACGGTGAAACCACGCTATAAATGACAGATCATAGCATTTTTATGCACGCTGTTATAGCCGATGTTATTGAAAGTCCTAACTTTTTATAGTGTTGTTTTAACGCAATAGAAGAAGCTATATAAAGCCCATTTTCTATTTCATAACTGTTACTGTCATGGAAACTTTCATTGCATTAGCAAAAAACGCTATGATTGATTTTTAATGGCAATTTTTATAAGAGTGAAAGAATGCTATACAAAACATAACATAGCATTTTTAGCCTCGCTATGATAGTTGATGTTATGGATAATAATTGACAATTAATAGCATTTTTTTTAGTTTCTATAGCATTTTATATAAGTACTAAATTGTATCAAATATTATTATATTGTAAAATCGTCTTCAATTAGTTTATAAACTTTTAAAGTAGTGAAGTACATTTACATCAAAATAAAATTTCAAAAGTATTATCTATTGAAGTCATTTGTCCATATTATGTATAGACATACGTCTACAATCATTAAGGTAGACATAAAATCTTCAAATTTCTAGCACACAAAAAAGTAAAACACTACATTAATTCGAAATGTTAGTGTAATCAAAAGCGTGTTCTAACAAAGTACTTACAAATAAAGTAAGTAGCAATTCATAATCCAAATAATTAAAATGAGTACATATATGATTTCAAAAAGTTCATACAATCAAAACAAGTCAAAGATGTTCAAATGATTGAGTAGTACTAACAATTCTTCCAAAAATATGCAGCTGCATTTGTGTCATCCTTTCATTCATCTAATAAAAACAAAATCAAATTATCTTTTTATAAATCATCATGATTTAACTCTAACAACACATCAAGTAATATAACAAATGAATAATCTAATTCATATAAACCAATTCAACAAACTTCAAAGTGAATCTGCTTACATAGTTTGACTTTATCAATCGGCCATGCAATTGTAGTACCCCAGGCATCATCAATAACAATAATGTCGGATGTAGGTCTCCACAAAAATGAGTTGGGTTTTTTTACCATATCAACCCACGCACGTACTGCATTTGGACCAAGAGTGATGTGATGGACAAGTGTCAATGGATCACTAAAAGACCACCGTCCTTCTGCAATTACTTCTCCAGAACCAAGCCAATCTAGAAGCATGCACTTGTGGGGAGTATTGGTAGTAATACTCTTCCATCAATAATCAATAAAGAAAGAAAATGTCAAACAAGAATAATTTTAAATACTAAATGAATAGAAAACTTATAAATAAAGTGTGAGATAAATTTACCGGTGGAGAATTATTTATGATTGGAGCTGGAACATGTGTTGATGTTGGTACATTAACAGTATTATTAGAAGTTTGTTCGGTCATCTTTTCCTATTCACACAAAGTATTAACAATAGAGTCTAAAACAATAACTTTAAATATCTAAATAGAGTTAAATCAAGTTTACCTTTTCTGTTAATAAAGAAGATACCACATTCTTCAACACGTCCATATCCGACATCAAGTTATTGTATTTTTTTTCAAGAGATGCAATAGTTTGGTCTTTTTGAGTTGATATGGTCAACATCGACTTCGTCACTCCAAATCCTAAGCCTCGTATATGACCACGATCAGGACCTAATACTTTACTAATTGCATCCTCAACCACATTAGTCGAATAAGACATTTCCTCATGACTAGTATTTTGTTCAATACACTCCTAAATTATATATAACACACAATTCAATGAGATATTTCATACCATACATATATCCAACATTATGACACAGTTGAAATAAAACAATACTTAACTTTCAATAAAGCATACCACTTTTAATTGGGGGGGGGGGGGGGGGGGGAAGAGAGTCATACCCAAAATCATTGTAAAAACATGAATATGTAACATATATTTCATAACATATATATATCCAACATTATGACACATTTGCAATAAAACAATACTCAACTTTCAATTAAAAAACTATATCAAAGACCAATAATCCAACAGAATAGTCAACCACATATTCAATGTAGCATACTACTTTCAATTGGGGGGGAGGGGGGAGTCATAATCTAAAACCATTGTAAAAACACGTATATCTAACATTAGAATTAATACCAGAGTATCGGCTACTTGCGAGTTAATGGGTTGTCCATCTTTCTTCTTATGTGCCTTTGTCCAAACCATTACTCGCGTAATTGCCGTTGATGAAGTACCTTTCTACATGGTTAAGAAGTAAAAAGTTTAATTAGTTAATTATATATTATGTAATGTTCATTATAACAATGTTATATGTAAAATTATACCATATCTTCGGCCAGTCGAGCATAGCCTTTACGACTACACGTGTGAGGAAGTTGTCGTTTTTTCATTTCTTGGAATATTTTGCTTTTTGCCTAAAATGATGCGCATAAATATGAAAACAAATACATAAAATTTAAACTTGTTTCCAATACGTTAAATAATATAGGTCACTTACTTAATAACTCAACCCAAAGTGAAACAAGTAATATTAACATAAGAAGATACATATCAACAAAGTAATAATCTAGCATCACCCAAATCAAAATGCATTTGAAAAATCAAAGGAAGAAATTGGAATATATCAAATCATTTTCCAGTACCCAACAAGGTAGTAATTTTATATCCTAATGTAACGACCAGCATTATCAGGTATTGATTAAGGCTTTAATTGTGGAGTTTAATTTAATTGAAAGGCTAATTTTATGTTTAAGGTGTGTTTTATGTTTAATTTTGGAGATATAACATAATTGAAATTAGAGAATTTGAGGGTAGAATGGGAAGAAAGAAGGAAAAATGGGTTTTAATTGATGTTTGGGGCGTTTTTGTAAATTAATAGACATCAAGCCAAGCCCAAGCCCATGTTTAAGCCAAGCCTTATTATCTCTCTCTGTTATTTTAATCGGCATGCAGCCCTAGGTTCAAGCCAAGCTTTCAAGCCAGCCAAGCCTCCATCTTCATCTCTTTCTTCTTCCTCCTTGTTCGACAACCTCCATTGAAGCATAAGAAGTTTTTTTTTCAGCACCTCTCACCACCACCTTAGACCGCCGAGCACCGCCAGCCACGAGCTGCCACCGCCGCACAAACGCCGCTAGCCGCCGCAGCACGCAACCGCCGCCCCGAACATCCGATTCGCTAACAGACACGAACGCCCACGCCGCCGCACGCCCACGCAGCACGAACCGAGCCGTCGCGCGACCACCGCCGTCCCACACGCTGAAGTCGCCGTCCACGCCGAACTCCGGCGTCTTGCTGCAGTTCATTTTTTCGGCGAGATTTTTCTGTATTTGGGCTATTTTCCGGCAAGTTTCGGTACTGTACAGCCGTGGGTTGACTCCGTTTTCGCGTGGGTAAGCTAACTCGTGTTGTATACTCATGGATTTCACAATAGAATTTTGATTTTGGGCATTGATATGGAAGTTTGGAGATTTACCCATTAATTTTTGGGATTTATTTTTGAAATACCCATTGTAGGTGGAGGTTGGTTTAACAAAATCGAATCAAACCATCGGATTAATCGGCAAAGCTCGATTCTGTTTTGGAGAGGAACGAAGGTACCAAGGGATTTCTGGAATAGGAGTTGAGGATCCTTTCTTGAGCTTAGCCAAGGTAAGGGATCTTACGCCAGTATGCTTAAATGCAAGTTAGGAACTGAATTGAAAAAAAAAAATTAAATTATTTCAAATGAAAAGTTTTATAAATGTTTTTAGTTGTGATTTCTGATGAATTTTAAAATACTTTATTTTATATGAAAATGGAGTTGCACATGTATGATTGCCATATGTTCTTATGAATGTGATGCATGTTATATGATTTATGATATGAGGAATGACATGAGAACTTTGTTTTATGTTGCATCATGAAATGAAAAATTTTAAATGCTTTGAGACCTCATGCATACATTATGTTTTCATGATAAAAATGATTTCGAAGGCTGTGGCAATTACCCCCTAAAATTATTGATGTACATCTATATGAAAAGGAGCCTTACGAGGCTATATGAAAAGGAACCTGAAAAGGTTAGATGAAAAGAAACCTGAAAAGGTTAAATGAAAAGGAAATGTTAGGTTGGGTTAATTGTCCACATTAAGCCGAAGAGAAAAGTTGAAAGAGAAACGTTTCCGCTATGAAATGAATTTAGGTCCCACCAAAGGAAAGAAAGAAAAGGTTTTCGAAAACTCATTATGTATGTGTATGCATATCCTGACTCGGTAGTGAGGTCACTTACTGAGTATTTTAAATACTCATCCTTTTTCAAAATGTTTTTCTTTTCAGGTAAAGGCAATAACATATTTTAGGCGAGGGGTAAGGTGGTTTGCTGAAAGGGTCATGGGTGTCATGAGGAGTATAGCTTCCGCATCTAGTTTATGTTTTATTTAAAAATATTTTGTTAAGTAAACTTAATTGAAGTGAAACTATTTCATTTGATTTAACGTTTTGATTCACATTATGTTTTGCAATGATTTTTAAAGGGATCCCGGACTAAAAGATTTTGATTGTTTAGCAAAAAAGTTTAATTCTTTCTGTCTTTTACCAAAGATTTCTAAATTCCATTAGCATGCATGTAGTAACGTCCCTAGAAAGTCTAATAGGACAAGTCGGGTCGTTACAGTTGGTATCAGAGCCCAGAGTTACGGGTTCTGTAAACTTGCTTACATCGTAAGCATTAAGTGTCCCCATGACCAAAGAGCAAATGCCTTGTCACCGCCAGGTATGTTATTGTATAAAATGTTTGCAAAAAAAAAAAAATTATAAAATGTTTTGTTCTTAAAAAAAAAAAAAAGGGTTTTGAATAAGATATGATTAATGTGATGTACGAAATGCTTGTCTGAGATGCTTGCTGATGTTATATTCTATTTTGAGTAATGGGAAGGCTTTTGTTTAAAAAGAAGCTTTCTTGGCATAAAAAACTTGCTCAATTGAGAGATTGAAGTAGTCAAGTGTAGACAAGAGAAAGGAGATGAGATCTAAAGAGACTAGAGCTTTGCAAAAGACATTAGTTGATGATGTCTCTTCAGTAAGATTGTTTTTAAGGAATGATAAGTTATGGATAGGATTACACTTTGGAAGTTTAAGGCTTTGGTGTACTAAGGTATTTGTGGATTTTCATGTGTCATGCCCAAATGAATGAAAAGGGTGAAAAAGTAAAGTGTATGGGATGATATGAGAAATTTCCTTTGTATCACTTAACTTGATTAGTGTGGTTAATGAAAAAAAAGGTTATGTGGTTCAAAAAGGAACTTGAGGCTTAAAGGAAGAGAAAATTGTTGGTTCTAATTGAAATGTCATTTTCAAGGTACTCCAAACTATTTGGATTTTAACCATAACCATAAAAAGAGAATCTAGTTCATGTTGGGATTAAGAGAAGATTTAGTTTAAAGCAGGGTCAAATAATTAAGGATAAAAAAAAAAAAAAAATCCTACCAGAGGTTCAATTTTGAACTAGACCTAAGAGAAGATTACAAATGGAGATATGTTTTTTGGTTGCTGAAGATAAACCTTCATTGGCGAATTAAAAAAGGAATCATACTCATAATGACCTTATTAAAGACAAGTATGAGTTAGAACAAAAAATGAAGAGTAAAGGTTTTGCATGTTAAGAGTCAAAGAAAATCAAAGATAGAGACATCAAGTACACAAGCATTACTTGACTTTTACATTATGACTTATGTTTGGGAGTCTTGGTACTATTTGGAAGCTTAGAACTTTTGTGGGTATTGATGGATTAAACTGTAGGATATTTGACTACGAAATTCAACTTTAGTATGAGATTTCTTTTCCTAACAAAGGATTAAACAAGGATGTTTTGAATATTGGAATAGTTCTTTGATGAGTTTCGTATTTGTTTTAAATAGGAGTTGAAGAGAACAACCTTTAAATTGAAGTGGTTTGTTTTTAATGGTTGTCAAAGAACTATGGAAGTGAAACTTCGAAGCTTTAGTAGTAAATAGATGGATTGCTGGTCACATTAGCAAATTTGAGAGAAATTGTCTTTGGAAAAACAAAAGTAGTACAAGAAACTAATAAAGCCAGCAATAATCTTATTGAAATGAGGAATTAGGCCAACTTAAAGTGAATGAAAAAGTAATGTTAGTGTTGAAACAAGCAAGCTGGACATTTCAGGTTTGTCACTAGCACAGTACATAGACTTGAGCATAGAGCTCAAGTCAAGAACAATGCTCATTTTTGGCTTTGGGTAGAATGACCCTAACAGAGCTGTTGTAGCCCAAGTCACAGATACATAAATTACTAGACCAAAACTTCATATGCCATAGCGTTTTGCCATGGGGCGCATTAATTTTGTTCGTTAAGAAGAAATATTGGCTAATGAGACAGTTACGCATCGAGTGGCAGTAGTTATAGAGACCTATGAGTTTATTCAAAGACTAAAGGACAAAATGAGGAGTACCTTGGGCACGAGGAAGGTATCTTAGTAGAACCTTTTAAGATGGAAACAATTCGTCATTAGCCTAATCCTAGAATTGGCAGCGATGGTCTTTGCCTTGAAAATCTGGAGGCGTTACTTGTATGGAGAAAAGATCCAGATCTTCACGGACCACAAGAGCCCCAAATATTTCTTCACTAAAAAAAAAAAAAAAAAAAAAAAAAAAGTTGAATATGTGGCATCACAGATGGTTGAAATTGGTAAAGGACTATGATGTGGAAATCTTATACCATCCAGACAAGGCTAATGTTGTTGTCGATGCCTTCAGTAGAAAGACAGCTCTTACCTCGGCATTGTTCACTGACCAAGTTCATTTGCAAACTGACATGAAACGTGCTGGAATAGCAGTAATGTTGGAAAAGTCACTGCAGAGTTGGCACAGTTGTTTGTTCAGCCAACTTTGAGGCAACGTACCATAGATGCCCAATAAGGGGACCCCGTCCTAAAGGATGTCTTGCACCAAGTAGAGGCAGGGCAAGAAGTGAGTTCTCAATGGCCGGAGATGGAGGCCTTCTATCTAGAGGACAGTTGTGTGTGCCCAAGAATGAAGAGCTCAAGAGCGAGATTCTATCCGAGGCTCATAACTCTCCTTTCCAAGGCATCCAGGCAGTACCAAAATGTATCAGGACTTGAAATAGTTTTATTGGTGTCGTGGAATGAAGAGGGACATGGCGGACTATGCTAACAGGTGTTTAGTTTGCCAGCAAGTGAAGGCACCAAGACAGAAACCAGCAGGCTTGTTACAACCGTTAAGCGTGCCACAGTGGAAGTGGGATGAAATCTCTATGGACTTCGTGGTAGGGCTACCCAGAACAGTTAAAGGCTACACGGTAATATGGGTTATTGTGGATAGGCTTACCAAGTCAGCACACTTTCTTCCAGGGAAACCTACTTACTCCATAGAGAAGTGGGCACAATTGTACATGGAGGAGATAGTTAGATTGCACGGAGTTCCTGCGAGGATTGTTTTGGACAGAGATTCTCAGTTTACATTTAACTTCTGGAAAAGTTTGCAAAAGGCTTTGGGTACTCAGTTGGATTTCAGCACGTCTTTTCATCCCCGGACAGATGGTCAGACGGAACGGTTAAACCAGATATTAGAGGATATGCTACGAGCCTGTGCGTTGGACTTTGCAGGTAGTTGGGATACCCATTTGCATTTGATGGAGTTTGCCTACAGTAATAGTTACCAAGCAACCATCGACATGGCACCGTTTGAAGCCTTGTACGGTAAAAGGTGCAGGTCTCCTGTTTACTGGGACGAAGTTGGTGAACGTCAGTTATTGGGACCCGAGTTGGTCCAAGCCACTAATGATGTCATCGAAAAGATTAGAGCGAGAATGCAAACCGCACAGAGTAGACAGAAAAGTTATGCTGACTCGAGGCGAAGGGACTTGGAATTTGAGGTGGGTGATCATGTGTTCTTGAAGGTGGCACCGATGAAGGGAGTTCTGAGGTTTGGTCGGAAAGGGAAGTTGAGTCCACGATTTATAGGGCCGTTTGAAGTTCTGGAGCGGATTGGTCATGTAGCTTATAGATTGGCCTTGCCGCCATCACTTTCTGCAGTACACAGTGTGTTTCATGTATCCATGTTGAGGAAATACATGCCGAATCTATCGCATGTGATTGACTTTGGGCCCTTGCAGTTGAACGAGGACTTGAGCTATGAAGAAAGGCCTGTGCAAATTCTGGCAAGAGATCAGAAGATTCTTCGTAACCGAGAGATCAACCTTGTCAAGGTGCTGTGGCAAAACCACCGATCCGAAGAAGCTACTTGGGAGCGAGAGGATGAGATGCGGGTTAGGTACCCCGAGCTTTTTCGATGCTAGAAACTTTCGAGGACGAAAGTTTTTAAGGAGGGAAGATTGTAACGACCAGCATTATCAGGTATTGATTAAGGCTTTAATTGTGGAGTTTAATTTAATTGAAAGGCTAATTTTATGTTTAAGGTGTGTTTTATGTTTAATTTTGGAGATATAGCATAATTGAAATTAGAGAATTTGAGGGTAGAATGGGAAGAAAGAAGGAAAAATGGGTTTTAATTGATGTTTGGGGCGTTTTTGTAAATTAATAGACATCAAGCCAAGCCCAAGCCCATGTTTAAGCCAAGCCTTATTATCTCTCTCTGTTATTTTAATCGGCATGCAGCCCTAAGTTCAAGCCAAGCTTTCAAGCCAGCCAAGCCTCCATCTTCATCTATTTCTTCTTCCTCCTTGTTCGACAACCTCCATTGAAGCATAAGAAGTTTTTTTTTCAGCACCTCTCACCATCACCTTAGACCGCCGAGCACCGCCAGCCACGAACCACCGCCACCGCACAAACGCCGCTAGCCGCCGCCGCACGCAACCGCTGCCCCGAACACCGGATTCGCGAACAGACCCGAACGCCCACGCCACCGCACGCCCAAGTAGCACGAACCGAGCCGTCACTCGACCACCGCCGTCCCACACGCTGAAGTCGCCGTCCACGCCGAACGCCGGCGTCTTGCTGCAGTTCGTTTTTATGGCGAGATTTTTCTGTATTTGGGCTATTTTCTGGCTAGTTTCGGTACTGTACAGCCGTGGGTTGACTCCGTTTTCACGTGGGTAAGCTAACTCGTGTTGTATACTCATGGATTTCACAATAGAATTCTGATTTTGGGCATTGATATGGAAGTTTGGAGATTTACCCATTAATTTTTGGGATTTATTTTTGAAATACCCATTGTAGGTGGAGGTTGGTTTAACAAAATCGAATCAAACCATCGGATTAATCGGCAAAGCTCGATTCTGTTTTGGAGAGGAACGAAGGTACCAAGGGATTTCTGGAATAGGAGTTGAGGATCCTTTCTTGAGCTTAGCCAAGGTAAGGGATCTTACGCCAGTATGCTTAAATGCAAGTTAGGAACTGAATTGAAAAAAAAAAAAATTAAATTATTTCAAATGAAAAGTTTTATAAATGTTTTTAGTTGTGATTTCTGATGAATTTTAAAATACTTTATTTTATATGAAAATGGAGTTGCACATGTATGATTGCCATATGTTCTTATGAATGTGATGCATGTTATATGATTTATGATATGAGGAATGACATGAGAACTTTGTTTTATGTTGCATCATGAAATGAAAAATTTTAAATGCTTTGAGACCTAATGCATACATTATGTTTTCATGATAAAAATGATTTCGAAGGCTGTGGCAATTACCCCCTAAAATTATTGATGTACATCTATATGAAAAGGAGCCTTACGAGGCTATGAAAAGGAACCTGAAAAGGTTAGATGAAAAGAAACCTGAAAAGGTTAAATGAAAAGGAAAGGTTAGGTTGGGTTAATTGTCCACATTAAGCCGAAGAGAAAAGTTGAAAGAGAAACGTTTCTGCTATGAAATGAATTTAGGTCCCACCAAAGGAAAGAAAGAAAAGGTTTTCGAAAACTCATTATGTATGTGTATGCATATCCTGACCCGGTAGTGAGGTCACTTACTGAGTATTTTAAATACTCATCCTTTTTCAAAATGTTTTTCTTTTCAGGTAAAGGCAATAACATATTTTAGGCGAGGGGCAAGGTGGTTTGCTGAAAGGGTCATGGGTGTCATGAGGAGTATAGCTTCCGCATCTAGTTTATGTTTTATTTAAAAATATTTTGTTAAGTAAACTTAATTGAAGTGAAACTATTTCATTTGATTGAACGTTTTGATTCACATTATGTTTTGCAATGATTTTTAAAGGTATCCCGGACTAAAAGATTTTGATTGTTTAGCAAAAAAGTTTAATTCTTTCTGTCTTTTACCAAAAATTTCTAAATTCCATTAGCATGCATGTAGTAACGTCGCTAGAAAGTCTAATAGGACAAGTCGGGTCGTTACACCTAACCCAAAACTTCAAAGAACTTAGAGTTATGTAATATAGAAAAAGTCTATCAATGGACAAAATCCTAATGATAATTAATAATAAATTTACACAACTGTGTCACATACCTTAAATTTCTCACTTGTTTTATCTTTGATAAAGTCATTCCAATCATGGATTGAAGAAATATTATCTGGCTTAAGTTTATCTAGCTCCTCATCATTTAAAGCACTTCGAATCTTACTCACCATACGTGATTTGCTTGCTCTCCACAACCCACCCATCTTCTGAAAAAGGTATTTTTTCTGCCATGCTTGATCAACATTATATCGTGCCTATCGAATAAGTGACGAAAAGAAAAGACTTAATGATAGTAATAAAACTATTCATGTATTAACCATACAAGAGATTATGTTCAATATATAAATAAATAATTATTTTTTACAGATACCTTAATAGAATGCCATAATACTTCTTTCTGTCTTGTTGAAAGTTTCTTCCAAGTTTCAACATTTACTGGCACCACTTCTCTGACAAGTGAGCCCAAAAAGGAAGCTAACCCAACCGATGTTTCTCCAATAGGTTGTCCATATTGATTGAAGCTTATGTTTAGTTTCATTTCAGGTTCAATCGCTATTGTTTGCATTTTGGTGCGACCTCTTGTTTTTTTGGGTTTTGATTCCTTGCTTGGAAGTTCAACGACTTTTTCTACATTTTCCTCCATAGGATTTTGAACCTCTTCAGTGGTTGTCAACCTACGAATTGCTGCTCTAGTACGAGTAGCAGGAGAATCTAATGGGTTAATTTGTGGTCTTTTAGAACTTTTTACAAAGTCATTAGATTCAGGATGAATAACTTCATGGTTGTGTGGAGAAGGGGGAGGTGTAATGGGTGGTGAATCTCTATTGTTATGGTGATGTAGGCCATAAGAAGCTGGTGTCACCTCAACCTATCTCCTTATACTAGACTCAACATTATCTACTTCATCTATTATCTTCCTTTGTGCAACCCCTTTTGGATGAAGAGATGGTTCCTCGTCCTCACTCATATCTGTTAAATCCATATTGAAGGACTTTGCAAATCTCCATGTTGTTTTTTCACCAGTCGTTCAAATTGTCGTCGTTCAATTGCATGTGATTTAGTACGCGGTCTTTTTAATTTCTTCATATTATTTGGTGCACACTTTTCCTTCGTCAAATCCTAGGAAATAAAAAAATTATATAATATTAGATATATAATATTTTTTCATATAAAGAAATATTAAAAGACAACTTACCGGCACATTTGTTTTCATGCTGTACTTAAATAATGAGTTGTTGGATCTTACGAATAGAGCCTGAAACAAAACAATACTAAACTGCAAAGTAACAATTAAAATGAGAATAAAGAGAATATTTGTATTTATAATAACAACTATACATGTGAAATATATGTAACATATTACAAATTAAAGTGGTTCAAAATGGATAATAGCTAGCACAATGTTCTATATTAGCGCAAAACTACAAAATTGCCCACTAGTACTATATTTGTGCAAAAGTACAAAATGTCCAAAAGTATGCACTATGTTAGTAAATATTTACAAAATGGCCACTAGTTCTATGGTAGCACAAAATCACAAAATGGCCACTAGTACTATATTTGAGCAAATCTACAAAATACCCACAAGTATGCACTATGTTTGTGCATATCTACATAATGGCCACTAGTTCTATGTTAGACCAAACTCACAAAATGGCCACGGTACTATATTTATCAAATCTACAAAATACCTACAAGTATGCACTATGTTTGTGCATATTTACAAAATGACCACTATTTCTATGTCAAAAAAAAAACTCACAAAATGGCCACAAGTTATTCTAACAATATGCCTTCACAATCATCTCGTGCATTGTTACGACGTTCAAACTCTTCATCAATCTCATCAAGTGATATAAATGATCCTTCACCCACAAAATTTGTGTCAACATTCTCATCATATTTGTCTAATTCATGAAATCCCCTAGGTGGTGCTTTTAATAAAACACACCAATTGGAAGTTTCATGTTCTCTTGCATAAAAAACTTGTTTGGCTTGTGAAGCAAGAATATATGGCTCTCTTTCAAATTGACTTTGATTTTGATGCAAGTTAACAAGTGTAAATCCATTTTCAACTTTCACACCGCTATGAATTTTAGCCCAATCACACTTAAAAAATGGGAGTCGATAGATATAGTAATCTAATAGAATTATTTCAGTCAAGACTCCATAATACGTAACCACATCAACAATTGGACGTCCATCTTTAGCACTTGATCTACATAGGGTAGTTGCATCAATAGAAACACCACCATTTTGAGTCGACCTTTCTACGCTTTTTACATGGAATCGTTGACCATTTATGATATATCATGAATATGACATTACAGTCTTGCGAGGTCCATTTGCAATCCATTTTAATAAATCTGAGTCTTTTGTGTTAGAAGAACTTAATGAAATCTGTTCAGAAAAAAAAAAACATATATTTAGATTAGTTAGTGACAATTATCATGTTCTTCTTGGAAGTAACATATTACCTTGTCTTTCAACCAAAGGGAAAATTGTTCCGAGTGAACCTTCATTAAAAGACTATCATCATTTGCAAGTCTTCTATTTGAGAGTAGCAACTCATTTTTATGCATCCTGAAAAATTGATGAATCATTAATTAAAATTTTGGTACCTTTTATAGAAGAAACTACATAGGGCCAATTAAAGTACTCACTCTATATATGGTTCTACCTCAGCTGTGTTAAACAACACATATTGATGGGCTAGTTGGAGCGCGTCATTAGATAATGTAACTGATAATCCAGATGATATAGGACGACCTTCAAGAATGACATCATTGTTAAACTCCTCATTTCGACGTTCTTTGGTATCAAGTCCAATTGAATCTTGAACACAATTCTTATAGGAAAGAATGCATTCTTCAGCTAGATAACGCTCTGCAGTGCAACCTTTTGGACGTGATTGATTCTTAACATACCCTTTTAGCGTCTTCATGTATCTAAGGACATTGTAACAATTGTAAAATACTTAAGATTTTCAATTAATTGTCACTTATAGCGTATAACATGATAAATAACATACCTTTCAAATGGATACATCCAACGATATTGAACTGGTCCACATAAGCGAACTTCACGCCCCAAATGAACGACCAAATGAATCATGGTGTCAAAGAAAGAAGGAGGAAAAAACCTTTCGAAAAGGCACAATGTATCAATTACTTCTTTTTCAACATCCAACATAGTTTCTCGATCAATTACACGTTGGCAAATTTTATCGAAAAATGCACATATTCTTGTTATTGCATGTCTTGGACCTTTTGGAAGCATTCCTCTAATGACAACAGGTAGAAGTTGTTGCATTAACACATGATAGTCATGAGACTTTAATCCCATTACCTTGCACTCCTCCACTGAAACACAGTTCGAAATGTTTGAACTATAGCCATCAAGTAGCTTCAAGTCATACAATCTTTTGCAAAATAATTGCTTTTCAGATCTTGACAAAGTGTGCAGAGCTGGAGGAAGGTACACTTGACTCCCATGCTCTTCTAGGTGTAAGTCATGTCGTATATTCATGTCTTGTAGATCTTTTCGAGCATTATGTCCATCTTTCGACTTTCCATTAATATTTAACAATGTATCTATTATACTCTCACATACATTCTTCTCAACATGCATAACATCCAAGTTGTGACGCAGTACAAGTTCCTACATTGGTGTAGAAACTTATCAGTATGTAACGTAATGTACATCTTTAACTCAAATCAATTAAACAACAATAGTGAAAAGATATATGTACCTTCCAATATGGTAAGTCAAAGAAGATTGATCGTTTTTTCCACATTTCATTCGTCTCTTTTTGCTTCTTTCGTTTGTTCTTCTTAGATTTTCCCCAACAATTTTGAAAATCTTTAAGTTGAGCATAAATTGTATTACCATTTGCGACTCTAGGAGCTTGTCGTTCTTCAAATTTTCCATCAAACTATGATTTCTTCCTTCTATATGGATGAGGTAAACTTAAAAATCGTCTATGGCCCATATATACTAATTTCTTGCTATGGCACAACCATTCGGCATGTGTGCGCTCCCCACGAATAGGACATGTTGTCTTACCTTTTGTTGTGCAGCCAGCAAGATTTCCATAAGCAGGAAAATCATTGATAGTCCACATAACCATAGCTCTTAGATGGAAGTTCGATTTGCTTACCACATCATACACTTCCACACCATTCCATAAATCTTTCAAGTCATCAATTAATGGTTGTAAATAAACGTCAATATCATTACCAAGTTGTTTAGGACCAGGAATCAATAATGTCAGCATTATATTTTCTTTCGCCATGCATAACCAAGGAGGTAGGTTGTACGTCACAATCATGACTGGCCAACAACTATATCTACTGGTAAGGTTAGAAAATGGGTTGAAACCATCTGTTGCGAGACCAAATCTTAAGTTACGTGGATCACTAGAAAAATCTGGCCACTTTGCATCTATTGACTCCCATGATACACAATCAATTGGATGATGCATTTTTCCATCATTACTTTTATGGTCCATATGCCACCTTAGTAATTTAGTTATGTCATGCATTTGGAACATTCGTTTCAATCTTGGAATGAGATGAAAGTATCTCAAAACTTTCGCAGGAACACCTGCTTTCATCCGTTTAGTACATTTATCCACCTTCCATCGAGAATGTGCACAAGTTGGACAACTCTCTAAATCTTTGTTCTCCTTCGTAAATAAACAGCAATCATTTATACAAGCATGGATCTTTTCATATCCTAAATCAAATACTTTCAAGAACTTCTTTACTTCATAAGTAGATCTTGGAATGACATTGTTAGGGGGTAGCATGTCGTGCAAGAACTCTAAAAGGCTTGTGAAACTTTTATCGGTCAAATCATTAGTAGCCTTAATCTTATATAAGGATACCACAGCTGACATTTTTGTATATTTTGTACAATGTGGATACAAAAAAGTGTCTACAACCTTTCGAGTGGCATCATTGTTCACATAAGGTTCATCCATTTGTTCGTCACTCATGCAAGAAGTACTACTAAAAGTTTGACCATCAAATATATACTAACATCCAACATTAGCTGTTATAGGTACTTCTTCACCATGATGGTACCAAATCTTGTAAGTTGGATCCATACCTTTGATAACTAAATGTTCATACACAATATCAAAGGTTTGATGATTCATGTTTCTATATGTCTTGCATGGACATAAAATTTTGTCTACCCCAACCAACATGCTCTCAATTTGTTTGACAAAGTTCAATGCTCCCCTCAAATATTCATCAGTAGCTCAATTAAAAAGTAAACTCTCAATTAATATAACTATCTCAAGCTATTATTAGTTTAATATTAATTTGACATACCCTCACCTATTCAAATGAATCCAATCTTTATCAAACATTCTTCTCGAAACTATTGCTACAAGCATGTAAAGTTTAATTGTTTAATGAGTTTACATAATGACCAATAGAAAAAAAAAAAAAAAAACTAGAGTAATTGTCCCTACTCTATCCACTAGATAAAACAAACAACTAGTAATTATATACACTTTGGCAATAAGTTGGGGTTGCATAGATTGCTCAAACATATATAAGAATTAAATGAACTAATGTATCAAAGAAGTACTATGACTATTCTACCAAAGTAAGAACCATCAACCTAAATTCTCATATGACATGTTAGTGCACTAGTAGATAAAGGACTTGAAGAAACAAACTTTAAAAAAAAAAAAGATCAAAACTTGTGTATTTCATTTATAGGTCCAGTTTACATGCATACATACATACATATTTTTAAGTGAACAAAACATGAGCAAGGAAGCATACCTCTCTTGAACACTTCTCTCACACCTTCAATCGCCTCTTTTTAGTTCTTGTTTCTAACAACCTTGTCAACGATATTAAGAAATCATTCTCAATATCTAATAAAAAAGTTGGTATTGCATAGATCACTCAAACATAACTAAGAAGGAAAAAGAAAATAATCATTTAACTGCAAATATACCGTCAATGTCCTATCAAAAAGTTTGAAATGTATCTAAATTAAATAAAGTAATAAAATTATTAATGGAGTAAAGCTTTGTTTTTCTCATCTTTTATAGTTTTAAATTTACATTTGTACCTTGGATACATATAACCAAAAATTAATTAATAGTTGGACTAAGTACAAAGACGTGTCTTCAGGTTTTCACAGAGGGATTAGCTTCTAGGATTTTCAATTTTGTCAAAGTATTAAGGGGTGGAAAAGGTGATGAATCTCCATTCAATTTTGTCCAACTATAATTGTGGAGCTATAACATGAAAATGGAGCCAAATCTCAAATGGTTATTCCACTTAATTATAAATAATTACAAATGTATAACAAATAGTTTGAAAATGTACATAAGTCTCTTAGTTCAAACGATTACAAAGGTAGAACAAATACTTCAAGTAGTACTCAATTAGAATAACTAAATAGTAAAAAATTCTGATGAAAGAATGGTGGTGTGGTGCCCTTTCAGTGCAAAGCCTCAAAAACTCTCTTTGCAAAATATATAAAGAAATTTCACAGCCCTAAACAAAAGAAAACAATAGAAACACAAACAAATAAACTGTCAATAAATTGTAGAGAAGGTTGCTAATCTAAGTAGAATAACAATTCCACACAATGGAAACAAGTTATATAATTTAATATCTATAAATAGCTCATACCATTGTTGTTTTATTTAGAATGATCAAAAGAGTAAAGTTACTATAAGATTGAGATCAAAGTTTCAATTACCTATTTTATTCACAGTTGTTTTTTCAAACGGATTAAATGAAGCCAAATTTATAATTAAACGCAAATAGTATTCAAAACATATATCATCAGTACATCATAATTTACTTATTTTAGCTTCATATTTGGGTTAAATTCTCAATTGTAATGACCCTAAAAACTGAACAGACTAATGCTGAAGCACAACTGAGTTATCTCATTCATGCTCGAAATTTCGGCAGCACGATGACATAACTACAAGGAAACCAAAGTTTTCAAGAACCTGGAAAGAGACATAAAACACTTCTATGATTTGAGAAGGCACTCAACACCCACCAAACTACACAAAAGGGATGAGTTCTACCAACAATAGTCACGAATGCAAAGGTGAAGATTGCAACAATAATCAAAGTTTTTTTTTAACTTGATAAAATAAAAAGTTTAGGATAAAAATCGATACACCTTACCATGTTCAAGGTAAGAATTGATATTTTTCCTAAAACTAAGGTACAAATAACCATGAATGTGAAATGTGTGGCTACACCGAACACAATACCACTAATAAATAAATTAAAGTAAAAAAGAGCATCATAAAATTTTTGACATTATAATATAAAGGGACAATATATTTCGAGGAGATTAAGATGTCGAAAGTAATAATAAAGAATAGTCAAATCCAATGTATTAGTGACTAACTACAGCATAATGCCTCATTAATTTATTGCGAACAGTAGTAGGTCATTTTTGTACTTAAAAGCTAAACATATTCAGACATTCATTAAAAAAAGTGTCAAACTTGAAGACCAATTTGCACTTCTTTTTTAAGCATTCATAATACCTCAATTGTTGGCCGCGACCAATGACTCACATGTCAAATAAATAACACAATCTGCAATAGAGAGAATGAGAAAGAATAATCAGTCCAAATGAGCTTCTATAAAATGGAAAAAAAAAAGCACAAAAGAGAATGAAACCTTAAAAAAAAGTTTGAGAAAAGAAAATGTCATATGTTTGGACTCCCATAGCCTCCAAACAACATTTTTCTTGTTAAAATAAACCAATGGAAGAAGATTTCAAGTACTTTATGTCTACTTAGGCTAAAACAAAAGCAACCCAGTTTCCACTTTCTAGTCCTTATTTGTATGCATTACTTGTTTTCCATTTTCTTTAAATGATAAGCAGCAAACCAAAAGAACATATTTTCTAAAGTTTAGATTGATTTAAATGAAATCTTACATTAAAC
Source organism: Trichosanthes truncata (assembly GCA_033996785.1). Classification (NCBI taxonomy): domain Eukaryota; kingdom Viridiplantae; phylum Streptophyta; class Magnoliopsida; order Cucurbitales; family Cucurbitaceae; genus Trichosanthes; species Trichosanthes truncata. The sequence goes on from MU867261.1 coordinate 16,372,087, forward strand.
CTAATTCAAACTTCAAAGAAAGATGTATATAATCAACATAATAAAATAACTAAAATGTCTAACCAACCAAAGACTTAATCATTGCTGAAAAAGTATTCAAATAAGTGCCTAAACTTAAACTTAAGCACGCAATCAATCTCCCGATGCTACAAAAGTGTCCTAAAGGTGCTTAAGCATACTTTGAGGCCCAAAACAACTCAAAATGTGTCTTAAAAGTGTCTATTTCGCCCTTTGAAACCTACAAAGTTTCGAAAATGTGGGTAAAAAAAGTTTAAGTGTCATTTCACTCTTAAAGAAACTTAGAAAATGCCTAAACTTAAACTTAAGCACACAATCAAGACCCGATGCTACCAATGTGTCTTAAAGCTGCTTAAACATATTATGAGGCCAAAAACAACTCAAAACGACCCAAAAGTGTCTACTTCATCCCTTGGAAGCTACAAAGTGGCCAAAAAGTGGATAAACAAGTTTAAGTGTGGTTTTAACTCTTAAAGAAACTTAGAAAGTGCCTAAATTGAAACTTATGCACACAATCAATCCCACGATGCTACAAAAGTGTCCTAAAGGGGCTTAAGCATGCTTTGGGGCATAAAACAACTCAAAACGACATAAGAGTTTCTACTTCGCTCCTTGGAAGCTACAAAGTGGCAAAAAAAATGGCAAAAAAAAGTTTAAGTGTCGTTTTGACTCTTAAAGAAACTTAGAAAGTGCTAAAGTGAGCACAAAACCAACCCCCTGATGGTACAAAAGTGTCTAAAAGGTGCTTAACCATACTTTGAGGCCAAAAACAAACTGAAAATGACTCAAAAGTGTGTATTTCACACCTTGGAACCCACAAAGTGGCCAAAAAGTGTCTAAAATGAGTTTAAGTGTCATTTTGACTCTTAAAGAAACTGAAAAAGTGCCTAAACTGAAACTTATGCACACAACCAACCCCCCAATGCTACAAATGTGTCTTAAAGCTTCTTAAGCATACTGTGAGGCCAAAAACAAACTGAAAATGACTCAAAATTATGTATTTCACCCCTTGAAACCTACAAAGTGGCCAAAAAGTGGCTAAAATGAGTTTAAGTGTCATTTTGACTCTTAAAGAAACTCAAAAAGTGCCTAAACTGAAACTTATGAACACAACCAACACCCCGATGCTACAAATGTGTCTTAAAGGTGCTTAAGCATACTTTGAGGCCAAAAACAAACTGAAAACAACTCAATAGTGTGTATTTCACCCCTTGGAACCTACAAAATGGCCAAAAAGTGGCTAAAATGAGTTAAAGTGTCATTTTGACTCTTAAAGAAACTCAAAAAGTGCCTAAACTTAAACTTAAGCACACAACCAATCTCCTGATGCTACAAAAGTGTCCTAAAGGTGCTTAAGCATACTTTGAGGCCAAAAACAACTCAAAACGACATAAGAGTTCCTACTTCGCTCCTTGGAAGCTACAAACAGGCAAAAAAATGGCAAAAAAAAGTTTTAGTGTCGTTTTGACTCTTAAAGAAACTCAGAAAGTGCTAAAGTGAGCACACGACCAACCCCCTGATGCTACAAAAGTGTCTAAAAGGTGCTTAAGCTTACTTTGAGGCCAAAAACAAACTGAAAATGACTCAAAAGTGTGTATTTCACCCCTTGGAACCTACAAAGTGGCCAAAAAGTGGCTAAAATGAGTTTAAGTGTCATTTTGACTCTTAAAGAAGTTCAAAAAGTGCCTAAACTGAAACTTATGCACACCACCAACCCCCCGATGCTACAAATGTGTCTTAAAGGTGCTTAAGCATACTTTGAGGCAAAAAACAAACTAAAAACGACTCAAAAGTTTGTATTTCACCCCTTGCAACCTACAAAGTGGCCAAAAAGTGGCTAAAATGAGTTTAATTGTCATTTTGACTCTTAAGAAACTCAAAAAGTGCCTAAACTGAAACTTATGCACACATCCAACCCCCCTGATGCTACAAATGTGTCTTAAAGGTGCTTAAGCATACTTTGAGGCCAAAAACAAACCGAAAACGACTCAAAAGTGTGTATTTCACCCCTTGGAACCTACAAAGTGGCCAAAAAGTGGCTAAAATGAGTTTAAGTGTCATTTTGACTCTTAAACAAACTCAAAAAGTGTCTAAACTAAAACTTATGCACACAACCAACCTCCCGATGCTACAAATGTGTCTTAAAGGTGTTTAAGCATACTTTCAGGTGAAAAACAACTCAAAACGAACTAAAAGTGTCTACTTCGCCCTTTGAAACCTACAAAGTTTCAAAAATGTGGCTGAAAAAAGTTTAAGTGTCATTTTGACTCTTAAAGAAACTTAGAAAGTGCCTAAACTTAAACTTAAGGACACAATCAATACCCCGATGCTACCAATGTGTCTTAAAGCTGCTTAAACATACTTTGAGGACAAAAAAAAACTCAAAATGACCTAAAAGTGTCTACTTTGTACCTTGGAAACTTCAAAGTGGCCAAAAAGTGGCTAAACGAGTTATAGTGTCATTTTGACTTTTATAGAAACTTAGAAAGTTCCTAAATTGAAACTTAAGCACAAAACCAATCCCCCAATGCTACAAAAGTGTCTTAAAGGTGCTTAAGCATACTTTGATACCAAAAGTAACTCAAAACAACCTAAAAGTTTCTACTTCGCCCCTTAGAACCTACAAAGTAGCCAAAACTTAGAAAGTTCCTAATGTGAGCACACAACAAACCGCCCCCCCCCCCCCCCCCCCGGATGCTACAAAATTGTCTTAAAGGTGCGTAAGCATACTTTGAAACCAAAAACTAATTCAAAATGTAAAAGTGTCTGCTTTTCCCTTTGGAACCTTCAAAGTTTCTAAAAAGCGCCTAAAAAGAGCCTAAGTGTCTTTTTGATTCTCAAAGAAACTTAGGAAGTGCCTAAAGTGAAACTAAAGCACACAACCAACCCCTCGATGTTACAAAAGTGTCTTAAACGTGCCTTAAATCTACTTTGAGGCCAAAAGCTAACTCAAAACAACCTAAAAGTGTCTACTCCGCCCTTGAAATCTATAGAGTGGCCAAAAAGTGCTGAAAAATATTCAAAGTGTCATTTTAACTCTCAAAGAAACCTAGAAATTAAAGTGAACCTAAAGCACACAACCCCTGATGCTAGTATAGTATCTTAAAGGTGTCTAAGCGTACTTTGAGACAAAAAACTAACTCAAAACGACCTAAAAGAGTGTACTCTCTGCTCCTAAAAACCTACAAGTATTCAAAAGTACATGAAAAGAGTATGTCATTTTGAACTCCACAACACATCACAATTCACAAAAAAAGTCGTAGAGATTGAAAAATAGTGTAAATTGATAAATGACGGGGAACGTGCATGGGGACAATGGCGATGTTGCACTTTCGGTGGAAATATCAACAAGTACAACCATAAATTCAAAACGACACCGATTGGCTATTAATTCACCAAACCATAAATCGTCATTGAAAGAAACAAGGCCAGAAAAAATTGGGTGTTAGTAAAACAAGTTTACAGATTAAAAAAAAAACTGAAATTGACTTTCGCAAAGAGCTCGGTCTCTAACAAATTCAACAGTAGAACAACAAAAAAGAGTAACCAGAGAGTAAAACTTTGAATGAATGAGCAGAAGTTTAGTGATCTCACTTCTTCCTCTCACCACCTCCACCAGCCCTGCAAATACAACATATCCAGAAATGGAATCAAAATGTTAATCATACTATTTTTTCAAGAATTTCAACTCACAGCATATCCAGATGTGAATCCTCTGACTTTCTTACAAATAGAACATGATTTAACCCCCAAGTTTAAATAAAAGCAGTAGATTTGCCTTCCTACAAAGACATATGAAAGGATTACCTCATCTTTCTTAGCATGTTGGACATCTCCTCACGCTTCTTCTTGGCACTCTTGTGAATTCCAACAAAATTGAAAAAACACATAAACCGAATAAAACACAACACTAGTTTCTGCTTGCAAATGGAAATGGTAAAAATTAGTTGTTCACCCTAAACCGAATGAAAAATTTTCCAGCAAAACAAAGCTCAAAAATTGGAATTGAAAAGAAAAACTTACCTTGTTGTAAACCGAATGAAAAACCCACGAAAAATGTGAGGGAGGTTGGCGAGTGGCTGGGCTAAGACATGAGGGCGCCTGGACGATGAACGGCGAGCTGAGTGTGGTGTCCGAATGAAAGAAGGAGAGGATGGACAAAGATCTGCTCGCAAACGAAAAATGTGAAGTAGGTGGAAGGCGAACAATTGGCGGCCGAAAAATGTGAACGAAAACTGTGAACGGATGGTCTGAGACCGGCAGGACGGTTGGAAGGCGAACGATTGGTGGCCAGATGTCGAACTGCAGGCCGCCGGAAGTCGAACAATGGGTGGCTGGCTAAGGCTCGAACGAAGGAGATCGAGGATGTGGTTGGGCGGCGAAAATGAAGATAAAAAAGTGTGACCTAAGGTTAGAGTATTTTTAGCGTTTTTGTGACTACACGCGAAATTTTCCTTTTTCCCGCTTTTTTTTTCTTCTCTTTTTAATAGCTTTTCATATGATAAGCTATCCTAAAACGCAATAAAAAGGGATATTTGTTGTAGTGAGGAGAATTGAAAGTCATTAAAAGCTAAAATTAACTCTAAATTAATCTACAACTCTCACAATGCCATAAATGAAATCCCAACAATTCCTCAAATTAGCATTTTTCACTAGCTGGGAGTCATCGAAATAGATCTCGTGCTCATATTACTAGTTAAAATCTATCTAAAATGGACTAAAAAGTCTAAAAGTAGTAAATTGGGTGCTGAAATCAAGAATGGAGGCTAGAAAAGGTTGGAGAGGAGCCCTAAAATGAAAAGAAAACGTTTTTATAGAATCAAAGTAGCGTCTCAACACTACCCTTAATCATACCAGCATCGATGGGGGTTCATCGCAGCGTATTGGGAACAGTGTCTAGACGCTGCCCTACATCAGCATGTTTTGGACTTACGACAGCGTCTTGACGCTGCTGGATAGCATCCAGACGTTGTCCTGCATCCAAGGCTACTGTCTTGCAGCGTCAAGTGAGGCCTCCATCTGGCATTTCGACGATCCTTGGGAACATAAATGTCAATCCTTCATATCTTTTCGCTCGGCTGTCTTATTGATCTCTTGTTTGGCTCATTTTCACCCTGATTTTGCGTACTTTCCAAAAATGTGTCTTGCTTCCAATTTTCTAAAAAATATTCAATTAGTTGAAGGAATGAGCGTTTCACTTTGCAGCGGAAGCATTGGGTCATCTTTGATTTTATTGAAAACTAAACTAAAAATTAAGGTTAAGCAAACTTACTTGGAGTAAATATGGAGATATTTCTGACAAATCTTTATCTCCTTCATAAAATCTTCCTGACTATGACTCGAACGTAGGACCAAGGCTTGTGGCAGCCTCTTGAAAGAAAATCCACAAGGGATTGGAGAGAAAGAGGTTTAGAGAGAATTCTCTAATTTTCTATTGAGGAGATATGTGTTGTGTCTAATGGGTCAACCCAAGGGTCCTATTTATAGAGACCAAGGGAAAATCTTTGCCATAATTAAAATATTATATTTTAATATCTAATATATTAAAATATATCTTATATGTATTTGAATCTCATTCAAATCTCCTACGATATTTATTTTTTATTTTGAATCTTATTTAAATTATATAAATATCTATTATTTAATGTATCTAATATACATTAATTATTTTAATATTAAATGTATCAAATACAATAAATATATTTTCCTCTTATATATTTGAATCGGCTACAAAAGCCACTCTCACCTATGTAAATCAAAGGACAAGCCCTCACAGGCAGGAATTCATAACTCACTCAGGATTAAGATCGAGTCTCCTATGATCATCCTAATGAAATATTAATCTCCTCAATTAACGGATTTATAAAGAGAGATTAAATATTTCTTGGTCCAGTTTTACACAAACTCTTTGTATAAGATACTCCCACTCACATGTCTCCACATGAACAATTTAGATCAAATCATTTGTAACTAATAGAAAGTGGGTCATATCAATAGTGTTACCAGGATAAGGCACCCAACCTTATCCATATACTATGACCCTTTAGGTTATTTCTTGAACATGATCCTCCTGTATGTCAGCCTCATACTATTCAAGATTACACTAATAACCTTGGATTTTTCATATAATGGATAATATTATATTGTAAATATAATAATCAAAATTATTATTAATTATTAAATAAATCATTAATTACGAAGCTTTAAGGCATAAATCCCAACAATCTCCCACTTGCACTAAAGCCGGTGAGACATGTATCCTAGGGCATACTCTATACCCAACATGTTCTCTCACTTGCCATAGCAAAGATGAAACATGTCTCATAATCTCAGACATTCTAGTTGACTCTCAAACACCTTAGCCTGGAGAGTCTTTTTATATATATCCAAACGATCACTATCATGATGCTTTCTCTCTCTCGATATGATTCCCTATGCATTGGTGTTTTCTAATTTCCTTAATATTAGTCTTTGCACCACTATTATCATGATATAGAGGATCGACTAAATCATATTTGAAACACCTTTCAGATCTTTAAGGAACTATTTGAGTCATACAAGTCATTTTGTTGCTTCAAAAGCAAAATAATTTAACTTGTATACCATACTCCACCACCCAGGGTAAAATTTATTTTTACATAGATTTCCTAAATCTTTACAAGAACTAGTGTATCTTGTAAAGATCAAATCTTTAACTCCATACACAAAAATTTCTCATCATCCATAGATAATTTGAGAAAGTTTTTAATTTTCTACTCAATGGTCTTACCATTCGTTTAACTCATATATGTTAACTAATTGTATATTAAATGTTCAGTCTCATTTATGCATATCATATACTCTCAACATTTGAGGTGTCTTAGGATACATTTCATTAGACATAAATATTAAATATTTGACAACAATTTTGTCAATATAAGATGTTTGAGACAAAGTTAACATTTTGGACCTGTAAAATATACTGAGTCATTCCAAATTACTCATTTGGAATTGGTTACTTAGTCAACTTTTTATGTTATATAGACATCTTACATCATTCATAATGAGAAAAAATATCATCAACATAAAGCATGAGAAAAATCCACTAGGCAATTAATGATTTGTTTTGTTTATACAAGCTTTATTAATATTTATCCAAAGTCATAGGTTTTGATACTTTTATCAAATCTTATATTCACAGATCTAATGGTAAAATTCATTTCATAAATGAACCTTTACTATTTTGCAAATCTTTTGCTTTTAATCTTTGAAAATAAACATATCTGATTGATTTGTGTAGATGCATTATCTAATATTTCTTCTCATAAAAGAATTCTAAACATTCATTGTTTTTATATCACATATGCAACAATGAATTAAATAATGCTTACAGACTTCAATAGGGCAACAAGTGAGAAAATTTACTCACAGTCTACTTTCTCTAATTAGGTTTAACCCTTTGCCATTAGTCTTACTTTGCATGTAATAAGCCTTCAACTTTGTCATCTAACATGACAATTTTGTATTCAATTAAGTCATTGTAAAGGTTGAGTCATCTCATAACTCTCCCACTACAATGAGGCTTATCTAATTCATGACTAGGATCCATTTGACTTTCAAATGTAATTAAATTGTTAACAACTTTTGTTAACTATTTAGTGGCTTCACTTGGAACCAATTTATTAACACTATCTCACCTTATTAAAGGTTTGTAGTCTTTTATTTGACATTCCTTATAAAATCGATATTTGTCATACAAATTCCTTATTCATTTTAGGACTAGATAAAAGACCATCTTGTACTTCTTAGGGGTGGCCCACACTTAGGCTTATCTTTGAACACATATATTCCATTTGTTTTTAGGTTTGTTTTAGAATGTAAGCTTAACATTCCCAAATGTTGAAGTGTTGTAAACCAATTTTACTACTCTTCTATAATCTCCAAATTGTCTCGTAGACACTTTTGGAGGGAATAATATTCACTATGCAATTTCTATTGCATATCCTAACCAGAGTGTTGTAATGGCGTGTAACTCACTATTGATGTGACCATGTCCAACAAGGTTTTATTTCTCCTCTTGCAGTACAATCTCACATAATTGTACTTGGTATTAAGATAATTGGGATAAAAACCCATTTTCTATCCATTAGTTTTAGTACGTAAGGTTCCTGTACTTTCTATTATGATCTTATCATAATGTCTTAATAGACTTATCTAATCGATTTTCAACTTTAGCCTTAATTTTCTTGAACTTTTCAAAAATTTAGACTTATGTTATATTAAGTAAAGATACTTGTAACTTGAAATATCATCAACTAGAGTGATTAAATATTCATGACTTTATTTGGCATTTACATTCACCAGACCACTTGGGTCAGAATGTGTAAGCCCAAAGTATTATTTGGCCTTGTAGCCTTATCCAATAAAAGCCCACTGATTATCTTGCATAAAAGGCAAGATTTACAGACAAGTAAATAATTAACTCTAACTTTTAGATAATTACGTCTTACAAGTCTTCATTCTATTCAAGTTGATGTTTATCAATCTTAACTGCCAAAATCAAGTATCTTTTAGGAGAAAACCATTTGTCTTTCTATTCTGGATCCTATAATCCTGAATATCTCAATATTTTGTAGTATGATATATGTCAACATTTTAACATATACAAATTGTTCTTATTTTCAATTGAATGTATTTTCAAACAATTTTGAAATATAAAAATAATTCATACTATATGAACCTTTTAGCAATAAGTTTGAGAAATTGAATTTCTCTTGTAGTAATAAAACACGACATTCAACATTAATTAACAATTATTACTTAATAACATCTTAATGTCTCCCACTACACTAACTGAGATGGACTTCCTGGTGCCAGTCTGTAGAAATTATTCTACGTGTTAAGTATTTTCCAAGAATTACATATTAAATGTAATAAAGAATAAAATTTGATAGTGGATCTTGTATCAACTATCTAAGTGGAGTTGTTTATTCTCTACCAAAAATCTAGTAAGTCAACTTTACTTTCATCTACATTATTCTTTCCATAGAGATATTTCAAAAATTCCTCTCATTATGACTGTCCTAGATAATTTAGGAACTATTTCCTTTTATATAGCTTCAGTCATTTGGTTTCTTTTCTTAGATTTTTGTAATACTTAATCTTCGAGATCATTTAGACAATTTTCTAAATTTAGCTTATGTTGACTTCAACATCTCATATGTTGTTGTCATTTTTTTTTATCTTTTGAACTTGACATCTAACATGTCAACTAGAAGAATAAGTACAAACTATCTCGTTTACTTTTGATTCATTAATCATGTGCTTCACGAACAATTCGAATAGCATTAGCAACAGGTTTTGAGAACATTCTCAATAAAGGCTAATTCAAAATTTTACACTACCATTATAGTGTTAATGTTACTTTTCCAAGCAATAAAATTTCTCAATTTTGACTTATGAGAGAAACTGACATAATATTGAAATATATATAATTTAACATCATGCAAACAATTATCCATTCAATAGTAGCATAGAAATCAAACAATTTGAAAAATGAAACCTATAAATCATTTCTAAAGCTGTGGTACTTTAGTGAGTTAGAACAAGTGCCGTCGTAGGGTAGGTCAAGTATTCCTTCACTAAACTGAGACAATCTGAACCAAGTTTTATACCAAAATAACTCTTATTCCTATAATATTTAGTTACCATTAGTTTGGTCAAGGACGTCATTAACAACCTTAATGAGTCCTTTGTAAGTGTGACCCATCATTTTAGATATCGTAGTTTTATCCCAACAAATGTTGACGTAGGATAAGTATCGTAAACAAAACTACAATCCTATCTTTCTCAGGAGTTCACCCTGATATTGACCAATGTAAACACCTTCCGTAGGGGGACGGTCCAAAAGCCGCCATGAGGCCCCACATGAATCTCACGATGTGAACCAATAATGGAGACCGTAGGATATGTTGACACATTTCTTTCTCCCACTTACTATTTTGAAATAGGGTTTTCTCTTACTTAGACAAATTAGGCTAATCTCAATCTACCTTTCATAACCCTTATGTTGTTAGATTGATTTTAATGTGAATTACTAAGTTCTTAAACTATTTTTAAAAAAATAAAAAAACTAATAACATTATGAGCATGCTTAGTGAAATTAAACAAAATTTGACTAATTCAACTCCCAGGTCGGTTCCCAGTTAGTGGGGTTACCTTTCGGTCAACTTAAATACCTCAGTAGTAGACAGAACCTTCCATAGACAGAGTTCCCTTATAGTCAATTTTTATTTTAAATTCATTAATCTTTAATTAACTATTAATTATTAGATTAATGAACATAAATATTTTTAATCCTATTAAAAAATAATTCACTTGGATAGTCTTAAAAATTCATCATTTTAAACCCTTTAAAATAAATTAAAAGATAATCATGGATATTTTATTCTAATCCTATTAGAAAAAAATAAAACATTAATTTAATTTAAAACATAAATTATTTTATCTTTGAATTAAATTATCTTTATTTATGGAAGACCTAATCTTATTAGGAAATTAAAAGATCTCATCTTATTTTAAAATTAAAGGATCTAATCTTATTTTAAAAGAATTTAATCTTATTAGGAAACAAATAAAGATGAATTAAATTCAATTTTTAAACTATGGATAATCTTGAAATTCTACCATTTTAAACCCTTTAAAACTAAATTAAAAGATTGTCCTAAATTCTAATCTTATTAGAAACAAATAAAGACATATTAAATTCAAATTTTAAACTATTTAAAGCATGAATTGGAAATATCTTTATTTTAAGGAAATTTTAACCTCATTAGGATATATCATAATCCTATTAGGAAACTATGGATTTCATTTATGAAAGAAAATATCCTAATTTAATTTTCCAAATATAACAATTATATTAAAAAATATGGAAAATATAAACGTATTAGGAAAATATCTCAATTATATTAGGAAACATTTTAATCAAAATTTTCAATATAACAATTATATTAAAAAATTAATCTTAATTCTATTAGGAAACAACCTAATTAAAATTTTCAAATATAACAATTATATTCAAAAATAGATAAGATGCATGATCATGCTTAACCTTGGTGGGATTTTAAATTTAAATGACATACTTTATGCAACAATCAAACAATTTAAAACATAGATCTCATGCATAATTAAATTAAAATTAGCAAAATTGACCGGCATATTTGGCATATTCTAAGAAATTGAAAATAATTTAAATTACAATAATTTAAATCCAAGACGTATCTTGGTCTTCAATATCTTCCTTGTTTGGCCATCCAAATTTAGAGTTTAGAAACCTAAATCTTGTCTTCAAATTATAGCACCGACCGCTGCCAAAAAAAAAAAAACTGCATAACCCAGGTTTCGAACCTAGAATCTAGGCGCTCTTTCACCAATGAACCATCGAAGATTCTTGAATCTTGTTATGAACTTTTTAGCAAAAATATTGACTTTGATTCACGATTTTTTTTTTGTGAACCTTTTTCGTCATCGACTTCTTCAGCCCATATAATTGAAATGTGCAGCAATCATAGTCATGCAAGTAAAATACATGAAATCCTACCCCTTATGGGTTTTACAATGATCTAATCAAAGCAATCAATCTAATGCCAAATAGCCTAAACAATCAATTTGCGAACCACAATATATCACATATATGATAAATTAAAATACCCACCAGCACAAAACTTTAATTCGAAATAAAACTCAAAGATTGATTTGATACCAATTGAAAAGAATGAATGTTTCAGTCTATAGCGGAAGCATTGGATTGTCTTTGATTTTATTTAAAATTAAACTAAAAATTAAGGTTAAGCAAACTTACTTGGAGTAAATATGGAGATATTTTTAGCGGATCTTTATCTCCTCTATAAAATCTTCTTGATTATGACTCGAACACATGACCAAGGCTTGTGGGAGCCTATTGAAAGAAAATCCATAAGGGAATGGAAAGAAAGAGGTCTAGAGAGAATTCTCTAATTCTCTATTGAGAAGATAAGTGTTATGTCTAATGGCTCAAACCACGGGTCCTATTTATAGAGACCAAGGGAAAATCTTTGCCATAATTAAAGTATTATATTTTAATATCTAATATATTAAAATATATCTTATATTTATTTGAATCTCATTCAAATCTCCTACGATATTTATTTTTTATTTTGAATCTTATTCAAATTCTATAAATATCTTTTATTTAATGTATCTAATATACATTAATTATTTCAATATTTAATGTATCAAATACAATAAATATATTTTTCTCTTATATAGTTAATATATCTAATATATTAAATATTAATATGAACATTTCAAATTTTTCTTTCAACTAAATTGATCTTTTAGTATTACTATGAGCTAGCAAGGAGACCTTATGGACCTATAGATTATAAGCTCCAATGATACAAAATTAATTAATTAAACTCTTTAATTCATTAGTTTCCATTCATTAACTATAGTTCATTCCACTATAGACCTAGAGTTGCACTCTTATGCACTGTAGGACAAGTTATGTCCATAGGTATAATCATTACATGCAAGTTGATCATTCACGAGTTGTTCGTAATTATAGTTGGGTCAAAGTTTGTTTTATCCCTATAATTATATCTTGCACCTTAAGTACCATTGATCCTCTAATGAACAATCTGTTTATAATCTAATTATAAACTAAGTCCCTCTCGGGCCAGTGAGAGGGTGGGGCCCCATTATTCAAGTCCTGAAATCAGCACTTAAGGGAACTACTCATCTACTTACCCTATATGGGAAGGAGTGAATTCCATCTTGTGAGATTATGTTCCCAGCTCCCTATTTGGTCAAGTCCCCAAAATGGTAGGCATATTGAATCGGCTACAAAAGCCACTCTCACCCATGCAAATCAAAGGACAAGCACTCACAGATAGGAGTGCATAACTCACTCAAGATTAAGATCGAGTCTCATATGACCATCCTGATGAAATATTAATCTTCTCAATTAACGGATTTATAAAGAGAGATTAAATATTTCGTGGTCCAGTCTTACACAAACTCTTTGTATAAGATACCCCCACTCACGTGTCTCCACATGAACAATTTAGATCAAATCATTTGTAACTATTACAAAGTGGGTCGTATCAATAGTTTTACGAGGATAAGGCACCCAACCTTATTTTTTGAACATGATCCTCCCGTATGTCAACCTTATACTGTTCAAGATTACACTAATAACCTTGGATTTTTCATATAATGGATAATATTATATTACAAATATAATAATCAAAATTATTATTAATTATTAAATAAATCATTAATTACGATGCTTTAGGGCATAAATCCCAATATTAGTTTCATAAAAATGAGAGGAAAAAGCATAAATTAGGTATGAATGGACATGTACGAACTAGGTGTCATCAAATTACCCCTAACCTAAATCTTGCTAGTCCTCGAGCAAGATACTTACACTAAGCAATAAAGATAAGAGTCAATGATTGCATGCACGAGACTCTAATATCAATACCTAGGAATATCACAATAACCACAAAAGACAAACAGGCAAAAGTTATCCATGCATTGAGACACATTTTTAAAAACTCTTTCGATTCTTTTCCACGTGTGTGTGCTTAACTCCCCTAAAGCAGTCCTTACAAGCCCGAGGAAAGTTTATAGCGATCTCAATCCATCTTCCCCCTATACTGGCACTAAAGTTCCAAACCATCAAGCAAGTAACCGATTACGAGGTGCCTGAAACAAATGCCACGCGGCTAAACTTGCATCACTTTGAAACCAAATAGGCACTAAGTTTCGCACGTCTATTGTAGGGACCCGTATCAAGAGCACTCGCTCAATGGATGGCCTATCTGATTACGATAGAGGAAGCTCTTTTTACCATTTGATTCATCTTTAACTATTACAAGCTTATTTGTTTTCTTTCTTCCTTTTCTTCCTTCTTTTTCTTCAAGAATGACTTTCTTTTAAAGCACACTTTTTTTTTTTACTTTTATGGGCAAATGATCACATTTTTTTTCTTTTTCTTTTCTCTAAGCAACATTCGATAATTAGCCCTACACCTATTAGAGTGACAACAGACATACAAGCCCTATAATCCTACCCTAAGCCTTCAAGACTACTACAGGAAAGGCTAATGTGCTCAAATTGTGCAGAAAAGTACACAAATTTTTGAAAAATTTGGCACAAAACATGCTCAACAGAGGATGGCAATTACATGCTTCAACTAGAGCAATTAACATAACATTCCTAAGCACGTCATCAACTATCCTCATCAAGTGCAAAGCAAACACATCATCAACTAATCATGCTTAGAATTCACTCAAAAATTTAAAAATTATCACACAAAAATCATGCTTAGCTTAGTCAATCAAAAGTCCGAGCTCAGGTGCTCAAAGACTACACTATTAACGCACAACCATCAAACCTAAAGATGAGGTCTGAGCTCAAATACTCAAGCACTCAACCAAACAAGCCAAACAATTATCAACCATTTAAATCTCAACAATCAACCTCCATCCCCAACCTAATTCATACATTGTCGCCAATGTATCTAAAAATGAAAAACAGAGACAAACAAGTGAAGAAAAATACTCCTTTAATGCTCCAAAGTACGTAGGCGGGGCGGGGTAAGCAATTCCTCAACTCCAAAGATAGTCTTCTCAAATTTGGGGTCAACCATCCATCTGCAAAATCAGCCAACTACTAGAAGCAAGAAGTAAACAAATTAAAGAAAACGCAAGAAAGTAAGTAAAATTTTAAACGCTTGGCTGCCTTTAGAAAGAGCAAGTTTTTAACGTCAATTGCTCAACGGGCTGTGTGCCACGGCCACTTGTCCATGTATGAAGGATCTTTGAATTGAACTTCGAGGAGGGTAGAAGTGACAACATCTCCTTCTTTGAAGATTTTTAGCCTGTGTCCATTTACTTTAAAAGGTGGATTTTAACCTGAACCTTTAATTTCGATTGTGCCATAAGGAAAAACATTAGTAATTTCAAAGGGACCAAACCATTTGGACTAACTTACTTAGCATAAATTTCAACCTAGAGTTGTAGAGGAGGACTTTTTGCCCGACTTCAAACTGTTTCCTGGATATCATACTATCATGAAACAACTTGGTTCTCTCATTATACATCCTAGCACTTTCATAGGCCAACAATCTCAATTCCTCAAGCTCCCATAACTGAAGTAGCCTCGAATTGCCCGCCTCACCAAAATCCATATTGCATTTCTTAATGGCCTAGTAGGCTTTATGCTCAACTTTTACAGGAAAATGGCACGCCTTACCAAAAACAAGTTGATAAGAAGACATCCCTATGGGGGGTTTTGTAGGCAGTACGATAAGCCCATAGTGCATCATCCAACTGGACGCTCCAGTCTTTCCTGCTGGGATTCACAGTTTTTTCAAGGGTAGACATTACCTCCCGATCGAAAATCTCAGCTTGCCCGTTGGTCTGGGGGTGATAGGCAGTTGCGACTCTATGGTTTACCCAATACCTCTGCATAAGTGTTTGCACTGACTTGTTGCAGAAATATGTGCCTTCATCACTGATTATGGCACGTGGTACTTGAAACTTGTTGAAAATGTCTTTCAAGAAAGCTACAACAGTTTTAGAGTATCAGAACGAGTGGCTTTCACTTCCACCCAATTGGAAACATAGTCCACAGCCAACAAAATATAATTATACCCATAAGACGAAGGCAAAAGACCCATAAAATCCATGCCCCACACATAAAAAATTTCACAATTCATATTAGCATTTGAGGCATTTCATGCTTACGTGATAAGTTCCTTACCCTCTGAGACCTTTCACAATTTTGACAAAATAAATTAGCATCTTTAAACAGAGTTTCTCAATATGACCACGACTTAAGTACTTTCTAGTGGTTTGCCTAGGCCCAAAGTGCCCTCCACATGCAAAATCATGGCAAAAAGCTATAATAGATGAAATTTTACAATCAGGCACACAACGTCTAACAACCTGGTCAGAGAAAAATTTCCACAAATAAGGCTTATCCCAAACATACTTCATAAACTCAGCCTTAATCATAACTTTCCCTGTAACAAGATAATTGACTATGTCTGCATACCAAGTATAACGCCCTAGGTCCAGGATTTGGACCAGGATTTAGAATTCTGATTCGACACCTAATGGCCCTGACATTCCCCTACATCCCCTGCGACCTAGCCACGTCACCTTACTTGTCTTGAACTGCTTCTAAGAGTGAAGATTGTTCCCACAAATCAACATGGGTCCTTTCAGCATGCTTTGTCCTCACTCACATGCTTCTTAGGAAAATTTCTAGGTGGTCACTCAACATAGGAATGTTACAAGCCAAGCACAGTTAACTTTGGAGTTCCTATGATTAAGCCACCGAAAAGGAAGGTGCACCTTGTAGGTATAGGTAGTAGCTATCAATTCTTTTAAGCCTTTCTTAACCATGCCTTGCATAGCCTCAAGATCCCTCTCATTTGGATGTGGACTCGATTCATTCATGTACTCCTCCTGACCTCAGGCGTTACATGCCCACCAGCTTCCGCCTTGGTTCGTTCCCGAACCTCATCTTACTGGGAGAAGTTTCGCTCTAATACCATTTGTAACGCCCAAGGCCCAAGCTTTGGACCAGGATTTAGAATTTGGATTCGGCACCTAATGGCCCCAACATTCCCCTACATCCCCTGCGACCTAGCCATGTCACCATACTTGTCTTAAACTGCTTCTAAGAGTGAAAACTGTCCCCACAAACCAACACGGGTCGTTTCAGCATGCTTTGTCCTCACTCACATGGTTCCTAGGAAAATTCCCAGGAAGTCACCCAATATAGGAATGTTCCAAGCCAAGCACGCTTAACTTTGGAGTTCCTATGATTAAGCCACCGAAAAGGAAGGTGCACATTGTTGGTATAGGTAGTAGCTATCAATTCTTTTAAGCCTTCTTAACCATGCCTTGCATAGCCTCAGGATTCCTCTCATTTGGATGTGGACTCGGTTTATTCATGTACCCCTGCTGACCTTGGGCATTACACCAAGGAATCATACCTTGTATCCGAAAAAGGTGCTCGTTAGAAAATTCATCATTAAAAAGTACCTGATCATCTTCCCTTCTCAACCAGCTCAGATGTTCTACAACTAAATTTTCTGATCCACTACGGTCCTTTATTTTGATGTTGAACTCCTGGAGAAGTAAAATCCACCTCAGCAAGTGGGGCTTTGACTCCTTCTTCATTAAAAGGTACCTAAGAGCTGCATGATTAAAAAACACAGTTACTTCAGACCCAAGAATATATGACCGAAACTTATTTAAAGCGAACACAATATCTAGAAGCTCCTTCTCTGTCGTGGTATAATTGCACTGTGTAGGATTGAGGGTCCTTGATGCGTAGTAGATGACGTGGCTCTTCTTGTCAATCCTCTGGCCCAAGACAACTCCAACAGCAAAATCACTCGCATCACACATGATCTCAAAGGGTAAGTCACATCGATGAGGGTGGATGATCAGTGCACTAGTCAACAACCTTTTTATGAAGTCAAATGCTTCCCTGCAATCTTCTCCAAACTCAAATGAGACATCCTTTTGCAACAAGTTCTCCATTGGTAGGGCAACTTTGCTGAATTCTTTAATAAACCTGTGATAAAATCCCACATGGCCAAGAAAAGAGCGAACTTCCCTAACATTTGTAGGGTAGGGAAAGTTAGCCACAACATCAACTTTCGCCTTATCAACCTCTACTCCCCTAGCAGAGACTACATGACCTAAAACTATGCCCAGATTAGCCATGAAATGATTTTTTTCAAAATTCAAAACCAAATTACAATCAATACATCTTTTCATGACTTTGGCTAAGTTTGATAAACACTCATAAAAAGAATTACCATAAATTGTGAAATCGTCCATAAACACTTCGATGCATTTTTTTTTATGAACTCAAAAAATATGCTCATCATGCATCGCTAAAACGTACCTAAGGTGTTGCACAGTCTGAAAGGCACTTCTATCAAGCGAATGTACCATATGGGCAAGTAAACGTAGTCTTCTCTTGATCCTCTTGAGGCATGGGTATTTGATAGAAACCTAAAAATCCATCCAAGAAGCAAAAGAACGATTTTCCTGTAAGATGCTCAACCATTTGATCAATAAACGGGACGGGGAAGTGATCTTTCCTAGTGACAGAATTAAGCTTTCTATAGTCAATGCACATTCTCCATCCATTCTGAACTCTCATGGATACTAACTCACCATTTTTATTCCTAACTGTAGTCATGCTTGTTTTCTTAGGAACTACGTGAATAGAAGTAACCCATTTGATATCAGATATGGCATAGATCATACTTGCATCACGAAGCTTATGGATCTCTTTCATCACTACCTCTTGCATAGCAGGATTGAGGCATCTCCAAGGTTCCCTGGATGGTATTTCTCCATCCTCTTGCATGATTCTATGCATGCACAAAGCTAAGCTAACTCCTATGATGTCAACTAATGTCCATCTCAAAGCATGCTTGTGCTCTTTCAACATGCTAACCAACTTTCCCTCCTGTTCTGGTGTAAGATGCTTGGAGATGATGACTGGCACGGTTTTCTTATCACCTACGTACATATACTTAAGGTGATTAGGAAGAGCCTTCAGCTCCAACTGGTGGGCCTTCAAAATAGAGGGAAGTAATTTGTTAGTCTCATTATCCCTATCAGCAGAAGTCTCAGCATTCAAACAAATAGACCCTGAAATAGGTGATATAGGATACTCCCCTAACTCAATTTCCTCATCGCCATCAATCAACTCTTGCTCAAGATCAGCATCATCATTATCATTCAATGTTGTTTCCTGCACTAACGCATCAACAACATCAATTTTACACAGAGAATACACTTCACTAGGATACTTAACTGCCTCAGGAATATTAAACACAATTAATTTGTTATTAAACTCAACAGTTAAAGTACCATTTTTTAAATTTATCCTAGTCTTTATTGTTTTTATAAAAGGCCTTCCTAGCATAATAGGCACTTGCTCTAAATCTGAAGAACTCTCATCCATTTCAAGCATATAAAAATCTGCCAGAAAAATCAAATCATTAACCTTGACTAAAATATCTTCAACTATGCATAGGGGATGCACATAAGACCTATCGACTAATTGAATGACAATACTAGTATCCTTCAGATCACTTAACCTAAGTTCCTGATAGATAGAATAGGGCATGACGTTTATGGATGCTCCTACGTCTAATACAACATGCTCAATCCTATTACTTCCAATTGCATGGGGTAAGACAATCATACCTAGATCCTTACAATGCACTTGTACATTTCCTCGTATAACAGCTAAAACATTTCTACTTATCTGGATCTGCTCTTGGTCCTTCCTATTCCTCCTGTGAGTGCACACATCTTTGAGAAACTTGGCGTACTGGGGGAGTTTGCTTAATATCTTTCAACAATGGCACATTTATTTTGACTCTCCTAAAGGCGTATAAGGGGTCCTTTCGCTTCTCTTGAATCTTCCTTCCTTGTTTGTCTAACCTACTTGGAAAAGGGGCCTTAGGTTCATAACCATTCAAATTCAATGGAGGATCGAAAATTACCCCCGAAGCTAGTGCTGGAGCACGTGATTCTGAAGAAAATCCCTCTTGAGGCCCCAAAGGTTTTACAAGCACTTCTAGTAGTGAAGTGGTGCTTTCTTCAAATGAGCTTTCAACTCGATAACTTTAACGCTCTCCGGCTTCTGATCCTTTTGCCTCTCGATAAGCTGGTCAAACTTGTTTGTAAGCCTCCTCATTTCAGTCTAAGTTTCATCCTCTCTTTTGTGCATGGAGCCGACCATACTTTCCACATGAGCCTACCCTTCAATGAACTTCTGCAAGAAAAAGGTGATATTGTCATATGAGATTTTAGCACACTTACCTCCTTCTCCATATGGGTGCTACGCTCAAACTGATGCATGCTCTTGGTAATGTTGACAATTATTCTCCTTGCCTCCATAATGGTTTTATCGAGCAATGACCCACCACTAGCTACGTCTAATAAACTCCTATCAGCTGAGAGTAACCCCTCGTAGAAGTACTGGATGAGCTGATGATCTGAGAACTGATGATGGGGGCAACTTGCACACAGATGCTCGTAACATCCCCAACACTCGTATAAGTTCTCCTCATTCACCTGTGAAATCCCATAGACCTCCTTCCTGATTTTGATCGCCTTAGACGCTAGGAAGTACTTCTCCAGGAATACTCTCTTCATCTCATTCCAAGTGGTGAGGGAGCCCGAAGGGAGACAATGAAGCCAGTCTCTAGCACTGTCTTTCAAGGTAAAAGGAAACACTCTCAAAATAATTTGCTCCTCTATGACATAATCATGCTTCATTCTCACGCATACCATGTGGAAGCTCTTGAGGTGCTTATGAGGATCGTCTCCTACATAGCCATGAAAAAAGGGAGTATATTAATTAAACCATATTTTAGTTCGAAATTACCTACAGTGGGAGGGTAAGAGATGTAGAACGACTGTTAATCCATGTCAAGAGCTGTCAACTCTTTAATCACACACTCAACCATCATGTTTGCTTCGGATGTCTCACTGAGGTTGAGATAAATTTCTGCATTCAGCTCGTTGTTCCTTTGCTTTTTCATTCGCACTAAAGTACCCCTCCTTGTTCGTAAATTTTGAAAATTCAGCAATCGAAAACCTACAAAGAACGAGTTCTATAATACAAAGCAAGCAGTACAGTTCAACAATCAAGAAGTAACAATTTGCCAATTTCCCAGCAACGACATCAGTTTGACAAAGCTCGTCACACACGCCAGATAAATTTATAACCCATTCTCTCCAAGAATTGTAGTACTCAGTGGTGACCGAGTTGAACTCTAGTAATTGTGATTATTACTTCCTAAAAGCTGGGTTATTGAATGGAACCAGGGGAGATTTATAATAAGAATACTAAATTATAGGAAAATTAAATGTGACGAAAAATTAAATGCATAAAAGAAAGAAATTAAAAGGGGAGTAATCAGATGTACCTAGCACTAATTCGGACATGTCTGGATTCAATTATAGCATTGCTCTGTGAGATTGGTTAATTTCATTTTTAACACTCAACTAACTGCTCGAAACACTGTGGGCGCTTCCCTTAACTTAAACTAATTTTACAAAATGCCTAATTGGCTTTAATTTAATTAACTAATTTTGCATGGCCAATACCAAAAGAATTAATTAAACGCATTAAACCCAAGGGATAAACCGAGATTGAGTTAGTCTAAATTAAATAATCGTATGCTAACAATTCTAAGACCTACCATGTACACGTAACTAAGCGAATCTACTTAATTAACCAACATGGTTACCATTCTATTACTACTTGAATTAAATACAAGACCGACGACACCAACGGCTGCTCAAGCATAGTAATGAACGATCCTAATCTAGTCAATTTGTCAGATCAACCACACAACAATCATTCTAAGAATAAGCACGAGAACTGAAAGCCATTAGAAACTAAAATTAACTCTAAATTAATCCACAAATCTAACAATGCCATAAACTAAATCCCAACAATACCTCAAATTAGCATTTTTCTAATAGCCGAGAGTCGTTGGAACAAATCTCGAGCTCATATTACAAACCAAAATCTATTTAAAATGGACTAAAAAGTCTAAAAGCAATAAATTGCGTGCTGAAATTGAGAATGGGGGCTGGAAAAGGTTGGAGAGCAGCCCAAAAATGAAAAAAAAAAACGTTTTTATAAAAATCGAAGTAGCATCAAGACACTATCGGCAGCGTCTCGATGCTACCCTAAATCAGATCATCGTCGAGGGGGGCTCGCCGCAGCGTCTTGAGAAGTTTACTATTACAGCGTCAAGACGCAGCCCTGCATCCGCTCATTTTGGACTTGCGATAACGTCTCAACGCAACTGGGCAGTATCTAGATGTTGTCCTGCATCCAAGGCTACTGTCTTTCAGCGTCGAGAGGCCTCCATTTAGCGTCTCTATGCTCCTCAGGGCCATAATTGTCAATCCTTCATATCTTTTCGCTCGAGTGTCCAATTGACATCTAGTCTGGCTCATTTTTGAAAGGAATAATCCAATTATACACAAGCGGAAGCATACGAATTGGTTTGAGTTTATTTAGAATTAAATAATAATATTAGGGTTAAGCATAACATACCTTGAAAATATGGAGATATTTCTGACGGATCTTTATCTCTTCCATAAAATCTTCCTGGTTATGACTCAAGCACTGAACCAAGGCTTGTGGGAGCCTCTTGAAAGAAAACCCACAAGGAATTGGAGAAGAAGAGGTCTAGAGAGAATTCTCTAATTCTCTATTGAGGAGATATGTGTTGTGCCTAATGGATCAAACTAAGGGTCATATTTATAGAGACTAAGGGAAAATCTTTGTCATAATTAAAATATTATATTTTAATATCTAATATATTAAAAAATATATCTTATATTAATTTGAATCTCATTCAAATTTCCTACGATATTTATTTATTTGAATCTTATTCAAATTCTATAAATATCTTTTATTTAATATATCTAATATACATTAATTATTTTAATATTTAATGTATCAAATACAATAAATATATTTTCCTCTTATATATTTAATATATCTAATATATTAAATATTAATTTGAACATTTCAAATTTTTCTTTCAACTAAATTGACCTTTTAGTACTACTATGAGCTAGTAAGGGGACCTTATGGACCTATAGATGATAAGCTCCAATGATACAAAATTAACTAATTAAACTCTTTAATTAATCAATTTTCATTCATTAACTCTAGGGTCACTCCACTATAGGCCTAGAGTTGCACTCTTATGCACTATAGGACAAGTTGTGTCCACAGATATAATAATCCACGGATATAATCACTACATGCAAGTTGATCCTTCACGAGTTGTTCCTAATTACAGCTGGGTCAAAAGTCCATTTTACCCCTGTAATTACATCTTGCACCTTAAGTACCACTGATCCTCTAATGAACAATTTGTTTATGATCCAACCATAAACGAAGTCCCTCTCGGGCCAGTGAAAGGATGGGGGCTCCATTGTTCAAGTCCCGAAATCAGCACTTAAAGGAACTACTTATTTACCTACCCTATTTGGGAAGGAGTGAATTTCATCTTGTGAGATTATGTTCCCAGCTCCCTATTTGGTTAAGTCCCCAAAATGGTAGGCATATTGAATTGGCTATAAAAATCACTCTCACCCATGCAAATCAAAGGACAAGCCCTCGCATGCAGGAATTCATAACTCACTCAGGATTAAGATCGAGTTGCATATGATCATCCTGATGAAATATTAATCTTGTCAATTAATGGATTTATAAAGAGAGATTATATATTTCGTGGTCCAGTCTTATACAAACTCATTATATAAGATACTTCCAGTCACATGTCTTCACATGAACGATTTGGATCAAATCATTTGTAACTATTACAAAGTGGGTCGTATCAATAGTGTTATCAAAATAAGGCACCCAACCTTATCTATATACTATGACTCTTTAGGTTATTTCTTGAACATGATAACCTTGGATTTTTCATATAATGGATAATATTATATTGCAAATAAAATAATCAAAATTATTATTAATTATTAAATAAATCATTAATTACGAGGCTTTAGGGCATAAATCCCAATAGTTTTGACCTTGCTTTTGCTTACTTTATGAAAATGTGCCTTGCTCCTAATTTCCTACAAAATATCCAGTTAGTTTCATAAAAAAGAGAGAAAAAAGCATAAATTAGGTATGAATGGGCATGTACGAACTAGGTCACATCAGGTCCATGAGCACCTAAGTTCAAACTTTTGATTGACATGTTGAGCAAGCATGTTTTTGTAGAAATTTTGAGATTTCTCTGCCTTATCTGTCTGATGAGTTGACTGTATGCTTCTTGATTGGAATGATCTATGACATGTTTTTTGTTACATGGTTAACTACAATTTGATGAAGCATGAAGCATGTTGTCCTAATTTGAGCATATTTTTTTTTAAAAAAATTTGATTTTCTTGCATGTTTTGAGCACTTTAGCCTACCTTTTGCGGTCTTGAAGGCCTACGGTAGTTTTATAAGGTTCATATATTTGTTGTCATCCCAATAATCTTAAGGACTAGGTAGCTAGTCAATTTTTGTATGATAGTCTGTAATGTCTTTCTTAGGAGAAACAAATGTGTATTTTCCTACAAGAAAGAAAAGAGAAAATAAAATTTGAGGTTAGAAAGAAAAATCATTTTTGAGAAAGTAAAGAGAAGAAAAAAAAAGAAAATAAGCTTGTAATGTGTATGAGTAATCAGGTGTAAAAAAAGCTGTCACTTTTATGATCAGTTAGGCTACCCATTGAGTGAGTGCTTTAGGTAAGGGTGCTCTAGGTAAGGGTCCCTACAACAGATGTGTGAATGCTAGTTCCCATACTTCAAAGGAATGTAATTTTAGCCCGAGTTTGTTTGTTTTTCAGACACCTAAGTAAAGCATTGCCTTCTTGATTGTTTTATGGCTTGATAGCTAGTTATTATGGCCAGTGTAGGGGGAAGATAGATTGAGGACCCTATAAACCTACCTCATGCTTGTAAGGATTGCATTAGGGAAGCTAAATGCACACACACACAAGAAATGATAAGAAAAGTTTTTAAATTGTTCATGGATGGACTGTGCATTAGCCTTCCCTTTTCTTTTACAAATATTTATCTTAAGCATGGAGATTAGAGTCATGAACTTGAAACCAACGAGTCTTATATTTACTGTTTTGTTTATGTCTTGCTCGAGGACTAGCAAGATCTAGATTGAAGGTAATTTGATAGGACCAAAATATTCATATATTATTCATGCTAATTCGTGCTAGTTTGATAGTTTTTATGTGTTTAATTGCTGATTTATTCAAGCAAGAAAAGTATTTTAGAGCGTTTGCATCCAATTGGGGTTAATTCAATCCAATTTGGAGGTCATTTGTGCAACCAAGCAAGAAGATGAAATGACGTGACCATTTTTCCCCTAACGAAAGTGTTTTGTCTCAACACTGTTGAGAGCATCAAGACGTTGATAGAAGACAAAATGCGCTAGAACAGGACAGCGTGGAGACGTTGTCCACAGCGTCGAGAGGCTATCGTAAAGGAGTGTCGAGCTACCCTCGTGTGACACTGTAGCGAGCCCTTCAAAACGTTGGTAGCATCTTGACACTACTTGCAGCGTTCGACGCTACCACTATTTGTATAAAAAGAAAATTTTAACCATTAGGCCATTTATCTCCATTTTTCTATCGTAATGAGACCACCTTAGCTTTTATTCTCTATTTTTAGTAGTTTTAGACTAGTTTTAGTGTTATTGATCGACCCTTGATGTCAGGCTACATCGATTTGATGTTCAGCTAGGCTTTCGACGCTGATTCGGGTGTAAACAATGGTATTTCATTATTTTTGTGAGATTTATTCTTAATTTCTTTATGCTTTATAGTAACTTGTTGTTCCTTAATCTTAGTTTAATAAAGGCATGCTCATAGGTAGATTGACACTCTATATGCGTCGAATACGTTCATTAGGCTAGTTTAAAGTAACAAGTAGGCCAAATATCTTTCCAGCATGTTTATTATTTCTTGATTCTCGCTTTAACGCTAAAGCATGAATTTATTCGTAGATATCCTGACATTCTATTCACATCGAATAAGTTTATGATTGCTAGTTTAAGTAGCTCTAGGTTCGGCTCATGTCTGCATAGTAGGGGGCTTCCTCCTTGTGTAGTACGCATGATAGTACCTTAGAATTAAGAAATTGGGTTTAATCAATTTGTCTTAATCAATCCCTAGAGCATAAGGCGGCTAGCAACGTTAGTATGAAACGCTATCGTGCCAAGCTAATTAGGGCTAGTTAGGTTGTTAACTCGATGCTAGGTTAGGTTAATTGATTTAGGGGACCTAAGTTTGCTTAGGGGCTTTTGTTAGCTTTTTCGGTAAAGTCAATTAGGTAATAAATTGCTGATTAGATTTCATGTTGGTCATCTATGATCGAAAATTACATTGTTGCTAGTTTTACCCCAAATCGGTGCCTGTGGTGAGATCTTTATCTTTACTATTTTAGTCCTTCTGTCTCTTTTATGCTTTATCACAAACCCCTTTATTTCGTGTCAGTTTGTGTCAATAAGAAACTCATTCAATAGAAATCAATTATTTGGTTCCCTGTGGTTCAACCCGGTCCACTGTTAATTACTACAAGTAGTTAATTTTAGATTGGTAATTATAAATTTATTTGATGAGCCTTCGACAAGCTCATATCAAATTGGTGCCATGGGCGAGGATTTCATTTATTTATTTTTTTAGCTCCCACCAATTCTGATTATATCAAATCAGCACCGTTGAGGGGGATTTCATTTATTTGATTTCTCTACTCACACCAATTTTGATTATATCATGTGGTAGTACAATTAGTTGATAGATCATATGTTAATCCCCTTGGTATAGTTGAGAATGTCTTGGTGAAAGTTAAGGATTTAATTTTTTTCAGCAAATTTTTATGTGCTTGATATGAGTCATAGGCCAAAGAATTCATCTGCATCAATTTTATTAGGAAGACCTTCTATGAAAAAAGCTCGAATTAAGATAGATGTTTATGGGGGGAACACTTTCTGTTGAGTTTGATGACGAGAAGTTAGAATTCATAATTTTAGAGATGTGGACCATACTCACATTATGCAGTCCATGTGTAAAGTAGATGCTTATGTTTTGCAGAGAGTACATAAGAAGAACAGGGCAAGGAAGAGAGTGGTAGTTCTGAGAAAGATGAATTCTAGTTGATGAGAGAGAGAAAGGACTCCGTCGAGCAATCAACATTAAAAATTTGCGCTTCCTAGAGGCAGCCATGCTTTAATATTTACTTTCTTTCTATGTTTTCTATTTGTTTGTCTTGAGTTTGTAGTTGCTTAGTTGGTGTTTTGAATTTTGAGAAGTTGACCCAAAGGATGGAAAGAATATTATTTTTGAAGGATGTTTCTACCGCCCCGCCACCCACTTATGAATTTTGAATGCCAGGGGAGTATTCTTTTTCCTCTCTAGTTTGTCCTTGCTTTTATTTTGAATACATTAGGGACAATGTATAGTTTTAGGTTGGGAGTGGAGTTTGTTGTTGGTTGAGTTGATTTGATTGATTTTTTAGCTTATTGATTAAGTCTTGAGCACCTGAGCATTGGGCATTTGATTGATTTGTTAAGCATGTCATTTTTAGTAAAATTTTTGAAAATTTTGATGAGCTTGAACTATTGATGAAGTGATTGCTTGATGCATGATTATGATATTCTAGGATATGCTTATGTAGTTTGTTGTTTGCACTTTGATTAAAGTTGAGCACATTGTTCTAATTTGAACACTTTTGAACAAATTTCTTTGATTTTCTTGAACACCTAGAGCATGTATTAGCCTTTCTTTTGTGGTTTCGAAGTCCTAGAGTAACTTTATGAAGGCTAGATGTTAATTGCCACCTTGATAGGCCATAGGCTAGCTTGAGAGTGGTTTATGCATGATAGTTTGTAATGCATTGCTTACAAGAAAAAAAAAGTGTTATTTTCCTATGAGAGAAAAGAAAAGAAAAAAAATGAGTTTAAAAGACAAGAAAAATATTTGTTGAAAAAGAAAGATGAGGAAAAGAAGAAAAAGAAAATAAGCTTATAATATGTATAGTGTATCAAGAATAAAAAGAGTTATCCCTGTTGTGATCAGTTAGGCCATCCATCGAGCGAGTGCTATGGATAAGGGCCCCTACAATGGGTGTGTGAAAGCTAGTGCCCTTGAGTCAAAAGAATGAGAGTTTAGGGAGCTTCCAATGGTTATTTTTAGGCACCTAAGTGAAACATTACTTACTTGATTGTTTTATGCTTGATAGCTAGTTCTTAGGCCAGTGTAGGGGGGAAATGATTTAAGGACCCCATAAACCTACTCCGCGCTTGTGGGGACTACGTTAGAAAAAGCTAAGAGCCAACACATGCAAGAATTGATAAGAAATCTTTTTGAATTTGTTCATGGATGGACAGTGCGTGACCAGTGCATCTTCTTTGTGCAAATTGATGAGCTATGTTGAGTATTGAGAATTTAGTCATGTATGTTGCATCCACTGAATCTTTATGCTGATGTTTATGCCTTGCTCGACGACTAGCAAGATTTAGGTTGGGGGTATATTGATAGGACTCAGAAAGTCCTATTTTATCTGGCCTATGTTAGTTTGGAGGTTTTAATAAGATTAATTTATTATTTTGTAGGAAATTATGTTTTGGAGGTCTTTCATCAATTTAAGGTTAAAACGAGCTAATCTGGAGGTCATTCAAGTGCCCAAGTGAAGTTGGGAGGCAAAATGTTCTTAGATACCCTTGGGAAGCATTTAGACGCCACCACAACGCTTGAAAAAAAGCTTCAAGTCAGTAGCTATAATTCAGGACAATGTCAAGGTGACCCCTTAGTGACACTACATCAGACCGTATGACGTTGGGTAGCATCGAGATGCTACCGCAATATTATAAAAGCGTCTCTTTCCATTTTTAAGGCAATATCTCCACTTTTAGACAACTGCCCCTCTGTATTCTCTCTACCCCTTTACTATTTTCATACCCTCTTAGTTAATTTTAGTAGTTTTAGCTTAGATTATGGCCTCGAGAGTCAATCTCACGATATCCAGCTAGAGGAAAACGCCAATTCATAGGTGATTCGAGCATCTATCATGTAACTTTGTGAGAATTGAACTTCATTTATATATTTTACTCTGCTTTTAGCAAGTTTTGCTCCTTGTTTCCATTATAGAATGTGAATGCATGTTAGAATTGATGCCTCTTGCATGTTGGAACGTTCATGCTAGCTAGAACTTCATTTACGCTTTGTATCAATTTCTTGTGTGTTTAAGTAGCACATAGGCCATGTTGTGTGTGTAGTAGGGAGCTTCCTCCTCGTGTAGTTGGCACGATAGGCTTTACGAGTGAAACAACATTCTAGATTAATTCGACCTTATCCAATTAATTAGGTTGTTCTAATTAATCCTCGAGCTTAATGCGGTTGGTTTAGGGGGCATGAAAATCTATCATGCACAACCCTTAGAATCAATTTAGGAAAAAAAACGATGCTAGATTGAATAAGTCTCTAAAGGGATTAAGGCTTTAGGCGGCTTTACCGTCAAGGTCGATTAGGGGCTAAATTGAGTACATAGCTTTTTTGTATGATTTCAATGATCAAAGTTACATGATGAACTCTTGAATTGGTGTGTTTGGTAAGACTGTTAATTTTCACTTTTAATTCTCTCTTTATATATTTAATTTCACACAATTACAATTAAGCACAAATGCCTCCCTATGTTCCGTGTGATAATCCAATTTTAGGAAGTTAATAACTGAATTTTAGACTCCCTATGAATCAACCTGACCACTAATACTACAAATATTAGTTGGTGCAGATTATAAATTTATTTGTCAGGTTTAACAAGCTCGATCAATCACACAATGCACGTCCAACATTTGTCCCTTCAATCATACAAGGGATGGTGAAACTTCCTAGGTCTTCCAGCTTTGGTGGCACTTTACTTGTCAATAATGCGCTGATTTCTCAGTTAGTGCCACCGTTTTAAAGTCTCTAAGGCTACCTATCTTTGTCAAGATGTCCTTTAAGAATTTAACGTAGTTATGCATTTGCTCAAGTGCCTCCACTAACGGAATGTTAATGGGAAGATGCTTGAGAATGTCTAAAAACTTATTGCATTGGAGGCAGTGGTCGGACATTCTAATTTATCTGTTCAGGAATCTTTATAGCTATGGTTTTCTTTTCTGCTTCTAGGTGCTTTGCGATTGCATCCTTATTCGTTTCACCTAATTTTTCTTTGACTCCCTCTGGTGTTTATTCTTTTATGCTTTCCTTCTTTCTTTCCTTTGAATCCTTAGAGCTTTTTGAATTATCATGCTCCGTTGGCATTTTTTGCCCTCCATAATTGAGTCCACTTCTCAGCGTAATTGTTTTACAATGTTCCTTTCCTTCACGATGTGGATTCTCAGTGTCCGTTGGTAATGTTCTTTGAGTTGTATTTTTTTAATTCATTTATCAATTGCCCAACCTGCATTTCTCAATTCCTCAATGATGCCACATTGCTTTGAATGATTACATCATTCTTCACTATGTAATCTTTTATAAAGCTCTCCAATGTGGTACTCTGATTCGCATTTTGCGATTGCATTTGTTGTGCCTTTCTCTATTGTGTGTAAGGCTGTTGAGGTTGTGAATTGAATCCAAGTAGAAACCCTTACTTCATGTATATATATTTAAAGAGCTTGCATTTTGTCCTCCACAAAAAAGGTTAGGATATTGTTTCCACCCTGGATTATACATATTGGAGTATAAATTCAACATGTTTTGCCCTATATAACACTTACAATCGTCAAAAATATAATTCTCATTGGAATAAACACAAGTAGGGATAGAAATTTGTTCCACCTGAATTTTCAAACTCTATAGAGACGTGGTTTTTCTTGCATCACAGCATCGTTCCTTGCCCCATATTCTCTCGTTCCTTGCCCCATAGTCTCTCACAAGTTCTTCAATGCTTGACTCTTTTGGAATCATCTTCCCTTTCTAGAAATACGGGTACTGATGTTGATTTGCAAAGCTGGGTAGAAAACCACAAGATAAAGAATCATGATTATAAGGACAATTTTCAAATAAATGACTTCATTTATAATAAATACAATAAATGGAAGAGATAGGGTTAACAGGAGCTATAGGATTTTCCATCATTAATGTTTCCATCATATAGCTTAATGATGAAGCATGTGCGCTCAATGCTGCAATGATGTCTACTTCCATCATATGGTTTATCTCAAGCTATCAAAGCCTCTGTTGTGTCTTTCTCCTATCGAAACTGCTCTCCCTCAACCTGCAAAATAATGTAAACAAGAGTTGGGCTTCCTCTTGGAAAGACGACAATTGTAGTTACAATTCTCTTGCAATCTTTACTAGAACCAAATTTTTGTTAGTTTTGCCTTCTCTGGCAATGGCACCAAAAACTTGATCGAGTGGAACTTGTAAAAATAAAGAAAGATTTTAGCCTAATGCAAGTGCACACTATTAATGCAAGTAATAAAACGGAGTATTCTTGAGTATCGAACCCACAAGGAACGATTTAACAAAAAGATTGAAATAGCAAATTGTATTCCAAACTGCAACTTGGTAAATAAATTGCAAAATCAGAATTGGGTTGCTGTGAAATATCAATGGAAATAAAACTTAAAATACAAAAATAGATTGCAAAAACAGATTGCATAATCAAAATTGCAAAATCAAAATTACAAGAACTACAAAATAGCAAGAGACAAAAGGTGAATGGAAATATGCTAAATGAAAAGGAACGGGTATAAAGAATGTCATTATCTTAAGTTGTTATAAATTGCCAAATCAAATTGCAAATTCAAACCTAACTTACACAAGTAATTGTAAACCGAATTCAATTCCTATTCGATTTTGATTCCAAAATCTTTAGTATGTTAAGTGATTGGACCTATATGTCTATGGCCAATAGTACTTAGATAAATTTAGAATACAATTCTCGTGGTATTGGAGTCTTTTGCCCCATGTCTAAGGTAAAGAATGACTTATGTCTAAGCTCTTGTCTCCATTGTTCGTGTGAAATCTGCTTTTTACTAACCCTTTCGATATTACCACCAAGCTTTGTATGCAATCCTAGTTGATCAAACTAGAATTACAAAAATTCATCAACTCAACACAAGCAAACAATTAGGGGCCGTTTGGGCCCCCATTTTGGACGGGTATGAGTGACTATAATAGCCCACTTTGTGTTTGGGGCTATGGTTTACATAACACGGGGGAAGGGTTATTATAACCCATGGTTTTGCTACAAGGGTTATTATAGCCCACTCTCTCTCTCCCTCTTTTGTGCGACTCCCTCCCCTTCCCGTTTGCTTTTTTTTCTTCCTCCTCGTCGACATGAACCAAAGTAAACACAAACTATAAACTAAAATGAAAGAAGTCAGATCGCGAGGCTCCCAGCGGCGCGTGGATCTGGGCGGTTCGGGCTTCTGGTGGGGTCTGCTCAGCCTGAAATCGACCGATCCGACGAGCTGTCGGCTTCCGGCGTTCGCGTGCTGGTCGAGGAAGAAGTCGAACGAGAAAAAGAAAGTTGATGGATGTGTTCGGCAGTGGCTGTGTTTGCAGGTTACGGCGGAAGACGAAGGAGAAGAAAAAAAAAACAGTAAGATGGATGGGTGTTCGGTGAGGGAGAGAGAGAGAGAGTGTGTGTGTGTGTGAGAGAGATGGGTTTTCGGGAAGGTGAGGGAGAGTGAGATTTGGTTGAGAGAATAAGAAACTGGAGGGGAAAATTAAATAAAAAACAAAAGGGAAAGAAGACAAAAAACAAAAAGAGTAAGATGAGGAGGGAATAATGGAAAGTGGGATGGTTTTTGTCTCCCAATATGGTTTATTACTT
Organism: Trichosanthes truncata; assembly: GCA_033996785.1. Lineage (NCBI taxonomy): Eukaryota > Viridiplantae > Streptophyta > Magnoliopsida > Cucurbitales > Cucurbitaceae > Trichosanthes > Trichosanthes truncata. Next base: position 16,404,552 of record MU867261.1, read on the forward strand.
AAAAAAATGGAAAGTGTTGTGCGCCTTTGAATCGTGGAGAAGAAGAAGAACTCACATAAAAATGGTTGAGTAGAAAAACATAAAATAATTTTTAAAAAAAAAGGAAAATAAAAAATAAACAAAAATCAAAAATCAAATCAGAAACAAATAAAATAAAATAAAACAAATCAAAATCAAATCAAATCAAATCTAAAGTGATAAAATCAAAATAAATAAAATAAAAATAAATACAAAAGTTTTAAACAAAGCTTAGAGAAAAAAAAAAAGAAAGTAAACAAAAAAAATGAACCAAAGTAAACACAAACTATAAACTAAAATGAAATTGAATCGAAGTATAAAAATAATCGGATCAAATACGGTAACTACAAAATAGGTCCCTCTTCTTTTTTCTTTATTAAAATACGTATGTCATACCATTTCACCATAAATGCATTTTTACTATATGAACACATCACATTTAATAGTTTTTTTTTTTTGTGTACCTAGGGAGATAGATATCATGTTGCAGTTGTACAACTCCAAACATGGAGATTATGTAAGGAATGGTAACAATTCTTTTGTGCAACTCAAACTCCAAACTAGTCAAAGTATGGAACAAATTTTGTATTTAAATTTTGAAAAATTGAAATTTTAATATAACATTACTTGGGCAATCCATAAAATGTTGAAAGAAAAACTACCAGCTTAAATCCAGCATTCAGAACTCCATGTTATAATAATCTGCACCCCAAACACATACTATTATAACCCAGACTAAAATAATCTGCACCCCAAACACAGACTATTATAACCCACAAACTATTATAACACACAGACTATAATAACCCACAGACTATTATAACCAACTCTGTGCCCCAAACAGCCCCTTAAAGTGTAGGCTTGGTTACTTTTACAATTTAAGCTCCATTCACTCCTTAGATTCACATCCTTGAACCCCCTAAGAAGTTTTAGCGCATAACTAACTCAAAAGCATCTAAGTAAAGCTTGAAAATAAATTCCATGACAAAAGGAGTTAACTACTGTACTAAACTAGAACAAAACTTAAAGGGAATGAAGAGTGCTTGTTGTAACATAAAAGAGTAAAGGCTGAAGGCAAGAGTTGAAGAAAGCAATAATTAAAACTTCATTAATTCAAAAATAACTTGTTGGACAGTATATACATGACCAAAATTTCCAGAAAATTAAACTTCAATTGCTTCCTTAATCTAAAACTCAACTCCAATGTAAGTACATAAGGTAAAGGAACAGAAAACATAAAAGAATTGCAACCAAACTAAATTACAAAAATCAAATTCAAACTAAACTAAGAACAAGCTGGAATAAAAAAAATATTGAATAAAACTCATTGTTTTCCTTTAGATTTCAATCGACTCAACCCTGTTCTTTGTCAAGAGGGAATGAATCTTTATAATCCAAATTTTCATTTGGATTGGATTGAAGCTGAGGAAGAACAATGTGCTGAAAGAAGAGAAGAAAAGAATAACAGAGAAAAAAAACAACAACTAAAACTACAGAAAAATGGGTATTTCAGAGATGAAATCCACCCTCCCTTGTGCGTTTTCCTTCCATTTTATAGACCATGGCAGCTAGGGTTTATTTCTCCTTCCATTTGACTAAAGAATCTCCAAGGATTGAGCTGAAATCAAGCAAAATTTGTGGGTTTCCTTTTCAAAAACACAGCAGATTTTTTTTCCATAACTGTCACTGCCCGATTGCAATATCAGATTGCAATTTCGATTTTGCAATTTTCATTCTACAATGTTCCAACGTCCTATAACCAAACACCACTTTTCATCTATATTTTCCTCTTTTACTCAATCTTCCTATCAAAAGTATTTTCCACAAAATTATTGATGTTTTTCAAGAATTTGCTAACTTCTTCATATAATTCTAAAGAAAATCAAGCATAACTTAAGCCTTTGAGAGTTAAATAAGCATTAATACTACGGCTTATCACACCCCCAAACTTAAGATATTGCTTGTCCTCAAGCAACTATAAAACAAATAACAACATACACAAGCAAACACTTCACAAAATGATTTCAAATGGTGTATTTGAAAAAAAAAAAAGAAAGAAAATGTTGTCTTCCAAGAGAGGTCTTAAACTCTTAACACTTTACACCACTCCAAGATTTTCTCACATAAAACTTTTACTTTTCTTTTTCAAGATAAAACATTCTTATGCAAACATACCTATTATGTTTATCCTACCTAAGTCATAGTCATGAGTCTAGGGTGATCTTCTTTGTTCAAGAAGCTAAGGTCACTCACATTACAAGCATTTTTTTTCCTCCAAACTTATTTAAAGCTGCTGTTAAGCCTCATTTTCTTTTCTTTCTTTTTTTATCTTTTCTTTTCTCTTTTCTTTTTTTTTTAAAAGAGTCTTACTGTTACTTGTACCTTTGTTGCAACTTGTTAACACTTTGTGACGAAAGTATACAAGTCACTGCTAAGACCGTTTTCACCTACTCACTTCCTAAGTTAACATTTCATGCAAATGAAATCATGGGTGTCATAACTGCCCCTGGTTACTTAGTTAACTTTTAGAAGGAGGAGTATCCTTTTTTTCTTTTCTTTTCTTTTTTTTTTGAGTCCCAACTGTTACAACAACATAATATTATAACAACATACTATTACAAACAATATACTATTACAACAATAGTATTCCAAAACTCACCTCCCCAAACATAAGTGTCTGTCATCTAATGCAAATCTTGATAAAAGATTGAGAAAGTTCAATTTCACAAAGTACTGAGAAGTAGGTTTCTGAAATGGAATTGGAAATTCCCACGGCTAATCTAAGGTGGAGACTCATATCAAGAGATTGAGAAACTTAAGCATCGATGGGCAAGATAACTTTGAGATTAAAATTTTTATTATTTATTACTTGGCACCACAACAACAAAAAATATGAATTAATTTCATTGGTTTGGTAACAATTATACTAACAAAAACAGTATACATATAATCAAAACCAACAAATAAAGAAGGTTTGATTTTGACTCCCAAGGCTCCTTGCAAATGCAAACCCATCGAGCTGTCAACGCACAACAGCCTCAACCATGAAACTTCACGACCGTTATCAAAACCCTAAATTAATTAACAGTTCTATCTTTAAAAAAAAAAAAAAAAAAAAGTTGAATTGTATATGATTTAATTATGTTGTCTTGTGGTTATAGTAATTTATATAGGTTTTAACGAATTTCCCTAAAAACAAGTCATTGGTTGAACCAAGCCAGCAACAGTTCCTCCAACATTACTACACGAAACTTTGGGTACTGCATTGTTGTAAGTCAGCTTAATATCCTCCAACCTTATTCCCCTGCATGGATTTTTTGAGCTACAATCGAATTTCACAGCGATCCGCGTGGCCGATGTCCCATGGATATCTTCATACGTCACATCACTAACTTTAATTCCAGAAACCTATTCAATCACAAAAAATAATTCAGAATCTTTTTTCTCTTATCGATAACTAATATTAAAGTCATATTTTCTTTTATATATATATATATATATATATATATATATTATTATCATTATTAGTGAGTATGGGTTGATCTATATAATTCAAATTAATGAAATTAAAATTGTATTTAATTGAATCCAAATTACTTTTAACATCAAATTCTATATCTATCTGTATATATATATAATTACATAGACATCGTACGCACCTGTCCAGGGCAATCTTTATTATGGGGGCAATAATTTTGATCGATGATGATAGGATTTTGGACGTTAGTCATTATGAGATGTTGAAAACGAATATTTCTTGCAAACCCACTACTTGGCCTTCCCCAAGATTTTATTCTTGCCCCATTTTGAGTGTTGATAAATCTAGAAGATCTCACTGTCACATTCTGAACTCCTTCCTCCTTGAACTCTTTACCTAAACTTCCAATGCTGCACCAATCAACCAAATACAAACCATCTATTTCTCATTAGGAGTCCAAAAGAGAACCTAAAAAATTGATAAAATTTAAAAAGTACCTAATTCCATGGCCAGGTCCACAAGCAACATTCTCAATCCACAAGTTCGAGGTGCCAGGGCCTATTGAGATGCAGTCGTCACCCGTGCCAATATTGGAATTGAGGATGGTGACATAAGATGATAGCCCGACGTGAATGCCATCAGTGTTTGGACTATTTCTGGAGGCCAAGACCTTTAATCCTTGCATTCTTACATTACGACACTCATTCACTACTATGTGAAACATCTGACTATTCAGTGAGGTTAATCCACTAATCATTACGTTTTGTGAATCAGTAAATTCCAGCGACTGCACATACAACAAAACAACCATTATTCTTTTGAAATTAGAGTGCAAATCTAGTGCAGTTAAAAAAAGGAGTATATCTAAGTAAAGAGGCAATTTTTAACGATATTTTTCTCTATTTTTACTTAATATTTTATTTATCCTTTATTTATTTATTGTTAGTTATGACTTTTAATAAGTTAAATCAAGTTATGAATAAAATAATTATTAAAATGTTTCAAAACCCTTCCAAATTGTTTGAAAAACAAAATAATAGATAAAAGAGTTGTCTTTAATAAAAATGAAAGGTTTTATATATATCGAAAGAATCCTGGTATTTGATATATACTTAACTTCTTTTTTTTAAATAAATCAACATAGTATAGGAGAAAATAAAATGTGCCTAGACATGTGTGAAAATATTAAAATACATAACATTAGTAAGTTTTTATACCGTGGCTCCACGAGGACAGGTCTTGCCGGAGTTTTTACAAGCCCACAACCCAGTTCCTTGACCATCAAGAACGCCGCCTAAGACAGTAACTCCATTAACAAGGTGAAAAATGATCCAATTTTCAGAATTTCCAATGACATGGAAGTCTGAGGGAGCCACGAGAGTGCCATCAATGCGTAGAGTGATGGCTTTGTTGTTGCATGGCCCATTAAAAGTTGCACTACGGAGATAGAATCTGCCCTTCGGCACGTAAATGGACGCTGTTGTAGAAGAGCTACAAGCGTTCGCCCATGCTAATTCGAAGGCTTTAGATGAGTCCGTTTTTGCATCGGGTTTGGCTCCGAAAGTAACAACGTTGAATGTCAATGAAGCAGCAAAGGTTGAGTTGAAAAAGATCGTAATGAGTGATAGAAAGAGAAGAAATGAGCTTTTGTAAAGAAACATTATGATTTTCTTGAAAGTGTTTTTAAAGTTGAAAGAGGAGAGAGTTTGAAGTTGAGGATTTGGAGGTGATGGGGAAGTTGAATGGGTTTGAAGGCTTTATATAGGGAGAAAACTATTCAAATTTGGTTCATAAAAGGGGAAAAACGATTAATGTCCGAATTTCGAAAATTTGGTCAAAAGGGAACTTTTTTTTTCCTTATCTTATCAATTAAACGTGACATCAATTGACCAACATATCCTCACATGACAAATTCGAACTAACGGTTTTACATTCACATTTGTACATGTATAACAATCTTAATTGCTTATGATATCAAAACAATTATGGTAATTTGCAAAATATAAGCGGAAAATCAAAGAAATAGTACATACCATCATAATCTTTAAAAATGGTCAAATTGAAATTAAATTGGTATCACAGTTTTTTAATTCTACAACATGTAAACATAAGAGATTTGAATCTTTGATCAAATGTTTTAACCAAATGAGCTATGCTCAGATTGGCACGTCCACAATATTAATAATTCAATAACTAACATACAATATTCTAGCCCATTTAGAATGACTATTATATTAATTAAAATTGACTAATAACTTTATTTTACAACGAAAAATGTTATATTTGAAAATTCTAATATACAAAACTATACGTAACAAATTTCCTTTGATAAAATGTGGTTTTTTTGTTTTTTAATATTATAGATTATATACTATTATAAAATAATAACTCTACAAAGTTTATAACATATAATATATTAATGCCAACCTAAGCATAACTTAACTGGTTAAGGCATAAACTCTCGATCAAAATGTCAGATATTCAAATTCTCTCACCCCATATTGTTTAACTCAACAAAAAAAAACATAAAATATGTTAATAAAATAAATATTTTTTTTGAGAAATAAATAAACTAAATATTTAGTTGGTAACTATTACTATGTTATTGTTTATGAATGTATTGCTAAACATACTATCTGAAAACACAAAATGCAACTACGTTTTCAAATCACTAACCATACTCAGTTTTATTTATTGTAGTTAATTCTATGATTTTCTTTTTTTTTAGTTCAACAATTGTGGGAGTGGGGATCGAACCATCGACCTTTGAGATAATAATTGATGTCTTATCCAATAAGTACTTATACTCGAATCGACAAAATTAGTACATTTACCAACTAAAATTAAAATTAGGACATTTCCTATTTAAATTTATAACATTTAGGGTTTAAAATGATGAAAACAAAAGGTGGAATTGATGATTTTGGAAAACGGGTAGATGCAAAGAAAGAGGGAGATAAAAGGGAAAAAGTAGAAGAGGATGTTAAAGCGAAAAAAGTGGAGGATAAAACGGAGAAGAAATCGGCAGCCTTAAAGCCCACAGATGTTTCCATCCACTTTCATCGCCCATTTTAATTCCAACACTCTTTTATCGGGTTTTTTTTTTTTTTTTTGAGTACATATTGGTTTTCATATTAACTATTAAATTAACACATTTATTTTTTTAGTACACCTATCAATAGTCATTATTATGTTTTCTTAAAAAAAAAAAGTTGTCACTATTATGATCTATTTAAGGTTAAATTATAAATTAAACCCCTATGGTTTGAATACAATTTTAATTTGCTCCTTTTGGTTTTAAAAATTTTCAAATTATTCCCTACAATTTAATTTGTACTTTGCTTCTTTTTTTTTAATTTAATAATTGTGAAATGGAGGATTGAATCATTAACCTCTAGGATGGAAACTAATGTCTTCTCTAGCGAACTATACTCAAATTGACATTTGTACTTTGCTTCTATGGCATTGGCTAAACCACACAAGTCATCCATAAAACGTTTTCTACCCATCAGAAAAACTTAATTATTTTCTTCTATTTTTCACTCAACCCTAAACCTTAATTTTGTCAACTAATTTCACAATTAGTCAAACAAAAAGCATTAACTCAATTTCCATGTAAAAAATGTTTTAGTATGGTAACAACATGAACAATTTACAAGGTTTTTGATTAAACCATATAAAGACCAAATAAACTTTTGAAATTATAGTGACCAAAATTGAAACTTTGTCCAAACCATAAGCACCAAATTTGTAATTTAACTTTTAATTCATAATTTTGAAAATTAACTTTTATAGAAATTAGACAACTGATGAATGGTGGATTTTTATAATTTGTTACTGTAATGAATTAACAAAACATATGATATAAATTTGGCAATCTATTAATAATATTGAATTCTTTAAAATTATATTTTATATTGATAGATTAAAAAAATAAAGTAATATATTCCTAAAATATTGTGTACGTGTTGTCGCCAAAATCTGAACAAGGAAATGTTGGGATTTATGCCCTAAAGCCTCGTAATTAATGACAATTAATAATAATTTTGATTATTTTATTTGTAATATAATATTATCCATTATATGAAAAATCCAAGGTTATTAGTATAATTTTGAACAGTATGTGGTTGACATACGAGAGGATCATGTTCAAGAAATAACCTAACGGGTCGTAGTACATGGATAAGGTTGGGTGCCTTATCCTAGTAACACTATTGATACGACCCACTTTGTAATAGTTACAAATGATTTGATCCAAATCGTTCATGTGGAGACATGTGAGTGAGGTATCTTATACAATGAGTTTGTATGAGACTGGACCACGAAATGTTTAATCTCTCTTTATAAACCCGTTAATTGAGAAGATTAATATTTCATCAAAATGATCATATGTGATTCGATCTTAATCCTGAGTGAGTTATGAACTCCTACCTGTGAGGGCTTGTCCTTTGGTTTGCATGGTTGAGAGTGGATTTTGTAGCCGATTCAATATGCCTGTCATTTTGGGAACTTGACCAAATAGGGAGATGGGAACATAATCTCACAAGATGGAATGCACTTTTTCCCATATAGGGTAAGTAGATGAGTAGCTCTCTTAAGTCCTGATTTCAAGACTTGAATAATGAGGCCCAACCTTCTCACTGGCCCGAGAGGGACTTAGTTTATAATTAGATTATAAACAGATCGTTCATTAGAGGATCAGTGGTACTTCAGGTGCAATATATAATTATAGGGATAAAACTGACTTTTGACCCAGTTGTAATTACGAACAACTCGTGAATGATCGACTTGCATATAATGATTATATCTATGGACACAACTTATCCTAGAGTGCATAAGAGTGCAACTCTAGGTCTATAGTGGAGTGACCTATAATTAATGAATGAAAATTAATTAATTAAAAGTTTAATTAATTGATTTTGTATCATTGGAATTTATAATATGTAGGTCCATAAGGTCCCATTTCTAGCTCATATTAACACTAAAAGATCAATTTAGTTGAAAGAAAAATTGAAATGTTCAAATTAATATTAATTTGAGCATTTCAAATTAATATTTAATATATTAGATATATTAAATATAAAAGAGGAAAATATATTTATTGTATTTGATACATTAAATATTAAAATTTGAAGTGTTCAAATTAATATTTAATATATTAGATATATTAAAATATAATATTTTAATTCTGACAAAGATTTATCCTTGGTCTCTATAAATAGGACCATTGGGTTTAGCCATTAGAAATAACACATATCTCATCAATAGAGAATTAGAGAATTCTCTCTAGCCCTCTTCCTCTCCAATCCATTGTGGATTTTCTTTCAAGAGGCTCCCACAAGCCTTAGTCTTGTGTCTGAGTCATAGCTAGGAAGATTTTACGGAGGAGATAAAGATCCGCTAGAAATATCTCCATATTTATCTCAAATGTATGTTTTGTTTAGCCTAATTTTTTTCTTTAATTCTAATATAAAATCAAATCGATTCCAACGCTTTCGCTGTGGGTTTAATTCAATTATTCCCTTCAGGAAACGTACTTGAACTTCATGTGATAGCAACGGTAAAATTTGTTTGAGGGGGAAAGAACGTGGCCTGCAAAAGAAGAAGAAAACTGCACACCAATGTGGTGCTTGCCACACATGCTCTGATGCTTAAGTTACCACAGAGAACTTAGATGTAGTAAGGATTTAGAGAATGAGGAAGAGCTTACCTTCTCAAGGTTGAAGAAGAGTATTTATATGACCCCTTTAGTGTTTTTGTCTATTCTTTTTCGAATTAGGTTAAAAAGAGAATGACAAGGCTGAACCATAAGAAAAAGCTCTAATCTCAATTGCAAGCTGATTTTGAGGGTTTTGGGGTGCATTTGTAAGCGAAGTTGAGCTGAATTGAAGATCTTGAGCTCGAGGACTGATGACTTGCTAGAGTGATGTGAATTATTATGCGATATTCTGTTGTCTATGCGCAAGTGTACACATATTTCTGTAGCAAGCGGTAAGTAAATTATCGAATCCACAGGGACTATTAATTCTTCTATTTACTAAATTAATTCCTAGTAACTCAAATTGTAACCATTCAAATTTGTCAGGGAAATGAAATAAAATAGTCGCTATTGCTGGAACAAAATTAATGCTAAAGCAGGGAAAACAGAGGAATCGCAACTGAACAAATAATAACTGGTCTAAATACTTTTAGCTAAAACAAGGGTCAGATTAGAGGTAAATCATGCTTTAATTAAGTTATGAATTGAGTACATGTTCATTCCATTCGACCCACTACAGATTTCACGGTATTCTCCCGAATCACCTAAGTATACTGTTTCATTTCCAGTACTTCAACACATTGAACCCACTGTATTTTGTGTGCGTTAGGCAAGTGATTATCCCTAACCTACTTACTTAGCTAGCTACTAACCCTAACAAGGGGCTAACGTGGTTTTTAAGTTTTCAGCCCCTCATATTCTTCCCAGAAATCAAAGGGACACTGCTCACATCGGCTGGCCAAACGAACATGAACTATGAATAAGCCCTCTTAAAAACCAAATCGCTGGAAATGAAATATACTCCTCTATAACATTAATCAAAAGCAATCATCCTCTAATCCTCACCTTATGGTGATTAGTTCATATTACATGAAAAACATAAAAGAAATCGAAATGTAGACATAATGGAAATGATGCAGAAAATAAACTAAATAAAAACAGAAAACGTAGCAGAAGAAATCGGAAAGCTGCCCCAAAATATTTGACTCAGCATTGGCGTTGATCCCCTGGAGAAACCTTCCTTTTTGGGTAAACTTCCGTTGATAGCTTCTCGGGAATCGGAGCTCTCTGCCTCCTTCTCTCTCTCTCTCTGTTATTTCGGGATTTCCAGCTTCTTCTTCCCCAAGAAAACGGCTGCCCACACATACATTCCATTCTTTATGAAAACAAGGGCTGATTAGACAAGACTGGCGACGTGGAAGACTCCTAATGGCTGAAAACACGCTGATTAGACTGACAGCTGCCAACTCAATTAATGAATCGAAATTCCCAGGTGCGAAATTCGTATAAGCCTGAATTGCAAAGTTTGCTCCAGGAAACAGTTGTAAAACTGCTGCTCTTGGCTTCTGGAGTCCTCCTTAATCAAACCTGAATTAATCACATAAAGCACCTTAATTAAGATAATTTTGCTCTAATAATAATGTTACTATATCAAAGTTAATCATAGAGCAAAATGACTCAAAGTTAGGGAATTTCCAAGATATAATGAAATAAAATATGACAATTTAGTCCAGAAATACTAGCATATAACTCTTAATTTAAGAGTTATCAAACCCCCAAACTTGAATCATTACTCGTCCTCGAGTGATGCTTCCTCCACCTGCACATGTCAACAACTACTTCTACTTGACCACTAAATTCTTATATGCATTACCACCATTGTAGCGATGCTCTAGCATCAAACTTGCTCCTCCAACTCAATACATACTGTCCTGCTTCAAGATTTCAAATTATGCTCTTTTGCACTTGCCTAAGAATTAACTAGACACCTTTTAGCTCCAAAGCTTTTATCACTTAAAAATTCTAATCCTCAAGCTCATTATGCAATCCCAACCCAAATTTTCACAAGAGTGCTTCCTTTCTAAGACTAATCTTCTAAGCTAGCACCAAACTTGCACTTTTCTCTTCTTTTCTCTCTCTCTTTTTTTTTTTATATAACCTACTACTCTCTCGGAGATCCTTGAAGTCATAGCCCTATTTCTTGGAATGACAACATTTTATGATGTCGTTCACCCTAGCTTTCAGGCTCATCACCGCATAGGCATAACACTCATTCCACTTCTTTTCTAAGACTAGCCCTCATGTCACTCCCTTCTCTCAGAATGGCAACATTTTATGATGAAGCTCACCTAAGCTCTAGGAGAGTTGTGACTATTAGGCTAACACTCATCCCTTGCTTCCTTTTTCTCTTCCTTTTTTTTTTCAAAGCTTCTTCATGCAGCTTATACCTTCGTTCCAGAATGCTAACACTTTTTGGTGAAAACATCTAGCTACGAGCACAAGCTACACAGAGATTGCTTTAGCAAAACCCTTTTTCTGAGCTAACTCTTTTTTTTTTTTTTAACAACCTACACAGGCTGGGTTTGCTTGCAAGGGAGAGGAGTGCATCTTAGGAGTGGAAGAGGAGTGCTCCCTAAGAGTAGATAATAAGAAAAAAAAATTAACAAGCAAAATCTTCAAAAATGCTCTAGCACTTTAACACGGCCCCCCCAAACTGAAATCGCTCATTGTCCCCAATGAGAGAAAGCAGAGGGAAGACCCCCAAACTTATTACAAGCTAGCTAAACATACTAGAATTGGACAGGATAGTAAACTTGGTATTACTTGGTTGGGAATGAGCATTCCTAGACTTCTAAGCTTAAAAGGGATGGTTCTATAAGAATCTATTTAAAGCTTAGGACTTCTTGTGCAAAAGAGTCAATAACCTAAAATGCTAAATCATCAGTAATCATCCAACTATCTTGAATACAGGAACTAATTTGATTCAGCATAAGAATTTAAGGAACAAGCAGAGCACAGCTTAATTGACATGCAATTTCTAATTTATGCTACTGCAATCTAATTGTTTTTACAACAGGCTTAGGCAAGAAGCACTTCATTCAGTATTTCATTTAAGAGCAAGGATACTGAAACAAAATATGCTTTCAATTTACTACGAGCTCAGGAGATCATTACTACAAAATTAAAACTTGGGGCAGCTTTTCTTCTTTTCATTCTAGGGTCCTAACTTCTAAAAACTTAAACAACACAGCAACAACTAATAAAGTAGAAATAAATATAAGCAACAACTGAACAAAGACAAATAAAGGCAAACAGATAAGCAAATGATTAAAGGAAGACAGACTACATCCCTTCTCCTTCTTCTTCGGATGAGTCTTCAATATCTTTTTCTTCAAGCGGCTGGTCAACAGATGGCGGAATCCAAGGAGTCAGTATTTCTTCTGGGAAAGTAGGAAAAGCAGGGAATGGTTTCTGAAAATTGTTGTGCAGGGCCTTCTTAATAGCTGAATCTCTTCTTTGAGCATATAACCAGAAGGTTTGTTGTTGCATTTCGGCATGCTCAACCCGCTGCAGCAATTGGTGTTGTAATTCCAAAAGCTTGTCAATTCCTCTCAGAAGACCACCGGCTAGAGAGCTTCCTTCCCTTCTCTGCAGGCGCTGAATGCTGCTTGGGTTAATAACACCCTTGTCGAAGAGTAGGTCATCCTCAGGATGTCTAGGCACTTCCGCTCGATCACACGACATTGAAATAGTGTTTGAGAAGAATAACTTCCCAACTTTCTTCTTCGCACAGCTCTTAATTTGCGCCGAGATAATCTTCCCCACATTTATGCTTAACTCCTTAAGAATTGCAAAGGTCAGCAGGATTCTTGCCTTGAATACAGTTGAGTCATGGGTTGTCGGTATAAGACGAAGCTTGACAAAGGCCAGCCACACATTTGCCTCATTGGTGAGATATGCTGCCTGGAAGGTTCTTGCTCCAGCACTTGAAATCCTCCACTGAGCATCTTCCACTCCCACCTCCTTAACTGCCGCATTTAACTGCTCCATAGAGGGCAGTCATCATTTCATTAAACAATGCATGGGGGAAGTCCTCGAGGTGGTACAGGTCATTAATGGCCTCCGGTGACCAGTCGGTTGGGACTCCACGTACTATGGCCAAATACCCCTCTTTTGGGTCCAAATTTGCATAAAATTCCCAAACAACCTGCACTCAGGCTTCGCTTGGCTGCCTTGCAAACTGCTGCCATCCATGACTTTCAATCCTGGATCTTAAAAACTGCGGTAGCGTGGTCAAATCAGAACTAAATCCTTTCTCCGGCAAGAAATCTCTTTTCTTTAACTCATTGTATTTCTCCTTCGCACTAGAGGAAATAAACCTTTTCCAAGGAAATCTCGTACCTTCCTCCACCTTTTTCTTGCCTTTTTTCTTCGCCTTGGCGGCCATTGCTGCAACATCATGCTCTTCTGGTCCCGTTTCCTCTGTTATAATCTCCTCTACCATAGATGCTTCAGCAAAGCGCTTTCTCTTCTTCCTCTTCTTTTTGGATTTCTCTGGCGACTTTTCTATAACTGCTTCATCAATCACTAGGCTTTGCACAGGTGGTTCTATCATCTCTTGGGTTTCTTCATGCTCTGGTATTCCTTCCAGTTCTGGAATTTCTTATCTTTCCGCATTCTCTTCCATGTCTTCGATAGGTTCTTCCTCTTCCACATGTTCTTGAACAATGGTTTCCTTTTCAGCAACTTCATCACTTTCGACTGGCGGTTCTGGCGTTGCCTCGTTCACTACCTTCTTCTTTCGTTTCTTTAGTGATTTTCTCTTCTCTTGCTTCGGAATGACCTCTGCTTCCACTGGTTCCGAAGGTTCTCCTTCCTGAAGCTTCGATCGGCGTGTTTTTGCTGGCATTTTTCCGGCGAGAAAATAGAAGTTTCGGAGTTAAAGTGTTAGGCTTGAGGTAGCAAAGAGATGGGTTAAATCGAAGGGCTAGGGTTTAATTTAAGGACAATGATGAGGAGGGCAAACTGGTCTTTTCTGCCAGGTTTTCAAATTCAAAATCCCCCCAAAATCGCCTTAAATGACGTTATACCCTTAAAGATTGCTGACATCGTCAGATTGATCATAAAAGCCATATCGCTTTCCCAGATATTTTGCTGCCAGACTCTCTGCATGCCTTCTTGATATTAATCCCCAACCACTCGATTAAAAATTCTGAAAATTGCTCTGTCTTTAAAGCTGCTGTACCAACCTTTTTTATTTCCTTATCCGAAAAAGGAATTTTCTCTGTCTTTCCCTTTTTTTTTTTTTTCAAAATCTGTTTTCCTTTTTATTTACAAACTCACAAAAGACAAAATAAAGATCTGCACAATAAAGAAAATCATTAAACTCCTAAGTAAAAAAAAATATAAATTCAACGAACACAATAAATTCTGGAGCGTAAAAATATTCAATAATACACAATGCTCCTGCAATATCATTGTTTTGTCATTCTTCCTTCAAACTCAGGGAAGCAAGCTTCCGCTGAATTTCTTCTCCCCAATAATATTTGATGCGATGGCCGTTCACCTTGAATTTTCTTCCATCTTTCTCATCCTGCAAGTTTATTGCACCATGGGGAAATACTTCCACAATTGTGAATGGACCAGACCATCTAGACTTAAGTTTTCCTGGAAATAATTTTAGTCTAGAATTGAACAGTAAAACTCTTTGTCCTTTCTCAAAATGCTTCGGCAAAAGCCTTTTATCATGCCATAATTTAGTTTTCTCCTTGTATAGTCTGGAACTTTCATAAGCAACATGTCTCATCTCATCTAACTCATTAAGTTGTAGCAACCTCAATGCTCCATCATGAGTATAATCAAAATTCTACTTTTTCAAGGCCCAAAATGCTTTGTGCTCTAACTCTACAGGTAAATGGCAAGCCTTACCAAAAACTAACCTGTAAGGTGACATACCTAAAGGTGTTTTGTAAGTTGTCCTATATGCCCAAAGAGCATCTTCCAACCTATGGGACCAATCCTTTCTATTTGGATGCA
Source organism: Trichosanthes truncata (assembly GCA_033996785.1). NCBI lineage: Eukaryota > Viridiplantae > Streptophyta > Magnoliopsida > Cucurbitales > Cucurbitaceae > Trichosanthes > Trichosanthes truncata. Next base: position 16,419,623 of record MU867261.1, read on the forward strand.
CAACTTTTTCAAGTATTCCCTTTATCTCCCTATTTGATAACTCTATTTGGCCATTGGCTTGTGGGTGATAAGGTGTTGAGACCCTATGCTTTACATGATATTTTGGTAATAAATTGCCAAGCATCTTGTTAACAAAATGGGTCCCTTCATCGCTAATTAAAACTCTAGGTGTGCCAAATCATGTAAAGATGTGCTTATGCATGAATTTCAAAACAGTTTTAGCATCATTTACAGGACAAGCCATAGCCTCAACCCATTTTGATACGTACTCAACAACCATTAAAATATAGAGATTGCCAAAAGAAGGAGGAAATGGTCCCATGAAATCTATACCCCAAACATCAAATAATTCAACCTCTAAAATGTAAGTTAAGGGCATTTTGTCTCTTTTTCCTATCACTCCTCTCATTTGACAAGTATCACACGCCTACTAAAAAAATGTGCATCTTTAAAAATGGTAGGCCAATAAAAACCTTATTGGAAGACTTTTGCTGCTGTGCGTTGCCCTCCAAAATGTCCACCGTATGGAGAACTATGGCAATGCTCAAGAATTGATTTAATTTCACTTCCAAAAACACACCTTCTATAAATATTGTCAGCACAATGTCTAAACAAATATGGATCATCCCAAAAGTAAAATTTTACCTCATGGAGAAACTTTTTCAATTGCTGTTTAGATAATTCAGAAGGTAAAATGTTAGCAGCCAAATAATTAGCAAAATCAGCATACCAAGGAGTTTCATTGTCCAGCACTTCTGAGACTACCAACAATTGTTCATCTGAAAATGCATCTGCTATCTCAGGTTGCTGTAGCAACTGGGTCTGTTGCTCTATTCTCGACAAATGGTCTGCCACTTGATTCTCTGATCCCCTTTTGTCACGAATCTCCAAATCAAATTCCTGCAAAAGCAACACCCATCTTATTAGCCTTGGTTTAGCATCTTTTTTCGCCAATAAGTATTTTAATGCCACATGATCGGTGTAAACCACCACTTTGGTCCCAATGAGATACGATCTGAATTTCTCCAAAGCAAATACCACAGCTAAAAGCTCTTTCTCTATAGTGGTATAATTCAACTGAGCTTCATTCAAGGTTTTGCTGGCGTAATAAACTAGATGAATGATTCTGCCACTTCTTTTAATAAGGTGAAAACTGATGATCAAGTTTTAGATAAAAGAAGCAAACATCTTGATAGATATAAAAATAAACTAAATAAATTAAAGTTCGTTCTTTGGCCCAATTATCGATTAGAAGATTTAGCTTGTATGAATTGTTATTGGTTTGATACCAATAATAGCAGTCGTTTTAGTATGCTAAGGATCCATATGTATCCACAATTGAAAATTCGTTAATGCTACATTTTTCCTATATTGCCCGTACCTTATATGGGATATGAAGACAAAGAAATACACATACGACACTATCTTACATAGTCACTTGCATCACACATAACTTCAAATGGCATACTCCAATTTGGTGCAGCAATGATTGGTGCAGAAACTAATGTTGTCTTCAGGGTGTTAAATGCCCTTACACATTCCTTAGAGAATTGGAATGGTCGGTTGACTTCCAGTAAAGCACAAAGTGGCTTGGATATTTTTGAAAAGTCCTTTATGAATCTTCGATAAAATCCCGCATGCCCAAGAAAACTTTGTACTTCTTTGACTGATGATGGTGGCTCCAATTTTTCAATAATGTCTACTTTTGCTTTATCAACTTCAATTCCTGCCTTAGAAATTTTATGCCCAAGGACAATTCCTTCTATGACCATGAAGTGACACTTTTCCCAATTTAACACCAGGTTAGTCTCTTCGTATCTCTGCAATACTTTACCCAAATTCTCTAAACAGGATTGAAAAGATTCTCCAAATACCGAAAAATCATCCATAAATACCTCCATTATAGACTCCACCATATCTGAAAATATGGCCATCATGCATCGCTGAAATGTTACTGGAGCATTACACAACCCGAAAGGCATTCTTCTGAAGGCAAATGTTCCATAAGGGCAAGTAAATGTTGTCTTCTCTTGGTCTTGAGGAGCAATAGTGATCTGATTATACCCTGAATACCCATCAAGAAAATAATAATAAGCTTGCCCTGCCAATCTATCCAACATCTGATCAATAAACGGCAGTGGAAAATGATCCTTCTTGGTGGCTTTGTTCAATCTTCTATAATCCATACAAATTTGCCATTCTGTTACTGTTCTAGTTGGAATCAACTCATTGGCTTCATTAACAGTCACAGTCATACCTCCCTTTTTAGGAACACACTGCACAGGGCTTACCCAATTGCTATCGGCAATTGGATAAATGATTCCGGCATCCAACCATTTGATAACTTCCTTTTTAACCACTTCTTTCATTGCAGGATTAAGCCTTCTTTGATGTTCAATGGTTCTGAAATTTCCATCCTCCAAGTTAATTTTATGCATGCAAAAGGAAGGACTTATACCCTGTATATCTGCCAAATGTCCATCCAATTGCCTTCTTATATTGCTTCAGCAATTCTAAAAGCAGTAGCTCATCTTCAGGTGAAAGATTTGCTGAAATAATGATTGGCAAAGTTCCTTTTTCTCCCAAATATGCATACTTTAAATGTGTAGGGAGGGGTTTCAATTCTAACTTAGGAGGAACCTTGATTGATGGTTGAATTGGTGGAGATTCTCTATCTGCAAGCTCCAATGATTCAAATAATCTCCTATACCCTGGAAATCCTGTCACACTATTCACTTCAGATCTTTTGCTGCAGCTGTCTAAATCTTCTGGTGAAATCTCTCCAAACATTAGATCATGCTGCTCTAGCAATTCAAGCTCAAAATTTTCTGTTATCACATCATCAAGGATGTGGATAGCTGAACACTGTTCTCTCTCCGCCGGGCATTTTATAGCATCTAACACATTAAATTTCACCTCCTGATCATCCACAGTCAATGTAATTGTACCCTTAGCCACATCAACTACTGTACCTCCAGTTGCCAAGAAAGGTCTCCCTAAAATGATTGGTACCTCTTTGTCCGCTTCATAATCCAAAATGACGAAATCAGCTGGAAAAATAAATTTATCCACTTGTACCAAAATGTCCTCAATCTTCCCTTCAGGATATGTGATTGACCTATCAGCTAACTGTAAAGTCACAGTGGTCGGTCTTGCCTCTCCAATGCCTAATTTCTGAAAAATAGACAATGGCATAAGATTTATGCTGGCACCTAAATCACAAAGGGCTCTTCCTACTTCTTTTCCTCCAATTGACACTGGTATTGTAAATGATCCAGGATCTCAAAGCTTGGGAGGAATGGAATGGGCAACTATAGCACTACATTCCCCTGACAAAGGCACAACCTCAAATTCCATTGGTCTCTTCTTCTTGGTTAAGATATCTTTAAGGAATTTCGCATACTTTGGCATTTGCTCAAGAGCTTCTACCAAAGTAATGTTTATATGAAGCTGTTTAAAGATATCGAAGAATTTCTGGAACTGCTGATCTTGATTTTTCTTCTTTAATCGCTGAGGAAATGGTGGTGGTGGTGGCACAAATGCTGGACTCACAGTAGTTGTCTTCTGTGTTACTGCTGGACGCTTTGCTCCAGCACTGTCTTCTGCTTCAGCATTCTCAGTATCCTTTGTATTCTCAACATCCTCTGTACTTTCAGCATTCTTTTCCTCTTGTGACACTGAAATCTCTGATTCAGCTGCCATTCCTTCCTCTGTTTGCGCCGCAGACTCTATAAACTTCTGCTTTTGCTTGCTCAATTTTTCTGTTGGAACAAGAGGTCTTCCACTCCTCAACTCAATACTTTCTCTTTACCTTCTCTTTTTGGAGTCTCAGTGTCTGAAGGAAGTTTTCCTTGGGGTCTGGCCTTCAACTCACTTGCTAATTGTCCTATTTGAATTTCTAAATTCCTCAAAGAGGCTTGTTGGCCTTGAATTACCGCATCATTCTTGGCCATATACTCCTTCATGAGGCTCTCCAAAGAGGTTCCAGGAATTGATTGATTAACAGGCTTTTGATGTGGAAACTGTTGATTTTGCTGCTGTGAAAATCCGGGAGGGTACTGCATTCTTTGATGCCCTTGATTTGCTGCAACATTACTTCCTTGACCACTCCAAGAAAAATCTGGGTGGTTTCTCCATCCTGGGTTATATGTGTTGGAATACGGGTTGTTCTTCGGCATATTTTGATTTCCAACATAATTTACTGAAGTTGGATTTCCAGGACAGAATTCAAAAGTATGCGCTTCCCCACAGTAAACACATGATTCTGCTGTGACTTGATTAACTGAGGCAGCATTCTGTGACACATTCCCCATTGACATATTTTTCAAAATATTCGCCATGGCAGCAATTTGGGCACTTAATGATGATAATGCATCAACTTCCAACAATCCCTGCTTCTTCTTCCCAGGGTTGCTTCTTACATCTGCCCACTGAGAACGATTGGTAGAAATTCTCTCCAAAATCTCATAGGCTTCATTAAAAGTCTTTGAAAGCAGAGCTCCATTTGCTGAAGCATTTACCATGTTCTGAGTATCCAAATTCAATCCGTTGTACAGTGTCTCCATTTGGATGCAATGTGGTAGACCATGGTGCGGGCATTTTCTTAGTAATTCTTTAAACCGTTCTCATGCTTCACTAAATGTCTCATCATCATACTGCCTGAATGCTACTATTTCAGCTCTATACTTGGCATTCTTCGTTGGTGGAAAATACTTTATCAAGAATTTCTCTGCCAAATCGTTCCACGAAGTGATAGATTCAGGAGGAAAAGTATTCAACCATGCCTTTGCTGCATCTCTAAGAGAATATGGAAATAATATCATCCTAAGTGCGTCTTTTGATACGCCTTGCTTCTTAAACGAATCACTCACACTTAGAAAAGACTTAAGATGCAAATGTGGATCTTCATAAGGTAAGCCATGGAATTGTCCCACCGTTTGCAACATTTGAAACATAACTGGCTTCATCTCAAAATTTGCTGCTTCAATTTCTGGTCCAGCAATTCCAGGATATAATTCATCAAATGTGGGTACTGCATAAGCCCTGATAGCTCTTTCCCTGTCATTGGCTAAAAGAACAGGGTTCTCAGCCATATTTCCCTGATTAACTGGTCGATTTCCTCTCAATTCAGGTTGTGGTTGATTCTCATCGATAGCAGGTCCTACTCGGGGTTCAGGCGGTATAAGTGGATCTTGTCTTTCCATTAGATATCGCCTATCTCTTTGACCAGCTCTTTGAGCTCTTCTCCTTAAATGAAATGTTCTCTCAATTTCTGGATCAATTCGAAATTCCAAGTCAGAAGACTTGTTCATACACCACTAACACACCTGAAAATGAAACCAAACAGCTAATTCAGATTCAATAAAGCACCAGTTCACTAAGAATCAAACTAAGTAAAAAGAAAATGATACTAGTCCCCGGCAACGGCTCCAAAAACTTGATGACTTGCTAGAGTGATGTGAATTATTATGCGATATTCTGTTGTCTATGCGCAAGTGTACACATATTTCTGTAGCAAGTGGTAAGTAAATTATCGAATCCACAGGGACTATTAATTCTTCTATTTACTAAATTAATTCCTAGTAACTCAAATTGTAACCATTCAAATTTGTCAGGGAAATGAAATAAAATAAGTCACTATTGCTGGAACAAAATTAATGCTAAAGCAGGGAAAACAGAGGAATCGCACTGAACAAATAATTGGTCTAAATACTTTTAGCTAAAACAAGGCTCGGATTAGAGGTAAATTATGCTTTAATTAAGTTATGAATTGAGTACATGTTCATTCCATTTGACCCACTACAGATTTTACGGTATTCTCCCGAATCACCTAAGTATACTGTTTCATTTCCATTACTTCAGCACATTGAATCCACTGTATTTTGTGTGCGTTAGGCAAGTGATTATCCCTAACCTACTTACTTAGCTAGCTACTAACCCTAACAATGGGCTAACGTGGTTTTTAAGTTTTCAGCCCCTCCTATTCTTCCTAGAAATCAAAGGGACACTGCTCACATCGGCTGGCCAAACGGACATGAACTATGAATAAGCGCTCTTAAAAACCAAATCGATGGAAATGAAATATACTCCTCTATAACATTAATCAAAAGCAATCATCCTCTAATCCTCACCTTATGGTGATTAGTTCATATTACAGGAAAAACATAAAAGAAATCGAAATGTAGACATAATGGAAATGATGCAGAAAATAAACTAAATAAAAACAGAAAACATAGCAGAAGAAATCGGAAAGCTGCCCCAAAATATTTGACTCAGCATCGGCGTTGATCCCCTGGAGAAACCTTCCTTTTTGGGTAAACTTCCGTTGATGGCCTCTTGGGAATCGAAGCTCTCTGCCTCCTTCTCTCTCTCTCTCTCTGTTATTTCGGGATTTCCAGCTTCTTTTTCCCCAAGAAAACGGCTGCCCACACATATATTCCCTTCTTTATGAAAACAAGGGCTGATTAGACAAGACTGGCAACGTGGAAGACTCCTAATGGCTGAAAACACGCTGATTAGACTGACAGCTGCCAACTCAATTAATGAATCGAAATTCCCACGTGCGAAATTCATATAAGCCTGAATTGCAAAGTTTGCTCCAGCAAAAAGTTGTAAAACTGCTGCTCTTGGCTTCTGGAGTCCTCCTTAATCAAACATGAATTAATCACATAAAGCACCTTAATTAAGATAATTTTGCTCTAATAATAATGTTACTATATCAAAATTAATCATAGAGCAAAATGACTCAAAGTTAGGGAATTTCCAAGATATAATGAAATAAAATATGACAATTTAGTCCAGAAATACTAGCATATAACTCTTAATTTAAGAGTTATCAAGGACCAAGGAGATCACGACGAGAATGCAAGATCGACTTCTGTTGGCATTTCTCTCTCTCTTTCTTTACTTCTAGCTACTATATTTGCTGTAAATTAGTGACTTAGTAGATTATTTTGGTTATTGAGAGTAGCTAAGTACCTAAGTTCTATGGGATTGATGTAATTGATTGGACCCTAGCATAATTAATGGATTTTTATGGATTAATTGCCATTTATATTCATTTGTGCCTTAATGCTTTTAATCATGTGCAGAGGTTTGTCTAAGCTGAGCTCGAGGGGGAAAACTTAGTTTAGCTTAATGTAGAATTAATTAGTTATCCAAGTGATAGAAGGATAAATGGTTATTTAATTGTAGATAATGATGAAGGTTAATTAATGGATCAATGATTAGATAATTATCTTTCTAATGGAAACTCAATAGAGAAAAGTTAGTGAGAGCTCAAATACATGACTAGTGTTTATTTACCTGAGTGACAGCGAGATTAATAAATAGACATGAGAGGTGATACTGAAGAGTCTTAATGCCTTGTCTTAATCAACTAAGGTTACAAATACATAGGTTAGTTAATTATTGCATGAGAATTGGAGGAGACAGACAATAGATTCCATGAATTTAGGCTTCTAGCTTATGAATTGAATGATCAATTGTCCATAATTGTCTAATTGATTAAGTAATTAAGACCCAATTAATGAAATACCCATATAGTTATCCCTCGTATTTGTGTCTCCAATTTATCTTTGCTTTCTAATTTAACTTTTTAGTTTAGCTTGTTTGCATTTTGTTTGTTTTCTAAATAAAATTAAAGCCTTGTAATTAACGATTTATTTAATAATTAATAATAATTTTGATTATTTTATTTGCAAAATTATACTATCCATTATATGAAAAATTTAAGGTTATTAGTGTAATCTTGAACAGTATGTGATTGACATACGGGAAGGTCATATTCAAGAAATAACCTAAAAGGTCATACTATATCGATAAGATTGGGTGCCTTATCTTGATAACACTATTGATAGGACTCACTTTGTAATAGTTACAAATGATTTGATCCAAATCATTCATGTTAAGACGTGTGAGAGGGATTATCTTATATAACGAGTTTGTATAAAACTGGACCACAAGATATTTAATCTTTCTTTATAAATCCGTTAATGAAGAAGATTAATATTTCATCAGCATGATCATATGCAACTCGATTTTAATCCTGAGTGAGTTTCATAACTCTTGCCTGTGAGGGTTTGTCCTTTGATTTGCATGAGTGAGAGTGCCTTTTGTAGCCAATTCAATAAGCCTACTATTTTAGGAACTTGACCAAATAGAGAGCTAGGAACATAATCTCACAAGATGGAATTCACTCATTCCCATATAGGATAAGTAGATGAGTAGTTCCCTTAAGTGCTGATTTCAGGACTTCAACAATGGTGCCCCACCCTCTCACTGGCCTAAGAGGGAATTAGTTTATGGTTCGATCATAAACAAATTGTTTATTAGAAAATCAGTGGTACTTAAGGTGTAAGATGTAATTACAGGGGTAAAACAAACTTTTGACCCAACTATAATTACGAATAACTCGTGAAGGATTGACTTGCATGTAATGGTTAATATCCATGGACACAACTTGTCCTACAGTGCATAAGAGTGCAACTCTAGGTCTATGTGGAGTGACAATAGTTAATGAATGAAAATTAATTGATTAAAGAGTTTCATTAATTAATTTTGTATCATTGGAGCATATAATTTGTAGGTCCATAAGGTTCCCTTACTAGCTCATAGTAACACAAAAGGATTAGTTTAGTTGAAAGAAAATTTTGAAATGTTCAAATTAATATTTAATTTGAAGTGTTCAAATTAATACATAATATATTAGATATATTAAAAATAAAAAAGAAAAATATGTTTATTGTATTTGATACATTAAATATTAAAATGATTAATGTTTATTAGATATATATATATATATATTTGAAATAAGATTCAAATAAGTATAATATATGAGATATTAAAATATAATATATTGTAGGAGATTTAAATATATATTTAAATATATTAGATATTAAAATATAATATTTTAATTATAGCAAAGATTTGTCTTAGGTCTCTATAAATAGGACCATTGGGCTGAGCCATGAGACACATCTTCTCCATAGAAAATTAGAGAATTTTCTCTAGATCTTTTCCTCTCCAATCCCTTGTGAATTTTCTTTCAAGAGACTCCCACAAGCTTTGGTCCTATGTTCGAGTCATAGCCAAGAAGACGTTATGGATAGGATAAAAACCCGCCAAAAATATCTCCATATTTACTCCAAGTAAGTAATAGGAAAGAGTTATTCATCCACAACAAAAGCATTGAATCGTCTTTGATTTTACTTAGAATTAAACAAAAACTAAAATTAAGCAATAACTAGCTTTGTATATTATGGAGATTTTCTGGCGGGTCTTTCATCTTCTTGCTCCAACTCCAACGAGGTTGAAACTCCAATTCCATAATGCCTAAACTCCAATTCCATAAAGCCTACTTTCTATGACTCGAACATAGGACCAAGGCTTGTGCGAGCCTTTTGAAAGAAAATTCACAAGGGATTGGAGACGAAGAAGTCTGAAGAAAACTCTCTAATTCTCTATTTATGAGATGTGTGTCGTCTCTAATGGCTCAACCAAAGGGTCCTATTTATTGCGACCAAGGGAAAATCTTTGTCATAATTAAAATATTATATTTTAATATCTAATATATTAAAATATATCGTATACTTATTTGAATCTCATTCAAATCTCCTACGATATTTATTTATTTGAATCTTATTCAAATTTTATAAATATCTTCTCTATATTGTATCTAATATACATTTATTATTTTAATATTTAATGTATCAAATACACTAAATATATTTTCCTCTTTTATATTTAATATATCTAATATATTAAATATTAATTTGAACATTTCAAATTAAATATTAATTTGAATATTTAAAAATTTTCTTTCAACTAAATTGATCTTTTAGTGTTACTATGAGCTAGCAAGGGGTCCTTATGGACCTATAGATTATAAGCTCCCATGATACAAATTTAATTAATTAAACTCTTTAATTAATCAATTTTCATCCACTAACTCTAGAGTCACTCCGCTATAGACCCAAAGTTGTACTTTTATGCACTGTAGGACAAGTTGTATCCATGGATATAATCACTGCATGCAAGTCAATCCTTCATGAGTTGTTCGTAATTATAGTTGGGTCAAAAGTTTGTTTTACCCCCGTAATTACATCTTGCACCTTGAGTACCACAGATCCTCTAATGAATAATCTATTTATGATCTATTTATAAACTAAGTCCCTCTTGGGCAAGTGAGAGGGTGGAGCCCCATTGTTCAAGTCCTGAAATCAGTAATTAACGGAACTACTCATCTACTTACCCTATATGGGAATGAGTGAATTCTATCTTGTAAGCTCCTTATTTTGTCAAATCCCCAAAATGGTAGGCATATTGAATCAGCTACAAAAGCCACTCTCACCCATGCAAATTAAAGGACAAGCTCTCACAAGCAAGAGTTCATAACTCACTCATGATTCAGATCGAATCGCATATGATCATCCTGATGAAATATTAATATTTTCAATTAATGGATTTATAAAAGAGATTAATTATTTCGTGGTCTAGTCTTATACAAACTAATTGTATAAAATACCCCTGAAGGAATGAACGTTTCACTCTACAGCAGAAGCATTGGATCGTCTTTGATTTTATTTAAATTAAACTATAAAAAAATAAGATTAAGCAAACTTACATTGGAATAAATATGGAGATATTTCAGGCGGGTCTTTAATCCTCTTGCTCCAACCTCAATGAGATTGAAACTCCAATTCCACAAAGCCTACTTGCTATGACTCGAACATAGGACCAAGACTTGTGAGAGCCTCTTGAAAGAAAAACCACAAGGGATTGAAGAGGAAGATATCTAGAGAGAATTCTCTAATTCTCTGTTGAGGAGATGTCTCATCTTATAACTCAACCCAAGCGTCCTATTTATAGAGGCCTAAGGAAAATCTTTGCCATATTTAAAATATTATATTTTAATATCTAATATATTAAATTATTATTTGAATCTCATTCAAATCTCCTAATATATGTATTAACCTATTTGAATCTCATTCAAATTTTAAATATATATTTTTATTTAATGTATCTAATAAAAATTAATCATTTTAATATTTAAAGTATCAAATGCAATAAATATATTTTCCTCTTTTATATTTAATATATCTAATATATTAAATATTAATTTGAACATTTCAAATTTTTCTTTCAACTAAATTGATCATTTAGTGTTATTATGAGCTAGCAATGGGACCTTATGGACCTACAGATTATATGCTCCAATGATACAAAATTAATTAATTAAACTCTTTAATTAATCAATTTGCATTCATTAACTTTAGGGTCACTCCACTATAGACCTAGAGTTCACTCTTATGCACTGTAGGACAAGTTGTGTCCATGGATATAATCACTACATGCAAGTCGATTCTTCATGAGATGTTAATAATTACAGTTGAGTAAAAAGTTCGTTTTACCTCTGTAATTACATCTTATACCTTAGGTACCACTGATCCTCTAATGAACAATTTGTATATGATCCAATCATAAACTAAGTCCCTTTCAAGCCAGTGAGAGAGTGGGGCCCCATTATTCAAGTCTCGAAATCAACACTTAAGGGAACTACTCATCTACTTACCCTATATGGGAATGAGTGAATTCTATCTTGTAAGATTATATTCTCAGCTCCCTATTTGGTCAAGTCACCAAAATGATAAGCATATTGAATCGACAATAAAAGCCACTCTCACCCATGCAAATCAAAGGACAAGCCCTTATAGGCAGGAGTTCATAACTCACTTAAGATTAAGATCGAGTCGCATATGATCATCCTAATGAAATATTAATCTTCTCAAAATTAACGGATTTATAAAGGGAGATTACATATTTCATGGTTCAGTTTTACACAAACTCATTGTATAAGATACCCACACTCACATGTCTCCACATGAACGATTTGGATCAAATCATTTGTAACTATTACAAAGTGGGTCGTATCAATAGTGTTACAAGATAAGGCACCTAACCTTATTTATATACTATGACTCTTTAGGTTATTTCTTGAACATGATTTTCTCGTATGTCAACCACATAATATTCAAAATTATACTAATAACCTTGGATTTTTCATATAATGGATAATATTATATTGCAAATAAAATAATCAAAATTATTATTAATTATTAAATAAATCATTAATTACGAGGCTTTAGGGCATAAATCCCAACAATCTCCCACTTACACTAAAGCTGGCGAGACAAGTATCCTAGGGCATACTCTATACCCAACATGTTCTCCCACTTGCTCCAGCAAATATGAGACATGTCTCATAATCTTAGACATTCTAGGTGACTCTCAAACACTTTAGCCTGGAGAGTATTTTTATATAGATCCAAACAACTGTAAATAAAAGTCATTTTGGTTATTATCATGATGCTTTCTCTCTCTCGATATGATTCCTTATACATTGGTGTTTTCTAATTTCCTTAATAATAGTCTTTGCACCACTATTATCATAATAAACAGGATAGACTAAATCATATCTAAAACACCTTTTAGATCTTCAAGGAACTATTTGAGTCATACAAATACTTTTGTTGCTTCACAAGCAAAACAATTTAACTTGTATACCATACTCCACCACCTAGGGTAAAAATTATCTTAACATAGATTTCTTAAATCTTTGTAAGAACCAGTGCATTTTTGTAAATATCAAATTTTTTACTCCATACTCAAAAATTTCTCATTATCCATAGATAATTTGAAAAAGTTTTTAATTTTCTACTCAATGGTCATACGTTTGTTTAACTGATATATGCTAACCAATTGTATATTAATTGCTAAGTCTCATTTATGCATTAATTGTCTCCCACTTAAAGTAGATAATTAATCATATGCTCTCAACATTTGAGGTGTCATAGGATACTCTTGACATAAATATCAAATATTTGACAACAATTTTGTCAATATAAGATGTTTGAGACAAAGTTAATATTTTGTCCTTAAAATCTCCATTTTGGACATGTAAAATATACAGAATCATTTCAAATCACTGATTTGGATTTGGTTACTTAGTCAACTTTTTATGTTAGATGGACATCTTACATCATTCATAATGAGTAAAATATCATCAACATAAAATATGAGAAGAAAAAGCCACTAAGCAATTAATGATTTTCTTGTCTATACAAGCTTCATTAATATTTATCCAAAGTCATAAATTTTGATACTTTTATCAAACCATATATTCAAAGATCTAATAGTAAAATTAATTTCATAAATGCATCTTTATTATTTTTTAAACATTTTTGCTTTTGATCTTTGGATATAAACTTCTTTGATTGATTTGTATAGATGCATTATTTAAGATTTTTTTTCATATAAGAATTTCAAATATTCATTTTTTTGATATCTCATATGCAACAATGAAATAAATAATGCTTACAAATTCTAATATGGCAATAAGTGAGAAAGTTTACTTACAGTTATCTAATATGACAACTTGGGCTTCAATTAAGCCGTTGTAAAGGTTGAGTCATCTCATAACTCTCCCACTACGATGAGGCTTATCCAATTCATGACTAGAATCCATTTGACTTTCAACTGTAATTAAATTATTAACAACTTTTGTTAATTATTTAGTCGCTTCACTTGGGACCAATTTATTAATACTATCTCACCTTATTAAAGGTTTGTAGTCTTTTATTTGACATTCCTTATAGAAAATGATATTTGTCATACAAATACCTCATTCTTTTTTAGGACTAGATAAAAGACCATTTTGTACTCCTCAGGAGTGACCTACACTTAGGATATCTTTGAACATATACAACCTTTTTAGGCTTGTTTCAGCATGTAAGCTTAACATTTGCAAATAGTGAAGTGTTGTAAACTAGCTTTACTCCTCTTTTACAATCTCAAAATTGTCTCGTAGACATTTTTGGAGAGAATAATCTTCACTATGCAATCTCTATTGCATATCCTAATCAGAGTTTTGTAATGGCATGTAACGTTTTGTTTCTCCTCTTGCAGTACAATTTCTCATAAATGTACTTGGTATTTAAAATAATTGGGATAAAAATCCATTTTCTATCAATTAGTCTTAGTGCGTAAGGTTCCTGTCTTTCTATTATGATCTTATCATAATGTCCTGATAGACTTAATTACTTAATCGATTTTAACTTAGCATTAATTTTCTTGAACTTTTCAAAAATTTAGACTTATATTATATTAGATAAAGATACTTGTCCCTTAAATGATCATCAACTAGAGTGACAAAATGTTCATGACTTTATTTGGTATTTACATTCACCAAACCACTTGGGTCAGAATGTGTAAGCCCAAAGTATTCTTTGGCATTTTAGCCCTATCCAATAAAGGCCCAATGATTATCTTGCATGAATGGCAAGATTTACAGACAGGTAAAGTAATTAACTCTAACTTTTAGAGAATTACCTCTTAGTAGTCTTTTCATTCTATTCAATTTGATGTTAATCAACATTAACTGCCAAAGTCAAGCATCTTTTAGGAGAAATAATTTGTCTTTCCATTATGGATTCTATAATCCTAAATATCTCAGTATTTTGCTGTATAGTACCTGTTCACCTATTAACATATACAAATTGTTCTTATTTTCAACTAAATGCATTTTTAAACAATTTTGAAAATATAAACTATAATGCTTCAAAATAATTCGTACTAAATGAAATTTTTAGTAGCAAAATTTAAGAAATTGAATTTTCCTTATGGTAATAAAACACCACATTCAGTATTAACTAACAATTATCATTTAATGACATTTTAAGGTCCGTTTGATAACGTTCCCGTTTATCGTTTCCTGTTTCTGTTTCTCAATTTTTAAGAAACAGGCTTGTTTGATAACCATTCCCGTTTCTTGTTTCCAAAATTAAAAAAAAAACGTTTCTAATGTTGGGCCCAAATATGAGAAACTACTGAATGGAGTTTCTTCTGTTCCGTTTCTATCCTCACTTATTTCGGTCCTCATCTTCAATTTCTAGTGTTTTATTTCAACAGTTTCTCCTCTCTTTCGTTCCTCAAGATTTCTTCTTCGTCTCTACTCATACCTCATCATTCCGAACCTTCACAGACTGCTGGAAAGTGGGCTGACGGCGATCGGATTTTTGCAAAAATCGAAGGTGGACCATCTCGTTCCTCTTCGATTTCTTCTTCGTCTTTCCGACTATTAAGTTAAGAGATTATTATTATCGATTTCTTCCTCGTTGTCTACGCAGGTTCCAGACCTTTTCTTAGATCCTCTTCCAGACATTTCAAACGCTCAAAAGCCACTTTGCAAGCTACTTCTGAGATTTGAAATTATTTGGTGCAATTACTGATATTTGACTTCAAGTTTTGAGAGTGGTGTTGGGGATTTTGCCTGATGGGTTTTCACGACTATGACTCGCTTGAATACAGAGCAAGTCCTCAAGGATAACGAGACCCAAGACCCACTCGCCATCACTACTCTCAAGCTTAATCACAAGGCTCTTTCTGATGTACGATCCTACTCTAGAGGTTTTTCCATTAAAATCGAATAGAAGTTGAACCCAGTTTATATTGCTTGGTGTTTGAGTAAAGATTGCAATTGCATTTTAGGTCACAAATCTTTTTTAAGGGGTAAAAGCATATTCGGATTCCAATCTTTTTATCATTTGATTTTTAGTACACTTACAACCTTCCCAATTATTTAATATTGGTTACTGAGGTTGCTTTGTGTTAACATATTTACCTTCGTCTTGGATTTTGTGGTATCCATTCTCTATGGGATCGATACTTTGGAATATTTCCTTTACTACTTGTGTTGACAGTGTGCACTTGCACTAGACTAGAGACTTTTTCTATTCAAAAGTTTTCTTCTAAAAGCCCACACGTTTTCAGTCGACCACTTATTCAAAGTAATATCACTAGCATCATACTGTGCATACATAAACAAGTAAACTATGCATAAGACTCGCTTAAGACATGAATTCTCGCACCATGCTGTGCAACTAACACATGAATTCCCGCATCATGCCATGCAACTAACATATGAATTCTTGCATCATGCCATGCTCGCTCAGTTCTACTCAACACTCATGTTTAGCCCTCACCAAAGCTCTCCAAGGCTAATCCTTCAAGAAGCACTGATCCCTGACCATTGCTACCAAGCCTCAATACCTCTCTACCAATACCTCTCTACGGAGCTCGGTGTTCGACCCTTGACCAATGTTACCAAGGCCTCGAACTGTGCGTCGCCCCTTGACAATTTGTACCCAAGGTGTACCAATGACTTAACAATGCATTGACCCTTTCTCAAGTGCCCAACACATGCATTTTAGACTCATCACACCGACCCTTGACCATTTGTACTCAAGGCCTTGATGCTTCTCTTATTCCAATGGTGACAATACCACCCCTCGACCATTTGTACTCGAGGTGCACTGGTACTAGCCCTACAATCCTTAGCAAGCTCACAAAGTTCGCTAACCTCCTCACAAACTCACCAAATGCCATTTACCTAAGCATGCTACTAGACCATGTCTCATGCCCAAACAAAACATGCTTATACATATGTTTCAAACTCAATAAATCATCATGCTAACTTCACACAAATTTCGCAAGTCAACAACCAAGCATGCTCATCAAAAGGCATAATAGCATAGAGTAAATATAACATGCATAAGTGAAACAAGAGAACATAGAGCATTCATTACACAGTCAAACGGACTCAAAAGGCAGAAACTACTTACTTAAAGCACTCTTAAAATAATCCAAAAGGCTCATAAACAAAGAGACAAGCTCTTAGGGCTAAGCTTAGTTTGAAAACCTTTGAGCAAACTAGAATATGATCAAACGGGGTATACTTACTTAGATTTCAGCCTTAGAAGCTACTTCGAACACCCAAAACTAATATGAATCCTACAACAAAGAGTCTCAAGCATTACAAACGAAGTTAAAGTACTTTAAAAGAGCTTGAACGGCCTAAACAAAGTCTCACCACTTAACCCTTACCCAAAAGGACTTGGGTAATTGCTAGAAATATTCAAAAAGGTCCCAAACCGACTTGAAACTACAAATAAAGGGGTACCGAGCATTAGAAATTGACTTAATGTGCTTCAATGCACACCAAACGAATTTAAGGGATGCTAAACTTACCAAAACCAAATTAAGCACCTGCTGGTTCGGGTTTGGAAGTGTTCGAAGCTGCAAACAAAGAGTACCCAAGGGTTAAGGACTTATCCAAAGTGCTTTAGAACAGTCTAAAGAGATACTTACACAATAAAAGTGAGGTTATAAGGTTAAAACCCAACTTAAAGTTCCCAATCAGGTCCAAAAGAGTGTTCAAAAGGATTATTCTTACCCACAAACACCCTACAACTTAACCAACCATTTCAAACCAAGTTCAACTACAAAAAGAGAGCTTCCAAAGGTTAAAACTAAATTACAGCACTTATAACGAATTCAAAAGAGTTCGAATAGGGTCTTGCCACCTAAAACTTACCAAAAAGACTTGGGTCTTTGTTGCAAAGTGTTTGAAGGGACTCCAAATTGGTTCAAACTGCAAACTGAAGGTTCCTACATGTTAGAACTAAAGCTACAATACTTAAATAGATATGTGAAATGTCTAAAATGTGGCGAAACTGACCAAACAACATCAAAGGGACCAAAATGCTTGCTAGAAAATGGGTTTTTGGCACCAAGAGACCTCAAACTTGGTGTAGGCAATGTTCACTAAAGTCTAAATAGCAAATCAAAGTCATTTAGGGAATGGGTAATCCAAATCTAAAGTCGATTAGGCATGAGTATGACACAAACCTTGTCGAATTGAAGAGAAATCGTGCATAATAGCTCGAATCTACTGGAAAAATGCTCCAAACTACAGCAAATTCACGAACCCTCAGCCACGACTCTCGGATCTACAAGTTGCACCCCCTTCTATTGCTGCTCATGGCTGTTGTAGGCCAGGTTCGTGGTGTGGATGAGGAGAAATGCATCGGAGACAATGCTGCGTGGCACGTGGGTGCTTCACCAGAGATGGGTACGAATAGAGAGGGAAGGGGCAGCGTGGCATGTGGATCGTGGCTGGAAGCGGAAGAAGTCGATGATGGTGGGTGGGGGCGGCTGATTTATGAGTGAAGAAGAGGGAGAAGGAGAAAAGATAAGGGTCTAGGGTTTTGTCTTTAATTTTTGTCTTTATTTTTTTTATTGACCAAGACCCAAATAAGTTTCTATAAATAGAATGGAGGAGGGTTTATGGTTTTTCAAACAAAAACCTAACTTCTTTGGAAAATCTTCAAAGAAAATCTTTTGGTTTTAATCTTTCAATCTTCAATTTAAAACTAAAATCTAAAAGAAAGCTAAGGTTCTAAATTATTGAATTTGGGACTTTAGAATAAACTTCGTCCAATAACCCAAAAAGAACTTAATTAACTCAATTCAGTCACTTAATTCCAAATTCCAAAAATAACTTCAAATGACGAATTTAGCCATACTTGAAAAACACGGGGCGTTACAGTAAGTGTGACACATCATTTTAGATCCTCGTAGTTTTATCCCAACAAGTACCGCCATAGGGTAGGTCAAGTATTGGAAACAAAATTACAATCCTATCCTTCTCGGGAGTTCACCCTAATATTGAACCATGCAAACACTTTCCATAGGGGACGGTCCAAAAGCCACCATGAAGCCCTGCATGAATCTCACAATGTAAACCAATGATGGAGACTTTAGGATATGTTGACACATTTCCTTCTCCCACTTACTATTTTGAAATAGGGTTTTCTCTTACTTAGACAAATTAGGCTAATCTCATTTATCTAAGTTCCCAATCTATCCTTCATAACCCTTATGTTGGTTAGATTGATTTTAATGTGAATTACAAAGTTTTTAAACTATTACAAAAATTAATCACATTATGAGCATGCTTGGTGAAATTAAATAAAATTTGATTAATTCAACTCTCAATTCAGTTCCTAGTTAGAGATGTTCTCTGTCAATCAAGTTAAATATCCCAATCTAGACAGAACCTTCCATAGACAAAGTTCCCTTATAGTCAATTTTTATTTCAAAATCATTAATCTTTGATTAACTATTAATTATTAGATTAATGAACCCAAGTGAATTATAAGCATTGATTAAAAAAAAACTAATTCACGTATTGGATAATCTTAAAATTTTATCATTTTAAACCCTTTAAAACAAATTAAAACATCAAAAACAAATTAAAATGTCATCTTGGATATTTTATTATAATCCTATTAGAAAAAATAAAAGATAAATTAAATTCAAAACTTAAACTATTTTATCTTTGAATTAAATTATCTTTATTTATGGAAGACCTAATCTTATTAGGAAATTAAAATATCTAATATTATTTAAGAAACAAATAAAGATAAATTAAATTCAAATTTTAAATTATTTAAAGCATGAACAAAATATCTTTCTTTTAAGAGAACCCTAATCTCATTAGGAAATATACTAATCCTATTAGGAAAACATGGATTTCATTTATGAAAATAAATATCCTAATTGAATTTTCCAAATATAACAATTATATTCAAAGATATGGAAAATATAAACTTATTAGGAAAACATCTTAATTCTATTAGAAAAACATCCTAATCATATTTTCCAAATATAACAATTATATTCAAAAGTAATTAAGATGCATGATCATGCTTAACTTATCGTGAGATTTTAATCTAAATAGCATACTTTATGCAACAATCAATTAATTTAAAACATACATCACATGAATAATTAAACTTAAACTTAACAAAATTGACCGGCATATTTGGCATATCCTAGAAATTAAAGACTAAATTCAAAATTACACAATTTGAATTTTCAAGACATATTTTGGTCTTCAATTTCTTTTCTTGTTTAGCCATCCAAATTGAAGTTTTTCAAAAACTTTAAATGTCATCCTCTTGTAGGTGTAGTCGTTGTATGCTCCATGAACTCATCTTCACAAACGCCATTCTTGTGAGAAGACATTCATGTCGCAAGGGACCCACCATTACATGCATATAAAGACCCATGTTGAAGATGGTAAGCATCATGAGATGCCACAAAGCTTGAATGTGATTGAAATTTCAATATGCCAAATGAAATTACAGCAACTCTATTTCACCATGCATGAAGACAAAACATGCTAGTAAAGTTTTTGAAATCCGCTGACTTGATGAGCTCGTTTCAAAACTTTTAGTGAATGCCAACGCTTAATTTGAAGGCCATGTGAGAGTCTAGAGAAAACAACCTCTTACCATCGACATAGAAACATGTACGTTGGTCTTTTACCAGCCGTCGAAGGAGCAACAAACATTTGAAAATATGATTACACAAAGTCCTAAACCCATATGGGTTTTACAATTGATCTAATCAAAAGTAATTAAATTCTATATGCCACACAAATATGCCTAAATAGTCAATTTTGCAAACTACCACCTATCACATATATGATCAATTAAAACACTCACCAACACAAATTTAATTCTAAACAAAAATCAAAGATTGCTTGGATACCAATTGAAGGAATGAACATTTCACTCCACAACGGAAGCATTGGATTGTCTTTGATTTTATTTAAAATAAATATAAAAAATAAGATTAAGCAAACTTACATTGGAATAAATATGGAGATATTTCAGGCGAGTCTTTAATCTTCTTGCTCCAACCCCAATGAGATTGAAACTCCAATTCCATAAAGTCTACTTGCTATGACTCGAACACAAGACCAAAGCTTGTGGGAGCCTCTTGAAAGAAAATCCACAAGGGATTGAAGAGAGAGAGGTCTAGAGAGAATTTTCTAATTCTCTATTTAGGAGATGTCTCATCTTATGGCTCAATCCAAGGGTTTTATTTATAGAGGCCTAGGGAAAATCTTTGTCATAATTAAAATATTATATTTTAATATCTAATATATTAAAATATTATTTGAATCTCATTCAAATCTCCTAATGTATATATATTAACTTATTTGAATCTCATTCAAATTTTAAATATATATTTTTATTTAATGTATCTAATATACATTAATCCTTTTAATATTCAATGTATCAAATACAATAAATATATTTTCCTCTTTTATATTTAATATATCTAATATATTAAATATTAATTTGAACATTTCAAATTTTTCTTTCAACTAAATTGATCCTTTAGTGTTACTATGAACTAGCAAGAAGACCTTATGGACCTATAGATTATAAGCTCCAAAGATACAAAATTAAGTAATTAAACTATTTAATTAATCAATTTTCATTCATTAACTCTAGGGTTATTCCACTATAGACCTAGAGTTGCACTCTTATGCACTGTAGGACAAGTTGTGTCCATGGATATAATCACTACATGCAAGTCGATCCTTCACAAGATGTTAATAATTACAGTTTGGTCAAAAGTCCATTTTACCCATGTAATTACATCTTATACCTTAAGCATCACTGATCCTTTAATGAACAATTTGTTTATGATCCAATCATAAACTAAGTCCCTCTTAGGCAAGTGAGAGGGTGAAGGCCCAATTGTTCAAATCCCTAAATCAGCACTTAAGGGAACTACTCATCTACTTACCCTATATGGGAATGAGTGAATTCCATCTTGTAAGATTATGTTCTCAGCTCCCTATGGTAAGCATATTGAATCGGCTACAAAAGCCACTCTCACCCTTAAAAATCAAAGGACAAACTCTCGCAGGTAGGCGTTCATAACTCACTCAAGATTAAGATCGAGTCACATATGATTATCCTGATGAAATATTAATCTTCTGAATTAACGGATTTATAAAGAGAGATTAAATATTTCGTGGTCCAGAATTATACAAACTCATTGTATAAGATACCCTCACTCACATGTCTCTACATGAACGATTTGGATCAAATCATTTGTAACTATTACAAACTGGGTCGTATCAATAGTGTTATTAGAATAAGGCACCCAACCCTATCCATAAACTATGACCCTTTAGGTTATTTCTTGAATATGATCCTCCCATATGTCAACCACATACTGTTCAAGATTACACTAATAACCTTGGATTTTTCATATAATGGATAATATTATATTGCAAATAAAATAATCAAAATTATTATTAATTATTAAATAAATCATTAATTACGCGACTTTAGGACATAAATCCCAACAACCCTCACTCACATGTCTCTACATGAACAATTTGGATCAAATCATTTGTAACTATTACAAAGTGAGCATATCAATAGTGTTATCAGGATAAGGCACCCAACCTTATCCATATACTATGACTCTTTGGGTTATTTCTTGAACATGATTATCTCGTATGTCAACCACATACTGTTTAAGATTACACTAATAACCTTAGATTTTTCATATAATGGATAACATTATATTGTAAATAAAATAATCAAAATTATTGTTAATTATTAAATAAATTATTAATTACAAGGCTTTCGGGCATAAATCCCAATAGTAAGTTTTCTTAATCTTTTCTTTTTATTTAGTTTTAAATAAAATCAAAAACAATCTAATGCTTATGCTACAGAGTGAACGTTCATTCCTTCAAAAGTAAGAGTATTCTAGTACTCAACCAAATTAACAATTCCAATCCTTGAGGAGATGATACTCGTATACTCAGAATCAATGTATTCCTTGACCCGTATACTTGTAGTTATGCGCAAAAGTACGCATCACTACCAAAATGCCTTAGCGCTAGGTTGGAAATTGTGTTGCTGATTAATGTTATGTATGTGAATGCAAAATAGTTATAAATATTTTGTATGTTAAATGTGAAGTAGCCATGAATGTGATGTATGCTGCAAGTTGAAGTTATGTATGTAAGAGATATTTCTATGCTACATCATTGAAATAAAATGGTGTTTTAGTTGTGGGACCTCATGCATATGTATGACTCATGGACATAAATGTTAAAAGGAAAGTTTTTTAAAAAAAAAAAATTTGTGGACATTGGCGATATGGTCAAGAGAGAGGTTTTAATATTATTTTCAAAACTTGGCGACATAGTCAAGATGAGGGGTGGCAATATGGTCACCGTGGCAATGGCCACAAATAAGTTTTTGTGGCAATATGGTCACATTTGACATTATGGCCAAAATATGAAAAGTTTTTAAGTAAAGAAAAAGTTTTAGATCACACTCGTTAAAGTGCATATTCATGTTGCATGTGTATGCATATCCTTACCCTGGTAGTGGAGTTACTTACTGGGTATTTTTAATACTCATTCTTTTCTTCTTCTTTTTTTTTCCAGTTAAAGGCAAGGACATCCTAGGTGATTGATGAGACAAATTGCTGGAAGTGCCGTGGGTGACAAAGAGGAGCATAGTCTTTCCACAAATATGGAGTCTTTACATTCTTTTCTAGTTTTATTTAAGTTTGTTTTGAATCAGAAATTTCTATTTAGCCTTTTCTTTTATGACAGTGAAACTTGAATTTTGACGCTCTTAAATTCTTTAGGGATCCCAAACTGAAAAGTTATTTTGGTTTTCAAAAAATATTTTATTCAAGAATTTATTTTGTTGTTTTCTTGAGATTTTAATAGCATGCATGTAGTGATGACTCTAGATAGAAATCTTAGAAAGTCGGGGTTGTTACAAGAAAAGACTTCAAGATATGCAAAAAAGGAAGCTTAAAGATGATATTGTGTGTCAATTATATGTGCAAGTATATTTTAAGTTAAGTTCATAGGTATTCTCTCTTATAAATATATTTAGCTTCTTTTATAATAATAGTAATAACAATTGTTATGAAAATTTATATGTACTATAATTTTTTTAAAAAAAATTATTTGTAGTAAATGAATGTATTCATCGATTTTTTTCTTTAAAATCACAATAATAATAAAAATGATACTATTATCTTATATATATATATATATATATATATATATATATATATATATATATATATATATATATTTTAAAATGTTACATGTATTTTGTTTTGTACGTAATAAATAAAAAAATAATTGGAAATAAACAAAATAATACTTTTAGAAATATTTATTTTCTTTAAAATAAATGAAATTTATTTTTACTATAATTTGCAAAAGTAACAACTAATACAAATTTTTTTAATATATATATTATATCTCATTAAATATATGAAAATTGATTTATGTTCCCATATTATCTTCTATTAAAATAAAAAATATATATATTTTTTAGAGATATAATTATTAATCATCCAAAAATTTATATTAAATTGAATTCATTTTTTGTTAAGTTTATTATATAATAATGATAACTATTAACCATTCATAATTTTAAAATTATAGTATGGATATAAATTTTGTTTTGCCAACATGAACATGGCTCAACTAGCATAAAGTGTATATTCTCAACCAAGAGGTTAGAGGTTCGAATCCCCCACTCCACACATGTTGTCAAAAAAGATATAGAATTTTTTTTTTTTGATAATATTAGATAATATCTAAATTGTTCTTATTTCAAAATTTCAAAATACTAATTAAATTAAATACTCTCTTCCACCTCTCCCAAATTCTTCATTTGATTTTCATTTCTCTTTCCCTCCCTCTTCTACTTTTTCAAAACGTTTTCTCAAATTCTTCAAATTCCACTATTTTTCTCTCATTCTTATTATTTCTCTCTAACTCTTAAAAAAATATTATTTAATAATAAAAAAGTTTGAATGTGGACCATTAAAACATGAAGAGCAAGAATATGAATAACTTTAATATGAAAACTTAATTATTTATTTTTGTAAATTAATACTAAAAATTTATGAGTTGGTCTTTAAAACTTACGAATTTATCTTTAATTATAATTAATAATGAAATTTCAAAAGTTTTGTAATTCTTTATCTTCTACAACTATATAAGTAGCTCACTCCTACTTGTCTTTAATACACGAATATGAAAAGTTAGAATATTAAAACATTTTTCAATTTATACCTAAAAATGAATGATAAAATTTATGAATTTATCTTTAATTATATAATATAAAAATTTAAAAGTTTCAAAATTTTAATAATTTTGAACTTCATAGGTATATAAAGAACTCTTTCCTCTATTTTTTTCTACACCAAAAGTTTATGCCTCCTCAATTAATTTTTTTTTTGTTGTCTCCGTCTCTCAATTTCCTTCTCCAAAAAGCATAAAAGAGTAACGCCCCGTGTTAAAAAATTAGTTCCTTCTACAACTATATTAATTTGAACTATATTAATTCCTTCTCCAAAAAGCATAAAAGAGTAATTCCTTCTACAACTATATTAATTTGAACATTTCAAATTTTTCTTTCAACTAAATTGATCTTTTAGTGTTACTATGAGCTAGCATGAAGACTTTATGGACCTATAGATTATAAGCTCCAATGATATAAAATTAATTAATTAAACTCTTTAATTAATCAGTTTTCATTCATTAACTCTAGGGTCACACTACTATAGACCTAAAGTTGCATTCTTATGCACTATAGGACAAGTTGTGTCCATTGATATAATCACTACATGCAAGTCGATCCTTCACGAGCTGTTTGTAATTACAGCTGGGTCAAAAGTCCGTTTTACCCTTGTAATTACATCTTGCACCTTAAGTACCATTGATCCTCTAATGAACAATTTGTTTATGATCCAATCATAAACTAAGTCCCTCTCGGGCAAGTGAGAGGGTGGGGCCCCATTGTTTAAGTCCCGAAATCAGCCCTTAAGGGAACTACTCATCTACTTACCCTATAAGGGAATGAGTGAATTCCATCTTGTGAGATTATGTTCCTAACTCCCTATTTGGTCAAGTCCCCAAAATGGTAGGCTTATTGAATCGGCAACAAAAGCCACTCTCACCCATGCAAATCAAAGGACAAGCCCTCACAGGAAGGAGTTCATAACTCACTTAAGATTAAGATCGAGTCACATATGATCATCCTGATGAAATATTAATCTTTTCAATTAACGAATTTATAAAGAGATATTAAATATTTTGTGGTCCAGTCTTATACAAACTCATTGTATAAGATACCCCCACTCACATGTTTCCACATGAACGATTTGGATCAAATCATTTGTAACTATTACAAAGTGGGTCGTATCAATAGCGTTACCAGGATAAGGCACCCAACCTTATCCATATACTATGACTCTTTAGATTATTTCTTGAACACGATCCTCCTGTATGTCAACCACATATTGTTCAAGATTACACTAATAACCTTGGATTTTTCATATAATGGATAATATTATATTGCAAATAAAATAATCAAAATTATTATTAATTATTAAATAAATAATTAATTACGAGGCTTTAGGGCATAAATCCGAACAATATTTACATTTAATTTGATTCATGTATGGATTTGAAAGGTTAGGGGTTGAATTTAGACTACATAGATGAAGGGTTGTGTCCTTTCATGGTGTCTATTCAATTAGTATAAATAGGGCTGTCATTTTGTCATATGAACACAAGTTGAAGTTGAATGAAATCTCATATTTGAGTTTAGTATCTCTCAAGCTTAATGCTTTCTTTGTATTCTTGTGTTTAGAATGCATGTCTATAACTTTTAATCTAGTTTGATCCATTAGATTGTGGAGAGTTCGAAATCTAGAAGATAGTAACAAGTTCTCCTTTCTTCTTGATCATCAATCACCTTTTCCAAGTAAAAATCTGTTTAACTTTCTTGGGATTTCTTATCATCTTGTTAATGGGGTTTTCTTATTATTACTGTGGGGGTTCACCTTGAATAAGGGGAGTTCTCAAGCGTAATTGGGATAGTTCCTTTATCAATATGTGTTGTTGAGCAAATTGTTATGGTGGTTGTGGTTTTGTGTTTGATGAGCATGGTGTGGTTTTGTGCTATGATCTTGTGATATTGAGCATGTTGTAGTGTTGAGATTGTCTAATGAGCATGTTGGTTGTATGTTGAGCATGTTTATGAGTTTTAGCATAATGTGGTTTTATGTGGGTTCAACAAGAGCATGAGTTAGAAACTTGTTTAGGACTCATGCATTCTAATGAGAAAGAGATTTGAGGACCGTTTGTAGAAAGAATAGTTGGATGAATTGGGATGTTGTTTTGTTCTGACTCTCTAGTAGTTATTGAATTGAAGTTAGAACGGTTGTTGGGTGATTCTGAATATAAAAGTGTGTTTTGTTGTCTAACAGGTATTAGAACATTTTGGTATTGTTGTAGTTACGCCGTTATGCTGCCGAAATTTTCGAGGCATAATAGTTGTTGGTTTAGTAGCGTTCCCTAGAATAGGTTAAATTTTTGGGGTCGTTACAAAAAATCTAGCAACCTAAGGGTTTTTTTTTTTTTTTGTATAAATTGTAAAGTAATGTTGTTTGAAAAATCATATATTATTTTATATATAATTTATTCTATTGTAAGTATAAATGAACCGAACTTTGGATACACGCTTAATTTTTTTTTTTTTTGAAAGAAAATTAATGTTGATATATAATAAAATGAAATGAAAATACCATGAATATGATAAAATAATTAGGAATATCACGTGCAAAGAACTAGTTACTTCAAAATGATTTAAATTTTATGTTAAATTTAGAAAAGATACATTTTTCTAAAAATGATTATTCATCAATAAAAATTAAATAAGATGTTAGGAATATATTACTTTATGGTTTTTTAATCTATAATTACATGACTTATCATTTATCTCATTTCTATAAAAAAAAAATCAAATTTATTAACTAAAAATTAAATTATAAATTTTTTCAATATAGTTTAGACATAGTTTGAATTTGGTGGGTATAGTTTCAAAAATTACTAGTTAATATCAAAACCGATGAAAGAGGTTTGGTATAAGAATGGACGATGAAAGTGGAGGATGGAAATAGCATTGCAATTGCTTAAACGAATTTCTTCCCCGTTTTATTCTCCACTCCTTATGCTTTAACCTTCTCTTCCGCTTTTTCCCTTAAATTCTCATTTCCTTTTTCCCTCTTCAATATCATAAATTTCACTTTTTGTTTTCCCCATTTTGTTCTTCTTAGTGACATTACATATGCCAATATAAAAATCATATATATACTAAATTTTATTGAAAAACTATTTGTTTTGTTCTTGTATAAACTTTTATATTTAATTAATTATTTATTTATTTATCTTTTTTTTTTCATTTCAACAAAAAAAAATGTGGGGTAGAGATTCAAATCTTGACTTTACAAAAGGTAATAGACGCAACTTACTAGACTCCATTTGATAATCATTTGGTTTTTTGTTTTAAAAATTGTGCTTGTTTTTTCATCATTTCTTTGTCATGGGCTTCTTCTTTCTTAAGAAAACATTCGAATTCTTAGCCAAATTCCAAAAATAAAAACAAAACTTTGAAAACTACTTTTTTTAGTTTCAAAATTTGACTTGCATTTTTTAAAACATATGTAAAAAGTAGATATTAAAACAAGGAAACTCATGAGTGCAACTAGTATTTGTAGGCTTAATTTTCAAAAACTAAAAACTAAATAGTTATCAAACAGGACCTAAGTTATTTGTCGATTAACAAATTTTTTTTTATTAAAGGCAAATATACATGTACAAATGTGAATCAAAAACAAAAACCCAGGTTATGTTGGGAAAGTACGCAAGTAAGAAAGAAAAGAAACAAGTTCCTTTTGGAC
The DNA here is from genome assembly GCA_033996785.1 of Trichosanthes truncata. Classification (NCBI taxonomy): domain Eukaryota; kingdom Viridiplantae; phylum Streptophyta; class Magnoliopsida; order Cucurbitales; family Cucurbitaceae; genus Trichosanthes; species Trichosanthes truncata. Next base: position 16,448,132 of record MU867261.1, read on the forward strand.
ATAATTTCCAGATTGCTCGATTTTCTCCTTTTATGAACCAAAATTGAGTGCTTTCTTCTCCATATATAAAGCCTTTGAACCCATTCAACTTTCTCAACTTCTAACCATTTCTTCTGTATTTCTCAACTTTAAAAACGCTTTCAAAAAAATCATAATGGCTCTTCACAAAAGCTCATTTCTTCTCTTTCTACCATTCATTATCTTCTTCAACTCAATCTTTGGTGCTTTATTGACATTCAACGTTCTCAACTTCGGAGCCAAACCCAACGCGCCTTCCAATCAGCACGTGCGTGTAGCTCTTTTATAGCAGCATCCATTTACGTGCTAGAAGGGCAGATTCTATCTTTGCAATGTAACTTTTTTAATGAGCCATGCATGAACAATGCCATCACTATACGCATTGATGGCACCCTCATGACTCACTCAGACTTCCATGTCATTGGCAACTGTTAATGGAGTTACTGTCTTAGGTGGCGTTCTTGATGGACAACGAAGTGGGTTGTGGGCTTACAAACACTCTGGCAACATTTGTCCTCGTGGAGCCACAATATACAAATTTTCAATTTTGTGTCAAATAGGTCTTTGAAATTTAAAAATTGTATGGTAAGTTCTTAAACTTACAGTATCCAATAGGTCTCTAAATTTTCAATTTTGTGTCTAATAGGTCCTTGACCCTATTTGGCATGTTTTAAAATTCACGGACTTACTAACACAAAATTGAAAGTTTAGAATCTCATTAGACTTAATATTCAATTTTATATCAAATAAATCAGTTAATTTTTTAAAAAAATTAAACATGTTAGAGACCTATTAGATACAAAATTGAAAGTTCGAAGACCTATTAGACACTAGGGACCAAATAAACACAAACCTAAAAGTTGAGGGCTAAACTTGTAAATTTAACATAACTCTATTTAATAGAATATAATATTGTTAAAAAGAATTATTAAACATCCCCACTTAGATATACTTCCCTTTCCACTGCATTGAATTCACACTTTAATTTCAAAAGAATCGTTGCTTAAATTTACCAATTCACAAAATATAATGATAAGTGGATTAACCTCACTGAATAGCCACATTTTCACATAGTAGTAAATGAGTGTCGGAATGTGAAAATGCAAGAACTAAAGGTCTCGGCCTCTGACAACCGACCAAACACCAATGACATTCACGTAGGCTATCATCTATGTCACCATGCTCAACTTCGATATCGGCACTAGCGATGACTGCATTTCAATAGCCCGGGCACCTCCAATTTGTGGATTGAGAATTTTACTTGTAGATCTGGCCATGGAATTAGGTACTTCTTAAATTTTATCAATTTTTTGGGTGCTTTTTTCGACTCCTAATAAGGAGTAGATGGTGTGTGTTTTGTGGTGCAGCATTGCGAGTTTAGAAAAAAAGTTTAAGGAAGATGGGGTTCAGAACGTGACAGTGAAATATTCTAGATTTATCAACACTCAAACTGGGGTCATAATAAAAAAAAATTGGTGAAGGCCAAGCAGTGGGTTTGCAAGAAAGATTCATTTTCAACCTCTCACAATGATTAATGTCAAGAATCCTATCATCATATATAAAATTATTGCCCGCGCAATAAAAATGGCCTTCAGCAAGTAAATATCAATATCTATATATATACACACAAGGATAGATCTAGAATTTTATGTCAAATAGGGGTTTGAATTCAATAAATATAATTTTAATTTCATTAATTTGAAATATATACTGATTGTCAAACTCGATCAACCTATTATGTTTAGTGCATTAGCTTTTGGGTAAAAAAAAAAAACTTCTTTTTAATATTAGTTATTGATAAGAAATAAAAAAATTCTAAATTATTTACATTGAATAAAAAATGGCCTTTTATATATAGTTTTCGTTAAAAAAAAAAGGAGAAAAAAACCAATAAACAACATTTTCTAACCGAATAAAACATATCAAAAAAACATTAAAAGGATATCCCTATGTGGTTCTGTCACCGTATACATGTGCACTTATAAAATGTAACAGAAGTCTTGTGTAACCCATTTGAACATCACAGAAAAAAAAAATTGGTTTTTTTTTTAAAAAAGAAAAATTATGTGGTGTTTAATTGGGCCACACAACACTTAGGTGCAGCCTAGGCTACACCCAAGTTTTTTCTAAAATATCAATTTATTTTTTTCGTTGAATAGGCTTCTGAAATTAAAGTTAGTGATGTGAGATATCAAGACATCAATGAAATATTGGCCACACATGTTGCCATGAAATTCGATTGTAATCGAAAGTCTCCATGCACGGGTTGAAGGATGTAAAGCTGACTTACAAGAATGAAGTAGTCAAAGATTTGTATCATCATGTTAGAGAAACAGTTGCTGGCTTTGTTCAACCAAAGAGTTGTTTTTATTGAAATTCTTTAGTTTTATGGGTGAAATCAACCACAAAGGTCTTAGGCCCATCCTAGGCAAATTAGATAAAAGTGAGACATTTGCATTGAACATAAGCCCAAGTCAAGCAAGCTGAGTCGAGCTGGCTTAGCAGGTCGAGTCAAGCAAGCCCAGGCCCAGTCTATCCCAGAAAGTGTACCCCCAAAACCCTTAAATAGGGAATTAAGGTACGCCTCCAAGGTATGCTCACAAACCATAGGTCACACTACACATCTCAAACAACTCTAGGTGACTCAGCCATTGGAGTGTGTGTGGCCGAGCACCACACCGATGCTTAGTCTCTATTTTACAGGTAGCTTCATCCCATTTCTAAGTTGAGTTCGTGGGCCAAATTCGTGCATCAACAGTTTGGTGTTGTTTGAGGGGAAGAGTGCTCTACTGACGAGAATGAACAAGAACATGAGCAACGCAGCTGAGTTGTGGAGGAGGAAGAATTCAACCAGGGTACGCATCCTTGAATGGTAGCGACCAAGGACAAGCACCTTAGGTGTTTAACCCCAAGGATCAAGCCCCTGTTGTAGATCCGTCCCTCAGCCTCCTCCAAAAAAAGGTTGGCTGAAGGACAAGTACGCTACCCACTAAAGACAAAGCTGTTGTCGAGGTATTGTGGCATTGATTTCAGCCTGCAACAATGAAGACTTCGAGCGTGCAAATGAGTAACACCTATGTTGTCATTGGGAGGTTGAGTTGTTTCAACTAGCAAGTTCTTCAAGCGATTGGGCAAGTGTTGGCAGCGACATGTCACATAAATATAGGGTTTGATGTTCTAAAAAGGAAAGAAATTGAAGACCAAAATATGTCTTGAAAATTTAAATTATATAATTAATTTGAATTTAGTCTTTAATTTCTAGGATATGACAAATATGGCAGTCAATTTTATTTTGTTTAATTTAAGTATATATATTGTTGTATGTTTTAAATTATTTGATTGTTACATAAACTATGTTATTTAGATTAAAATCCCACCATAAGTTAAGCATGTTCATGCATCTTAATTATTTTTTAATATAATTGTTATATTTAGAATAATAGAATTTGGATGTTTCCTAATATAATTAGGGTCTTTCCTAATAAGATTAAGATGTTTCCTGATTGGATTAGGTTCTTTTCTAATATGATTTTGTTTTACATAAATAAAGATAATATAATTCATTCTTTAAATAGTTTAATTTTTAAATTTAGTTTATCTTTAATTTTTCTAATAAGAATAGAATAAAATATTTAGGATAAACTTTTAATTTTCTTTAAAGGGTTTAAAATTTAAAAGTAAAGATGATCCATTCAGTGAATTAGTTTTACTAGGATAAAAACAAGGCCTAATAATCCACTTAAGTTCATTAATCTAATAATTAATAGTTAATTAAAGATAAATGAATTTGAAATAAAAATTTATTATAAGGGAACTTTGTCTATGGATGGTTCGGTGTAGGTTGGGTATTTAAGTTGACCAAAAGGGAACACCTCTACTTGGGAACTAACCTAAGAGTTAAATTAGTCAAATTTCATTTAATTTGATTAAGCAAACTCGTAATATGATTAGCTTTTAAATAGTTTAAAACTTAATAATTCACATGAAAATCAATCAACCAACATAAGGGTTATGAATGGATAGATTAAGAATTTAGATAAATGAGATTAGCTTAATTTTTCTAAGTAAAAGAAAACCATATTTTCAAAATAGTAAGTGGGAGAGGGATGTGTGACAATACATCCTACGGTCTCCATCATTGGATCACAACGTAAGATCCTTGTGAGGCATCGCGACGATTTTTGGATCGTCCCTCTATGAAAGGTGTTTATATGGGTCAATATCAAGGTGAACCTCCTAAGAATGATAGGATTGTAAGTTTATTTCCAATACTTGACCTACCTATGGCAACACTTGTTGGGATATATGTTCGGATTTAAGCCCTAAAGCCTCCTAATTAATAAGTTTTATTATTTGATAATTATTTGATTATTTGATTTGTAATTTGTATTATCCAGTATATAAAAATCTAAGGTTAATTAGTGTAATCTTGAACAATATGTGGTAGACATACGGGAGGATCATGTTCAAGAAATAACTTAAAAGGTCTCTAGTGTATGGATAAGGTTGGGTATTTTATCTTGGTAACATTATTGATACGACCCACTTTATAATAATTACAAATGATTTTATCCAAATTGTTCATGTGGAGACGTGTGAGTCGGGGTATCATATACAATGAGTTTGTATAATACTGGACCACGAAATATTTAATCTCTCTTTATAAATTCGTTAATTGAGAAGATTAATATTTCAATAGGATAATCATATGCTACTCAATCTTAACTCTGAGTGAGCTATGAACTCTTGCCTATGAGGGCTTGTCCTTTGATTTGCACGACGGAAAGTGGTTTTTGTAGTTAATTCAACAAGCCTATCATTTTGGGACTTAGCCAAATATGAAGCTAGGAACATAAGTTTTCACAAGATGAAACTCACTCCTTCCCATATAGGGAAGTAGATGAGGAATTCTCTTAAGTGTTGATTTTGGGACTTGAACAATGGGGCCCCACCCTCTCACAGCCCGAGAGGGACTTACTTTATAATTGAATTATAAATAAATTGTTCATTAGAGGATCAGTGGTACTTAAAGTACAAGATGTAATCACAAGAGTAAAATTGACTTTTGACCTAGTTGTAATTATGAACAACTTGTGAAGGATCGACTTGCATGTAATGGGTATATCCATGAACACAACTTGTCCTAGATTTAATGAATGGAAATTAATTGATTAAAGAGTTTTAATTAATTAATTTTGTATCAATGGAGCTTATAATCTGTAGGTCCATATGGCCCCCTTGCTAGCTCATAAAAACATAAATGGATGAATTTAGTTGAAAGGAAAATTTGAAATGATCATCCTATGAAATATTAATCTTCTCAATTAATGGATTTATAAAGAGAGATTAAATATTTGGTGGTCCAATTTTATACAAACTCATTGTATAGGATACCCCCACTCACATGTCTCCACATGAACAATTTGGATCAAATCATTTGTAATCATTACAAAGTGGGTCGTATCAATAGTATTACCAAGATAAAACACCCAATCTTATCCATATACTAATAGACCCTTGAGGTTATTTTTTGAATATGATCCTCCGAATGTCAACCACATATTGTTCAAGATTATACTAATAACTTTGGATTTTTCATATAATGGATAATTTAATATTACAAATAAAAATAATAAAATATTAATTATAAGGCTTTATGACATAAATCCCAAAATATGACATTTTACTCATTATGAATGATGTAAGATTTCTATCTAACATAAAAAGTTGACTACCTAACCAATTTCAAATGAATGATATGGAATGACTCGGTATGTTTTATATGTCCAAAATGGAGATTTCAAGGACAAAATGTTAACTTTCTCATACATCTTATATTGACAAAATTGTTGTCAAATATTTGATGCAAAACTTTTAAGAATGATAGTGTATTATTCTAACATGAAGATATTTTGTCTAAGGAAGAGTATCCTAAGACACCTCAAATGTTGAGAACAAAAGATTGATTATCTGCACTTGAGTAGAAGACAATTTATTGAGACTTAACATTTAATATATAGTAAAGTTGGTTAGCATATATTAGTTAAACCAATGGTTTGATCATTGAATGGAAAATTAAATTTTTTTGCCAAAGTATCTATGGATAATGAGAAATTATATTCTTGTGTAGAGGTTAAAGATTTAATCTTCATAAGATACACTAGTTCTTACAAATATTTAGAGAAATCTGTGTCAAGATCAAGTTTATCCTTTGTGGTGGAATTACAAGTTAAATATTCTTGCTTGTGAAGCTACAAAAGAACTTGTATGATTCAAAGAGTATAACAACCCCAAATCTTAACCTAACTTAGGGACATTACTAAACTCATAACCAATATGCCCTGAAAATTTCAACAACATAACGACATAACTACAAGCTAACCAAAAATTTTCTAGCACCTGTTAGAAAAATGATCACACTTCTATAACCAGTAACAACACAACAACAAACTCTACACTTCTTGACAGCAACACAACACTCCCAAACTCTCAGAATAAATAGAGTCACATCAATACAAGACATACTTAATTCAAATAAATTAGTGGGGGCAAAAAGAAGCTTCTAAACTCAAAGCTCTTATTCATTAACTTAACTTCTACTAAAAGAACTTATCTGCACTTGAGAAACTAAATGAAAGAAACAATAAAGAATAAGAAGACCTATACCAAACACCTATTCCAAACAACTGGAATCCTATCTATGCTATTCAAAGAAAAACCCTACTAAGAAAGTACATAAATGGTGTCCTCCCATCATATCTCCTCGTCTGCATCACCAGTCTCGTAGAGCTCCTCATCACCTACAAAATCTTTGGGGTTCAGGGGGAAGTCAGTACAAAAGTACTCAGTAAGTAGCTCACACCTAGTGAGCCACCAAACATCAAAAAGCAAACATCATGTGTTCACACACACCCAAACATACTTATCAAAGAAATAACTCAAGCATCATGCTTGACATATATGCGCAAGTAAAATGAGCAAAAGACACCTCTAACACATAAATTTCCACACTATGCTATGCAAGTAACACATGAATTCATGCATCATGGAATGCACAATCCTCCTAACATATGATTTACGTGCCATGCTCTTCTCACTCACACATGAATTTCTTGTCATGTTACATATTCATTACCCAACACACGATTTACGTGTCATGCTCTGCTCACTCACGCATGAATTTCGCGCCATGTTACGCACTCACTATCCAACACATGATTTGCTTGCCATGCTCTGCACTCACAACACAAAAATTACGCGTCATGCAATGCACACTCAGCCTAACACATTATTCACGCGTCATGCTCTGCCCTTATAATCCTAACACGTGAATTTCGCACCATGAAATGCTTTCACATCCCCAACACAATTCTAGCAGAATGCATGTTCCCTAAACATATGCTACTAGACCATGTCTCATGCCTAAAGAAAACATGCTTATATATATGTTTCAAACTCAATAAATCACCATGCTAACTTCACACAATTTTCACAAGTCAACAGCCAAGCATGCTCATCAAAAGACATAAAAGCATAGAATAAATATATCATGTATAAATCAAACAAGAGAACATAGAGCATGCATCACACATTCAAACAGACTCAAAAGGTAGAAACTACTTACCTAAAGCGCTCCTAAAAATATTCCAAGGGTTCCTAAACTAAGAGAATAAGTTTCAGAGGCTATACTTAGTTTGAAAATCCTTTAAACAACTACCACAAGCTCAAAGAGTAGTATACTTACTTAGATACGGCCTTAAAACGCAAAAGTGAACTCTTTAGAACCAATCCAAACTATAACCAACGTTATCTAAGGGTTAGAAACGAATTTATAGCACCGTAAACAGAATTCAAAATGGGATGAAACATGCTAAAACTTACCAAAACGGCTCAAAACCTAGCTGGTTGACCTTCGAATCAAACTGTTTTTGCTAATTTGATTTGATGGCTCATGGGTAAACTAAAAAGAAGTTATTCAAGTTATGGGTCATAGCCGAAAGTATTCAAAACTACAATTAAAAAGTATCAGAGCATTAGAAACTAATCTAAGATACTCTAATTTAGTCTGAACGAGTTTAAGAGGTGCTAAATTTATCAAAACAGATTTGACACCATCCTAGTTGGTGATCGAGATGGTTCGTAACACCCAAAATAGACCTTAACCTTGCTTGTTCAGGTTCAAGAGTGCTCAAATCGATTCTAAACTGCAAATAGAAGGCTCCTACAAGTTAAAACCTAAATTACAAAACATGAAAAGGAGTTTGGAAAGAATTAACCACATTTAAGCTTACCAATCAACACCCAAAGAGTATTCGAAAGGGACCAAAATGGTAGGTCAGGACCGCACAGCCTTTGGGTAGAAAGATTTGGGCCAACTTGGGTTGGCGAACAGGAGTTGGAGCGGTTTCGAAGTCTGAAATCGAGTGGGCTTTTGGTGGAACTCCCAGATTTGGCCAATGTTGACCCGAATCGACAAAGGCTGCTATGCACAAATGCCGAGAGATTGATGTCGCTGTCGTCGTTGCAGATCCAGGCTCGAACTTGTAATGCTAGAGGGAGGAGTCGATGCTCGCTGCTAGCTAAATCTAGGCATCACACAAACACCGTCAGACATGGAAGGAGCTTTGATCGCTACTTGTCGAAGAAGATGTTGGAAATCGCAATCATCTCGTTGCTCACGTGGGTGACAAAAATGCAGATCTGCTCGTGATTCAGATGGTACGAGTCTGTCGGAGGGACTCACGTCTTTGGGGTCATCAGTTATGAAAGAGACAACATTAAAGATCAGAGAAGGAACTTGCAAGGGGGGTGGTGTTCAACTAGTTCCAACATGAAGGGAGGGACTGTCGTGACTGTATACGCAAAAGGGAGAAGGAAAGGGAAAAGAATTTTAGGGCTTTTTGTTCCTTTTTCCTTTCCTCTTTTTCTTTAATCTTTTTAACTAAACAAAACCATATTGAGTACCAATAAATAAGAAAGGAGAAAATCTAGAATTTCAAGATTCTCCCTTTTTTTTCCTCCATCTTAGAAGTCAAATTCAACTCCTAAAGATTTTCCGAATCTTACGGCAAATCTCAGGACAAATCTTTTGGGCATTTTAACTCAAGCTAAACTATCAATCCAACTTTAAAAAAAAATCATAAATTACTCGTTCCAAGTAAGATTATCAAACAGGCACAATGAACAAAAGTCAATCGAAAAATTCAAATTTTTTTTATACATGAAAACGTGGGGTGTCACAGTCTCCCCACCTTATGAACTTTCGTCCTCGAAAGTCTGTTGTTTGAACAATTCAAGGTACTTGGCTCTAATCTCATCTTCTCTTTCCCAAGTTGCTTCTTCAATCTTTTGAATCCTTCATAGCACTTTTACCCAAGCGATATGTCGGCTCCTCAAGACATTTGTCTCCTTGGCCAAGATCCTTACAGGTTTTTCTTCAAACGACCAATCCTCGTTCAACTGCAAAGGCTTTGGACTTAACACATGTGAAGAGTCGTTGACATATTTCCTCAGTAACGACACCTGGAACACATTGTGCACTACCGACAAGGCTGGTGGCAACGCCAGTCGATAAGCAACTTGACCTATTTGCTCCAAGACCTCATAAGGTCCGATAAACCGAGGGCTAAGTTTTTCCTTCCTACCGAAATGTAGAGCTCCTTTCATTGGTGCCACTCGAAGAAAAACATGGTCGCCAACACTGAACTCTAACTCTTTGCGCCTGGTGTCAACATAACTTTTTTGTTTACTCTGAGCAGTCTACATTCTTACCTTTATTTTCTAAACAATGTCGTTAGTCATCTACACCAACTCAAGACCCAACAAGACCCTTTCACCATCCTCCTCCCAATGGACTGGTGATCTGCACTTTTTGACATACAGAGCCTCATAATGAGCCATTCCAATGGTCTCTTGATAACTATTGTTGTAGGCAACTCTATCTAGTACAAATATACATCCCAACTACCCCAAAGTCTAGCAAGCATGCCCGAAGCATATCTTTTAGAACCTGGTTCAGCAGCTCAGTTTGGTCGTCTGTCTAAGGATGAAATCTGGTACTGAAATCTAACTGAGTGCCAAGTGCCAATCGTAGGCTAATGTAAAGGTAAAACTAGAGTCCCTGTCAAACACAATTGACACTGGAACTCCATGAAGCCTTACAATTTCCTTCAAGTACAGTTCTTCCCACTTCTCCACTGGATAAGTGGCCTTGCCTGGAACAAAAATGGGCAGGTTTCGTCAAACGATCCACCACCACCTAGATTACTGCGAAACCCTTCACTATCCTTGGTAGACCAGTAATGAAATCCATAGCAACTTCCTCCTGCTTCCAAATAGGGATACTTAATGGTTGCAATAAACCGGCAGGCCTCTGCCTCGTAGCCTTCACTTGCTGACATGTCAAACACTTACTAACAAATTGCGCAATCTCTCTCTTCGTGTTATTTCACCAGTAGTGCTTTTTGAGGTCCTTGTACATCTTGGTGCAGTTAAGATGCACTAAAAAAGGTGTATTATGTGCCTACTTCAACAACTCTCGCCTCAAAGGGTAGTCTCTAGGCACACACAATCGACCCTGGTATAACAAGGCGAAGTCACTGGAAAGAGTATAATCTCCTTGTCCAACCTCGCTTATACTTGAGATCAAACCTGGATCCTCTTGCTAGGCATCTACAATTCGCTGTCGTAGACTCGACATCACTAAAAGTCGAGCCAACAATGCTAAGACATCTTCCACCACTAGCTCCACCTCTAAAAGATCCAACTCCTTTAGTAACGGACTCTGAGATGCCACCAAAGATGCCACACTTCTTGCTCTCCTACTAAGAGCATCTTCCACCACATTAGCTTTACCGGGATGATAGTTTATCTCACACTCATAATCCTTCACCAGTTCTACCTATCTCCTTTGTCTCAGGTTAAGCTCTTTCTGCATGAAGAAGAACTTCAAACTTTGGTAATCGGTGAAGATTTGGATATTTCCTCCATAAAGTTAGTGCCTCCAAATCTTCAAGGAAAACACCATAGATGTAAGCTCCAGGTCATGAGTGGGATAGTTAAGTTCATGCACCTTTAGTTGACGTGAAGCATAAGCGACAACGTTCCCATGTTGCATAAGCATGCAGCTCTACCCTTTCCTAGAAGCATCGTTGTACACCACTAATCCTCCAGTTCCATCTAGAATGGTTAACACCCCTTTAACTCTAGAAAACTCTTCTCGCAGTCCTCACTTCAAGTGAAAGTGACATTCTTATGAGTCAACTGAGTCAAGGGTGCTGTCAAACTAGAGAAATCTTGCACAAACTTTTTGTAGAGCCTGCAAAACCCAGAAAACTTCGAATCTCGATCACTGTAGTAGGTCTAGGCCAATCACAAACGACTTCTACCTTAGCAAAGCCCACCGCGATGCTGTCCTTTGTAACTATGTGCCTGAGAAATCCAACTTTATCCAACCAAAACTCGCACTTCGAGAATTTGGCATACAACTCATTGTTCCTCAAAGTTGTCAGGACTCGTTCAAGGTGCTCCTCATGCTACTCCTTAGTAGGGGTGTACACGGGTTGCGTTGGGTTGGGTTAGGTTGGGTTGGGTTGGGGGGTTTCTTGGGACCAACCCAAAAATTCGGGTTGGTTGGGTTGGCTACCCAAATGACCCAATCAAGGGTTGCAACACAACCCAACCCAATATTTTCGGGTTGGGTTGGGTTGGGTTGTCGGGTTTTTTTTCTCTTAATTATTTAAAATCATTTCTGCTTGAATTAATAACTAAAATTGCATAAAATTCAAATGTCAAACTTCAAGGGTGCAAAATTCATAATTTCAATCATCCAAGATTCCAAATAAACATACAAGTTCATTAATACAATTATTACAACAATTAAATTCTTAAATCTAGTCCAACTAGATTTGTATAACAAGAATGAAACCAAAAACATCTAGCACCACGACATTTGGAATCAAAAGCATTAGGCTAGGTCCTGAAAATTCAAAAACAATTAAAACAATTAGTTTAAAGAAACCATGCATAACAAAAAAAAAATTCATGAAACTATTTTACATACAACAAAAACGATCAATCCAATGAGATTTATTTATGCATTGAAGTGATGGAGCACCCTAAAGCCTCTGGAAAAACAAGAGAAACATATATGTTAAACATATAACAATACACCATAGATCACAAGTGGACAATAAATAAGTTAGAGTTACCTGACTCAATTTTAGAACAAGTATCCAATTCTTCAAGTTGTGGAGGAAGATTTAATAACATTGATTTTCCACGAATCTAATTTTGTGTACATATCAAAGCCTTCACTGTTTTAGGCATCAAAGAACTCCTAAAAGAATCAAGAATCCTCCCTCCCGTACTAAATGCTGATTCAGAAGCCACCATAGACACTGGAACTGCCAAAACATCTCAAGCAATTTTCGACAAAACCCAATACTTCAAGTCATTCAGTTTCCACCAAGCCAAAACATCAAAATTATCATTAAGTTCCTCACTAGGATCCAATAAATACCGATCTACATCATTCTTAATTTCCAAAGAACTTTTCTCTTCTCTTCTCTTCTTGTACCGTGATAACACTAATAATGCACCACTCTCGCTCATTTCACCACTACTTGTTGTACTCATGGAAGTAACACTTGATTCTGATTGTTGATTATCACTACTACAACTTTGAGTACTAAGAGTATCATCATGTGATTTGTAAAAATCATACAAACGAACCAAATATACCCTGATACTATCAATCATCCCTTTAGTCGTAGCATCATCATAAATATTCAACAAGCAAAAGGCTACATAATCCAATTTGTAACGAGGATCAAGCACCACAACTATAAATATCAACTTATTGATTTTGTCAATTGAACCCCAATACTTGTCATACTTTGTCTTCATATTTTTAGCCATATTACATAGAATAGAGTTCCAATTCATGCTCCAACCAATTAAAAGTTCATGAATACCCCAAAGTTCATGGAAGTAAGAATTGGAAGTCACATATAAAGAACCACTTATCTTCACAGTGACATCATAGAACACCTTCAAAAACTTAACAAACACTTCAACGTTTCTCCAATCAATAATAGTTGGTGGCCCTAATCTTTTGTTTCCATGATCATCTTCTTCAAATTAGGACTTAAAATCTAACACATCTTCTTGCAGTATTTTAAAAGCTTTCTCAAATTTTAGTGCATGATCAAGCATTAAATAAGTAGAATTCCACCTAGTTGCCACATCTAAACAACAAAGGGCTTTACATTCAATTTTCTCTTGTTCCACACACACTTTAAATTTCGCCAATCTCTTAGGAGATGATCTAACATACCTTACAGCATTACGAACACTAGCAATCGATTCATGCATTTCTTTCAACCCCTCATTCACAATCAAGTTAATTATATGAGCACAACACCTCATTTCTCCATTTAAGACAAGAGATTTCCAACTTGTAAGTCTTTTCTTAATATAAGAAATAGCCCCATCATTGGAACTTGCATTATCAACCGTGATAGAAAAAACTTTATCAATCCCCCATTCCAATAAACAACTCTCAATGACCTTGCCTATAGTATCTCCCTTGTGGTTAGGAACTTGACAAAAGTTCAAAATTCTTTTATTCAAATTCCATTCTGAATCAATAAAGTGTGCAGTGATACCATATAGTTAACATTTTGCAATGAAGTCCAAGTGTTAGTTGTAAGACAAAATCTTTGAGAATTGTTAACCAAAAAAGATTTTAGTTTTTTTTCTCATCAAGATAAAGTTGAAATATGTCTCTAGCAATTGCTACTCTTGATGGAGGGTCAAACTTAGGACATGAAACACTGCAAAAAAATCTAAACCCCTCTTGTTCTACAAATCTGAATGGTAACCCATCAATAATTATCATCTTAGCACATGTCGCTCTACATGCTTGTTGACTAAATAATGTAGTCACAAAATTACTACCACATTTTCCATCATGTGAAGGTTGAAGACTTAAAATGGTTTGTCCTTTTTCCTACTCCTTATAGGGATACTTTTTACATTGATTTTTTAAGTGCTTCCACAATGTGCTAGTTTCACAAGAGGTAGTATCACAAGCATATAATTACACCTGCACCTACTATTGTTGTTTTCCAATCTTGTGAAATGATCCCATACAGTAGAAGCTGATTTACTAGGTCTCTTCTTGCTAGATTTTGCAGGTAATGGGTGCCTACATGTGCTACCAATTGCATTACTAGGGGGAGGAGTTTCAGTATTACATCCACTTGCACTACATCTATAAAAAGTAAATAAAACTAAACTCAAACCACAATTTTTCAACTCAACAAAATACTACAACATATATTAGCAACTGCCTTTAATTTTTAGGATTCCAACAACAACATATCAACATCAACAAATCAACAACTTCAAGTTTCAATTTTTTAACACAACTAAATACAAAAACATATAAGCATAGTGAAAGTTTATCAAAAAAATAAAAAGCAGAATCCATATCCAAGCCAACACCCTATAAATCTTTGATTACTAACAAATCAACAACACCATATTACCAAAATCAGATCAACCCAACACCATATTAAAGAAACTAAAAACTAAAAAAAAAAATTTATTAAAAAAATGAAAAAGAATAGATCTGTACAACGTACCCTTTTTGTTGGCGAGAGATTGATTTGAAACTCAAACTTGGTTGCCGGCGGTGACAGAAAGTTATAGGGTGTTAGCTTGAACACTCTGTCAGTGCAAATCGACTAAAGAACACTTTGTCGACTCAAATCGACTAAAGACACGGTCGCCGGTTACAGTGGAGAATCGCTGGCCTGCGGAAGGATATTCAGTGAGAATGGTTGCCGGAGCTTGATGTGGTTTAGCGAGAATGGTGACGATGCAGGACTGAAAATGAAGGTATTCAATGGTATTCCGCGGATGGGCGATGGTGTGGTGTCTGCATATGCCGGATGGGGAGCTCAAGAGTGAAGACTGAAATCGATGTCTACATTTGGTCTTAGAGGACACTAAGGACAGAGTATTCGGCGCTTAGAAACTAGAAAGTTAAAAGGTAGGGTTTCTTTCTTTCAATTTCACTTATATATATATATATATATATATATATATATATATATATATATATATATATATATATATATATATATATATATATATATTTATTTATTTATTTAAATACATTAAACCCGGGTTGGGTCAGGTTGACCCGAACTTAAAAAATCCCAAATCGAGAATCGACCCAAAATTTTTGTTCTCCCAAATTTTAACCCAACCCAAACCGAAAAAAATCCCAACCCAACCTAACCCTTATGTTTTGGGTTGGGTAGTCCGGGTTGTCAGGTCATTTGTACACCCCTACTCCTTAGTCTTAGAATAAACCAGTATGTCATCTATGAGCACCATCACATACGAGTCTCGAAAGCTCTTGAAAACTCGATTCATGAGGTCTATAAAAGCTGCAAAAGCATTGGTAAGTCCAAAAGACATCACAGAAACTCATAATGTCCGTACTTGGTCCTAAAGGCAGTCTTTGGGATATTGGCCTCTTTGATCTTTAACTGATGATAACCTGAGCGCAAATCTATCTTCGAGAACACCTTTGCTCCTTGAAACTGATCAAACAGGTCGTCAATATGAGGGATGGGGTACTTATTCTTCACTGTCACCTTATTCAACTCCCGGTAGTTAATGCACAGCCTCAATGACCCACCCTTTTTCTTCACAAACAACACTGGAGCACCCCATAGGGACACACTTGGGCAAATAAATTCCTTATCTAAGAGTTCTTCCACCTGCACAACTTAGTTGGTGCCATTCAGTACGGTGCTTTAGATAATGGGGTTGTCCCATGTAAAAGATCTATGCATAAATCAACTTCCCACACTTGAGGCAACCTAGAGCGATCCTTTGAAAAAATGTTTGCAAACTCTTTCACCACAGGCACTGAGTCAATACTTGGAGATTCCTTACTGGTATCCACCACACTTGCCAAATATGCCCACGCACTATGCTGCAAGAGGCATTTGACTTTTAAGGTGGATATTACCTTCGAGCCTCCATTCGTCACACCCTTGAACTTAAAAACTTGACCGAATGGTAGCTTGAGGTGAACCTCCTTCTTAGCACAGTCAATGGTGGCTTGATTAGCAACCAACCAATCCATTCCCAAGATTACATCGAAATCTTGCATGTCCAACTTAATTAGCCTGGCTTCAAAAGTCTGGCCGCAATAGAGACTTCTCCTAACTTCACTACTTGCTGAGCAAGTAACATTGAGCCAAACAGTGTAGACATCGACAAAATAAAACCCAACGGCTCTAGCTCAAGGCTTGCTTGCAGAACAAAAGCTGATGAAATAAAGGAGTGACTCGACCGCGAGTCAAACAACACAAAAGCAGAAACACTAAAAACTAAGATGGTTCTTGTATTGAAGAATCACAAAACATAAGGTGGGCAGAAGACAACATACAAAAGATTTAAGTCAGGAGTAAGCATACCTATAACAACTGCCTCAGTCTCTTCAGCATCTTCTTTGGTGAGTGCAAAGACACGAGCCCTCTGCTTGCCCTCTTGCTCAGAAGCTAGAAGAGCCTTAGGAGCAGGCTTCTGTGCATTGAGCGCCTCTTTGGCTAGGCATTCTCTCACATAGTGTCCCTCATTGGCGCACTTGAAACATATTTTTCACCTATCCAGCACTGTCTGATGTGGTGCTTGTTGCCGACCTGCACAAAGGAAGATTAGGAATTGGCTTTCAAGGCTGTTGACGGAAGGCTTAGGGGGGCTGACTTACTGAGGAGGGAAGAGGCTTCCTTTTAACTCCCGAGGTTCAACCAACCTCCCAATGGGGTTGCAACTTCTTAGTTACATGCTTGTCCATTATTAGCACGCCCTTAAGTGCTGTTGCGAAAGTAGTGGGTCTTTTAGAGCTACAGAACCTTTGATTTCTTCGCGTAAGCCTCTTATAAATCTCCTTATCTTCCGCTCTGGGGTACTAACTAACTCTGGTGCGAAGCGTGAGATCTCTGTGAACTTTCTTTCTCACTGGACCACCAACATGTCTCCTTGTGTTAGGTGGAGGAACTCGATTTCCTTGTCGTCCTTCACGGTGTCAGGAAAATAGTATTCAAAAAGAAGATCCTTGAACCTCATCAAGGTGACTAGCTCAATCACATGATCCTCAGAAGCCTCGATAGACTTCCACCAAACCCGCGCCTCATCATAAAGCATGAAGACTGCCCCTCGAACCTTTTTGTGATCACTGCAGTTGAGGTAATCAAACATTGCTTCCACTCGGGGATCCATCATTCCACGATTATGGCATCCTCCTATAGTCAGTCGAAAGTAGGAGGCCCATATCTCCTAAAGTCTCTGATGAATTGGGCTTTATCTTGTGGACTCGGAGCCCAATTTTGGTTGTGCAGCTGCCTATCGTTCCTCTGGATCATGTTGTTGGAAAGAATTTGGAGGGCTTCTGCCATGAGGAGTGCGGGTGGGACTGCAGGAGGAACAGACGGGTTTACTTCCTCTAGAGTAGGTGGATTGACTCCCTCTGCGATGCTTGCTTCGTCCTCGAGCCTACCCACTTAAGTCCTCGATTGACTTCGTCGTGGAGGCATTGTCCAGGTAAAGGCACAAAACACACGATTAACAACTACTTGGTCAGCTACAAGAGGATCTTATGCCTACTAGCAAACATCACACACAAGGTAAGCATAAACTATCTACCTTACTATGGGAACATCCTATGCCTACTAACAACCAAGCTTCAGACAATAGACAAGTTAGAGCATAAAAATCATACTAAGCAGTCCAGTCATAAGATTTCAAACAATGAACAATCCAGGTAACTTAATATCAAGCAACATAAGACAACATACCTGGTGATGGAGAGGAGAACGAGAAGAACCATTAGCAAAACTCTTAAAATCACAAATTATTCTAAATCATAAAAATTCTTAACTTCTCAAACTCTTTTTGAAAATTATATTCTTTCTCTAAAACAATAGTTCATAAACTTTAGAGATTTCTGAAATAACATTAAACATTTATAATTTTTCAAATAATGTAAAATATTTCCAAAGTTATATTTTCTCTGAAACCACATCTCATAAATCTCATACATTTCTCAAGAAACATTAAAACTCTTCAAACATCTCAATAATTATCAAAATTCTCAAATATCTTTTAAAATGATAATTCAAGCTAAACTCACAAAATTTCTGAAAATTTATAACAATTTCTCTTAAACATCTCTAAAACCATAACTTTATTAAAAATCATAAAATATTGAAAATCTCCAACAATTTTCTATAAATCTCATAAGAATTTCTTCTAGAATCATACATAATTAAAGAATTCTTGAAAACTTCATAATGAAAATTAAATGATGTAAACTTTTCATAAATAAATCACTGACAAATAATCGATGCGAAAATTTCAAGTTGTAAATAGTCATCCCGATCTCCGCTCAATCTGAAATATTAATTAAAACACCTTGTGAGCATACACTCACCTAATCATCAACTTAAATAATATAATTCTTCAAACTTTAATCAATTTTAACTTTTCCTTTTCTTAATTCCAAATGAAATTTTGTCTTTTTCCCTTTATTTACATTTTTTTCCATTACCCACCCTTACTCAAAACCATTCTCTCTCCACTTGAGTACACTTATACTATTTCAATTAATTTCTTTTTAATTTTTAATTTCCAAAATTCTTCACTTATTCTTCCCACGTGATCAATAGTCATATTTCAATCAATTCCCTCTTCTTGATGTGACTCCCATAAATGCTATATCTTTTTTTTCCTTTTTCTTTTTCTTTTTCTTTTTTTTTTCATAAACACACACTCTCTCTCCTATTTCCCAACTTCATGCCTCCCCTTCTTCTTCTTCTTCTTCTTCTTCTTCTTCTTCTTCTATCTTGGTTTCGTTTTCCAACTTCTTTGTTTTTCTTTTTTCTTCTTTTTGTTTTCTTGACTTCCCCATTAATAGAAATCTAGTGAGGTATATCGTTTCTCTTAGTCTCCTTTTGATAATTTCAATCATGACTACACCTTAATCTTCATCAAAGTTTAAAACCCATGAATTTTCATAACTAAATCTTTAATTTCTTCATTTCGACCTTCTAATTTTTTAAGAAATTCAACATACTGAGAAACTTCTACTTACTTCTAATTGGTCTCTCAATCCATTCAAATACTTGAAGATTTAAAAGAAAACTCCTTAAAACTCTCTATTGAGATTTCAATAACCTAATTTCTCCTAAAAAGATCAACTTACCAAGACAAGATCTTCACTTAACTCTAATAAAGCTTCTAACCATAGTCTCAACCTATCAACCTTCTCCTTCCAAGTAATCTTTATGCAAGAAACACAACTATCAAAATTCATAGGAACTTTTTAGCAACAAGAAACAAACCCACATTAAAGTGTCCAAAACTTACATAAATTTTCCTATCTTCCAAATCTTGAAGAGGAAAAACTTATCGAGCTTGTCAGCCTTTCAATCCATTTTTTGGTGACTTCCAGCCATGACTAACCCGACGAGTTCTAGCAAGCTATGAAGCCCTTTTTTCCACCACCATCTCCTCCTTCCTCTTTCTCCATTCATTTCTCTCTTCCTCTTTCTCCCTCTCTCTTTCTCTTTCTCCCCCTTTTTTTCTTGCCTGATGGGTTTCTCCCTTTCCTTTTTTTCTCTCTCTATATGGCTTTCCATAAGCCACACCCCTTTTTTTTCTTTGTATATTATTTTTATTTAATACAGAAAAAAGATTGCCTTTTTGTCTTTTATTCCATTTCCCATTTTCAAAATAAAAGGAATAATATTTCATCATTTTTTTCCATTTTTTCTCAAATGCTAAATGAAAAAAAAAATGGGTCTTACAATATCCCTTGACCATCTAAGTGCATTGTAGCTAAGTGATGGTGGGGGAAAACAAAGCGCAAGTGCACGTTGTCCAACAAGTAATATATGGAAGTATTCCAAGTATCAAACCCAAGGGAACAGTTAACAAAGAGCTTTTCAGTTAACAACACGAGTGCTTTCAAGTTGCAACCGAAGGTAACCAAGTAAATAAAATATTTTGGGGCCTTTGTGCAATGAAAATAAAAGTAAATTAAACGAAAAGATAAGAAAACAATAATGAGAAGTAGGGAATTCAAATATGTTTCAACCCTGAGGAAATGCACCCACCATGCGCTTGCAAACTTGCTTAACTAAGTCCGGCTATTTCAGAGATTTTGCCTCTTGCGCCTGCATACTGCCTCTTTCGAGTTCTGTGCGATTCAGACAAAATGCTACTGAAATGCACCCACAACCTACCCTAACTAACACTTAACACCATGAATCGAGTTCAACACCTATTCAGCCCTTTTCTAAGTGCTTTTAGGAGACTAAGCAATTAAACACATGTTTATGACTAATTTTAACTTAAATAAATAAAGAATGCAACTCAATGATTCTAAAGGTTTTTGTTCTATGTCTAGGTACAAAAAGCGAAGTTCTATGTCTAGACTCTTCTCCTAGATTGATTTTATGACAACGTGTACTCGATCCAACCCTTTCAGTATTGAATCTCACACAAACTATGTTAACCAAAGTGATCAGTTTAAGCTAACAATGAAACTTAAACTCAATAAAAGCAAACGGTGCTAAATGTTAAGAAAAGTTACTTGACTCACATGGCGGGGCTTATCTCCTTTTTAGGGTATCCACTTCATTGAATCCCTTCCAAGGATTTATCTACTCATTGAAAAGAAAACTAAAGTGCGGAAAATAAAGAGAAAACTTAAATAAGAAAAGATGAACTTTATTGAATTAAACGTGTAGAATTATACAAAACTTGAATTACAACTTAAAGACTTGCAATGTAATAAAGAAACAGAAACTTACAACTTTATTAAAGAATAAAAACAGTAACAAAACTTGAAAGAAAAACAGAACGTACAAAACTTAAAGGAAAGCAATAAAGAACGCAAAGTTTGTTCCTTCTTTCTGACTTTGTTCAACCTCTCTCAAGGAGAACAAGTGCTTACACTCCTTTCTTTCGAAGTTCGTGTTCGAATGAAGTATCAACAGAACTTGGGGGAGACTCGGTATGGCGGCTAAAAAGAAAACTACAAATTTGGAGAAGAAGATAGAAATCCGAGCTCCCCTGAAACTGAAGCTTGAACTTCCTTTTATAGACCTCAAGGTAGGGTTTGCTATCGAGATCAGTGTGGAGAGGCTTGACCGATCACATCCCTTGATCCCTAGAGATTTGATTGAGAATATTTGATTTTATCTGTAAATCTCGCGAATCTTGGAAAATCTGCTGAAAAGGTCCAGATGTGGCTGCATAGTTGAGCTCAATTGTATTGTTGTCGAAATGGCCTAAATGCGGCTGCATAGTTGGGCGCATTTTGAGTTTTTCCTGCAACAGTTGGAATTTGGCTTCTACTCTCAATTACTGACGCATCTGGTCGCATATCTCTTGCATCATCTTTCTTTTGCCTCAGTTGCAGCCAGAATGTGGGCGTATTTGGGTCTTTTTTTAGCCTCTACACAAAATCAACAAAAATCAACACTTTCTTAACAAAAATGACTCTAAATACACCTAAAAACTTATTTTTACAAAATCAACACTTCAAACACCTGCAAAACTTGTTTTTACTTAAATTTTCCCTAAATGACATGAATTATAACATTAAACACTCTCTTTCTAAGCAAAGAGCTTAGTTTTTAGAGTCAAATAACACTCATAAATGAGCGTTATCACTAAGCAAAAGCCCATTAGGCTAGTGCCACCTACCTCTTTCCCATGCGAGCATGTATTCCTAGGATATTGTGAGATATGTTGGGCATGAGGGTTGCTTTCCCTTTTTGCTTGTGTTAGTGATAAGCCTTAGAATTAAGGCTTATTTAATTCCCAAATGCTCGAGAAACTCTTGTTTGTCCTAAGATTAATTGAAAATGGTGGAAAATTGTTTGAAATTAAGGAAGAATGGAATGTGATAGCAATTGGAAGAGAATTCTAAGTAATGTGGTTTTTTTTGCAGAAATTTCGGAAATTGTCAAATCAAATTGCTAAATCCGTTTTGGCAATCCTGGGCAGAGCATATATGGAAAATCTACACCCGCATGAATGACGAAACCCATAAATGGGAAGAGAAAATTTCGCACGAATCAAGGGATTGGAGCGTGATTCTTGGCAGAATTGAACCCTAAGAAGATCTACAAAAGAAGAGGGAAGAAGCCAGAAGAAAAGCTCGGGATTTCCTCGGTCGAATTCAGATTTAGTTCGTGGGTTTTTCAGTTTTTCGCATCCTCTGTTTTTCATTTTTTGCTGCTGTTTTTGGTCATTTTATTCAAATCCCAACTCGGTTTCTTTCAGTTTGTATCATAGGAGCATTGTTTAATTTACTTCTATTCTTAATTTGATATATTTTGGTTAAAGTTTGAGTTAACTTTCAATTTATATTAGTGGGTATTTTTTCTCAAGAAACATCCTCTGTTTTCTTCAGTTTTCTTTGTTCTTTTTCATCAAGGATTTTTTCACAGTGGATCAAACTCTCCTTCTTATATGATGATGGGTTATGGGAATTATCCCTTGTTCTCAACTGGATTCAAGTATGCATCACTTTGTAGGGAATTCGGAGTTCATTAGAAACTTCTTTTAGAATTCTTTCTTCAATCCATTTTGCTAAATTAATTTCTACACTTTCCTTGGGGTTTCCAATCCGATTCAAGAAGTTCTTGAATCGTTAAGATCAATCATTCTCTAAAAGTGGAGGAGATTGGATCGATTGGATTGAAGGGAGTTGTGGTTGATTATTGGATTGGATTAAAAGGAGGGACAATTGTTTTACTCTGTTTTTTTTTTATTTTCAGTTTTACAGAAGTTGATTTTCCTTTTTTGCATATTATTGTTTTTGTGGGAATTGAAGGCAGAAGGAAGAAAACCCATTAATACCCTTCATTCCTTGTTTCAATTTTAATTGAGCATTTTTCCTTGAATTTTTGGCCACTGCCCAGAATTTTACTACAACTTATGGTTTTGATGGTTTAATGAGCAAGTTGCCGAGATAAATTTTCCCATTAATTCAATTTGCCCATCATTAGTAAATTGCTCAAATTTCTAATATGAGTTTTTCTTTAGTTAATTGTTATATTTCTATTTTTAATATGAGCTAAAACTTCTTAGGGGGTTCAAGGATGTGAATTCCCTAAGAAGTAATTGTAGCCAAAATTCCAATAAAAACCAAGCCTACATCTCAATTGTTTGCTTGTGTAGATTTAATTTCCGTTGAGATCCTAGATTGATCAACTAGGGTATCAACTTAAGCTTAGATCTAATACCGACGGGGTTAGGGATAAGTAGATTTCACACAAGTAATGGAGAAAAAGAGCTTAGACATAAGTCATTCCTTACCCTAGACATAGGGATTAAGGACTCCAAGACCCATAAAATTGTGAGCCAAAATTATCTAAGATAGAGGGACTATAGACATATAGGTCTCCCACTTAGCCTCCTAAAAACCTAAATTCAAGGTGAATAGGAGATGCAATTTTGGTTTACAATTGAGTGTGGAGTAGGTTGGAATTGCAATTTTGGTTTGCAATTACGACTTAGGGCAATGACATTCTTGAGCCCCATCCTTTATCATTTCATTTTCTAAGTTCATCTAATTTGCAATTCAATATTGCCAAATTAGATTTTGCAATTCAATTATGCAATTTCTGTCTTTCGATTATTGCCATTTCTAGATTCAGCAATTAGATTTTGCAATTTCTGTTTTTCACCAACAAACCATCCCTACTTTATTTTTGCATTTTTACTTTTCAAGGTTGCAATTTTCCTTACAATTTTGCTTTACAGTATTTCTGTTACTCCGTTCCCTGTGGGATTCGATACTTGGTACTCATATACCATTTTATATTACTTCGATCGCATGCGCTTGCGTGACCACCGATCAGCTAGCTTAGGGGGCGATTCCCCCATTGTTGTTGTTAATTATAGTCAAAGTTAGGGCAATAGTATTTTTTGTATCTTAGGTTATTATTTCCTCTTTTAATTTATATTACTTTAAGTTTATTGAAGATTGATTAGGGTAGAATATTATTTCCTTTTATGT
Source organism: Trichosanthes truncata (assembly GCA_033996785.1). NCBI lineage: Eukaryota > Viridiplantae > Streptophyta > Magnoliopsida > Cucurbitales > Cucurbitaceae > Trichosanthes > Trichosanthes truncata. Next base: position 16,472,271 of record MU867261.1, read on the forward strand.
TTTGTCCTGTACATTGTATATATATTTCCCTGTGTTGTATAGTAAAAAAGATGAAATGAAATATTAGAAAAACTTCATGGTATCAGAGCCAAAATGAACTAAAACCCTAATTTTTCCCGCAGCCGCAGCACCCATCATCACTGCCGGAGCTCTCACCGCCGTCATTCCCTTCGATGGCCTCTCCCTCCGACTGTAATCACGACGGCCGCGATTCCTTCTCCATTTTTTTTTTGCGAACGATTCCTCCTCTATCTTTCGCGAAAGTTCCCCGAGCTCCGAAACCTGAGCTGTGACCAGATCTGTGATAACTCCGACCAGATCTCTGAACTCCAGCCTCATCTTCGTCTTCATCTGAACTCCAGCCTCATCTCCGAACTCCAGCCTCACCTCCATCTCATCTTCGGCCTCAAATCGCCTTCATCACGAGCCTTGCAGTGCATCCCGACGTCCAGGCCCCGGTTCTATTAAAAGGTCCAAACCGGTTTAATGTGTTCATAACGGTTTGGTTCAACCAACTCGGTCCGGTCCGCCCAAGACAACTCAACCCGAAAAAAAAAAAAAAAAAAAAAAGGGTTCGGTTCAACCTTTATTCTCACGATTTTGCAGTCCTTCACGATTTTTTTTTTTTTTTGCAATTCTCTCGGCTTTTCTCCATCTTTATCCTTGTGCCTGTGAAGTTTTCATTTTGAAATGTCTTCTTCAAAATCAATCGACCTAATCTCGAATGGTCAAGGGGGATATGATTCATTCTCACCTAGCTATATCAAAGGTCACAAACTGAATGGACACAATTATATCCAATGGTCACAATCAGTCATGATGTTCATATGTGGCAAGGGTAAAGACGAGTACCTCTCGAAAGAGAATGTGCAACCTAAGGAAACTGATCCGGAATTCAGGAAGTGGAAGGTCGAAAATAACATGGTCATGTCATGGTTGATTAATTCCATGACCAATGAGATAGGTGAAAATTTTCTGTTGTATGGGACCGCACATCAGATTTGGGACGCTGTCAAGGAAACTTACTCGAGTAAGGAGAACACTTCAGAATTGTTTCGAATAGAATCAATTCTTCATGATATTCGCCAAGGTGATAAATTTGTCACTGAGTACTTTAATACTCTCTCTCGTTATTGGCAACAACTGGATTTGTTTGAAGTTTATACTTGGAGGTGTGCCGATGACACCGCCCAATGCATGAAAATTCTTGAGCAAAAGAGGACATTCAAATTCCTACTTGGCCTTAATCACAATCTTGATGAAGTTCGAGGTCGAATCATGGGAACCCATCCACTGCCAACTCTTCGTGAAGTCGTCTCTCAGGTAAGGCGAGAAGAAAGTAGAAAAAGTGTAATGATAGACAAATCAGACTCCGTCTCTACAGTTTTGGAAACATCTGCACTTGTTACCCGTAGTTTTAACCCAACAGTGCTTGGTGACACTAAGCAAAAACGAGAAAGACCTTGGTGTGAACATTGTAAAAGAGTGGGTCATATAAAAGACACTTGCTGGAAGATCCATGGGAAGCCTACTGATTGGAAACCTAAGAATCGCAATGATCGTGATGGTAGGGCATATGTTGCTAATGTAGCTCCTGATAATTCTGTTCATTCAGAGGCAACACCATTTAGCAAAGAACAAATAGATGCATTGCAAAAGATCATCGGTCACACAATTCAGGGCGTAGGACTGGTGGCACAGAAAGTTATACCTACTATCTTGACAGCTAGTAAAGGAGGGATACAACCCTGGATTGTAGACACTGGAGCTTCAGATCATATGACAGGGAATGCATCTCTATTTCAAAACTATCAAGCTGACACCTCTAGCTCCTCTGTGAAAATTGCAGATGGGTCTTACTCCAAAGTGGCTGGGACAGGTTCCATTCGAGTTACTCAGAATTTATATCTAGACTCTGTATTACATGTGCCAGATTTGGATTGTAATTTACTTTCTATTAGTAAATTGACTCGTGATCTTAAATGTGTGACTAAATTCTATCCAAACTTATGTGTTTTTCAGGATTTGGAATCGGGGAAGACGATTGGCAGTGCTAAACTTTGTTCTGGACTCTATCTTCTCAACTATGATCATGGCTCACTAGCAATTGGAGACAAGTCTTCGTTCTTTTCTTTTACTTCTAGTAGTAGTAGTCAGTCTTCTTCTTCTTGTATCAACAAAGATAGTGAAATTATGTTATTACACTATCAGTTAGGTCATCCAAATTTTTTGTATCTCTCCAAATTGTTTCCAAATCTTTTTCATAATAAAAATCCTGCATTGTTCAATTGTGAGATTTGTCAAATTGCCAAGCATACTCGAAACCCCTATCCTCGCATTGCTTATAAACCGTCAAGTCTGTTTTCATTGATTCATAGTGATGTGTGGGGCCCTTCAAAAATAAAAAATATCTCTGGGGCTTGATGGTTTGTCTCTTTTGTTGATGATCATTCACGAGTTACTTGGATCTTTCTTATGAAAGAAAAATCTGAAGTTTACCAACATTTCAAATATTTCCACAATATGATTCAAACTCAATACCAAACCAAAATTCGTGTCCTCAAAACAGACAATGCAAAAGAGTTCTTTAGTTCCTATCTTGGAGATTACTTATCAGCTCAAGGGATTCTCCATCTTAGCACTTGTGTTGACACTCCCCAACAAAATGGAGTGGCTGAACGCAAGAATCGTCATCTCCTTGAAGTCACTCGGTGTTTGATGTTTTCTACTCATGTTCCAAAATTCTATTGGGGTGAAGCAATTCTCACTGCCACATACTTAATCAATCGTATGCCTTCTCGGGTTCTTGGATTCTCTACTCCTCGTCAGGTCTTCCTCCAATCATTTCCCCACCTTCGTGTTCAGTCTCTTGATTTGGTCCCTAAAGTCTTCGGGTGTTGTGCCTTTGTCCACATCTATTCCCAACATCGTAGCAAATTGGATCCTCGAGCCCATAAATGCATTTTCTTGGGATACTCACCAAATCAAAGGGGTTAAAAATGTTACTCTCCTTTCACAAAACGGGTATATGTCACTATGGATGTCACATTCTTTGAACATTTACCATACTATACCAAAACTTCTTGTCAGGGGGAGAACATGAGTGACAATCAGTTGTGGACCTCATTACTTGAAACTGAACCCGAATCCATACTTCACTCCACACTTCACCCTCATTCTCATGTTGTTCTTGTGTCTCTTCCAGTATCTTCTGAAGAAAATCCAAGTGTCGTCCCTCCAAATGATAGTGAACGTCTCATTACATATACAAGGAGAAACAAACAAGTTGAGAAAATAGATTCTAGAACAAATCAACCCTCCCAAACGTCTAAACCGGTTCTTACTTCCAATGAACCCATAAGTGAGGATAAAGGTGAGCTAGAAGAAATTGTAATTCCAAAAGTTGATGATTTGGACTTACCAATTGCAGTAAGGAAAGGAGTTAGGAGTTGCACCATTCACCCTATAGGGAACTACGTGTCATATGATGGGTTATCTGAATCATATCGAGCATTTGTTTCTATTCTTGATAATGTTCAGGTACCAAACAATATTCATGAAGGGTTGAAGCATCCTAGTTGGAGAAAAGCCGTACAAGATGAGATTGAAGCTCTTGAGAAAAATGACACGTGGACAGTGACAGATTTACCTAGTGGAAAACGAACTGTTGGATGTAAATGGATATTTACAGTGAAACATAAGGCATGGGAGCATTGAGAGATTGAAGGCCAGACTTGTTGCTAGAGGATTCACTCCATCTTATGGGATTGACTACCAGGAAACCTTCGCACCAGTTGCTAAACTCAACACCATAAGAATTATCTTATCACTAGCAGCTAATCTTGATTGGGGTCTCCAACAGTTAGATATTAAAAATGCTTTTCTGAATGGTGACCTAGAAGAAGAAGTATACATGGATATTCCTCCCGGATGCAAAGAGAATGTTGATCCAACAAAGGTTTGTAAATTGAAAAAATCTCTCTATGGGCTTAAGCAATCCCCTCGTGCTTGGTTTGGTAGATTTACAAACTTTATTCTCAGTCTTGGATACTCACAATGCCAGTCAGACCATACCTTGTTTGTTAAAAGGAAGTCTGGAAATTTACTTGCCCTCTTAATAGTATATGTTGATGATATCATCCTTTCAGGAAATGATGAACTGGAATTACAAATGTTAAAAAAACACTTGGCTCAAGAATTTGAAGTCAAAGATGTAGGAAATCTCAAATATTTTCTAGGTATGGAGGTTGCTCGGTCGAAAAAGGGTATAATTGTATCCCAAAGAAAGTACGTGTTGGATCTTCTAAATGAGACTGGCATGTTAGGATGTAAACCAACAGACTCTCCTATGGACCCTCAAAAGAAATTTGGACTTAATCATGAAGGCACACCAGTGGATAGGGGGAGATACCAACGTCTTGTAGGGCGTCTTATATATCTTTCTCATACACGCCCTGATATTGGATTTGCTGTCAGTATGGTTAGTCAGTTTATGCATAGTCCCAATGAAGAACATATGAATGCTGTGTACCGAATCCTCAGATATCTAAAAATGACTCCTGGAAAAGGACTGTTATTTCAGAAAATAGACCAGAGAAACATTGAGGTATATTCTGATGCAGATTGGGCAGGTGACATTACAGATAGAAGATCTACCTCAGGTTATTGTTCGTTTGTATGGGGTAATCTTGTTACATGGAGAAGCAAAAAGCAGTCTGTGGTTGCAAGAAGTAGTGCAGAAGCTGAATTTAGAGCACTTGCTCATGGCATATTTGAAGGCATATGGATTAAGAGAGTCCTAAGTGAATTAAGAAAGGATTGTTCATCACCAATACAGATGATGTGTGATAATCAAGCCGCAATAAGTATTGCTAAGAATCCAGTTCATCACGATAGGACAAAACATGTTGAAATTGATCGGCATTTTATCTCAGAAAAGGTTAATAATGAAGTGGTTCAACTCAACTATGTGCCTACCAAACAACAGTTAGCAGATATCCTTACCAAGCCTTTACCAAGACCTAACTTTGAAGATTTGAATTGCAAGTTGGGATTGTATAATATATACAACCCACCTTGAGGGGGAGTGTTGTTAATTATAGTCAAAGTTAGGGCAATAGTTTTTTTTGTATCTTAGGTTATTATTTCCTCTTTTAATTTATATTAGTTTAAGTTTATTGAAGATTGATTAGGGTAGAATATTATTTCCTTTTATGCTTTGTCCTGTACATTGTATATATATTTCCCTGTGTTGTATAGTAAAAAAGATGAAATGAAATATTAGAAAAACTTCATGAGTGTTGCGCTAGCTTAGAGGGCAATTCCCCCATTGTAAGTGTTGTGCTAGCTTAGGGGGCGATTCCCCCAGAGTTATGAGGGTGAGTGTTGTTTTCCTTCACTGAGTGATGCTAGCTTAGCGGTGATTCCCCTAGAGTGATGAGCGTGAGGGTTGTTTTCCTTTACTGAGTGATGCTAGCTTAGGGGGTGATTCCCCCAAAGTGATGAGCGTGAGGGTTGTTTTCCTTCATTGAGTGATGCTAGCTTAGGGGCGATTCCCCCAGAGTGATGAACATGAGGGTTGTTTTCCTTCACTGAGTGATGCTAGCTTAGGGGGTGATTCCCCCAAAAGTGATTAGCATGAGGGTTGCTTTCCTTTGGCGCTTTAGACCAGCCTAGTTTACATGACTCGTCGGTATAACACGTGTAAATACCTGAGAGGGGTAGGCTTGGGGTAAGGTGGGTAGGTACTTAACTAACTGAAGTAAATGTTTGAGACTGAGCTGGAGCCTGTGAGCTAAGGACAGAGCCTCCTTTGTATGTGGGCTGCTTATTGAATATGTTTATACTCACTCTTGCTACTTTGTTTGTATTTTTTTTGCAGATGGTACACGACCACAAGGGGGTGACAGAGGAGATGACTTGACGAGGCTACGTAGACACCACTGAAGTTCTGTTTATATGTCTAGTGTTTAGTTTGTACCTTTGTTCTTTATTGTGTTGTTGGTAATCTTAAATTTCTTTTGTTTCTGTGTTTGTTGGTTGCGCTCAACATATTTTATCGTAGTTTGGTGGATGCTGAGTAGTTTCTATAAATATAAAAGTGTTGTTTGGTCTCTTTCTAGGCTCTTGAAATTTTGGTTTTCTCATAGTTACGTCGTCATGCTGCCGAAATTTTGGGCATGAGCAGGGTAACTCAGTCGTGCTTCAACATTAGTTTGTTGTGTTTTTAAGGTCGTTACAAAACTTATAATTTAACCGATTGATTTTGATTAATGAAGATGTATAATTTTTTCACAATATTATTTTTCTATCATTCTTTTCACTTTGTTCTTTTGGTATCTTACATTAGTACTATTTTAACATTTTCTTAAAATTACCACGTGCATGACATGTGTTAAAAAACCTAGCTTTTTTTATTAAAAAAAATAGGTATTATCATATATGCATTTTTGAAAAAGTTAGTTAATTAATAAAAATATTCTATTAATATTTTTTTAGTTCATCTAAATATTGTGTTATAGTTGTGTCTATTTAAATATATATTTTTATAAAATATAATTAATGGATAATAATAACTTATTCCAAAATAAATTTACCAAATAAAATATTATATTGTATAAAATAATGACTTTATATATTCATTTTTATTATTTTTACCCTGATTCTCCTTGGGTTTGGTTTTCTTGACCTTGCGGTTGTTTGGGTCTTGTCTTGTTATGCTACATTGTTTTTCTTTGCTCGATTTTGGCTTTCGTTATTTGATCTTGTATCTTTGTGCTTTGACCTCAGACTGTGAGGTCCCTGTTTTTGCATCTATTACATCTATCTTTGCAAAAAATATATATATAACTAATGGAATGTTAAATTACTAATCAACCCAAAAGCTTAAGCTAATGGGTTAGGGTAAATTTAAGGGAGACCCAATTTACACAAATGTCTAGTTTTCAAAAAAAAAAATCAGCTTTATCAATGACCCAACTAATAGAAGCCAAATAGAGGATTGAATTTACATATATACTCATTAGGTTTTTGTTTTTTTTTTTTTTTTTTTTTTGTTGTAATTATTGTAAATTGACAAATAAAAAATGAAAAAAAAATAAATTGGTAGATTTTCCATAACCATTGTAGAATTGATTTCCAAAAACAAAAACCTCAAAATCAATCAAACTTCCCAAGATTTCCATAGATCCATTCACCTTCCTTGCTTCTCCTTCGTCTGGCAAGGTTAGGTGGCCAAACCCTAAATGGATACGACTTCCCTCGAAGTCTGATGAACACTCCAAAGCAACAGAATGCATATCTTCTTGTTCCTTTACACTACTGTTGCTACGACCTATTTTTTAATTTTTGTTTTTTGTGTGTAATTCAATTCTTTTATTATGCAGAAAGGTGCTTATACACAATTGCAGACAGCTAACGACTTAGTAAATGATCCTACTCGCTTCCACCAGATACATTGTGCTTGTATACGTCAAGGACTTCAAGCGTTCAATAGTGGGCATGGAACAATAAATTATCAAAAGGTTGTTTTTCTAATTCCATATATGGTGTATGTTTGGCCCGGGATTAAGGTGAACATAGTGATATATAGATATGTAAAAAAATTAATAATTAATGAAGTGTATGAAAACCATATCCTTTAGTAGAAATGTACGATGCAAAAGACAAATCTCCTTCTACATATGGTGATTCGATTCCTTGGAGGGTGGTTCGGTTCTTTCTTCGACGGATTGACTTCAACGGCAATTTGACTTCGATGGGGGTTTGATTTCTTCAATGTCATGACTCTTCAGCTATGACAGTTTGATTTCTTCGACGGCCTAACTCACACGGTAGCAAACCATTTTTTTTTTTGGCAAACCACCATCTAAATCTGACAACGAAGGTAAAATATATATGGGTATATTTCCAAGATTTATTTTCAAATTTCAAATATATATGGGTTTGTTTAAAATAATCCAAGAACACCATAGTTATTTACCAAAACCAATCATTCCAGTGAGATCTAGGCGAAGGTTGTCATCTTTTTTTAATGAACACCAACAGTGATACTAATAAGAAAAAAATAGTTTCTTTCTGCCCTATTTGTATTCGAATGTCTATTTTTTCCAACATCTTATTTGTTATTTCATGCATTTGCCCATGTTCAAATGCTATCGATGAAGGAAAGGAGTGTTGGGGATACTTAACAAAGAGACCTTTCAACGGTGTGGATTCTTTATGGTTGTATAGTTGTTTCATACTATGTATATATTTTCTTAATAGTTTCTTTTAGCCCTATTTGTATTCGAATGTCTATTTTTTCCAACATCTTATTTATTCTTTCGTGGGTCTACTCATGTTCGAACTTCGCCAGTGGAGGAGAGGAGTGTTGGGAATACTTAATAGAGAGACCTTTGAACAACATGAGTTCTTCATCGTTGTATAATTATTTCATACCATGTATATATTTCCTAAATGTATGAGTATATTTAATAATATGAGGTATATATTTTGTATATAAATGTTTTTTTTTTTTGAAAAGATATATATACTGAGTATATATTAGCAAATTACATGATGGTGGTGATAAACAAATATACTACAAATAACTAAATATACCAAGTGTATACGACGAAATCCATAATAGATGAAATACATATCTCAGTAAAGATGAAATAATATATATAAACGTAGTATACATGTTGGATTATACTAAACAAATAGTATCACTTATAAAGTTCAATTTGCATTATATGTAACGACCCAACTTCTAGAACGTGACCTAACTAGATCGCTACTATATGCATGTCATGAAGACCTCAAAAGAATTATTAAAGTTTAGAAATTGACAAAAAAACAAACCCTCTTTAAATCAAAAGACACTTTTATTTGGGACCCCAAGAAAACCATAAAAACATAGAAGTTTGCCTCATGGCATCAAAACTCAAAGAATAATTAAAACTCTTCAACCAAAGATTATACAAAACAAAACTCACTAAAAAAATATAAAAATAAAAATAAATGTAAGGAAACTACTAAAACACGGAATCATGCACTCCTAAGACTTCCAGGGCCTTCCCAGCAAACTCCATCATTTGCCTAGGATACCTTTGCCTTTACCTAAATTTTTTTTTTTTGAAAAGAATGAGTATTAAAAATACCTAGTAAGTTGCCCCACTATTGGGGTTAGAATATGCAAACACATATAACATGACTTATGTTACCATAACTCTAGTGGGACCTAAAACCTTTTAAATTTAAGCTTCTTATCCTTGCCTCAGATGTGCATCAATTTCATACACATTAGTTCTATGCACATCACTTTCATGTATATTGGACCCTCTAGTGATGCATCACTTTCATGCACCATAGCTCTATGTACATCATTTTCATGTACACTAAGCTCTCTAAACATGCATCACTTTCATGCATGTCAGTTTGATGTACACCACTTTCATGTACATCAAACCCTCTGATAAGAAGAGTAGTTATCACATACCTCTCTTGACTTTATACAACATAAAAAATGCATGAGTTCCCATATAAGAAAGATTAAATCATTATAAATGATGTAACAAAAATATACGTGACTTACAACATTGCATACATGCGTGTAACATCCTAATCTTCATGCATCATCACATCATACACATTTTCATACGCATTCACATTCAGAATCATAAAATATTATCAGCACACAAAACCCGACCTAGCTCTAGGTGTTCCAGTAGTAAAGTTACTTACCTTGTTTGCAATTCAAAAGTCAATAACACCACCTAGAAATCCTTTGTGCCACCTAAATCAAATCCTAAGGAAGATTACTAACTTGAGTATGTACTAAAAAGACAAGCCTAAATGATTCAGTACCCAACACCAGCCTTAGTCCTTAAATACACAAATTTGAAACCACAAGGCAAAGTTTCCAATGATTAGAATCCCAAAAATATAACACTCAACAAGGTTTGAAAAGGCAGCAAAGTGACCCATTCCCAAGGGACTTACCAAAACGAGTCCAATTCTTTGCTAGACAATTCGACGAGGACCGAGTCTCTGATAACTTTCATTTATGAGGGTTATTTAGCTCAAAAACCTAAGCTTATTATTGACAAATTATGTGTTTATTATTGCAAATCATGTCATATAGAGCAAGGTTAAGTAAAAACAAGCCAAGCACGAGTTTTCAACCATGAATTGTTAAAAAAAGAATTAAGTGTAAAAGGAATCAATTATTGAAGGATTTGAAGCATTTCTTTGGTTGTGCAGGAATGGTTTGCGGTACCCAATTGCAATTGCAATCCTCAAAGACAATTACAATTGCAATTGCAATTTTACATAGAGGCAGAATTATGGGAATTTCATAATTTGCCAATTTTAAAGATATTCTCAAAGGAAAAGACAAGAAGAATGAAGAACAACATGGAAATGAAAGGTGTGTCTTAACTTTGAAGGAAAGACAGAAAAAAGTCTATCCTTTTCCTAATTCTGACATTCCTGACATGTTGGAACAACTATTGGAAACACGACTGATTGAACTTCCAGAATGTAAGCGGCCAGAAGAGATGGAAAAAGTCGATGATCCCAAGAATTGCAAGTATCATCGAGTTATCAGTCATTCAATGGAGAAATGCTTTGTCTTAAAAGAGCTAATTCTAATATTAGCGCTAAAGAAGGAAAATTTGAGCTAGACCTTGATGAATTAGCTCAAACAAATCATGCTGCAGTGACGAAAGGCACATGCAGTCAAATACATTCTAGTCCACTTCATAATCAAAGAGTGTGTCTAGTCCAATTTGGAACCTTGGAACCTGTATCTATTCGGTTTCAACATGAGGTACCAAAAAACAAACTTCAAGGCGTGGTCAAACCTATTGATGATGAAAACAAAGGGGTGGCCATTATGTCTCGTCAGAAAAACAAGGACAACATGTTGTTCGGAAGGAACATCGCCCCTTCAGAATAAATGACAGGTGTCAAAGGAAGAGGAATCCAAGGAAACTTAAACCTGAGAGGAAATGAAATAAAAAGTGTTTCCAACCTTGCCAATCGGTGACCTTAAAGGAATTCTTTTTGAGAGATTTCCTTCCAGTGGAAAAAAGGGAAGAAAATTTGGCAAGTTCATATTGCACCAATGTGGAAGAAGTTGATGATTCAAAAGAAGCCGAGCAAAGGATTTCTGTCTTTGATCGCATCAAGCCTTCGACTACTTGACCTTCAGCCTTCCAAATGATGAGTATGGTCGCGATAAAAGAAGAAATCCAAAGTCCAACTTCTGTCTCAACTCGAACTTCAGTTTTCTAAAGGCTAAGCATTTTCATATCGAGGAAAAATCAACCTTCAACATCTATATTTGATCGTCTCAAAGTAACAAACAATCAACAAGAAATGAAGATGAGTTCCTTAAAAGCAGAACTGTACGATAAAGTGAACAATGACAAAAAGATTCACAGTCTTGTTCCTTCTAGTATGAAAAGGAAGTTCTCCATTCTTACAAACATGGAGTGTCCCTTGAAGGTGAAGAAAAATATCATCATCTTAACAAATCCTACAAATGAAGGATCTGATCAAGACCATGATGGAGACAAGAGCATCTAAGATGAAAAGAAAGCTCCTCATCACAAAAGCCTAAACTGCATAATGCTCCTTGCCCGCATGAGCTTAAAAGGTGAACGGGCCCCTAGGAAAAAAATCTTTGAACTACGTTATGACTTGATCCCTTTCACTCAAAGGGTACGTAGGTAGCTTAGAGAAAAAAATACTTTAAGTTCAAGCTCCAAAAAAAAAATCAACCCCATGAAAACAAGGCGTTACAACTTGGATGCATACGATAGAGCTTAAAGTTCGAGCTTTGTTCCCATCAAGTTCGGTTCGTCGCTCACTCCTCTAAAGTTCGAGCTTTGTTCTCCTCAAGCTTAGTTTATTGCTCATTCCCCTAAAGTTTGAGCTTCGTTCCCCTCAAGTTCGGGTCATCACTCACTCCCCTAAAGTTCGAGCTTCAACCCCCTCAAGTTCGGTTCGTTGCTCACTCGTTTAAAGTTTGATCTTCGTTCATCTAAAGTTCAGTTCGTCGCTCACTCCCCTAAAGTTTGAGCTTCGTTCCCCTCAAGTTCGGTTTGTCTCTCACTCCCCTAAAGTTCGAGCTTCGTTCCCCTCAAGTTCGGTTCGTCGCTCACTCCCCTAAAGTTCGAGCTTCAACCCCCTCAAGTTCGATTCGTTGCTCACTCCCCTAAAGTTCGAGCTTCGTTTCCTTCAAGTTCGGTCCATTGCTCACTCCCCTAAAGTTTGAGTTTCAACCCCCTCAAGTTGGTTGCCACTCCTTCACTCTAAAGTTTGAGCTTCATTCCCCTCAAGTTCGGTTTGTCGCTCACTTTCTCTAAAGTTCAGGTTTCACTTGCCTTGAGGTTCAAGTTCGAGCTTTACTCCCCTCAAGTTTCAACTTCGAGTTTCATTCGTTTGAGGTTCAAGTTCAAGCTTTACTTACTTGAAGTTCAAGTTCAAGTTTGGGGCCAACGTTGCACTAGTTCCAAGTACAGTGTTTCATCTCCAAATTTAGCGTTTACACTCTCTCCTTTGTCGAGCCAGGAGGCTCCATTTATCGATGCTCATCTCTTTGTCAAGATAGAAGACTTTGTCCATCGACACTCGCTCCTCTGCCAAGTCATGAGGCTTCATTCGTCGACATTCGCTCCTTTACCAAGTCAGGTGGTTTTGTCCATCGACGCTCACTCTTCCATCAAGTTGAAAAGCTTTGTTCATACACGTTTGCTCCCCCACCAAGTTAGGAGGCTGATCGGTGTACACACAAGCGCACGCGATTGAAGTAATATAACATGGTATGTGAGTACCAAGTATTGAATCCCAAGGGAACAGTGTAACAAAAATTATTGCTAAGCAAAATGTAAGGAAATTGCAACTTAAAACTAAAAATTGCAAAAACAATGTTGGGATGGTGTGTTGGTAAAATAAACTAATTGCAAAATCTAATTGCAAGTTGAAGTGACAAAAATTGCAAAACTAAATTGTAGAATCACAAAATTTCAATGTTGAAATGATAAAGATTGCAGAATTGAATTGCAGAATCGAGATATGGCAATATTAGATAGCAAACTAGATAGACTTAGTAAATGAAATTGCAAAAGAATATTTAGATAAAGATGGGGCTCAAGAATGTCATTGCCCTAAGTTGTAACTGCAAACTAAAATTGCAATTCTAACCTATTCTACACTCAATTGTAAACCAAAATTGCTACTCCTATTCACCTTGTAATTAGGTTTTTAGGAGGTTAAGTGAGTGACTTATATGTCTATAGTCCCTCTATCTTAGATAATTCAGCTAAAAAATTTTATGGGTTTTGGAGTCTTTAATCCCTATGTCTAGGGCAAAGAATTGGCTTATGTCTAAGGTATTTTCTCCATCACTTGTGTGAAATCCGCTTATCACTAACCCCATCGGTATTAGATCTAAGCTTGAATTGCTACCCTAGTCGATCAATCTAGGATCTCAACAGAATTTTGTCCAACACAAGCAAACAATTGAGATGTAGGCTTGATTTTTGTTGGAATTTTGGCTACATTTACTTCTTAGGTAATTCACATCCTTAAACCCCCTACGTAGTTTAGCTCATATTAAAAGTAAAAATCCTACAACTAATTTTAGATATTAAATCCATACTAGAAGAATATATTAAAATGCTAATTACAACAAAACTTTAAAGGAATTAAAGATATTTTGCCATCCAAAATTGAATCCAACAAAGCTGAAAACTGAAACATGAACTTCAGAGAAATAAACCCACGAAATAATGAATTTAGAGGAGACAATTATTCAAGCTAAAAACTGAAACTAAACTTAGAAAAAAAAATTCCATAAAAATACCCATCAATTGTTTTATCAATCTAAACTCAATTCAAAAATTTAATACAGTAGATAAGGGACGAAAGGCATGAAAAATTACATCCCAAATGAACTAAAACATAAATTAAATTCATCTAAACTAAGAACCAACCGGAATATAGAAAACTTGAACAAAAACCCATTTTTCTTTTTTAGATTTCAATCGTTCAACTCCCACTATTTTTATGAAAGAATGAATCTTAACAATCCAAGTTTTCACTTGAATCGGACTGAATTTTTGAAGAAAAACGAACCCAAACAACAACAAACTTACTATAAAACAGAGAAGAAACAAAGAAAAAAACTGCAGAAAAACAGAGAGAAAACCCATGAAATTAACTCCAAAAACGCCTCCAAAATCGATCTCCTTTCTTCACTCATCTTCTCTCCTTTTATAGGACTTCATTAGGGTTGAATAATGCCCAAATTTCGTGCTCAAAATCCCCCAAATCGTGCTATAATTGAAGATTTCCATGAGCAAATTTCTTTCCTTTTTTGAATTTTTCTGTTTCTCCAGACAAAATTGCAGAATCACGAAATTGCAATTTTGGTTTTGCAATTTCCACATTCCCTGCAAACAAGCTTAATTTTTTTAGAATCTTATCCCAATTGCCTTCATTCTTATTTCTTTCTTATTTTCAAGCAACTTTCAACTATTTCCAAATGATCTTAAGACAAAACAAGAATATTTTAAGTAATTGGGAGTTAAATAAGCCTTAATTCTAAGGCTTATCAGAGGCTCCGTCCGTCGACGCTCGTCTCTCCGCCAAGATAGGAGACTTTGTCCATCGACACTCGCTCCTCCACCAAGTCAGAAGGCTCCGTTCGTCGACTCTCGCTCCTCTACCAAGTTAAAAGGCTTCGTCCATCTACGCTCACTCTTCCATCAAGTCGAAAAGCTTCGTTCGTCGAAGTTTGCTCCCCCACCAAGTTAGGAGGCTCCGTCCGTCGACGCTCGCTCCTCCGTCAAGTCAAGAAGCTCCATCTGTCGACGTTTGCTCTCCCACCAAGTTAGAAGGCTTCATTTGTCGATGCCCGCTCCTCCGCCAAGTCAGGAGGCTTCATCCGTTGACACTCGTCCCTCCACCAAGTCAAGAGGCTTCGTCCATCATCGCTCACTCCTTCACCAAGTCAGGAGGTTTCAGGCCAAAAGTGGTGTCACTGAGCAAATATCAAAGAACCATGTAACAACAAAAAAAAAAACACAAAAAAACAAAAACAAAAAAAATGTATAAATTAGAAGGGAGATATGACTTACCTTGAAAGCTGTCTTTTAGGTAACATCGAGGAGCAATGGAGCAGCAAGAACACCATAGGTCTCGTTAGGGTCGAGTGTTCCTGAGCAAACATCGAAGAGCGGCGGAGCTACAAGAACACCATAGGCCTCGTTAAGGTCGAGTGTTCTTGAGTTAAGATCAAATGGAGAGGGTAGCTGTAAGTACACCTAGAATCGCCAGGTCGCACCCAAGTGTACCGTGCTAAAGATGGTAAGTGTCGTAGCTACAAAAGCGAATTAACTACGAATAGAGGTAGCTGCAAGTACGCCCAAAACAACCATGGTCCCACCCAAGTGTACCCGCACTAAAGATGGTGAATGTCGTAGCTACGAGAGCTAATTTACCATGAATAGAGGTAGCTACAAGTACACCCAGAACCGCAAGGGTCCTACCCAAGTGTACCCGCACTAAAGATGGTGCTGAATGCTCCTTGGAGTCCTTAGGTACTGAATGCTCCAAGACAAGTCCCTAGGTGCTGAACTTTCTTTGAAGACCAAAGACTCTTCAAGACTAGTCCTTAGGTGATGAACATTCCTTGAAGTGCTGAACACTCTTGGAAGACCAAAGCCCCTCCAAGACAAGTCCCTAGGTACTGAACACTCTTGGAAGACCAAAGACCCTCCAAGACAAGTCCTTAAGTGCTAAACGTTCCTTGAAGACCAAAGACTTTTCAAGACTTGAAGACTCTAAAGATTGATTGAAGCTTTAATCTCAAGAACAAACTGTGAAGCCCTCAAAACAAATCTACACTCGAGAATAAGCTGCAAAGCCCTCGAGACAAGTAGACATTCGAGAACAAGCTGCAAAGCCCTCGAGACATTTGTGCATAAGAGAGAAAGAATCAGAGGATAAACATTAGAGATTGTACTCCACTAAATTGAAATTAATACAAATTAAATTCATTTACACGTGTCTCATTTATTTCTCTTTATTGAAATCACGTGTGAACAGGCACATGAAGTAGAAAAACATGAGGAGGCATGGGGTGCTAGCATCAGAGTGCGAAATCGCGCGAAGACACGATGTTCAGCCCATTGCATGCATCGAAGAAGAAGCCTAAAGTCGCATGCATTGCAAAAATTGCATCGAATGCGCCACACGAAAGGTTGTCGCTACTTGTTGTCCACAACTCCTGCCGATTGCAAGTGCACGAGCGATGACCGGAGTTGTTCGCTAGTGAAGGGCGCTACCGAAGAAAGAAAATAGAGGGGAAGTGGTCGACAACGTGTAATGAAGAAGATGAAGAAATTGAAAGAGATGGAGGATGGCGGTAGCTGAAATCGTGAGAGAAGGGGGAGATGAGAGGAAATGGGGAGATTATGATTTTTCTTTTTAAACAAAACCCTATTTCTTTCTTTTTGTCCTTTTTGCCTTCTTCCTTTATTTAAAACTGCAAAAACCATTTTCCCTTCTTTTCCTTTCCTTTCTTTTCTTTTTAATTGAAGAAACCAAAATTAATCTTAGGAAAGATTTAGAGAAAGACCTTAGGAGATAAGCTTGGAGCTTTTAAACTAAAACTAAAAACTCAGTAGAGAATTAAATTTTCAAGATTATGGATTTGGTAATTTTGAAAACTTAATTATCTTAATTTAGTCTACTCAAATCCAATTTGATCACAAAACAAGAAAAAAAAATGTAAAGGCTGAGAAGATCAATAGGTAAACTATAAGGGGCTGTTTGGGGCGCTGAGTGGGTTATAATAGTCTGTGGGTTATAATAATATATGAAGTTATATAACATGTAGATCGAGCACAATTTAGGTTGGACTGTTTGGGGCATGAGTTATAATAGTCTGTGTTTGGGGTGCAGAGTATTCCACAGACTATTATAACACAGACTATTATAACCCACGCCCCAAATAGTCCTTAAACCATTATATAAAAGGCCAAGCATGCAAGCAATTCACATTTTTTTCTCCATTTTCTTACGTACATGATAGCACTAATTTAGTGCTATATTTATGCCTTATTTTATCTAGTTTTACGCTATAATTGTGAGCTTTTATGTGATTTTGTTTTGCTTATTTCAGGAAACCGAGCATTTGAGACTATAATTGATGAATTTGGAGCATCGAATTTGACTTGGAGCTTAAAAGAACCCAAAATGGGGGTAAGTATGGAGAAGAGAAGTTTCACAATTGCTATTGGCCGAGAGGACAATGATCATTGAGACGCTACATTTGTTATCTCAAACTCGAGGGCTAGAGTCGAAACACTATCTTGTAGCATCTCGACGCTCAAAAGGCTCGGAGAAGTTGATTTTCGTTCGAAGTGTTGAGACGTTGCCTTCAGCATCTCAACATTGGAGGCGCGCACGCAGGCTAAAGATATGTATTTTGGACAGGGTCTCAACGTTGTCCCTAGCGTCTCGATGCTATGTCGAATTCCAATATAAATCCATCGCTTTCTCTGCAGAAAAGGGGAGACCACTTGAGGGTTTTTAGCCCTAATTTCGATAAAATACCTCCTGGAGACCTGTGTAGCTTGAGACGAAGTGTTCGAGAGTGGTGTTCCAAGGTCCCAATTTCCACGAATAATCTTGAAATTTTCTAGGAGTTAGACAATAAAGGTCATGGTTCTCCCAAAAGGAATATGGAAGAATTAAGAACTGTGGTAATGATGATATTTCATATTGTTGAATATTATCTAATTAGATGAAGAATTGTCAATTTGAGCATAACTCCACAAATTAAGCCAATGTACCTTCGATCAAGAGGTCAGAAGTTCGAATCCATTAAAAAAATGGACAAAGAGGTAACGAAATTCTCTATCTCGCAATTTTGTATTAGTGAACGAGAATTAATTAATTAATTTTGAATTATTAGATTTCATAAGCTATGGGTTCATAACATCTTGGGCTTATTGGATAATAATGGCATGTGGATTGAGGATGAGGTTGAATTGGGAAAAATGGCCATTAGCTACTTTAGGGTTTTGTTCAAGCCTTCCTAGCCAAGTATAGATAAGATCTAAAAGGTTATCGAGGGGATCCCAATAAAGATATTAAAACATCAAAAGAGATAGCTTTGTCATCCCTTTTCAAAGGCTGAAATCGAATTGGCTTTGAAGAGCATGAACCTGACGAAAGCTCCAGGTCCTGATGGAGCCCATGCTTTATTTTATCAAAATTATTGGGATATAGTGGAAGAAGACACAATGAAAGCTTGCCTCGAGGTGCTCAACGATGGGAAAGATATTGGCCAAGTTAATAACACGCTAATCACGCTTATTCCGAAGACTCAAGATCCTAAAGTCATGGCCAACTCCATACCCCTTAGTTCGTGTAATGTGATCTACAACATTGTAGCCAAAGCTCTTGCAAATAGATTAAAGAAGGTCCCCGAATCGATTATCTCGCCTACTCAAGCAATTTTTGTCCTAAAAAAACTCATTTCTAACAATGTTATGTTGGGTTTCAAATGTATTCATTCTATCTTACATAGAAGAAATGGGAAAGAAGGTTATATTGCCATAAAGTTCGATATGAAGCAAGGTTTATGACCAAGTAGAATGGATTTTCAATAGGAAAATTATGGGAAAATGGGTTTCAATGCTAGTTGGGTGGAGAAAGTTATGAATTGTGTTCAATCGGTTTCCTATTCAATTTTAATCCATGGCTCTCCCCAGCAAGAGTTTATACTAGAAAGAGGTTTGCAACAGGTAATCCAATGTCGCCCTACCTGTTCTTGATTTGTGCAAAAGGTTTCTCAACTCTTTTAAACAGGGAAAAATCTCTTAACCATATTAAAGATTTGAAAACCAACAAGTGCAATCCTTCACTAACCCATTTTTCTTTGCAAATGATAGTTTGCTGTTCTTCAGAGCTTTGGGGCAGGAGTGTAAAGTCATAAAGCAAATCTTAAGGGAGTACGATGAGGTGTCGGGCCAAACGATAAATCTTGATAAGTTCTCCTTCATGATTAGTAAGAATATAAAAGATGCTCTGGCCAGAAAGCTTAGAGACATCCTTGAGGTTGATATTACCAAGTCGCTGGGTCACTATCTTGAAGTGCCATCTCAAACGAAGTGCAACAAGAATCAAATTTTCATGAGGGTTAAAGAGCGAGTTTGGCGAGCTCTTCAGAGTTGGAAGGAAAAGTTGTTTTCTATAGGGGAAGGAGATTTTAATTAAGGCTATTGCTCAAGTGATTCTTAATTACACCAGGAGCTATTTCCGTATTCTCGAGAAGTTCTACAAAGATATTAATAGACTTTGTGTCATGTTCTGGTGGGGCTCCTCGGAGGTGAAGATAAAAGTCCACTGGATGAGCTGGAAGAAATTATGCATGAGCAAACAGGTAGGGGGTATGGGTTTTAGAGAGTTGAGTCTTTTAACCAAGCTATGCTGGCAAAGCTGAGTTGGCATATCATTAAGAACCTTGAGAGCCTGCTAGCTAAGTCATTGAAAGGAAAACATTTTAGGAATGGAGATTTTCTAAATCCGGTAGTAGGTACAGACCCCTTGTTAACTTGGAGAAGTATCTTATGCCAAAAACTTGGTCTATTGAAAACGTGTGGGATTTTAGAAAAAAAACTTTTGAATAGAAAAAAAGTCTCCAGTCTAGTGCATGTGCACACTGTTAAACAAGTAGTAATAAGAAATATTCAAAGTATCAATCCCACAGAGAACGGATACCACAAAATCTAAAATGAAGGCAAAGATGTTCATACAAAGCAACCTCGGTAACCAATATTAAATAATCGAGAATGTTATGAGTGTACTAAAAATTAAGATATAAAAAGATGGAATCCGAACATGCTTTTGCCCCTTGGAAAAGAATTGTGACCTAAAATGCAATTAAAATATTTACTCAAGCACTAAGTAATGTAAACTAGGTTCAACTTCTATTCGATTTTAGTGGAAAAACCTTTAGAAGCCTAAGTGATTAAACCATATGTCTATGGCTAATGCGAACTTAGTTTAATGATAACACAACTCTTGGTCTTAGAACTTTCTCCCTATGTCTAGGGTAAAAAATAAGTGCTTATGTCTAAACCCCTTTCCTCTATTGCTTTGTATGAACACATAATCTCGTTTAACCCTTTCAATATTAAACTCGATCTCTGTATGTTCACCTAGACGATCAAGCTAGATTCACAATAAGAATGATAATCAATAAAAGCAAACAATGCTATGGAATTGAGCAATGTTACTTTTACATCTTAGGCCAAGCTTCCAATCCTTAGGTCATCCACATATCCGAATCCCAAGGATGAAATTAGCTTATGATGAAGAAAATAAATAACAAAACATTAAAAGAAAAGAAACACATACTTACTTAAAAGAAAGAAAAACAGAAACTGGAAAATAAAGTAAGGAACTTAAATATAAAGAATGACTTGAGGAATAAATATTGAACTTTATTAAAATCCAACTTGTTATAAAGTAAAGAACTACAAAAATTAAAGACAAAGACTAGAAGTAAACTGAATTCAAAATAACAGAAGTCAAAATACTGGGATTGAAGAACTAAAACAGAAAAATACACTTGCAAATACAAAGGAAAATCGAACTCAATGAGTTAAATTCCACCTCTTCAATTGATCTAAACTCAACATTTGTCATGGATAGTAGGATCTTCACAACCCTAGACTTTTCAATAGGGATGGATTGAAGTTTGGGAAGCATTCTTCCTCCTTTAAGTCGAGAAAACATAAAATAAAAAGTGCAGAAAGTAAAGTGGTCTTCAAATCGTGAAAACGATCCAGAACGGCTTTTCCGTGGCTTGAATCTTCATATTTACAGCCTCCAAATGCTAGGGTTTGCTCCATGGATATTTAACGCAAGAATCAGATCTTTATGAGCTTGATTCATGGAGAATATCTTCAAATATCAGCACAAAATCGAATTTCCAGATTTCCTCTTGATTTTTAGGAATTTTGTCTCTAAGAAAAATTATAGTTGCAATTGGAGTTGCAATTCTGGCAGTTTACAGTTTTATGTAGAAAAACATTAAAAAAAAAAGAGTAAAATTTAACTATTTTCCTCTCATTCCAGATTTCTTATCACAAAACAATACTTTTACTGATTTGGGTTATTCTCATATCAATTTGCTAACAATTATGAACATATAAGCATGAATTCTTGCAAATAACCTAAGTTTCGAGGGCTAAAAATACATAAAATATGAGACTCATAAAGAGAGATCTCTTTAAAAAAGGATACAGGTGGGGGTTGGCAATGGAAATTATATCAGAATCGACCAAGACCTCTGGATCGACTCGAAAGGGAATCTTACTCCTCTGTTTGTGAAAGATCCCTTAAAGATAGTTATGCCAATCGAATTTTGGAAGCCAATGGTTCTTGGAATGAATCCCTCATTAAAAAAAAAGCTCTCACCACTAGATTTAGAAGCAATATTAAGTATGGTTCCAGGGAGTAGATCTACAAAAGATGAGATCATTTGGAATCATGACTTGAAAGGGGTGTTTACGGTCAAAAGTGTTTATCACCTTGCGCTTCATTGTTCAAATAGAGACAAGGCTTCCTCTTTCGAGTATAGAAAGCTTGAAGGATGGCGTTCTTTATGGAACCTTAAAGTTATGCCAAAAGTAAAAAATTGTGCTTGGAGGATTGTAAAATACATTATTCCTTCTCGTGTTAACTTAAGGAAAAAAGGGATCAACACTAACTCTCTTTGCCATTTTTCCAGGAACAAAGAAGAATCAACGACCCATGTGATTTGAGACTACAAGTTCCTAAGAGAAGTTTGGCTTAACTATCTACTAGAGCTAATGGATTTGTTTGCTCTGTGCAGGAATGGGTGGAGAGCTGTTGATTATTGGGATTGGTTAGTTGATCATCTAAAGGATTCAGAGGCTAGGAAAGCAGTGATTCTGATATGGTGTATTTGGTCTTTTTGGAATAGACTAAATACTTTAGGGGAAAGAGCTAACCACTAGAGTTTATTCAGATCTTTTGATTCAGTTTTCACAGAGAATAAGGGGGGCGAGAATACGGACCTGTGTGCTGTCAAAAAGGAGAGTCTGTCGAGTCATGCTTGTTGGAGGCCTCCCCCACCAAACATCTAGAATCTTAACTTTGATGCATCTTGATGTCAAACTCAGAATTGTGGGGGAATAGGTTGGATAGTTCGTGACTCTATAGGGTCTCCAATCTGTGGGGGATTTCAAAGATTAACCAAAATTGGGTTATAAAAAAATTAGAAGCAAACACAATTCTTGAAGGTTTGGAGAAAATTAAGCGTATTTCAACTCCTATTCCCCCCGACTCATTGTTGAATCGAACGCCCTTAATGTCGTCAAGTCGTTGAATAGAGAAGATGAGGACCTTACAGATTTGAAGAATTTGGTTGCTGCCATTGAAGAGTCAACAAGTGAGCTCGGTGATGTTGCTTTCACCAAGTGTCCTAGGGAGCAAAATTCAATTGCCCATTCCCTCACTCGATTTGCAATTTTTGCTTCCCTTTATGACATTTCTTCTTCTGTATTTTTTGGGTCTTCCTTGCTGGAAGATGGTGCATTTTTTTGGTATGAGTTGTTTACATATTGGATTTCTTCCGTTATTAATGAGGAAAGACCTTGTATTTTGGGTGGTGGTTGAGTTGCTTTAATGAAGTTATTTTCAAAAAAGGAAAAAAAAAACATCTGTCTATAAGCGTTCAAATTTAACTTTTTCTTAATGGATAAGAACCAAATTGGTAATTTAACTTTGTAATAGGGACTAAATTGAAAATTTTAAAACTATAAAGACCTAGTTAAAATTAAGCTTAAAACACATGATAGTTTAACCAATATATATTTTTTAGCATAAGAAATGCGGAGTATGAGGATTTAAAATCCAACCTTGAGAAAATAAGTACACGCTAATCACATGCTATGGTCACATTGACAATTTAACCAATATTTTATGAAACTAAATTTCAAATTTTCTTTTTTATGATATTTACTCAATTACTCTTTATTTTAAAGTCGATTGGGGGTGGAGTGCCTAAAACCCTAATTTGGTGCGATTGGAAGCTCCTATTTGTATCCCCGTCCACAAGCGCAACCGTAAAACCTTGTATCCCCCCATCACTCACTTTGATCCTCGCAGACGCAGAGTAGCCGCTTCCTTCGACGCCCTATCCCGGTAAGACCTCCCTCGCTCTCTCTCCTTCTCTGTTTCTGTCTCTTTCTCTCTCACATACATTTACGAATCTGCCGTTGTAAAGCAGGTACCGAAGTTATTTCAGCATTCAAAGATGCCCAAGTCGAAGCGTGATAGACCAGGTCCGTTTTAATCACTTTCCACATCTTTATGCCTTGTTTCCTGCTGCCAGAAGAATTCAAAGCAAGAAGTTGAATCTTTTATGTTCAATCTCGCTTGCTTTCGATTCTAAAAGAAATAGATCTTCTCTCATCTGGATTATTGTGTTGTAATATGAAACCAAATAAAAATAACACAGTAAATCAAGGAGATATTACTAACTAACTAGCTAGCTATGTTAGTCCCTCTCAAACTTGGGGTGTGGGAACCACTTCGAGTTGTCACTGGAAAAGTTGTAGTTGTAAGATGTGGTAGTTTTTTACTTAGGCTATTAGCCATCTGATCATTTTGATGGCATGCAACTCACTTCAAGTTCCTTTTGTATATTCTTGCCTCTTATGAAGTGAAGTTCATTCTCAAGGTTAAGCGTCCACTAAGTTGGCTGCAACTGCACCCGCACTGGTGTTGTTACATCATATAATAGGACTTGAATCTAAAGATATATGAAGTTCTTTAGTAAGGAACGCACAGAAAACCAGTTCAGCACCATGACACTGGCCTTTTTGATTACCATGAGTATCTTCCGCTTATGCATAACTCAACTATGTTCACGAGACAACCCCTTGATCCTACAACATTTGATTGTCATATAACTCTTAGGATTTTAATAACCTAGATAGCTAGCTACCTATGGGATTTGAACTCAGTTCCCCAAATTTGTTTCAAGTTTTCAGTTGGTTTATGCATGCATAAGTTTGATTGTGGGTTAGTATGCTTTTAATATGGTGTATCAACTCAAGTATTTCAGTTTTGTAAGGTACCGCAGAGCAAATTGTTTTTTAAATTAGCTTAGTAGTACCTTTTTTTTATCCTGCCAATGATAAACTGTATCTCTTCGCTAGTTATGGAGAGATTTCCCACTAGTTCATTCTTACAGGGTAGTCCTTCATGTTCATAGTACCTTTCCTGGTGGTTCAGATTTACAAACGAATTTTGCTCTCAGTTCGACTTTGAGCTCCACATTATTCTTCTAAGGCTCTTCAAAGTTCTAATGAAGTTATGCGATATGTTACTTGAGCAAATATTTTAAGAGTGAGGAATTTGTAGAGGCATCCTAATAGGCGTAGGTCATTTGCTACCCACTCCTCGAACTGAGGGTTGATTACAACCTGATGGTCTGTGTTTGTTAAGATTCGAGCAACAGTTTGAGTATCTATTGTGGCTTTGGTGGCTGTGTTGGACTGAAGTAGACAGAGTTGTAGATAACCCTCAAGCTCGTTTCCCCTGATGGTAGTAGTGGCTGTAACCTGTAGTCTGCCCTAGCATCAGTTTGAACCGTCTAGTTTGATGTAAGAACCATCTTAGTATAAGGTGTTGCCAAGATGTGGTTGAGGTGAAAGTTTCTAGATATATGCAAAATGTAGAGTTGCATACAACCTAGGGAACATGATGTCTAAAGTTACAGTGTTTATTACCTGAGATTAATTTCTAGATAAGATTAAAAAATACATTTAGTAGGCTAATGAAAATGTTGTTAAACAGGAACCAAACAACAGTAAACCTAGGAGAACTTAATGACTTGCTTTAATAGTAGAAAGATGCTAAAATTTGTTCTTTTAAATCAAGGTTCTTGTTAAATTATGGGTTAGTTTTATGAGATAGTTTCTTGTCAAAAGTTTTTTACGAGGCAATTTAAGAATTTAAATGACTTGTTGTGGTAGTATTCAAGGTCAAACTTGTGTGAGTTTTGAACTTAAAAGAAAGAGGAAACATATGAACAACTTAGTCCATTGCAGATTAGTGTTTTGACTAATTGTTCGGTGGGATAAATGCAGTTACTTTATCAAAAACCAAGAAGAAAGGAAGGGAACATAAGAAATCAATGGTGGATCTGATCAGGCAGGCTGTGGAAAATTATAACTCAATTTATGTTTTCACTGTTGAGAACATGAGAAACCTCAAGTTCAAGGAACTCAGGGAGCAGCTAAAGTCAACTAGCAGGCAAGTTGTATTTTCTGACTTCTTTATTTTCTGCATCATTCTTATCACTAATCAATATTTGCTTCATCATTTCAAATATTGATTATTGATGAGAATGTTACTTCCTTTATGTTGTTTGGTTGGCTTCTTGAAAGCACAGAGAAAGATGAAAATAATGAATAGCATGTTTTAGAACTCAAAAGAAAAATGAATAGCATGCTTTAAGAGAAAAGATGAGAACATGTGGTTGCCTTTACGACTGAAAACAACAATTTTAGCAGGTTATGGTAACAGCATTGCTGTATCACACTCAATGTAGCATTTGTTTCTATGATTACAGAGCAACCTTGTGTCCTTGTTTTAAAAAGCGCCACTCATAAAAATGTGTTTACAACCTTCATCACCTTGTGCTTGGTGTGGTCTCACCTGGGGCTGCCGCTTGGTGTACTCTTTCATAACATGTTGTTCTCTCTATTCTTTTTCCTCTTTAAGGCATCAATGTTATGAAAATGATATTACCTGACCTTTGAAATATATTTTAGCTGTACATTTTTATATTAGGCCTCTGATGCTTGTTGACATTTTTAAAGTGTAGAAATGTTTAATGAGGCTAATCGGTTGCAAAATCGGGATATTCTGTTTGTGAACCTTGTTTAGTGCAATTTTTGAAATGATGCTGCTGTTGAGTGGCATTTTGAGATGCCATGCATGACTGATAGGAATGCCATTGGAAGGAAATTAGAGATATTATAAGGGTATATTAGTAAATAGTTAGGAGGTTTGTTATGGTATTTGGTTCTAAATAGAGGCAGTTGGAAAGGTGCAAGTTAAGCATCTTCAGTTGGTTTAGGGCTTGAGTGATCTCAAGATAGGGAGGGTCCACGTACCTCGAATTACTCGGTTCATCTCGTAGTTGTGTTATCTTCTATATTTCAATACATTCGGGTTCTATCAATGACGTCTCTATTTCTCTAATGAAATGATTTGACCTAACCTGACTTGACTTAGTAGTTTACGTGGATTCCCAAATTAATATTTTTTTTCCAATGGATAGATTGTTTTTTGGAGCAAACAAAGTCATGCAGGTTTCTCTTGGTCGAACTGCATCCGATGAGATTCAACCAGGCCTTTACAAGGTTTCTAAGGTGAATCTCTTTTTCCACATTACGTATTAGTTCAAGTGTTCTTTTTCTTTAGTATTTAGGAAGTAACATCCACTCTTCTATTTTTCAGCTTCTGCATGGAAATACTGGACTTTGTTTCACAAATTTACCGAAAGAAGAGGTTGAGAGGTAAACCAAACATTTAACGTTGGCAAGCTCCACCAAAAGTGATAAATTGTTAAGTTGCTATTTTCTTTTTCAATTTAAATACCACGGTATTTAAATTTAATTCATTATGCATTCTGCTTTTAGTTTAGCAATTGAAGTATCAGATAAATTGTGCTTGATAAATTTCCATATCTATGAATACAAAATTCTGAAATTTTCATTTGGGAAAGACGTGTTAAAAATGAAAAAAATTGTCTTTGGTGTTGAAAGGAACAAAAAAGAAAAAGTTCATCTTTGAAGTTGAGAAGAAAAATTGAAATTGGTATATCTTCAAGGTCAAAACAACAATTTTCCAACTTCATAATTTGTCGGTAGTAAGATTCTCTTAATGGGTTGTTGGCATTTCAATTTTATAAGGGACTTTCAGAATTAGTAAAATGCTTAAAAGAAAATGCTCGGGTATTTGCTTTGCTTTACAATAATGCTTGATTTAATTTTTAATGTTTTGTTATACAGGTTATTTAACGAGTATGTGGATTATGATTATGCAAGGACTGGAAGTGCAGCCACAGAAAAGGTTTCTGCCCCTTTGAACATGACATTTATTGAGTTTTCTTTTGCAGTTTTTGAGTGTAGTGATTGAACAAAAAGGTCTAGTATCATTTTATATCATGTGTTATAATATGCATGAACTTGGTGGTTGGTTGCTTTATTGAAGTTTTAATGATATTAGGTTGAGCTTAAGGAAGGCCCTCTGGAGCAGTTTAGCCATGAGATGGAGCCTTCTCTACGGAAGATGGGATTGCCTGTTCGTTTGAATAAGGGTCAGTAAATGCACACTTTGTGCTTGCAATGCAGGCCCCACTTATAGTAAATAGAATGTTGAATCAGAATTTGTTGAGGAATTGCAGGTGTGGTGGAGCTTGTATCGGACTTTGTTGTATGTGAGGAGGGCAAGTCTCTATCACCGGAGTCGGCTGGCATACTGGTTTGTATCATTTCACAAGTTGCTTTTTCCTTAAATATATATATTGAATTTGACTTGACTTGTAAATGAGGTTCGATAGGCTTGTTTTATTGTCGATTCGTTACTCCAGAATAGATGTTTGATTTGATTGATATGTTTGCAGCGTGCGTTGGGGATAAGGATGGCAACTTTTCGCCTGAATTTGGTGTGCAGATGGAGCCCTGGTGAGTTTGAAGTTTATATCGATGGACCAGATAATTCTGACGTTGAATCTGCCTAAAATCTTCAACACACGGGAAATCCCATTATTTATTTACCAATTAGGATAATATATATAATATATAAATGAATGAACATGAATGGGATTGGGAGTTGTTTTGGTTTTTTTTTTTTTTGTTTTTGTTTTTGTAGATTATTGTAGAAATTCTCAATTTTGTTGTCTCTCTGGGCTCTCTAGTGAGGATGATGGACGAGTGTTATTGTGAGTTGGTAGCTGTTTTTCTTCAAAGTTAGTATTATTTTATGAAATTTTAATGAAGTTTTTTATAAAATGAATAGATAGCGTAAGAACAAAGTGGGGAAAATGAGAATATTGTTGAGGAGGTTTTTCTTCTTCCATTCTGGACGATTTAGTTCTCTTCTTATGAATGTATAATATAAAGTCCAAATCCAACTTCCGGAAATTATCCAATGTAATAATACTAGACGTCACTACGGCAAAATTATTCAAACCGGCCACTAAGAAATCACTTTAAATTCTGAGACAACACAAGGGTTGAAGATGATCCACTATTTTAATATGCAATCTATTTATCTTTTTTCAATTTTTTTTTTAAAATTTCATTTAAATTTAAGATCCACTATTTTAGATATGTAATCCACTTCTAACTTTTTTTCATATTTAACTTCAAAATTTTGATATCCATTTTAAACTTTTAAGTTTTAATTTAGTCTATAAGTTACTTTTAACATTTAATTTGCTCTATATCTTTCAAATCCAACGTTTTAAATTCTTGGTTATATTAGAAATTTGGTTGAAATGGTTTTGAGAAAGTTATAATTTAGTTCTTATAGTTTTAAATGTTAGAATTAGTTTTCATGGTTTGTAAAATCTTCAAACCATAGGGACTATTTATGAAGTTTTATCAAATCATCATGATGAAATTTTAACTTTTAAAATCATAAGGATAGAGACTAAATTCTTTCACCAAACTATAGGGATCAAAATTTTAATTTAACCTAAAATGCATTCACAATAGTTTTTTTACAATATTTTCTTAGGGATCAAATTTTTAAAGTGCCGAGTGTTGGATGCACGTGTTTTGTTCACATTCCTGCGCAGTTAAGAGAAAAATTGTCCCCAAGGCCACCGCTTGTTTTGGATGTGCTCATTTAACCTAAAGTGCATTCACAATAGTTTTTTTACAATATTTTTTTAAGAGACCAGATAGTTAAGTTATTATTTTATTATTTTTTATTAATCAGTTAAGATTTCTTTGTGAGAGCAAATAGTTAAAGATTTCACACTTATTAACTAAATTTTATTTTCTATGTATAATTGTTTGATTATTTAAACTAATTCCATTTTTTGTTTTACAATTTGCATATTTTAAATTCTATTTTCAGCATTCAGAAGTGTTTCTTCTCTATTATTGACTGAGTATGTAAATTTTTTAAGAATTTTATTACTCACTTATCTCTGTCCATAATATTATTTTAATCATTATTCTTATATTAGATTTCTTTTCAGACTTAATTTATATATTTTCTTGTTTATTTTTTTAATGAAACTTTTAAAAAAATATATCATCCAATGAAGTTACAAAAAGGTTCTCGAATTGGATATTCAGGAAAAACATGTTTACACCAATAAAAAGTTAAGAGAACAAGGTCAAACATACTTCTATAGGCCTTTCTTTCTCTCGAAAAATTCTAGCATTGCTTTAAATCTATAATCTATAATTTATAAATTATTAAAAATACCTTTAAACTTTGGCATTTGTTTTAAAAATACATATATTCTTTCAAAAGTTGCAATATTATCATTGACATTTCATAAATGTTTCAAAACTACCTTTGAAGTAGAAATCCGTTCAGATTAAGTCTGAAAGAACAGCAGTCAGACACGTTGACTTTTTGTTCAAAATTTTTATGATTATTCTGCTCCAATAGTAGCTTTGAAACATTTATGAAAGGTCAAAGGTAATATTGCAACATTTGAAAGAATATGAGTATTTTTTAAACAAAGTGCACAATTCAAGAGTATTTTTTTTTTTTTTTATAATTTAGCCTAATTTATAATAGGTTAAAATACCATTTTGGTTATTGTACTTTGAGTTTCATTCCATTTTAGTCTCTATACTTTCAAATGTCTAATTTTAGTCCATGTACTTTCAATAATTCTTAAAATTAGTCCCTACCGTTAGTTTGAAGTTATTTTTTTTAAGAAAAGGGTTAAATAATAATAATAATTTTCATGCAAGAAAAGACAATGTAAACATATTTCTAAAATTTATAGAAGAAAGGCTAATAAAGACTAAAATTTTCTTTAGAAAAGTTAACAATCAACTAACCATAGGGACCAATTTTAAGCTTTATTGAAAGTACAAGGACTAAAGTTAGAAATTTGAAAGTATACGGACTAAAATAGAATAAAATACAAAGTACATGGACCAAAATGGTATTTTAACCTTTGTAATATGTTTACACCAATAAAAAGCTAAAAAGGGAATAAGTTCAAACATATCTTCTTTAGGCCTTTCTTTCTCTTGAAAAATTCTAGCATTGCGTCGAGTCCAAATCTATAATCTATAATCTTTAATCTATAATTATATCATACTATCTTAAAAAATGACTTATTTGGAGAAGCATTTTTGGACTATTATATTCAAATGCTAATTTTGTAATTCCAAATATGTCTCTTAATTCATTTTTAAACTATTATTTATTGCCTTTATTTAATTCTTAAATTTACAAATTGTATCATTAACAAGTGTGAATGTGGAAGAAACTATTTTTTAGACAATATTATTGTTAGCTTTAGTGGCGAATCCATGATTTTTGTTTGGGGGGGGCTTCATTCAAAATTTCATAAAAATAATTTACAAGTAAGTGATCCAAAAAATTCATAAATGAAACTTAACTATTAATTTAATACATTACAATGATCTTCTATGAGTTTTCATACTATGAAATCGTTGCATAATAGTTTCATTATCTATCATATCAAATGATATTTTTTCAATGTATCTTATAGTAAGACTAACATTATCTATTTATAATCTCAAAAAAAAAAAAATTATCTATTTTATCAAATATTTTTTTTTCAGCATAAGCATTAAATAAAATATAGTAGGTATGTTTTAAATAGGTATATTTTAAATTTTTGAAAATGAAGAGGGTGGCCCCTAGGGCCATACATGGTGCATCTACCACCGGAGGCAAAACCAAAACTTCAGAGAAGTCATTCTATAAAGAGAATTTTGAATGCATTAATATATGTTGATATCTATTTATATATTATGATGTTTATTAAGAAGTATAATTGATTTTTTAATATAAATATAAGAAAAATAATGAAACTTGAAATAATTAGTAAATGTATTTTTGGTTAAAATGTTATTTGGTCCCTATACTTTGAGTTTCATTTTATTTTATTCTCAATACTTTCAAATGTCCAATTTTAGTCATGTACTTTCAATAAAGCTTAAAATTGGTTCCTATTGTTAACATTCTTTAAAAAAAAAAATTGTCTCTATTGGCCATCATTCTATAAATTTTTGAAAATATGTTCACATTATGTATTTTCTTGCATGAAAATTATTATAATTATTTAACCAATTTCGAAAAAAAAAAATTAACTTCAAACTAACGGTAGGGACCAATTTTAAGTTTTATTGAAAATACAGATACTAAAATTGAACATTTGAAGTACATTGACTAAAATGGAATGAAACCCAAAGTACAGAGACCAAAATGATATTTTAACCATTTTTATCATTCTATTATAAGAACTATAACTTCTTAAAAAAATATTAAGATTATTCTTATCCATTTTCATTTATATTTGATATAAAAAATTAAATTTGAAAATGAAATTAAAAAAAAAAATTATTAAATATGGTTTATAATTCAAATTTATAAAATATAAAAGTCTAAATTAATTTTTTTTAAAAGAGTCTTTGTATATATTTTTAAATGAATAAAAATATTGTTTTTTTTTCCTTTTTATTGAATACATATATAACCACCGTCAACTGTATAGATAACAATAACAATTCACCAAAAGCCTTCTTTGGAAAGTTCAAACATGGTACTTGGTGCTGCTGTATGAATAACAAAAAATATTTCTCAAAAACTCCTTTGGTAAAGATTCGAACCTGCCTCTTTCAGGAAGGGCTTGAAGCCAAATGACACTAAACCAAATGCTCAAGTTTAAACATGAAACTAACTTTGTTGCTACTAATATATAAACTTTAAAGTTGAGGGAGGCTTGAGCCCCCCTAGGCCTATACTAGCGCCGTCCCTAATTAGCTTTCAAATTGCCTGAATTATGCTTATTCAGTTATTTTTTAAATAAAAAATTGGTTTGTTTTAACCATTCCACACACCCACACACGTAGACTATTAATAGATTATTTATATTTCTTTAACTTTTTTTTTTATTGATTTTCATTTATTATATTTTCACTCATACCCACAACTTTCCTACAATTTCTCTCCCTCTCTCTCTCCACTCTTCATTTCTTTGTGTGGTTTCGTCTCTATCTTTTCCCATTCTCCATCATTTCCTCATCCCTCTGTCTATTTCTAGCATGCATTTATCAATATTATTCTCCCAAGACAACGAACTTTCCCTCTTCTCTTTTTAATTGTTTCAAAATTGAAAAAGACTTCTCATTTCCTTTTGTAAAATTTATGTTTCATTTGTTTAGTTCTCAACTTTCTATATAAATAATCAAAGTGAACATAGCTCAAGAGTAATTGACATGTACTATCTCCCTTGAGGTCGGAGGTTCAAATCCTCATTCTCCAAAATTAGTTGTACTAAAAAAAAACTTTCTATCTAAATAGGCAACTCTTTTGCCCTTTCTTCATAGCTTTATAAGAAAATTCATCCATTCTACATATATTATTATTACAAGCACATATCCTCCTTGATTTTGAAGTGGATGACAAAAGTGGTAGCAACAACGATGGCAATAATGAGATTGAAGTTGATAACTACAAAAAGTGGTGGAGTAACTAGGACGACCCGACCTGTTAGACTAGATTTCTGAGGATCGCTACTACATGCATGCAAAAATGGACTTTTGAAAATAAAGCGGAAACTCAAGTAAACCAAACAAAAACATTTCTTTATTATAAAACAGACTAAAATTCAAGCCACTGTGAATTCGGAATCCCAATAAACATTTATTTACAAAAGTTAATGAATATAAAACATTTAGATAAATATAAGTCAAAGAGTTAAAAGAATGAAGCATAAAACGTGAACTAGGAATTTCTAAGATCCTAGGAAGTTCTGGTCTGACATTGTCTCCATAGCGTCACCAAACTGAACGCCATTGCCACACGCCTCGTAAGTCATATACCAACTGAAAAGAAAAGAAGGGTAGCATGGGTGAGTATAAAAATATACTTGGTTAGTAGCCCCACTTGAGGGCTAAAGTTGCAAATAGTTAAAACATTCATGATACTTGAATATATGTGGGGTATTGACTAACTTGTTCATTCATGTTCTGATACATAAGGGCCTTAACAAAAAACATGGAACATTCTGTCTAAGTGAACAATTAACATATCCCCAAGCTGAACCAACTACGATATTGTGAGTGATATTTCTGTAAGGCAAAGCACCACTAGAGAGTAGTTGGCAGCCTCCTAGTAGAGCTAAACTTTTCACAACACAATATCCATGAAAACATACATTCTAACCATGAGGGGAGTGCCCCTCAAGTTGTAACATGGAACATCCATGGGATCATAGACATGGGAAAGGTAAGTGCCACTAGCAACATGAGTCTTAAGAATGTGCATTTAACTGAGGCCCTGATTTAAACATGCTAAAAATTGTAGCATTCATTACTAGTTCATTCCATACTCAAAACTCCTCTAAAACATGTTAAACATAAAAGTCAATCTGTGCCATTCTGAACACACTATACATGAATAATACTCCTAAACATGCTATACTTTTAAAGTATTCAAATCTGCCAACCAACCAGTCAAACAACTTGGGTATTCTATATTCAGTCAACTAATCAAACATTTCAGGTATACCGTACTCAGTCATTCAGTCAAATAACTTAAGCATTTTGAACTCTGTAGCTAAACAAACATTTATTGACATCTCAAACATTCATGCTTATTCAGTTCTAAATCAACTGTCCAAATATTCATACTTATGAGAAATCATAAACATGGTCATACATGTGTTCCAAATCTCACATACTCCATTTCTAAAACTTTAAGGAGTGAATCCAATTTGGCTACTCACCTTGGCTATGAATCCAAGAACAAAAAACTACCAACTCCATTTTCAAAGTGATCATGATAAAGGAACTATCTCAATTACGCTTGAGAACTCCTCTTATTCAAGGTGAACCCCCACAACAATAATAAGAAAACCCCATTAACAAGATGATAAGCAACCCCAAGAAAGTTAAGCAAATTTTTACTTGGAAAAAAGGTGATCGATGATCAAGAAGAAATGAGAACTTGTTCCTATCTTCTAAATTTTGAACTCTCCACAATCTAATGGATCGAACTAGATTGAAAGTTCTAAACATACATTATAACACAAGAATACAAAGAAAGCATAAAGCTTGAGAGATACTAAACTCAAATATGAGATTTCATTCAACTTCAACTTGTTTTCAAATGACAAAATGATAGCCCTATTTATACTAATTTAATAGACACCATGCAAGGACACAATCCTTCACCTATGTAGTCTAAATTAAATCCATACATGAACCAAATTAAATGTAAATACATGAATTAAATAAGTACATGATGTATTAAAGATGTGAATGAATCTGGATTTTTATATTCATTATGCCTCTTAATTGAATAGGTGCCTCTCCAAGCTTGAAAGGATGCAACTCTTCATAATATGGATACCTTAGCTTGGAAGTACGCATTAAAGTCTTCTTGTAGTCTTTCAACTCTAATGATTGGACTTTGTGGCATAATGATTGCCTTATGATTGAATTGAATTGGTGTTAACTTCTCTTGACTTTGAATATGAGTTTCATTTGAGCTTGATTGAGCTGGTTGAGTTGGTATTCTTCTTGTAAACTTCTCTCATGGTCTCTTTGTTAATTTATTTTCTTATTAGATCATTACTAGAAATTCACAACATTGGACTTAAATTTCAAAGATGAACTTGGGACTTTAGTTTAACGTATTAACTTACCCCAAAAGTGTTGAAGGGAAAAACACCCAAAGGATTTTATATCCAATGCCAACCTTAAACCTCAACCAATCAATCTAAGTTTAACACAAGAAAGTTTCAAGGGGAGTCCATATCGAAGCATTTAATAAAGAGTTTGAATGTGTACAGAACGAATGTTACCACATACCGGAAAGAAGATCTCACCGGTCTTAGATGCTGCCCAGACCGAAGCCGTCATTATTGCTCCCGACGTGGCTGGGTAATGTTGCACAGAAGAGAGACCTACCGTCGGATTCGCATATGAGAGAAGAAGATTCGAGTGTGGGTCTCACAATCGAGGCCACTGATCGGCGAAGAAGGCCGTTCACTCCTACTCGATGCTGGAAACTGTGAAGAAATGCCAAAGACGCCACTGCTGTAGACTGGAGAAGATGAACTTGCTTTGCATGTTGCTGCCGAGTGTGGGAGTTGTTCATCGAGCACCTGCTTGTCGGAGCACATGTCGGAAGGGAGGAAGAAGAAGACCGAAGATGAAGATGGATCTGCTCGTGGGTCTGTCGCCACCGCCGCGCGTGATTGAAGGCTAGAGAAGAGAGACGCTGCGCCGCTAGACTTTCCGGAAAGGGAGACGCCGCACGGAGGCGGGGCTGCCGTCGACGACTACTGGCCAGAATGAAGAAGGAGAAGTCGAAGGGGGGGCTGGATTGCAATTCACGAAGAGGGAGAGAAAGAGATAGAAAGAGAAAATGGTTATTTTTTTTTTTCCCTTTCCTTCCTTATGACATCTCCCTGACCTCGTCCCTCTTTTAAAAACACTCTAACCCACACTTAGGCTCAAACCTTTAAATTAAAGGGTAAACTACATAAATGGGTCATTTCAAGTAGGCCAATTGTAGATATGTCCAAAACTTTTCAAATTTGCATCCATGTCCAACGTTTTAAATAAAGAAACTACATTTAGAGGCACAATTACAATTGTACCCATTGTATATTAAAAATTCCAAAAATAAAATGAAAATACAAAAAAGGCAAAAACTATTCATATTCAATTCCTTCCAAAATTGTTTCCTAAAAATAGGCAAATCATGTCCAAAACAACTGCCAACTTTTCCTTTCTCCACAAAACATCCAATCGACTGCCATAGATTCTCTCAACTGGTTTGAACGACGAACAACTACTAGGGGTTTTTCAGTCCATCCACAGTGAACGGCGAAAATCCATCCACAGCGGTAGAGCTTTGCTTCACGAACTCGAAAAATATACATAGTCTATATCGGGAAGTAAGTTCTCTGAGACATTGGGGTTTTTGTATATCACTGATATTTACTAGATAATACCGTAAAATGGAACCTCTGTTTTTGTTGTTGACCAAAAAATGCATGGGGGGATGAAGTTTAAAGAAATGCATGTGGGTTTTTAGGGGGGATGAAGTTTACAGAAATGTATATTTAAAGTTAATACCATAAAATGCATCATCTGTTTTGGTTCTTGACCAAAAATGAATTGTTGGAAGTAATCGTTTTTTTTTTGTTACCAAAATTTCTGAAGGTGTGATTTAAGTATAATGCATGCGTTTTTCCTTCGATTAGTTTCATTTGTGGTATCATACAATGTATGAAAGTATATATAACTTTGTGGTGTTGTGCTTCATGAAAATTCTGATTACACTCAATGAAGCCAAAACTGTACATTCATTGAACCCAATTATTATTGCAAATCCTTACAAATTATGTTTTCATATGTTAGGGAAAAACTATTTAACATCATGTTCTGAATTTTTTTATTAAATACTCTGTTGGAATGAATATATACGTAATTTTTTTTAATATGGTGAACATATTAGTATAATGTAAACATAAATTCAGAGAGTGTAAAAAATATATACACTGTTTTAAAATATAAATGTGATTTCATAACGAAGTTTATAGTTTTGGAATGTTGGGATAGACACATCGTATTAATATAATACACTATTTATTAGAATATGGTAAAGATTTCTGAGGTAGAAAGACATGAGATAAGGAGAAGTTAACGATTGTTAGGATCATCAAGCATGACATAAAAACAGAAGAAGTCAAATGAGATGGAGAATGGGTATTACTATTAAAATGTAATAGTATTGAATGGGTATTACTATTAAAATGTAATAGTATGGAATGTGTATTACTGTTAAAACTTTAAGATAAACATGAGGTATATATTATACGAGTATATATTTCTTATTCAGATATATTTTTAATATATGTTACGTATGATTTTTATATTTGGCCATATGTATATTCAAATTTATACATATGGCCCATATATAAGAATCAGACGTAACATGTATAAAAAATATATTTTACTATATGAATACATTTACAGGTAATAAATATAATATATATGCGAATAAGATTTAAAGATAAAATTATCTGGAACAAATTTGAATTTAAAATTAATAACAAGCAGTGAGAATATAGAAATAAAATGTTCAAGTTGCAAATATTTAAAATTAAAAACTATTACTATTGGGAAATGGGAAATTTGCAAGTCTTCTTATTGTGACCAAGACGTCCACAACGTTCGCATTTAACTTTTTTCTT
Source organism: Trichosanthes truncata (assembly GCA_033996785.1). NCBI lineage: Eukaryota > Viridiplantae > Streptophyta > Magnoliopsida > Cucurbitales > Cucurbitaceae > Trichosanthes > Trichosanthes truncata. Next base: position 16,509,829 of record MU867261.1, read on the forward strand.
AAACTCCAATGGCGATCGAATCCTGAGTTTCTTTGGTCTACCAACCGAACGTTTCAAATTTGGAGGCAGAAACTTAATGTTCTTAATGTGTTCTAGAATGTCCCAACTTGCCTGACCGCCAACAGGATGGATTAAACCACTGTATATTGAACGCAAAACGTTGTTGGAATAGTAGTTAGAAACATAATCTTTGGTTGACAAGTGTTTTCTTGATAACACAACACATGCATGGGAACAAGGAATTTATAATTGGTCCCATTGTCGACATGTACAAGTCTTGTAGACAATATTCACTTCATGTTGTTCAGCTCCATTAACGACTTGATACTGAACATTATCAACTGGGTGTACCTAAGAAAAGGCAAAAATTAATTAATCTAAGTAATTATGTGAACATATATACCGCTTATTATAAAATATATACTCCAATTACATATGTACTCTTATATAATATATACCTGCATAGTCCGATTGCATTCAATATTTGATTGAAAACAATAAAAATAACATATTTGGAATATTTTCATATTCATAGCAAAACAGAAATATATATAGTAGAAGATGAAAAATGTATGACAAAAAATATAGCTTACTCATTGTTTATAAAATGGTGGACGGATTGGTTGAAGGAAATGGTGATTGGAAAGGACACTGTCGGCGGAAATGAAATGAAAAAAGAAAGAAATAGTTGACGGAAAGCACATTGCCGGCGACTTAGGAAGAAAACGGCATAAATGGAAATGTGGAAATGAAAAAATATATATATTTTAATAAATCTATACATTAATGATGATTTGTTAATACTGGAATGCAATTAATTGGAAAGATAATCTAATATTTTTATACCATTTAATGAAATTTGCAATTAATAGCTTGTAATTTTTAAATAAGGGAATTTTCTTTATTTAATAAAAAAAAATGGCAACGGTTTAATAGGGACAAATTCGTCCAAAATTTTAATTTTTTTTTATTTCTAAATGTTGTTAAAATCTATATATGCAAAATTTATACATTGTGGACATAATTGTAAATGGACTTTCAAAATAATCCATTTTTCACAATTACTCTAAATTAAAACCAAACAAAACTCCTACAAGCCCAACAAACGAGAATTAACTTTAAAATTAATTTCAGTGGGAAAATTAAAAATAAAAATCCAAATGGAGAAATTATTTTACTTGAGAACGTTGGGCGCTACAATCTTTCCACCTTAAGAACTTCCGTCCTTGAAAGTTTCTAGTCTTGACAAAGCTCAGATACTTGGCTCTCATTTCATCCTCTCGCTCCCATGTTGCTTCTTTAAACTGATGATTTCACCAAAAGACCTTGATAAGGCCTATCTCTTGATTATGAAGAGTCTTATGATCTCTTGTAAGAATTTGAGTGGGCTTTTCTTTATAACTCAAATTCTCATTCAAGCGTAAAGGCTCATAATCACACACAAGCAACAGATCGGACATAAACTTTCACAACATAGAGACATGGGGAGAGAGATGGTAGCAAGGCCAAGTGATAAACTACCAGGCTGATCTACTATGAAATCCTAAACGTCTTGATGAAACGTGGACTTAGCTGTCCATTTCGTCCGAACCTCAAAACTCCCTTCACCGGTGCTACCTTTAGGAACACATGATCACCGACTGCAAATTCAAGTCAGTCCTTTCACCGCATGTCAACATCGTTCATCTGTCTATTCTGCTTTGTTTTCATCCTCACGCTACTCTTTTGGATTGCCTCCTTCATGACTTGGACCAGTTTGGGTCCTAGCAAATTGCGTTCATCTACCTCATCCTAGTAAACAAGGAACTTGCACTTCTTTCCATAAAAGGGCTTCAAACAGTGCCACGCCAATAGTTGCTTGATAACTATTGTTATAATCAAACTCCATCAAATGCAAGTAACTATCTCAACTACGAGCAATACACAAGCTCATAGTATGTCTTCCAAGGTCCGATTCAATCTCTCTGTCTGACAATCAATTTAGGGATGAAAGGCTATGCTAACAAATTCAACTAAGTACCTAAAGCCCTTTAAAAACCACCCTAGAAGTTGGACGTAAGCCAAGGATCCATATCAGAGACAACCTTAACAGGAACCCCGTGTAATCCGACTACTGATCAGACTGAAACGTAGGGCTTTTAAGAAAAGATTTTTTAATTCAAAACAAGTTCCAGTCTAGTGCAAGTGCACACTGTCGATGCAAGTAATATAAAACTGGAAGTATTCCAGAGTATCAATCCCACAAGGAACGAATACAACAAAATTCAAAAGATAGCAAAATTTGTTTTCAAATTGCAATTTCGGTAACCAAGGTTATAAAAATGTTGGGAGGTGTTTTTGACAAAATAAAATAATAAAAAGAAACAATAAGTATGAAAAAGGGAATTCAAGTTGCTCATGCCCATTTGGAAAGAAATGCTACTAAAATGCAATTCCAATCGTAGCTAACACAAGAAAACTAAGTAAACCAAATTCGACTCCTATTTAATTTTGCTTCAAAATCTTTAGGAGGCTAAGTGATTAAACCTATATTTCTATGGCTAATCTAACTTAGATAATTTTGCACACAATTCTAGTGGTTTTGGAGTATCGCCCTATGTTTAGGGTCGATGTTCAAGACTTATTTCTAAGCCTTTTCGTCCATTTCTTTTGTGACATCCGCCTTCCCTTAACCCTTTCGGTATTAAGTTATCACTTGACAAGCAACACTAGTTGGCCGACTAGGTTTACCCAATATTAATTCAGCAAAAACAAATAAAGTTTAAAGTGTTAACTAGATTGTTGTTACTTTTAAGCTTTACATCTTTTCTCTAGGGCATTCACCAACTTGAACCCCTAAAGGGAAATTAGCTCATTATGGAAGAAATGAAAAATAACAATTTAATTGCTATGAAACTCATACTTGATGATTTGAAATAATGGAAATAAGTTCTAGAATAATAAAGCTACCTAATCTGAAATATACTAAGAAAACCTTGTTGTAAAATTAACCTAACAATTTAAAACATTCACAAAGGAAAGTTGTAAAACAGTAGCAAATCTTAAGAGAAATTCACAATATTATGGAATTAAATTTCAAGAGATCAATATATCTTTGCTGTGAATAACATGGGAAGCAATAAACCTCAACATAAACTAAATTCTAAAGAACTTATATGAAAGAAATGAAAGAAAAAAACAGCAACTAGAAACAGAATGTAAAATAAATTGACCTCATGTGTTCCTTACTTCAATCGATCAAAATGCTCATTTAAAAGCAAATGGATCTTCACCTCCTTTAACCTTCGTTGAGGAGGGATTAAATTCGGACTTTCACAAAGCAAACACAAAGATAAATCGCTAGAAAAATGCCAGAAAAATGAGAACTAAACTGCTGTAGGCGAGCAAAAAAACCCAGCCACTTTTTTGCTTTGTTATTCTCATTTTTATAAGCATCAAGGGTTAGAGTTTCTGCATTTCTCTTCTACAACCTTGGGTCAACGTGTAGGCATGAAATCGAGTTGAAAAATCTCCCAAATTTTGCAAAAATTTCCATGAATCTCGTGATTTCCGTCAATCTCGCATTTTCCAGATTTTCTAGAAAATGCAATTGCATTTCAATTGCATTTCTGTTGCATTATTTTTCAGATCTGCCAAAATTTTTCAAAAATGCAATTGCATTTCCATTCTGGAATGCAATTGCATTTTGTGCTTATTTTCCAGACTTATTTTCTGAAGGAATGCACTTGCATTTCCAAAATGGAATGCAATTGCATTTTGTGCTTCTTCACAAACTTGTTTTCCCGAAGAAATGCAATTGCATTTCTAAAATGGAATGCAATTGCATTTTTGTACTTGCTCCAAACCTACACAAAAACAACAAATTAGTATAATTTCCAATCTTTTTTCAACTTCTTTACTCCAACAAGCTTTTGTGAATTTATCTAATAAACACCATTTTTAGCTTGCTCGTCATACAACAAAACACACAAAAATGACAAGAACAACCTAGTTTAGGGTCAAATAATCCTCATAAATGAGAATTATCAATTACCTCATCCATGTACAGCTACGCCCACTTCTCAACAGAATAAGTAGGTCTTTTTGGAAGGAATTTTGCTAACTTGGCGAGTCTGTAAAAAATAACCTAGATTACTGTGAAGCTTTTAACTGTCCTGGGCAACCCTGTGATGAAGTCCATAGATACTTCTTCCCATTTCCACTGTGGCACACTCAAAGGTTGCAACAATCTTTGTCACACCCCCTCCCGACTACCTGTTATCTTAGCCCGGAGGAAGGCGTGAAGCCAACAGGCATCGTTTCACTTCTTAACGATACTTATGACCCTTTTAATTCCTGATAAACAATCCATACCTGTATACGAGATACTATACATACCACACAGCAGGAAATTAGGAATCTTATTACACATACATACGGAGCGGTTCTGGTTAAACCTAACTTAAACAAGCCAGACACGACCAGACGTGCTTTATACACCCAAGACCACTAGTTCCATATACAACATAACTACACATCCCTATTAAGTTATGTACAATACGAGCAGACTTGCTATACTACGCCAACCACGTACAAAAATATCAGACTCGTAGAGCGTTCAGCAGGCTGTGGCAGGATCTCAGGCACCGGGAACTCGATCTCTACCTGGAAAGTTGGAAAACATTGAAAGAATGAGCTGGAAAGCTCAGTGAGTGACTGAGTTTAAAGTAATTATCTCATAAATCATAACATTTGGCAAACTACAAGCATATGTGTCGTCAGACAAGCGTGAAATATAAACTTATAAGGACAATAGCTTCTTCCAGAAATCCAGCAAGTATGTCATTTAAATCTCGCTAGCATATCCAGAGTATTCATCATCTAAAACATATAATAAACTAGGTTGTTTAAGACACGCTCAGTACAATCAATGTTCATTCTACGATGTAGTGGGGCCCGCCCAGCACTCCCATCGTCTTTGTCGTAGTGGGGCTCGCCCAGCACTCACGACAGCATTGTTGTCACGGAGTACACTCAACGTCGACAATAGAAAATGACCTGTGTGCACACGGTACTATACAACCTCGGCCTCAGTATCTCAACCATTAACTCATTCAGGTCTCAGAGAAACACATGAAAACCTTTAACAGTTCTTGCTAACACATGTAGACTTGGAATTTAGGTATTTCTTCTAGTTTCAGAAAATCAGTATACATAGGCTCACAACGAACAATTTAAATCATTTTTAGAAAACCATATATGCTTATGAGTACGTGTTCAAGAGACCATAAATCTTTAAGCTACATTATTCTTAGGAAGTCTTTTCTTTTCATGAACACAAGTTCAAGCATAGAATTTATTTTCAGAATTCATTTTGTCACTCACAGCGTTAATAATAGATTCTTGGTCCGTAAATTTGTCCTATTTCTTCTTGGCCTGTCAAACAAAACAAAACCAAGCATTAGAATCTTGACCTCACGAACTTAAGGCCTAGGGTTGCAAAAACCACCCCATCAATTTCCTGCACTTTACAGATTTTATACCTTAAACTCACACACCTATAACTTTTCCATTACTTGCTCAAAAATGATGTACTTTATACCAAACTCTTCCTTTTTGAACCCTCTAAAACTTATCTGAAGGAATGAAATTGAAATTCCTAAAGGATATATCCGTAAATACCTCGAAAGCCACTTCCTACAAAATCGGTTTCTGCACTTTCCAGACTCGTTTTCCTGCTGCACCCTGAACTTAACATGAATTTTAAGGCAACTTCCATTCAATTTCTAACCACTACTTATTCATGAAAGTTATAGGAAATTAAATCAGCTTTCCATCCATACCTAATACAGCTTCTAATTCGAAGTCTACAGATCAGCACATCTCAAAAACCAGAGGTTCCCCGGATTTGACAGCAAAAACACTCCTCTGACTTCCCTTTCAAAAACCCATAACATAAATTCATATTTTGCTCGAGCTTCCTTCACGAAAATTGTTCTAAAATGAGTTAACTTTCAAGGAAATCAAATCTCACCTCTTAATACCTCTTGTGGAGCTCAAAACGTTCCAAATATCAGAGGTAGTCAGGGTTGAACGCAAAATCTTCCATGCAACTTGGATTGATCTTCCCTCCTTTTCTTCTTCAATTACAACTCCAGCATCACCTTTCTTCTTTCTCTTATTCTCTCCCACGAAGAACCCTAATTATTTCACCAAAATGGGTAGCAAAATGGATGGACAATAATTAAAGAGAAAGAGTTTGATGGTGGGGCCCTTTTCCTCTCATTTTCATTTTTCTTTTCTTTTTTTTTTTTTTTTTCTTCTTTTTCCTTCCCAAAACAATATACCAACCTCCTTTCCTTCTTTCCTTTTAATTTTTAAGAAGTTTCAAGGAGAAACTCCGGGTTTACAATCTTGCTAGTTTCTATCTTGGTGCCTTTACTGCTAACACACCAAGCCTTACTGACATAATCTGCTGTCTTTTTTTTTTCCCACATTATTCCATTAGTAGTACTGTTTCAAATCCCGATATATCTTTGTGCTGCCTGGATGTATTGGAAATGAAGAACTGCAAGTCTCAGCTAATAACTCATTCCTGGGCTTGACATTTATAGGCACACACACATGTCCTTGGTAAACGAGACCATTATCAGAGGATATGGAGAACCCAACCACCTATCATGACTCTACTTGGCAAAAGTCAATCACGAGGTTAGAATCTCCCTACTAGGTATCTATGATGCATTGTCTCCAAGCTGGCTGAACGGGCAACTAAGCCAACTACAAAGTGACTTCTCCTACTACCATTGTTATTTTAGCTCGCCCCACACCAGTACATATAAGGGCTTGGTTAGTGCTTAGAAATGATGTGAGAGCTGTCTTCCTATCGAGAGCATCTGTAACTATCTTTGCCTTAACTGGATGGTAACGTACCTTAACATCATAATCATTTACTGACTTAAGTCATATGCGCTACCTCATATGTAGGGTGGGCAAAAATACCTGCGGGGTTGGGCCCAATTTGATCGAGTATGGGGGTCAAACTAGAGATTTTTTCAGGTCCCCACCTAGAATAATTTTTTTAATATTAATTTTTAAAAATATATTATAATTTTTATAATAATAATATCATTAATATATTTTATTATATAATATTATTAACAACATTATTTTTTAAAAGTTAAAATCTCTTACAATGTAGGAGTTTATATTTTTCTTTTTTTTAAAAAAAAATTAATTTCATTAATTTATATGTGTTTATTATATTTAATTTCATAATATAATAACTTTTATATTAAATTTATAATAAAAATGTTAAATATTTTTAAAAACTAATTATTTACATAAATAAAACAATAACAATACTAACTTTAACATTTAGTCAAAAAAAAAACTTTAACATAAAACATTTATAATTTTAATATATTTACCAATTTTTAATTAATTTTAATAAAAAATAATTAAAAATAAAAAAATGGGAAACAAGGATTATTCCCCGTGGGGACCCGATCCTCGAATGCGGATTCTCCAACCCTGACCCTGATTCTCCAAAACGGGGAATGGGGTAGGGACGAGGATGAAAAATTTCCACGGGGTCGGGGATGGAGAGTGCATCTCCGACCCCACCCCGCCCTGTTGCTATCCCTACTCATATGTAGCTCCCTCTGAGAGAAGAATTTCAGGCTCTTATGGTCTGTGCAAATTCAGAATTTTCTCCTCACACAAAAAGTGCGTACAAATCTTCAAGGCAAAGATCATAACTACTACCACTGAATCATAGGTTGGGTACTTACGTTCGTAATCTTTCAACTGACAAGAAGCATATGCAATTACCTTACTATGTTGCATTAGGACACAACCAACCACTTCTTGGAAGCATTAATGTGGATAACAAAACTCTAGCTCCATCTAACACAGTGAGCATAGGTACTGAAACCAATTTCTGCTTGAGTTCTTGGGAGCTCGCTCCACAAGCCTCACTCTAAATGAACAAATACTCTTTCGAGTTAATTGAGTTAAAGGCATTGTTATACTGAGGAAGTTTTGTGCAAACGTCGCTAGTAACCTTCACTCCCAAGCAACGTACACACCTCATTGACTTTAGTTTACTGCCTCTACCCTTGCTGGATCTACTAAAATTTCGTCTCTCGACATAATCTGTCTTAGGAAGGACATCCGCTATAGCCAAAACTTGCTTTTGGAGAACTTGGCATTAAGTTTGTACAACCTTAGGGTCATCCAACTCTCCTAAGGTGTTCCTCATATTCTGCATCTGACTTGGAATAAACCAAGATATCATGAATAAATACGATCGAGAAGGTGTCGAGAAACTCCTTAAATACTTTGTTCATCAAAACCATGAGAATTGGAGGTGCGTTCGTCAGTCCAAAAGACACCACTGTGAGCTCATAATGCTCATCTCTGAACCTACAAGTTGTCTTAGGAATATCCTCGTCTCTTATTCTCAGCCGATGGTAGCCTGATCTAAGTCAAACTTGAAAAATATTGTTGTTCCTTTTAACTGGTCAAATAGGTCATCTATTCGAGGGAGTGGGTTCTTATTCTATATAGTTACTTTCTTCCTTTCGATAACTAATGCACCTCAAAGTGAGACACTAGGGCATATGAAGCTATTGACTAACAATTTTATATTTGCAACTTGAGCTCCCTCAACCTTGCTAGAGCCATTATGTATAGAACCTTAGGATTAGGAGTCGTGCACAACTCGTGCTTCATTTTGAAATCTACCTTCTATGTTGGTGGAAAACCTGAAAGGTCCCATTTACTTTACTAAACACTAGCATCACTTTTCATTTACTTCAAGTTGGCTTAATATTTATTTTCAATCAAAATAAGGGCTTCATTAGTTCTTTATATTGGCTTGATGCTATAGTCAATTCTCTAAAACTTTGCTAACAAGACTGACAATCTAACTATTCACTAAACGAAGCCTCAAAGTTTCCTCTTTTTGTACTTTGATAACTATTGACAATACTCGTCTTTTATTAAAAGGTTATTTCCTCCTACTCCTTTGTAGATCTAAGATGGAAGCTTATCAAAGCTCTCATCCAACACTAGGACATAGCATGCTTAATCATTTTCTTTGGGAGAAAGATTCTTATACTAGTTGAGTTTCATAACCAAAGGGACAAAGATTCTTATACTAGCTGAGTTTCATAACCAAAGGGAGAAAGATTTTTATACTTGCTGAGTTTCATAACTAAAGTCTCATACAAAACATACTCAAGTTCTAAGTCCCAAAATAGAAACAAGACTCCTTGTACCAATTCTAAAGACTTCAAAACACACATCATGTCATAGAAGTCATGTAATACTCGAGATCTTAAAGTCTGAACATGTTAATTTCTTTTGTCTCTCAAGATAACAAACCTTTTCTATAACCTCTCCTTTCCTCTTGTCTTTCTTTATTAAGACTCTTAAACTTAAGGTGTCCCCATTTTCATTCTCCACGTAAGTCTTATTCTCTTTAAGAGAAAACATGTCTCAAATTATAAACCTTTCATAGATCTATCATTTGGGATTCCAAATTGAGTCTTTGGTAGGATTTTTTTTTTTTTTAACTAACTTGCCTTGCTTTTAACCCCAAAAAGTTTTCTTTAATCTGATTACACTCGAGCCTAGTGTTAGGCCTCCTTAATACACATCAAGTAGGCACATCCAAACATTTTCGTGGCAGTAAAGTCAACTTTCCTTTTAAACATAAGTTCCATAGTTACTTTGAAGTGTTGGAGAGGGATTGAAGGTCGTTTATCAGCAACATAGAGGTGAGGAAGGCATCCCACCAATAGCATAATGGTATTGAAGCACTTGTGCTAGTAATGTTAATCTAGTTTACATGACATGAAAGTGCCTTCATTCTTCCTTTCCATTCTGTCGATGTATAAGGATAAGAATATTGAGAATGAATCCCCAACTTTGTGCATAACCGATGTACAAGTATATACTTACCACTATTGTCAAATTGAAGGCCTTGATTACATTGTTGACCTGAGGTTTGATCATTGTTAAGAAGTGGCTGAATGCTGCCAATATATCACTTTTTTGCTTTAGGGTATATCCACACAAACTGATCGAAATCATCAAGGAACATAACATAATATCTAAATCCTTCTAGTGACACAATAGGTGACGAGCCCTACAAGTCTTTATGAATTAGATCAAACAAATTATTAGCTTGTGAAGTAGAGGTAGAGAATGGAAGAGCATGTGCTTTACCATATTGACATAATTCTCAACATTTAAACATTTCATTAACTTTAACTAAAAGATTATAGCTTTAACTATGAAATCAAGTGTTCTAGATGTTGGGTGTCCAATACGTCCATGCCAAATTACCTTAGACACTACAATGTCTACACTGACTACAGTATTAGATAAAAACAAATGTAGAGAGACTGTTGCCTTTATTCTTAAATTGCTGCAAACTAATATTTGTTAGACTTGAAGTTCCTTCTCCCATCGTCTTGACATTGTCAAGTTGGTAAAGTTCATCTTTAAGCACTCCTCTCATTACCACTTGGCTCGTACCCTTGTCCTTTACAAGGGAGAAACTACGATGAAACTCAATGAAAACATTATTGTCTTGAGCTAGATTTTTTTCAATATCAGGCACACATAAAACACTCTCAAGATTAACAACACCACTACCATCTGTCAAACCAAAATTACCAATGAAAAATATATACAGTTTATTTCCATTACTTACTGTAACTTGTTCATTACCTCCTTATTCCATGGGTTTTGTAATGTTATTTTAATCAATAGTGACATTGTTTGAGGGGCCACTATTACCATGCAAGTTAGGATCAACTACAGTCTCCAAAGTGTCTAAAAATAGATTTGTGCCTTAAGTTGTAACAAAAGCATATGGTGTTTGATTGTTACCTCCATTCTCATATGGATTATTTCTACCTCCTCTATTTTGACCCTCATTTGGAGAGTACTCATTGTCAAAACCATGGTTGCAAACCAAGGCTGAGTGACCAGCCTTCCCACATACTTGGCATACTGGTCAGTTGTTGGAATTATTGTATCCTTTGCCTATGCCTCGACTCATATTGCCATTTTGATTTCCATTTCCACTTTGTGTTATTGAAGTTTTAATCATTTTTGTGATAGGAATGAATACTTCACCCTGTAGCGGAAGATTATAATTTCTAAACAATTTAGAAATAATTTAGGACCTACTTTGATTTATTTAGAATTAAAAAAATAATTAAAGGTTAAGCAATAAAAACCTTGATGAAATATGGAGAAAAATTTTGGCAGGTCTTTACATCTTATGTTCCAGTGAATCGAATCTTCAAGACTTCCACAAAGTCTTCCTTACTATGACTCGAACATAGGACAAAGGCTTGTGAAACCTCTGATTGAATGTACAGCACATAAGCGCACGAGATCCAAGTAATAATAAAACGATATTCCTACTGAGTATCGTATCTACTGGGATTGGTTTTTAATTCAATTAAGTACTGCGAAATAATCTTACTTTACTTTATTTAGAGAACACAATGCAAGAGCAAACAGCGAAATAAATTATAATCCTAGAAAGCAAAATAAATGAGAGACACAAATCGATAGGTAATTCTATGAGTGTTGATTGCATTCTTGGACCTTAATTTACTTAATTAAGCGAGCAATTAGGCAAAATCAATTGTTCGATTCATAAGTCTAGAAGCCTAAAATTATGAAATTTCATGTTGGTCTCCTCCAAGCCTCAGGTGTAATTAATGAAATCTCGTGTCTGTTTCATTAATTAATCCTCACTCGGCATTAATGAACCTTCATTTTAAACCTCAATTAATTTTCGTTGTTCCTATGTCACTTAGGCGGAATTTTAATTGTCAGGCATTATTTTTCTAAGTTTAATCTACTCTGTCGAGCTCAATTAAACTAACGATCATTTAACCCTTATTCCTTGCTTTGTTAAAAGCATTAAGAACCTAATGCATAAATGAACATAAACACTAATTAAACCACAATCACAAACTAAATTAAGTAAAATTAAGTGCAATGGTCCAAGAATTACAACAACCCATAGAAATTTAGGGATTAACTAAACATGTTCATCAAATACAACTTAGAAATCCCTAATTACAACCACTAAAGTAACTATAATTTAAAAGAGAAGGGAAAGAAAGTGCAAACGAATGACGATCAAACGTTTCCAAGGTAATCAATCTCGAACCGAGCTCCAAGGTCTTCAATTCCACTCCAAAATGTTCACAAATGCTCCTAAATACCCTCAATTACGGTATGGAATTGAGATTAGGGCTAAAACCCTCAAATTGGCCTCCTTTTGGACGAAGAGAAAAGGATGAATAAATACCCTCTGTCGTGACAGCGTTGCAACGCTGTCCAAGAATGTTGTTGTTTCTTGTTGTGTGCAGGGGTAGTGTTGCAACGCTATAAGTAGAGTTGCAACGCTACGGACGGAGAGTTTCACTTCAACGTGTTTCTAGAGTTGCAACGCCACAGGGCAGCGTTGCAACACTAGCTCTCGGGTTTGTCAATACAAATGGGCGTTGCAACGCCATTTCAAGCTTCGCAACATCGTCCTCTCGGCCCCAAATGCTAAATTCTTCAACTCTTCTCTTCTTGGCTCTCCAAAATGGCCCGATTTAGCTCCAATATGACCAAAATACTCCCGAACACTTGATTTTGCTCATTTAGCTCGATTTCTATAAAATCAAGAGAAATAGGCATAAAAAACCCATAAAATCATAACAAAACTAGCATAAATAATAGGAAATACGATAGCATAATTGCATGGTATCAACCTCTTGAAAGAAGGAGAGAAAAAATTTGCAGAGAATTTTGAGTTTTCTCTATGGACGAGATGTGTATTTTGGCTCAACTTAAGGGTTCTACTTATAGGGACTTATTAGGTGAAACTTGTGGTTAAAAATTAATAAGAATAAAAGCTTAACCCTAGTGTAAGTATACACTGCTGATGCAAGTAATACAAAAATATTCCAAGATATCGAATCCCAAGGGAACGAGAACAATAAAATTAATGTGTAACCAAGATTGTGAAACAACAACAACTTTTAGTAGCAAAAAATCTAAAAGCAAAATGTTTTGGGTGTTAAGGTGACTAAAAAGACTGAATAAAAGAAATTGAAAAAACTTATGGAATTTCACTTAAGAGAATGAAGGGATTCAAATACAATAAATACAATAAATATATCTTTTCCTCATTTAATATATCTAATATATTAAATATTAATTTGAATATTTCAAAATTTTCTTTCAACTAAATTGATCTTTTAGTGTTAATATGAATTAACAAGGGGACCTTATGAACCTATAGATTATAAGGTCCAATGATTAAAAAAAAATTATTAATTAAACATTTTAATCAATCAATTTTCATTCATTAACTCTAGGTCACTCCACTGTAAACCTAGAGTTACACTCTTATGCGCTGTAGGACAAGTTGTGTCCATGGATATAACCATTACATGTAAATCAAACCTTCAGGCGTTGTTCGTAATTATAGCTGGGTCAAAAGTCCATTTTATTCCTATAATTACATATTATACCTTAAGTCCCATTGATCTTCTAATGAATATTTATGATCCAATCATAAACTAAGTTCCTCTCGGGCCAGTGAAAGGGTAGGACCCCATTGTTCAAGTCTCGAATTTAGCACTTAAGGGAACTAGCTGCTCTCATCTATTTTTCTTATATGGGAATGAGTGAATTCCATCTTGTGAAATTTATGTTCTCAACTCCCTATTTGGTCAAGTCTCCAAAATGGTAGACTTATTGAATTGGCTACAAAAGTCACTCTCACTCATGCAAATCAAAGGAAAAGCTCTCACAAGCAGGAGTTCATATCTCACTTAGGATTAAGGTTGTGTCGCATATGATCATCTTGTTGAAATATTAATCTTCTTAATTAACGAATTTATAAAGAGATATTAAATATTTCGTAGTCCAGTCTTATACAAACTCATTGTATATGGTACCTTTATTGACATGTCTCCACATGAATGATTTGGATCAAATCATTTGTAATTGTTATAAAGCGAGATGTATCAATAGTATTACCAGTATAACTCAACCAACCTTATCCATATACTATAGATTCTTTAGGTTATTTCTTGAACATAATCCTCCCGTATGTCAACCACGTATTGTTCAAGATTACACGAATAACTATGGATTTATATGTAATGGATAACTATTTATTAAATAATTGTTAAATAATGATAAATTATTAATTACGAGACTTTAGGGCATAAATCCCAAGAATCTCTCACTTGCACTAAAGTCTATTAGACATGTATCCTAAGACATACTTTATACCTATCATTTTGTTGTTAAAATTCTACTACCTTTAATTATTGATATTTTTGTTGTTTCCCATATGACAAAGGTTGTATGACTAAATGTAACGACCCAACCTCCTAGACTAATCTTTCTAGGGTCATTATTTTACATGCATGCTATGGAGGCCACAATTCAAGAAAAACAAGTTTCATAGCCTCTAGAAGTAAAACAATGAAGTTAAAGAACACTTGCTTCGGGATCCCATAAAAACATTTGGAAAGGAACAAAAGTCTTAATTTCAAGGCCTCAAGTTCACAAAAACTGAACTAGATTCAAATAACATGGCGAAAGCATAACTAACAATAGTTCTCAAATTGAAAGAATAAAACAATAAAGAATGGGAAAACATGACTATCTAAAGTCTCCCATGGCCTTCCAGATAAATCCCATCACTCGCCTTTGGCGCCCTTGCCTTTACCTGAAAGAAAAATATTTTTTTTGGAAAAGGGTGAGTATTTAAATTAGATACTCAGTAAGTGACCCCATTACTGGGTTAGGTCACGCAATCACATACAACATGGTTTTTTAATTTTTAAATAATTTTCTTCTAAATAGACCTAAACTTTTTCATAATGGAAACGTTTCCTTTTAACCCTTTTCTCTTCGGCTTAATGTGGATAATTAACCCAACCTAACTTTTCTTTTTCATTTAACATTTTCAAGTTTCTTTTCATTTAACCTTTTCAGGTTCCTTTTCATTTAGATGTACATCTACAATTTTAGGAGGGTAATTGCCACATATATGCATGAGGTCCCAAAGCATTTTCAATTTTCATTCAGTGATACAACATAAAGCAACATTCTCACATAATTCATCATAAACCATATATTATGCATTGCAATCATAAAGAAAACATTCATGAAAACTTTACATTCAAAATATAGCTTTTCAATTAGTTCCCAACTTGCATTTAAGCACACGGATAGCACTAATTTAGTGTTATATTTATACCCATTTATTATCTAGTTTTTTTTTTTGAATTAGTGAACTTTGATGTGTATTTCTCTTGATTTTGTAGAAACCAAGCTTGAGGAGCAAAATCGAGTGTTTGGGAGTATTTTGAGTGATGTGGAGCTTAATTGGATGTGCAATGGAGGCTAAGTACAAGGAAGGACATTGAACAAGCATTTGGGATTGAGAGGATAGCGTCTCGACATTAGAAATGGCATTGAGACGCTTCATTTGGTATTGCACACCCAAGAGCTAGCGTCGCAATGCTGCCCTGTGGCATTGCGACACTAGAAACACGCAGAGGAGAGGTGTTCCTTCCATAGCGTTACAACGCTACCCATGCACTGAAGGCAAAACAGTTGCGTATTGATACAATGTTGCAACACTGTCACGATAGGTAGAATAAAAACATCACATTCTCTTCGTCCAAATAGAGGCCAAACAGATTGGAAAAGCCATAAACTCAATTCCCATGCTATTTTGAGAGGTTTTAGGAGCATTTTGTGAGTGGATTAGAGCAGAATTGAAGATTCGGAGTTCGAGGATCGAAGAGATCACGATGGGAATGCAGGATCGACCTTTCATTTGCATTTTCTTCCTTTTTCTTTCACTTTTAGCTACTGTATAGGTTGGAAAATTAGGGATTTATGGGTTGTTTGAACTGAATTTGTATATGCTTGTTCCTAATTACTTGAGTTTATTGTATTTAATTGTTTAGAAGCTTAATTGTTGGAATTGTTGAACAAATTGCATAGTTTATGGATGTTTGTGATTATGAGGGATTTGAATCATTTGTCCATTTGTTGCTTAATGTCTTTAATAATTGATTCTCTAATCGAGGTATTTCTAAGTTGAGCTCAACAGAGGATACTTAGTTTATCTTAATACGCAATTAATTAGCTACTTGAGTGACAACGAGATTAATAGTTAATTGATTGTAGTTTGCGATGAAGGTTAATTAGTTGGGCGTTGGTTAATTGACTAGTTTTCTAAGTGGAAACTCGATGGAGAGAAACTTAGGCAAGAACCCATTGCATAACTAGTGTTTATTTACCTAAGTGACTATCGGGGTTAATAAATAGACATTAAAAGTCCATAATGAAGAGTTTTAATGCCTTGTATGAGTTAGCTAGCGCTAGGGACACCTAGGTTAGTTAATTAGTACTTGAGATTGGAGGAGACTGACAAGAGATTCCACGTCCTTGAAGCTTCTAAACTTATGAGTTCACTGTCCATTGGGTTATAATTGTCTGTTAGGTTAGTAATTGATCCTTTCTCAAGTTATCCCTCGTGTTTGTGTCTTCTATTTATGTTCCTGCATTTATTTTCTATTGCTTAGGTTAGTTTATTTTTCTCTAGTTGTTTTCTCTAATTAAAGCTAAGCGATATTAATTGCGGTACTTAATTGAATTAAAACTAATCTCTATGGATACGATACTCGGTAGGAATACCGTTTTATTATTACTTCGATCACGTGCGCTTGCATGTTCTCCGATCACCCACCGGCATAAAGTCCCTTATCCTGATTTAACTCAAAAAAAATTAAGATAAATCTCCAATGAACCTTGACTCAGCACGTTCAATCGGAGAAATTAACCAAATGCAAGCTAAAATTTCAGCCCCCTTTGCACCTTAGTGTTGGAATTTATGCCCTAACAACTCGTAATTAATGAATTATTTAATAATTAATAATAATTTTGATTATTTTATTTTCAATATAATACTATCCATTATATGAAAAATCCAAGGTTATTAGTGTAATCTTGAACAGTATGTAGTTGACATACGGGAGGATCATGTTTAAGAAATAACCTAAAGCGTCATAGTATATGGATAAGGTTGGGTGCCTTATCCTGGTAACACTATTGATACGACCCACTTCGTAATAATTACAAATGATTTGATTCAAATCGTTTATGTGGAGACATGTGAGTGGGAGTATCTTATACAATGAGTTTGTGTAAGACTGGACCACGAAATATTTAATCTCTCTTTATAAATTTGTTAATTGAGTAGATTAATATTTCACAGGATGATCATATGCGACTCGATCTTAATCCTAAGTGAGTTATGAACTCTTGCCTGTGAAGGCTTGTCCTTTGACCAAATAGAGAGTTGAGAACATAATCTCACAAGATAGAATTCACTCCTTCTCATATAGGGTAAGTAGATGAGTAGTTCCCTTAAGTGTTGATTTCGGGACTTGAACAATGGGGCCCCACTCTCTCATTGGCTAGAGAGGGACTTAGTTTATAATTAGATTATAAACAGATTGTTCATTAGGGAATCAGTGGTACTTAAAGTGCAAGATGTAATTACATGGGTAAAACGGACTTTTGACCTAGCTGTAATTACGAACAACTCGTGAAGGATAGACTTGCATGTAGTGATTATATATATGGACACAACTTGTCCTACAGTGTATAAGAGTGCAACTCTAGGTCTATAGTGGAGTGACCTATAGTTAATGAATGAAAATTAATTAATTAAAGAGTTTAATTCATTGATTTTGTATCATTTGAGCTTATAATATGTAAGTCCATTAGGTCCCATTGCTAGCTCATAGTAACACTAAAAGATCAATTTAGTTGAAAGAAAAATTTGAAATGTTCAAATTAATATTTAATATATTAGATATATCAAATATAAAAGAGGAAAATATATTTATTGTATTTGATACATTAAATATTAAAATAATTAATGTATATTAGATACATTAAATAAAAGATATTTATAAAATTTGAAAAAGATTCAAATAAATAAATATCGTAGGATATTTGAATGAGATTCAAATAAATATAAGATATATTTTAATATATTAGATATTAAAATATAATATTTTAATTATGGCAAAGATTTTCCCTTAGTCTCTATAAATAAGACCCCTTGAGTTGAGCTATTAGACATAACAAACATCTCCTCACTAGAGAGCATTAGGGAATTCTCTCTAGACCTCTTCCTCTCCAATCCCTTGTGGATTTTCATTCAAGAGGCTTCCACAAGCCTTGGTCTTGTGTTCGAGTCATAGCTAGGAAGATTTTATGGAGGAGATAAAGATCCGCAAAAAATATCTCCATATTTACTCCAAGTAAGTTTGTTTAACCTTAATTTTTAGTTTAATTTTAAATAAAATCAAAGACGATCAAATACTTCCGCTGCGGAGTGAATCGTTCATTCCTTCACTTAGTTGATCGAATTTTGAGCTAATAAAAGAGATCCTTAAGCTTAGAAACAAAATCCTAGATTCCATAATTGAAGCCAAAGTACCAAGCATTCGAAACTTACTAGAATTTCACTTCCAAGAGTTCAATTACTTGCTGGATAGAAATCCTAAGGTGCACTTTTCACATTTTCAACGTTGGATCGAAGTGGGTATCTTAGAACAAGTTAGAATGAGCAACGGTTTCTCTTAAAATAACTCCAAACATTCCCAAATTATGAACAAGACCCACCTTCAAACCATGCTGGAAACGCAAATACCCACTTCTAAAATCGTCGAAAATGCTACACCTCGAAGACCCTCACGTCGTGCGCTAGTTGCTAGTCGAAGAACCCAAATCACGTTGTCGAAATCACAAGGAATGAGTCCTACCACTGCTATACTTGAGACAATGCTACAAACACCTCTCAGATATTCGCGCCGCCCTTGTTCATCGGAGAACGGAGCTCACCTGGTTGTTGGTCGGAAAAGGAAAAAAATGGGCTAGAGTGCTACTGTTTTTTTTTTTCGTGGAAAAGGAAGTGAACTTGAGGAAGAAGAAGGTGCATCGTAAAATATGCCCACTAGAAGACAAGTCCCTTTTTAAGATATCCCAAAATAATTAAAATCAATAATTTGAAATTAACCCTACCTAAAATGCTGATCGTTACACTAAATGAGATGACATTCTTTTGTGAGTTCTGGTGTTGAAGGTGTTTCTTAAACACAAGTAGCTCAGCTTGCATCTCTAACTAAGAGATACCAATTCTTCCTTGCATCATAGTAACCACAGGGTTGTATTCCTCATCCAACCTCAAAAGAACTTGAGAAATCAAAGACCTTGTTGTAACCAGACTTCCAACCTGACTAAGATTATCTACATGATTTTTCATCACACTCAAGTAATCAACTATTTTCAAATTATATTTTCTAGATTGTTGAAATTCTTATATGAGGCAGTCTTCCTCAACCCTCAATTGGACACTAAAAAGATCTTATAGCTTCCCACAGATCCCTTGAATTTTTGAATCCTATGACTGAGTTGTAACCTCCAGAGTCATTGAATTATATAGTCATCCAAGTACGAATTGATCGATAGCTATCCAAGCTTTGTATTGGGGATCCCTTGATATGGAGCTTGACGCACCTCTCTTTGCCATTTTTGAGCTCGAAGCTCATGTTGTTACTACTATGGTAGTCGTTTTAGACCCATGGTTCACTATAAGAATTTTGATCTTTTCTGAGGCCAAAAAGCATCGAAAGAAGCTAGGAAAGCGTCGGAAAAAGTTTCTTCAACGAAAAAAATATTTGTTGGCAGTTGCGTCACCAAATTCCCATAGAGAGAGCTTCTGGGACGTTAAAAAGGTAGGCATTTGTTGAATGAGAAATTTCAGCCAATCACAAATTTCCATGTCATTATTTATAAATTAATGAAAAAAATTAAATATTATTAAATTTTGGGACCAATTATAATTTAGCATGTGTCCCAAATTAAATTTAATGATAAAAATTGGCAAATCCCAAATAATGTGCCACGTATCTTCACTGTAGCCATTTGACCAAGCAAGCCTAGACTAGTCAAAGTGGGTCATATGGAATTTGGGCCCTAAGTTTAAATAAGCCCAAAAAGCTTATTAAACGATAATTTGGCCCGAAATCTAACTGATTAGGCCCACAACCAACAAAACCTAAATTTAAATGGTTGGGCCCAAATACAATCAAGCCCAAGTCAACAAAAAGCGTGTGGAAAACTCTATAAATAGAGGGCCACCTTCATTTGAAGGAAAGAAGGTCAAACATTCAGAGAAAACTCAAGGAGAAATAGCTTGTCGGCCCGGCCTGGCCACGTCACCATACTAATCTTGAGCTGGTTGCGACAATGAAGACTGTCCTCACAAATCAACACATGTCCTTTCATGCATGTTTTGTTCTCACTCACATGCTTCTAAGAAAAATTTCTAGGAGGTCACCCAACATAAGATTGCTCCAAATCAAGCACGCTTAACTTTTGAGTTCTTACGATTGAGCCACCAAAGGGGAAGGTGCACCTTGTTGGTATAGGTAATAACCATAAATTCTTTTAAGCCTATTTTAACCATGCTTGCATAATCTCAGGATGCCCTCTCATTCGGATGTGGTCTCGGTTCATTCATGTACCCCTCCTGAACTCGGGTGTCACATGCCCACCAACTTATGCCTTGGTTCGTCCTTGAACCACATCTTACTAGGAGAGGTTCTGCTTTGATACCATCTGTAAAGCCCCAAGCTCAGGATTCAAAATCCAGATTCAGTACTTGATGGTCCCGACATTCCCATACATCCCCTACGACCTGGCCACGTCACCATACTAGTCTTGAGTTGCTTGCGAGAGTGAAGATTGTCCCCACAAACTAACACAGATCCTTCCAGCATGCTTTCTCATCACTTACATACTTCCTAGGAAAATTCTCAAGAAATCACCTAACATAGGATTGCTTCAAGCCAAACACGCTTAACTTTGGAGTTCCTACGATGACCCACCGAAAAGGAAGGTGCACCTTGTTGGTATAGTTAGTAACTATCAATTCTTTTAAGCTTATTTTAACCATGCTTGCATAGTCTTAGGATCCCCTTCATTTGGATGTGGTCTCAGTTCATTCATGTAACCCTTCTGAACTCGAGTGTCACACCTTCAATTGATAAGAATAAACGTTTCACTTCACAGTAGAAACAATGAAATCGTCATTGATTTATTTAGAATTAAACAAAGCTAAAGGTTAAGCAAACTTACATTAGAGTAAATATGGAGATTTTTCTGGCGAATCTTTAATCTTCTTGCTCCAACTCCAACGAGGTTGAATCTTCAAGGCCTCCACAAAGTCTTCCTTGCTATGACTCGAACACAACACCAAGGTTTGTGGGAGCCTCTTGAAAGAAAATCCACAAGAAATTGCAGAGGGAGAGGTTTAAAGAAAATTATCTAATTTTCTATAGATGAGAGGATCTATATCATGACTCAACCCAAAGGTCTTATTTGTAGAGACCTAGGGCAAATATTTGCCATAATTAAAATATTAATTTTAATATATACTATATTAAAATATATATTATACTTATTTCAATCTCATTCAAATCTTCTACAATATATATTTAACCTATTTGAATTTCATTCAAATTTCAAATATATATTTTTCTTTAATGTATCAAATATACATTAATCATTTTAATATTTAATGTATCAAATAAAATGAATATATTTTCCTATTTTATATTTAATATATCCCATATATTAAATATTAATTTGAACATTTCAAATTTTTCTTTCAACTAAATTGATCATTTAGTGTTACTATGAGCTAGCAATGGGACCTTATAGAACTAAGATTATAACCTCTAATGATACAAAATTAGTTAATTAAACTCTTTAATCAATTAATTTTCATTTATTAATTCTAGGTCACTCCACTATAGACCTAGAGTTGCACTCTTATGCACTGTAGGACAAATTGTGTCCATGGATATAACCACTACATACAAGTCGATAATTACAGTTGGGTCAAACGTTTGTTTTACCCATTTTATTTATATCTTATACCTTAAGTACTACTGATCCTCTAATGAACAATTTGTTTATGAAGGATGTTCATAATTACAACTGGGTCAAAAGTCTATTTTACCCATGTATTTACATCTTATACCTTAAGTACCACTGACCTTTAATGAACAATTTGTTTATGATTCAATCATAAACTAAGTCTCTCTCTGGCCATAAGAGGGTGGGGCCCCATTATTCAAGTCCTAAAATTAGTACTTAAGGGAGCTACTCATCTACTTGCCTTATATGAAAAAAGAGTGAATTCCATATTGTGAGATTATGTTCTTAGCTCCCTATTTGGTCAAGTCCCCAAAATGGTAGACTTATTGAATCGGCTACAAAAGTCACTCTCACCCATGCTGATCAAAGGACAAGCTCTTGCAGGCAAGAGTTCATAACTCACTCAAGATTAAGATCGAGTCACATATGATCATCCTGTAAAATATTAATCTTCTCAATTAACGGATTTATAAAGAGAGATTAAATATTTTGTGGTTCAGTCTTATACAAACTCATTGTATAAGATACCCCCACTCACATGTCTCTACATGAACGATTTGGATCTAATTATTTGTAACCATAACAAAGTGGGTCGTATCAATAGTGTTACCAAGATAAGACACCCAACTTTAACCATATACTATAGACCCTTTAAGTTATTTCTTGAACATGATCCTTCCTTATGTTGACCACATACTATTCAAGATTATACTAATAACCTTGAAATTTTTATATATGGATAATGTTATATTGCAAATAAAATAATCAAAATTATTATTATTTATTAAATAATAAAAATTAATTACGAGGCTTTAGGACATAAATCCCAACATCAATAAGCTACAAGCTAAAGACCTTCAATAAGCTACAAGTTGAAGACTTTCAATAAGCTACAAGCTGAAGACCTTTAATAAGCTATAAGTCGAAGAGCTTCAATAAGCTACAAGTCGAAGATCTTCAATAAGCTAAAAGTTGAAAACCTTCAATAAGCTAAAAGTCGAAGACCTTCAATAAGCTACAAGCTCAAAGTTGAAGATTTTCTACAAGTTCAAAGTTAAAGATTCAACCTCGAAAACAAGCGTTCCAACTCTCAAGTCAAATATACATATGCGAGAAAGCATTAGAGGACATACATTAGAGATTGTACTTCCACTTATACATGAAATTAATACAAATTCAAGTTTTATTCCACAAATTAAATTTCTCCAAAAATCTTCTCGAACAATAATATAAGAGGTTATGGAACTAAGTATAGCTCAACTAATTAAAGCACTATAACATTGATAAATAATAATAATAAAAAAAAAGTCCAGAAATTTGAATCCCCACCCCCCCACATATGAACTTAAAAAAAATGTTAGAATCATATTGTAACCTTTAGATAATACAATAGTGAAAATAATGAGTATCAATAAAAATTAATTTAATGTATGTAACTTAAAAGATCAATTTAAGAAAAAAAAAATAACAAGTATCCTCGACCAAGAGGTTAAAGGTTCGAATTCCATCCCCACATATATTGTAAAAAAAAAACTAAAAAAAATAACAAATGAAAATACTAAAAAAATTATAATAAATAAATAAAAAAGAAAAGAAAAGAAAAGGGTTAAGTGAGTAGATAAAATTTCTCTAAAATAGCTCGTATAGATTATAGATAAATGATAAAATAAAAATAATACAAAAAATAAAGTGAAAAAATAATTAGAAGAAACAAAAAGATTAAATAGAAGAAAAATCTCAATACATGAATATATATATATATATATATATATATATATATAAAGATGACCACTATTATATCTAATAGGTATAGATAAATATAAATATATGTTGTAAAATTGAGAGGCGAAACCGGGCACCAAAACTTTACCAAAACATATAATAATAATAATAATAATAAGTGTTGGAATATAAAAGAAGTATATATATATATAATATAAACAAAAGAAAATGGAGATTTATGGCAAATTAAAAACAAATGAAATTAGAGAAAGTGGGAGAGAAAAAAAAGAAGATTGGAGAGGTTTCTATACCAAATGTCTCCAATAATTTATCCACCAAAAACCACTATTTATAGGCAATTGGGAGAGCATGATGTGGTACATTTGGACACCAATCTATGGCCTTTGTTGGACACATAGAAGACACTTTGGCTATGGAGAAAATGCCACTTGGCATGGATATTAAATGGGCATGTGGAATGGGCATTTACATGTGCCATATTTACAATACTCCCCCTTAAATGCCCATTTATACAAAATATGCCTCGTTAAAACCTTACTAGGGAAAAATCCAATGGGAAGAAAAACCCTAGTGAAGGAAAAATAGTACATATTTTATATAGTTTACTATAATACATTCACTCCCCCTCATGGAGACATCACTTAAAGTCTTTGAGTCACCGCATTCCAATGCTATATACTAATTTATCGAAGGTTGCAGTTGGTAATGCCTTTGTAAATAAGTCAGCCAGGTTATCTTTTGAACAAATTTGTTGTACAGTGATATCGTCATTTTCTTCAAGATCATGAGTATAGAAGAGCTTTGGTGAGATATGCTTCGTTCTATCTCCTTTGATATATCCTCCCTTGATTTGAGCTATACATGCTGTGTTGTCTTCGTATAACATCGTTGGAAGAGGTTTACTTGAAGACAAGCCACATGTCTCATGAATGTGTTGTGTCATCGATCTTAGCCATACACATTCTCGACTTGCTTCATGAATAGCGAGGATTTCAGCATGATTTGAAGAAGTGGTCGTTATAGTCTGTTTCACTGATCGCCACGATATAGCAGTTCCTCCACATGTGAATAGATAACCTGTCTGAGATCTAGCTTTGTGTGGATCAGATAGATAACCAGAATCTGCATAACCAACTAGATCATACTTTGATTTGTTAGAATAAAATAAACCCATATCAATTGTCCCTCGAAGATATCGGAGTACATGCTTAACTCCGTTCCAATGTCTTTTTGTAGGACATGAACTATATCTAGCTAATAAATTTACTGAAAATGCAATATCTGGTCTTGTGTTATTAGCCAAATACATAAGTGCACCAATTGCACTAAGATATGGTACTTCAGGACCAAGTAGTTCTTCACTGTCATCTCGAGGTCGAAATATATCTTTCTTTATATCCAGTGAACGAACTTCCATTGGAATGTTCAATGGATGTGCTTTATCCATATAGAATCTTTTTAAGATTTTCTCTGTATAAGTTGATTGATGAACAAATATCCCATCTGCTAAATGTTCAATTTGCAAACCAAGGCAAAATTTTGTTTTTCCAAGATCTTTCATCTCGAATTCTTTCTTAAGATATTCTATTGCCTTGGATAACTCTTCAGGAGTTCCAATTATATTTAAGTCATCAACATATACAGTTATAATAGCAAATCTTGACTGAGATTACTTTATAAAAACGCACGGACATATTGGATTATTTTGGTATCCTTCTTTCAACAGATATTCACTCAGGCGATTATACCACATTCGTCCTGATTGTTTTAATCCATATAATGATCTCTGTAACTTTATTGAATACAATTCCCGAGAACTTGATTCATATGTTTCTGGTATTTTAAATCCTTCCGGGATTTTCATATAAATGTCATTATCGAGAGATCCATATAAATACGCCGTGACTACATCCATTAGATGCATATCAAGCTTTTCATATACAGTCAGACCAATCAAATATCTTAGCGTTATTGCATCCACCACAGGAGAATATGTCTCCTCATAATCAATACCAAGCCTTTGCGAGAATCCTTGTGCAACAAGTCTCGCTTTATATCTTGTGACTTCATTCTTTTCATTTCTTTTCCTTACAAATACCCATTTATATCCCACAGGTTTGACGTTTTCCGGTGTTGGGACTACTGGTCCAAAAACCTCACGTTTTGAAAGTGAGTTCAACTCTGCTTGGATTGCTTCTTTCCACTTCGGCCAATCCTTTCTACGTTGACATTCTTTGATAGATTTTGGGTCAAAATCGTCACTTTCATGAATAATATCGTGAGCAACATTATAAGAAAAAATGTTGTCAATAATGATATCATTTCGGTTCCATCTCTTTCCTGTTGTAACATAATTTATAGAAATTTCATTATTATCCTCAAGCGTTTGATTTTCACCAATACTCTTTTGAGTAGTTGTATTCTGGATTTCTTTTGGAACATCCATACCTTTTATTGAATCATTTTGATTCTTAACTACTTTTCTTTTTCGAGGATTTTTATCTTTAGAACCTATTGGTCTACCACGCTTCTGGCGTGCTCCAGACTCATTATTGACAACTTGTTCCTTTAGGATATCAATTTTTGATGGAGCATTTGCAGCTGGTATATATGATTTAGTCACACTTTTAGTATCAGTGAATGCATCTGGTAGTTGATTTGCTATATTTTGCAAATGAATTATCTTTTGAACTTCAAGTTCACATTGATTTCTACGAGAATCTAAATGAGATAATAACGATGCATTCCATGTAATTTCTTTTTCCAACTTCTTAATTCCTCCCCCTAATGTTGGAAAATTTGTCTCATTAAAATGACAATCAGCAAATCGTGCAGTAAATACATCACCCGTCAGGGGTTCAAGATATTTAATAATTGATGGGGAATCAAAACCAACATATATTCCTAACCTCCTTTGAGGACCCATCTTAGTACGTTGTGGTGGAGCAATCGGTACATATACTGCACATCCAAAAATTCTTAGATGGGAAATATTTGGCTGCTGGCCATAAGCTAATTGCATTGGGGAGTATTTATTATAAGCTACTGGCCTAATACGTGCCAGTGATGCAACATGCAAAATAGCATGACCCCATACCGATGTAGGAAGTTTAGCTCTCATAAGCAATGGTCTTGCAATTAGTTGCAGACGTTTTATAAATGATTCTGCTAGACCATTTTGTGTATGAACGTGAGCTACAGGATGTTCAACACTTATCCCAATTGACATACAATAATTTTTAAAAGTTTGGGATGTAAATTCACCAGCATTATCAAGTCGAATGGTTTTAATTGTATTATCAGGAAATTGTGCTTTTAACTTAATTATTTGAGCAAGTAATCTTGCAAATGCAAGATTTCGACTTGATAATAAGCATACATGTGACCATCTGCTGGATGCGTCAATTAATACCATAAAATATCTAAATGGACCACTTGGTGGGTTAATAGGTCCACAAATATCACCTTGAATTCGCTCTAAAAATGCAGGTGATTCAATCCCCACTTTAGCTGGTGATGGTCTAATAATTAATTTCCCTTGAGAACAAGCATCACATGACAACTCATTGGATTGAAGAATCTTCTGACTCTTTAAAGGATGTCCATGTGAATTCTCAATAATTTTTCTCATCATTATTGACCCTGGATGACCCAATCGATCATGCCAAACACTGAATATTTCTGGATTCATGAACTTCGGGTTCATTATTGCATAACTTTCGATTACTCGAATATGAATATAGTATAATCCAGAAGAAAAAGCAGGCAGTGTTTCTAATATACGTTTTTCATGTGAAACAATAGATGTTATATAGAGACACTCTATATTATTTTTACAATCAGTTTCAACATGATAATCATTTTCACGTATATCTTTAAAACTTAATAAGTTTCTTTTTGATTTGCTAGAGAACAGAGCATTATTAATTGTAAATCTTGTTCCTCTAGGCAAAATAAAGTTTGCTTTTCCAAAACCTTCAATCAGATTTGCAGAACCTGATATAGTATTGACTTTTGCTTCCAGCACTGTCAATCTAGTAAAATATTTTCTATTTATGAGTATCGTGTGCGTAGTTGCGCAGTCTGCCAGACATAAATCCTCATTGCTCATTTTCGAGTTACTCAACATATTGAAATTGTTTATATTTCTTCATTGAAAAGAAAAGAAAAACGATTACAAAGAGTCTTAAATATATATACAAACAAAACAACAACAAAAACATACTAAACAGTATTTAATTATATATTTTCATACAAATCATCCTCTACTTGTTTGATTGTATCAATTCTCTC
Source organism: Trichosanthes truncata (assembly GCA_033996785.1). Classification (NCBI taxonomy): domain Eukaryota; kingdom Viridiplantae; phylum Streptophyta; class Magnoliopsida; order Cucurbitales; family Cucurbitaceae; genus Trichosanthes; species Trichosanthes truncata. The sequence continues at coordinate 16,537,927 of MU867261.1, forward strand.
TCCAGGAGATTCAAAATAATCAGCTACATCAAGATGCATCATATTGGAGGGGTCAAACACATCATCTTCTTGAATGGCAAGATTTACCTCCACATTCTTTCCTTTTCCTTTTTCCTTCAGGGAAGCTTGATAGAGATCAACAAGGTGTTTTGACGTACGACAGGTACGTGACCAGTGCCCAGTCATTCCGCACCGGAAACATTTATGTTCATCACCTTTCGAACTTCTATCTTGTGGAGCCTTTCCTTTATGATCATCACTTCGTGTGGGTTTCTTAAAATTATAATGCCCACCACGAAAATAGGTATTTCTTCCTCTACCGCGGTCCCGACCTCGACCACGACCACGACCTCGACCACGGTTATTAAAATTCACAGCATTCACTTCAGGGAATGGTGTTGCTCCAGTTGGTCGGGATTCGTGATTTTTCATCAATAACTCGTTATTTTGTTCAGCAACGAGAAGACATGAGATAAGTTCAGAATATTTTGCAAAACCCTTCTCTCGATATTGCTACTGCAGGAGCATATTCGAGACATGAAAAGTGGAAAATGTCTTCTCTAACATATCAACATCAGTAATCTTTTCTCCGCATAATTTTAATTTTGAACTAATTCTGAAAAGTGCGGAATTATACTCACTTACTGATTTAAAGTCCTGCAACCTCAGGTGCATCCAATCATAACGAGCATTTGGAAGAATAACTGTTTTTTGATGATCGTACCTTTCTTTCAAACCTTGCCATAGAACGTAGGGATTTTTTATTGTAAGATACTCCATTTTCAATCCCTCGTGAAGATGATGGCGAAGGAAGATCAGGGATTTTGCTTTTTCTTGATTTGATGCATCATTTCCTTCTTTAATTGTTTCTCCAAGATTCATAGAATCTAAATGGATCTCAGCGTCAAAGACCCATGACAAGTAGTTATTTCCATTAATATCCAGGGCCGCAAATTCTAGCTTTGTAAGGTTTGCCATAATAACACTATCAAAAATAATAATATATTCATATTAGAAATTTAACATAAACCAAATGCGTAAAAATGGCTTACCTATAAGACTTACCTTTAGCGGGAAAAATGACAGAGTTTCGTGCTGATAACGTGTTGTAAAATTGAGAGGCGAAACCGGGCACCAAAACTTTACCAAAACATATAATAATAATAATAATAATAATAATAAGTGTTGGAATATAAAAGGAGTATATATATATATAATATAAACAAAAGAAAATGGAGATTTATGGCAAATTAAAAACAAATGAAATTAGAGAAAGTGGGAGAGAAAAAAAAGACGATTGGAGAGGTTTCTATACCAAATGTCTCTAATAATTTATCCACCAAAAACCACTATTTATAGGCAATTGGGAGAGCATGATGTGGTACATTTGGACACCAATCTATGGCCTTTGTTGGACACATAGAAGACACTTTGGCTATGGAGAAAATGCCACTTGGCATGGATATTAAATGGGCATGTGAAATGGGCATTTACATGTGCCATATTTACAATAATATAGTTTTTTTTTGTTAAATTACAAGTTTAGTTCCTGAATTTTTAGGGTTATGTCTATTTGGTCCCTAATATTTAAAGGTATCTAATAGGTCTCTGAACTTTCAATTTTGTGTATAATAGGTCATTGAACTTTAAAAATGTCTAATAGATCCATGAACTTTCAATTTTGTGTATAATAGGTCATTGAACTTTAAAAATGTCTAATAGATCCCTGAACTTTCAATTTTGTGTCTAATAGGTCACTGACATATTTGATTTTTTTATTAATTAACTGATCTAGACCCTAAACTTTCAATTTTGTGTCTAGTAGGTTAGTGAATTTTAAAAAACATTGAATAAGTTTCTATTAAACACAAAATTGAAAATTCAAGGACCAATTGGACATAAATTGAAAGTTTAAGAACCTATTAGAAACTTTTTAAAGTTCAAGGACCCAATATACACAAATCTAAAAGTTCAAAGACCAAATAGACACAAGCCTGAAATTTTATAGACTAAACTTGTAATTTAACCTTTTTTTTAGTACAACAAATATGATGTATGAGAATTTGAACCTTGAACTGAAAGGAAGGAGTACATGCCAATTGAGTTATGCTCACTTTGGCAAAAAAAAAAAGAATAATAATAAACTGTAACACAAATATTTATAGATAAATATAAATAATACAAATATAGAATAGAGTTAAAAGAGAAAAAAAAAAAAGAAAGAAAGATCTACATAAGGGCCAAATTGGTAATTTAATTGTCAACTCGAACATAGCTATATTAATTAAGAGATTAATCATGGACCAAAATGACCTTGGATGGTTGAACTAAAAAAACATATTTTATCCAAACAAACTTTCAAATTTAAAAAGATAACGTAAAAGATGAGTTAAAAAGAAAAAGAAGAAGATAGAAAAAAAGAAAGTGCATTTGCGTAATTTCAGTACACAAAACCCTAATTGAGTGGAATTGGAGGGTCGTATTTGTATCCCCATTCCGCAGTCCCAAAACCTTCCGTCCAGTCCTCACTCTTTCTTAATCCTCTCGCAGTTGCTGCTTCCTTCGCTCCTTTGCCGCCCTACTGCGGTAAGGCCGTCCCTACTCTCTATCTCTTAATTCCATATTTCTCCTGCACACTTCATACTTTTGATTCTATAAAAGCCTCTGGTTGTTGCTCTTGTTGTTTTTATTTTTTCTGGGTCTTCTAGATCGTCGGAGTTCTTCAGCTTTGTAGGTAAACTTCACGCGAAAATACTATTACGCAGTCGACTTCTTGTTTTTTTTTCCTGCAAGTAACTGGTGGGTTTTTCGAGTTTTGTTGCTTCTGAGATTTGCAGGAATTGGTTCAAAGTATATGTACTTCATATCTTGAAATACTAGATCTGTTGCAGTTCTATTAGTCTTGTTCATGTGAGTTTTGCCTATAGTTGTCATTCAGAATGTAAATGGTTTTGGAATTTGTATTTGAGGAGGGTCTTGTGGGGATTCAATTTGAACCCTGGTGCACTGCTATGAATTTAAGGGGATTTTCCTCTTTTTTTTTTTGTTATAAAAATACTTTTCATGAATTGTTATTCACATATGATATCTTTTACTCGTGAATATGGTGACCAAAAGGATCTGAACTTTTAAGGGGCCATTTGTTTCGTTGTAATCCAAGATTCTCATGGAATGGGCTTCCATGGGTATCTAGATTACTTCGTTTGTTTTGTAGGAATCCATGCCCATTTGGGGGGCATTTGATTAAATTTGGATGCCCTTTTGGATTTCCATGTCGAGGGCATCCGCTAATGGCATGTTTGTCCGTTATTGATTTTCTTTATTTTATATTTTTATTTTTATTTAAAAATAAATTAATGTATTTATGCACTAATAAACGATCATATGTAGTTAGCTATATTTATATTTTACATTTAGATATAAAATAAAACTGATTTAAAATTGAATTAATATTCAATATTAAATATTTTATAAAAATATCAAACTAATATAAATTAATTTGTTTTACAAAATAACACATAAATATTGGTATAAAATAAATTGATATACAAATATAATATTAAATTAACAAACACCAAAATACATGTGATATTAATTTAATTATATTAAACTAATAAATAAACTATGTAAAGGTTAGTAAGGGCATTATTGGTATAACACATAATCTTACAACATTTCCATATATAAATCTTGCAAAACAAACATGACTATTGAAATATTCTCAAACATCCTTATAAATTTTTCTAAAAAACAAATGTGGTAATCTAAGATGCTGGACATGTAAAATTCCAGACATCTAAGATTCTGGGCATCTGAAGATGCCTGATATCCTGATTCCCTAAAAACAAATGGCTCCTAAGACTCATCTCTCATGTGAAAGTTTAAGTCCTTGAATGCTTCCTTTGTTATTTATTTATTATTTCTTGATGTTATTTATTCTTTTTGTATTTACTATTTATTTTATGTATATTGTCATGGATGATTGATACAAGTTGTTAATGAAATATGTGGACAATTAATAAGATAGTAATCCTGGGTATTGTGATATCATTTGGACTTGCTTGAAATATGTTAAACCATGTGTGTGTCTTTGATTGTCTTATATTTTGTTTGTTACCTATCCCTAGGCCATCATGATAATCCATGGTAGTAGGGATGCCAATTTTCCTTCAGAAGACTCTCTCCCCTTCTGAGGCGTGGGAAGTTTTCAAATGTGATTTAGAAAATACTTTTTATTATTTAAATTTTATAGACATACCAATGCCAAGATTTTTAGCCCCGAGTCCTGTCTTTGTTTTTTGGTAGGAAACCCTGTTTTTTCGAAATTATATTATGTGATAATTATTATATTCATCTATTCTTAATGAATTGGGGTAATAAGAGATCAAGTTTTATCAGTCTAATTTTGAGTTTTGAATTGTTACTTTTGTGGAATTCTAGCTTGATTACTAATGGAATTCAATTTGAGGAGAAATTTGAATGATAGTGTTCCTGGTCCATCTACGGTCGACTACGGTTTCCATTCACAATTGAAGTCTTGGAGGTTGGAAATTCCCGATATATTGCCGTCATTTTTAGAGGAAAATTATGGGCTTTTAATTTAAGTTAGACCAGAGAGAGGACAGTGTTTAGAATTTTATGTGGATCTAATTTGAACAAGGGAGAAAAATGAGAATGATTAGGAATCCAGACATGCGTTACGTGTTTACTCAACTAGTGCTGACTTTTTTTTCTGTGTTTTTATTTATGTTCTTCAGGAACAATGGCTGTTGAAGTTGATGTGGTAAACCAGGAACTGACCCAGCCTCATCATGATGTGAAGCTGTTCAACCGGTGGACGTTCGACGATGTCCAGGTGAATGACATCTCTCTGGTTGATTACATTGGGGTTGCTACTGCCAAGCATGCCACCTATGTCCCCCACACAGCTGGGAGGTACTCTGTCAAGCGGTTCCGAAAAGCTCAGTGCCCAATTGTTGAGAGGCTCACAAATTCACTTATGATGCACGGTAGAAACAACGGGAAGAAGCTTATGGCTGTCAGGATTATTAAGCATGCAATGGAGATCATTCATCTTCTAACTGATCTCAACCCAATTCAAGTCATTGTTGATGCTGTTGTTAACAGTGGACCACGTGAAGATGCTACTCGAATCGGTTCAGCCGGTGTTGTTAGGCGTCAAGCTGTGGATATATCCCCTCTGCGACGTGTTAACCAAGCAATCTATCTTATTACAACTGGTGCTCGTGAGGCTGCCTTCAGAAATATCAAGACAATTGCAGAATGCTTGGCTGATGAACTTATTAATGCAGCAAAGGGTTCGTCTAACAGTTACGCCATCAAGAAAAAGGATGAGATCGAGAGAGTTGCAAAGGCAAATCGTTGAGGTTATTTTTCAGGGTTCGTTCTATGTTGGCACAGCCAGAGTTTTCTCTTCTTTTTCATTTGTTTACATTCTTCTAATGAACACTATAGCCTAATGTTCGGTTTTGTTTTCTTGGTTGCAACAATTAATCTCTACTTGTTTTAGACTTGAAAGTTTTGATTGATATCACTGTCCTTTCATCAGAACAAGCAAATACATTATGTGTTTTCTTAAAATTTTAAGTATGTTTTCTACTATGGACGGAGTATAACTTTCTAACTTTATCTCTCCGCTTGATTTTAATTTTTTTTTTAATTTTTGAAAATTAGGTCTTTTAATACTACTATCACTTATAGATTTTCTTGTTTTGTTATTTAATTTTTACATATGTTTTTAAAAACTAAGCCGAATTTGAAAACAAAAAAAAATTGGGGCTAATTTTTAAGATAATGTTGTTTAAATAAATAATGACACAATTAGGATAGTTTTGAAACTAATAATTTTTAAAATGTATAAAAAAAATGAAATTACAAATGTAGGGTAAAAAAGAAAAGAAATGTTTAAAATATAGTACCTAAATCGTGTACCATGTACACGATTTACATGTCAGTGGAAATCGTGTACACGGTACACGTCTTACGTGGAATCGTGTACATGGTACACGTTTTACGTGGAAATCATGTACATGGTACACGTTTTACGTATATCTTATACTTGTTTCACTTAAAAACTCAAAACCATGCTTTGGCTTGTTGGCTGTAGGAGGGCACAATGAACGGCTGCAAATTCAAGGTCATGGGTTCTAGTCCTCGTAAACGTGCGTCTTTTTAAATTTTTACCCTTTTTTTTATTTTTTTTGCATATATATATATATATATACCAAAAAAACGCCACTTTTTAACTTCATTTTTTTTCTATTACTCTTTTAGTTTAACTTCATTTTTTATTATATATTTAATTTGCAATATACATATATAATATTATTTTAATTTTTAGTAAGTTGGGTATGGTTAGAGTTTAATTATTTTTTTTAATTTTACTCACATATATACAAAAAGAAATAAATCTTTAGTAAATATTTTAGAAAAATTAAATGCATAAAAAAACTTAATTCTATTTTTAAAAATCTTAAATATTTCAAGTTTCATTTTTTTTTATATATATATTTAGGTGGATAATTTTATAATGACCATATTTGTGTTATTATTTTTTAAATTTACATTATTTTAAAAAAAATCCAATTTAAGGGTTAATTTTTAAGATAATGTTGTTTAAATAAATAATGACACAATTAGGGTAGTTTTGAAACTAATAATTTTTAAAATGTATAAAAAAAATGAAATTACAAATGTCGGGTAAAAAAGAAAAGAAATGTTTAAATTTACATATTTTAGAAAAACTACATATTATTATTATTTATTTTGAAATTCTGGATCCGCCACTGTGACGTGTACCACGTACACGATTTACATATTATTATTATTTATTTTGAGGCCATAAATATATTTTTTTTCTCAAGAATCAAGAAATCCCACCACGATTTTTCGGGAAAATATGCAAACTTTCGATGCTGGATCTAAAAAAGTAATCTCTCCCACTTTCGATGATGGCTCACACTTATATTTATATATTAGATAGATAAATCATAACCAAAAAAAAAAAAAAAAAAAAAACTTGCTATGGAAATCGTGTACCACGTACACGAGTTACCTGGCAGCCACATGGCGGCCACGCCATCGAATGGCGCCATGTGGCACAAAAATCGTGTACGGGGTACGCGATTTTGCCTTTTCTCGTGTACATGGGCCGCGATTCATTTGGCTACTCATGACCACGGGTTGCGACTTACATAAATCGTGACCCATGTACACGATTTATCTACCCTACATTTGAAATTATTTTAAAACTTACCATTTTTGTGTTATTATTTTTTTAATTTACATTATTTTTAAAAAAAATCCAAAAAATTGTTTTCAAAAAATTATTTTTATTTTTGAAATTTGACTAAGAATTCAAATATGTTCTTAAGAAAGATGAAGTTCATTGTAGAGAAATGATAAGAAAACAATCAATTTGCCAAATATATGTTTTGGTTTATGTTGTTAGGGGTGTTTTTCTAATTTGGTTTCTAACTCATTTGAAAGTTTTTAATAATTTAATTTCATCTAGTTTTGGCTGTCCAAAAACATCAAAATTATTTAACAAAATGATATAATGTTGAAATATACTTTATTAAGATAAAAATATCTTATAGGCTAAATTATAAAAAATACCTATGAGCTTTGTCCTTTTTAAAAAAAAATACTCCTATTCTTTTTATAGCTATAATACTACCCCATTGACTTTGCATAAATGTTTCAAAACTATCATTGGTGTAAAAATTTGTTAAAATGGATGATAGAAGGTTGAAAGTTTTGACTGAAATGCTTGCCTGGATGGGATTACATTTGAAAGGATGACATTCTACTTTAAAGGTAGTTTTGGAATATGAAAGGTTAATATTGCAACTTCTGAAAGAATAGAAAGTACTTTTGAAACAAATGGCAATGTTGAGGGATATTTTTTTTTAATAATCTAGCCCATTAAATTGATGAAATAGGTATATCATTCACCCATAAAATTTTTAAACTTATTCCCCCATAAGATTTAAAATTACTCATTTTACATGACTTTTTTATTTTTGAGTTCTCATTTTACATGACTTAGTGCATAGTAAATTTATGTCTTGACTTGAAATTGTTCGTTATTATAAAAAATTGACTAGTATGTATTTGATTGACAAACATCTCTTCAATTAAAAAAAAAAAAGTGACAAACATAAAAAATTATAGATATCGTCAAAAATTTTAACATTTAATTGTTGTAAGGATTTAATCGAAAAAATTCAAAACATAAGAGATGAGATTGAAAATTTTACCAAAGTGAGTTTAGCTCTGCGGTAATTGGTATGTATTCTTGACCAAAAGGTCAAATGTTCGAATCTCTATCTCCAAATGTTGAACTAAAAAAAAAAAGATTGAAAATTTCAAAAAAATTAGGGACCAAATTCAAAAATCCTAATATATTAGAGACTAAAACATTTTTTTTTTTTAGAAAAGTTGCATCAACTAATCTTAATTATATAGTTTAAAAAAAAAAAAAAACTAATCTTAATTATAAAAAGAATCCATTAAGATGTAACGTGTGTCTAAGTTCTAACATGCAGCCGAGGCGCCTAAATGAAAAAAAAAATATAGGTTATGTGATTCAGAGAAGAAATAAAGGTATTAAGTAAATTATTTATTATTTTGAAGTTTGAACTTGAGTATACTAGAAAAAAATTAAAAGAAAGGAAAAAAGAAAAGTTGTGCCCATGTTCTATATATCTGGACTCTCTTGCATATTTTTGAAAAAGATTTCACTCTTGAATATTTCAAAAAAGATTTAAAGTTCCCCATATTATTTTGATTCTAAAACATTTGAATTTCATTTTATTTGCTGCTTATCCTCCCTAATTTCATATAAGTCTACCGTCTGTCTACTCTAGTTACAAATTTGCTCGACCACATATTTGGATTGTTGATTCTCAAAAACAAATTCATATTTAGTTAAAAAAAAGAAATATGTGAACTCAAAAAGCTCTCTCGTAAATTGAAATATTGATCTGAAATCTTGAAAATTCTAATCTTTAAAAAGTAATATTTTTCAACTTTCAAAGAGAATTGCCACAAATAGTGTGTGTAGCAGAAATCCTGATTTGAATCTTGAATTGAAACTATCTTTGGAAGGGCAAATTGGCCACTTTTCTTCTACTGTCACAATAATTGGGAAACTTTGAGCAGCAGCAACAACTTTACAAGCAAAATTAGCCAAAATATGTATGTAATAATCTCTCTTAAACGAACAAATGTATTTACAGAATTTCGAGCAGCTTCGCTTCTTCTTAGTCAAGATAAAAAAGCGTAACAATTTTTCGGAGATTTTTTGCCTCTTGACAAGTTTCCATGAGCAACCTACTATCATGAAATGCAAAGCAAATGACTTGCTGTACATGCGAAATGATGTCCATATTACATAACCTGCAACTTTCAACAAAGGGCATTAGATGGAACATTCAACCTTAAACTTAAAAAGACTTTTCTTAAACAATGCAATCATACATTCATTTACAAGCAGAGCAATTCCATTATCATCATTTGATTTTAACTTCAGTTGCAACCCGAGCTATAAGCATAACTAACTCGTCTCCGAAAATGCAACTTTTCATGGATGATCATGAATAGCAGCAAAACAAAGAAGAGGGCAGGAAGATAAACTACTATGCTTTGCAACTTCAGCCCATTTGTTAATAGAACCCTAAACTTTCAATTTTGTGTCTAGTAGCTCCTGTCCCTAACCTATTCGACACTTTTTGAACTTCACAAACCTATCCAATTATACATAAAATTGAATTTTGTGTCTAATAAGTCGGTATGTGAATTTTAAAAAATGTTGAATAAGTCAACAACTATTAGACACAAAATTGAAGTTTAGAGATCTATGAGACACTTTTAAAGTTCATTGAAAATGTAGAGACTGATTAGACATCTTTTAAAATTCAAGGACCTTTTAGATACAACCTTAAAGTTCAAAGACTAAACTTGTAATTTAGCCTAAATTTTATTAAAAAAAAAAAAAAAACATCACAAGCACATTGAACATCTAGATATGAGTATAGAAATGATTAACCATAGGTACATCAAAGTCAAATTTTGATTAATCAAGAAATAATTAACCATAGTGGTACATCAAAATCAAATTTTAATTAATCAAGTATAAATCATTGATTAACTGGATTTTTTTTTCTCTATTATATTATCTGTAATTATTTCACTATGTGAAGTTCTAATTCGCTTTATTGTAAACTAAGAGAGAAACCACATACCTGCTAGCTTCTATTAAAGGTAGATGATCATTGTGGGGCTTCTCTATCACATTCTTAACCTACAAATGCGAAGATAATCATAATATATAAATAATTTCATAAACATAACAGGAAATTAAGTGTAAATAATTGTTGACTAAAGGGACACTTCCAATTCATTCCCTATTAACAAGGGAACTTCAATTGTGTTTTTTGAAAATTTCTTTCTGATAAGAAACCAACACTTTTCATTGATTGTATGAGAAGTACAAAGAAAGGGAAACAAAAGGAGACGTCCAGTCCAAGGAGCATACAAAAACTGCTCCAAGTGGTTTTAAATAAGGTAAACAAAGGAGTAAAGAGAAAAATATATAAATTATAAGCCATTTTTAAATTACTCCTCAAAACAGTTTAAGAACGGTACGAAAACAAGTTCTAAGTAAATACTTTTATAGCCAATCAAACTTACTTTGGATAATAATTCCTGGCTCTCAGGAGGTTGTTTTTTCAAACTTTGTGGCAAAATGACAGTAAGCAGTTCTGGTTTCTCAGCCCTCAATGCACCTCTGATAACTGCTGCATTGGTTCCAGATGCTCCTGAAGTATAGATGTGGTTCTTCTGCATACAGAAGTTATTAAGCAATATGAAGTTTATGCACTCATCAAACACCAAATAGCCCTTCAGTATAATATAATCATTGACATTAAATTGCATATCCTACCGTTATAACCATCGCATAGCTAAGAATCTCAATGAGTTCTTGATGCAAGAAACCCATATTTCGCGTTCCAAAGAAACCAATGGCTCGAGGACCTTGTTGTTGAATGGCCAATAACTCCTGCAAAAATAAAAACACGTTGTAATTTGGAAGGAGCTTCACACAAACACTAAAATGGAGAAATTGTGGGCTAACTAAGAGCTATGACTCAAAGGTTAATAATAGGTCACCCAAAAGATTTGCTTCCTCAGGAAATTGTACCATTTGCAAATGCTAAAGTCATGTAGGTAAATTTTTTCCAGATTCAAAATGCTTTAGAAGAAAAATACAGTCCATTTTCCTTTCAATCATATTTTGCAGAAGATGGCCGACATCCAACATAACTATTCTTCTACTTCAGTTTTTCTTTTTTATTTTTTTCATAACTACACTTACATTGAGAAAAATGAAAGGATTTTGGTTCAAAGTTTTATAACTATTAACAAATATGGATAGCACTTTTAACTCTTTCTTTTTGAGTAAAAGATAGGACTTAATGTATTACTAGTTTCATAGCAATTAAAAAGAAAAAGATAAGATAAGATTCCAAAACACTCACCTGTAGATAATCAACATCAGGAGCTGGTTTGAACTCAGACACCATAACTGATCCTGATCCTTCCACTATGGATTGGGCTTGGGTTGGAATTTGAGTGCCTGTCTCATCATTAGACCCAAATCCAAACATCTGTGTTGTATTCTTCTTCTGATGCACACTTCTATCTCCATCTTTATCTCCTCTTACATTCCCTTGAATCCACTATAACCAGTACATAAAAAAGATCCCCTGATAGTAAATCATTAGTGAAAACCAACTGCCCACAAATGTGGTGATGTAAAAACTCGCTATTTAACCATACCAACTCTAAAACAATCTCAATACTGAACAAAAGTTCCAATTCAAAGTTTGAAGACAATCAAGTCAAGTGGAAATCAAAATCTGTTCAGCTAACCAAACTTGATAAGAATATCAACTTTTACGAAAAGAGAATCAATGATTGGCATCAGATATAGACAGATGCAAAGATAGATATGAAGCTGACTAATCATCATAACTCATCGAGGACAAATCAGTTGCACAAAATACCAAGTTAATCACAAGAAGTTGTCAACTTAGATACCTTGGTGCCCTGAAAAACAAATACATCTCTACACAAGACAGCAAGGGATAATGGATCAGTTTGATTCCATAAAAGTTGACCTAGAATTATATTCTTGTTATAATTACTGTCACCATGGTTAATTGATCATACAAATAAGATGTAGGTTTGTATCAACCGTACTCAATGAAGTTTCAACATTTTCAGCCATAGCTTTTGGATCTTGACAATACATGGGTAAAATCCTCAACCATCCAACGTAAAACATCAATCAACAAATAATAATAATAAAGAACAAAATCATGATAATACTTTTTTAAAAAAGAAAAAGAAAAGTGTTTTGGGACCAATGGTTAAAAAGAAACAACTGCATATTCTGGCACTTAATTTTGGCTACTTTCTTAGAGAATCTGATTTTTTTTACTTGATCATTGTGTAAATATCTCCCCCCCTTTTGTGATTGATTGTACCCTTTCTTTCCTCTTTATGATGCAATTGGAAGGATTTATCGTACTTCAGAAGGCTTGGAGCTGAGGCTATCATTCCTTTTCTTTTGTAAATTCATCAATGAAATTTGACTTTGTTACTTCTCAAAATGAATATAAATTCATCTTATGAATGGGTCAACTACTAAATTTTACAGAAAAAAAAAAATCAATAACATTTAATTATAAATTTTAACTACTCCAGCAATTTATTTGATAATTCAACCACAAAATCACCATATATTTAGAGTTTCCACAAAAGCAATAACTTACTCATTTTTATACTCACCCAGTCAAAGAGCAACAAACAAGAAGACTTCATTTTTATACCCACCTTTAAATCAACAAGAATATGAGTATTTAAGAACCCTAGTCTGTCATAAATGAAATCCTACTTAAAATCTCTATGAACAATGAAAGTACAAAAATCCAACAAAAACAAGTTCAATCGAGTCGCTCAACTGCAAATCTAGTTTAAAAAAATTAGAAGAGTACTGTTTGTATAAATGAGAGAGGAGAGAGAGGAAAGGGGAATGTATCCTAGTCATATAGTTAAATCGAGCTAGACATTAACTCAAGACAAGAACTTAAAAGATTCCGGGCAGCAGGTTCATTGAACCTTTGCCTGCTATCAAGGAGTCATTCATGTACTTCGACTGCATCTTGACAGCTCACATTCAGAATAAACTAAATATTAAGCACCTTCCATACAATCCTAAAAATCCTAAAACTCTACCTAATGCCACTTCTCCATCTATTACCCATTAAGAAACCTGTCTTTCTCTTAATAAGGACATCCAAATCCATGCATATTAGTTTATACATCTTAAATGTACTATAAAAGAATAAAAATAGATTGATTTAAAGTTCAACCATTGAGGGGTGGAGGATTGAACCATTGACCTTAGAGATGGTAATATGTGTTGATTACTAAGCAATGCTTGGATTGGCAAAAAGCAGTTTGCTTTTAAAATGGATATAAAAAACAAACTAATGAAAATACAAATTATCAATGAGAATGCTGTAATTAACTTCACAGAACATTAAGTCACAAAAATATTAATGAAGAAAAGCCAAATAAACTAGGTGAAAGTAAACTAACCAAATAATGTGGACCAATTACCATAAGGACAGCACAAAAGTTAATGGTAAAACCAACTGCATACAAGTTATTTGGGAAACTTTTAATTTTTACCTTTGATAGGGTGAGTCAATTAAAATCTTAAACTAAATAATAATAAAATTCTTAGTTTTGTGGCACATTAATTTCTTTGCTATTTTGTGGAGAGTTTGAGTCTAGAGAAACAATAGGATTTTTAGAAAGGTGGAGAGATCGTGTGATGAGGTTTGGGAGGTGGTAAGGTTTAATGCCTCCTGGACATCGGTCACTAGGCCTTTTTGTAATTATAATCTTCGTTTGATTTTGTTAGATTGGAGTCCCTTTCTGTAGTTATTTTTGGGACTCCCATTTTGTTTTGTTGGACTTCTTTTTTGTATATCCTTGTTTATTCTTTCATTTTTCTGAATTAAACCTCTGGTTTCTAACCAGAAGATAAAATAAAAAAATTATTATTATTTAAGATCCCACAAAAAAATCAATTAAAACCTTAAAGATTTATACACGTGTAGTCCCAAATTTATTATTAGTGTTAAATCAAACCCTAACGAGATATACATTTCATCACTTAAGCAAGTCTAGGATTTTATCAATTAAAATCTTAAACTAACAATTTTATCAATCTTTCACCCCACTGGTATGTTATGTGCGTCTTTTTGCTCAAAATGACTGGAATATGCTTCTGGAAGCCTTTGGTTGGTCTTTGGTCATGCCTAATAATATTCAGGATTTTCTTACTTCCATATTTGTGGGTCATCCTTTTTAAGGAGACCAAGAAATTGCTTTGGTGTGCTATCAATAGGGCTTTTTTGTGGATTTTGTGGCGCGGTTTGGAGACTCAATTTCATGGTGTTATGGATACCATCCTTTTTACTACTTTTTATTTGTGCAAATTTACATCAAAATTTAAAGATTATTTGCTTATTTCTCTAGTCTCTAGTTGGTGATATATAAATATTTAGTTTAGCAATTGCTGGGGTGGGAGATCAAATCATTAACCTTTGAGATGGTAATTGGTGCCTTATACATTGAGCTATGCTTGGATTGAGATCATTTTTGTAATCCACCATGGATGGTTGGAAGTTTGCTTCCTCTCTTTGTAAATTCATTTATCAATGAAATATTGTTTCTGATTGCCAAAAAAAAAAAGGGAAAAACTGGAAAAATACATGTATGTGTGGCATGCATATTTTCCTAATGTATGTGGCATGCATTAGGAAAGGGATAAAGGAAAATGACAGTTTCTTAGGATCTTTGCCCCTCAGAAATTGGAAGTTTTCTCCAGATTGTTGTTAAATTATCAAATTTCCTGCTCATTCTTTTCATTTTATGAACTGGTGGTTGTCTTTAAATTATGGGGAAATTTTCTGTTCCTGGAGGTTGGGATGGCTACCAACGGATCAAATCAGAAAGAAGTAACAGTCCAAGCTTTCGAGTAAGGAAACTAACAAAATATTGAGGACAGATCAATTGTTTGGACGACTTAAATAACTATCAGTTTTGAGAGATTATTGTTAGTGAAAGGAATAAAATTTGTAGGTGAAAAGAAAGATATCATCTATCTAATAGAGTGCTTGCTCATGGGAGACAATGTGTTGAGTTTGGATGCAAATTTCCAGATTGCTAGTTATGACATTAGTGATAGTTTATGAGTTAATCCGTCCCAAAGTGTAAATTATTGTTAAAAAAAATATATCCTAATGAGGCATACGTGCATTTTTCCACGTTTTCCCCTCTTTCTTTAATATAAAATTTGACAGATGCAACCCCAAATTTATTAACGATGTACATACAAAACCCTAAAGGAGATGCATATTTCATCAATTCAGCAAGTCTATTAATGAAATTATTAGTTTAAGGTTTAATTGACTCGTTCTGCTAAGTTCTAGATAAAAACAGAGTTCTCCCTAACATACATAATTTTATTGAGTTCAACAATGTGTGGGTGGAAATTTGAACATCCGACCTTTAGAACATATGTATAAATTATAATGTCTTAAATAGTTGAGCTACGCTCCGGTTGGCTTTTCCAAACATATTTTCAAGAGAAAAATATATTTATTTAAAACAGTGTAAACTAAATGCACCTTCGACATACTTTTGGAGGAAGGTTATTGAGGCAAAATTTGGCTTCCAATTTTGGCAAGAGGTCAGACACTCTCTCTTCATTCTCCAAAAGGCTCTTGGAAAAATATTCTCAAGCACGAAGACCTCATCTACTCTAGAATGAAAGTGACAGTAGGCTTTGGCTCTTCAACATACTTTTGGAAAGATCTTTAGTTGGATAATCTGCCTTTTGCTAAAGCATTTCTGAAATTTCATTCTTTATCTAGCCAAAAAGTGCCATCCATCAAAGGTAAATGAATTTCTTCGAATAGAAGCTAGAATCATGGTACAAGAAAAAGTCTCAAGGATGATGAGATCCTTGAAGGGCCTCCTATCTCATATTTTGGCAGATTTCTGTTATGGTATATATATGTGAATTTAGGAGCTTATTAGTTTTTTTGTCCTTTATTGTAATTTTACTATTATTAGTTCAGAGCTTCCATGTATGCCTATATATATTTGGCTCTATTGTATAGAATAGAATAAGGATTTTCTCATATATTTGGTCTCACAGTAACATGGTATTAGAGCTGTTTTCCTAGAGAATTAGGGTTTGTTAACTATTAGGGTTTTGGGAATTGGGTTTGGGGTTTAGAACCCTTTTGTTTAACACCTTAGGGTTTGTGAGCTTTGTTGTCTGCACTTAAACCCACTGCTGCTGCCGTCGTCGTCTCCGCCGCTAGTTACCACTGTCGTTGCCGCAAATTAGGTAAAAAAATTTCGTCCTTTTTTTTTTCACCACCCAACCAAAGAGGAAGCCCACTTTCTGATTTGCAAAACCCCAAAACTCGACGACCAAACTAGCCATGGGTGGCCTTAACGCACCACCGAAAGCCTCCACCTCCTATCCCATGCGCCGACGCGTGAGAGCACGTGGAGGGTTCGTTTTGCATTCTGTCGCCTAGGTTCGTCTCCTTTTGTGGTTTCCGACCGTTATGTGTGCTTGGATTTGTTAAAATCTCCTTCTTTAGTCTCAGGTTGCGTTATTTGGAGTGAGTTTGGTTGGTTTTCGTGCAGTTTAGATCTTTTTTCTTTGTTTTCGTAGGTTTATCTGTAATCACGCGTGGTCAAAATCCTCTTTGGTTTTGTGGCTTGCCATTTTATGCTATTTCGACCTATTTGTGTGGTTATTTTGGTCATCATTGGCTCATGTGAGACGTTGGTTTGGAAAATAATTAGTTCTTTTATATTGGGAACTCCATTTAGATCCGTTTTTCAGAAGTTGTGCAGTCATTTGGATTTGATCTCGTGGTCTTAGATTGGATTTTGTGGTTTTACTTTCATCATTGATATATGGCTGAACAAGAACTCGCAGTGATGTCTAATATGATTCAATCACAGACTCAATCCATCCATGGTTCATCCAAGAAGCCATTTGTTAATTCTATAGTCGAGTCTGCTAAATTCCAATAGGACTAGAAATCATTGAAAGGATCTTCTTCATCATATGTGTTTGCCCCTATTACAATTATTGCTAGGTCAGGTAACATGTATCATTGTCTTCTTTCATCCTCCACCAAATGGGTCATAAACTCTGGTGCTACCGCTCATATGACAGGTAATCCCAATTTGCTTTCCACTCTGTCTTCATCTACATCCCTTGTTGATGTTACTTTGGCAAATGGATCAAAATCGTCTGTTCTTGGATCTGACACAGTCAATCTAACCCATCTCTTTCTTTATCTTATGTTCTACATTTACCTCAATTTTCCTTTAATTTGATCTCTATTAGTAAACTCACTTTTGACCTTAATTGTTTGGTTTCTATCCTGGCTATTGCTTGTTTCAGGATCGTGTGACAAAGAAGATTATTGGTAAAAGACATGAATCTGGAGAACTTTATATTTTTTATCATCAAGTGTCAAATGTTGTTTGTTCTAGAGTCGTTTCTCCTTTTGATGTTCATTGTCGTCTAGGTCATCCATCTCTTTCAGCGCTAAGAAAACTTTGTCCTGAATTTCATAATGTATCTTCATTAAATTGTGACTCATGTCAATTTGTTAAATTTCATCGTCTTAGTTCGAGCCCTAGGATAGATAAGCGAGCAAGTGCACTTTTCGAATTAGTTCATTTTGATATTTGGGGTCCTTGTTTGGTTGTGTCCAAAACTAGATTTCGATATTTCGTTACCTTTGTTGATGACTAATAACCTCCTTGATCATTGGACTTGGATGATATCTGGAAGGCAGCTTTAAAGTGAGCTCTCTTCTTATAGATTTGATGAGCAATGGGAAGAGTGAAAGTTATCTTCTTTACAATATGATTTAGAAATACCACTACCCGAAGAAAGTCAGAATTTTCTTTTAGGATCTCAACTCAAAATTTTCTTGTGGGGGTGATGTACCCTTTGAAAGAAAGATTGAGGATGACCTTCCCTTTGCAGGAAATTTATGAAGTGCCTTACTTTCCATTTGTAATTGGCACTTGGCCATTCCCAAGGGCACCTATGGATATCCTAACCCCACTTTACAATTGCTTTATGGTTCAAAATGAAGACAAATAATTTATTATTAAAAGAAAATGAATGCCTTACATCAGCGAACTCCAGATTATCTACCCGCCTTTAAGAGTTCATAATTGACTGCTATCAAGAATCAATTGCAATTTCTAGTCCATATAATCCTCTATTTTTTTGTTATAATTATTGGGTATAAAGATCCGATAAACCTTTTAAGCATAATAAATACGGAAAAAGATTATTGTAAAGAAACCACAAGAATTGAGAGTCATTGATTTCGACAAGAGATTAAGAAAACGGGAATAAAAAGAAAAGGGTAAGTGAAAATACCAGAGTTGTATGGAGAGAAGGGCGGCGCCTGGAAGAAGAAGCGTGAAGAGGTCCTCCATTAGGGCTTGGGGAGAAGAAGGGATTGGTAATGTTAATGTATCTAAGAGAAGAAGGGGAAGAGGAAAGAGGGAAGAAGACGCAGCAGAGAGATAAAGATGAGGAAGAACAACTCATCCTCTGGACCTCTGTCTCTCTCTCTCTCTCTCTTTTAGTTTTAAGCAGAGGAAGAAAAGTTATTGCGCTTTGCAGCCTTCCTTTCCTTTGCCCTCTCTTCTCGTCTTCTCTTTCTCTTACTCTCTTTCATACTTTTTTTTTTCTTTTTTCTGTTTTTTTTTGGGTAAGGGAATATGAGGAGCTGGCTAACCAAATCTGAAAAACTCCATATCATCCAATTCTAATTATTACAACATTTTTGCTTATTGTTCTTTTTGTTTTTTTCTTTTCTTTTTGTTAGGAATAAATACCCTTCCAGTTTATGATACTTTATATTTATAAAAAATGCCACTAAATTTTAAAATATTAAAAGTTGATGTAGATTTTATTTTTATCTTGATGCGACAATAATTAATTCATTTTTTAAGTTTTAATTTTTTTTTATCTCTTTTGGTATGAGGTATGTATGAAATTTGCGTTGTGTTTTACCCTATCACGTCCCAATACTTTTGATAAAAAGCAGCATGCACACCGTCGGGCCCTAGGGCCTTTGAGGGCTGCATACTTAAGGACCAAAATCATCTCTCGGTTCTTAGCAACTCCCTGTTATCCTCATTCAACCCGACACCACCTCAATGTCTTTAGGTCTAGGGTTCGAAGTAGTGAAGAGATCCTTGAAGTAGAAAGTGGCTATTTTGCTAATCTCATTCTCGTCCTCCATCCAAACACCCTGAACTGTCTATTAGCTCTCGGATGGTGTTAACTTTGTTGGTTCAATTTTGGTTTGATGTTCATGAATTGAACCCAAAACCAAAGTAAACTTGTTCACACGAAATGTTCAATGGTCATACCATTCGTTTAACTGATATATGCTAACCAATTGTATATTAAATGTTCAGTCTCATTTATGCATATCATATACTCTCAGCATTTGAGGTGTCTTAAGATACACTTTCTTAGATATAAAAATCAAATATTTGACAACAATTTTGTCAATATAAGATGTTTGAGACAAGGTTAACATTTTGTCCTTAAAATCTTCATTTTGGACATTTAAAATATACTGAGTCATTCCAAATCACTTATTTGGAACTGGTTACTGAATCAACGTTTTATGTTAGACATCTTACATCATTCATAATGGGTAAAAATATCACCAACATAAAACATGAGAAAAATCCACTAAGTCATTAATGATTTTCTTGTCTATACAAGCATCATTAATATTTATCCAAAGTCATAGATTTTGATACTTTTATCAAACCTTATATTCACAGATCTAATGGTAAAATTCATTTCATAAATGAACCTTTACTATTTCGCAAACCTTTTGCTTTTGATCTTTGAAAATAAACCTTTCTGATTGATTTGTGTAGATTCATTATCTAAGATTTCTTTTCATAAAAGAATTCTAAACATTCATTTTTTCATATCTCATATGCAACAATGAATTAAGTAATGGTTACAGACTTCAATATGGCAACAAGTGAGAAAGTTTACTCTTAGTCTACTTTCTCCTATTAGGTCTAACCATTTGCCATTAGTCTCACTTTGAGAGTAATAAACCTTCAACTTTGTCATCTAACATGACAATTTGGGCTTCAATTAAGTCCTTGTAAAGGTTGAGTCATCTCATAACTCTCCCACTACGATGAGGCTTATCCAATTCATGACTAGGATCTATTTGACTTTCAAATATAATTAAATTGTTAACAACTTTTGTTAACTATTTAGTGGCTTCACTTGGAACCAATTTTTTTTTTAACACTATATAACCTTATTAAAGGTTTGTAGTCTTTTATTTGACATTTCTTATAAAATTGATATTTGTCATACAAATACCTTATTCGTTTTAGAACTACATAAAAGACCACTTTATACTCCTTAGGGGTGGCCTACACTTAGGCTTATCTTTGAACATATACAAGCTTTTTAGGCTTGTTTCAACACATGAGCTTAACATTCCCAAATGGTGAAGTGTTGTAAACCAGCTTTACTACTCTTCTATAATCTTTAAAATTGTCTCGTAGACACTTTTAGAGGGAATCATGTTCACCATGCAATCTCTATTGCATTTCCTAACTGGAGTATGGTAATGGTGTGTAACTCATTATTGATGTGACCATGTCTAACAAGGTCATGTTTCTCCTCTTGTAGCACAATTTTACAAAATTGTATTTGGTATTAAGATAATTGTGATAAAAACCAATTTTCTATCAATTAGTTTTAGTACATAAGGTTCCTGTACTTTCTATTATGATCTGATCATAATATCTTGATAGATTTAATTACCTAATCGATTTTTAAACTTTAACTTTAGTCTTAATTTTCTTGAACTTTTCAAAAATTTAGACTTATGTTGTATTAGGTAAAGATACTTATCCCTTGAATGATCATCAACTAGAGTGATGAAATATTCATGATTTTATTTGACTTTTACATTCACCAGACCATTTGGGTCAGAATGTGTAAGCCCAAAGTATTCTTTGGCATTCTAGCCCTATCTAATAAAGGCTCAATTATTATCTTGCATGAAAGGCAAGATCTACAGACAGGTAAAGTAATTAACTAACTTTTTAGAGAATTACCTTTTACTAGTCTTTTCATTCTATTCAAGTTGGTGTTAATCAACCTTAACAACCAAAGTCAAGTATCATCTTTTAGGAGAAAACAATGTCTTTCTATTTTGGATTCTATAATCCTGTATATCTTAGTATTTTGTAGTATAGTATATGCCAACATTTTTAACATATACAAATTGTTCTTATTTTCAGCTGAATGTATTTTCAAACAATTTTGAAAATATAAACTTTCATACTTCAAAGTAATTCATACTATATGAACATTTTGGTAATAAAGTTCGAGAAATTGAATTTCTCTTATGGTTATTAAAAACACCATATTCAGCATTATGTAACAATTTTTACTTAATGACATCTTAATGTCTCCCACTACACTAACTGAGATAGGCTTCCTGGTGCTAACTTGTAGAAACTATTCTACATGTTAAGTATTTTCTAAGAATTACATATTAAATGTAATGAAGAATAAATCTTGATAGTAGATCTTATATCGACTATCTAGGTGACATTATGTATATTCCACCAAAAATCTAGTAAATCAAATTTACTTTCATTTATATTTTTCTTCCTAGAGGTATTTCAAAAATTCCTCTTATTATGACTGTCCTAGCTAATTTAGGAACTATTTCCTTTTATATAGCTTCAATCATTTGGTTTCTTTACTTGAATTTTTGTAATACTTAGTTTGAGATCATTTAGACAACTTTCTAAATTTAGCTAATGTTGACTTCAACATCTCATATGTTGTTGTCTTTTTATTTATCTTCTAAATTTGACATCTAACATGTCAACTAGGAGAATACGTACAAGCTATCTCGTTTACTTTTGATTCATTAATCACGTGCTTCACGAACAATTCGAATAGCATTAGCAACAGGTTTTGAGAATATTTCTCAATAAAGACAAATTCAAAATTTTACACTACCATTATAGTGTTAATGTTACTTTTTCCAAGTAATAAAATTTTCTCAATTTGACTTATCAGTAATAAAATTAAAAATCATGAGAGAAACTGACATAATATTGAAATATATAAAATATATAATTTAACATCATGCAAACAATTATCCATTCAATTTTAGCATAGAAATCAAACAATTTGAAAAATGAACCCAATAAATTATTTCTAATGCTATGGTACTTTAGTGAGTTAGAACAAGTGCCGCCGTAGGGTAGGTCAAGTATTCCTTCACTAAACTGAGACAATCTCAACCAAGTATTATACCAGAATAACTCTTATTCCTATAATATTTAGTTACCATTAGTTTGGTCAAAGACATCATTAACAACTTTAATAAGTCCTTTGTAAGGGTGACCCATAATTTTAAATCCCGTAGTTTTATCCCAACAAGTGCCGCCGTAGGGTAGGTCAAGTATTGGAAACAAAACTACAATCATATCCTTCTCAGGAGTTCACCCTGATATTGACCCATGCAAACACCTTCCGTAGGGGGACGGTCAAAAAGCCGCCACGAGGCCCCGCATGAATATCACGATGTAAACTAATGATGGAGACCGTAGGATATGTTGACACATTTCCTTCTCCCACTTACTATAATACTTTCTCAAAAAATTCACCCTGATATTGATCCATGCAAACACCTTCCGTAGGGAGGACGGTCCAAAAGCCGCCACGAGGCCCCACATGAATCTCACGTTGTGAATCAATAATAGAGACCGTTGGATTTTTGACATGTGTCATTCTCCCACTAAGTATTTTGAAATAGGGTTTTCTATTACTTAGAAAAATTAGGCTAATCTCATTTATCAAAGTACCTCAATCTACCTTTCATAACCCTTATGTTGTTAGATTGATTTTAATGTGAATTACTAAGTTTTTAAACTATTTAAAAAATAATAATAACATTATGAGCATGATTAGTGAAAATAAATAAAATTTGACTAATTCAACTCCCAGGTCGGTTCCCAGTTAGAGGTGTTCCCTTTCGGTCAGCTTAAATACCCCAGTCTAGACAGAACCTTCCATAGACAGAGTTCCCTTATAGTCAATTTTTATTTTCAAATTTATTAATCTTTAATTAACTATTAATTATTAGATTAATGAACATAATTTTTTTTTAATCTTATTAAAAAATAATTCACTTGGATAGTCTTAAAAATCCATCATTTTAAACTCTTTAAATTAAAAGATAATCCTTGATATTTTATTCTAATTCTATTTAGAAAAATAGAAGATAAATTAAATTCAAAACTTAAACTATGGATAATCTTGAAATTCTACCATTTTAAACCATTTAAAACTAAATTAAAAGATTATTATAAATTCTAACAAATAAAGATATATTAAATTCAAATTTTAAACTATTTAAAACATGAATTCGAAATATCTTTATTTTAAGAAAATCCTAATCTCATTAGGATATATCCTAATCCTATTAGGAAAACATGGATTTCATTTATGAAAGAAAATATCCTAATTTAATTTTCAAATATAACAATTATATTCAAAGATATGGAAAATATAAGCATATTAAGAAAATATCTCAATTCTATTAGGAATCATCCTAATCAAATTTTCCAATATAACAATTATATTAAAAAATAAGATAAGATGCATGATCATGCTTAACCTATGGTGGGATTTTAAATTTAAATGGCATACTTTATGCAACAATCAAATAATTTAAAACATACATCTCATGCATAATTAAATTTAAAAATAGCAAAATTGACTAGCATATTTGGCATATCCTAAGAAATTGAAAATAATTTAAATTACAATAATTTAAATCCAAGACATATCTTGGTCTTCAATATCTTCCTTGTTCGGCCATCCAAATTTAGATTTTAAAAACCTAAATCTTGTCTTCCAATTATGGTACCAGCAGTCACAAAAATAAAAAAGGAAAAACTACATTACCCAAGTGTTGAACCCAAGACCTTGAGTATAACAAGAAGCTTCATTCACCACTAAACCAAACACTGTTTTGGAATACAGGAATGTTTAATAATAATATAAAGCTTCAGCCGAATATGATTGACTTCGATTTTTTCGTTTTTTTTTTTTTCGTTTTTTTTTTCTCGTGCACCTCTTCGTCGTCGGCTTCTTCAGCGCATGTGATCGAAAATTGCAGCAATGGTAATCATTCAAGTAAAATACATGAAATCCTAACCCTTATGGGTTTTACAATGATCTAATCAAAACGATAAATCTATATGCCAAATAGCCTAAACAATCAATTTGCAAACCACAATATATCAAATATATGATAAATTAAAATACCCACCATCACAAAACTTTAATTATAAATAAAACTCAAAGATTGCTCTGATACCAATTGAAGGGAATAATCGAATTAAACCCACAGCGGAAGCATAGGAATCGTCTTTGATTTATTTAGAATTAAACTAAAATACAAGGGTTAAGCAATAAATACCTTGAAAATATGGAGATTCTTCTGGCGGGTCTTTATCTCCTCCACAAAGTCTTCCTTGCTATGACTCTAACAAAAGATCAAGGCTTGTGGGAGTCTCTTGAAAGAAAATCCTCAAGGGATTAAAGAGGAAGAGGTTTAGAGAGAATTCTCTAATTCTCTCTTTGAGGAGATGTGTGTTGTGTAGAATGCTTCAACCCAAGGGTTCTATTTATAGAGACCAAGAGAAGATCTTTGCCATTATTAAAATATTATATTTTAATATCTAATATATTAAAATATATCTTTTATTTATTTGAATCTCATTCAAATCTCCTACGATATTTATTTATTTGAATCTTATTCAAATTCAATAAATATCTTTTATTTAATATATCAAATATATATTAATTATTTTAATATTTAATGTATCAAATACAATAAAATATTTTCCTCTTTTATATTTAATATATCTAATATATTAAATATTAATTTGAACACTTCAAATTAAATATTAAATTTGAACATTTCAAATTTTAATATTTAATGTATCAAATACAATAAATATATTTTCCTCTTTTATATTTAATATATCTAATATATTAAATATTAATTTGAACACTTCAAATTAAATATTAATTTGAACATTTCAAATTTTTCTTTCAACTAAATTGATCTTTTAGTGTTACTGTGAGCTAGCAAGGGGACCTTATGGACCTACAGATTATAAGCTCAAATGATACAAAATCAATTAATTAAACTCTTTAATTAATTAATTTTCATTCATTAACTATAGGTCACTCCACTATAGACCTAGAGTTGCACTCTTATGCACTGTAGGACAAGTTGTGTCAATAGATGTAATCACTACATGCAAGTCGATCCTTCACGAGTTGTTCGTAATTACAGCTGGGTCAAAAGTCCGTTTTACCCCTATAATTACATCTTGCACCTTAAGTACCACTGATCCTCTAATGAACAATCTGTTTATAATCTAATTATAAACTAAGTCCCTCTCGGGCCAGTGAGAGGGTGGGGCCCCATTGTTCAAGTCCCGAAATCAGCACTTAAGGGAACTACTCATCTACTTACCCTATATGAGAAGGAGTGAATTCCATCTTGTGAGATTATGTTCCCAGCTCCCTATTTGGTCAAGTCCCCAAAATGGTAGGCATATTGAATCGGCTACAAAAGTCACTCTCACCCATGCAAATCAAAGGACAAGCCCTCACAGGCAGAAGTTCATAACTCACTCAGGATTAAGATCGAGTCGCATATGATCATCCTGATGAAATATTAATCTTCTCAATCAACGGATTTATAAAGAGAGATTAAATATTTCGTGGTCCAGTCTTATACAAACTCATTGTATAAGATACCCCCACTCACATGTCTCCACATGAATGATTTGGATCAAATCATTTGTAACTATTACAAAGTGGGCCGTATCAATAGTGTTACCAGGATAAGGCACCCAACCTTATCCATATACTATGACCTTTTAGGTTATTTCTTGAACATGATCCTCTCGTATGTCAATCACATACTGTTCAAGATTACAATAATAACCTTGGATTTTTCATATAATGGATAATTTTAGATTGCAAATAAAATAATTAAAATTATTATTAATTATTAATTACGAGGCTTTAGGGCATAAATCCCAACACCCAGTGCATGCCTTGAATGCACATTTCGACAGGAGACAATTCAGTTAGACGATCTTTGCAATCAAGACTCATGGCTCTCCAATGATTTATGTAGTTGACAACGGGTTCACCTTTTCGTTGTCTAGTGTTGGTGAGCTCGAACATGTTGATGATGAGTCTTGTGCGGTAGAAGCGTTTCAAAAACTCTTTTAAAAATTATTCCCAACTATCTACTGACTCTAGCTTCAGATTAGTGTACCAGTCAAAAGCATTCTCTTTAAGTGTTTGAACGAATTGCTTAACCAGTAGATCTCCTCATGTACCAACATTTTTGCATGTCTTCATGAAATGAGCAACGTGTTGCTTAGGGATGCTTTTTCCATCAAATTGCTAGAACTTTGGTGGTTGATATTCAGTTGGCATTCTCAAATTATCGATTGTCTTAGTATATAGTTTAAAATACAAGAGAGAATTTTGAGAAGCCTCACCATATTGAGCTCTAATGGAGTTCGTTATTATGTCCTGAAGTTGTTGAACAAGCAATGAAGCAATCGAAGTCGAGTGTTGTAGTTGATCTTCCTGCACAACGATCTTTCCCTTGTTGCGATCTTTGACAACAGGAGTTTAACTTGATTCAGCGATATTTTGACTCTCAATCTGGCCCTTTAAATATGCGATTTGAGAATCTTTTTTTTTTATCGCCTTCATCAAGGTGTCGATTTGCTCTTGCATCTTTGCCATTATTTCTTCCATAGTGCTTGTTTCAGTCATCATGATAGATACTATTTCAAAATCGAAATCAAACAAAGGGTTACACTTAACCAAGAACTTGTCATAAGTAGATGCCCCCAATAGTGTCATTACTTCATTTTCTTGCAGCCTTAGTTCATTGGAGCAACTATGGGTAATAGAAACCATGTACGAGTTGCTTATGAGAGAGATCATCGAAGAAGTCTACTTGAACATCATCGCTTCACTTATGTTTTCAGTTGAGGGAAGGAGATGAGAGATAGAAATGGTCCCACTGAGCGTGCAATTTGTTCACACGAGATTTCAAAGGAGAAATGAGACATGTGGAATGAAATTGTATTCGTATTAATTTGAATGTAGTGGAGTACATTCTTTAATTTGTTCTTCTGATTCTTTCTCTCTCATGTACAAATGTTTCAAGGGCTTTACAGCTTGTTCTCGAACGTAGACTTGTCTCGAGGGCTTTGCAGCTTGTTCTCGAATGCAGACTGGTCTTAAGGGCTTTGCAACTTTTCTCGAGGTTGAAGCTTCAATCAATCTTTAGGATCTTGAAGTCTTCAAGTCTTGAAGAGCCTTTGGTCTTCAAGGAGTGTTCAACACCTAAGAACTTCAGGGAGTGTTTGGAACCTAAGGACTTTAGGGAGTGTTCAGCACCTAAGGACCTCAAGGATTCTCTTTGAATTCTCTGGAGAGTTTGATTTTTGAACCCTTCAAATGAAGAAGAGCTCTTCTATTTATAAAGTTTTTTCATGGGCATGTGGGCTTGGGCTCCAATGCTTTTGGGCCCAACCATTGAACTTGGGCTTTGTTGGATTTGGGCCTGACCATTTGAATTTGGGTTTTGTTTACCTTGACCCAAATTTCATATGACCTAATTTGACCAAATTAAGTTTAATTATTTAGTCAAATGAAGATATGTGACATTTTGATTTAGGATTTGCCAATTTTTGTCTTCAAATTAAATGCGGGACACATGTTAATTCATAATTGGTCTCAAATTTAATTATTTGTAGTTTTGTCATTAAGTCAGAATAACGACGTGAAAATTGGAGATTGGCTAAAATTTCTTAGTCAATAGAACTATCAAACCTTTTTTATTTCATTCTTTTTTTGTCTTCTATTGATACAACAACACTAAGGAATTGGCGTGGGCAACCCTGTTTGTAAACCCGAGATTTTTCCTTGGAATTTCTTTAAAAAGAAATTTGTTAAAACATTTTTGGAAAATTGTTGTATAAGGAAAAGAGGAATAAAACAAAAGAAAGGGTAAGGGAAAAAAAAAAGGAGTTATGTGTTTTGGTATGTTTTGTTTTAAAAAAAAAAAAAGAAAAAGAAAAAGAATTGAGGGAATGGATAAGCTTTGGGAGCACTCACCCATTTTCTCCCATTTGCTTCTCTTTTATTAAAAAAAACAGAGCATTTCGTGGGATAGGTTGAAGAAAGAGGAAAAGAGAGCTTGCTGGGTTGGAAGTTGAAGAAGAAGGGGGAAAACTCAGCACAAGCCTCCATGGCATCTAGGTGATAAATTGTACTCACTACTGTTGTTTAGATCGTTTTGAGCTCCACAAGAAGAGTTAAGAGGTGAGATTTATTTTTCTTGAAAGTTAACCCATTTTCGAACAAATTTCGTGAAGGAAGCTTGAGCAAAATCTGACTTTAAATTATTGATTTGCGAAGGGGAAGACAGAGGAGAGATTTTGCTGTCAAATCTGAGAAACCTCTGGTGTTTGGGACGTTCTGATCTGTAGGATTTGAATCAGAAGGTCCATTAGGTATGGTTGGAAAGCTTATTTAATTTCCTATAACTTTCATGAAGAAGTCGTGAGTAAAAAATGATTGAAAGTGGCTTTAAATTTCAGGTTAGGTGTGGTGTGCAGCAGAAAAACGATTCTGGAAATTTCAGAAGTTTATTTTTCGGGAAGTAGTTTTCGAGGTATTTACGGACACATCCTTTGGGAATTTCGATTTCATTCCTTCAGATAAGTTTTAGAGGGTTCAAAAATGAAGAGTTTGGTATAAAGTACATCATTTTTGGCCAAGTAATGAAGAAGTTATGAGTATGTGAGTTTAGAGGATGAAATTTGCAGAATGCTGGAAATAGATGAAGTGATATTTGTAATCTTAAGTTTGAAAATCATGAGATTGAAGTTCTAATGCTTGGTTTTGGTTTTTTTGACAGGCCAGGAGGAAGTAGGTCAAGTTTACGGGCCGAGGATCTAGTTTTAACACTGTGAGTGACAAAACGAATTTCGAAAACATATTCTATGCTTGAATTCATGTCTATGTGAATATAAGACTTCTTAGGAATGAATTAGCTTAAATGTTTTATGTTTTCTGAACACATGGTTATGAGCATACATGATTGCCTAGGAATGATTTTAAATGCTCGTTGTGAGCTTAGATTTTTCCAACGAAATTTACATGTGAGCATATGTTTATTGATTTGCTAAAATCTAGTGAAAATGTTATGATTTCAGGCAAGCATGCTCTAGCAGGTAATGTTTAAAGATTATCGTGTGTTTTTCTGAGACTCGAATGAGTAAATGATTGAGATATTGAGCCGAGGCTGGTTAGTACCGCGTGCACACAAGTCGTTTTCTGTTGTCAACGTTGAGTCTACTCCGTGACAACAATGTTGTCGTGAGTGCTGGGCGGGCCCCACTATGACAAAGACGATGGGAGTGTTGGGCGAGCCCCACTACATCGTAGAGTGAACGTTGGTTGTACTGGGCGTGCCCTACACAACGTAGATTGTCATATGTTTCTAGATGGTTAATATTCTTGGTATGCCTTGCGAGTTTTTAATGACATACTTGTTGGATTTCTGAGAAAGACTATGGTAATTATACGTTTATATTTAGCGCTTGACTACCGACACATATGCCCAGAGTTTACCAAATGTTGTAACTTGCGAGTTAATAGTTATAAACTCAGTCACTCACTGAGCTTCCCAGCCATTCTTTCAATGTTTTCCAACTTTTCAGGTAGTGATCGAGCTCCCAGTGCCTGAAATCCTGCCATAGTCTGCCGAAAGCTCTACGAGTTTGATATTTTGTACGTGGGTGGAACTGTATAGCAAGTCCAAACATTTTGTAGATATTCTGAGAGGAACGTATAGTATATTCATGTATGCACTAGTGGTCGTGGTTGTGTAAACCATGGTTGGGATGTATTTTGGTTGTAGTACTCCCTACCCGCTTAGAAGTTCAAGTGGGGTTGGGTTTAAGTAGGACTGCTCCGTATGTATGTATAGTGACTTTCAAACTTCCGCCGTGTTGTGTTTAAACATTTTAATTCAAGTATAGTATGTTTATCAGGTATAACAGGGTCACAGGTATCGTTAGGGAGGAAACGATGTCTGTTGGCTTCACGCCATCTTCCGGGCTAAGTTAGCAGGTGGTTCGGGAGGGGGTGTGACACTGTTTGTATACATGGACCTCCTAAACACAATTCTTAATACCTTCACATCAATGTACATGAACTCAAGGAAAAGTTAGATTCAAATTACCTTATAGTCTATGACCAAGAGATAAGAGAACTCTTCTTATCTCAAGACCTTACAAGTTTGGTGGCCAATCTGTTAGCATATATTATTATTATTATTATTATTATTATTTGTACTTGAATGTAGATTAGTCTTTTATTTATTCCTCTTGTTTATCCTACCTATGCAAACTTCATTAGTGTGTATTTCATATTCAATTAATGTAAATAAGTAATCCCTAGCTTGTTGGCATTTGTGTCCTAAAGCCTCGTAATTAATGTGTTATTTAATAATTATTTAATTATTTTATTTGTAATATTATATTATCCCATTACATGAAAAATCCAAAGTTATTAGTGAATCTTGAACAGTGTGTTATTGACATACGAGAGGATCATGTTCGAGAAATGACCTAAAGGGTCTATAGTATATAGATAAGGTTGGGTGCCTTAGCTTGGTAACACTATTGATACGACCCACTTTGTAATAGTTACAAATGATTTGATCCAAATCATTTATGTGGAAACATGTGAGTGGGGGTATCTTATACAATGAGTTTGTATAAGACTGGACCATGAAATATTTAATCTCTCTTTATAAATCCATTAATTAAGAAGATTAATATTTCATCAAGATGATCATATGCAACTCGATCTTAATCCTGAGTGAATTATGAACTCCTACCTGTAAGAGCTCGTCCTTTTATTTGCAAGGGTGAGAATGACCATTGTAGCCGATTCAATATGCTTACAATTTTGGAGACTTGACCAAATAGGGAGTTGGGAACATAATTTTCACTAGATGGAATTCACCCATTCCTATATAGAGAAAGTAGATGAATATTTCCCTTAAGTGTTGATTTCAGGATATGAACAATGGGGCCCTACCCTCTCACTAGCCCGAGAGGGACTTAGTTTATAATTGGATCATAAACAAATTGTTCATTAAAGGATCAATGGTACTTAAGGTGCAAGATGTAATTACAGGGATAAAACATACTTTTGACCCAACTGTAATTACGAATAACTCGTGAAGGATCGACTTGCATGTAATGATTAGATCCATGGACACAAGTTGTCATATAGTGTATAAGAGTGCAACTCTAGGACTATAGTGGAGTGACCTATAGTTAATGAATGGAAATTAATTAATTAAAGAGTTTGATTAATTAATTTTGTATCATTGGAGCTTATAACGTATAGTTCCATAAGGTTCCTTTGCTAGCTCATACGAACAATTAGGGATCAACTTTGTTGAAAGAAAGTTTGAAATGTTCAAATTAATATTTAATATATTTGATATACTAAATGAGGGAAAACATATTTATTGTATTTGATACATTAAATATCAAATAAAATTATTAATTAAGATACAAATATATATAAAATTTGAATGAGATTCAAATAAGAAAATATATATTTGGAGAATTTGAAATATTTGAATGAGATTCAAATAGTTTAAATATATTTTTTAATATTATATATTAAAATATATGTTATTTACTTAGGGCAAAAATTTGCCCCAGGCAGCCACTATAAATAGGACCTTTATAGGTTAAGCAAAAGAGTGTCTCATCTCTTGAGAGAAAAGAATTCTCTAAATTCTCCCATCCATTCCCTCTCTCTTTCAAAAAGGCTCTCACAAGCCTCGGTCCTGTGTTTGAGTCATAGAAAGTAGGTTTTGTGGAATTGGAGTTTTAACATCGTTGGGGTTGGAGTATGAAGACTAAAGATCCTCTAGACAATTCTCCATTATATTCGAGGTATGTAATGCTTAACCTTTGTACTTTTAGTTTAATTCTAAATAAACTCAAATTGATTCCAACGCTTCCGCTTGAGTTTCATTCGATTATTCCCTTCCTAGCTTTCTCTCTTTTTTTACATAGTATCAGAGACTCCATTTGGTAACAATTGGCTTTCGGGTACAAATTATTGGCGATTTGGTTTTTGATTCCTATGTAGATGAAAGAGTTAATATCACAAAAACGGAAGCAATTTTGGATCTTAAGCACTCAAATTACATCAATTTGATCAAACAAACAGCATGCTCAAAATCGAAAAAAACAGAGTATAAGAAAGTTTACCTTTGAAGCTCAAATTCTCCAAACACGTTGCAAATTTCTAAACACGAACACTTCGTGGACCACCTCTAGTGTCTTCCCTACTATCTTCAGGCCTTGGAACGGATTGTGGGATCCTAGTTTGAGAGAATTTTTAGAGAGAGAGAGCAAAGGTATGAAAAAAAAACACAGCAGTTTTTCTTCTTCTTCTTCAAAACCTCTATCCTCCCTTGTGTTTCTTTGCTAATTAAATCCATTAACAAGCTTCATCAAGCTTGCTAAACTTGACAACACATAAGCAAGGAGGTTAATCATCAAAGAGGTGTCCAATTGTGGTGAATTTTGAGTTTAAGAGAGATTAGTCATCAAACCACCATAAACATCAAAATTTCCCACTTTGAAAATCAATTTTGTAATTTAAAATTAATTCTAAATTAATTTTAAACAAAAATGATTAATTAATTAATTAATTAATTTAATATCAAATATTAATTAAATAACCGGATCAAATCCCGATCTCAAAATCGACCTCTCGAACTTGAATTCCTATTCATATATTAAACCAAACCCATATTTAAATCATTTTAAATATGTCCATCTCTCTTCCTCATAGTTTAATTCATAATTAAACTATGATACGTTAAATATATCGCATATAATTAACGTTTACTCCCAAAAAATGAATCGAACAATTCAAATTCTTTTCTCTCATACTGTTACAAGGCTTAGTCCAAGCTATCAAGGAGGACCTAATGGACCTACAAATCATGAGCTCCAACGATATGAGACTAACCAGCCAAACTCTTTAGCCAAGCTAATCAACATTCGTTAACCGCCGGGACACTCCACTAAAGCCCAACGGCTGCACTCTCCTCACCGTAGATATATTTCTGTCCACTTGATATAACCATAATTAGTAAGTCGACCCTTCACAGGTTGTTCGTAATTACAACTGGGTCTAATAAACTATTTTACCCCTGTAATTACTTATTGTTCCTCAAGTCCCACTGATCCTCTAATGAACAATTGGTTTGTGGTCCAACCAGCAAACCGAATCCCTCTCGGGCCAATGAGAGGGTGGGGCCCCTTGTTCAAGACCCGGAGTCAGCACTTAAGGGAACAACCTCTCTACTAATCCCTAAAGCAGGTAGGAGTGAATTCCTTCTCGCAGAACTATGTCCCCATCTATCTACCCGGTCTTATCCCCAAAATGGGAGGCTTATTGAGTCGGCAATCTCGGGTCACTCTCACCCATGCAAATCAAAGGATAATCCCGAATAAACAGGAGTTCATAGCGTGCTCAAGATTAAGATCGAGTTACCTAGGTCATCATATGAAATAGTCAGTTATGATAGTAAATGGAGTTAGAAAATCTAAGTGACTATTTCGCCGTCCGGTCTTATGTAAACTCATTGCATAGGATGCCCCCACTCACATGTCTCCACATGAACGATTTAGGATCACATCGTTTGTACTATACAAAGTGGGCCGTATCCATTGTGTTCCCAAGATAAGGTACCCAGCCCTATCCCTATACTATAGACCGTTCTGGCTATTACTCGAACTTGATCCATGTTTATGTCTTCACATAAAGTTTAAGTATACATACTATAGCCTGGGGTTCTTAGTTTATTGGATTTGGGTTATATAATGTGCAATTCACTTATTATTCAATAACAAATTTACTGAATAAACCTCAATAACAACTTTATTGAAAATAGGATTTGTTTACACATTACAAACTACAAGTTTTAGGAGATAAAACCCAACAGTGGTGGCTACAATACGGAGATTTAAGAAATTGAAATCGTTTGGTAATTGAGAGAAGAAATTGAAATCGTAGGTGTTGGTTCATTGTTCTTGAAATCAATTGGTTCATTATTTTTTAAATTGATTTGGTCTTCGTGCGCTTCACAAATGGGGTTTAGTGGGGGGATTTATGTCCTATGAAGCTTTAAAGCAACTTTGGTTTTGTTTTTTCATCTCTAGTTTAGTGGGGGGTTTTGTGATAAGAAACTTCACAAAGGGGTTTTGCAAGAAATTATTCACCTTGAGATTTCATTATCTTCGAGTGATGTATGGGTTTATGGTTGTTTTTCTATGAAAATTTGATTGGTCTGTTATTTGATTGGTATTGTTGATTCCATAGCTACTTGGATTGGTATTGTTGAAATTGATCGACATTTGGGGTATTTGAATTCTGAAAAAATTGAAATCGATTCTTATTTGGGGTCTTTGAATTTTGGAAGTTGAAATTGATTAGTATTTTGTATTTACGATTGGTATTTATGAACTTTTCCCTTTTGTTTGGTTTCTATTGGCTTTGTTGTTTGGTGATTTTGTACTATCATCATGTCGAATCATAAGGATGGTTCTCTTCAGTCGATTAATGTACAATTGGATGGTAAAAATTATTCATATTGGAGTTATGTTATGAAGAATTTCTTGCGAGGAAAATCTATGTAAAGTTATGTCATAGGTAAGCAAGTCAAACCTATAGATAGCAAGGTTACTAACTATGCTTCCTTATTAAATGTTTGGGAGGCTGATAATTCAAAGATTATCACGTGAATTAATAATTCACGTCTAATTTTGGTGCTGAGTTGGAAAAATATGAGACTACTAAATTGGTTTCGAAACATTGGGCTAGATTGTACACACAGTCTAATTTTGTCAAACAGTATCAATCGGAGACATATATTCATGCGCTTCAAAAGAATGATATGAGTATTCAAGAATTTTGCTATGCTATGTCTAAACTATGGGATAAGTTAGCATTGACAGAATCCTCAGAATTGGGCGTAGTTCAAGCTTACATCACTCGGAGAGAAGTGCAGCGTCTAGTTTAGTTTCTCATGGCTCTTCGTCCTGAGTTTGAGAGATTGCGTGGGTCAATCTTATATTGTACTCCTCTCCCTTCTGATTTAGTAGTTAGTGAACTGTTAGTAGAGGAGATTTGTCTTAAGTCTCAAGGCAATACGAAAATTACCGCGCCTCTAAGTCCATCTGTTTTTATAGTTCCACAGTGGTCTCTAGCTGGCAACCAAAATAGGTCAGTCTCTAAGATCTCTTCTAATGATGAGTGTGTGTTCTGCAAACAGAATGATCATATGAAGTCTCAGTGTCTATCATTACTGAATAGAGGTAAATCGCAGTAGCAACAATAACAACAACGTCCTGAAACAACAACATCATCCAATAATCGTCCACCTTAGAATACTCCATGGACATACTGACCACCTTAGTCTAATAATGGAGTGGCTGCCCCATCTTTGATTCCATACATGTTTAAACAATTTTAGCAATTCTTCAATTCACAGCCTCATGCTATGTCAGCCTCATCTCATAAAGGTTTGTTCTCATCTAGTACCTTAGGTATATCTTTTTCCTTATAGGTCTTGGATTCAGGTGCCTCTCATTATATGTCTCTTCATTTGTCCTCTTTTGTTTTCTTGTCTCCCCCATTCTTCTATATCAATTGTGACTGCTGATGGCACTCTAATGCCATTAGTAGGTGTTGGTTCCATCGTTACATCTCCTGTTCTCTCTTTGATGTTTATTACAATCTTAGTCTTACTCTAAATCTTACCTTTGTTAGTCAATTAAGTGAATTTGGTTACTTAGTCTTTTTTTCTTCTTCCACTAGTTCTATACAGGACCTGCAATCTCATAAGGTGATTGGGACAGGCCATCGGTGATTGGTGTGTACACGCAAGCGCATGCGATCCAAGTAATAATAAAATGGTATTTAAATACTGAGTATCGTATCCACTGGGATTGGTTTTTAATTCAATTAAGTACCCCGAATAATCTTTCTTCACTTTATTTAGAGAACATAAAAGCTAGAGAAGATAGGAAAAATAAACATCTAATTCTAGAAAGCAAATTAAATGGGAGACACAAATTGATAGGTAATTTTATGGGTGTTGATTGCATTCTTGGACCTTAATTTACTTAATTAAGCTAGCAATTAGGCATAACCAACTGTTCGATTCATAAGTCTAAAAGCTCTAAAAGCATGGACTCTCCTGTCTGTCTCCTCCATTCTCAAGTATTGATTAACTTTACTAGGTGTCCCTCAATGATAGCTCATTAATACAAGACATTATGACCCTTCATTATAGACCTTTAATAAATGCCCTTATCACTGTCGTGTCCAAGCAATTATCAGTCATGCATTTAGTTCTAAATTAGCCTATCTCTGTCGAGCCTCCACTAGCAAACAAAACAATTAATCACTGCTAAATGAAATAATCTTCTAAAAACTACAATTAACAAACCTTTACTCTCGTTGTTACTTGGGTAATTAATTAATTGCCAAATTTTAATCCTCCCTAAGTTTTCTCTTTCGAGCTTAACTTAGATTAGCCCAATTAATCATAGAACAGTAATTAAAAGCATTAAACTCTGAATACATAAAAGAACTCAAAGCCATAAAAGCAATAACATCTATTCAACAAGTAATTAATCTAGAATTTCCAACAATTAACCATATATCCAATACAACCAACAATTTCCAAGTGCTTAGACATAAAAATACTAAGAATAAAGCAATGAAACTCCTAAATCCCTAAATTAAAAACCAATACAACAGCTAGAATTAAAGGAAAATAGAAGAAAATGGAAAACGGAAGTCAATCCTGCGTTCCCGTCGTGATCTCCTTGGTCCTCGAGCTCTGAATTCTTTAATTTTGCTCAATCCGCTCACAATTACTCCTCAAAGCCCTCTAAATCAGCTTGGAATCAAGATTAGAATTGTATCCCATGGGTTGGCCTCCTCTTGGATGTTGCGAAGAACTTATATTGTCTATCGAGACAGCGTTGCTACGCTAGTCTAAAACGGCAGCGTATCAGGTAGTGGGCTGGGGTAGTGTTGCAACGCTATGAACGAAAACTTTATCTTTAGCGTGATTCTAGCGTTGCAACGCCATAGGGCAGCGTTGCAACGCTAGCTCTCGGGTTTGCTCAAAACAAATGGGCATTGCAACGCTATTTCAAGCATTGCAACGTCGTCCTCACGGCCCCAATTGCTTGTGCAACATTTATTCTCTTCTTGACTCTCCAAAATAGCCCGATTTAGCTCCAATATGACCAAAATACCCTTGAACACTCCAGTTTTGCTTCTTTAGCTCGGTTGCTACAATTTAACTACAAATAGGCATCAAAGCACACAAAATGATAGCAAAACTAGCTAAAATAATAGGAAATAAAATAGCATAATTGCATGCTATCAAATACCCCCACACTTAAATCTTTGCTAGTCCTGAGCAAAGCAAAACAAAACCACATATATGAATTAACCATTACATCAGAATGACTCAATCCTCAATGTTCTAAACAACAAAATATTTACAATTAATGGAAATACTCAAACACATCAATTCCACAAGTAAAGTTAAATTTAAGCTTATCATTCCTTGCAAATATGTGCATAGCCTTCCTTATTATCCCTAATAGCCTAGAAAGTTTTATAAAATCCTCCGTTCATCTTCCCCTTACACTGGCCCTAAACACCAATTATCCAGCATCCGAACACTCAAGAAAGTAATATCTAACTAGGGTGCCTGAAAACTGCGGGGTATATGTCGCCCCCAAACTTGTATTTTTCTTTATAATTCAAGGACACTAGCTTTTGCACAATTGTTGCAAGGACCTGTACTTAGAGCACTCGTTCAATGAGTGACCTAACTGATCACAACAGATGCACTCTTTTTACCCTTGATCAATATGCACTACATTATCTTTTTTCTTTTCTTTCTTCTTTTTCTCTTTCTTTTATCACCATATTTTCTTTTCTTTTCTTTTCTTTCTTCTTTTTTTTTTCAAACAAGAAAATAGACATAACTTTCCCTCCTAAGCTCAATATTACAGACTATCATGCAAGATAACCTTCAAACTAGAACTTAAGCCTATCAGGGTGACAACGAACATCTAGATTAAATAATTTTGTTCTAGGCGTTCAAAACCACTAATAAGTAGGCTAAGTGCTTCACAAGTGCAAGGAATTCCAAGAAAATTTTAAAATTTACTTGAATCCTAGACATGTCCTCATATTTCACAAAAATTGCAAAAAAATGAACTATTTAGAACACATCACAGGTCATCCTCATCATACACAATGCAACAGAATCATTATATAATTCACAAAATTTTCAATAAAGCTCAATCAGAACAACAAACATCCCCCCACACTTAAAGCATATATTGTCCTTAATGTATAAACTACCCAACTATCTAAGCATGCTGAAGAACAATTAAAGAGATAAAGGGAAGAGTAATACTGTCCTGGAGTGTGAGAGAATCCTCAATTCCAGCTTAATCAACTGAGGTGCATGATGGAAGAGATAATCTGAATCTTGAGCTCCTAAAACAACCAACCAAGGGAACATGAGATCAACACAAAACTAAAAGGAAAAAAAAAAAAGAAAACTAAAGTAAGAAAACTAAAAAGAAAGAAGACTATGGAAAGAAGCTTGGGTTGCCTCCCAAGAAGCACTTATTTAACATATTTAGCTAGACGAGACTCGTGTAGGATCTCAAGGTACGTAAAAATTCTTCCATTTCTCATGGACTCATGAGAATAAGAAGAATAACACTCAGGAATAAGAGATGAATCAGAAGATAAAACAAAATAAGGCCCTACAGCCTCAACTAGAATAGGCTCGTCCTCTCTCTCATCCTCACTGACTCGATTCTGGAGTGTGTAGATACTCTAGTTCCTCCCCAACATCTATGATTAACTCGCTCGACTGCCCAACCTCAGTAGGATTGAAAGAATTATGCTCCGAAAAGGGTACAAGTAAATCAGTGGCCAGCTGATTCACTGTCCTACCTACTTCACTAATAATCTCCCTTTGAGTTTGGAGACTCTCATTCAAATTTTCTAAGCTCTCATGAAGAGCTCTAGACCCCTCAAAACACTCTCTCATCATTCTTTCTAGGGAAGATTCTTCCTCTACTTGGGCTTCTTGAAAATAATTAGGATATGGTTCATCGGTCCAAATGCATTCATCATTCCCATACATGAGATTTCCATAACTCATAAATTCAGTATGATAATAATTAGGCATTTGATAACCATAAAACTCATAATCCACACTAAGAATATGCTCATAATTAACTGAGGGATAACTATAAGGAAAAGAACTAGAAGGTGGTGTTGGTTCTTCGGGCTCAGACTCCTTAAAGGGCCACCCAAATCTATCAGAAGCCATCTAAAGAAATCAAAAAAATAACCAAAGGCTCTCAATCAGACACCAGATAATCACACAACAAGAAATAAAGGACTAGGACTCAAAAGAAAACAAAAACACGTAAGAAAAACAAGAACAAAGCAATAAAAACCTCTAAATTAAAGCAAGCAACTTTTCCACAATATTAATCGAATTAAAAGACACCAATCCCTGGCAACAAAGCCAAAAACTTGATCGGTATGACATGCAAGTGCACATGATCGAAGTAATAACAAAACGATATTTCTAACGAGTATCGTATCTACAGAGATAGGTTTTTAATTCAATTAATTATCGTAAATACTCTCACTTAGATTTATTTAGAGAATACAGATATAGAAAAGATAAACTAAACTATGGACAAAAAATAAATGAAAGAAAGATAAATGGGAGACACAAACACGAGAGATAACTTGGGTATAGGATTAGCTACACAATTAAACAGACAATCACAACTAATTTGATAATGAACTCATCAGTCTAGAAGCTCTAAAAGCATGGACTCTCCTGTCGGTCTCCTCCAATCTCGAGTATTAATTAACTAACCTAGGTGTCCCTCAACGCTAGCTAATTAATATAGGGCAATATGACCCTTCATTATAGACCTTTAATAATTGCTCTTATCACTATCGTGTCTAAGCAATTATCAGTCATGCATTTAGTTCTATACTAGCTTATCTTTGTTGAGCCTCCACTAGCAAACAAAACAATTAATCACTGCTAAATGAATTAATCTTCTCAAAAACTACAATTAACCAACCTTGACTCCCGTTGTCACTTGGGTAATTAATTAATTGCTAAATTTTAATCCTCTCTAAGTTTTCTCTTTCGAGCTTAACTTAAATTAATCCAGTTAATTATAGAACAATGATTAAAAGCATTAAACTCTAAATGCATAAAAGAACTCGAAGCCATAAAAGCAATAACATCTATTCAACAAGTAATTAATCTAGAATTTCCAACAATTAAGCATAAATCCAATATAACCAACAATTACCAAGTGCTTAGTGATAAAGATACTAAGAATAAAGCAATGAAACTCCTAAATCCCTAAATTAACAACCAATACAATAGCTAGAATTAAAGGAAAAGAGAAGAAAATGGCAAATGGAAGTCAATCCCACGTTCCCGTCGTGATCTCCTTGGTTCTCAGCTCCGAATTCTTCAATTCTGCTCAATCCGCTCACAATTGCTCCCTAAAGCCCTTTAAATCAGCTTGGAATCGAGATTAGGGTTGTATCCCACAATTTGGCCTCCTCTTAGACGAAGAGAATGCAAAGAACTTATACTATCTATCGAGACAGCGTTGCAATGCTAAGGACAACGTTGCAACGCTATATAAAATGACAATGCATCATGTTGCGCGTAGGGGTAGTGTTGTAATGCTATAAGTAGCACTGCAATGCTATGAACAGAAGCTTTCTCTTCAGCGTGATTCTAGCGTTGCAACGCTAGCTCTTAGGTTTGCTTAAAACAAATGGGCATTGCAACGCTATTTCAAGCGTTGCAACGCCGTCCTCATGGCCTCAATTGCTTGTGCAACATTTATTCTCTTCTTGACTCTCCAAAATTGTCCGATTTAGCTCCAATATGACCAAAATACCCCCAAACACTCCAGGTTTGCTTCTTTAGCTCGGTTTCTATAATTTAACTATAAATAGGCATCAAAACACACAAAATCATAGCAAAACTAGCTAAAATAATAGGAAATAAGATAGCATAGTTGCATGCTATCAGTCAGCAAGGGGGACTCTATGTTTTGGATCAACTCAAAGTATCAGATTTTGCAACTTCTAGTGTGGATTTGTCGTCCTTTGGTTTGAGCCACTCGTCCTCCATCTTTTATTTATGGCATTCTTGTTTAGATCATGTTTTTGCGTCTCATTTACAGTTTTTGGTGTCTACAGGAGCTTTAGGACATTTAGACAATCATGAGATTTTTTATTGTAGTGGTTGTAAACTGGAAATTTTTTTTAGCCTTACCTTTTTATAAAAGTGTTTTATTTTATTTTGCTCAATTCGATCTTATGCATTCTGATGTGTGGGGACCTTCTCCTGTATCCTCAAAAGGGGATTCCAAATATTATGTGTCGTTTATTGATGATTACACTCATTATTCTTGGGTTTATCTTATGAAACGTAGGTCTAGTTATCTTATGATTTTTAACAATTTTAGAGCTCTTGTGAAAACTCATCATTCAGCTATCATAAAGTATTTTTGTTGTGATTTGGGGGATGAAAACACTTCTAATGATTTTTTCCATTTACTTGCTTCAGATGGGACTATACATCAGAGCTTTTGTAATGATGCTCCTAAATAAAATGGCGTGGTTGAAAGGAAATATCGCCATCTTGTTGAAACAACTCGTTCATTCTTGTTATCAGCCGAAGTGCCTAGTGCATTTTGGGAGGAGGAAATTCTTATCGCTGCTCATGTGATTAATAGAATCTTAATCTCGCATAACTCAGGTTTGTCTCTTTTCGAAAAATTATAAGGACATGTGTCTGATTATTCCTCATCACGTGTCATTTGTTGTACTTGTTATGTTCACTAAGCTCACATTGAGTGCAAAAAATTGTCTCATTGGTCTTCTTTATGTGTTATCTTGGGTTATGGTGTTGGTCAAAAGGGATATTGTTATTTTGATCTGGTTAGTCAAAAATTGTACGTCCCTCGTCATGTTGTGTTTTTAGATCATATTTGATAACCCTCATTTATGAGGGTTATTTAGCTCTAAAACCTAAGTTTATTATTTAGTAAGTATGTGTTTATGGTTACAAATATTAGTAAAATGAGCAAGTTAAGGAAAAAATAGTTGAAGCATGCTTTTATAACCTTGGGCTGAAAAATAAACTTAAATGGTATGAGAAGGGTCATTATTGGAAGAATTTAGGTATTTCCTTAGTTTTGTGTAGGAATTGTCTAAAGTGCCCAATTGCAATTGCAATCCTGAAAGGCTGAAAGGTAATTGCAATTACAATTCTACCCAGTGACAAAATACGAAAATTCTAGATTTGATCGATTTTGAAGATATTGTTGAAATTTATGTCATAAAGACTCGTAATTAATGATTTATTTAATAATTAATAATAATTTTGATTTTTTTATTTGCAATATAATATTATCCATTATATGAAAAATCCTAGGTTATTAGTGTTGGGCTTTATGCCCTAAAGCCTCGTAATTAATGATTTATTTAATAATTAATAATAATTTTGATTATTTTATTTGCAATATAATATTATCCATTATATGAAAAATCCAAGGTTATTAGTGTAATCTTGAACAGTATGTGGTTGACATACGAGAGAATCATGTTCAAGAAATAACCTAAAGGGGTCATAGTATATGAATAAGGTTGAGTGCCTTATCCTGTTAACACTATTGATACGACCTACTTTGTAATAGTTACAAATGATTTGATCCAAATCATTCATGTGGAGACATGTGAGTGGGAGTATCTTATACAATGAGTTTGTATAAGACTGGACCACGAAATATTTAATCTCTCTTTATAAATTCGTTAATTGAGAAGATTAATATTTCATCAGAATGATCATATGCTACTCGATCTTAATCTTGAGTGAGTTATGAACTCCTGCCTGTGAGGGCTTGTCCTTTGATTTGCATGGGTGAGAGTGGCTTATGTAGCTGATTCAATATGCCTACCATTTTGGAGACTTGACCAAATAGGAAGTTGGGAACATAATCTCACAAGATGGAATTCACTCATTCCTATATAGGGTAAGTAGATGAGTAGTTCCCTTAAGTGCTGATTTCGGGACTTGAACAATGGGGCCCCACCCTCTCACTGGCCCGAGAGGGACTTAGTTTATGATTGGATAATAAGCAAATTGTTCATTAGAGGATCAATGGTACTTAAGGTGCAAGATGTAATTAAAGGGGTAAAAAGGACTTTTGACCCAGCTGTAATTACGAACAACTCGTGAAGGATCAACTTGCATGTAGTGATTATATCAATGGACACAACTTATCCTACAGTGCATAAGAGTGCAACTTTAGGTCTATAGTGGAGTGACCTTAGAGTTAATGAATGAAAATTGATTAATTAATTAATTTTGTATCATTGGAGTTTATAATCTGTAGGTCTATAAGGTCCCTTTACTAGCTCATAGTAACACTAAAAGATCAATTTAGTTGAACGAAAAATTTGAAATGTTCAAATTAGTATTTAATATATTAGATATATTAAATATAAAAGAGAAAAATATATTTATTGTATTTGATACATTAAATATTAAAATAATTAATGTATATTAGATACATTAAATAAAAGATATTTATTAAATTTGAATTGGATTCAAATTAGGAAATAGATGTCGTAGGAGATTTGAATGAAATTCAAATAAATATAAGATATATTTTAATATATTAGATATTAAAATATAATATTTTAATAGCAAAGATTTTCCCTTGGTCTCTATAAATATGACCCTTAGGTTGTACCATTCTTCATACAACACATATCTCCTCAATAGATAATTAGAGAATTCTCTCTAGTCCTCTTCCTCTCATATCCCTTGTGGATTTTCTTTCAAGAGGCT
The DNA here is from genome assembly GCA_033996785.1 of Trichosanthes truncata. Lineage (NCBI taxonomy): Eukaryota > Viridiplantae > Streptophyta > Magnoliopsida > Cucurbitales > Cucurbitaceae > Trichosanthes > Trichosanthes truncata. The sequence continues at coordinate 16,582,377 of MU867261.1, forward strand.
CCCACAAGCCTTGGTTCTGTGTTCGAGTCATAGCCAGGAAGATTTTATGGAGGAGATAAAGATCCGCCAGAAATATCTCTATATTTACTCCAAGAAAGTTTGCTTAACCTTAATTCTTAGTTTAGTTTTGAATAAAATCAAAGACGATTCAATGCTTTCTCTGTGGAGTGAAACGTTCATTCCTTTAATTAGTGTAATCTTGAACGGTATGTGGTTGACATACGGGAGGATCATGTTCAAGAAATAACCTAAAGATTTTAGAAGAAATATGGTAAAAATGAGCTAATTGGGCAAGAAATTAAGCAACCAATTTTGGGGATAAATTTTGGTGGAGAAAAATATTCCTAGTTTGATTAGATTTTGGATTCCTAGTTTGATTAGATTATGGATTTCTAATTTGATTAGATTATGGATTCCTAATTTGATTAGATTTTGGATTCCTAATTAGATTAGGATATGGATTGACCCATTATAAATACCCACATTATCTTCATTCAAGACATTCAACTTTGGAGAGCACAATACTAAATTTTTTCATACAGTGAGAAGAGACTTGAGAGAAATATTCAAGGCCAAGTTGTGGAGATCATACGGAGACGGAAAATCAACACACTAGCATAGTTTTTCTCTTCTTTCTTTTTATTTAGTAATTTGATGTTGTTTAAGAGTTTAGATTTTGTGATAGTGAACATGAGTGGCTAAACTCTCTTTTTATTGTAGGGATTGATGTAGCCATTAGACCTTAGGTTTTAATTATTTAAATTCCATGATTGATTGTCATTAATTTCATTCATACTTTTATATTCTTAATGTTTTTAATCTTTTGATCACAGATTAAATGTTATGTTGGTCGAAATTCACGCTTAAGAATGGTAATTTAGATTAGATCCTAATTGCACGACTAAAGGTAGTTCTAACTTGATAATGATTAGGGCTCATTTCGAAGTTGTTAATGAAGGAACTTAATGTTATGCATAATGTTAAAAATCATCAGAGATGTAGGTTTAGTCTTATTGCATAAGAATTGTTTGTCCTCCAGAGAGTCATTCATGATAAAAGACTTCTAGACTTATGAAATGTTTGTTTGATCAATCTTGGATGTTTAAGTAATTTAATTATTTTAGTCTAATAGGTGAAATCAACTCCCTAAGATATTATCTCCTCTGATTGTTTCAATTTTTATTATAATTGTTTTATTTAAATGTTGCATCCATCATTCAATTCTATTCTCTAAATAAAATTGGGCAATAATATTCATAGTACTTAAGTGAATTAGAAAACTAATCCTCAGGATGATACTCGAACACTCTTTCACTATATTAAAACTTGACCTGTACACTTGCGGTATTGCGCAAAAATTATGCAACAAGTTTTTGCCGTCGTTGCCGGAGATTGGCAATTATTTAATTTACTTAATACTGTGGAGAATTTACTCAGTCTTAATTTAGAGCTTTGTTGTTTTTTTTAATTTTAAAAAAAAATTTTCTTTGATTTTTTGTCCTTATTTCTTGTTGTGTTGTTGGTTGGTGTATGAATTTTTATGAGAGCCTGTTTTTAGTCTTCTTGAATTAGATCATGGCTTTCTATAATTATGGGTGGCCTTATGAAGAGTTTCAACTCACCCAAGAACCAACACCATCCTTCAATCCTCTCCCTTTTAACAACACCTCTTATGACACTGTGAATGTTCTTTATGGTTGCCATGGTTATCAAATGCCTAGTCATTATCATTATAAGTCTATGAGTTATAGAAATTCTTTTTATGGTAATGATGAGTGCATTTGGAACAAAGATTCCTATCACCTAACCCAAATTGAAGAAAAGTCGTCTCTTGAAGACCTTTTGCAAGAGTATATTTTGGAGTCAAGTGTTAGAAGTTTTTGTCCAAATGAATCAAAGAGGTTGGATAGGATAGAGGCTATAGTGGAAGAAAATGGAGTTGTACTATAGCTATTGATAATTCTCAGTTATGAGAATTATTCAACTCTAAAACCAAGTTGTTCTTGCTAAATTTGAGGATTTTGTTGACCAACAAGCAAGATAAAAGTAACATTTTGTATAAATTCATGCAAGCTTGTTGAAACTTGATGAATAAAAGAATTTTGAGAAAAGATGAAGAAAGTAGCTTAAGTTGTTGTCTTTTGTGCAGAATTGAAGACTTTGCAAAAGGAATGCAATTGCATTCCATTTGCAATGTAACGTGAAAAACAGAGGAAGGGAAAATGCGACTGCATTCTAATTGCATTCTAAGACACAACAAGGCAAGCTCGAAATTTACGGAAATCACCATGATTCACGCGATTTACACCAATTATGGAGAAATTCTAGCAAGATTATATTGTCCATATTTTACCCAATAATTAAGGATCCATTTGGAAGGCAAGGTGGAGAAAAAAGAAGAAGAATGCAAATGCAATGCAATTGCATTCTCTAGACTTAACAAGAAATGCAGAATTTTTGGAAAGTGCAGAATTTTCGGAAAAAGACCAAAATCTATGGGATTTGCTCGATTTTTGGAGAATTTTCGGCCCAATCTCGTGCTCAATCAATTACCCATGATTTAAGGAGCCCTAAGATGGAAACACAAGCCTCGGAATGCCTATAAAAATGGAGAAAACAAGGCAAAACGTGGCTGGTTTTTCTGCTGCTCGCCCACAGTTCATCTTTCACGTTTTTTCATTTTATAGCAGCTTACTCTTCATTTTTACTCTGTAATTTCCGAGGTTGATCCCTCCTCAACGAAAGTTGGAGGAGGTGAAGATCCATTTGCCTTTGAATGGGTATTTGGATCGATCAAACAAGGAATTTCCGTTAGCTTTTGTACTTTGTGTTTTTGGGTTTTTACATTCTGTTTTTATGGGTTCTTTTTCTTCTGGTTTTTCTTTATTTCAGTAGCAGCAAGTAGATGATTTCTATTCCTTGTTTTCAGCATTTCATTCTTGTAGTTCGCTCGATTAAATTTTGAGTTGATATACTCTGTTTTTGCAAATTTATACTCTGTTTTCTGTTTTTTTTTCTGTTTTGGACAGCAGCTGTATTTTCGTTTTTCCATCTTTCTTCCAGCAGTTTATGCTTCATTTTGCTCTGTAAATCCCGAGCTTGATCCCCCCTCAACGAAGGTTCGAGGAGGTAAAGATCCAATTGCCCGTAAAGGACTTTTGGTCGATCAAAACAAGGACTTTCCGTTAGCATATTTCAACTTTGTTTACTCCATTATTAGGAATTTAATTTCGGTATTTGGGTTATTAATTATGAAATTTTTAACAAATAAATTTTGGATTTTCATTTTCTCCATAATGAGCTAATTTCTTCTTTGGGATTCAAGCATGTGGATGCCCTAAAGATAGGAATAAAGGCCTAATTGTGAGAGCAACATTGCTTAATCTTATAGCATTGTTTGCTTTTATTGATTGAAATTTTCATTACTAGTTTAGATTGATCACCTAGATTAGTATACAACAATTTGAGTCTAATTCTGAAAAGGTTAGATAAAAATTGGGTTTTCATAAAAGCAATAAAGGAAAATAGCCTAGACATAGAAATTTGTTTTTGACCCTAGACATAGGGCAAAACCTTTAAAACCAAAAGAATTGTGTTTCAAAATTAACTAAGTTCGTATTAGCCATAGAAATATCGGTTTAATCGCTTAGCCTCCTAAAGATACTTCATAGAAGGTCGAATATGTGTTGAATTCGGTTTACAAAGCTTAAGTGTTGAGTCAAAGGATTGCAATTGCAATTAGGCCGCAATTTCTTTCAATGGAGCAAAAACACGTTTGAATCCCTCTTTTATCATTTTTATTTATTTCATTTAGCAAAAACAACCACTCAATCTTTTTCAAACCATTGGTTACCTTAATTTGCAATTTGCAAACATATTTTGTGTCGTCTAAGTAGGTTTTGTTAAAACTCGTTCCCTTGGGTACGATACTCTGGAATACTTCCAGTTTCTTTATTACTTCGATCACGTGCACTTGCGTGTTAGCGGATCAGCTATGCAAATTAGTCAAATAAATGAAACACTTAAGGCCTTACATGAGCAAAAAAATTTCGATACCACTGAGACATGTCACTCTAGGGGAATGTATATAGATAGTGGAGATGAGTTGGAGCAATTTGATACACACTAGGAATAGGTTTGTGAGGTAGAGAAAGTTAGTGAACCCATATTGCAAGAGACAACTCAGGTGATAGAGTACGAGGCTGAAAAGCCTACCTTTATTTTATCTCTAGAAGCTTATCTTAATCTTGATTTTTCTTTTTCTTATACTCATGAGTCTAGTTTGCCTTATTGTGAATTTTCTCCTTTTATTTCATTAAACAAAAATAACAAAAATATTTCTTCTTCAGGTACCCATGAAAATAAAATGAGCCTACTAGACCTAGTAGTTTATATTGATTCAAGTAAGAAGGGACCCAAAAAAATAGAGGAATTTTATGTGCCTTGATGCATGTACATGAGTCTCGTCTAGCTAGAGACGTTAAATAAAGCGCTTCTTGGAAGGCAACCCAAGTTTATTGCTTTCTTAGTTTTCAATTTTTTGTTATTTCTTTTTCTTCTAGTTTGTGGTGTGTATTTGTTCTTATGTATCTATTGTTGTCAACCGAGTATATAGAAGGAGTAGCCTAATTTTTAGAAATGACAAAGTTTCATGTTAATAACTCGAAAAAAATAAGATGCCCATGTAAAAATTGTATGAATACAATGTGGCAATCTTTAGATGGAGATGAGCGACATCTATTCACAAATGGAATATCTCCCTCTTATGACTGGGTATATCATGGAGAACCTACAAACCTACCTAGGTTTTAAAGTTATACATATGGGTTAGTACACAATGATAGATCAAATACTATAGAGTCTAATGATTTCAATAAAGAGAATGAGATGTTCAACCTTTTAAATGACCTTCAAGTCCCAATTATCGAAGCAGATATAGATGAAAACAATAATGTTGAAAATGAGATGCCCCTAATGTCCATGCAAATGATACTTCAACCTTATTCGAGGATTTTGTAACGCCCCACGTTAAAACATTAGCTTATTTTTGAGTTAGATGTTGTCTTAAATCTCTTATGGACCATTAATTATGGATTTTTTTGGACTTAGCTATTTGTTGAAGTTCTATAATTTTAGGAAAAGAGATTTTTAACTAAATCTTCAGTTGAAAGGTTTAAGGATTTAATTCTAGATGAGATTTTTTCAAGTTAAAAAAGGAACTCGATTTCCCTTTTAATTAGATTTTCTCCCAATCTTTTAGGATTCTTATTTGGAGGTTTTGGGAGGTTTAAATTTGGGTCTTTGTTTAGTTAAAAAGAAAGGAAAAAGAGAGTTTAGAAGGAAAATAGAGAAAAAAAAAACCCTAGCCTCCTAACTTTCTTCTTCTTCTCTCCCTTCTTCCCTCCCTTATGCAAGCACCAACCAATCTGCTCCTTCTCCTCCTGCGACACTTCGACGATGGTAGCATCAGCGTGGGGTGACTCAACCCGACAATGAGCGGCGTCCTTTTCATACCCACCATTAGCATGTGACATTTATGACGTTTTTTCCTCCAACAACCGATGATCGTGAAAACTACGAGCAAAACCCACGGGTTCTTCATCGTTTCGACGAGGTATGTTGCATACCCATGCCCTATCGACCTTAATTTTGCATTACTCAACCCTTAAACGTCTTTAACTTGCAATTTTAGGCATTATTGAGCACTAACCGGCCTTTGTTCAAGATGGTTGGGAGTTGATCCATGAATTCCAACATTGCCCATTGGATTTCGAACCTCGAATCACGTCGGAATCAAGACTCACACTCCAATCAACCTTAATCTGGGAGTTTGGGTGTGCTGAATTGTAGTTAGGAGGTGTGGAGATTATGTTAGTTTAATCTGGTTTATGAAGTATTGTTTTCTTGTTTAATAGGCCTAAGAAAAATTTAGGTAATGTCATAGTTATGCTGTTATGATGCTGAAATTTTTGGAGCATTTTGGTCGTAAGTTTAGTAATATTTCCTCAATTAAGGTAAAAATTAGGGGGCATTACAGTTGGTATTAAAGTGGAGTTGTTCCTATAGAATGACCTAGGAAAACTAAGTTGTTAAGATAGTTTAGGGCTAATAGTCCTTCTTGTTCTCCTCTCCATCACCAAGTATGTTGATTTGTATTTGCTTTGGTACTTGGTTTGTTCATGATATGATTATCTTATGACTTGACTACTTTTTATGATTTATATGCTTTGACTTGCCTATTGGCTGAAGCTTGATTGCTAGTAGGCATAGGATGCTTCCATAGTAAACTAGATAGTTTATGCTTATCTTGTGTGTGTTGCTTGCTAGTAGGCGTAGGATGTTCCCTAGTTAACTAAATAGTTTGTGCTTTGTTCTTGTGCATGCTGGTTGTTAGTAAGCTTGAATCGGTACTCTAGATATGATAATGGTACTCTCAGACCCTTCGTTGTTAGTATGGTAGTCTAGTGACTCTAGTGCCTTCCTTCTAGACAATGAGTTCTGGAGAGGATAGAGAAGGAAGTCGGCCATGTTTCACCTGAGGTCCCTTAGGATAGATCACAGCTTCTTTTGATGCCTCAAGGAGCAGCAACGGTAGGAGCGTTGCAGGCCATGGTAGATAAAGCTATTCAAAATGCCAACTTGTAACCCCTCGGGGTTATCCAAGCTCCTGCACTTGATGGAGAAGCACAGTTTCTTAGTAGCTTTACGCTAGCAAGGCCCTCGACATTTGAGGGTCGGCTTGGTGACAGAGTGGCGATTGAGAACTGAACTTCAAAGTTGGAAGCCTTGTTCGATACCTACGAGCGAACTACCAGCAGAGAATAAAAGGAGGTACCTTCTTGCTCAGGGGCGAGGCTTGCATATGGTGGAGGTTAGTGCGTCCATTAGAGGATCGCATAAGCAACCCACTAACCTGGGAAAGGTTTACAGCACTCTTGCGCAATCAGTACCCCACTGCTACGATGGAAGATGAGGATATGGATGTTGGGTTTTGTGTCCTCAAACTCGTGGTTTTGTAAACTGAATGTATATTCTATTTTACTATAAAGATGTTATTGAGGTTTATTCAGTAAATGTGTTATTGAATAAAGTGAATTGTGTATTCTATAACCTTAATCCAATGAACTAAGTACCCTTGACTATAGTATGTATACTTGAACTTTATGTATGACATCAAAGTAGATCAAGTTCGAGTTATAGCCAAAACGGTCTATAGTATAGGGATAGGGCTGGGTACCTTATCCTGGAGACACTATGGACGCGGCCCACTTTGTATAGTACTAACGATGTGATCCTGAATCGTTCATGTGGAGACATGAAAGTGGGGGCGTCCTATGCAATGAGTTTGCATAAGATTGGACCGCGAAATAGTCACTTAGACTTTATAACTTCGTTTACTGTCTTAACTGACTATATTCATACGATGACCTAGGTAACTCGATCTTAATCCTGAGCATGCTATGAACTCCTGTTTATTCGGGATTATCCTTAGATTTGCATGGGTGAGAGTGGCCCGAGATCGCCGACTCAATAAACCTCCCATTTTGGGGATAAGACCAGGTAGATAGTTGGGAACATAGTCATGCGAGATGGAATTCACTCCTACCCGCTTTAGGGTTTAGTAGAGAGGTTGTTCCCTTAAGTACTGACTCTGGGTCTTGAACAATGGGCCCACCCTCTCGTGGCCGAGAGGGATACGGTTTGTTGGTTGGACCACAAACCAAATTGTTCATTAGAGGATCAATGAGACTTAAGGAACAAGAAGTAATTACAGGGGTAAAACGGTTTATTTGACCAAGCTGTAATTACGAACGACCTGTGAATGATCGACTTACTAATCATGGTTATATCGAGTGGACAGAAATATATCTACAGTGAGGAGAGTGCAGCCACTGGGCTTTAGTGGAGTGTCCAGGTGGTTGACGAATGTTGATTAGCTAGGCTAAAGAGTTAGGCTGGTTAATCTCGTATCGTTGGAGCTCATGATCTGTAGGTCCATTAGGTTCTCCTTACTAGCTCGGACTAAGCCTTGTAACAATTTGAGAGAAAAGAATTTGAATTGTTCAAATTCGAATTTGGGAGAAAAAGTTAATTATATGCGATATACTTAACGTTTCATAGCTTAATTATGAATTAAACTATGATAAAGAAGAGTTGGAAATATTTAAATATGATTTAAATATTGGTTCGGTTTAAAACATGAATAGGGATTCATGTTTGAATGTTCGTTTTGGGAAATTGGGATTGATCCAATTATTTAATTTGATATTTGATATTAAATTAAATATTTATTTAAAATTAATTAAATTGTTTAATTAATTAAAAATTGATTTTAATTTAAAATTAATTTTATATTAATTTTGAATTAAAATTAAAAGAGAATTCAAATTCATTTGGAAATGAAATATGGACCAAATTCATTACTTAATGAACAAGCTTCTTGTTTAAGCTTATCTTCTATGTGTTGGCTTCTTCACTAAGTAAAAATAGAAGCTTGTGGTTTTCTATATATAGAGAAGTAACACAATGGGTAAGAAGAATGTTTTTTGAAGAAAATTCTCTAGCTCTTGGTTTTAAACCTTTACTCATTCTTCTCCCAAATTCTCTCAATCAAAGATCCCACAATCTGTTCCAAGGCCTGAGGATAGTAGGGAATACTCAAGATGAGGTCCACAACTAGTTTGTGTACAAAGAAAGCCCACGGATTAAGAGAATTTTGAGCTACAAAGGTTTGTGTTCTTATTCTCTGTTTTTCCAGTTTTGAGCATATTTTTTGTATGATAAAATTGATTACATTAGAGTGCTTAAGATCCAAAATTGATTCCGCATTCTTAATATTAACTCTATCAATTGGTATCAGAACAATTTTTAGCACTCAATTTGATTCAATTTGAGCTTGGTGGGTATGTTTTTGAAATCAAATTTTCTGGGCGTCTAAAGTGGTACTTTCGGTTTTGGTATTTTTTTGAGCTTTAGTTTGTAGTCCGTTTTGTAATTGCTCAAGCGTGTTTGAGCATTAATGTGTTAAGAAGAGTCTGTAAAAGTTTCAAGTCGATCAGAGTCCGGGAAGGCCTTCAATTTGAAGAAAGAAGCTCGAAAGGTCAAGCTGGAAAACAGAGCAGAAGCTGCTGTTTTTTTTAGCAAAAAACCGGTTCACGCAGAGGTTGAAAAAGAGGTCTGGTTCGGTGGTTTTCGGTCCGGTTCGGGCTTGGTTCAGACCGGTTCCTCACTCTCCAGCCTCTTGGGGTTCGGTTCAGCCTTGATTCGGTCCGGTTCAGGTAAATTTGGCCCCGGTTTTGCCCGTTTGAAGCTGTCTGGTCCGGTTCGAGGGTGTTCAATCCGGTTCTGCTGTATTGAAGCTTGGTTCAAGCTTTTTCAAGCTGGTTCGGGGCGGTTCGAAGGGTTCGGAAGCGGCTCAGCCTAATTTCTAGATTATTATTGTAATAATTTAGTTGTATGCTTGTTTAAGATGCCAAAATCGGTCCACTTTATTGTGTTTAATTATTTATGCATTATGAATGTATGTTTTAATTAAATCCATGTTTGTATGTGCATAAAGTATGCCATATAGATTTTAAAATCCCACCATAGGAAGCATGCTCCATGCATTGAAAGTATGTTATAAGTGTTATAATGTATAATATGCATGTTTAACATTTCATAAGTATTAATATAAGAGTTGTATTAATTTTATGAAATAGATGTTGTATCTTTTAAGTATAATTAATATAAATGTTATATTAATTAAAAATAAAGCATACAACATAAAGTTGCCTTAGTATAATATAATTGTTATATTTAATGCATCAAAGCATTTCCATGCATAATTCATGTGATGAATTTTTACTCTATGTTTATTTAATTGTTCATGTGATGAATGATCAAGCACTCAAACATAGAAATGCATACAAACCTAGGGTTTAATTATTTAGTTTTAAAATGGTTTTAGAATTAAAATAATTAGACCATAGGTTATCTAGTTCTAATAAGATTAGAATTAGGCAACCAATAATTTATAAACTACGATTAAAGAGGGACTCTGTCTAAGGAAGGTTCTGGCTAGGCTGGGGTATTTAAGATGACGGAAACGGAACACTCCTACCTGGGAACCGATGTGGGAGTGAATTTAATCCAGAGGTTTATAAAATATTCCTCGTGAGCGACGTTAATTAAAAAGTTTAATTAAACTCGTAGACCTAAGTTTTTTAAAGGGTTAATAGACTTAGGTAATATCAATATAATCGTTATATTAATAGACTTAGGTATATTAATAGCCGGAATATGCCTAAGTAAAATTATACCCAAACCGTCTAAAATACTTAGTGGGAGTGAAAAAGGTATATATGATATATCAATTTCCTCTTACGCTCTCTACGAAGTTCACACCGTGAGATTTATGCTCGGCCTCGTGATGTCAATAGGGCATCCCCATTTGGATGGTGTTTGTATAAATCAAGAGCAAGGTGAATGGAGAAAGTATTTATAGTAAGTGGGAGAAGGAAGTGTGTCAACACATCCTACAGTCTCCTCCATTAGGTTGGACCGTGAGATTCCCATGTTCCGCCTGCAGGTTGCCCGTAGTAGCACCATCCATTCGAAGGGATGTAACATGGGAGTCGGAACAACTCAAACTCCAGAAATGGATAGGGTCTCCTAGGTCCATTCCCAGCTTTGACTTTCCAATTCGGTAGCATTGTTGGGGCCGACCTCTGAGGTCTGAAAATGGCGGGTCACACTTACAAGAATTACTAAGTGTTAGTGAATTCTTGACCAAAGTAGCGATAACGTTAATGCTATAGGAATAAGAGTTATTCCGGTATTAGCATTTAGTCAAGAATGTCTTGGTTCAGTGAATGAGTGATTGACTGCCCCTCGGTAGCGGTTGCTCTGACTCACTGAAGTATCGTTGCAAAAACAAATAATGAGTTTATGGGTACATTATTACTTTTGCTAATTTTTTAATTGGATGCATGTAATGGGTTAGAAGCAATTCACTAATAGAATATGTTCTATTTTTCAGCATGTCGAGCTCTATAATTCAGTTACTAGCCTCCGATAAATTAAACGGCGATAACTACGCAACCTAGAAATCGAACTTGAATACGATTCTAGTTATCGATGATCTAAGGTTTGTCTTAACAGAGGAATGTCCTCTCCCTCCCGGCTTATCTGCAAACCGAATTGTTCGGGATGCATTTGACAGATGGACTAGGGCTAATGATAAAGCCCGAGTCTATATCTTAGCCATCATATCTGATGTGCTATCTAAGAAACATGAGAGCATGATTACCGCTAAGGAGATCATGGGATCATTACAGGCGATGTTTGGACAACCGTCCTCATCGATCCGTCATGATGCTCTCAAGAATGTTTACAACTCCCGTATGAAGGAGGGAACTTCTGTTAGGGAGCATGTCCTTAACATGATGGTCCACTTCAAAGTGGCAGAAGTAAACTGAGCTATCATTGATGAGAATAGTCAGGTTAGCTTTATAATGGAATCTCTTCCGAAGAGTTTCCTACAGTTCCGCACCAATGCGGTGATGAACAAGATAGAGTATAATCTGACTACTCTCCTCAACGAGCTACAGACTTTCGATTCCCTGATGAAAACAAAGGGAAAAGAGAAGGAGACAAATGTTGTCACTTCGAAGAAATTCCCAAGAGGATCGTCCTCTGGGACTAAGTCTGGTTCTTCTTTTTCTAAGAATAAGGGTATTCAAAAGAAGAAGAAAGATAAAGGGAAGGGAAAAGCTCCCGTCATGAGTAAACGCAAGGCTAAAGCCGCAGATAAAGGAAAATGTTTCCACTGTGGTGAAGATGGGCACTGGAAAAGGAATTGCCCAAAGTACCTTGCAGAAAAGAAAGCTGAGAAGGCAGGACAAGGTAAATATGATTTACTTGTTGTTGAAACATGTTTAATGGAACATGATGATTCCGCCTGGATACTAGATTCAGGAGCCACTAACCATGTGTTTTCTTCTTTTCAGGAAACTAGTTCCTGGAGGCAGCTTGAAGATGGTGAGATAACTCTCAGGGTTGGAACATGAGAGGTTGTCTCAGCCAGAGCAGAGGGAGCGGTGAAGTTGTTGTTTAGAGATAGATTCATTTTACTAGAAAATGTACTTTTGGTTCCTAGAATCAAAAGAAATCTTGTATCTATCTCTTGTTTGCTTGAACACATGTATAAAGTATCTTTTGATTATAATGAAGTGTTCATTTGCAAAAGAGGTGTACAAATATGTTCTGCTAAACTTGAAAGCAACTTATATGTGTTAAGACCAACAGAGGTAAAAGCTATTTTGAACACCGAGATGTTTAAAACAGCTGATACTCAAAATAAAAGGCAAAAACATTCTCCAAGTACCTATCTTTGGCACTTGAGACTAGGCCACATTAATCTCAATAGGATTGGGAGATTGGTTAAGAGTGGTCTCCTAAGTCAGTTAGAGTGGTCTCCTAAGTCAGTTAGAAGACAACTCCTTACCACCATGTGAGTCGTGTCTTGAGGGAAAAATGACCAAACGACCTTTTTCTGAAAAAGGTTATAGGGCCAAAGAACCCTTAGAACTCGTACATTCGGATCTCTGTGGTCCAATGAATGTTAAAGCTCAAGGAGGGTATGAATACTTCATCAGTTTCATTGATGATTATTCGATGTACGGCTATCTTTACCTAATGCATCATAAGTCCGAAGCCCTTGAAAAGTTCAAGGAGTATAAGACAGAGGTTAAGAACATATTAGGTAAGACGATTAAAACACTTCGATCAGATCGAGGTGGAGAGTATATGGATTTGAGATTCCAGGACTATATGATAGAACATGGAATCGTATCCCAACTCTCAGCGCCCGGTACACCTCAGCAGAATGGTGTATATGAGAGGAGAAACAGAACCTTGTTAGACATGGTTCGATCTATGATGAGCTATGCGCAACTGCCTAGTTCGTTTTGGGGATATGCAGTAGAGGCTGTTGCATATATTTTGAACATGGTTCCCTCTAAGAGTGTTTTAGAAACACCTTATGAGTTATGGAGAGGGCGTAAAGGAAGTTTACGTCACATCAGGATTTGGGGTTGCCCGGCACATGTGCTAGTGCCAAACCCAAAGAAATTGGAACGCCGTTCAAAATTATGCCTATTCGTAGGATACTCCAAGGAAACGAAAGGTGGTCTATTTTATGATCCTCAAGAGGACAAGGTGCTTGTATCGACAAATGCCACGTTCCTAGAGGAAGACCACATGAGAGATCATCGGCCTCGAAGTAGAATTGTATTGAGCGAACTTTCTGGGGAAGCTACAGATAAATCAACAAAAGTTTGTTATCAAGCCAGTCCTGCTCAAGAGTTGAGAATGCCTCGACGTAGTGGGAGGGATGTTAGACAACCCGACCGTTACATGGGTTTGACTGAAACCCAGGTCGTCATACCTGATGATGGCATTGAGGATCCATTGACCTATAAACATGCAATGAATGACAGAGATAAGGACCAGTGGATTAAAGCCATGGACCTCGAAATGGAGTCAATGTACTTCAATTCAGTTTGGAAACTTGTAGACCAACCAGATGGTGAAAGACCTATCGGTTGTAAGTGGATCTACAAGAGGAAATGAGACCAAGCCGGTAAGGTGCAAACCTTTAAAGCTCGACTTGTGGCAAAGGGTTATTCCCAACGGGAAGGGGTGGACTATGAAGAAACCTTCTCCCCTGTTGCCATGCTTAAGTCGATTAGAATACTCTTATCCATTGCCACGTTTTATGATTATGAAATTTGGCAAATGGATGTCAAGACAGCCTTTCTGAATGGCAATCTTGAAGAGAGTATCTATATGGTTCAACCAGAGGGGTTCATAATTCAGGGTCAAGAACAAAATGTTTGCAAGCTTAAACGATCCATCTATGGATTGAAGCAAGCATCTAGATCTTGGAATATAAGATTTAATACTGCGATTAAATCTTATGGCTTTGAACAGAATATTGACGAACCTTGTGTTTACAAGAAAATAGTCAATACTACTGTAGCTTTCTTAGTCTTATACGTAGATGATATCCTACTCATTGGAAATGATGTAGGATTCCTGACTGACCTAAAGCAATGGCTAGCGACCCAATTCCAAATGAAAGATTTGGGAGAGGCTCAGTTTGTCCTTGGAATCCAAATTGTTCGGAATCGCAAGAACAAAACGCTAGCATTGTCTCAGGCATCTTATATTGACAAAATGTTGGTTAGATATAAGATGCAGAATTCCAAGACGGGTTCATTACCTTTCAGACATGGAATACATTTGTCGAAGGAACAGTGTCCTAAGACACCTCAAGAAGTTGAGGATATGAGACGCATTCCCTATGCATCAGCTGTCGGTAGTCTGATGTATGCCATGCTGTGTACTCGACCCGACATATGCTATGCAGTAGGAATTGTCAGCAGGTATCAGTCCAATCCAAGATATGATCATTGGACTGCCGTTAAAAACATCCTCAAGTATCTTAGAAGAACGAGGGACTATATGCTTGTGTATGGCGCGAAGGATCTGATCCTTGTAGGATACACTGACTCTGATTTTCAGACCGATGTAGATTCGAGGAAATCCACATTGGGATCAGTGTTCACTCTTAATGGAGAAGCAATAGTTTGGAAGAGTATAAAGCAAAGTTGTATTGCTGACTCCACCATGGAGGCTGAGTTTGTCGCAGCTTGCGAAGCAGCGAAGGAGGCTGTATGGCTTAGGAAATTCTTTACTGATTTGGAAGTTGTTCCAAATATGAATTTGCCTATCACCCTTTATTGTGATAATAGTGGTGCAGTGGCAAATTCTAAAGAACCTAGAAGCCATAAGCGCAGAAAGCATATAGAGCGCAAATATCATCTCATCAGGGAGATTGTGCAACGAGGAGACGTGATCGTCACACAGATCCCTTCGAAGCACAACATTGCTGATCCGTTTACAAAGCCCCTCACGGCTAAAGTGTTTGAGGGACACCTAGAGAGTCTAGGACTACGGGTTGTAAATTAGGGCAGTTTTTTAACCTCAGCATATTTGACTCCACTGACGTTTTAGTCCAAGTGGGAATTTGTTGGGTTTTGTGTCCTTAAACTCGTGGTTTTGTAAACTGAATGTATATTCTATTTTACTATAAAGATGTTATTGAGGTTTATTCAGTAAATGTGTTATTGAATAAAGTGAATTGTGTATTCTATAACCCTAATCCAATGAACTAAGTACCCTTGGCTATAGTATGTATACTTGAACTTTATGTATGACATCAAAATGGATCAAGTTCGAGTTATAGCCAGAACAGTCTATAGTATAGGGATAGGGCTGGGTACCTATCCTGGAGACACTATGGACGCGGCCCACTTTGTATAGTACTAACGATGTGATCCTGAATCGTTCATGTGGAGACATGAAAGTGGGGGCGTCCTATGCAATGAGTTTGCATAAGATTGGACCGCGAAATAGTCACTTAGACTTTATAACTCCGTTTACTGTCTTAACTGACTATATTCATACGATGACCTAGGTAACTCGATCTTAATCCTGAGCATGCTATGAACTCCTGTTTATTCGGGATTATCCTTAGATTTGCATGGGTGAGAGTGGCCCGAGATCGCCGACTCAATAAGCCTCCCATTTTGGGGATAAGACCAGGTAGATAGTTGGGAACATAGTCATGCGAGATGGCATTCACTCCTACCCGCTTTAGGGTTTAGTAGAGAGGTTGTTCCCTTAAGTACTGACTCTGGGTCTTGAACAATGGGCCCACCCTCTCATTGGGCCGAGAGGGATACGGTTTGTTGGTTGGACCACAAACCAAATTGTTCATTAGAGGATCAGTGGGACTTAAGGAACAAGAAGTAATTACAGGGGTAAAACGGTTTATTTGACCAAGCTGTAATTACGAACGACCTGTGAATGATCGACTTACTAATCATGGTTATATCGAGTGGACAGAAATATATCTACAGTGAGGAGAGTGCAGCCACTGGGCTTTAGTGGAGTGTTCAGGTGGTTAACGAATGTTGATTAGCTAGGCTAAAGAGTTTGGCCGATTAATCTCGTATCGTTGGAGCTCATGATCTGTAGGTCCATTAGGTTCTCCTTACTAGCTCGGACTAAGCCTTGTAACAATTTGAGAGAAAAGAATTTGAATTGTTCAAATTCGAATTTGGGAGAAAAAGTTAATTATATGCGATATACTTAACGTTTCATAGCTTAATTATGAATTAAACTATGATAAAGAAGAGTTGGAAATATTTAAATATGCTTTAAATATTGGTTCGGTTTAAAACATGAATAGGGATTCATGTTCGAATGTTCGTTTTAGGAAATTGGGATTGGTCCAATTATTTAATTTGATATTTGATATTAAATTAAATATTTATTTAAAATTAATTAAATTGTTTAATTAATTAAAAATTGATTTTAATTTAAAATTGATTTTATATTAATTTTGAATTAAAATTAAAAGAGAATTCAAATTCATTTGGAAATGAAATATGGACCAAATTCATTACTTAATGAACAAGCTTCTTGTTTAAGCTTATCTTCTATGTGTTGGCTTCTTCACTAAGTAAAAATAGAAGCTTGTGGTTTTCTATATATAGAGAAGTAACACAATGGGTAAGAAGAATGTTTTTTGAAGAAAATTCTCTAGCTCTTGGTTTTAAACCTTTACTCATTCTTCTCCCAAATTCTCTCAATCAAAGATCCCACAATTTGTTCCAAGGCCTGAGGATAGTAGGGAATACTCTAGAGGAGGTCCACAACTAGTTTGTGTTCAAAGAAAGCCCACGGATTAAGAGAATTTTGAGCTACAAAGGTTTGTGTTCTTATTCTCTGTTTTTCCAGTTTTGAGCATGTTTTTTGTATGATAAAATTGATTACATTAGAGTGCTTAAGATCCAAAATTTCTTCCGCATTCTTAATATTAACTCTTTCAATGGAAGCATACTTTCTGCTGCTCACGCAAGGGAGCATGATCGTGGACCAGTATGAGAGAAGGTTCATTGAGCTGTCACGCTTTGTTTTTAACCAGATCGACATTGAGGCGAGAAAGATTAACAGGTTCGTTAAGGGCCTGCACAAGGAAATTAGAAGGTTGGTAGCACTCGAATGACCAACCACTTTTGCAGCAGCTCTTGCTAGTGCGAGGGCTCTAAATAGGGATACCCCTAGATTGGAGCAACCATGAGAGTTTGCCTCTTCGTCTGAAGCTAGGAGAAAGCACAAGGTTGGGTTTACAAGCGAGTTGGACCCTATGACTGTGCAGGGAGACGAGCTCCCTCTGCATGGTGAAGGTTCCAGCAGGACTTTCGCAAGAGAATCAAAGACTCTAAAGACCACCGAAATTTCTTCAGGAAAGGAGCTAAAGACCACCGAACAAGAAGAGTCAGTAATTGGAGTTTCAAATGACGAGGAAACTTCAAAGGAAGAAAGCTCTTAAGGTGGGGAGTCTGCAATATCTCGAGCTACAAGTTAGCATTTAGCTCTCAACTAAGTTCTTATTATTTGCAAGTTTTGCTTCCTTGTTATGTTTGTTCTTGGATTATTTTTTTTTGTGCAGTTGCTGTTGTGCAAAAACTCACTACGCAAGCATATGCAATCGTAGGTAGTAATTGGTAGACAAGGTCGATCCCACGAGGATTAAATAATGCAAATTCTATAAAACTAAGTACCACTAAGAACTAATTCTATTGCGATTAAACGATCTAAAATTAACAAAATGCAAGCTCGACATAAGAAAATTAAATTCTAGCTATCTAAAGAAAATAAGCAGCTAAAATTGATAATAAACAAGTCGAGAGTTGAATGACTAAGGTGCTGGAATTTATGAAATTTCACTGCTAATTTTAGCTCCTAAATGCTGTGTGATGCTATTGCATTGTGCAACATTACTACACTGTATAGTAACGGAAAAACCTGAGAGTAAATTCTAAAAATTATTTCTAATCCTCGAATTTCAGTTTTAAAGCAAAATTTAATATATGTCTATGAAAACCCAGCTTTCAAACACATAGGTAGCCCAATTTCCCTAAGTTTACAAGCAAAAAATATATGTCTATACCCTTGAATTCATCCCTAATTCACGACATGAACCTACTTGCATTGCTTATGCTACTTCCACTCATTCTAACCTTTTCAGAATTAAAAAAAGCTGGTATCCTTTCCTAAGTTGATCACTAAGAACAATATGAAATAAAAAAAAACCCACAAGAAAACTACACTTCTATAGCATTCCATAGCAAAAGGGCTCCAAAAATAGAGCTATGACTCAATAAATTCCAGCCTAAAGAAATTAGCTCATGACTTTTACAATGAAAATAACCAGAAATAAGCTACTGCTCATAAACACCTTAGGTTCAAATGAAGATTCACAAAATAACAACACTGGGAACAACTTAGCCTAACTAAAACTTCAAGAAAATTAAAGAGCAAGATACAAAAATTCTAGAATAAGAAGAAGAGAATGAGAATGAGTGGCTAAAGAAGATTCCAAAAAAAGTTTCTTCTCCCTGCTGCTTTTTTCTTCTTCTTCTCATTCTGCTGTTTTTTGCAATAGCCCTTCCCCCTCTCTCACATTGGTCACATACCCCTTAAACTAGAGTTTTATTTCTTCCAACAATTGCTTTGGGCTTTTTTTTTTCTTTCCATTTTCGGGCCATCAAAATGGGTTTAAAGACCAAAAGCTACTAATACATCAGAAAAAATGGGCCCACATTACTAAATTAGACTAATCTAGAGGTTAAGTGACACCTCGAAATCTCTAGGTCTATTAAACTCTTTTTTTATAGATGGACTTGGTTGTTCCTTGGATTCTAGTTTGGGAATAAGTTTTAGTCTAAATCCTTAATTTCCTAAAGGAACCCAAATCTTTTAATAAACAGGATTTCCTAAATTTGTTAGGAGATGGTTGGAGCTAGTAAAGGTTTATGGCTGCAAGGTCAATAATCACCATGGCAAGGTTAATATGGTAACAGATACTCTTAGCTGGAGAGCAATAAGTGTGGCATCTTTGGTAGCACCTTAGAGTCCGTTGTTAAGAGAGAGATAGATTGTTAAGGAATTGAGTTGGCAACAGAAGGCATTTTAACATAGTGGACTCAACTTTTAGTGGTTCCTAAGATGAGGTAATGGATAGTAGAGGCTCGACAAGTGGACCTAGATTTGGTTAATCACTCAAGTGAGGTAGGTCAAGGAAATTTTACCCTTACTAGCGATTCAGCTTTGTTATACCAAGGAAAGTTGTGTGCCAAAAGAATACACGCTATCGTGAGGGTTGTTAGAAATAATAGGCGCATAAAACATCTATTTCAGTGTGTTTTGTTAGCACCAAGATGAACAAGAACCCTAAGAAACATTATTGGTGGCATATCATGAAGAGAGAGATTGCTCATTCTCTTAGTAAGTCCTTGTTTTTACCAAGACCAAAGTTGGTAAAGGTGACTAATGCAGCTATCCAAAGGATTAGGAAAAGGTTGAGAGCTGTCTAAGTAACTAGATAAGTTATGTAGGCCAAAGGCACCAAGATTAGAGTTCAACAATGGCAACATGTGTTTCTTCAAGTAGCATAAATGAAAGAGGTCTTGCAATTTGTAAAGGATGGATAGCTTAGCCTCAATCTTATTGGACCATTTGAGGTTATCGAGTACATTAGTCTAGTTGCTTATAGTTGCGCTTCGACATCAATGTCGTTTGTACAACACATGTTTCCTAAGTCATTGGTAAGAGAGTACATCAATGACCCTTCTTATGTGTTGGATTCAGAACCTTTGCGACTAAATGAGAACTTGTATTATGAGGGGAAACCTATTAGGATTTAGCTATGCGAACCCAAGTACTAAGCGTTTTGAGTTGGTAAAAGTGTTATAAACGAACCAAAGGACTGAACAAGAAACTTGGCAAGAAGAATGCGAGATTCGAGCCAAGTACCAAGAGATGTTGAGTAACAGACTTTTGAGGACAAAAGTTCTTAAGGTGGGGAGATTGTAACGCCCCGCATTAAAAAATTAGCTTATTTTGGAGTTAGATGTTGTCTTAAATCTCTTATGGTCCATTAATTATGGATTTTTTTGGACTTGGCTATTCATTGAAGTTCTATAATTTTAGGAAAAGATATTTTTAACAAAATCTTCAGTTCAAAGGCTTAAGGATTTGATTTTAGATGATATTTTTTCAAGTTCAAAGAGGAACTCGATTTTCCTTTTAATTAGATTTTTTCCAAATCTTTTAGGATCCTTATTTGGAGGTTTTGGAGAGTTTAAATTTGAGTTTTTGTTTAGTTAAAAAGAAAGTTTACAAGGAAAATAGAGAAAAGAAAAAAAAACCCTAGCCTCCTAACTTTCTTCAGGAAAAAGAGAGTTTGGTCTAAAATGCTACCAAATGCAAACCTCAGGGGTAAAATTGTTGAGTTTGAAAACTCAGGGATCAAAATTCAACCAAACTCAAACATCATGGACCAAAAGTGTATTTTTCTCAAAAATATAATATAACTAATTTCAAACTACTTGAATTGATATATTTTCCTAATAATCAATCCTAAAGATCAAATCAAAGCTTAATAATTTCAAAGAAAAAAAAAAGCTTTAAATGTTGTAGATAGGTGGCGGCGACAGCAACAAGGACAAGCAAAGCTGCATACAGGGAATCACATATAGGGCAGGCGCACGAGGCCTTGGAAGTGGGCGTGTGCACAGGTGATCGATGGGCAACATGGGCAACACGGATGATGGCGTTAGGTGCAAGGTCGCGTTGAGGCATGCACACCCGCACATGGGAACACTTATTAGATGGCAGCTGTGGGGCATGTGTGAAAGGCACGTGCAGGTGCGCATGACATTATAAAGAAAGCCTGACACACAGATGAACAGTTGCCTGGGCTAAGGGCTGAAGGGCTTTTGCATCATGCATGTGTTGATGGGCTCCATGGGTCGTGATGGGCACTCCCCAAAAGAGGAAGTTGTAGTGCAAGTGCACACTACCTTGACAAGTAGTAAATGGAGTATTTCAAGTATCGATTACACAGAAACTATGTATATATCGAGTGTTTTAGTAAAATTTCTATCCAATCTTTATTTCTCTTTCATTTTCCTTTTGTTCCTTCTAATTCATACGCCCATCAAATATTTATTTCTCTTTCATTTTTCCTTTTGTTCCTTATGGTTTCAATCAACAACCACAACATTCTTCCAATCTTCATTTTTTCATCTTCTTTTACACTCCAATCAGTAGTGGCACTTTCCCTTCTACTCTCCACCCCTTGCCATTAGCCAATTTCAAGTCTCTCACTTAGTCTACACGCACTCTTCCTCCTACTCTCTATTCGCCTTTTCCATTAGGGATGAGCCAAAATAATTATTAAAAAGAAAAAAAAAATAGTTAAAATCGAACCGAATTGATGTGAATCAAAATCGACCTAGTTCGGTTCGAAATGAAATCGAAGACTAAATTGGTTTTTTCAATTTAGATTAGTTGAAAATCGAAAGGTTTGATTTGCGATTTGGCCTAAAACCAGACGAAACCAAACCGTGCACACTCCTAGTGATTGCTGTCAATACTTGGGTCGTGGGCATGGGCATCTCCCACCAACTTTGGAGTTCCTAGGGCATAATCAAATTTATGATCACATCAATACACTTGATTGTCCTAGTAGAATACGACTAGAAAATAGATAGAGTATGAGAGTAGGGTTTTTTTATTTTTAATTTTTTAGTTTAAAACCTTTTCTTTTCTTTACCCCTCCTCTTTTCTTCACAGTTTAGGTTTTCTTTCAACTTCTCTTTCATTTTAGCTTGAGATTCTCTTAGCATCCATTGCCTCACAGTCACACCTCCTAATGAATAATCAAGTCCATTGGCAGCTGCAAGTGAACACTAAAAATGTTTTTTCTTAACAAATTAACTATATATAGAATCTAAACACAAGACTAGAGACGTGTAGAGCGAGTATGGAGACACCCTTGCAAACGAATAACCTCCCAACTATAATGTGTGCCCCAAAACTGATCGGGCGTCACAAAAGAAGTGGTCACATTGGAGGTTCTTCATGACTGATTGTAGGGTATTAATAGGTTGTTTAGGTTTGGTCGACCAAACCCTTCAATTTTCAACGGTCTTAAACCAAAAAAACACATTTTCCTTCACAATTTCAGTTCGAATCGAACGAACTTGGTTTCGGTTTGCTTTGATTTGGTTCTAACCAAAATTTCTACAAATCAATGAAGTTGAAGTCTCAAATCTACGAAGTTGGAGAGGGTGGTGAGAGATGATTCGAGAGTTAGGATTAAACCGACAAAGAAGGAAGTAAACCATAATGAGCTCACATTCACACTTCACGTTCATCAAGTAAGGAAGTGGAGGCAATGTTCAAACTCCAAAGACAGACAAACCAGTTCTAGTTTGCACTTCACATATCATAGGAAGGGAAAATTTTTACCTTCTAACCTTTTATATATGTAATCTTTCCGTGAATGAATTAGCAAGAAATGAACATATTATAAATTGAAAGAAGACAACTCCTTTATTCAAGAGTTATCAGTTAGGTGGGAACTGAGGAAGAATATAATATTCCAAGGGGGCTCTTATGAATTGGACATGCCCAAAAGACGAATCACTTTCTTCAACTTAGAACATGTTTGGAAGTGATTTTGAAATTGTTAAAATCACTTTTATCGTATTCAAAATCACTCCGAGACATGCTTTTAATTATTCAAAATCAATTTTTACGAAATGAAAATCGAATTTAAAAGTGTAAAATCAAACATTAAGTTGATTTCAAATTAATTTTGAACCTGATAAAAAAGATTTTGGCTTTTCAAAATTACTCTCAAATATATCCTTGGAAATGGTGATATTTGCGATTACCTCACAAAGAGGGGACGGACAACAAATGCAAAGAGAGGAAAAATGATTTTACGTCGACATGAAAAATATTATAAAAGTAAGTAATTATTGCCACAGTAGTATAAAGATATATGAATTGAATAAACTAATGTTATATCTTTCTAGTTTGGATCAAAAGATTTTGAAATAAAATACTACACCAAAAAATATTTGCAAAACTGTAGAACTATGGTCTACAAAAGGTATTTATTCTTTGTATATATTAAAGGCATTCTAAAAGCTTTATCACTTTAAAGTTTGAAAGAGTTTTCAAATTGAGTTAGGTTGAATTAAGTAATGTTTTGAATTTTACTGAATAATATTTTAAATTTATTGATGATTTAAATTAGTTATAGTATTAATTTGACAAGATAAACTTCAGAATTTTTTTATCAAATAAAAGACAAGCTTATTTATAATTTAATATAAAAGAATTTAAAATTTTAATTCATTATGTAGCAAATTTACTAGATCTAAAAGTAGCACACACACTTACATCCCCTATTCTTCTTACTTTTTCTTATTTCTTTTATTTTCTCTTTTAAGAGTATTTGGCTAAAAGGTATTCCTTGTGGATCTCTTACCATAGAGGGTGTGGTTCAATCTATCCAATATTTCAATTGAGTTTGTTGTACCTTGAAGGGGACCAATCAAGAGATGTCATATACTACATCAACTTGAATCTCTTAAGAGAGAAAGTGTGTGAGATTTTTGTCTCAACCCTATTATTTATATGTTATCTTCTTAATATAAACTTCAATTTTCTCATCTATTTTTAATCTCTCTAACAATTTTAAGGAAATGTGAAATAGAGTCAACTATTGAGAAGCTTAATAAGAAATGATGAAATTGAGTCACTAGTTTTTAATAACAATTTAAAATTAGTTATTTTACCATAAACCCTACTATCATAGGATGTAAATGAGCATTGAGAAAAAGGTTGAAATCAAATGGTAGTATAGACAAACATAAAAATTTGCCTTGTTGCAAAAAGTCTCATACGAAAAGAAAATTTAATCTTATATATATATATATATATATATATATATATCTTTTCTCCTAGTTACTAGAGCACACCTACTAGAATGCTAATCGTTATTGTTACGATTTTTTGATTTAAGTATTCATCAAATGGATGTAAAATTATTATTATTTTTAAATGATAACCTAAAAGAGGAAGTTTATACAGACCAACCTAAAGGTTTTATGGAACTTGGTGAAGAAAACAAAATGGGTAAGTGATGGGCTACAACTCTTCAAGGAGGAAGTTGACTTTAGTGCAAGTATACACTGACAACAAATAATATATGGAAGTATCGATTCTAGAGAGACTACAGTATATGGAGTAGGTTTTACTAAAACTTTTATCAAGTTGACATGATGGTAATCAAGAAAAATGTAGTAGGTGATGTTTGAGAAATGTGAGTAAAATAAATGTAAAAACTGGAAGAGTAAAGATGTCAATGGTATGAGATGACTATGTTTAAGCCCTAAGTGGAAAATGCAATCAATATGCGCTCACAAGCTTTGTCGCATTACCCTATGCCTGTGAATCGAGTTCTTCACCTATTTAGTCTTTGCTTCAAAGTACACTTTAGGAGTCTAAACAATTGATCTTATACTTCTATTGTCAATTTTTACATAGGCAAATAAACACACAACCCTTCTTGATCCCATAGGAAATTACCCTATGTCTAGGGTCAATTGACAAAGTTCTATCTCTAGACACTTTGATACGAAATCAAAGGCATCGAGACAGCTTTGATACCAAATGATGTACTCAACCCTACCACAAGTAGCTTAGGCTTGTATAAACAAGCACCTCCTAAACACATACAGTAACACCTAGTACACATACAAGAATCACTCAAGGGGAAGAAGAAAGGACTAATCTTGATAGTTAAGCCTTTAGAAAGGAAAACTCATTCTCAATCCAAAGTTGAAACACTCCACAAGTTTGATGACCAATCAAACTTGAATGTTTCTAAGGAACATACAAACATAAGCTAGGATGAAACATGCTCTCAGTTTGGAGCAAAGAGAGGAACTCTCCCCATTTTCATTTAACCAAAATGTTTAACCTCTTCAAATGTACAAGTGTTGTCTTTAAATAGCCTTGAAAGAAAAACTAACTAAAGGAAAAAGTGATAGCACACAAAATGTGCTATTCTTAGGATTTAGTTATTGCTAGTTTTTAGGCTTTATTGTGTACTTTCACGATTTTATGTGGTTATTTTGTAGATTTAAAGCATTTGGAGTAAAATCAAGCTTCTAGAAGCTTTGTGGTGAAAAAGGAGTGAAAATATTGCATTTTGATGGAAGCAAGTGAAGAAAAGATGAAAATTAAGCCAAAAGAGCCGAGGAAGATGCAACAAAACGTTGTACTATACCATTGAAACGTTGTGAAAACACAAGAAAAATTGCTGTTGTAGAGGCAACATCAAAATGCTACGACAGTCTAAGCCAAAATACAGTAGAGGTAGAATTGAGGTGCTGCATATAATGTCTTAACTCTGCGAAAAATAAACTTCCATCTCTAAAATACATGCGAGCTAATTTTGGGTCATTCCGTTCGTAGCATCGAGACGCCACTGTTGGAATAGAAATTTTGGCCAACAAAAAATTGCCATGTCATTAATTTAAATTAGTGGCAAAATTATTTATTTAATTAGGGATTATTTAAATTTGCAAGTATCCCTAAATTAAATTAAAGTAAATCTCAATATGCAATTGGGTTATATGAAATTTGGGCCAATTTTAGACTAAGCCCAAATAGGAGGCCCTAATCCAGCAAAGTCTAGGCCCAAAGTCAATAAGTCCCAGCTCACAAGGCTAGGCCCAAGGTTAATCAGGCTCAGTCTAAGGACCAAGTCCAGTCCAACAGTCAAGCTCAAGCCCATTTGGAGGCCCTGGGGAACTCTATAAATAGAGAGCCTCTTCTCCATTTTGGGGGTTCAGAAATTTGAGATCTTAGAGAGAATTCATAAACAAAAGCTAGAAAACTCCTTGAGCTCTTGAAGATCAAACACATCTTGAACAAAGAACACTTCCTCGAAGATCAAGAACATTTCTTCGAGACTCAAAGAATCCATTGAAGCTTCAATCTCGAGAATAAGCTCTACAGCCCTCGAGTGAAACATACAAGCAAGAGAGAGAATCAGAGGATCAAGTACTAGAGATTGTATTCCACTATATTCAAAGTATACAAATACAAAGTTTCATTTGCACGTGTTCTTATTTCTTTACTGAAATTTACGTGCGAACAAATTGGCACGCTCAGTGGGACCATCTCTACCTCTCATCTCTTTCTCTTCCAAGTAACGCAATGGCACCCAAGAAAGTTGCATCGAAGGTTACTGCTTCAAGTGATGCATACACAGGACCAACTACTCGCAGTCGGTCTCAAGGGGTTGAAATAAACGAAGGTCGAAACCCTGACGCAATTGCAAGTAGAATTGTCAAACTGATCGAGGAATCTTCTAAGGATAGGGTTGTTGTCAAGGACAACCCGCTGTTTGATCAATCCACTCCCGCTGTCAGTCAATCGAAGACGACGTCAAATCCAGATGTGATGTCTGTAATGATGGCGGATGTAGATTCCGATGAAAGGATGGCGGAGATGGAAAGGAAGATCAACCTTCTTATGAAGGCAGTCGAAGAAAGAGACCAAGAGATTGCCTATCTAAAAAATCAAATGCAAAATCGAGAAATTGCTGAGTCGAGTTAAACCCCTGCTGCGAAGAAGACTGACAAGGGGAAGACTGTTGTCCAGGAAGATCAGCCACAAAACTAGGCTTCGTTGTTTCTTTGTCTGTCCAGCAGCTTCAGGATATGATTATGAGCTCCATTAGAGCTCAATATGGCGGACCCACTCAAAATTCTCTCATGTACTCTAAACCGTACACTGAGAGAATTGACAACTTAAGGATGCCTGTGGGGTACCAGCCTCCAAAATTCCAACAGTTCGATGGGAAGGGCAATCCTAAGCAGCATGTCGCTCACTTTGTTGAGACATGCGAGAATGTTGGAACTCGCGGCGAACTTCTGGTCAAGCAGTTCGTCCTTACCTTGAAAGGAAATGCCTTCGACTGATATACTGACCTTGAGTCTGAGACGATCGATAGTTGGGAACAGTTTGAAAGAGAGTTCCTTAATCGCTTCTACAGTACGAGGTGAACTGTCAGTATGATGGAGCTCACCATTACGAAGCAGCGAAAAGGTGAGCCTGTCGTCGACTACATCAATCGCTGGAGAGCTCTAAGTCTCAACTGCAAAGACCGACTTATCGAGTTGTCTGCTGTTGAAATGTGCATCCAAGACATGCACTGGGGACTGCTCTACATCTTGTAGGGTATAAAACCCCGCAGCTTTGAAGAGTTAGCGACACGAGCTCATGACATGGAGCTCAACATTGCTGCCAGAGGAAGTAGAGATCTTTTAGTCTTGAATGTGAAAAAAGAGAAAAAGGAAGTGAAGAGCACCGAAAAAGTTTCGAAGGGTGCTACTGCAAAAGAATCTATGGTCATCAATGCGACCCCTTTAAAATTAACTCTAAAAGGAAAAGAGATCAAGATAGAAAAAAAGTCAGATGGGGGAGAGAGGCGTCGCCTAACTTTAAAAGAGAGGCAGGAAAAGGTTTACCCATTTCCAGATTCTGATGTTCCAGACATGCTGGAACAATTACTGGAAAAACAACTTATTCAGCTGGCCGAATGCAAACGGCCGGAGGAGTTAGGAAAAGTAAATGGTCCCAACTATTGCAAATACCACCGAGTCATTAGCCACCCCGTGGAGAAATGTTTAGTGCTGAAAGGGGTGATTATGAGATTAGCCCGTGAGAAGAAAATTGACTTAGATCTGGATGAAGTGGCTCAAGCAAATCATGCGGCTATAATGACTCATCCTAGGGTTCAGCCACCTACAGGACTGTTTTATGAGGAAAAAGAAGTCCTAATTCAATTCGGATCCTTTGAGCCTATTGTTGTATGGTCAAAGGAAGAACCCCCAAGCAAGAATTATCAAGAGAAAGACTTCCAAAACAAGGTTGTTCAAGGAAAGAATGAACAGACTAAAGATGAAGATGAAGGTTGGATTGTTGTGACTCGTCGCAAGAAGCGACAACAAAGTTATGCTCGAAAGGAATCCCGGCTATTTCGAGAGCATAAGAGAAAAAGGTAGTCACAGAAGAAGAGAGGAAAAAAGACTATAAGGAAGCCCGACT
Source organism: Trichosanthes truncata (assembly GCA_033996785.1). NCBI lineage: Eukaryota > Viridiplantae > Streptophyta > Magnoliopsida > Cucurbitales > Cucurbitaceae > Trichosanthes > Trichosanthes truncata. The sequence continues at coordinate 16,610,478 of MU867261.1, forward strand.
GCGTTGTGGAGGAAGACGAAGACCTCTTTCGTCCTCGACAACCCGTGACTCTACAGGAATTCTTCCCAAAGAATTTTCTAAGTAATGGCCAAGAAGAAGGGTTTCACGTGGTTGCATGCCATGTTGTCAGCGCAAGCGAGGATCCCTCAAGCTCGTCTGAGGTAGTAACTGAGCTAGAAAACTTATCCTCTTTCAGTATAGAGGACTTGTTGTCACTCCCTCATGCAGCTCAAAGAGCTCTTATTGAGGCGCTGATAGACTTCGACAGTGCAAGTGCTCCAACTTCTACGGCACATACATGCACGTCGTGTTGTACGTCAATAGGTTTTACAGATGAAGACCTACTGCTGAGGTCGAAGCCCCACAATAGACCATTGTTTGTCTCGGGGTACATTAGAGAGCAGAGAGTTGGTCGAATCCTTATCGACGACGGATCGGCTGTTAAAATTTCGATTATGGCCAAATTTCACTTTTTGAGATAAAAGTCTATCCAATTATATTTTGGAATTGGAATAGAACTTGAATTTGGACTTTAATCAAATTTTGATTTGGGATAAAATTTGGATTATGCCCAAATTTTACTTTTTTGAGAAAAAAATTGACTTTGAATAGAATTCAAATTTTAATTGCTTTGAATTTGGAGTAAAATTTAAATTTGGACAACCAACTTCAATTCTTGAACATCTCTCCAATTTTTAATTTCGGAATAGAATTTGGTGGGCAACTAATTTTGAAGTATGTCAAGGATCTCCAAGATCATACTAAAAGCACCGATCCAAAAATATATATATATCAAATCATACAATCATGACCAAGCTTGATAATAGATTCAGAAAGATGCACTCAAATCTAGGATTTTTCTCTTATCAAAAATTCAATTTTGAACCCACAATTTTCACATTAGGTTTGATAAGAAATTTAATGAGAATCTCAATCTTCAAATTTTCCTTATAAATACCAGGCAAGAAGGGTACTCAGTATCCAAATCTCGAAAAGGGAAGTGTTTGGCGATAAACTCAAATGCCGAACCTAATCGCCAACATCGTGCTCTAAGATTACCGCTTGAATCCACAGCCCATCGCCAATTCGGAGTCACTGCAGCCACCGAATCAATTGCTCCTTGCCATCGAGTTAAAGCCAACGAAGCAGCCCCTCGCCGCCACCGCTGCATCGAAGCCGCTTCACGAAGTTGTTGCTAGTCGCTCCTTGTCTGGTCGCCGGATCGGAGTCAGAGAAGTTCGAGGCCGCTCCCAGCGGCACGTCCATCTCCACGAATTCGCCACACATCGGATCTGTATGTAAGCTGCTTCCTTCGCTGGAGAGGATGGGTGTGAGTGTGAGGAGAGACTGAGAGAGGGAGAGGAAGGTGAGAGAGAAAGGGGACATGAATTTGTTTTCTTTTTTTTTATTATTTTTTAAAACAAACGTGGCAGCCCACCCACTTTTTCCTTTATATATATATATATTTACTTATTTATTTATTTATGTTTCTATTTTTTTTCTATTTTTTTTTTCTATTTTTTTTCTATTTTTTTAAAATTCCCTTACAACCATTTTTTTAGTTTCTTTACAACTCTCTGTTTTTTTTTTTAAAAAAAAACCTTTCTTTTTCTCTCATTCATTTTTTTTTAGAACTTGACATCTACAAGATTTGCAAATATTTTCACTGCAACAGAAAATATCCTTGTCCACCAAAACGTAAACAAGCATGAATTTTTTTTTTTTTTGTATATATGCCCCATTGTTTTTTTTATTCTTGATTTGCAACTAAGATATCCTCTTCAACTTCGAAGTGTCTTCTTCAACTTTGAGATATCTTCTTCAACTTTGAAGGTGACCAACTCCTGATTCAGGCAGAATTAAGGATGACACCTTCCACTTTGTTTTACCTTTGGAAGACCCGACCCTAACTTAGGTGGAGTTGAGGACAATCTTGTTTTACCTGTGGAAGACCCGACCCTAACTCAGGTGGAGTTGAGGGCAGTCTTGTTTTACCTGTGGAAGACCTGACCCTAACTCAGGTGGAGTTGAGGGCAGTATTGTTTTACCTGTGGAAGACCCGACCCTAACTCAGGTGGAGTTGAGGGCAGTCTTGTTTTACCTTTGGAAGACCCGACCCCCTAACTCAGGTGGAATTGAGGGTGGTCTTGTTTTACCTTTGGAAGACTCGACCCTAACTCAGGTGGAGTTGAGGGCAGTCTTGTTTTACCTTTGGAAGACCCGACCCTAACTCAGTTGGAGTTGAGGGTGGTCTTGTTTTACCTTTGGAAGACTTGACCCTAACTCAGGTGAAGTTGAGGGTAGTCTTGTATTATTTTATTTAATTTTTTTGTGTGTCCTTTCTTTAGCTGACCGTATATTGACCCCCACAATTTCTTTGATTAATACTAGGTTCCTCATCATTTTTTTTATTACTTTTTTTGTAGAAATATGGTGCATTTCCAAGACTTTCGAACCACGGGAGGAAAAGTCTGGTTATTTTAGATGATAAAAACCGTCCCATCAATAGTGGAACCATTCTCCCAGTGGGAGACTCGATTAAAGGGTCAAGACTTGAGCTGGACAAGTCACATTTTTTGCCCGAATGGTCTTTAGAAAAACCCCTAAATCAACATTCTTCTTCACTAATGTGGATTTTACAGTCTTCAATACATAAAAAGAAGCCAAATGAGAATCTAGAGCCAACATTAGGACGTCGGATTATTGAAACTCAAGTTCGTTGGGGTCCTCTTTTAAAGTTCAATGGAGAATTCACTTATGTTGCTTACTATTGGGAATGGTTAGAGTCTGCGATTGCTAGAAATCAGAGAGTACTACAAGGCGCTAATTTGTTAAATGCAGTTATGGCCTCTCTGTACTCTTATGATCGCAATAATGATGTGGTGCGAGCCTTTTGTGAAGCTTGATGTCCTTCAACCAACACCCTTCATACTGCATCTGGAGAAATATCCATTTCCAATATGTGGAAGTTCGGAGGTCTCCCGTCAAAGGAAAGTTTTATGATGAAACCATCCCTTGTTGTGAAGAATTGATGGGACCACGAAATCAGAATGAACAACTTCCAAAAAGTTGTAATTACCTTTTCTACGCCTATCATCATATCGCATCCCAACAAATGGAGAAATTGCAAATCCCCATTCACTATGGATTTCCTTTTGGTTCAAAGGTAAGCTAAGGTATGTAAAACCTCCTGCTCGTAGGCAGAAGAAAGCTTCTTGTCCTCGCTCCACTCATAATCCAAATGGATCTATTCCCGAGATGTGCGATTGGTCTAAGGATGAGCACAAGTTGTTTCACACTCTTGGTGTTGAGGAAGACTGGAAAGAACAGACTTATTTGGCTGCCTTTCTGTCTTGTTGGCTATGTGTGTTTGTGTTTCCTTATAAGGGCATAAACTTTCTTTGACCGGGTGTATTTAAAGTTGCAGCCCTTATGGCGGAAGGTGATATTTTCAATATTGCAGTCCCAGTTCTATCCAACATTTATCATGGTCTTGGCCAGATCTACAACACCCCTTACTCGACTGGGCGCTATGATATTTGCTTTCCAATACACTATGTCTATGGTTGGCTTGCACACTATTTTGGCACACATTTTAAACTCACCACAACACTAAATGGTCCTTGGATGGTTTATTATTCTGGAGAAGGTGGTGCCAAGTATTTTAGCTGCCATGAAGCTCGTAGATTAATTCACCAAGGCACATCAATAATGTGGCATGTAAGTCTTTCATCCCGAAATAAAGCTGAAGTCTTGCATGATATTAAAGGCTTATCATTCTCATCATCTTCCTACTTTATAAGCCTTCGATCGTGTTACTTGTCTTCTCGCCATGGGAAATTGATGACTATTGAGGCCTATAGCCCTAACCGATTTAGCCGACAATTTGGCTTTTACCAGGATATTCCAAATGGTTTACATGAGGATCCCCCTTATGTTAGTTTGGACAATGTTTATCAGTGCTGGAAACTTTGCACCGAAACATTGACTTCCTTACGCGTATACCTCCTGGCTCGAGAGTTGGATCCCAACAATCACACCACTCAATCTTACAAAAGTTGGTGCTCGCAGAAACATGGGGATTATCTTGAGGCGGGCATACAACTTTTGATAGATAGCTTTACCCCTCCTCCAAAGAAGCAAAAACCTCATAAAGCAACGCATTCTAACGAGGCAGGTAAAAGCACTCGCATACTAGCGAATGAGGCTCCAACCCTTCCTATGGACATCTCAGATGATAATGACGGAAGCTACAGTAGCAATGATGACCGCCATTGGAAAAGGCCTAGAAAAACGAAAAAGTCAAAAAATTTTAATGACAACACTTTTGATGGCACGTCAGAGACTTCAAAGTGTTCTAAGTCCTCCAAATCCACAGTAAATACCCCCTTTTATCCTACTTAAATTGTTTGGAGCCTTGTTCATTGACTAATACACCATTTTCTCTTTTGTAGGCATCTTCTGAGAGTCACTCACTGACAAGCCCCAAAGTTTTTGACTCTATTATTGCATGGCCCAAAGAGTTCAAAGCCCCAGCTGCAAAAACGACGAGCCTTCTCATCCAACTGCCATTAATGCGAGCCTCAACAAGTTCACGAGGGGGCAAAAATTGATACTCCTGAAATTTCAACTTTTAATGTTGAGACTGTAATCTCGACCCTACAACATTAGACTGCCTTAGCCATGTGGAAGGCCGCTCAACAAAAACTTGCTCGTACTCCCTTTGAGCATGTTCCTTCTCTTGAACAAGAGGTGGATAAGATATTTGATGCCATTTCGACAATTGATGCAACTAATTTGGCTCCTCTTCGCGAACTGGTGAGCGAGTACTTTGAAAATATAAGAAGGTACAATGAACTCCAACATTCGTTTTCTTCCTAATAGGCTGCGATGAGTGGTGATAATGATTTGATAGAGCTTAAAAACAACCTCGAGCAAATTCTTTTCAATGACTGTCTTTCACAAGAAAAGAAAGACACGCTTCAGCATCAATCTAGACAGACACTTCTGGAAATCGGAGAGCTCAGGGCTAAGCTTAAGACTTTAGAAGTTGAACACAAGAAACTCTCTCAGCTCATCCTGGAGGAGGAAACATCTTCAGAACAACGACAGGGTGAGGCGTCCAGGCTCCGTGAAGAGATAAATGAAGCTGAGAATATGCGAACTGTCAATGAAAATGAAGCACATAATTTAGAGGTGCTTCGTGGAGTGCTAGAGACTGCGCGTCAGGAGTTGCAAGACTTCAACTGGACACTTTATTTATTCTTTATTTAGATGTTTTCTCCATGGTCACCTTATCAACATCTTATTGACCTAACTAGATCACTTGTCTTTTCATTGATTCATGCTATAATAAAATATCATAATTTTTTTCATATAGCTTGAACCCATTTTTTTTATTTGTTGCTTTGACTGAACTTAAAGTTTTTTTTCTTTAAGCTGCCTATGTACCCTTTTCGTGAAAGGGATCAAGTCATAACGTAGTTCAAATGAATACATTTTTTTTATTAGGGCCATTCACCTTTTAAGCTCATGCAGGCTAGGAGCATCATGTAGTTTATCCTCTTACGATTAGGAGTGTTTACATCTTATGCATAAAACTTTTTAAGAAACTTTTCATTGATAGGACCGATCCTCAAGCCGTCTTTATCCACGATTTTGTATGCTCCATTGGTGTAGATTTCTTTGATGATGTAGGCTCCATCCCATTTATGTGTGAACTTGTTTCCTGTATGTCGCGTTGTGATGATAGGTCTTCGGACAGCAAGTACTAGATCACCAACTTGAAATGACTGGGGCCTGAGATTTTTATCGAAGGCTTTGGTCATTCGTGCTTGGTAACATTCCAGCGCCTGTTGAGCATCTAGTCTTCTCTCATCCAGCGCTTCTAGCTCTTGGAGACGCAGTTTTGCATTGTCTTCTGTAGTCAATCCTTCTTGTACAGCTATTCTAAGTGATGGAATTTCTCTTTCTAATGGGAGCACAACCTCCACCCCATAGACGAGGGAATAAGGCGTGACCCCTGTAGGAGTGCGATGCGTAGTTCCGTAAGCCCATAACGCTTCACCAATCCTTTCCTGCCAGTCTCTTTTTGTCTTAGAGACTACTTTCTTCAACAAGTTGCACAATGTCTTGTTGAATGCCTCTGCTAGCCCATTTGTTGCGGCATTGTACATGGATGACTTGTACTGCTTGAACTTGAACTTGTCCATTAAGCTGTTGGAAAACTGCCTTCCATTATCTGTCACAATACGATGTGGAATGCCATAGCAGTAGATAATATGAGTTCGGATGAAGTCCAAGACATTTTCTTTCTTGGCTTCTCTTAATGCAAATGCTTCAGCCCATCTTGAAAAGTAATCTGTCGCTGCAAGAATGTAGGAATGTTCTGCTGACGACTTAGGTGTTATTGGACCAACAAGGTCGAGCCCCCAAGCTTCAAAAGGCCATGAAGCAACAGTTGGATGGAGAGGTTCTGGCGATTGATGTATGAAGTTTGCGTGAAACTGACAAGCCTCACACTTCTTTGCATACTCCATCGAATCATGGATCATCGTGGGCCAATAGTAGCCCATCATTTTTAACTGAAAATGAAGTTTTGGACCTGACTGGTGAGCACCGCAAATGCCTGAATGCCCCTCCTCTAGTGCCTTGATCGACCCTTCTTTTCCAAGGCATCGAAGGAACAGTCCTTCATAAGAACGACGATAAAGAGTCTCCTTGTAATAGATGAATCGGGAGGCTATTCTTTGTACATCAGCCTTATGTCGAGGATCTGTGGGAAGCTTCCCATGCTGAAGATATTCTATGATGGACTGTCGCCAGTCTTCCTCTTCAATGGCATAGACAGAGATCATTTTTACTTCCTGATGTTCACCATCGGCAGGTGGCACGATCCACTTATGACAAAGTGAGATGTTTATAGTCACCTCATCTGAGATAGTTAGGACGGTGGCCAAATTTGCTAGCGCATCTACCTTCTTATTTTCTGACCTTGGAACATGCTCCAGCATAATGCTATCAAACTTTCCCATCAGCTACCTTGCATAGTTGAATAAGGCTTCAGATCCTCATGCTTCACATCATACTCAAGCAAGAGTTGATTGATAATCAACTTTGAATCGCCATAGATTTCTATGTACGTTATGCCTATCTCTATAGCCATTTGGAGGCCAATTATTAGCGCTTGGTATTCAGCAATGTTGTTCGAGCATAACTCACGGAGTGTGAAGCTATAAGGGAGCATGTGTTTTTCAGGCAAGATAAAGACAATGCCTGATCCCGCTCCATTTCTTCGTGCCGCACCATCAAAATACATGGTCCAAGGCTCTGTGATTTCCACATAGAAGATTTCTTCGTCAGGCAAATCCTCGCATAACTTCCAGTCTGATGGAATTGGGTGATTTGCCAAGAAATCTGCCAAATCTTGTCTTTTTACCGCCTTTTGAGATACACATACAATGTCATATTGCTGGAGTAAGATTGCCCATTTGGCCAAACGTCCAGAAATAATCGGTCTCGACAAGATGTACTTTATAGGGTCAGCTTTCGCCACTAGGTGCACTGTGAAGGCTTGCATGTAGTGCCTTAGTTTGTCAATAGTGAAGAAAAGAGCTAGACACATCTTTTCGATTGGAGAGTAATTTACTTCAGCTCCATTCAGAGTCCTGCTCAAGTAATAAAGGGCTCGTTCCTTCCTTTTTTTCTCCTTCTTGGGCTAGCAACACTCCAAGCGACCTTTCTTGCTCATCGATGTATAGTATCAACGACTTTCCTGCTATAGGGGCGCCTAAAATAGGGGGATTAAGCAAGTACTTTTTGATGCTGTCAAAAGCGTTTTGACATGCTTCATCCCATTCGAAGTCTTCTCCTTTCTTCATTAACCTTTGAAAAGGCTGACATCGACTGGCTAAGTTGGAGATGAATCTCTGGATATAGGCCAAACGACCTTGAAGGCTTCTCAACTCTTGTAAGTTTCTTGGCCTTGGCATTTTTTGAATGGCGTCAATCTTTGACTGATCTATTTCAATCCCTCGATGTCTTACCACAAATCTGAGGAATTTTCCCGAGGTGACGCTAAATGCACACTTGAGAGGGTTCATCTTCAACTGATACTTCCTTAGTCGATCAAAGACCACTTTCAGATCTTCCAAATGATCTTGTCTTTTCTTGGACTTGACGACAAGATCATCGACATAGCACTCGACGTGTTTATGCAACATATCATCGAAAATCTTTTGCATGGCCCGTTGATAGGTTGCACCAGCATTCTTTAGTCCAAAGGGCAGTACCTTGTAACAATATATCCCTTTTGGAGTTCGAAAGTGTTGGCTTTTTGGCCCTTAATCTCAAATTAATTAATTAATATTTTGATGATAACAAATCTGCTATTAATTACTAATAATTTTAGTATTTTGAATAGTCCATATCGTAGAGCTCGGAATAACGATTTCAACGCCTATTGAATTACTCAAATCGGAGTTAAAATGAAGAAGTTATGGTCAAAACAATTCTGAACGAAAAATTCCCGACGCGATGACGTGGCGGCCAAATCAGCAATATGGACCAATTAGAGGATGACACATGGAGCCTTTGGAGAAATGACATATGGTGGATTTTTGGTTGTTTTAAAATAAAATGAAAAAGAAAATTATCTTTTACTATAAATCTATATATTACTTTTAGTAAAATATATATATATATATATATATATATATATATATAATAATAATAATAATAATAATTAAAAAAAATGCTTATATGACCGTTGGTCATTTATGTTTAAGTTTTAAAAAAAAAAAAAAAAGTGTAAGAATATGACCGTTGGTCTCCCTCTCTCACACTCACAAACACACATTTCAAAAACATCTTCTTACATACCCATTATTCTCTTACACACCTATTATCCTCTTACACACTCACCATCATCTTACACACTCATTATTCTCTTACACACCCACTATCCTTTGTTTTGTCTTTATTATTATTATTATATTAATATTTACCTTCTCTTTTAATCTCCACCATTCAACTCTCTTTTACAAATCCAATGGCTCAAATTAAATGTTGATTTTTTATTCATTTCCCTCTTCTATAAATACCATCATCTTCTCCAATTTTCATATAACAAGTTTTCATAATTTTCATCCTCCAAATTCTCAAACTTCCATTGTTGTTCTCTCCAAAGCTTTCACTTTTCTTTTCATCTTTTCTTGAGAGAGAATTATTGTATAGTGAGGATTGATTTGTGAGAGTTAAATTTGTAGATCTACTCTTTGAGAGAGTTTTCTCCATCTTGTTCTTTCAACTTCAAATCCATTGTAAGGGTTTCTCTTGATCCCGAAAAAGAGAGGTTGTAACGGTTTGATCCTAAACCGTGGAAAGGATCGGGTTTTGTTCTTGAGCCTGGAAAAGGAACATTGTAACGGTTGGACTCTAAGCCGTGGAAAGGGTCGTTGTTCTAGTGAAATACCCAAGAGGAGCTTGGGGAGTGGAGTAGGCCGGGTTGTGCCGAACCACTATAAAATTTCCGGTGCTAATTTCACTATCCCTATCTTATTTCATTTTTGCAATTAATTTGTTGTTATATTATATTGCATAAAATTAATTATTCTTGTATGTCTATTTTGGTTGGTACAATTTTATCTTTACATATTCTTTACCAATCTTGCTTTTAGAATTAAATAGGGTGTTTGAAATTGTTAGATTTAATTTCTTGTTTAATTTGAGGTGAATTTATTTGCATGATTTATTGTTTAAATTAATTATTGCAAAAAGTGTGTTAATTTGTTTGATTGGGCCCACATTAGGAAAAAGTTTTATAAAGTTTAAATAAACCCTATTCACCCCCCCTCTAGGGTTGCCATACCGATCCTACAGAAAGGCTGTCATTTCTTCATCTGCAAGAGCCATTTGAATTTGGTTATATCCTGATGATTCGTCCATAAAAGATAGAGCTTCGTGTCCTGTAGTGGCATCGACCATGATCTCAGTGATAGGCAGTGGGAAGTCGTCTTTTGGACATGCATTATTCAAATCGCGAAAGTCAACGCAGACGCGAAGTTGCCCATTCTTCTTTCTAACAGGAACAATGTTGGCTATCCACATTGGATATTTTACCTCGCGAATGAATCCTGCTTCAATCAACTTATTGACCTCCGTTTCAATTTAGGGAATAAGCTCTGGCCGAAAACGCCGTTGAGCTTGCTTGACTGGTCTATACCCCTGCTTGATGGCAAGATGATGGACAGCTACTTTTGGATCAAGTCCAGGCATCTCTTTATACGATCAAGCAAAGACATCTCTATACGACATGAGCAAGCTCATATATTTGTCTTCTTCCTCACAAGTAAGCGATGCACTTATAAAAGTTGGTCGCGGCTCCTTTGGAGTGCCGAGGTTCACCTCTTTAAGCTCGTCCACTGTTGATTGACTGCCATCTTCAAGCATAAATGGTGCCTCGTCTGCATCTTCTTTAGACATTTCAGACTCTGTTTCCTCTTCAACGGTGATATGGTGACAGGAGGTCTCACCCTCCTCTTGTTCCAAATCCTCTTTTGAGGGGTTGGTGATGACAACATCACGTCGCTTTACCCTCAACGAACCTTCTGCGTTAACTGCAACGAAAGTTTTTCTCTTCATTCGAGAGGGAAAGGCACTGCGAATTTCTCCATCATTCTTCGTTTCAACAAAGGACTTATCTTTTGAGGTCTCCATCGGGCAATCATGCTGAAGCCGGTCAAAGACTGACGATGGAGAGTCCCCACCTCTTGACGTGGTTACACTTAGCCTTTGAAAAGCTGATGGTCGCATCACGGTTGAGGTTGAAAGTGCATCTTTTCTCTCCGTCGTAGGCACACTTAATCTTCGAAAAGCTGACGGCCGTGCCAAAGTTGGAGTCGATGAGGAACTCTCTCCTTCACATGTGGGCATATTTAACCTATGAAGGACTGAAAGTCGAGTGGAATTAGAAGTTGGAGCTGACGAAGCATTTTCTTCTTCCTTAGCAGGCATACTTATCCTCTGGAGGGCCGAAGGCCGAGTGGAACCAGAGGTGGGAGGTGATCTGTCTCCCTCTATTGGAGCCACGCTTAATCACTGAAGAGCTGAAGGTCGCGCTACTGATGGCCCGACACGTCTAAAAACAGAAGTCCTTTGGCTAACGTCTTCCTTTACATTTGAATCATCGACCTCCTATACTGTTATATGATTTGCGTCTGCCACCTCGCTTTCCCTTTTCTCGTTATGCGAATTGGTTCAGGGAACTTGTATCCAAGTCCTGTCTTTGACACTGGTAGAGCGTAACCTTTTTTCAAAAGTTTTTTCTGTGTTGAAGAAAGCTCGGGTCTTTCATCGAAGATTTTGAGACTTTTAAACTCAGTGTGAGTCGTAAAATCATAGCCTGCTTTTGCTAGGAGTTTATACGCCTTCGGGTCGAATCCGTCATTCGTTCGTCTTTCAGGCAGAAACGTCTTCGCTTGGTCATCCACAGGTTTTTTGACCTTCTGCTTTGTTATCTTCGTGAGAGGCGTGACAAAGTTTTCCTTCAGGATTTCAATGTCCCCAACTCTCAAATTCCTTGAACATTCAGCAAAAGGTGATTCGCCCTTCTTGCGTTGAGATAGAGGGACATAGAGCAAGACAGGAACACTTGAGGCTTTCTCATCTTTCAAAACCTTGAACTTTGCAGAGTTCGTAGAGGTTTCATCTATTTTTGGAGCAGGCCCGTATGTTTCCTCAACAGCCTCTTTTCTCATATCGACTTGTGGTTCTTCCTTCGGTTTACTACCACTTTTAATCAAATGGATCTTTGCTGGTACAGTTTCTCATATGCCATCACCCTTCATGTAGAACTTTGCATCAGCAAAATGGGACTCAGCTTCCGAAAATGGATTAGTATCTGCTTCCACTTTCTTGATGCCATCGTGGTAAAATTTGAAACACTGATGCCGCGTAGAAGTTACAACCCCATTTCCATGAATCCAAGGACGACCCAGTAGCAGCTTGTAAGTGGTCTTGGAGTCTATGACATGGAACAGGGTATCGGCCTTTAGATCCCCAATAATGAGCTCTAAGCGTACCATGCCAATCGCTCGTTGCCCACCTTGGTTGAAGCCTTGGATCACCAATTTGCTGTTTGAAAGCTCTTCCATCAGGATGCCTAACTGTTTCATTGTTGACTTAGGCATTATGTTGACAAATAATCAAAATTTTATCCCAAATCAAAATTTGATTAAAGTCCAAATTCAAGTTCTATTCCAATTCCAAAATATAATTGGGTAGACTTTTATCTCAAAAAAAGTGAAATTTGGGCACTCCAAATTCAAGCTTCAAATCAAAATTCATTGGTAGATTCTAAACTATGCCCTAAATAAAAAAATGGGTATAATTTGAATACCACTTGAAATTCAAATTAAATTCAAATTAGAATTAAGGTAGAACATTAATTTTTATCGAAATTGAAATTAAAGTTCGCTGCCAAATAAGAAAATCAAAATTATGACCCAAATTCATATTTTGATGAAATGGCACATCAAATGGAGTCCAAGTTAGGGGCAAATACCTTAAATTTTGATTCCAAATTATCTTTTTCGAGACTCACTCACACATACTAGTGCATAAATCTCGAAAAGGGGGCATTTGTTGGAATATAAATTTTGGCTAATAAAAAACTGTCATGTCATTAATTTAAATTAGTGGCAAAATTATTTATTTAATTAGGGATTATTTAAATTTGCAAGTATCCCTAAATTAAATTAAAGTAAATCTCAATATGCAATTGGGTTATATGAAATTTGGGCCAATTTTAAACTAAGCTCAAATAGGAGGCCCTAATCCAGCAAAGTCTAGGCCCAAAGTCAATAAGTCTTAGCTCACAAGGCTAGGCCCAAGGTTCATCATGCTCAGTCTAAGGACCAAGCCCAGTCCAACAGTCAAGCCCAAGCCCATCTGGAGGCCCTGGGGAACTCTATAAATAGAGAGCCCCTCCTCCATTTTGGGGGTTCAGAAATTTGAGATCTCAGAGAGAATTCATAAACAAAAGCTAGAAAACTCCTTGAGCTCTTGAAGATCAAACACCTCCTGAACAAAGAACACTTCCTCGAAGATCAAGAACACTTCTTCGAGACTCAAAGAATCCATTGAAGCTTCAATCTCGAGAATAAGCTCTACAGCCCTGGAGTGAAACATACAAGCAAGAGAGAGAATCAGAGGATCAAGTACTAAAGATTGTATTCCACTATATTCAAAGTATACAAATACAAAGTTTCATTTGCACGTGTTCTTATTTCTTTACTGAAATTTACGTGCGAACAGTCACCTTTCCAAATTTGTTGCTGCACGCGTTTTTATCCTAATTTTATATATATATATATATATATATATATATATATATATATATATATTGTATTTTGGATATGTTTTTGGAGAGAAACAACTCTATTAGGAGAGTTAGAGGAGTTTGGTGGAGCACGAGAGAGATATTATGAAGCTCAAGTTCGTGGAGATCGTAACAGGGACAAAAGATTGACATGCGATGATAGTTCTTTCTTTCTTTCCCTCTATTTTGTAGTTTGTAATATGGAGTTGTTATTGAGTTAAAAATTTGTAATAGTGACCATGAGTAGCTGAACTTTTTTTATCTTAGGGTTTGATGTAGCCATTGAACTTACTGTTTTAGTTAGTAACATGTTGTTTGATTATCCTTTATAGCCATTCATGCTTTTATGCTCTTAATGCGTGTGATACTCTAAATATTGAAGTGGAGATCCCCTTCTTCATTAGTTGGCCCTTGTGGTATGATGCATCTTGCTTGAAGCATATCACTTTTCTTCTATAATGATTTTATGACATTTGTTATTACCCAACTCTTTCAGTATTGAGCCTAATTCTTTATGTAAGTCTAGGTAATCAAGCTAGATAGAAAATGAACGTGAAAAATCAATAAAATCAAAATGCATAAGGGTAATTGGACAATCAAGTGCGTTTATATTTCAAGATGACACATCTTCTAGGCCATCCATATAATTGAATCCCAAAGGATTTAGCTCATAATGGAAGTAGACATAAAACTAAATTTCGTAGAAATGAAACAGTACTTGAACATGATTACAAAAAAAGAAAATAATGAAAACCTAAGTCTAAGTATAAGGACAATCTAGAAAAGAAAGGAAGACTAGTGAATTTCTACTCAACGAATTCAATTCTTCCTTTGTCAAGAGGAATTGAGTTATTACAACCCTAAGACTATTGACTTTAAGGGCTGGACAATCTGGAATGGATGAAGAGTGGAGGGGCTTTTGCTCTCGAACTCTCTAGGGTTTCTTTCTCTCAACAATCGACCCTTCTTGTTGAGCAATGGTGAGCTTCTTTTATAGGTGTAAAAGATGATGGTTGTTGCCGAAAAATAGGCAAGATGCTTGACCACAAGGAGTCAAAGTCAAACAAGAGAGTAGTTGCCACAAAATCCTCATTTTGTTTTGACTCGCTAAAAGCTCGCTTGTCTAGTTGATAAGCCTTAGAATTAAAGCTTATTTAATGCTCATAAACTTAAAATATGCTTGCTTTGCTTTAGAAATCATAGGAGAAATTTGGTAAATGCTTGAAAAACATCAATAACTTGTGAGAAGTGCATGTGAAAGAAAGAATGAGGAAAAGAGAAAGATGAACTAAGAAGAGTTTCTTTTGTGCAAGAAATTTGGAAATTGCAGGATCAAAATTGCAGAATCGATTTTGCAATATGCAGCAAAAATTTGAAAATTGCATAATCAAAATTGCATAATCGATTTTGCAATATGTAGCAGTATGAAAAACGCAAGAAATGAAAAAAAATCAACAAAACTGAAATTTGGAAAGCGCTTGATTCTTGCACGAAATGAATGGATTAGAGACAAAATTGATTGGGTTGTCAACCCTAATGGAAGACCATAAAAGGAGAGCAAATGCAACACAAAATAGGTGAATTTTGGAGCTTAACAAAGGAGTTATTTTCGTGGGTTTTTCTTCTCGTTTTTCCTCTGTTTTCTTCTCGCTTTTCCTCTATTTTTGGCCAAGAGTTGCTAGCGTTTTTGGTTGTGTTCTTCCTTGATTTTTTTATCCAATCCAAATGAAAGTTTGGTTTGTAATGATTCATTATTTCCTAGAAATAGTTGGGATTGAATCAATTGAAATCTAAGGGAAACAACGGGTTTGGTTCAAGTTTTCTTCATTCCAGCTTGTTCTTAGTTTAGTTTGAATTTGATTTTTGTCTTTTAGTCCTTTGGGTTGTATTTTTTCATGCTTTTTGTTCCTCACCTATTGTCATAAAGCTTTTGAATTGAGTTTAAATTGTTGAAGCAATTGAATGATATGTTTTCTGAAATTCTTTTTATGGGTTTTGGGTCCAGAGGCTTATTATTGAATGAAGGTTGTTAATTTTTCATTCCTTCATCTTCAATTCTGAGTACAACAACAAGCTTATTTATGTCCTTTAGTTTTTTGTTGCAAATAGACTTTTAAGTAATTCTTCTAGCATGGATTTTATTTCTAGAATTTGTAATGAGAATTTTAAGTTAAATATAAGCAACTTCTTAGGGGGTTCAAGGATGTGAATTTTCTAAGAAGTAAACCTAGCCAAAAGTACAATGAAAATCGAGCCTACATTTCAATTGTTCGCTTGTGTTGAATAAAACGTCGTTGAGATCCTAGATTTATCAACTGGGTAGCAACTTAAGCTTGGATCTAATACCGGAAGGGATAGTCATAAGCGGATTTCGCATAAGTGATGGAGACAAGAGCTTAAACATAAGCCAATTCTTTACCCTAGACATAGGGATTAAAGACTCCAAAACCCATAAAATTGTTGAGCCAAATGATCTAAGATAGAGAGACTATAGACATATACGTCACTCACTTAGTCTCTTAAAACCTAATCTCAAGGTGAGTAGGAGTAGCAATTTTGGTTTACAATTGTGTGTATAGTAGGTTGGATTTGCAATTTTTGGTTTTGCAATTTACAACTTAAGGCAATAACATACTTGAGCCTCATCTTCCCTCATTGAGTAATTTTCCTTGCATCTTTATTTCTATTTTACATTTCTTGCAATTTTGATTTTGCAAATTCATTTATGCAATCTACTCTTGCAATATTGATTATGCAATCTATTTTTACAATTTTGATTTTTTAATCTATTCCTTTGTCATTTCCATTTTGCAATTTCGATTCAGCAATTTGTTTTTGCAATTTTTATTTGCAATATGTTCCTTTGCCATTTCGATTTTGCAATTTTGATTTTACAATCTTTTTTCGTAATTTATTTTTACAATTTGACTTTTATTTCCATTATTATTTCACACCAACCCAAAATCTATTTTTTCACTTTTTAGTTTCCAAGTTGCAATTCTACTTACGCTGTTGTTTTTACAATATTTGTAAACCCGAGATTTTTCCTTGGAATTTCTTTAAAAAGAAATTTGTTAAAACATTTTTGGGAAATTGATGTATAAGGAAAAGAGGAATAAAACAAAAGAAAGGGTAAGGGAAAACAAAAAGGAGTTATGTGTTTTGGTATGTTTTGTTTTAAAAAAAAAAGAAAAAGAAAAAGAATTGAGGGAATGGATAAGCTTTGGGAGCACTCACCCATTTTCTCCCATTTGCTTCTCTTTTATTAAAAAAAAAAATAGAGCATTTCGTGGGATAGGTTGAAGAAAGATGAAAAGAGAGCTTGCTGGGTTGGAAGTTGAAGAAGAAGAGGGAAAACTCAGCACAAGCCTACATGGCATCTAGGTGATCAACTGTACTCACTACTGTTGTTTAGATCGTTTTGAGATCCACAAGAAAAGTTAAGAGGTGATATTTGTTTTTCTTGAAAGTTAACCCATTTTCGAACAAATTTCGTGAAGGAAGCTCGAGCAAAATTTGACTTTAAATTATTGATTTGCGAAGGGGAAGACAGAGGAGAGATTTTGCTGTCAAATCTGAGAAACCTCTGGTGTTTGGGACGTTCTGATCTGTAGGATTTGAATCAGAAGCTCCATTAGGTATGGTTGGAAATCTTATTTAATTTCCTATAATTTTCATGAAGAAGTCGTGAGTAAACAATGATTGGAAGTGGCTTTAAATTTTAGGTTAGGTGTGGTGTGCAGCAGAAAAACGATTCTGGAAATTTCAGAAGTTTATTTTTCGGGAAGTAGATTTCGAGGTATTTACGGACACATCCTTTGGGAATTTCGATTTAATTCCTTCAGATAAGTTTTAGAGGGTTCAAAAATGAAGAGTTTGGTATAAAGTACATCATTTTTGGCCAAGTAATGAGGAAGTGATGAGTATGTGAAGTTAGGGTATGGTAGTGGTAGAATACTGGAAGTAGATAGAATGGTTTTGCAATTCTAAGCTTGGAGTTCATGAATTCAAAGTTCTAATGCTTGGTTTTGGTTTATTTGACAGGCCAAGAGGGAATAGGTCAAGTATACGGGCCGAGAATCTAGATCTAACGCTGTGAGTGACAAAACGAATTTCGAAAACATATTCTATGCTTGAATTCATGTCTATGTGAATATAAGACTTCTAGGAATGAATTAGCTTAAATGTTTTATGTTTTCTGAACACATGGTTATGAGCATACATGATTGCCTAGAAATGATTTTAAATGCTCGTTGTGAGCATATGTTTATTGATTTGCTAAAATCTAGTGAAAATGTTATGATTTCAGGCAAGCATGCCCTAGCAGGTAATGTTTAAAGATTATCATGTGTTTTTCTGAGACTCGAATGAGTAAATGATTGAGATATTGAGCCGAGGCTGGTTAGTACCGCGTGCACACAGGTCGTTTTCTGTTGTCAACGTTGAGTCTACTCCGTGACAACAATGCTATCGTGAGTGCTGGGCGGGCCCCACTACGACAAAGACGATGGGAGTGCTGGGCGAGCCCCACTACATCGTAGAGTGAACGTTGGTTGTACTGGGCGTGCCCTACACAACGTAGATTGTCATATGTTTCTAGATGGTTAATATTCTTGGTATGCCTTGCGAGTTTTTAATGACATACTTGTTGGATTTCTGAGAAAGACTATGGTAATTATACGTTTATATTTAGCGCTTGACTACCGACACATATGCCCAGAGTTTACCAAATGTTGTAATTTGCGAGTTAATAGTTATAAACTCAGTCACTCACTGAGCTTCCCAGCTCATTCTTTCAATGTTTTCCGACTTTTCAGGTAGTGATCAAGCTCCCGGTGCCTGAAATCCTGCCATAGTCTGTCGAAAGCTCTACGAGTTTGATATTTTGTACGTGGGTGGAACTGTATAGCAAGTCCAAACATTTTGTAGATATTCTGAGAGGAACGTATAGTATATTCATGTATGCACTAGTGGTCGTGGTTGTGTAAACCATGGTTGGGATGTATTTTGGTTGTAGTACTCCCTACCCGCTTAGAAGTTCAAGTGGGGTTTAAGTAGGACTGCTCCGTACGTATGTATAGTGACTTTCAAACTTCCGCTGTGTTGTGTTTAAACATTTTAATTCAAGTATAGTATGTTTATCAGGTATAACAGGGTCATACGTATCGTTAGGGAGGAAACGATGTCTGTTGGCTTCACGCCATCTTCCGGGCTTAATAAAAGAGAGGTTAGTTCGGGAGGGGGGCTGACATTTTGGTATCAGAGCAGTTAGCTCCATGGGGAAAGAGACAGAGCAAGTTAGCTCTAAGAAGAAATTAGGAAGTAAATAGCAGGTTATTGAGTTAGTTCAGGAACTAGTGGAGTATGGTCCAAGTAAGGATAAGAGTAAGTCTAGTTAGGACTAGAATGTGAATGGAAGATTAGTATTGTGCACTTGAGTTAAGTATCCATAGCATGTCTAATATATTGATATTTTGAGTCATGCCACCACGTACTAGCAGACAACGCAGGCAGGATCAGGACGGGACGCAGGATCCTACCCAAGGCCAATCTGAGAGGGGATCTAGTGCCCCGAGAGTTCAGACTAGGGCAGGAAACGAGCAGCATGCTAGTTCCTCACAGGAGGAAGGTAGGCCAGAGAGAGCATGGCCAAGTGATCCAGAGAAGACATATGGAATAGAACGCCTGAAGAAACTAGGAGCCACAGTGTTTGAGGGTTCCACAGACCCAGCTGACGCCGAGGCTTGGTTGAATATGCTTGAGAAATGCTTTGATGTGATGAGTTGTCCTGAGGAGCGGAAAGTCAGATTGGCGACATTCCTGCTGCAGAAGGAGGCAGAAGGATGGTGGAAATCAATATTAGCCAGGCGCAGTGATGCACGTACTTTGGACTGGCGAACTTTCAGAAGTATATTTGAAGATAAGTATTACCCTAGCACATATCACGAGGCAAAGAGGGATGAATTTTTAGAGTTGAAGCAAGGACCACTTTCAGTGACCGAGTATGAGAGGAGGTATACTGAGCTATCTCGGTATGCTGATGTGATTGTGGCATCTGAGAGTGACAGGTGTCGAAGGTTTGAAAGAGGATTACGTGTTAAGATACGTACCCCGGTTACAGCTATTGCTAAGTGGACAGACTTTTCTCAGCTAGTAGAGACTGCTTTACGTGTGGAGCAGAGTATAGTAGAGGAAAAGTCAATAGTGGAGCCTAGTCGTGGGGCTTCGACAGCTAGCAGTTTTCGAGGTCGTGAGCAACGAAGATTCACACCTGGAGTGAATGTTTCAAGTCGTCAGGACTTTAAGGATCGGTCTGGTGGCCAGGCATCAAGGCAGTGGAATGTGGCTGGTACCTATCAGAGGCAGAGTCAGAGAGCACCTAGTCAGTCTGCTAGGTTAGCAACAAGACCGCAGATAGGGCAAGAGTCTGTTGCTAGTGTAACAAGGAGGACCCCATGTGCGAATTGTGGCAAGAATCATCGGGGTCATTGTCTTGTTGGTGTTGGTGTGTGTTACCAGTGCGGACAGCCAGGGCATTTCAAGAGGGATTGTCCACAGCTGAGAATGGTTGCACGGAGGGACCAGGGAGTTGAGTCCCAGACAGTTGAGCAGCCGAGAGTTTCAGCAGCTGCAGGAGAGGGCACCAGCGGTGCTAGGCAGAAGGGAGTTGTAGGGAGACCTAGACAGCATGGAAAGGTCTACGCTATGACTCAGCAGGAAGCGGAAGATGCACCGGATGTGATTACTGGTACGATTTCTATTTATAATGTACCTGCACGTGTTTTAGTAGATCCAGGTGCTACGCATTCCTTTGTTTCTAGTATGTTCCTAACGAAGCTAAATAGGAAGCTAGAGCCTTTAGTTGAGAGGTTAGTTATATACACTCCAGTTGGTGATACTTTACTAGTCAATGGAGTGCTGCGGGATTGTGAGGTCTTAGTAGAAGGTCTCAGTATGTTAGTGGATCTTCTTCCACTAGAGCTGCAGGCGTTAGATGTAATTTTAGGGATGGATTTCTTATTTACTCATTATGCTTCCATGGATTGCCATAGAAAGGAAGTGATTTTCAAGAAACCAGGTTTGGCTGAAGTGATTTCAAGGGGCGAAAGGAAGATTATTCCTACGAGTTTAATTTCAGCTTTAAAAGCAGAAAAGTTGTTGAGAAAGGGTTGCACGGCGTTTCTTGCACACGTAGTAGAAGTGCAGGAAGGAAAGCTAAAACCAGAAGATGTTCTTGTCGTGAACGAATTTCTTGATGTTTTTCCAGCTGATCTGTCGGGTTTGCCACCTGATAGGGAAGTTGAGTTCACTATTGAATTGTTACCAGGAACAGCACCTATATCGCAAGCGCCGTATAGAGTGGCTCCAAGTGAGCTCAGGGAGCTAAAGATGCAGTTACAAGAACTAGTTGACAAGGGATACATCAGACCTAGTGTATCGCCTTGGGGAGCTCCAGTGTTATTCGTAAAAAAGAAAGATGGTACTCTAAGATTATGCATTGACTATAGGCAGTTAAACAAGGTTACGATATGTAACAAGTATCCTCTACCATGCATAGATGACTTGTTTGACCAGTTAAGGGGAGCATCAATGTTCTCTAAGATTGATTTAAGATCAGGTTACCATCAGTTAAAGGTTAGGGAATCAGACATTCCTAAGACGGCATTCAGAACGAGGTACGGGCATTATGAATTTTTAGTAATGCCATTCGGTTTAACAAATGCGCCAGCAGTTTTCATGGATCTCATGAACAGGATTTTCCATCAGTATTTGGATCAGTTTGTGATAGTGTTCATCGATGACATACTAGTTTACTCAATTGACAGGGAAGCCCATGAGAAACATCTGAGGATTGTTCTACAAACACTACGTGATAAACAGTTGTACGCTAAATTTAGCAAATGTGAGTTTTGGTTGAATCAGGTAGTGTTTTTAGGGCATATTGTTTCGGCAAATGGAGTTAGTGTGGATCCGCGGAAAGTGAAAGTTGTGGTCAACTGGGAGAGACCAGCTAGTGCGACAGAGGTACGTAGTTTCCTAGGCTTGGCAGGATACTACAGACGGTTTGTTGAGGATTTCTCACGACTAGCATTACCCTTTACAGCTTTGACTAGGAAGAATGCTAAGTTTGAGTGGTCAGATAAGTGTGAACAGAGTTTTCAGGAGCTGAAGAAGAGATTAGTGACAACATCTATCCTGGCACTTCCTGTAACAGGGAAAGAGTATGTGATTTACTGTGACGCTTCGAGGCAAGGTTTAGGGTGTGTGCTCATGCAAGAAGGAAAGGTAATAGCTTATGCGTCAAGGCAATTGAAAAAGCACGAGTGTACTTACCCTACCCATGATCTTGAACTAGCAGCAGTTGTTTTAGCATTGAAGATCTTGAGGCATTATTTGTTCGGTGAGAAGTGCCACATTTTCACGGATCATAAGAGTCTGACATATATCTTTGATAAAAAAGAGTTGAATATGAGACAGAGACGATGGCTAGAACTGATTAAAGATTATGATTGTACTATAGAATACCATCCAGGTAAGGCGAACGTAGTAGCAGATGCATTAAGTAGGAAGTCGAGACTTCCTAGGGATGTTTTGTGTGGTATTCGAGTAACCTTCTTAAGTGCGCTAAGGGATTCTAAGGCGGTTGTGACTGCAGGGAATTCAGGGAGTCTTTTAGTGGAATTTCAGGTCAAGCCTTCGCTCGTAGCAGAGATTGTGAGAAGACAGCCCGAGGATAGAAACCTGCAGAAGAGGTTTGGAAAGTCCAAACAGAGCCCAGAGGCAGAATTTAAGATGAGAGCAGACGGAGCCATAGTGAGGCAGGGAAGACTATGCGTTTCGAGTATTAGTGAGCTTAAAGATGCTATACTAGAGGAAGCTCACAGTTCAGCTTACGCTATGCATCCAGGAAGCACCAAGATGTACAAAACTTTGAAGGGGACGTATTGGTGGCCTGGGATGAAGCGGGAGATAGCCGAATATGTTGATAGATGTTTGATCTGCCAACAGGTTAAACCTTTTAGACAGAGGCCAGGGGGACTCCTTAATCCACTGTCAGTGCCGGAGTGGAAATGGGAGCATATCACTATGGATTTTCTGTTTGGTTTACCCCGTACTTCTAGTGGACATGATGGTGTTTGGGTAGTGGTGGATAGACTCACTAAGACAACACGGTTTGTACCGATTAAAGCAACGCCTACACTTGATCAGCTTGCTAAGCTATACGTCGACATGATTGTGAGTAACAAAACGAGTTGAGCCAGCAGCCTACAGACTTGAGTTGCCAGCAGAATTATCTAGAGTACATGATGTCTTTCATGTGTCCATGTTGAGGAAGTATATTCCAGATCCGACACATGTGTTGCAAGCGCAACCCGTTGAGCTGAAAGAAGATTTGAGTTACACAGAAGATGCAGTTCAAATCCTCGACAGGAAGGAACAAGTTTTAAGAAACAAGACGATCCCACTCGTGAAAGTCCTTTGGAGACATCACGGAGTGGAAGAGGCAACCTAGGAGTTAGAGGATCAAGTGAGGAAGAGTTACCCAACGCTTTTCACCTAAGAACTACTAAATTTCGAGGACGAAATCTCTTAAGATGGAGGTAAGTTGTAAACCCGAGATTTTTCCTTGAAATTTCTTTAAAAAGAAATTTGTTAAAACATTTTTGGGAAATTGTTGTATAAGGAAAAGATGAATAAAACAAAAGAAAGGGTAAGGGAAAATAAAAAGGAGTTATGTGTTTTGGTATGTTTTGTTTTAAAAAAAAAAAAAAGAAAAAGAAAAAGAATTGAGGGAATGGATAAGCTTTGGGAGCACTCACCCATTTTCTCCCATTTGCTTCTCTTTTATTAAAAAAAACACAGAGCATTTCGTGGGATAGGTTGAAGAAAGAGGAAAAGAGAGCTTGCTGGGTTGGAAGTTGAATTAGAAGGGGGAAAACTCAGCACAAGCCTACATGGCATCTAGGTGATCAACAGTACTCACTACTGTTGTTTAGATCGTTTTGAGCTCCACAAGAAGAGTTAAGAGGTGAGATTTGTTTTTCTTGAAATTTAACCCATTTTCGAACAAATTTCGTGAAGGATCTCGAGCAAAATCTGACTTTAAATTATTGATTTGCGAAGGGGAAGACATAGGAGAGATTTTGCTGTCAAATCTGAGAAACCTCTGGTGTTTGGGACGTTCTGATCTGTAGGATTTGAATCCGAAGCTCCATTAGGTATGGTTGGAAAGCTTATTTAATTTCCTATAACTTTAATGAAGAAGTCGTGAGTACAAAATGATTGGAAGTGGCTTTAAATTTCAGGTTAGGTGTGGTGTGTAGCAGAAAAACGATTCTGGAAATTTCAGAAGTTTATTTTTCGGGAAGTAGATTTCGAGGTATTTACGGACACATCCTTTGGGAATTTCGATTTCATTCCTTCAGATAAGTTTTAGAGGGTTTAAAAAGTAAGAGTTTGGTATAAAGTACATCATTTTTGGCCAAGTAATAAGGAAGTGATGAGTATGTGAAGTTAGGGTATGGAAGTGGTAGAATACTGGAAGTAGATAGAATGGTTTTGCAATTCTAAGCTTGGAGTTCATGAATTCAAAGTCCTAATGCTTGGTTTTGGTCTATTTGACAGGCCAAGAGGGAATAGGTCAAGTATACGGGCCGAGAATCTAGATCTAACGCTGTGAGTGACAAAACGAATTTCGAAAACATATTCTATGCTTGAATTCATGTCTATGTGAATATAAGACTTCTTAGGAATGAATTAGCTTAAATGTTTTATGTTTTCTGAACACATGGTTATGAGCATACATGATTGCCTAGGAATGATTTTACATGCTCGTTGTGAGCATATGTTTATTGATTTGCTAAAATCTAGTGAAAATGTTATGATTTCAGGCAAGCATGCTCTAGCAGGTAATGTTTAAAGATTATCATGTGTTTTTCTGAGACTCGAATGAGTAAATGATTGAGATATTGAGCCGAGGCTGGTTAGTACCGCGTGCACACAGGTCGTTTTCTGTTGTCAACGTTGAATCTACTCCGTGACAACAACGCTGTCGTGAGTGCTGGGCGGGCCCCACTACGACAAAGACGATGGGAGTGCTGGGCGAGCCCCACTACATCGTAGAGTGAACGTTGGTTGTACTGGGCGTGCCCTACATAACGTAGATTGTCATATGTTTCTAGATGGTTAATATTCTTGGTATGCCTTGCGAGTTTTTAATGACATACTTGTTGGATTTCTGAGAAAGACTATGGTAATTATACGTTTATATTTAGCGCTTGACTACCGACACATATGCCCAGAGTTTACCAAATGTTGTAATTTGCGAGTTAATAGTTATAAACTCAGTCACTCACTGAGCTTCCCAGCTCATTCTTTCAATGTTTTCCGACTTTTCAGGTAGTGATCGAGCTCCCGGTGCCTGAAATGCTGCCATAGTCTGCCGAAAGCTCTACGAGTTTGATATTTTGTACGTGGGTGGAACTGTATAGCAAGTCCAAACATTTTGTAGATATTCTGAGAGGAACGTATAGTATATTCATGTATGCACTAGTGGTCGTGGTTGTGTAAACCATGGTTGGGATGTATTTTGGTTGTAGTACTCCCTACCTGCTTAGAAGTTCAAGTGGGGTTTAAGTAGGACTGCTCCGTATGTATGTATAGTGACTTTCAAACTTCCGCTGTGTTGTGTTTAAACACTTTAATTCAAGTATAGTATGTTTATCAGATATAACAGGGTCACAGGTATCGTTAGGGAGAAAACGATGTCTGTTGGCTTCACGCCATCTTCCGGGCTTAATAAAAGAGAGGTTAGTTCGGGAGGGGGGGTGACAATATTTTTGTTACACCGTTCCCTATGGGATCAATACTCAAGGTTTTATTACTTGCATCGACAGTGTGCACTTGCACTGGGTTGAATGTATTTATTTACTTTTCTTCACCCAAAATTCACTCAATCACTAATTAATAGTGAAGCTGCAACCACATATTTGAATATACCTTGCAAATGTTGTGGCCGCAACTTTGCTTCATAGAGAGTATCATTTACAAAAACAAAGCAACCATATAAATTCTTTCTAAATTCAGCTTTTTTACACTCAATTAAGTACATTGAGATAAACGTGGTTAAAAATATATAACTTTCTCATTCTTACATGTTATAGGATGATATGGTCATAAAATAGCATCAAAAGGTGTTTAAGGGTGCAAGAAATAAGCTTAGTTAGAATCAAGAGTTCTTAGCATGCTCACCAAAATTCCATATGACTTAAACAATCCCTTGGATCAATTAGCTTTAGGTCCAACTGCTACGTGGCATAATTTGATTTGCCCATTTTTCATGTATTTTAATTTAATTTGAAGACACGTGTAAATTTGTAATTGGTCCCAAATGTATCAATATATATTTTTATCATTAATTTAAATTGAATACATGACAATTTGTGATTGGCCGAAATTTATTATTTAATAATATCTATTATAATTAAATCTTGAAAAGTTTCACATATATTAACCTCTATGTTGATAATATTTTTTTACAAACTTTTGGGTAAAATATTAGTGTTGTACATGAAATAAAGAATTTAGTGAGAAGTCATTTTGACACTGTTGAATGAGAAATTTCGGCCAATCACAAATTGCCACATCATTAATTTAAATTAGTGATAAAATAAATTTGGGATCAATTACAAATTTACACGTGTCCTCAAATTAAATTAAAAGACATGAAAAATTGGCAAATCAAATAATGCCACATGTCTAGTATTGATCTCTTTGACGAATTAAGTCAGTCTAATCAAATTATGACACATGGCAGTTGGACCCGACGGTAGTTTAGTCCGAGACCATTAAAAAAAGGAATTGAGCCAAATTTAAATAATTCAAGTTTATTGAAAATGATTGAATTAAACTCAAATAAGCCCAAGTCAAAGTTGGGCCTAAAGTCAACCAAGCCCAAGATCATACAAGGTCCACCAAACTCTATAAATAGAGGAGGCCACCCTTCATTTGGAGGCATTCAGAGGAGTCAGAATCTAGAACATTCAGCCAGAGAGTTCAGAGTCTCCAAGAATCAGAATTCAGAAGCTTCAAGTTCAGTCAATCCAGAGAATTCAGAAGACCCAAGATTCAGAATTCATAAAATTCAACGACTGAAAGACTTCAAGAAGATCAACAAGCCAACAAGCCAATCCAAGATCAACAACCTGACAGGCAGATCCAAGATCAACAAGCCAACAAGTCGATCCAAGATCATCAAACTGACAGGTCGATCTAAGATCAACAAGACAACAATCCAATCCAAGATCAACAAGCCAACGAGTCAATCCAAGAGGATCAATAAGCCCACATGCCGATCTAAGAAAATCAACAAGTCAGAACTCAAAGCTTACATATTCGAGAGAAAGAATCAGAGGATAAATATTAGAGATTGTAACACTTCAAAAAAAATCCATAAAATCAAGTTCATTCCCGAATTAAATTTCTCCAGAAATCTCGTGCAAACAAATTGGCACGCCCAGTGGGACCGTCTCTACCTCTCATCTCTTTCTCTCTCTCCAAGACAACATGACATCCAAAAAAGTTTCTTCAAAAACTGCTGCTTCAAGTAACTCCTACATGGGGGCAATCACATGCAATCGCTCTAGAGAAATCCAACATGAAGAAAGTCAAACACCCGTCGTTGCAAACAAAATGCTGAGACGCATGATAGAATCTACTCAAGCTGATGTCGCCATTGCATAAAATCTTATGTTTGGCAAAATCACTTTTCCTTCTCGTCAACCAAGCGAAACATCAAATCTTGTCCGTTATGATGACTGATGCGGCCACTAGTGAGGAAAGGATGGCTGAAGTTGAAAAGAGGCTCAACATGTTATAAGTTATTGAAGAAAAAGACTACGGAATCGCTTCCCTTAAGAATCAGATCAAAAAACGGGATGTTGCTGATTCAAGTCAAACCCCCGCCATCAAAGACAAGGGAAATACTACTATACAAGAAGATCAGTCACAACATTCCACTTCGATTGGTTCACTGTCTGTCCAACAGCTCCAAGATATGATCATGAATTCTATCAGAGCACAATATGGTGGACCTACTCAGAACTCACTATTGTATTCCAAGCCATATACCAAGAGGATCGACAATTTGAGAATGCCTAATGGATATCAGCCACCAAAGTTTCAACACTTTTACGGGAAAGGCAATCCCAAGCAACACATTGCTCACTTCATCGAGACATGCGAAAATGCTGGTACCCGAGGGGATCTACTAGTCAAGCAATTAGTTCAGACACTAAAAGGAAACGCTTTCGACTGGTACACTGATTTAGAGCCTGAGACTATTGACAGTTGGGAGCAATTTGAAAAGGAGTTCCTCAACCGCTTCTACAGCACAAAAAGAATCGTCAGCATGCTCGAACTCACCAAAATTAGACAACAGAAAGGTGAACCGGTTGTTGACTACATAAATCGATGGAGAGCTTTAAGTCTTGATTGTAAAGATCGACTCACTGAGCTATCTGCTGTTCAGATGTGCATCCAAGGCATGCACTGGGGACTACTCTACATCCTCCAAGGTATAAAACCTCGCACTTTTGAAGAACTAGCAACTCGAGCCCACGATATGGAGCTGAGTATTGCTAGTCGGGAAGACAAAGACCTTCTAGTCCCTAACTTAAGGGAAGAAAGAAATAACATCGAGCTACCTTCAGAAGAGTCTATGGTTGTCAATACAACTCTTTTCAAGTCATCTTCAAAAGGAAAAGGCAAGCGGATTGAGAAGCAACAAGGAAATGAGAAGCGTCACATAACTTTGAGGGAAAGGCAAGAAAAAATCTATCCTTTTCCTGATTCTGACGTTCCTGATATGTTGGAACAACTTTTAAAGATGCAAATGATTGAACTGCCAGAGTGTAAACGACCAAAAGATATGGAAAAAGTTGATGATCCCAACTATTGCAAGTATCATCGAGTCATCAGTCATCCTGTGGAAAAATGTTTTGTCCTAAAAGAATTAGTTTTGAAGTTGGTTCAAGAAGGGAAGATTGAGTTGGATCTCGATGAAGTAGCTCAATCAGCAAAAAAAAAGCACTTAGAATGAAAATGCTCCTTATCGCAAGAGCCTAAACTGCATGATGCTTCTTGCCCACATGAGCTTAAAAGGTGAATGGTAAAAAAAAAAAAAAAAAAAAAAAAGAACAAAAAAAAAAAAAAAAAGAACTACGTTATGACTTGATCCCTTCTATTGAAGGGTACGTAGGCAGCTTAAAGAAAACTTTAAGTTCTGTCTCTCTAAATAAAAAGAAATGTGTGTCATGACTTTTGAAGCATGATGCTGCAAATTGAAGGTGTTCATCCCTATTGGGGGCAACACAACAAATTGAAAACATTCATCCCAATTAAAGGTGGCGACACAACAAGTCAATGGGATGTTACAAACTGAATGCATACACAAGGGTTTCCTTTGGTCGTTGCTCCAATCTTCAAGTTTGGAGACTTCATCGTCGCTCCATCTCCAAGTTCGCTCGATTTGGAGATTTCGTCATCACTCCATTTTCAAGTTTGAAGACTTCGTCGTTGCTCTCTCTTCAAGTTCAGAGGCTTCATTGCCACTCTCTCTCCTGAAGTAGAGGTTTTCGCTCTCTCTCCCAAAGTCGAGCTTGTCGCTCTCTCTCTCGAAGTCGAGGTTGCCACTCTCTCTCCAAAAGTCGAGGTTGTCGCTCTCTCTTCCAAGTCGAGCTTGTCGTTCTCTCTCCCAAATTGAGCTTGGCGCTTTCTCTCCCAAGTCGAGGTTGCCGCTCTCTCTCTCCCCAAAGTAGAGGTCATTGCTCTCCCTAAAGTAGAGGTCGTTACTCTCTCTCCAAAGTCGAGGTCGTCACTCTCTCTCCAAAGTTGAGCTCGTCTTTCCCTCCAAAGTTGAGGTTGTCGTTCGCTCCAAAGTAGTGGTTGTCACTCCATCTCAAAGTGATGTTGACACACCATCTCTAAAGTCGAGGTCACAGCCCTCTCTCTAAAGTCGAGATCGTCGCTCCCTCCAAAGTCAAGGTTGTCGTTCGCTCCAAAGTAGAGGTTGTCGCTTCATCTCAAAGTTGATGTTGACACACCATCTCCAAAGTCGAGGTCGCAACCCTCTCTCTAAAGTTGAGATCGTCACTCCCTCCAAAGTTGAGGTTGTCGTTCGCTCCAAAGTAGAGGTTGTTTCTTCATCTCAAAGTCGATGTTGACACCATCTCCAAAGTCAAGGTCGTAGCCCTTTCTCTAAAGTCGAGATCGTCGCTCCCTCCAAAGTCAAGGTTGTCATTCGCTCTAAAGTAGAGGTTGTTGCTTCATCTCAAAGTCGGTGTTGACACACCATCTCCAAAGTCGAGGTTGCAGTTTCATCTTCAAAATCGAGGTTGTTTCTCTCTCTCCAAAGTTGAGGTTGCTGCTTTCTCTCCAAAAGTCGAGCTTGTCGCTCTCTCTTCCAAGTTGAGCTATCGCTCTTTCTCTTCAAGTTCGGGGTTGTCGCTCCCTCTCTAAAGTCGAGGTCGTCGCTCTCTCTTCGAGTTTGAGGTTGTCACTCTCTCTTCAAGTTCGAGGTTGTCGCTCCCTTTCCAAAGTAGAGGTTGTTGATCTCTCTTCAAGTTAGAGGTTGTCATTCTCTCTCCAAATTCGAGACTGTCGCTTCATTTTCAAAGTCGAGGTTGTCACTCCATCTCTAAAGTCGAGAAGGTTGTCGCTTCATCTCTAAAGTCAAGAAGGTTGTTGCTTCATCTCTAAAGTCGATGATGTTGTCACTTCATCTCTAAAGTCAATGAGGTTGTCACTTCATCTCTAAAGTCGATGAGGTTGTCACTTCATCTCTAAAGTATGGCGCTCGTCGCTTGATCTTTAAAGTCTAACAGTTTTGCTTCATCTTCAAAGTCAAGGTTGTTGCTTTATCTTTAAAGTCAAGGTTGTCACTTCATCTCCAAAGCCGAGGTTGTCGCTTCATCTTCAAAGTCAAAGTCAAGGTTGTTGTCGCTTCATCTTCAAAGTTGAGGTTGTCACTTTGTCTTCAAAGTCTGGCAGGAGTGACATCATTGTAAGAGAAGATGACCACCGCTGCAGGCTACTCAAACCACCCAACAAATTAGGTGTGTAAACCCGGAATCCCTCCTTGAAAATTCTTAAGAAAAATTTATTGGTAAGCTTGTTAAAAAAAAAAGAAAAGAAGAAACTAAAACAAAAGAGAAATGGAAAGTGGAAGGTGTATGTTTTGTTTTAAAAAAAAAAAAAAGAAAGTGGAAAGGTGGGAATTTTCACCCACCGCCAAGACCTTTCTTTATAACCCTTCTACACACTGTCACCCAATTTAGATTTTCATTTACCAAAGGAAAACAGAGGGGTTTAGAGGGAGAGAGTCTGAAAAAGAAGAAGAAGGAGATTTTGAAGGTGGAATTGGAGAAGAAAAGGGGGAAACACAGGCCAAGTTGCATGGTAAATTCTGGTGTTCAATTCTGCCAACGTCTGGTTTTTTGATCATACCGAGCTCCACAGGAAGAATTAAGAGGTAAGGTTTGATTCTTCTGAAAGTTAAATCATTTTAGAACGATTTTCGTGAAGGAAGCTCGAGCAAAATCTGATGCTATGTTAATGATTTGTGAAGAGGGAACCGAAGGAGAGGTTTTTCTGTCAAATCCAAGGAACCTCTGGTTTTTGGGATGTACTGATCTGTAGACTTCGAATTAGAAGATGTATTAGGTATGGTTGGAAAGATGATTTAATTTCCTATAACTTTCATGAATAAGTCGTGGTTAGAAATTGTTTATAAGTCTCTTTAAATTTCAGGTTAGTTTTGGGCTGCCGCAGGAAAACAGTTCTGGTTTTAGCTGAAACGTGTTTTGGGGAAAATAGATTTCGAGGTAGTTACAGACACATCCTTTAGGAATTTCGATTTCATTCCTTCAGATAAGTTTTAGAGGGTTCAAAAAGGAAGGGTTTGGTATAAAGAACATAAATTTTGACCAAGTAATGGAAAAGTTATGAGTATGTGAGTTTCGGGTGTTAATCATGTGGAATGCTAGGAATTGATGGGGTGGTTTTTGCAACCCTAGGCCTTAAGTTCGTGAGGTCAAGATTCTAATGCTTGGTTTTGTTTATTTGGCAGGCCAAGAAGAAATAGGACAAATTTACGGACCGAGAATCTAATATTAACGCTGTGAGTGACAAAATGAATTCTGAAAATAAATTCTATGCTTGAACTTGTGTTCATGAAAAGAAAAGACTTCCTAAGAATGATGTAGCTTAAAGATTTATGGTCTCTTGAACACGTATTCATAAGCATATATGGTTTCCTAAAATTGATTTAAATTGTTCGTTGTGAGCATATGTTTACTGATTTTCTGAAACTAGAAGAAATACCTTAATTCCAAGTCTACATGTGTTAGCAAGAACTATTAGAGGTTTTCATGTGTTTCTCTGAGACCTGAATGAGTTAATGGTTGAGATACTGAGCCGAGGTTGTATAGTACCGTGTGCACACAGGTCATTTTCTGTTGTCGACGTTGAGTGTACTCCGTGACAACAATGCTGTCGTGAGTGCTGGGCGAGCCCCACTACGACAAAGACGATGGGAATGCTGGGCGGGCCCCACTACATCGTAGAATGAACATTGGTTGTACTGGGCGAGTCTTACACAACTAGTTTGTCATATGTTTAAAATGGTTAACATTTTTGACACACTTGCTGGACTTCTGTAAAAGCTATTGATGTTATATGTTATGATTTACGAGTTAATAGTTTTAAACTCAGTCACTCACTGAGCTTCCCAGCTCATTCTTTCAATGTTTTCCAACTTTTCAGGTAGAGATCGAGCTCCCAGTGCCTGAGATCCTGCCATCGCCACCGAGGGTTCTCAGAGTTAGATACTCTGTACGTGGGTGGTATTATATAGCGAGTCTGCTCGTAGTGTAGATAACTTAAAAGAGACGTGTAGTTATGTTCGTGTATGAAACTAGTGGTCTTGTTTGTGTAACCAACGAGTGGTTGTGTTTTGATTGCTCAAGAGAGGTTTTAACTAAAACTGCTCCGTGTGCATATGTAGAAATTTTCCAGGGTTCCACTGTGTAATATGTAAAGTATTTCGTTTACAGGTATGGTTTGTTTATCAGGAATTAAAAGGGTCATAGGTATCGTTAAGAAGTGAAACGATGCCTGTTGGCTTCACGCCTTCCTCCGGGCTAAGATAACAGGTGTTTCGGGAGGGGGTGTGACAAGGTGTCTGGTTTAGCAGGAGTGACATCACTGTAAATGAAGGTGACCACCGCTGCAGGCTACTCAGGGCACCTAACAAATTAGATGTCTGGTCTAGCAAGAGTGACATCACTGTATGTGAGGTCGGTGACCACCGCTGCAGGCTACTCATGCCACCCAATAAATCAAGTGCCTGGTCTAAAAGGAGTGACATCACTGTAGGTGAGGCCGATGACCACCGCTGCAGGCTACTCAGGCCACCCAATAAATCAAGTGTCTGGTCTAGCCTGCAGCGAGTGACATCATTGCCGCCAAACCACCAAGACAATTGTAGCGACGACATTGCGCATTAAAAAAAATTGCTTGAATATTCTGGAGCAGTAACTTGTATAAAAAAACTAGAAAGCTGCGGCACAACAGACTAAAAAAAAAACAAGTGTTCAAGACCAATTTCTACTAACCGGTGGCATGAGTGAGGTGGAAGGATCAAAGATTATTGCTCAAGACCTACACAAAAATAAAGACATGAGTGTTTGAAGAAAAAAAAATTGAAGAGAGGAAATCTTCGTACCTAAAGCTTCTTGGTAGAATGGTCTTATGTCTTGGCCTATGCAATCTCTACAATTTATAAAAGGAGGCATTAGGTCAAGACATATAAGGAGAACTCTAATTTTGGAAAAGATTTTGGTCCAATCAAACAATATTGGAAAGTAACTGTACGAATCTCTATAATTGCTATTAGGGAAAAGATTTACCTCTAAAATTATGTGAGGAAAATCTTGATTTAGTCCAACAAAATTGACATGCCAAATTTGGCATCTCTACAATTGATATTAAGGAAAAGATGTATCTTAAAAGTTATGTGAGGAAAATTTTGGCCTAATCAAACAAAGTTGGAAGCAAAGATTTGGGAAAATTTTGGCAAAATTTCTAAAATCAAAATTCGGGCTTATTCCGAATTTTCTCCAAGTCAAAATTTGAATAAAATTCAAATTCAAATTCCATTCCAAATGCAAGCCAAGATTTGGATAATTTTTGCAAAATTTCTCAAATCAAAATTTGGGTATACTTCAAATTTTCTCCCAAATCAAAATTGGAGTAAGTATCAAATTCAAATTTTATTCCAAATTCAAGCCAAGATCCATATAATTTTGGCCAATTTTCTCAAATCAAAATTTGGGTATACTTCAAATTTTCTCCCGGATAAAATTTTGAGTAAGTCTCAAATCCAAATTTCATTCCAATTCAAGCCAAGTTCCATATAATTTTGGCAAAATTTCTCAAATCAAAATTTGGGCATACTCCAGATTTTCTCCCAAATCAAAATTTGAGTCTCAAGTTCAAATTCGATTTCAAATTCAAGCCAAAATCCATATAATTTTGGCACAATTTCTCAAATCAAAATTTGAGCGTACTCCAATTTTCTCCAAGTCAAAATTTGAATAAGATTCAAATTCAAATTTCATTCCAAATCCAAACCAAAATTCAGAGACATCCTAAATTTCATCCAAGGAAGTCAAAATCATCACATATTTTGATTCTGGAGTATCTTTTTATTTTCGAGATCCATCCACTGCATACTTGTGTATAAATCTCGAAAAGGGGGCATTTGTTGAATGAGAAATTTCGGCCAATCACAAATTGCCACATCATTAATTTAAATTAGTGATAAAATAAATTTGGGATCAATTACAAATTTACACGTGTCCTCAAATTAAATTAAAAGACATGAAAAATTGGCAAATCAAATAATGCCACATGTCTAGTATTGATCTCTTTGATGAATTAAGTCAGTCTAATCAAATTATGACACATGGCAGTTGGACCCGACGGTAGTTTAGTCCGAGACCATTAAAAAAAGGAATTGGGCCAAATTTAAATAATTCAAGTTTATTGAAAATGATTGAATTAAACTCAAATAAGCCCAAGTCAAAGTTGGGCCTAAAGTCAACCAAGCCCAAGCTTATACAAGGTCCACCAAACTCTATAAATAGAGGAGACCACCCTTCATTTGGAGGCATTCAGAGGAGTCAAAATCTAGAACATTCAGCCAAAGAGTTTAGAGTCTCCAAGAATCAGAATTCAGAAGCTTCAAGTTCAGTCAATCCAGAGAATTCAGAAGACCCAAGATTCAGAATTCAGAAAATTCAACGACTGAAAGACTTCAAGAAGATCAACAAGCCTACAAGCCAATCCAGATCAACAAGCCAACAGGCCGATCCAAGATCAACAAGCCAACAGGCCGATCCATGATCAACAAGCCAACAAGTCGATCCAAGATCATCAAACTGACAGGCCGATCTAAGATCAACAAGACAACAATCCAATCCAAGATCAACAAGCCAACAAGTCAATCCAAGAGAATCAATAAGCCCACATGCCGATCTAAGAAAATCAACAAGTCAGAACTCAAAACTTACATATTCGAGAGAAAGAATCAGAGGATAAATATTAGAGATTATAACACTTCAAAAAAATCCATAAAATCAAGTTCATTCCACGAATTAAATTTCTCCAAAAATCTCGTGCGAACAGACACTATAGAACTTGGTGGGATATTTTATTTTGGGCATCGAAATTAAAATCTCATATGGATTTTTTCTTGCCAATCACATTTATAGTTGAAAAAATCTTAAAAATTACAATTATTTTATAAACATATGTTTACTTCATCTTATGTATGTACATATTTTTCATAGGAAAGTGAAAGTAAATAAATAAATAAGAGTATACTAAATTGATTGGCAGCCTACAATATGTGACGATCATAATGAACTTGATATTGCTTATGTGATAGAGAGTTGTCATCAAGTGATACAAACCTAGTAGCAACCGTAGGACAAACCTCTTCGACTTCTAGTACACAAGACCACAATATCAAATTGAAATCAACTCAAGACAAGAGCTAGATTAGGATTATCTTATGCTTGAAAACTAAGAGATAAGAGAACTTGTTTTTAACTCAAGGTTGAAACACATACTTCACAAGTTTGGTGACCAACCAAGACTTGAGTATTTCAAACATGTAGGACTAAAGCATTGCGTACAAGGAACTTGCACGGAAGCAAAGACTTTTCAAAACACACACTTTTTATTCAAATTCAACTTGCTAAAAATACAAAGCACTCTTGGTTTATATAGAACCAAGGTGGAAACATTTAAGGCAAACCTAGTCCGAAAATACTTAAAAGAAAATTAAAAAACCTAAATTGTCTTCCTAAGCTAAAAGGGAGACTAAAATAAGAAAATTTAAACATTTGATCAATATCTAACCATAATTCCTAAAGAATCAAACAGATTCCTAAAACAATTTAGGAAACAATTAAGGAAATTTAAAATGTAGATAGTTTTGGATAGGAAGGTCTATCACTCTTGGTACAATAACTTTTCCCTTAGAGCTTGGATTTGAATGAAACATGTATGATTAGAAAGCTCTTTAAAATGACATCAAATTTGACTATGTTCATTGATAGGAATGAACACTTCATCCTGTAACGGAAGCTGTGATTTTTAGACAATTTAGAAATAAATTTGAGATTAACTTTGAATTTATTTAGAATTAAACAAAATATTCAATTTAAGCAAACATACTTCTTAACATATATGGAGAAAAATTTGGTGGGTCTTTACTTCTTGTATTCCTGCGAATTTAATCTCCACAAGATCTTCCTCGCTATCACTCGAACATGAGACCAAGGCTTATGGAAACTTCATGAAAGAAAAGGGAATTTGGAGAACAAATTTCAAGAGTTTCTTTCTCTGTAGATATCTTACTTTTTGCTTAACCTAAGGGTCCTATTTATAGAGACTTAGTATAGAATCTTTACTAAAATCAAATAATATATTATAATATCTAATATATTATAATATATATATTTAGCATATTTGAATCTCATCCAAATTTAATATATATTTTTTCCTTTAATGTATTGGTGTGTGTGAGAATTGGAATGCATAGATAGGACTCCAGTTGAATTTGGATAGATGCTATGTATAGGCTTTGCTTTCCATTCTTTATTGTTTCTTTCCTTTGTTTCTTGAAGATGTAGATAGGTTCTTTTGGAAGAAATTAGGTTACGAAATAAAAGTCCTTGTTGTTAGAAACTTACTTTTGTTCCTACTGGTTTATCTGAATTATGATTATTTGAAGTTGATGTGATCTTGTTCATTCTATGAGTTTGGGAGTGTTGTGTTGTTGTTAGGAGGTGTGGAGGTTGTTGTTGAGTTACTCTGGTTGTAGAAGTATTGTTTTATTGTCTAACAGGTGCTAGAAAAAATTTTGGGTAGCTTGCAACAACGTCGTTATGCTACCAAAATTTCGAACATATTGGTTCTAAGTCTAGTGGTGATCCCTAGAATAGGCTAAATTTTGGGAGCGTTACATATTTTATTTGTATTTTTGTTATACTTCGTCGATTTTGTTATGATATAATGAAAATTTCATATCGATATTCAAACCCATAGACATATGAAATGACGAGATGTCGACATAAATTTAATATGACATGCAAAATTTAAAAAGTTTCAGTTGTATCCAAGGGGGCGAATTCATATAGTGGCCAGAGGGGGTACGTGCACCCCTTGAAATTATTGGAATTTAATATACTTATATGTATCTTCAACAAAGTTTCCATAAAAATGTTTTGGTGTGTTGGTCAGAAGGGACACGATAGTGCAGTTGTCTCTTATGAGGACTAAAGTTCGACTTCAAGGGAGTGCTTGTTTAATTTTAAGGTTACATTATAGAAAATACCCCTAAACTATGAGTTTTGTTTCAATAATACCCCTAAACTTTAAAAAGTTTCAAAAATACCCATGATCTTTTAAAAACGTTCAAAAATACCCTTACTATTAAGTTTTGGATGGAAAACGCTAAAGTTTCATTTCAATAATATCCCTGAACTTTAAAAAGTTTCAAAAATATCTCTGACCTTTCAAAACGTTCAAAAATACCCTTACCGTTAAGTTTGGATGGAAAACGTAAAAATTTTATTAATACCTTTGACATTTAATTGTGCTCGTAAAAGGCAGTTTTTACCTTTATCTTCTTGACTTATGGATTATTTGCATGTTAATCTTGGTTATTTAATTAATTGAATCGTTGATCTGATTGGTGAAATCAACTTCATAAGATATCTCCTCTTTTGATTGTTCTTCGTATTTTATTTTAGGGTTTTATTTTATTTTGATCTTATTCATCTTTCTATTTCTTTCTCTAAATAAAATTGGATGGTTGTATTCGTGGTAATTAAATGAACTAGAACATCAATCCTGTAGACAATACTTTGACATTCTTACACTATATTAAAACTTGACCAGTACATTTGTGATATTGCATTGAATAATTTTACACAACACCAACACAGAGAAAGCCACCTAGTTAGCTAGCATTTTTCAGCTAGTTGTTCTGTTAGTTGTAGCGCATCTTAAATTTTCAAGTTTAATGCTACATTAACAATTGCTATAGGCAAACCCAAAAGTTTAAAGCAAATACAAAGTCACAAATGACCTTCAAATTCGAGTATTAATCTTGATGTCATAGAGAATTTATTTTTCATCCCTACAATTTGACGTCAAATTCAAGCATCGAGGTAGCTGAATTTCTAACAAATTCAAGCTAGAAATCGATCCCACAAAGCAAGACGATGACAAATTATCCTTCAACTTCGAAGAATTAAACAAATCCCTACCTGAATCCATCCATTTAGGTTTCCGAATTCATCTCAACAACAATTTAGCCTCTTTTTTTTTTTTGTCTTTGGAGAGTTACGAGGGAGAGTTATGGTTATGAATTTTGGGTTTTTGGAGCTTATTTGGTCAAATTGTTACTACGACCTTTCAAATGCTAATAATCTGTTCATTCTTATTAATTTTCATTGAGGAAGAATCTGCAGAGAGAGGAAGAAGAAGAAATATTTTTCAACTAGAGTATTTTTGAAATTTTTTGAAAGGTCAATGGTATTATTGAAGCGAAACTTTAATGTTTTCCATCAAAAACTTAACAATAAGGGCATTTAGGTCAGGGGTATTTTTGAAACTGTTTAAAGTTCAAGAGTATTATTAAAATGAAACTTTAACATTGTCCATCCAAAACTTAACGATAAGGGTATTTTTAAACGTTTTTGAAAGATGGGGGTATTTTAAACTTTTTAAAGTTTATGGTATTATTGAAACAAAACTCATAGTTTAGGAGTATTTTTTATAATTTATCCTAATTTTAATTCTATTTTTAAGTTTTGCAAAATATATATATATATCTCAGCATGTAATTTTAATTTTATTTTTAAGTTTTGCAATATATTTATATATGTATATATCTTTTTGAAAAGGTATATTTATATATTTTTCTCAGCTTGCTTAGTGGATCGAAGCTTGGCCGGCGGAAATTTCTTCTATTGTACAGGCTGAATGCCTTGATTTACTTTAATTTCTTTATCTAATTTGGGCTTTCAAATTTTTAAAAAAAAATTTAAATTAAATTAAATCGTTTTTAAAATTTTTCTCAAACACACAGTATACAAATTTTTTTTTTAATCTTTATTAAATTTTTTTAGAACAATTATGCATAAAAAAAAACTTAATTCTTTTTAAAAAAATCTGAAATACTTATTTCAATTTTCATTCTTGGATAATTCTATAATAGTTTATTATAATTTTTTAATCTAAATATTATATATCAAATATTTAAAATTATATTTATATGGAGGTTAAATTAGAAGTTTAATCCTTGAATTTTTAAATGTGTATCTATAGGTCTTTAAACTTTAAAATTTATCTAATAGGTCTATGAATTTTCAATTTTGTGTCTAATAAGTTCTTTAACTTTAAAAATATCTAATAGATTAAAAAATTTTCAATTTAGTATCCAATAGGTCTCAAATATATTTAAAAAATTTAAAATTAATTGTTGATCTACAATCTACTAGAAATAAAATTTAATTTCATGTTTAATTGAATCTTAAAAAATTGTCAAATAAGTTGAGGACCTATTATAGACACTAGGAGTGTACAAATAACCCGGTAACTAGAGCAACCTAGACTACCCAACCCAAACCGTAAGGGTTGGGTTGGGTTGGGTTAGATTTTTTTTCGGTTTGGGTTGGGTTGGAATTTTGGAGAACCGAATTTTCGGGTTGGTTCTTAGGTTGGCCTTTTTAGGCTTGGGTGACCTAACCCAGCTCAACCCAACCCAAAATTTATGTTTTTTTTTTTTAAATATATATACTTATAAATGAATTATTTGTGAACTTTTAATGTTTTTCATCTAGGATTGTAACGAAGATTAGGATGTTATGAACTTTGAAATTTGATATTTTAATTTTATGTGATTTTAGTTATTAATTCAAGCAAAAATTATTTTAAATAATTAAGAAAATTATAAAAATAAATAAAAAACTCAACCCGGCAACCCAACCCGAAAATATAGGGTTGAGTTGCAACCCTTGATCGGGTTATTCGGGTAGCCAACCCGACCAACCCGAATATTCGGGTTGGTCCCAAAAAACCCTTCAACCCAACCCAACCCTTGTACACCCCTAATAGACACAAAATTAAATTTCATGTTTAATAGAAGATCTAGCTTTTAAAAATTTCGAATATGTCAAAGATCTATTGAATATCTATATTATATTAAAAAGTTATGAAAAACATTTTTAGACCAAAATACCCTTTTAAATTTTAGTTAATTACATCAATCAAATCATCATAATCCTATTTGATTCAAAATGAATATCTGATTTAATTTCGAATTCAAACACCAATAACAAGATAATTTGAATTTGATTCAAAATCAAATCAAATTAGAATTTGAATCTAAATTCTCTCTATAAATTGTACATCTCCTCCCATTTTTTTCAGATGCAAAACTCATCTCCTCAAATTTTTCATCAGCATCTCTCTTTCTTTTTTCTTTTCCTCTTTTTTTTTTAATAATTATCCATGTCCTTG
Organism: Trichosanthes truncata; assembly: GCA_033996785.1. Classification (NCBI taxonomy): domain Eukaryota; kingdom Viridiplantae; phylum Streptophyta; class Magnoliopsida; order Cucurbitales; family Cucurbitaceae; genus Trichosanthes; species Trichosanthes truncata. Next base: position 16,651,015 of record MU867261.1, read on the forward strand.
TTCAATTTATCAAATTAGAATTTGATCTAAATTCTCTCTATAAATGGTACATCTCCTCCTTTTAAATTTTAGTTAATTACATTAATCAAATTATCATAATCCAATTTGATAATTTGACTAAAAATGAATATCCAATTTAATTTTGAATTCAAACAATAACGAGATAATTTGAATTTGATTCAAAATCAAATCAAATTAGAATTTGAATCTAAATTCTCCCTATAAATTGCACATCTTCTCCCATTTTTTTAGGTCCAAAACTCATCTTTTGTGTCTCTCTTTCTTTTCTTTTCTTTTTTTAATTATCCATCTACTTCACTTTATCAAATTAGATTTTGATCTAAATTCCCTCTATAAATTGCACATCTCCTATCATTTTTTTTCTAGTTCCAAAACTTATCTCTTAAAATTTTTCATCAGGTATCTCTTTTTTTTTCTTTTTAATTTTAATTTTGTTATCCCCATGTTTTTTTTTAAATTTTTATACAGCTAAGTATGCCCACATCTTTATATTTAATGACCTAATTGTTAACAGATTTTGATAGAATATATATAATTATAATCCTAAGTATAATTGTTTTTTTAGTTAATTAAGTATAATTATTGTAAATATAATTAAAGTCAAAATATATATAATTAAGTTTAATCTTTTTCTTAGGTTAAATTATTTAGTAAATAATTTGATTCTTTTTCAGTTACAATCTTTGATGGTTTCTTCAATCATAACATAATTAATTTAAGATAGTTTCAAGGAAGGGAATGAAAAACTAACCCTAGATTCAAAATTCCATCTTAATAAGGAGATTAAGTTACAAATCTTATTTCTATAATTGGAGTTAATTTCGATTTTGTCTTTATGATTTTAAAATTTTCAATTTAATTCAATACTATTTGTTGGGTACTTTTCTATTAAGTCTATTCTTCCCAATGTGAAATTTTATTTCATAAATACAATTGAACTTGATTTGTAAAGATGTTGATTTAGGCTTTTATGAGTTAAAGATATTTGTTGTAATGTTATTATTGTGCTATCATAGTTCCTATAATTTCTTCTATAGAATAATCATGTATATATTAATAAAAACACACTCTAGATGATAAAAAGTGTAAAATTAGAATGTATTTGCCATAGTTTTTTAAGTGATTTTTGGATGATATTTTTTTTTAAATCTTCAAGTTCAACAATAAATAAAAATTATTTTTATAAAAATTAGATGACTTGAAAACACTTTGGTAAAAAAAATATTTGAAAGGCTTATTCTCCAATTCACTACTTATTTTACACTAAAAATTGCATGGTATGTACTACTTTATAAATTAAAGTTGACATGTTCGGTTTTTTTTTTTTTTTTTTTTTACTAAATACTTTTTAAAAAATATCATTAATAGATATTTTAAAAAAATTGAATAACACATGCAATGCAGATGGTGTTAAATTAGTAAATTAAAAGTTCAATAATCTATTAAAAACAAATTTGAAAGTTCAAGACCTATTAGACACTTTTTAAAGTGTAGGTACCATATAGATACAAATCTAAGTTTTTTAAAAGTGCACGGACCATATAGATACAAATCTAAAAATTCAGGGACTAAACTTGTAATTTAACCATATATGAATTTGTATCCCCAACTCAAAGTTTTGGATCAACCACTCTAACCATCCCCATGTATCTGTCTTTTTCCACATCTATTTCTATGTCTTTCTTATGTTCTTTTGTATTTAAATTGAAACGAAATTCTGATCCATTCTATTTTTTTAACAAATGTTTTTCCTAATCTTTTATCAAATAACTTAGGGTAAAAAAATCACTTACAATTTAAATCATATAAAGTTTAAAATAATTATTTCATAACATTTTTTTTGACATATATTTCATAACATATTTAGATATTATATATCAATATAAAATAATTTAATAATAAATTTACTTTGGCCATTATAGCTAAACCATGTAAATCAAATATTAATTTACCAAACACTATAACCTACTTTTTAAGATAAATTTTAAAGATTAAATTACAAATTTGGTCTTTATAGTTTTGAGTACAGTTTCAATTTGGTCCCTATATTTTTAAAAGTTTCAAAAGTGCCTATAGTTTGGGCTTAGTTTAATTTAGTCCTAATGGTTTGGATTTAGCCCTTATGATTTCAAAAGTTTTAATTTGGTCCTTATAGTTTAATCAAGCTTCATGAATTGTCTTGTCGTTATCATATCGACAATTTTTTTTTCACATAGGAGATTTCTATTTGGGTAACTATGTTAATATCATTGTATTAGGGTTTAGGTTGAATAAAAAATAAAAGAAAATAGGTGAGACTTTCAAGTGGGTTAAACACAATTTAGGGATCATTTATGAGATTTAACGAAATCATAGTCAAATTGAAACGATCATAAGGATCAAATGTAAACTTTTAAAACTATAGGGACCAAATTGAAGAGAAGTTCAAACCATACTAGATTGAAACGTTTCAAACTACAGAGACCAAATTGAAAATTTTCTCAAACCATAAGAACTAAATTTGTAATTGAACCAAATTTAAATTTACCAAACACTAAGACCCATTTCAATAATCATTTGGTTTTTGGTTTTTTATTTTTAAAAATTAAGCTTATAAACACTAATTCCACTTATGGATTTTTTTGATTTACTATCTACTTTTTACACATGTTTTTAAAATTCAAGTCAAGTTTTAAAAACTAAAAAAACTTGTTTTTGGTTTTTAAGAATTCAAATTTTTCCTTAAAAAGAATGAGAACCATTGTAAAAAAAAATTGTGAAAAAATAAGTATAATTTTCAAAAACCAAAAAAAAAGAAAGAGAGCCTAATTTATTCATGTCAAATCATCAATAATTAATCTAATCAATATGTCATATTACATTCAATTAATATTTTATATTACAGCCATTAGTCCACTCAATATGTCATATTACATTCAAGTTATAGCATTAACAAGGCATAATAGAATTAAAATAAAAAATTCGATAATGTAATTGAAACTTTTTTTTAGGTTAACATAACCAACCTTTATAATTATATTAACCATTTAGGAGGCATTTAGAGCACCGTGTTGGGTTTGGATTGTTTTGGAATCCAAACCCAAAACGTTGTTTGGGCCACTGTGTTCAAAACCCAATGAATTTGAAACACAGCCCCATGGTTTTGAGCAGTGCACTCTAAACACTGTTTTCTGATTTTCATGCTTTAGAACACTACATCCCAAACACTATTTTTTGATTCTCAGCGTTTCAAACCCCCAAGAACAAACCCCTCAAAATTTCAATTCTAAAGATTCTGATTCCGAAACGGTGCTCCAAACGCCCCCTTATGACAAAGTTCTCCCACTTTGATGCCTAAAAGTCAAGATTATTGAGAGCTCAGAACTCAAACTTCTTCATTTCAACATCTAAATTCCATATTTCATAAGAAATTCTAATATTAGTCACGTGATCATTGAGCAACTCAAAATTGTTGAAGTAAATGATTGGCATTAAAAATGAAATTCAACGACTTTAATTTCTTCACTTTTTGCTAACCTGGGCATAGATCAACTAGTTGAGCCATATATCCTCGAGCAAGAGGATATGGGTTCGAATCTCTTCACCTGACTTGTTGAACTCAAGGAAAAAAACTCCTCACTTTTTAAGGGCTAAATTTACAGTTACATCATGTAATAAATGTACCTAATATTAATATAAAATCTATGATCCATGGGCAGATTTATGAAAATAAAACCTTTTTTGAGAAATTAGTCAATTTAGCTTTCCTAAGTTGTTTTCTTCTTTCTGCTGTTTACAAGAGAAACTTCATTAATAGCACATTATCATCCCACAGATGTTTACACCAAACATTTTAAACTTGAACATGTAGCTAACATTCAAATGAAGCGGTAGCTATGGAAAAATGAAGAGCCTCTAAATCATATATCCCATCTCTTTTTCACCCTGAACATTAAAGCTGCAGACCTAATGTCATCTTGTGGAACTTGTAACATGAATTGTACTTTCATCTTCATTGGAGCTGTTTTTGCTTTACCGCCTTCATCTCCGACCTGAAATTCATGGTTTTATGATCGACTCAAACTATTAACTTAAAGCCTAATCTTCGTAAGATTGTTTGACAACTATTCTGCTGTTATTTTTCTGTTTTATCCTCTCACCTAGATTTGTTTGACAACATTTCCATTAGTATTCTTTCAGAAATGCCTTAACAGCCGAAACAACTTACCCACAGAGATGCCCAGCCGAGTCGCTCCTTTGTATCATAACCAGCTTTAAGTTTCAAATCTTTTCCATATGTGTGCTTGTACACTGCACTCCAGTCGTTGGAATCGATATCATACCAATAGCTGACAAAGTCGATTGCAAAATTATAGATTTAGGACAACAGGGGTTTTAAGCTAAATCAAATGGACTACAATCAACTATAAGAATTAGCCATCTAACACCCCTTACAGAGTTTGTAACCTAACCTCAATTTATCAGAAGGACCAAACCGCCGCTTGAATGCGAATGACAATGCATTTGAAGGCAGAGAAATTTTTGGAATAAACGAAAGTGCCTCATCCTGCAGGAAGTTCAGAGGCTCACCAAACATTGTGGAGAGTAAAAGATTGCAAGTGCAAAGCAAGCAACTCAGAACAAACCAAGATTCAGAGTTGCAACTTTTCGAGGTTCAGCGACACAATATTTTTCGTTTCTAATTGCATGGTAAGTCCAAGATACAAGGTAACATAACAACGACGACGACGACACAAATTATATTCTAACCTTGTAGCAGTATTTCAGTTCCAATTCTTCATCCTTGTAGTGAGCAGTGCAGTTGCCATTCAGAAGTTGGCCTTTAAGAACGCCATTTATGGACATTCCCCGGTTCACTTCCTCCTCTTCTCTTTCTTCCAATGAAACTTCACCCATGGGGAACTTAAACGTTGATTTTGGCTAAAGCATATCATGAATTATTGGTCAATTTTAACAGCTCAATAAGATGTAGCTCCCATTCCCAGTGGAAAAATACCAAAAACATTCAGCATATAAACATTGGATTGAGATTCCCAACTCACTAAAAGAAAACTGACCTGTCCAATAGCAGGAACGGGTGAAGAGAATTCCAAGGAGTAACCAGGATCAGCAATTTTAGCAACCACACCGAGCTCTCCTTGTTGAGCCTGAAGAAACAAACATATTTAATTAAAATGAGAAGAAGACAAAAACAAAACAAATTGAAATAGAGAAAAGAAACCTTAATATCATGAGCAGCGCGGAACTGCAACCTAGGGCCAACATCAATAGAAGAACGGAGGAGAGCGTTGTGTTCGTCAGGATCGTAGTGAATGGAGAGATACTTGGAATGGAGTTGCAACTGGGAATTGGAGATTTGGCCCTCGTTGTTGTTCTGGAAGGAGAGCTTGATCTTGGCGAGGTTGTCGAGGAGCTTGCATGAGAGCTTGTGGAAGAAAATGGAGGATTCGCTGTCGAATTCGGAAGTGAGCCGAATGGCGGGCCTCTTGGAGAAAGGGAAAAAGGGGCGAATTGAAGGAGGAGGGTCGAGAGCTGGGGATGGGGATGGGGGAAGTGAGAGAAGGTAATTGGGATTAGAGGGTTGAGGAGCAGAGGTTTCAAAATCCGCCATTGAAGCAGAAGGAGAAGCAGAAGCGGACGCAGTAGAGGGAAATGAAGAATGGGTTTTGGGATTTGGGCGGAAACGTTGATAGGGATTATGAATGAATTACGTCCTTTTCTTTTCTTCCCCATTTTAAATTCAAAACCTCCATACATTTCAATTATAGACCTGTCTTTTTTTTAAAAAAAAAATTATACAAAATACCCATCCACTTTACTTCCAAGTATGTTTTAATTAAGTCCATAAACATTGAAAAGTTTTTTTTTTTTTACTCTTCAACTTTGAAATTTGTTCAAAAAATACCCTTAACGTTGAAATTGTTCCAAAAAAATTTTTTTTGGTCAAAATAAAAGATAGCAATGGGCGTGGCAGCTAATGTTTAGAAGGCGTAAGTCATATTATTTACAACTATTTAAAAGATTAAGATTGTCATTACCATTTATTTCATCTCAAAATATATTGTTAAAATTATTTATTTGCCAAAGTGAGCATAGCTCAACGGTAATTGACATGTACTCTCGACCAAGAGGTCGCAGATTAGAATCCCCCACCCCCAAATATTGTTGAACTAAAAAAAAATCATGTGCATAATCAATTTTTACCCACTAGCTGTCTGAAATCATTGATGCCCGACATTTTAGATATCTGTGTTTGTTTTGAAAATTTATAAGAATGTCTGGGAATATTTAGATAACTATGTTTGTTTTGCAGGATTTGTGTATGAGAATGTTTTAAGATTATGTGTTATACCAATAATGCCCTTGCAAATCTTTAGGTAATTTACATATTAGTTTAATATAATTTAAATTTATATCACATGCATTTTGGTCTTTATTAAATTTAATGTTATATTTTTATATCAATTTAATATAGACTAATATTTATGTATTATTTTGTAGAACAAATTAATTTATATTAGTTTGAGATTCTTATAAAATATTTAATATTAAACATTAATTCCATTATAACAAAACTTTATTTTATATCTAAATGTAAAATATAAATATAGCTAATTACATATAATCGTTTATTAGTGTACATTAATTTATTTTTAAATAAAAAATAAAAATGTGAAATAAAGAAAATTGATAAGGGACAAAAATTTCATTAGATGATGTCTCCAACATGGGAATCCTAAAAACTCATGTTTCAAAAGAGCATCCAAAATTAGTTAGATGCCACATGTATGGGCATCATAAGATACTCGAACGTCTTGAAATGTCAAGGTATCCTACATTCCTACAAAACAAACGGGGTAACCTAGATGCCCATCCCATGGAAATCTTGGATTACCATGAAACAAACGGCCCCTCAAGGGTATTTTTGAAACAAATTTCAAGGTTCAAGAATAAAAATGAAACTTTTCAAAGTTTAGGGTCATAATTGAAACATACACCAAATTTCAAGGGTATTTTGTATAATTTAACTTTTTTTTTTGTTCAAATACTATTTTCATCTATGTACTTTTGATATCATTTCATTTTATATATGGTTCATATGCTTTCAAATGTTCAAATTTAGTCCTTGTACTTTCAACAAATCTTAAAATTAGTTCTTATTCTTAATTTGAAGTTAATGTCTATCGAACTTGGTAAAATAATAACAATAATTTTGATTAAAAAAAAGATACAACGTGAATATGTTTTCAAATTTTTTAGAGAAAATGCTAACATAGACTACATTTTTTTAAAGAAAACTTAACAATAAACTAATAGTAATGTAAGGACCCTACTTATTCTACTAGACTTCCTAGGGACGATACTACATGTATACTACTAAAAGTTAGAAATCTTTAATGAAACACAAAACTTTAAAGCATTTATTTAAAACCATAAAAATCCTTTACCTTCGGGATCCCTTGTAAAAACTAAAAAACATGAGGACAACCAAAAACATTTAAAATCTAAAATAGTTTGTAGCATTCGACAGTTAAAAAAAAGTCATAAATAAATAAATAAATGACATGCTAGCCTAAAGAAGAATTGCGGAATAAAAACTTCTCCAAAGTCACCCATGGCTTCTGCAACAACTGCCCTGTCATTCGCCTAGAATGCCCTTGCCTCTACCTGAAAAGAATAGTTTTGAAAAGGGTGAGTATTTTTCAATACCCAGTAAGTGACCTTACTACCAGGTCAGGATATGCATACACACACATAATGAGTTTTCGAAAACCTTTTTCTTTTCTTTCTTTCCTTTGGTGGGACCTAACTTCCTTTCATAGTGTAAGCATTTACTTAAAAATTCCCTTCGGCTTTTAATGTGGATAATTACCCAACCTAACCTTACCTTTCACATAGCCTCATAAATTCCTTTTCATATAGCCCTAAGGCTCCTTTTCATATAACCTTTTCAGGTTCCTTTTCATATAGATGTACATCAATAGTGTTAGGGGGTAATTACCACAGCCTTCGAAATAAATTTTAATATGAAAACATAGTGTATGCATGAGGTCCCAAAGCATTTTAACTTTTAAATTTCATGATGCAACATGCAACAAAGTTCTCATATCATCATACATCATGAATCATACATGTAAAAATTCTATTTTCACACAAACAAGACATTTACCGATTCATCAAACATCATGAATAACACATTGATAAAACTTTTATCTTGAAGGTGAAATTTCTTTTCAGTTAAGTTCCTGATTTGCATTTAAGCATACTGGCATAAAGTTCCTTACCTTGGCTAAGCTCAAGAATCCAATCACTCAATTTAAATAAACCCGAGAGATAGTTGTGTGGCACTGATTCCTGATGGATTAACTCAATCTTGGTTATGGGTATCCTGAAATAAATTGTCAATCAAAACTTATCTCGTTATTCAGGAAATTCTTAAAATTACTTAATCCAAAAACTCCAATTTTTAACCAAGATTACCCAAATCAGGATATAACTAGGACGTCGGGCACTCAGAAACTCTGTTCGGGAGGCGGCGGGCGTGGCCGGAACGCGGCGGCGCGTGGGCGTGTACGGCGGCGCTTGGGCGAGATCTGAAGCAGATCGAGCTGCTTGCGACGGCGAGTTCCCGGATCTGAGGCTTGGCGAACGATTTGTGCAGCGGCGAGGACCGAGAAACTCGGTCTGGTTGCAGATCGGCGCGAGCAGCGATTCACGGTCAGGGCGGCAGACGGATCCGAACAGCGGGCTGTGCGGTGGTTGGCAGCGCTCAGGCGGTGGTTTCGGGAGGTGAGTTCGAGCGTTCGGCGAGCAGGTGTGGATCGAGGCGTTCGGTTCGCGGATCTGGTCGGCCAAACGGGTGTTGCGGCGGCTGTACGGCTGAGCGGCTGAGCGGCGGTCCTGCGGCGGCGATGGGAACTGCAACGGCCGGCGGTTCGTGGGTTGATGAAGCTGCTGAAAAGCTCTCCCTTGTTCCAATGGAGGATTTCGAAAAACCCAAAAGGAAGAGGAAGAAGATGAAGATAATGGCTTAATGGCTTGGAGGCTTCAAAAAAACTTGGCTGGCCTAGGGCTGCGTGTAAACTAAAATACTAGAGAGGAAAAAATTGTGGGCTTGGCTTCTCTTGGCTTGGGCTTGGCTAAAGGTCCTTTAATCTACAAGAATGCCCCCAATCTAATTAAAATTCTATTTTCCTCAATTCCTTCCCAAATTACCCTCAATTCTCCAATTTCCATAATTCAAGACTTCAATTTAAAACCAAATGCACAATTTAAACATTAAAAAAAAAAAAAAATTGGGCTTATACTTAAATTAAATTCAAAAGCCTTAGTTAGTACCTGAAAGTTTCCGGTTGTTACAAGTAAGGACTAATTTTAAGATTTATTGAAAGTACATGTATTAAATTTGGACATTTGAAAGTACATGGATTAAAATAGAACAATTCCATTTTAGAGGAAAAAGTTAGTCTATGAAACCAGAAATTAGGCTCGGGAGTCGATTGAGTGTAGGGAAGGCGTTAGCACCCCTACAACACCCGTTTTAGAAAAACGGTTACCACATTTTATTTCAAAATTATCCCTTTATTTATTAGTCCAAGGAAAAATATTTTTATATTTTATTTTGAATGTCCCAAAATTTATTAATTCACATTTTAAAAATAAAATATGAACTAATAACTATGAGTGACTCAAGGCCATTAGAAAAAATTCGAATTTATTTTGATATTTCAAAACAAATTCTTATTTTATAAAAACAAATTACTTACGAAAACAATTTTTAAAAAAATGGAGGGTTCTTATTTCAGAAATTCAATTTTAAAAGGGCAAACTTATTTTATTTCAGACTTTGTTGCCAAATTGCAATTTTAAGAAATTAGAAGGTTCTTATTTTAGAAATCCAATTTTAAAAGGGACAAACTTGTTTTATTTCAAACTTTGTTGCCAAAATGCAATTTTGAGAAATTGGAAGGTTCTTATTTCAAAAATCCAATTTTAAAAAGGTAAACTTGTTTTATTTCAAACTTTGTTGCCAAAATGCAATTTTGAGAAATTGGAAGGTTCTTATTTCAGAAATCCAATTTTAAAAGGGCAAACTTGTTTTATTTCAAACTTTGTTGCCAAATTGCAATTTTCAGAAATTGGAAGGTTCTCATTTCAGAAATCCCATTTTAAAACGGGCAAACTTGTTTTATTTCAAACTTTGTTACCAAAATGCAATTTTGAAAAATTGGAAGGTTCTTATTTCAGAAATCCAATTTTAAAAGGGCAAACTTGTTTGATTTCAAACTTTGTTGCCAAAATGCAATTTTGAGAATTTGGAAGGTTCTTATTTCAGAAATCCAATTTTAAAAGGGCAAACTTATTTTATTTCAAACTTTTTTTGCCAAAATACAATTTTGAGAAAGCTTCAATGAGATTAAATAAATTTTGACTAATTGGGCAATTTCCAAGTAGAGGTGTTCCCTTTGGTAAGCTTAAATACCTCAGCCTAAATAGAATGTTGAGTCCCGTATAATCAAATTGTATTCCAAACTCATTAATTAGCTACAACTTGAGAGTTTAGTTAGAAAATCTAAATTAGAACCAAATTAAAACTTTATTTTAGTTGGAATCAAATTAGAAATAAATCAATTGAAACTAAACTGAAATTGTATTTAGAAATTTCCAAATCAAATCAAATTCAAATGAAATAATCAAATAGCAAAATTTAAGCAATGTGCAATTTAAGCCATTTGCAATTTAAACGAATTAAGCAATTTGCAATTTAATTCAAATCAAAATGAAACAATCAAATAGCAAAATTTAAGCAATTTGCAATTTAAACAAATTAAGCAATTTAAAATTTAATTCAAATCAAAATGAAACACTCAAATAGCAAAATTTAAGCAATTTGTAATTTAATTCAAATCAAAATGAAACAATCAATTTCCTATTCAAATCAAATAGCAAATTAAGCAACATGCCATAAATCAATTTGCAAATTAGACAACAAACCACGAGTCAATTTATAAATTAAACAACAAACCAAGAGTCAATTTACAAATTAAACAACAAGTATGGACCAATTTAAAAACACACATGCTATTCTCAAATTGAAAATTAAATCAGCATGTTATGTTGAAGTCAAAAATTAAACATACAATTGTGGGCAAAATCAAAATTAAACCAATATGCCATGGGCAAATAAGGAACTACACATAAAGTTATGGTCATATTGAAATTTAAGCACAAGCTAAGGCCAAACTAAAAATTTAGCACAAGAAGATGAGGGTCCAAATGGAAATTAAAGAAAGAAAAAATCTTTCCCTTCACCCAAATCTCACTTACGAAAGAGGAAGAAGTTGAAGTGTTGGGTCGCTGGAATCAGGTTTGTGTGTGACAGTTTCAGATTGCCATTACCGATTGCATGTGCTACTCGCATGGGTCATCGTCGAGCTCGTCGACTGATTGACGGAACTGCGTCGGAGAGCTGATGGTTGGTCTTTGTGTTGCAGGTGGATTAGTGGGTATTCACGCCGATGGGTCACATTCGTCCTTTGCAGAGCTGCGTCGCCGGAGGGTTGTTCAAGGCTGGATCCATCAGGTTGCCGCCGAAAGTTCTCCAGAGTGTGGGTTCGCCGGTGTATTCGAGTTCGCCAACAAAATTATGTCAACTCTCTTAAACTCAACTCTTTCAAACTTCACTCCCCTACGATTTCTTCAACTCCCTCACCTCTCTTTCTAATCAATCCTCCCCTCTTCTTCTCTCTAATTTCCCTTTTTAAAACCACCAAATTTACTCAAAAAAGATCGATTTTTCAGTCATAGAACTGCTGCAAATCCTCTTTTTGAGGAAGAACGTGGACGTGCAACGACCTATTCTCTTGGGGAAGAAGAAGACCAAGCTTACAAAAAAGAAAAGGAAAAAAATGACGTGGTAGCTAAACGTAACATTAAAAAAATGAATAAATAAATAAACAAAAATTAAAATCAAAACAAATAAAATCAAAATAAAATAAAATCTAATCTAATCTAAACTAAAATGACAAAATTAGAATAAATAAAATAAAACACAAAAGCTTTACACAAAGCTTAAATAATAATAATAATAATAATAACAATAATAAATAAATAAATAAATAATAAAGTAAACCAACAAATGAACCAAAGTAAACACAAACACTAAACTAAAATCAAATAAAATCAAAGTATAAAAATTACCAGACCAAATACGGTATATACAGTTTGCCCCCCTTTGTGTATCCTTGAAGGATTGAAAGGGTAGACAAAGGAAGAGATAAAGTACTTGGACAGTGAATTTTTATTTCAAGAGAGTGATGTAATCGAGCTAGCAAAGACTTTGACCTCGACAAAACAAGAATATTTTTTAAAAGGGACATCGGTTTCAATTTCAAGACTTGTTACCAAACATAAAACATGGATTTCTTATTTCAAAAATTTGCTTCGAAAGACAAGGGTTTTTATTTTAAAATTTTATTGCCAAAATCAAATACAAAGTAAGGATTTCGTATTTCAGAAATTTGCTTTAGAAGACAACGATTTTTATTTCAAAACTTTGTTGCTAAAAAATAATGATTGAAACAGTAGAGTTCTATTGAACACACTGGAAATTCTTCTAAATAGAAAAGGCTTACATGCGTGAAATGTGAGTGCTAACACAGATATCTTTTTTTGCTTGATTAAAAGAACTCGATCTTAAAAAGAACTGAACTTAATATATGTAAAGGTTTCACCCTTAATCTGAGATTACCCTCACGCATTGAAACTTTCAAGAGTGGGGCTATTTAAATGTATGCAACACATAAATGATGTGAAAAATGCAAAATGCAAAGCACAAATCGATCATGTTGGGAGAATTTAAAATCCAAACAGCTCGACCACCATATCAAGACAGACATGCTTCACGTGGTTTTGCCCCAGTTCATAAATTTCCTTTATTCTGAGGAACTTTAACCTGATTTGCCACCTGAATGACGATAGCGACTTTACCCTAGTTCAAAAACTTCCTTTGTAACGAGGATAGCTTTATCCTGATTTGCCACCAAACTGATTATAACAGTTTTGCCCTAGTTTCTCTTAAAGGGTCCCCTTGCTTTTTAACAAATCTCTTGTTTGGACGAAACATATTGGTTTCCTTCGCCATGACTTTCTAGCTTGATTTGAATTCTATGGAACAAACGTCATTGCTTTTAAAAGTCTCAGGCATGCCCAATTTCATTCGTAATTGCAATAGTAATTAAGGCAACCATAACATTAAAAAAAGAATGAGAAAGGAAAGAAAAGATTTATTGAGTAAGAAGATTTTCTACAAATGGCAAAATTACCAGCCCAAGGTCAAAGAGAAAAACTTCTTAAACAAAATACTGAAATTGACGTGTAACTTTCCTAAACACTTGTTGAATTTCCTGCAACTTTGTCTAGCCTTCAAAGAAAGTGATCTAAGGGTCTACGCATAATATTTACGAACATAATTTGAATTCACTGGGCTTGATAATTCATGACCATCCTAGGTCAAGATTAGAGCTCCTCCCGAGAATTCCTTTTTCACTACAAACGGTCCTTCATAATTTGGAGTCCACTTGCCTCGATGATCCTTTTGGAAAGGAAGAATCCTTTTTAGCATAAGATCCCCTTCTCTGAACCCTCTTGGGCAGACTTCTTATCGTAGGCTTTCATCATCCTTCTTTGGTAGAGTTTACCTCTACTCAATGATGTTAGTCTCTTTTCCTCGACAAAATTGAGTTGTTCATAACGATTCTGGACCCATTTAGCCTCTTCTAACTTAGCTTCCATAAGGACTCTTAATGAAGGAATTTCCACTTCAATTGGAAGGTGATAAAGAGCTTGTCGAAGGCTCTATCAAATATATTTATAAACCTAAACCTCTAAAATTTGCAATAATAGTGGCCAGGGTCGATCACAGGGATTGGATTTCTTAGTTCATTTAAGTACCGTAATTACTCCCACTTAACTTTATTTAGAAAAAGAAATCAAATGCAAACAAGCTAAACTAAAGAGCTAACCTAGAAAGCAAAAGATAAATGGAGACACAATAGGAGAGAAATATCCTAGGGAATTAATTTCACCAATTAGACTTACAGCGAAAACTACCAAGATTTGTCATGCAAATATTCCATAAGCCGAGAAGTGAGGGTGTTAACAGACTCTTTCAAGCACAATTAATTGTCATGCAATGTTATAAATCTAATATCTCTATCTAGATTTTAATACCATGCAAGGCTTTAAGCAACTTCTTTTAAGGGCTTCTAAGAGAATTCTCCACTTTCATGCAAGAATTTACAAATAGTCATGCAATTAAGTTCTAGCCTAAACCATACATTTTCAAGCACAAATTTAGACCAATAAAGCAAATAATCTTTGATCAGGAAATTATAAGCATTAAATACATAAAAGCATGAATGAAACAAAAATCATTCAATCAAGGTATTTAATCAATTAAAAAGCTAAAGTCTAATGGCTACATCAAAACTCCAAGTATTAGGAACAAAGATACTAATAATATTCATACAATTAAACCTCTAAGTTCCTAATTTACAGCCACAAAACATAAACTAAAACTAAAGGAAAAGGGAGAAATTAGCAAACAATGGTCGATCCCGCGTTCCCGTCGTGATCTCCACGTCCCTCAAGCTTTGGATCTTCAAAAATACTCCACTAACGCTCCTAATTACTCCCTAAACCTTCAATTTTAGCTTGGAATCGAGATTAGGGCTCCCATTCTCGGATTGGCCTCCCAAAACGGCGCAAAAAATAGTGTTTTTACAGAAAATCTAGAGACAGCGTCTCAACGCTGCAAGAAATATGGGGCGTGCTTGTTTTTTACTGAAAAACAGCGTTTTTTGAGTTTTCGTAGCGTCGAGACGCTATAGAGCGTCTCGACGCTACCCTGCATACATCACTGACCATTTTTGCTATATCTCTTCGCTCAGGTGTCCGAATGACCTCCGGTTCGATGCGTTGGAACCGTGATTCAATTTAGAATCTCTCAGAACGTGCCTTATGCTCAAATAAAATCTTTAATCTTCTTGAATTTTCAATTAAGCTTTAAAAGGCTCCAATATCCACCAAAATATTCTCAAATACTTGGTTTTGCTCCTCAAGCTCAGTTTCTACAAAATTAAGAGAAATAGGCATAAAAGCTCACAAAATAATCACAAAACTAGCATAAATAATAGGAAATAAGATAGCATAAATACATGTTATCAGAAGGACTGCCTCCATACCATAAACTAGAGAGAAAGCCGTTGCCCCAGTTGAGGTACGAACTGAAATACGATAGCCATGTAGAGCAAAGGGAAGAATTTCATGCCAGTCTCTGTACGTTACTGTCATCTTTTCAACAATTCTCTTTATATTTTTGTTGGCAGCCTCAACTGCACCATTCATTTTCGGTTTGTATGGGGTTGAATTGAGATGTTTAATCTTGAACTGTTCACACAACTCACTCATCATCTTGTTATTTAGGTTTCTGGCATTGTCAGAGATTATGGTTTTGGGGAGGCCATAGCGGCAAATGATCTCCTTCTTAATGAATTTGATCACAACTCCCTTTGTCACATCATGATAAGAAACTGCATCTACCCATTTGGTAAAGTAATCTATAGCTACCAAAATAAAGCGATGTCTGTTTGAAGCCTTAGGATCAATAACGTCCATTCCCCACATGGAGAAAGGCCAAGGAGCTGTTAAGACATGTAGTTCAGATGCGGGAGCATGGGCCTTGTCTGCATAAATTTGACACTTATGACATTCTCTTGCATACTTGATGCAATCCGTTTCCATAGTCAACCAATAATATCCAGCCCTCGAGACTTGTCTAGCCATCTTATGTCCATTGGCATGAACCCCGCAAATTCCATCATGAATTTTTTTCATAATCTGGCTAGCCTCTACTGCATTCACACATCTAAGTAGTACCATGTCATGGTTTCTTTTGTAAAGTATTTCTCCATTCAAGAAAATTTTCATTGCCAACCTTCTAAGAGTTCGTTTGTCATTTTCTAACGCCCTAGGGGGATATTCTCCCCATTTTAGATACTGCTTGATGTCTTGAAACCACGACTTGCCATCTGGCTCGCCCTCGATATTCATACAAGAGGCTGGAGCGTCTTGCTTCTCAACTTTGATTAATTGGACTTCTTCATCAAAATCCACATTGAACATAACTGCTAGTGTAGCTAATGCATCTGCTATTCGATTGTTTTCTCTTGGCGAGTAATCAAAATAAATTTGGTCAAATTCCTGAGACAACTTTGATATAAGTCGCTTGTATGGTAGTAACTTAGCATCTCTAGTCTCCCATTCTCCCCTTAACTGATGGATTACTAACAAAGAATCTCCTAAGACTTGTAGTTTCTTAATTTTCATATCTAAAGCTGCCTGTATGCTCATTGAACATGCTTCATATTCAGCCATGTTGTGTGTACAGTCAAAACATAGCTTGGTAGTGAGAGGGAACAATTCTCCATTGGGTGATATTAATATCGCCCTTACTCCATTGCCCAACTCGTTTGAAGCTCTGTCGAAGAACATGGTCCACATCTTTGAATTTGATCTTTCTTCTTCTGTTGTTATAGTGAAAACATATTCATCGGGGAAGTCAAACTTCATTGGCTCATAGTCTTCTATAGGTTGTTGTGCCAAGTAATCAGCAAGGGCACATCCTTTTATTGATTTTTGAGTCATGTAGGTGATGTCATATTCAGATAAAAGAACTTGCCACCTTAGCAATTTGTCTTGATAAAGATGGCTTCTCGAAGATATATTTCATAGGATCCATTTTTGAGATGAGCCATGTTGTGTGATACAACATATATTGTCTTAAACGATGTGCGACCCAAGCTAAAGCACAACATGTTTTTTCCATAGAGGAATACCTTGTTTCACAACTAGTGAATTTCTTGCTTATATAATTTATAGCTTGCTCTTTTCTACTAGAGTCATCGTGCTGCCCGACTACACAACCCATTGCATTTTTAGTTACTGTGAGATATAAGATGAGAGGACGTCCTGGAACTGGAGGTACAAGAACTGGCGGGTTCTGTAAATACTGCTTAATTTTATCAAATGCAATTTGACAATCTTCATTCCAAATCCCATCATTGTTTTTGCGAAGTAGCTTGAAGATAGGTTCACATGTTGTGGTTAATTGTGCTATGAATATTGCAATGTAATTTATTTGACCTAGAAATCCTCTCACTTCCTTTTGGGTTTGCAGGGGTGGCATTTCTATGATTGCTTTGACTTTGTCGAGGTCTTCCTTAATGCCTTCCTGACAACCACGAATCCTAACAGTTTGCCTGAGGTTGCCCCAAATATACATTTGTTTGGATTGAGTTTAAGTTTGAACTTCCTCAATCGATCAAATAACTTGTGGAGAACCTTTGTATGCTCTCCTTCTTTTTTCGACTTAGCAACCATATCATCCACATAAACCTCAACTTCTTTTTGCATCAAATAGTGGAACAATATGACCATGACTCGTTGGTAAGTTGCTCCAGCATTTTAAGTCCAAACAGCATAACTTTATAGCAGAATGTTCCCCACAATGTAATGAAAGTGGTCTTTTCTTGATCCTCAGATGCCATTTTGATTTGGTTGTAGGTTGAAAATCCATCCATAAAGGAAAAGGTAACCAACAATATTATCCACCAACACATCAATATGAGGGAGCGAGAAGTTGTCTTTAGGACTTGCTCGATTCAAATCCCTATAGTCAATACACATCCTAACTTGTCCATTCTTCTTTGGCACAAGATCAATGGTTGCCACCCACTCAGGGTAATTAGCAACAGTCAAGAATCCAACGTCAATTTGTTTCCTGACTTCATCTTTTATCTTTACTAACATGTATGGCTTCATTTTTCGTAACTTTTGTTTTACAGGTTTGCACTCGGGTTTAAGTGGCAAATGATGCATTACAATACTTGCATCTAATCCAGGCATGTCTTGATAGGACCAGGCAAACACATCAGCATATTCCATTAGTAAATCAATCAATTTTTGACGAGTTTCTATGGAGATGTTGGTGCCAATTTGAACCTCTTTGATCTCTGTTCATGATCCCAGGTTAATTGTCTCTATTAGCTCTTCATGGGGGGCCCAACATTCTTTCTTCTTGTTCCATCATTTCCAATATCTCGGGGGTAGGTTTGAAGTGTCTTTCTTCCTCATCTATCTCCTAATCAGACTCAACATTGTATATGGGAGCATCAAATTCATATTGAGGATCGTTTGCACATTCAAACTTAGTATGACTGTTTAAGACGTCGTTTATTTGGCATAGGAACAAAAGAGGAAAAAAAAAAGAATAAATAATAAATGTCTTGTCTTGAAGAAAATAATACACAAAGCAAAGAAAAATAGACAGAATCATGATCTTTATTAAATAATGAAATATAACTGAACAAAGAGTAAGTGGACTGGAAATTGAAATAAACAGAATAAAATGATGGGACTAACTTGGACTTAACAGAAAACCTAAATTATCAAAATAATTTAAAAACAAAGATGGACAATTACTTTGACATTTTAATTGCAAATGACGACAATTCGGTAACACTCCAATTGTCAAGCTCGAAATTCTCTAGGCATGGGTAGATCCATGGGCCCATTTCTTCTTCTTCAATCACGGCTGCAATTGTATAATCTCCACAGCCCTCTGGACGAATATACCAGTACTTTTGAAAGAATGGTAAAGAGGTAGGATCCTTTTTTCCTGATGCTTTGGTTCACGATTCTCCAATATGGCTAATCATTTTTCTTTTTTCTGCTTTTGTACTCTGATCATATTCGTTTTACTGGGTTTATACCCCAACCCAAATCTTTTCATATTTTTTGTTAGGCTCAAGATATCATCTAAACAGCTACCACTTTTGAAAGAGATACTTGAAAGCTCGAACTTAGGTTTCTTAGATTCTCCATGTAGGGTCGTGGCACTTGCTATCTCAAAAGTTTGAAATGATGATTCAAAAGCTTCTTCTGCCGCTTCGACGTAAGGCATTGAAGCTGGTCTCGAAACCCAAATATCCTCTTGGCCCAAGACGATTACTAGACTTTTTCCAACTGAAAATTTGAGCTTCTGGTGGAGTGTTGATGGGACAGCTCCAGCTGAGTGTATCCAAGGTCACCCCAGTAAAAAGTTGTATGCAGCGGGGATGCCAAAACTTGAAAGGTTATGTCAAACGTGCAAGGGCCTATTGGTGTTGGAATCTCGATATCTTCAACCACTTGACTGCGTGCTCCATAAAAGGCCCTTACTATCACGGTGCTGGGACTCATGTGAGACATGTCAACAGACAACTTTTCTAATGTTGATTTTGGCATTATGTTCAGTGAAGATCCATTGTCAACTAGGACCTTTGCAATTAGGAAGTCCTTGCACTTGACAGAAATGTGAAGTGCCTTTGTATGTCCTGTACCTTCGAGGTGTATCTCATCATCAGTAAAGGTTATGGAGTTGCACGCAATTATATTCCCAACAATATTGTCCAAACTATCTAATGTCATGTCCTTAGGAACATAAGCTTGATTCAATGCTTCTAGTATCATATTTCTGTGTGCCTCTGAGGATAACAACAAAGAAAATATAGAAATTTTTGCAGGTGTCCGGGACAATTGATCAACCACTTTGTATTCACTCTGCTTAACCAATCTCATAAACTCTTCGGCTTCCTCTTCAGATACAGACGATTTGCCCTTTGAGTCGTTCATTATTTCCTTGAGCTCGTCATCATTGCTTGTACTAGTTTTAGTACCTAACTTTTGCTATTTTCCCCTATTTCCACATTGCTTCACTAACTGATAAGGAGTATAACATCTTCCACTTCGTGTCAGACCCCCTACTCTAGTGATATTGTCAATAGGAAGCGATGGCGTTTCCGAGTTGATGGTCACCTTGTACTCATAGCTCCAAGGTACTGCTTTCGAACTTTTGTACTTAAAAGGAGTTGGTACCTGGATAGTGATTGATTTCGAATTAGTAGTGGGTAGAGTGGGCTTTTCACGATAAAATATTGTGAGAGATTTAAAAGGCACATTCAAGCTGACCTTTTTAGAGGAAAGTCCCTCCATAGTGCCTACTTCGTTATCCAGATAAAAGTAATGACCTTGTGCAACAGTAAGAACCTTCGAGTCCATCAACTCTTGAACCTTCTTGCGAAAGTGGTGACACTGATCCAAAGAATGACCTTTTGCCCCAGTGTGAAACGAACAAGTTAGGTTATCATTGTATCCATCCTGAGTAGAATTCAGAAATAAGTATTCTATAGACACGTAACCATTAGCAAGGAGAATTTTCAAAAGTTTTTCCATGGGAGTCACAATTTCTGAAACATGTGCTTTTGCATCAATACTCTGATATTCTATTGCATTTACTTGGTGATTTGGCAAGGGATTCTTATTGACATTGGGCTCCCCTTCTTTTTTGAAATTTAACCACCATGCATTGATGAGCTCTTGCACCTTGTACTTCAAAGCAGTAAAATTTTCCGTCGTATGCCCAACGGCTCCTGCATGATAGTCACAATGAGCGTTCAGATCATACCATCTTGGGTAGGGGGGTTGCATCGGTCGTAAAGGCTTAGGTGCTAGCTGAAGATTCTGGAACAACTGAGGTAAAAGCTCAGTATATATCATTGGAATTGGATCAAGCTGAGGCTTCTATGCTACCTTGTTATTCTGTTATTCTGTGGTGACCATCTGTTGTTGCTTGTGAGGCTAAAAGCTTTGATTTATCGGGGGTCCTGAACCTTGGCTTGAGTAAGAAAAATATTGAGTAGATGCACTATTTACTTGATACGGATAGTATCCATACGAGGGTGGATAATAACCTGAGGAGTACCGCGACATCTGCTGATGGGACTATTGAGTAAAATTTTCCACCTTCCCTACCATTTGTACCTCTCCTTCCTTTTTTTTTTTTAAAAGTGATCCCTTTTTGGTTGTTAATGATTCTGCAGTTTGACTGATCCTACCATGCTTGATTCCATACTCAATTCTTTCTCCAATCGTCATGATGTCAGAGAAGTTTGTGAAGCACTCCCTATAATATGGTCGTAAAATGGGGACTTAAGGGTATTGATAAATATGGCCGATAAATCTTTGTCAGTTAATGGTGGTTGAACTTGAGCTATTGTGTCTCTCTATCTTTGAGCATACTCTTTGAAATTCTCATAGCTCTTTTTTTCCATTCTTTGCAGATCCAAACGATCAGGAGCCAAGTCTATATTGTGTTTATACTGTTTGAGGAAAGAGTCGGCTAAATTTTTCCACGTGCCAACATGAGCACTACCAAGCTGCATATACCATCAAGCAGCTGGACCTATCCGGCTATCTTGAAAACAATGAATGAGTAACTTGTCATTATGAACATGCGCTGGCATCTTCCTACAATACATGACAATATGGCTTTTGGGACAGGATGTTCCATCAATTGTTTGAATTCTAGTACTTTAAATTTTGGTGGGAGTACCACGTCTGGCACTACACATACCTGAGTAGCATCTATGTTTCCAAACACATCAGTACCTTCTACTGCTCTCAATCTTTCTTCCAGGACCTTGAGCTTTTCGCTAGATGGGGCTTTATCATCCCAAGATTGGGGCCTGAGTAGCATCTATGTTTCCAAACACATCAGTACCTTCTACTGCTCTCAATCTTTCTTCCAGGACCTTGAGCTTTTCGCTAGATGGGGCTTTATCATCCCAAGATTGGGGCCTGAGTAGCATCTATGTTTCCAAACACATCAGTACATTCTACTGCTCTCAATCTTTCTTCCTGACCTCTTCATCGTCAAGATTGGGAACAGTAACAGTTACCCTTGATGGTCCTTCCTTAGAGATCGAAATTCCAGCTTGGCCATTTATAGGAACATGCTCCGACTTATTTAGGAATGGAAACAGAATTTGCTCTATCGAGATGTTGTACAGAGGATTGTACGTCGTATACTGTGGAGTAAAGTTGTCCAATATCTAGCAAGAATGAGAGCTAATCCCAAGAAAATTATTAACTGCATTGCTAGGTTGAGCACCATCAGCCACTGTTTTTCCCTTTTCCAAGGGGATGAGAATGGCATCTAGCTTTCCTCGCAGTTCCTCGATATCTTTCCTTGTCTTTTCCATTTCTGTGCTTTGCTCTTCCATGATCCTTCTTCTGTATCTAGTGATCTGGGTGCGACGAATTCTAGGTGATCGAGCTATTTTGTTATTCTCCACTGTCGATGAAACAAGAAAGGAAGACTCAGAGTGATGATAAAGAGAGAAAAACAACACATGATGCATAAATGAATGAACTTTTATTTCTTTGAAGGAAAAGTACAAATTAACCAATGAAGAAGAAGAAGGAAAAATAAATAAATAAATAAATAAAATATGAAATGGGGAGAAAGAGAACATTTAATGAAAGTAACCAAAGTATCCAAGGTCTCTACTAATCATTCCTAGAAACTCATATAGCTCATCTGCATTTGATGCCATCGGTGAAGTGCTCCTTTGTAGATCTCTTGCCCATTCTACAAATCCTCAAGCTCTTCTAGCCATTATTCCGATAATATGCATTGTTTGGTTCACCTTTTCGAGGATCATTTTTAGGTCACTTATCAAGACATCGTAATTTTCTTTCATTGCATGGCACTGTTGTTCTAGTTGCTCCCTTTTAATTGATAGCTGCTCGCTTGCTCTTTGACACGCCTTTAGTTGGTGGCTAATGAGCTTGCATAATTCCTCATAATTTCATAGTCTTCTGATTGATCTTTCATTCTCATATGTAAATCATCCAAAGTATGCGTAAGGTAGTATTAGCTTGCTCAAACTCAGTGAGTTGTATTTTTTGCTTACTGATGGTTCCTTTTAACTTGCCAACCAACTTCATGAGGGTCTCCTTACCTTCCAAAAAGTCTCTAATCTTGTCTTCCTATAGGTGAACCTTCCTTCGTAGCGCTGCATTTTGGTTCCTCAATGTGTGATTTTCCTTATTCAACCTCCTGCTTTTTTCATCATAATCTCTTTCTCGCTTGCATCTATTTTTGAGGTTTTTTCTATTTCCTCAAGCTTTTTATTGGTTCGAGTTGCTAGGTCGGTTAAGCTACTAACTTCTCGCCGTAACCTCTCATTCTTCCGCTCAAGGTCTTGATTTCTTTCCAACATCTTCTTTTGCTCTGTCACCCATTGGCTAGGTTTATTTGTTGTTATTTTGTTGGAAGGTTCTCCAATGCTTTCACCAACTGAGGATTTCATCACACTATTCTTCCTTTTAACATGCCAACACATATATTCAGGGGTAGCTCTCTCACAATGATTGGCACTGTTCATCTTTCTCACAGCTTTCCAGGCAGCTAACACGTGCCGCTTCCTTTCATTAGAGTTCTCACAACTGTACGAGAATGCTAAATTCTTCAGGCCATGAGTTGCTAGTATGAACTTCCTGAACCACATTTGTCGTAAGGCCAACAAGGCGCATAATGAATGCATCCCCATGGGCCTATTAGAGGAACTGTGTGGAAGTCACCGCACTGATATACCATGGTTTTTAGAGGCATCCAACGTGCTTTCCAAATAATGCTTTCTAACTTAATCCCTAAAAAGAATGACGTCCAAACTTCATTCTTCGGGAAACTTGAGTCCCACGAGGCCGTGCCAAATTCTGCAATTATATTATGCCTCAAATTCCAAGTGCTACTGAAATTGACTTTTGGGCACATAAAGTCTTCTGGGAACTTGAAGTGACTATGCATCCAAATATAGAGATGTCCATTTAACCCGCAGGGACCCATCCCGAACGGGGAGAGGAATCCCCTATTACACAGGGAATGGGGGAGGGAGCGGGGAGATTTTTTTCCCCATTGGCTAAACGGGGACGGGGAATATATTCCCCGTCCCCGTCCCCGTCCCTGACCTCGACCCCGCCGCGATTCCCCACCCCGCCCCGATTGGTAATATATATATATTAATTATTACCTCTAAATAGAATTTTTTTTTAAAAAAAAACTATAGTAGGAATTAGTTTAAGACTATTTCGTTATAAAAAAAAATTAAAGACTATGTTGTAATATTGAAATTTGAATTTTTAGGAATTAAGTTGTTTCGACATTATAGTATTTTTACTTATTGTATATTATTGTTTTTATTAAGAAATTTTATAACATTTTCTTTAAATAGAATTATATTGAAAATTATTCATTTATAAATAATTTTTATTATGGTTGAGAATAAATTTAAAAAAATAAAAAAGATAAAAAAACAAAAAAAAGGGCAAAAATTCCTCGCGGGGAACCCAATCCCCGCGAATTCCCCCGTGGGGAATCCCCGCCTCGATCCCCATGAAATTAAATGGGGAATTTCGCGGGGGCGGGGAATGAAATGGGGGGCGGGATGGGGACGGAGAATCCATTCCTCGGTCCCGCCCCGCCCCGTGGACATTTCTATACAAATATATAATAAAGGAACACTACACCTTAGCCTCCCTTTTTCAGTAGCTCTACATGAAGGGAATAATCGAATTAAACCCACAACAGAAGCATAGGAATCGTCTTTGATTTATTTAGAATTAAACTAAAATACAAAGGTTAAGCAATAAATACCTTGAAAATAATATTATGGAGAATATTCTGGTGGATCTTTATCTTTTCCACAAAGTCTTCCTGGCTATGACTCGAACACAGGACCAAGGCTTGTGAGAGCCTCTTGAAAGAAAATCCCCAAGGGATTGGAGAGGAAGAAGTCTAGAGAGAATTCTCTAATTCTCTCTATTGAGGAGATGTGTGTTGTACAGAATGACTCAACCCAAAGGTCCTATTTATAGTGACCAAGGGAAAATCTTTGTCATAATTAAAATATTATATTTTAATATCTAATATATTAAAATATATCTTGTATTTATTTGAATCTCATTCAAATCTCCTACGATATTTATTTATTTGAATCTTATTCAAATTCTATAAATATCTTTTATTTAATATATCAAATATACATTAATTATTTTAATATTTAATGTATCAAATACAATAAATATATTTTCCTCTTTTATATTTAATATATCTAATATATTAAATATTAATTTGAACACTTCAAATTAAATATTAAATTTGAACATTTCAACTTTTAATATTTAATGTATCAAATACAATAAATATATTTTCCTCTATTATATTAAATATTAATTTGAACACTTCAAATTAATATTAATTTGAACATTTCAAAATTTTCTTTCAACTAAATTGATCTTTTAGTGTTACTATGAGCTAGCAAGGGGACCTTATGGACCTACAGATTATAAGCTCCAATGATACAAAATTAATTAATTAAAGAGTTTAATTAATTAATTTTCATTCATTAACTCTAGGGTCACTTCACTATAGACCTAAAGTTGCACTCTTATGCACTGTAGGACAAGTTGTGTCCATTGATATAATCACTACATGCAAGTCGATCCTTCACGAGTTGTTCGTAATTATAGCTCGATCAAAAGTCCATTTTACCCCTATAATTACATCTTGCACCTTAAGTACCACTGATTCTCTAATGAATAATTTGTTTATAATATAATTATAAACTAAGTCCCTCTCGGGCCAATGAGAGGGTGGGGCCCCATTGTTCAAGTCCCGAAATCAGCACTTAAGGGAACTACTCATCTACTTACCCTATATGGGAATGGGTGAATTCCATCTTGTGAGATTATGTTCCCAGCTCCCTGTTTGGTCAAGTCCCCAAAATTGTAGGCATATTGAATCGGCTACAAAAGCCACTCTCACCCATGCAAATCAAAGGACAAGCCCTCACAAGCAGGAGTTCATAACTCACTCAAGATTAAGATCGAGTCACATATGATCATCCTGATGAAATATTAATCTTCTCAATTAACGGATTTATAAAGAGAGATTAAATATTTCTTGGTCCAGTCTTATACAAACTCATTGTATAAGATACCCCCACTCACATGTCTCCACATGAATGATTTGGATCAAATCATTTGTAACTATTACAAAGTGGGCCGTATCAATAGTGTTACTAGGATAAGGCACCCAACCTTATCCATATACTATGACCCTTTGGGTTATTTCTTGAACATGATCTTCTCGTATGTCAACCACATACTGTTCAAGATTACACTAATAACCTTGAATTTTTCATATAATGGATAATATTATATTGCAAATAAAATAATCAAAATTATTATTAATGATTAAATAAATTATTAATTACGAGGCTTTAGGGCATAAATCCCAACAATCTCCCACTTGCACTAAAGCTGACGAGACATGTATCCTAGGGCTTACTCTATACCCAACATGTTCTCCCACTTGCCCTAGCAAAGATGAAACATGTCTCGTAATCCTAGACATTCCAGGTGACCCTCAAACACTTTAGCCTGGAGAGTCTCTTTATATAGATCCAAAGAACTGCCGTTAAAAGTCATCTTGGTCACTACCATGATACTTTCTCTCTCTCAATATGATTCCCTATACATTGGTGTTTTCTAATTTCCTTAATATTAGTCTTTCCACCAGTATTATCATAATAAAGAGGATAGACTAAATCATATCTGAAACACTTTTCAGATCTTTAAGGAACTATTTGAGTCATACAAGTCCTTTTCTTGCTTCACAAGCAAAACAATTTAACTTATATACCATACTCTACCACCTAGGGTAGGATTTATTTTTACATAGATTTCCTAAATCTTTGCAAGAACCAGTGTATCTTGTAAAGATCAAATCTTTAATCCATACACAAAAATTTCTCATCATCCATAGATAATTTGAGAAAGTTTTTAATTTTCTACTCAATGGTCATACCATTCGTTTAACTGATATATGCTAACCAATTGTATATTAAATGTTCAGTCTCATTTATGCATATCATATACTCTCAACATTTGAGGTGTCTTAAGATACAATTTCTTAGACATAAAAATCAAATATTTGACAACAATTTTGTCAATATAAGATATTTGAGACAAAGTTAACATTTTGTCCTTAAAATCTTCATTTTGGACATTTAAAATATACTGAGTCATTCCAAATCACTTATTTGGAATTGGTTACTTAATCAACGTTTTATGTTAGACATCTTACATCATTCATAATGGGTAAAAATATCTCAAACATAAAACATGAGAAAAATCCATTAAGCAATTAATGATTTTCTTGTCTATACAAGCTTCATTAATATTTATCCAAAGTCATAGATTTTGATACTTTTATCAAACCTTATATTCACAGATCTAATGGTAAAATTCATTTCATAAATAAACCTTTACTATTTTGCAAACCTTTTGCTTTTGATATTTGAAAATAAACATATCTGATTGATTTGTGTAGATGCATTATCTAAGATTTCTTTTCATAAAAGAATTCTAAACATTCATTTTCATATCCCATATGCAGCAATTAATTAAATAATACTTACAGACTTTAGTATGACAACAAGTGAGAAAGTTTACTCTTAGTCTACTTTCTCCTATTAGGTCTAACCCTTTGCCATTAGTCTCACTTTGAGAGTAATAAACCTTCAACTTTGTCATCTAACATGATAGTTTGGGCTTCAATTAAGTCCTTGTAAAGGTTGAGTCATCTCATAACTCTCCCACTACGATGAGGCTTATCCAATTCATGACTAGGATCTATTTGACTTTCAAATATAATTAAATTGTTAACAACTTTTGTTAACTATTTAGTGGCTTCACTTGGAACCAATATATTAACACTATCTCACCTTATTAAAGGTTTGTAGTTTTTTATTTGACATTTCTTATAAAATTGATATTTGTCATACAAATACCTTATTCATTTTAGAACTACATAAAAGACCACTTTATACTCATTAAGGGTGGCCTACACTTAGGCTTATCTTTAAACATATACAAGCTTTTTAGGCTTGTTTCAACACGTGAGCTTAACATTCCCAAATGGTGAAGTGTTGTAAACCAGCTTTACTACTCTTCTATAATCTTTAAAATTGTCTCGTAGACACTTTTAGAGGGAATCATGTTCACCATGCAATTTCTATTGCATTTCCTAACTGGAGTATGGTAATGGTGTGTAACTCATTACTGATGTGACCATGTCTAACAAGGTTCTGTTTCTCCTCTTGTAGCACAATTTCACAAAATTGTACTTGGTATTAAGATAATTGTGATAAAAACCAATTTTCTATCAATTAGTTTTAGTACATAAAGTTCATGTACTTTCTATTATGATCTGATCATAATATCTTGATAGATTTAATTACCTAATCAATTTTTAAACTTTAACTTTAGTCTTAATTTTCTTGAACTTTTCAAAAATTTAGACTTATGTTGTATTAGGTAAATATACTTATACCTTGAATGATCATCAACTAGAGTGATGAATTCATGACTTTATTTGACTTTTACATTCACCAGACCATTTGGGTCAGAATGTGTAAGCCCAAAATATTCTTTGGCATTCTAGACCTATCTAATAAAGGCCCAATGATTATCTTGCATGAAAGGCAAGATCTACATACATGAAAGTAATTAACTAACTTTTTAGAGAATTACCTCTTACTAGTCTTTTCATTCTATTCAAATTGATGTTAATCAACCTTAACAACCAAAGTCAAGTATCATCTTTTAGGAGAAAATAATGTCTTTCTATTTTGGATTCTATAATCCTAAATTTCTCAGTTTTTTGTAGTATAATATATGTCAACATTTTTAACATATACAAATTGTTCTTATTTTCAGCTGAATGTATTTTCAAACAATTTTGAAAATATAAACTTTCATACTTCAAAGTAATTCATACTATATGAACATTTTTGTAATAAAGTTCGAGAAATTGAATTTCTCTTATGGTTACTAAAAACACCATATTCAGTATTATGTAACAATTTTTACTTAATGACATCTTAATGTCTCCCACTACACTAACTGAGATAGGCTTCCTGGTGCTAACTTGCAGAAATTATTCTACATGTTAAGTATTTTTCAAGAATTACATATTAAATGTAATGAAGAATAAATCTTGATAGTAGATCTTATATCGACTATCTAGGTGGCATTTACATTCCACCAAAAATCTAGTAAATCAAATCTACTTTCATTTATATTTTTCTTCCTAGAGGCATTTAAAAAATTACTCTTATTATGACTGTCATAGCTAATTTAGGAACTATTTCCTTTTATATAGCTTCAATAATTTGGTTTCTTTACTTGGATTTTTGTAATACTTAATTTTGAGATCATTTAGACAATTTTCTAAATTTAGCGCTTATGTTGACTTCAACATCTCAGATGTTGTTGTCATTTTCTTTATCTTCTAAACTTGACATCTAACATGTCAACTAAGAGAATACGTACATGCTATCTCGTTTACTTTTGATTCATTAATCATGTGCTTCACGAACAATTCGAATAGTATTAGCAACAGGTTTTGAGAACATTTCTCAATAAAGACAAATTCAAAATTTTACACTACCATTATAGTGTTAATGTTACTTTTTCAAGTAATAAAATTTCTCAATTTTAACTTATCAGTAATAAAATTAAAAATTATGAGAGAAACTGACATAATATTGAAATATATAAAATATATAATTTAACATCATGCAAATAATTATCCATTCAATTTTAGCATAGAAATCAAACAATTTGAAAAAATGAACCCTATAAATAATTTCTAATGCTATGGTACTTTAGTGAGTTAGAACAAGTGCCGTCGTAGGGTAGGTCAAATATTCATTCACTAAACTGAGACAATCTCAACCAAATATTATACCAGAATAACTCTTATTCCTATAATATTTAGTTACCATTAGTTTGGTCAAAGACATCATTAACAACTTTAATGAGCCCTTTGTAAGTGTGACCCATAATTTTAGATCCCGTAGTTTTATCCCAACAAGTGTCGTCGTAGGGTAGGTCAAGTATTGGAAACAAAACTACAATCCTATCCTTCTCAGGAGTTCACCCTGATATTGACTCATGCAAACACCTTCCGTAGGGGGACGATCCAAAAGCCGCCACAAGGCCCCACATGAATCTCACGATGTAAACTAATGATGGAGACCGTAGGATATGTTGACACATTTCCTTCTCCCACTTACTATAATACTTTCTCAAAAGATTCACCCTGATATTGATCCATGCAAACACCTTCCGTAGGGAGGACGGTCCAAAAGCCGCCACGAGGCCCCACATGAATCTCACGTTGTGAATCAATAATAGAGACCGTTGGATTTTTGACATGTGTCCTTCTCCCACTAAGTATTTTGAAATAGGGTTTTCTATTACTTAGAAAAATTAGGCTAATCTCATTTATCTAAGTTCCTCAATCTACCTTTCATAACCCTTATGTTGTTAGATTGATTTTAATGTGAATTACTAAGTTTTTAAACTATTTAAAAAATAATAATAACATTATGAGCATGCTTAGTGAAAATAAATAAAATTTGACTAATTCAACTCCCAAGTCGGTTTCCAGTTAGAGGTGTTCCCTTTCAATCAGCTTAAATACCCCAGTCTAGACAGAACCTTCCATAGACAGAGTTCCCTTATAGTGAATTTTTTATTTTCAAATTCATTAATATTTAATTAACTATTAATTATTAGATTAATGAACATAAATATTTTTAATCTTATTAAGAAATAATTCACTTAGATAGTCTTAAAAATCCATCATTTAAAACCCTTTAAATTAAAAGATAATCCTCGATATTTTATTCTAATTCTATTAGAAAAATAGAAGATAAATTAAATTCAAAACTTAAACTATGGATAATCTTGAAATTCTACCATTTTAAACCATTTAAAACTAAATAAAAAGATTATCCTAAATTCTAACAAATAAAGATATATTCAATTCAAATTTTAAACTATTTAAAGCATGAATTCGAAATATCTTTATTTTAAGAAAATCCTAATATCATTAGGATATATCCTAATCCTATTAGGAAAACATGGATTTCATTTATGAAAGAAAATATCCTAATTTAATTTTCAAATATAACAATTATATTCAAAGATATGGAAAATATAAGCATATTAAGAAAATATCTCAATTCTATTAGGAATCATCCTAATCAAATTTTCCAATATAACAATTATATTAAAAAAATTAATCTTAATTCTATTAGGAAACAACGTAATCAAAATTTTCAAATATAACAATTATATTTAAAAATAAGATAAGATGCATGATCATGTTTAACCTATGGTGGGATTTTAAATTTAAATGGCATACTTTATGCAACAATCAAACAATTTAAAACATAAATCTCATGCATAATTAAATTAAAAATAGTAAAATTGACCGGCATATTTGACATATCCTAAGAAATTGAAAATAATTTAAATTACAATAATTTAAATCCAAGACATATCTTGGTCTTCAATATCTTCCTTGTTTGGACCATTCAAATTTAGGATTTAGGAATTCTAAATTTTTTTTCACGTTTTTTTTTCCGAACGTTTTTCACTGTTGACTTCTTCAGCCCATAAAATCGAAATTTTCAGCTATCGTAGTCATTCAAGTAAAATACATGAAATCCTAACCCTTATGGGTTTTACAATGATCTAATCAAAGCAATAAATCTAATGTCAAATAGCTTAAACAATCAATTTGCAAACCACAAATATATCAAATATATGATAAATTAAAATACCCACCATCACAAAACTTTAATTCTAAATAAAACTCAAAGAGGCTCTGATACCAATTGAAGGGAATAATCGAACTAAACCCACAGCGGAAGCATAGGAATCGTCTTTGATTTATTTAGAATTAAACTAAAATACAAAGGTTAAGCAATAAATATCTTGAAAATAATATTATGGAGAATATTCTGGCGGATCTTTATCTTTTCAACAAAGTCTTCCTGGCTATGACTCGAACACAGGACTAAGGCTTGTGAGAGCCTCTTGAAAGAAAATCCCAGAGGAATTGGAGAGGAAGAAGTCTAGAGAGAATTATCTAATTCTCTCTATTGAGAGATGTGTGTTGTATAGAATGACTCAACCCAAGGGTCCTATTTATAGTGACCAAGGAAATTTTTTTGCCATAATTAAAATATTATATTTTAATATCTAATATATTAAAATATATCTTGTATTTATTTGAATCTCATTCAAATCTCCTACGATATTTATTTATTTGAATCTTATTCAAATTCTATAAATATCTTTTATTTAATATATCAAATATACATTAATTATTTTAATATTTAATGTATCAAATACAATAAATATATTTTCCTCTTTTATATTTAATATATATAATATATTAAATATTAATTTGAACACTTCAAATTAAATATTAAATTTGAACATTTCAACTTTTAATATTTAATGTATCAAATACAATAAATATATTTTCCTCTTTTATATTAAATATTAATTTGAACACTTCAAATTAATATTAATTTGAACATTTCAAAATTTTCTTTCAACTAAATTGATCTTTTAGTGTTACTATGAGCTAGCAATGGGACCTTATGGACCTACAGATTATAAACTCCAATGATACAAAATTAATTAATCAAAATTAATTAATTAAAGAGTTTAATTAATTAATTTTCATTCATTAACTCTAGGGTCACTCCACTATAGACCTAAAGTTGCACTCTTATGCATTGTAAGACAAGTTGTGTCTATTTATATAATCACTACATGCAAGTCGATCCTTCACGAGTTGTTCGTAATTACAGCTGGGTCAAAAGTCCGTTTTACCCCTATAATTACATCTTGCACCTTAAGTACCACTGATTCTCTAATGAACAATTTGTTTATAATATAATTATAAACTAAGTCCTTCTCTGGTCAATGAGAGGGTGGGGCCCCATTGTTCAAGTCCCTAAATCAGCACTTAAGGGAAATACTCATCTACTTACCCTATATGGGAATGAGTGGATTTCATCTTGTGAGATTATGTTCCCAGCTCCCTATTTGGTCAAGTCCCCAAAATTGTAGGCATATTGAATCGGCTACAAAAGCCACTCTCACCAATGCAAATCAAAGGACAAGCCCTCACAGGCAGGAGTTCATAACTCACTCAAGATTAAGATCGAGTCACATATGATCATCCTGATGAAATATTAATCTTCTCAATTAACGGATTTATAAAGAGAGATTAAATATTTCTTGGTCCACTCTTATACAAACTCATTGTATAAGATACCCACACTCAGATGTCTCCACATGAATGATTTAGATCAAATCATTTGTAACTATTACAAAGTGGGTCGTATCAATAGTGTTACCAGGATAAGGCACCCAACCTTATCCATATATTATGACCCTTTAGGTTATTTCTTGAACATGATCCTCCCGTATGTCAACCACATACTATTCAAGATTAAGGCACCCAACCTTATCCATTTACTATGACCCTTTAGGTTATTTTTTGAACATGATCCTCTCGTATGACAACCACATACTGTTCAAAATTACACTAATAACCTTGGATTTTTCATATAATGGATAATATTATATTGCAAATAAAATAATCAAAATTACTATTAATTATTAAATAAATTATTAATTACGAGGCTTTAGGGCATAAATCCCAACACTACAATGTTAAGCGCTCGGAAGGTTTTTGCGAGAAGGGGTATGACTGGGTTTACTCCTTTCTCTATATTAACGAATAACTTTATGACCTAACCCTCCACATATCCTTTTGCTCTTGGATATAAGGTCATCTCGTAAATGCATAAAGCCAATAAAGTCAAGCTTTTTTCTTCATTTAGGTACCTGTGAATCAGTCCCGTCAAATAATCCACTATATTGATTCTTCATTCCCTTTGACTTTCACATATTTCTGTATTTCGGTTGCATGTACTGAAAATAATTTAGATATGGCCCTTCCTGCTGTGAGCTGAGGATTAAAACCATAGACCGTATCCCCAACCTTCCCTGGAATACCTAACATCATTTGGTATTCTTCGATGGTTATTACTAGGTCCATGTCTTTGAATGTGAAGCATGTATACGCAGGGTCCCAGAAGTCCACCAAAACTTGTACGACGAAACGGTTAATTACAATGTACATCAAATCTGCTATATGACCGTATTTTCTTGGGAACAAAAGTCGACATTCTGGTGTCAAGCCTTCCCAAATCGTCTTCAATTTTCCTAGCTCATTAGGAATTAATTGGACTTGACAAGAAGAAGGTAATGATACTTCACTAGACGAGGATAGAGTGTCCCCTTGTCTTAGTTGTAGCTGCTCTGCCCATTGTAGCACAACTATTGGCTCATCAGATTGTATTGACTCAATAGGTACATTGGCACTCATTTTGTTCCATTTTAAAAAAGAAAACTAAACTATTTTAGAAAAAGAAAGATGTGTAGACTTTCATGTGCCTACACGAGGGCATTCACAATCCCCTCGAAGGTCGACATTACTCCGTCTAACCATTTACTACTAAACAACAAAGTAAAGAGAGAATATGAGAAAAAACACACAAAAAAAAAACGATGAGATAAACGTGAGGAAATAAACTAGCAAAGATCTTCATGTGCCTACATGGAGGCATTCACAATCCTCTCGAAGGTCGACACTACTAATCTTAAGATATGATGACCCTAAAACATACTTTTAATGCATGTGTCGGCCTACTATACAACTTGACTAAATATGCAATGCTATGTCTCAAAAGAAAGAGAGAAAAAAATAATAATAATAATAAATAAATAAATAAATAAAATAAACTCAGAGACTTTAATCTTAAAAAGGAAAAGTAAACCCTTTTTGTCAAAAGTTATTTCAAAATTTGCCCCTTTCTTTAAAAAAAAAAAATCACCTAGAAGGTACCAATGAGAAGAAACCAAATTTTACTTAAAACAAAGGATTTTGCATTAAAAAAAAGTGAAAAATGAGAATAACAAACAAAAAAACAATGAAAACAAAGGATAATTTCAACCCTAAAATAAAAGAACCTTAAATTAATTAGTTCAATGCTAAAAAAAAAACTGAATGATAAACATGATGTGAGGATGGAATTCTAATCCAAGAAGACAAAGGCCCCTAAATTAATTTAAATGTTATAAAATAACAAATAAATCAACTTGAGCGAGGAGTTTTCGTGTGCCTACACATGGGCATTCGCAATCCCCTCGAAGGTCGACACTACTACATCCTCAATTCTAATTATGAAGGGTAAAGCTCGAGTATAGAGTTGTGATAGGTGTGTGGAAATGCATGATAATATGCAAAATAAAATTACCAAAATAAATTGCAAAATACATTAAACAATGAACCAAATAAACTAAATAAAAGAATAATAGAAAAATAAAATTTAAGTGGCTTGACTCTCTAAAGTCCGAAGTGGAGTGGCCAAGTTGTCGCAACATCATCGCGACGTGGAGTGGTCAATGTCCTCCCCATGGGTCTCTTTCAAGGTAAGAGATTTAGAGTCGCCAAAATCCAGTATGTGTATGACGGTTTCATATTGCCATTGCCAGTTGCATGTGTTGCTCGCGTGGGTCACCGTCAAGCTCGTCGACTGATTGACAGAACCGCGTCAGAGAGCTGATGGTTGGTCTTTGTGTTGTAGGTGGATTCATGAGTATTCACGCCAATGGGTCACTTTTGTCCGTTGCAGAGCTGCATCGCTGGAGGGTTGTTCAAGGCTAGATCCTTCAGGTTGTCGCCGAAAGTGCGCTGGAGTGTGGGTTCACCGATGTATTCGAGTTTGCCAACAAAATTATGTCAACTCTCTTAAACTCAACTCTTTCAAACTTCACTCCCCTGTGATTTCTTCAACTCCCTCACCTCTCTTTCTAATCAATCCTCCCCTCTTCTTCTCTCTAATTTCCCTTTTTAAAACCATCAAATTTACTAAAAAAAGATCAATTTTTCAGTCATAGAACTGCTGCAAATCTTCTTTTTGAGGAAGAACGTGGACGTGCAACGACCTATTCTCGTGGGGAAGAAGAAGACCAAGCTTACGAAAAAGAGAAGAAAAAAAATGGCGTGGTAGCTAAACATAACATTAAAAAAAAAAATGAATAAATAAATAAACAAAAATTAAAATCAGAACAAATAAAATAAAAATAAAATAAAATCTAATCTAATCTAAACTAAAATGACAAAATCAGAATATATAAAATAAAACACAAAAGCTTTACACAAAACTTAAATAATAATAATAATAATAATAATATATAAATAAATAATAAAGTAAACCAACAAATGAACCAAAGTAAACATAAACACTAAACTAAAATCAAATAAAATCGAAGTATAAAAATTATCGGACCAAATACGGTATATACACTTTGTTGCAAAAATACCCCTGAACTTTCAAAAGTTTTATTAATACCCTTAAACTTTTTTAAAAAGTTCAAAAATACCCTTACACTTAAAAAAAAAGTTAAATACCCTTAAACTTTTTTTAAAAAGTTCAAAAATACCTTTACTGTTAGTATATGGACAAAAATTGTTAGTACCTCGTTTTAAAATACCCCTGAACTTTCAAAAGTTGTATTAATACCCTTAACCTTAAAAAATGCCCTTACCGTATGGACGAAAAAAATTTATCTACACCCTATTCCCTCCCTCTTCCATTTCTTCTCTCTCTTGATTTGGTTCAATCTATGGCCTAACACTTCTCTATTTTTTTTCTTTCTTTTTCAATACCCTCTTCACTCTCTTCTTCCATTTTTCAATCTCTAAAACTACCCACTTCAATCAAGGTATATAGATTATAGCAAGAAGAAAGGAGAATAATGGAACCACCAAGAGATCATAGGACTTAAATGCTTTAACAAGGTTTTTTTTTTTTTTTTTTGAAACACTTTAACAAGGTTGTATGTTAGTAATTTGAGTTAGTATGTTTGGGTTTAATACACAAAAAGAGAGACAAGTTGAGAATTTGGGTCATAATTTTGAGAACATCTAGTGGGAGGGAAAAGAAAGAAAACATATTACCAAATCTGTAGTGGATGAAGAATTTATTAATCCTTTTTGCAGTTCAAATTAGTCTATTTGTTGTGGTTAGTTAAGAATGTTCCTCATGATTGAAAATTGGACAAATGGAGAAAAAATGAGAGTATCTATATGAAAAAAAATGAGGGTATCTATATGAGTTGTTTTCAAATTGGTTATTTTCCAACTCAAAATAACTTCAAAGACATTGACTATTTGGGTGTTGAAATTTCTTATATTTATGTTTGAGCATGCTTAGAAATGAGAGAGAACTCTTCTTGTTAATTTAAAGTTCTAATATTTAAGAATATAGGATAAATGATGGAAGTTTTAGAGATTGAAAAATGGAAGAAAAGAGTAAGAGGGTATTGAAAAAAAAAAGAGAAAAAAAGAGGAAAAATAGATAAGTGTTAAGCCATAGATTGAAGCAAATCAGAAGAAAGAGGAATAGAAGAGCGAGGTAATTGGGTGTAGATAAACAGTTTTCGTCTATATACTAATGATAACGTCATTTTTTAACTTTTTTTTTTTTTAAGGTTAAGGGTATTAATGTGGAAGTTCAAAGGTATTTTTTTAAATAAGGCACTAACAATTTCTATCTATATATTAACGGTAAGAGTATTTTTAAACTTTTTTTTTCGAAAGTTTAAGGTATTAATGAAACTTTTGAAAGTTTAGGGGTATTTTTGAAACAAAGTACAAAGTTTATGGGTATTTTTGAAGCAAAGTACTAACAATTTCCATCCAAAACTAATGGTAAGGGTATTTTTGAACTTTTTTTTTTGAAAGTTTAAGGGTATTAATGAAACTTTTGAAGTTCAGGGGTATTTTTGAAACAAGGTACAAAGTTCAGGGGTATTTTCTATAATTTAGCCTTTATTTTAAATAATATGCTTAGTAAAAAAAATTAGCGGTTAAATTTAGTCTTTATTGTCTTTTTTTTTACGGGATTCAAATCTCTCACCTCTTGTTTAGGGTGTATGTCTTCACCAGTTAGCTATGTTCAGGTTGACAAATTTAGGCACCGTTTGATAACCATTTGGTTTTTGATTTTTGGTTTTTGAAAATTAAGCTTATAAATACTACTCCAATCCATGGATTTACTTGTTTTGTTATCTACCTTTTACCTATGTTTTCAAAAACCAAGCCATGTTTTGAAAACTAAAAAAAGTAGTTTTCAAAAACTTGTTTTTGTTTTTAGAATTTGACTAAGAATTCAAATGCTTCCTTAAGGGAGATGAAAACCATGGTAGAGAAATTGGGAGAAAACAAACTTAATTTTTAAAAACCAAATGGTTATCAAACGATGTCTTAGTTTCTATTCATTTAGTTTTTATAGTTTTAGGCCCCATTCAGAATTTGAATGATAAGGAATCACAATAAAAATAAGTTGGAATGAAATGTTACTCCTTTGATTGTTTACTAGAAATGCTCTTGAATATGAATTCGAAGCCTATTCATGTTGTTTTTTTAGAAATTTTCTGAAACTAAAATAGGAGTGAAAAAAAATATGATAACTACAAGAATATATGTTTCTTATTTCTAACTAATTAACTATGTATTGACTATTTATATATTTTAAATTAAAATAATAATAACCAATAATGACGTTTATTATATTTTATTACTATTTTATTTTATAGTAATATTTTTTTAATTTTAACTTTCTGAAAAAGATTTTTTTTTTAAATTTTAAGAATATATTTGATATTAATAAATAATAACTAATTAAAATAAAATTACATCAAGTAAAACTGATTAGTATAATATTTATTGGAATAACAATTCTCAAATAAAATGTTGTTAAATTTTATAGTTATGATATTTAATATGAATGAATTCTATTTTTATCAAATAATTTGATATTAATAAATAATAACTAATTAAAAAAAATTACATCAACTAAAAACAAGTAATATAATTTTTATTAGATGAAAAACTATTGACATAGATTTCATTGTCATGATATTTAATACTAATGAAATCTATTATAATTAAATGATATTAATTATTAATAACTAAATAAATTAAATAATTTTTTTAGAGTGGTAAAATTAAATAACTGATAAATTAAATATAAATTGTGGTATATTATAATAAAATCATAATTATTGGAAGATAAGTTTTTCTTTTGAAAAATATTGGAAGATAAGCTATTGGTGGAAAATATACATTAATTTTAGTTGTATATATTTGTTCACACGAGATTTCAACAAGAAAATCTAATGTGTAAATGAATTTAATTTGTATTGTTTTGAATGTAGTGGAGTACAATCTTTAATGTTTATCCTCTAATTCTTTCTCTCACATGTACAAATGTCTCGAGGGCTTTGCAGCTTGTTCTCGAATATAGATTTGTCTCTAGGGCTTTGCAGCTTCTTCTCGAATATGGATTTGTTCCGAGGGCTTTGCAGCTTGTTCTTGAACATAGATTTGTCTGCAGGGCTTTGCAGATTGTTCTTGAATGTGAATTTGTTTCGAGGGCTTTACAGCTTGTTTTTTAATGTGAATTTGTCTCGAGGGCTTTGCAGCTTGTTCTCAATCTTCAAAGTCTTCTAGTCTTCAAGTCTCTAATTTAGAGAGTGTTTGATCTTCAAGAGTTTAAGGAGTCTTCTAGTATTTGTTTTTTGAATTCTCACTAAGTCTTCTGATAACTCTTCAAATGAGAGTTATTTAGGATGGAAAGTGGTGAAATTATGAGTTGTTTAGTGTTAATTGTGTTAGAATCTCTACATCTTTGATACTCTTACGTTTATTATTGAATTGGTACTAGATAATTGAGTTCCTTGTCGAATATAGGTGAAACATGCCAAGATTGAAGGAACAAAGTCAAGTTTCAATGCAAGAGATTGAGGAGTTGAAGAGTTGGGGCTGACTAGTTCGCTAGAGCATATTATGAATATGGAATTCGTGAGAAATTCGCATGTGTTAAATTCTTCGTTAAATGAGCTGGATTGGAATATTCCAAAGCAGATCTGTAAGCCTGTAGAAGATCGCCACTTGTCAAGAATGTCCATTCAACCCTCGTTTTTGCAAATAGACAAAGCTTTATAAGCTGTTGTTGTCTTTTTTTTAGAGAGAGATCGAAGAAGGAGAAAAACGAGAGGAGGAGCTCTTGACGAAAATGGAGAAGTTGGGACAGAGTTTTTCGAAAGAGGAAAGGTTCTTACTGTT
This sequence comes from Trichosanthes truncata, assembly GCA_033996785.1. Classification (NCBI taxonomy): domain Eukaryota; kingdom Viridiplantae; phylum Streptophyta; class Magnoliopsida; order Cucurbitales; family Cucurbitaceae; genus Trichosanthes; species Trichosanthes truncata. The sequence continues at coordinate 16,691,117 of MU867261.1, forward strand.
GTTGTGGAAACGACGTCAGCACGGAGTCCTCTATTCCATTTTCTTCTTCTTCTTTTAGTCTAGTGATTTAGTTTCTTTACATTACAACATTATGTATGTCTTTTATTATTTTATTAGTTTCCTTGCTTGTATCATGAACTAAATCACCCAATGGTGGGGATTAGGGAGATGGCGGTTTTTAATTAATGATACTGCGGAAGTACATTTGCTTGCTCATTTGATTTTCGAGTGTGCTTAATCTTTGTACTCGACTCCGTATGGCCAATCGGATTACAGTAGCGTTTCTCTGATATTCGGAAGAATTAAGGGAAGCTGAAAACTCGTTAATCACATTAGCCTATTTAGGTTAAAAGCTTTCTAAGTGGGTTAATTAGGGATAATGGCTCACCTAATGCACACACAAAATAGAGGATATCTATGTAGAAGACTAATGAGAGTTGGCTTTTACAATAAGGTGACTCGGGAGACTACCTAGTGATCTGCTGTGAATTGAGAGAGTGTAATGTTTGCTTCAGCCGTTTAGTTAATTAATGCATGATTTGACCCTAATTTGAGCCCACTTAAGTTCATAAATACAAGACCTTGTTTCATTGTTTATTTACCTTTTTCTATATCGCATTGAGTTCTGTTTGAGCATTTAATTTTACATTTGCATGTTACATTATCGCAACATTATTCTTAATGATATTTGACTGGGTTACTATCTGAATTGATTGAGATTTAAATTATGTTATTGAGTAAAACTGTTAATCCCTGTGGAAAATTTATAATTTTCTTGCTACATGCTACATTGTGTACACTTGCACAAGAATACCATGCGATTTATTTCTAGAATTATTACACTCCTAGTTGGTATCATCTTCTCTCTTAGATTTTCAACTTCTGAACCCTTTAAATGGAGGGAAAACCTCTCTATTTATAGAGTTCCTTAGGGCTCAAAGTGGGTTTGGGCCTGACTATTGGACTGGGCCTAGTTGACCTTGGGCCTAAACTCTTTTGGACTGGGCCTGGTTGACTTTGGGTCTAGCCTTTTGGGCTGGAACTTTGTTGGATGGTCTCCCATTTGAGTTTTGTCTAAAATTGACCCAACTTACATACTACCCAATTTAACTAAATTAAGTTTAATTATTTGGTAAAATGGTCATAATGAAAACATGTAGCCTTTTAGTTTTAAAATTTGCCAATTTTTGTCTTCAAATTAAATTTGGGACACATGTCAATTTATAATTGGTTCCAAATTTAATTATTTGTAATTTGTCATTAATTTGGCATAATGACGTGGCAATTGAGGATTGACTGAAAATTTTCATTCAACAAATGCCCCTTTTCAAGATCACGAGTATGCGTGGGTGAATCTTGAAAAAGATAATTTTGAGTCAAAATGTAAGATATTTGTTCGTAAATTTGATTGATGTGTCAAAATTTAATCAAAATATGAATTTGGCTCATATTTTTTATTTTTTTACATATTTTTTTATGTCAATTAATCAAAATTTTGATTTTCTTATTTGGCTACCAACTTTAACTTGAATTTCCGTAGGACTTGTGCTAAACCTTAATTCCATTTTGAATTTAGAGTAAGATTAGAAGTCAATCCAAAATATTGTACTTGAATTTGGAGTAGAATTTATGAGTTTACCTAACTTTTGACTAGAATAACCCAACTTTGAATTTTTGAATTTTAGTCAAATTTCGTCAAAAAATTATGATTCCAACAAAACTTTGACTTGAGAGGTAATCACTTGAATATCACGGAGATTTTGAGTTGGAGTAAACTTTGGATCTTACTCAATTTTGGTTCAATTACACATAAATCATAGGAAAATCTGAATGCAATTTAAATTTGGCTTGAAAATCGTATCAAATTTAAATGAAGATATGGAAGAATCACATCAAAATTCTTTTATTATAAGTATGGCCAAAATATATATGGTTTTCATTATCTCGAAATGTTGGAGTTGGTTTGAGGGTGAGGATATCGATGGGGTCCGTTCATATGTCACTTGCTGGTAGTCTGCAACGTCTGATTCACGTGCGTCTCGCAAAAAGATCTAATATTTTCAACCCTTAGTCTCGTTGAATTGCGTTAGGAGAAAGTGCAGATATAGGTCTCCAGTATACATCACGATCGGTATGTGAGTTGAAGAGCGTTGTCACCTAAGTTGCGTTGGCTAGGCGGTGATTTGGTTGTGGCTCAAGGAAGAAGATGAAAGGCAACTGGGACAGAGAATGAAATTTTTCTCTCTCTTTCTCCCATTTTAATGAACACACGTGCAGTGTAATGCTTCGATTTTTTTTCTTTTTCTTTAAACTAAAAAAAACCACCTACGTTTGTCTCCATTTATTGCCATTATTTTATTTTGTTTTGCTTTCATTTCGTTTTAACTCGAAATTTGTCATGGTCCTTCTTTATTTGCAACGATGCCCCCATTTGTCTAGAGATGTTGCTTATAAAGCCAACACCTAAATTAGTGACTTGTCTTCTTGGTGAGGGAAGATTGAATTTGAAGACTTGCAGCGAAGCAAGACCAAAACAACGTCCAACTTAAAGCGAGCTAAACATCTGACTTGAAGCAAGTGAAACTCTTACCTTTGAACTTGGAGATGAGGTAACGACGAAGCCTCTAGACTTGATGATGGAGCGATGATGAAACCTCCAAATTTGACGATGGAGAGATGAAGAAGATGAAGCCAAAGACTTCGCGGGAGAGTGAACGGCGAGGGAGCCTCCTAACTTGGCAGAGGAGCGAGCGGTGGCGAACCTCCAAACTTGGTAGAGAAGCGAGTGGTGGTGGAGCCTCCAGACTTGGCAGATGAGAGAGCGATAGCAAAGCCTGTTGAATTGGCAGAGGAGCGAGCGACGGCAGAGCCTCTTGACTTGGACGAGGAGCGAGTGGCAGCGGACGAAGCCTTCTATTGAGGATCCCACATCTGAAAGATGAAGAGTGACCTCACAATTTATAAGATATATGAGTTACTCCTCCCATTGCCAATTGGTTTTGAGATGGAACCCCATGTAATCTTAAGTCCTTCAAACTTGTCGAAGGATCGAGCGACAATAGATGAAGCCCCCATCTTGGCGAAGGATTGCGCAACAACAAATGAATCCTCTAGACTTGAGACAGAGCGAGAGACGACGAAGCCTTCTAACTTAGCGGAGGAGTGAACAACAGCGGACGAAACTTCCTAACTTGGCGAATGAGCGAACAATGATGGATGAAGCCTCCAGCTTGACGAATGAGCAAGTGACAGTGGACGAACCGTCTAGACTTGAGACAGAGAGCAACGACAGACAAACCCTTTAGACTTTAAACGAAGCAAAGGATGGTAGACGAACTTGGAGAGGGAGTGACGACAAAGCCTCTGAACCTGAAGAGGGAGTGAGCAACAGAGGATGAACTCTCCAGACTTGAGACAAAGCGACTATGAAACCTCTAAACTTTGAGAGGGAGCGACGACGAAGCCTCTAAACTTGGAAAGAGAGCGATGAAGAAGCCTCTAAACTTAGAGAGGGAGCGACGATGAGCTTGGAGTGAGCGAGACATTAAACTTAGAATGAGCGAGTCGCTGAACTTGGAGCAAGCAACGCTCAACCTTGAACTTGAGCAACACTCGATAAATCTTCAACTTGAAATGAGTGAACTCAATCTTAAACTTGAAGTGAGTGACACTCGAACCTTAACTTGAAACGAGCAAAACTTAATCTTAAACTTCAAATGGTTGAAGCCCAAACTTGAAACTTGACTGGAGGAAAGCTCGAACTTGAACTTGAAGGCGAGTGAAGTTCGAACTTGAACTTCAAGCAAGTAAAGCTTGAACTTGAAATGAGCAATGCTCAAACTTGAATTTACAGCAAGCGAAGCTCAAACTTAAACTTAAAGGCAAGTGAAACTTGAACCTGAAGGTGAGTGAAGCTTGAACTTGAACTTCAAGTAAGTAAGTGACCCCATGAACTTAAGGTGAGTGGTGCCTAAACTTGCGGGGAACGAAGCTCGAACCTAAAACGAACGAAGCCCTCTCATATGCATTCAACTTGTAATATCTTGTTTCATGGGGATGGAGAAAGATGTGTTTTTTATTTAAAGATTGAACTTAAAGATTTTTTTTCTTTAAGCTGCCTACGTACCCTTTTAAGATCATAAGGGCTAGAAGCATCATGCAGTTTCGGCTCTTACGACAAGGAGCCTTTACATTTTAGATGCCCTTTTGTCATCGTGGTCTTGATCAGATCCTTCATTTGTAAGATTTGTTACAATGACGAGATTTTCCTTCACCTTTAAGGAACCCTCTATAGTTATGAGAACGAAAAATTTCCTTTTCATACATGAAGGGACGGTACTACGAACTTTTTTGTCATCATTTACTTCATTAAACAGTTCTACCTCCAAGCTATTCATCTTTCTTTCCATGTTGATCGCTTGTTACTTAGAGGAGATAAAAAATAGATGTTGAAGGTCGATCTTTCTTTGATGTGGAAATGCTTAGCCTTTGGAAGGTTGAAGGTCGAGTTGAGAGAGAAGTTTGATATTGATTTTCTTCTTTTGTCGCAGTTATACTCATCCTTTGAAAGACTGAAGGTTGAGTAGTTGAAGGCTTGATATGATTGAAGATAAAAGGCCTTTGTTAGACTTCCTTTGAATCATCAACTTCTTCCACATTGATGCAGTATGAACTTGCAGAGATTTCTTCATCTCTTTCATCGGAAGGAAATTTCTCGAGAAGAATTCTTTTAAGGTCATTGATTGGCAAGGTTAGGAACAATTTTTATTTCTTTTCTTCTCAGGTTTTGGCTTCCTTGGATTCTTCTCTCTTTTATGCTTGCTCTTTTCTTTGTGACTTTTATATTGGCAAGACTCGTTTGAGGCTAAAATTTTCCTTTGCTTCTTCACACGAGTCACAAAAACTCGTCCTTTGTCTTTATCATTGATAGGATCTATCTCAAATTGGGATATATTTTTGGGCACCTTATGTGAAACCAAATGGCTAGGTTCCAAGGTTCCAAATTGGACTAGGCGCATTCTTTGATCACGAAGCAGACTAGAGCGCATTTGACTGCATGTGTTTGTTGTTATAGCAACATGATTTGATTGAGTCGTCTCATCGAGGTCTAGGACAATTTTTCCTTCTTTAGATAATCTTAAAATTAGCTCTTTTAATACAAAACATTTCTCCACTGGGTGACTAACGACTCGATGATACTTATAGTAATTAGGATCATCAACTTTTTTCATCTCTTCCAATTGCTTACACTCGGGAAGTTTGATCAATTGTGTATCCAGTAGTTGTTCTAACATGTCCGGAATGTCAGAATCAGGAAAAAAAAATAGACTTTCTTATTGTCTTTCCTTCAAAGTTAAGTGACGCCCTTCATTTCCTCGTCGCTTTTTAATCTTTTTGTCTTTCCCTTTTGAAGAAAATTTGAGATGGATTTTATCGACAACCACAAACTCTTCTGAAGTCTCCTTGATGTTACTTCCCTCTTTCCTTATGTTAGAGACTAAAAGGTCTTTGTCTTTTCAACTAGTAATACTTAGCTCTATGTTGTGGGTGTGAGTTGCTAGCTCTTCAAAGGTGCAGGACTTTATACCTTGGAGGATGTAAGGAAGTTCCCAATGCATGCCTTGAATGCACATCTCCACAACTGATAATTCATTGAGACGGTCTTTGCAATCGAAACTCATGGTCTCCAATGATTTATATAATCGACAATGGGTTCACATTTTGTTGTCTAGTGTTGGTGAGCTCGAACATGTTGATGATGCGTCTTGTGTTGTAGAAGCGATTCAGAAAATCCTTTTCGAACTGTTCCCAACTGTGTATCGATTCAAGATCTAAATCAATGTACCAATCAAAAGCATTCCCTTTTAGTGTTTGTACGAACTATTTGACCAATAGATCTCCTTGTGTACCAGCATTTTCACATGTCTCGATGAAATGCGCAATGTGTTGCTTAGGGTTGTCCTTTCCATCAAATTACTGAAACTTTGGAGGTATCAATCTAGTTGGCATTCTCAAATAACTACAAGATTCTTGGCCTTTTTCGACTCCGAAATTCGTCGGAAGAAGGGCAAAAAACGTTGGGAGAACCTCTCCCGATGTTTTTTTCGACGTCTGGAGATTTGTTGGATCTGCCGACACCGAAAAGAATGGTGTCCGTAGATCGAGTCTCTACCGATGCCACAACTCTGGCGTCGGCAAAAGTCACCCTGCCGATGCCTTCATTTTGGCGTCAGTAGAGGCAGGATCTGCTGTCTCAATTCTTTTTGGCGTCAGTAGATCCCTTGCATGGCCAAGATGCCGATGCCACTAGTTTGGCCTCGAAAAATCTTGCCTCTGTAGAAACCATATTATAGGCGTCGACAGAGTTTGGTTGCAAATTTTTTTTCTTCTTAATTTTAGATCTCCAAAGTTTTTTTTTCATTCATTCTTGTACCTGAATAAAATGCATACAAAATAAAATAAATTCTAAATTGCATATGAAATATAATTTATATTAACTGAAAAAATCCAAATATGTTTATACAAAATGTCTTCCATTATCCTAAATATTTTTCATTCAAAGTTGGAAAAATAAAAATAAAATTACATCCAACACTTAAGGAGAAAAAAAGATGCTCTTGTAGAGGCATCCTAAATGTCCTCAGCATAATCTTGCTTGTTCATCGACCTCAAGCCACCTAAAAAAATTTAAATATGTTAAATACTAACTCAATAATTTAAAATTATCAAATATAAAATTAAACTTATCAAAACTTAGAGAACATCTCTTAAACTAGTTGAACTAACGAAAATTTAACTTACCAAAGTCCTATCAAACAATCTCAAACTCCAACAAACACCACAACTAAATTTAACCTATTCAAACTTATACACACAAGAACTAAATCGAACTTTTAGCCAAAATAATCTAAACTCAAAACGATCTCTTGGCACCCTAATAACAAATATACCAAACAAGCCACACCTCAAGAAACAACAACTAAACATGACATGCATATTCAAACAAGCACAACGTCCAACAAAAAACTAAACTCAACCTCAAACCTCCAACATACAACTAAATTCAACCCCAAACCTCCAACAAACAACTAAATTCAAACTCAAACCTCCAACAAACAACATAACTCCAACACAAACCTCCAACAAACAAACTAAACTCAAACTCCAACAAACAACTAAACTCAAATTCAACCTCCAACAAACAACTAAACTCAACCTCCAAGAACAAACACAAACTCCAACAAAAAATAACAAAACTAAAACTTATCAAACAATCTTAGACTCCAACAAAAACAATCAAACTTCAATAAACAACATATCTCAAACTCCAACAAACAATTAAACTCAAACTCAACCTCCCAAAAACAACTAAACTCAACCTCCAAGAACAAACACAAACTCCAACAAACAATAACTAAACTAAAACTTATCAAACAATCTTAAACTCCAACAAAAACAATTCAAACTTCAATAAACAACATATCTCAAACTCCAAGAAACAACTAAACTCAAACTCCAACAACAATCTCAAACTACAACAAACAATAACTAAACTCAAATTTATCAAACAATCTCAAACTCCAACATAAGAACATAACAATGTTTTCGATGCTAATACATAATTATGTTGCCATAACTCTCATGAAAGATTACTTTTTAGAGACATTTTGTTCATTTTAACAATTTATTGTGAAATCTTATTTCAAAACTATTGTTAAGGACCTTAGAAATTAAATGCCAAAATGAAGAGCAAAGTAAAAAGTTGAACTTTGGAAAAGAAAAGAAAGCCAAAATAAAATTAAATGCCAAAATAAAAGGATCCTATGAGCCTTCAAAAAGGAAAGTGGGTAGAGGAAGCCTAATTTTAATTAAACGTTGAAACTAACCTCTCAAGCATCCCATGTTAAGTTTAGACTATATAAAATAGTGAAGAAAAATCACTAATATTGATCTCTCTCATGTAGTAATTGAAGATCCAACTTAGTAAGCGATTGAAATATAAGTATTCTAACCAAGTCATAGAATCAAGTATCTAAAAAAAACAATGCAAACATCCAAATTGTATATTCAAACTAAGACAACTATTCAAATCTTGCATCAATACACTAAAATTCAAACACCCAAAGCAACAATCAAAACACAAGGAAAAAAAAATAGATATTCACAAAAGATAGAGTGAGCTTTAAAAGAAAAGAGCCTAACGCCTTTTAAAGTTCTATATTTGGTGAGTTTGTATTTAAATTGATGTTCATAGTAATATAAACTATCTAATAAAGCTTTCACTTATTCACTTATTATATTTCTCTCTTTCTCTCTATACCCAAATTCAAACTCTCAAATGGTTTGTTTGAAGTTCCACTAATAAATCAAAGAAACATATAGGAAGATAAAAGTTAACTAATTATCACAAAACCACAAACATTTTCATAGTAACAATGAAAGTCAACATCAATCAAACCACATAAACTCTTATTTCATACTAACAACCAAATTATAATTATCTAAAAGAAAAATAAAATAAAATCCAAATAAATAATTTACATATCGGTGGTGGAGGCTGGAACTAGAGGCGGTGGCTGCTGGAACCTGATGCGGCGATGGTGGCTGGAACTGGAGGTGGCGGCGACGACTGGAAAAGGAGATGACAGCTTAAAGAGAAGATGGCGACGATGAAGTCTTCAAATAAACCCACGATGAGATCAGCGGTGGCTACCCACGGCGAGGCGACGGCTGGAAACTGAGGCGATGGTGGTGGCTACTCACGACAACATTTTTGGAGAGGGCGACGAGATGGGAAGCAAAGAGAGGGAGAGAAAAAATAAAGGTTTCGTGAAGATGGGGAGGAAGAAAAGGGATCTGGGAATTTTTATCGGGCCTTTGCCGATGCAGTGAAATAGGTTGTCAGCAAAGGGCTATCCTCTCCCGATGCCGTAATGGTTGCGTCATGAGAACCTTTAAATTTAAATGTTCTCACGACGCCGCCATTACTGCGTCGGGAGAGAAGGGCCTTTGCCAACGTTTTGAATAGGGCGTTGGTAGAGGCCCCCTCTCCCGACGCTTCTACCAAAGCCCTATTTTTGACGTCGACAAAGGCCCCCTTCTACAGGTTCTCCTGATGCCATCATGATGGCGTCAGGAGGTTCCGCGTCGACATAGCTTAAGTTTCTTATAGTGAATTATTGATTCTCTTGGTATAAGGTTTAGAGTACAAGAGAGAACTTTGAGAAGACCCACCATATTGAGCTTTAATGGAGTTCATTATCATGTTATGAAGTTATTGGACATATAATGAAGTGATTGAAATGGAGTTTTTGACGCCCGGTATTGTGATACAAAATTAAATTGGCAAAAAGTTGCAAAGAGTAGTCAGATTTCTATTTCTTTTGAACTTAAAGGTGTAAGTGTGCTTGTTGGTTAGGTTGGGCTTTGAAAAGAAAAAAAAAGAGAGAAATAGGTGAGGGCTAGTTGATCTTTTTTCTTGAAGAAGAGTAAAAGGATTAATTAAAAACAATAAAAAAACAACAAAAAACAAAAAAACAAAAAAACAAAAAAACAAAACAACAAAAAAACAAAACAACAAAACAACAAAACAAAACCCACCTTATCTCTTCCCTTTCTTCTTCTTCACATGGACACCAAAGGAAGAGAGGGTTTCTTGATTCCATCTCTCAACCACCAATCGACGCAGGAGGAGTGCCGGCGAGTGTTCCTCGATAGTGGCTAGAAGCTAGAGGCGACGGCGGGTACGGTGAGTTCGATTTCCCCTTCTCCCTCGCGATCTATTTTTTTCTCTTCTTCTCTTCTTCATTTCTCTTCTACCTCTCCTTCCTTTCATTCGTGCATAGCAGGCCAAGGGGGAAATTCCATTCGACATTCGGGGTCGTTCCAACAAGCAAGCGACAAGCAGCGACGGTTTCCAGTGGGGCTTCTTTCTCTTTTTTGTGTTTTCCTTTTGGTTTCTCCCTCTTCCTTTCGCGATCTTTCTCCCTCTCTCTCATCCGTTCAAAGGGTAGTGAAGTTGTACCGAAAGGAGCGGCAATGGCGGCGAAACTCACTAAAAGAGTTGGCTTCAAAGTTCTGGCAACTCTTCTCATAAACAACAGCTATAGAGGCCGTTTCTATACATTTTGGAGTTCAATTCAAAATGGGCAACGCTCCCTTGATCATGGGTAAGTGTTTCAGCGTTAGTTTATGAAAAATTATAGATTTAAACATTGATTGTGATTCCATTTGAGTGGTTTTGTGTTAACCCATGGCTTACCGGACTTAGTTTAGGTTGCTCAACAGGGATGTAGGTCATTTAAGCAAGTTGTAAGCATTTCGAGTGTCGAACCAATGGCTTGGATTTCAGTTTGGGGTAAGTTTGTTAAGGTTCAAGACCCTTGTGAATTATCTTTGAGCCCTATCAAGCTAGGGAAAGTTAGTTATTGTTTTAGTGAGCCTATTTTGATGTAGTTTGAGACCTTACGCGAAGCTAGAGGGCTGGTGTGAGTCGTTATAAGTGCTTGGTTCTTCTTCTTTCCCTAAGGAGGAGTTATTGATTTTCCAAAAGGAGGAGAAATTGATTGCTTTCATGCTGGTCTAGAAGGTAAGTAGCCTAGTTGAATATCTCCTTAATGCTTTGGACATAGAATTCTTGAATTTTTGTGATGCTTGTGTGACTGATTGGTGATGAGTATGTTCTTGCAAGTATGTGCTTTAGCATGTTGGTTTTCGTATGACGTGCCTAGTAAACTGCTCAAGTATGAGGTTTAGATTTTTATACTTTGTCTTGATGTTTAAAAGGGTTCCACGACCATTTTGACTAGCTAGCAATATGCATGATTTTTTGTGTAGTGCTCGGAAGGACCTGACCTTGAGTTACGTGCTTGTAAGTAGTTAGTCTGGAACAACTTTTTAGAGCTTGGTTACGGAATGGGTTTTGGAACGCATGTGTGAGCATGTTTGTGTCTTCTCTGTTAAGTGCGAATGTATTGATAGTGGATTTAAAAGGAATGAGCATAAATGTTTGGACTATCGAAGATGTTTGGTTAGTTATGGAATTTCTAATGCTTGAGCTACTGGACTAGATGGTTAAGTAGTGTTTGCTTGAGATGTTTGGAGATTTGTTTGAGTACAGGGCACCTGAAACGCTTGAATGGTTGGCTAAGGTTTAGTTCCTTACAGTGCTGGGTGTGTTGATTGCGTGTAGGATGCTTTACTCGTTGGGTGAACTGGGTAGCAATTTAGAACCCCCTAAGAGTATACAATGTTTCGGGCCATTATCCATGATTCTTGTGTTGGAATGGTTCAAGATGACTTGTTATACTTAACATGTTTTAGTGGGGCTTGAGCGTGAATGTGGAAAATAATGACTACTAGGGTTCCTAGAGTGATTAGGGTGTTAGTTTGGAAGGGAACTGCTTAGGGCAATATGCCGCTAGTGTGTGTAAGGGACACAATTGAGTGAAGGTCCTATTTAAAGATGTTGTTGAGCTTTTGCACGAGTCTATGCTCGAGATTCATGATTGATGATTAGTCGAAAAATTGCGATTAGTGAATTTTTTGTTGTTGAGGTGTGGCCTTGAGAATCCTTTGTTGGTAGATGAACTTACTAGGGTTCCTAGCGTTATTAGGGTGTTAGTTTGGACGGGAACTTCTTATGGCAATATGCCGCTAGCGTGCGTAAGGGCCATGGTTGAGAGAACGTCCTGTTTAAAGATGTTTTTGAGCTTTTGCGCCAGTTTATGCTCGAGATTCATGATTGATGGTTAGTGGAAAAATCGCAATTAGTAAATTTTTTGTTCGTCGAGGCGTGGCCTTGAAAATCCTTTGTTGGTAGATAAACCTAATCGTAAGGCCTTGGTTACCTGATCTTGTACTTGAACCATGTTTGCCTACTCTATTCATTGTTGAGTTTGATTTTACGGTTGTGCTTAGGATCCATAGGTTGGATTTGTGGGAGAGATTTATGACCTGTTAGCGGCTAGGCCTAGTAATATACCCCTTAGCATTCTAAGTGTGTTGCGAGTGAGAAAAAGGGTCGTTGGTTGGCATCACTTACCCTTTCCCCATATGAGCATACGCCCTAGGTTGTTGAGAGATGTGTTTGGCAGGAGGAGGTTTTTCCATTTGCGTTATGCTAGCTTAGCTGCGAATCCCTACTATGTTTTATGTGAAGGTTGCTTTCCTTCATTTTGTGTGCTAACTTAGGGGTGAATCCCCATTGTGATTAGTGTGGGGGTTGCTTTCCTTCATCGAGTTATGTTAGCTTAGGGGCGAATCTCCATTTTGATTAGTGTGAGGGTTGCTTTCCTTCACTGAGTTGAGAATCCCGATGGTTTTGGTTATGAGGGTTGCATTCCTTCATTGTGCTATGCTTGTTTTAGGGGAAGTTGACACCCTGTTTGTAGGTCGCATGACTCATTATTTTGGCATGACAGGGCATGGATAAGGTAGGTGAGTGATTAGCTAGTAGTTGAGTCCATTGTGTTGTACGAGGAATTGGCATGACAGAATCGAATAACTTGTTGTGTGTTTCAGAGCTTTAGATCCCTAGGTAGGTTGCTTACTGAGTATATTTATACTCACCTTTGCTACTTTGTTTTGTGTCTTTTCAAGTGGTTCACAACTATGAGGCGAATGGCGGAGGCAATGATTATGCGAGGCTACGGAGACGTCACTAGAGTTACTTCCGTAGTGTCATAGTTGAGGTTGTGCTCTGGTCCTGTATCTAGTGGTAGAACTGTGGATGTGCGGTTTCCTTTGTTTTTCTTGCATTCATAGTACTAGAGTCTATCGTTTGGTTGAACTCAGCTTTTATTCGTAGTATGGTGGATCTTGAGTAGTTCCTCTGAGTTATATAAGTATTTTTGTCCCTTAAAGGTCCTTGTAAAAATTTTGGTTTCTTTGTAGTTAAGCTGTTATGCTGCCAAAATTTCGAGAATAGGTGGCATTACTTAATTGTTAATTTATGTCTAGCCTATCTTAGTTTTAGAGTTGTTACAGTTGGTATCAGAGCCCTGGGTTCTAGGTTATGTAGACTTGCTTATATCGTAAGCATCGGTTTCTCCATAGTCGCACTCAAGGAGGTCGCCTTGTCATTGCCAGGTTTGCTGATGCCAAACATGAAAGGTAGCGTAGGGTTAATGTTTGTATTTTGATTCACAGTTTCTTTGCTTTAGTTGTTAAAAGATCTAGGAAATGGAGCCAAAAAAAGTGGTTCGATTGTTGGTGACCTTGGTTGGAATGGAGGAATTGAGAATCAAGTAGCAAAAAAAGGATGTGAATGCAAGTGCTAGCAATGGAGGTTAGAGGAAGCATGCCTCTGGTTGGAGTGATCAAAGTGGAAATCAGGAAAGAAAAATCCAAAATCTTTAGCAACTTCTGATGAGGGTCAAAGTTCCACCTGGAAGCCATCGTCCTCGACCATGGACAAGGGAACTGAAAGTGGCAAGAAGGGCAACTGGAGCAAAGAAGCATGTAGGTGCCAAGGAGAAGGGAGTTGGGACAAGTCTACATCCAGTAGTGATGCTGTAGGTTGGGGTATATCCAACTCTGCAGCCAGTGGGAAATCGTCATCTGGTTGGGGTCGGTGATCGATGGTAATATCTCAATTTATGTTTTGTAGACAATCTAGAGGGAGTTGAACAGTAAGACTGTTCTTGTTAGGGCAAGTATGAAGATTACCGTAGTTATTGTAAATATTTTCTTAACATTTTGAGTATGTGGGCTGGTGCATGCTCTAGATGTGTTATTTGCAAACTATCATTATGTGTAGTTCTTCAACAAAAACTAAAAGAGAGGTCGTTGAGGTTTTGTTAGTAAAAAGGTTGACTGTTGGGTTCATCAGTAAAGTTTCAGAGATTTGGGTAGAGGAGCAAAATGAAAGGAATAATCATTTCACTCCGCAGCGGAAGCATTGGATCGTCTTTGATTTTATTTAAAATTAAACTAAAAAAATACGATTAAGCAAACTTACTTGGAATAAATATGGAGATATTTCAAGCGGGTCTTCATCTCCTCCACAAAGTCTTCCTGACTATGATTCGAATACAAGATCAAGACTTGTGAGAGTCTCTTGAAAGAAAATGAGAGAGGAGAAGTTCAGAGAGAATTCTATAATTCTCTGTAGAGGAGATGTGTCTCTTATAAAGAATGCACACAATGGCTCACCCCTAGGGTCTATTTATAGTGGCCTAGAGCAAATAATTAAATAATATATTTTAGTATCTAATATATTAAAATATATTTATCTAACCAATTTGAATCTTATTTGAACTTTTTAAAATTCTCTTACGACATCTATTTCCTAATTTGAATCTAATTCAAATTTAATAAATATATTTTCTCTAATGTATCTTAATACATTAATAGTTTCTTTGATATTTAATGTATTATATACATTAAATATATTTTTCCTCATTTAATATATCAAATATATTAAATTTTAATTTGAACATTTCAAAATTTTCTCTCAACGAAATTGATCCTTATTTGTTCATATGAGCTAGCAATGTGACCTTATGGACTTACAGATTATAAGCTCCAATGATACAAAATTAATTAATTAAACTCTTTAATTAATCAATTTTCATTCATTAACTCTAGGGTCACTCTACTATAGACCTAGAGTTGCACTCTTATACACTGTAGGACAAGTTTTATCCATGGATATAATCACTATATGCAAGTCAATCATTCACGAGTTGTTCGTAATTACAGTTGGGTCAAAAGTCCATTTTACCCATTTAACTACATCTTGGACCTTAAGTACCACTTATCCTCTAATGAACAATTTGTTTATGATCCAACCATAAACTAAGTCCCTCTCAGGATAGTGGGAGGGTGGGACCCCATTGTTCAAGTCCCAAAATGGATCATATTATATTGCAAATAAAATAATTAAAATAATTATTAATTATTAAATAAATCATTAATTACGAGGCTTTAGGGCATAAATCCCAGCACAAAATCAGTTTAAGGAACTGAAGAAGCCCTTAATGTGATTGAGGATAAAAATTGAGTCGGTTCAAAGAAGATGGAAGAAGGGCGCGTCAAATAAAGCGAAGTAGACCTTTTAGATGCCACCAATACAGGAGGTAGATTTCATAATAAAGTCCGAGTTGGGCAGGGAACCCATTCACATTGGTCGCATATAGAATGACTCCACCGGTGTTAAAGAAGTTCAAGTTGCAAGTACAGGAGCTATCAGATGGGGACTTCATACATCGTAAGGCCTCGCCTTGAGGCATTTGGGTGACTGTAAAAAAGAAAGAATTATGAGGAACAAGTACTCATTTTCCCATATAGATGACTTGTTCGACCAGTTCCAGGGAAAAATAGCACTTTCTAAGATTGGCATACGATCGGGCCACCGTTGGTTAAGGCGTGGAGACGAAGATTTTTTCTAAGGCAGCTTTCAGGTTCGGAGATAAGCATTATGAGATCACAGGGGTGTCCATTGGATTGATAAACACACCTACAGTTTCGTGGTATTGATGAGTAGAGTAGTTAAGAAGTTTCTCAACATCTTCATGATCGCTTATTATTGATACCTTGGGGTTATGCCGAGTCAAAATATAGGACATGAACACCTGAGGAGAGTGAGACGACCCTTAGAATGCACGAGCTAAATACTAAATTCTCCAAGTGCGTGCTTTAGCTACGGAAGATAACCTTCCTAGGACACGTGATGT
This sequence comes from Trichosanthes truncata, assembly GCA_033996785.1. NCBI lineage: Eukaryota > Viridiplantae > Streptophyta > Magnoliopsida > Cucurbitales > Cucurbitaceae > Trichosanthes > Trichosanthes truncata. The sequence goes on from MU867261.1 coordinate 16,706,794, forward strand.
CGAGGGATTGATTTCAGTGGTTCCAACGAAGGTAGGATCAATGATTGACTGGCCCTGTCCAGTGCAGTTAGTGAGATGTGCAGTTGTTCTTTTGGAATGAGGCTTATGAAGTGAGCTTCCAAGAATGCCGATAGGGGTGGACCTTAGTGCCAACTCACACTGTGAAGTTGTAGAGTTGTTGTCTACAGTGATGCTCCCAAGGAAGGGTTGGTTAAGCTTAGTATAGCTTGGCGAGGTGATCGTTTGCTTCATGTTGGTTGAAGGTCTAAAAATGTAATTACCCAACCTATGGTTCAGTGTTAGCAACTATGGACTTTGCCTTGAAGGTTATGAGGCCTTGTTAGTTTAAAAAGGAAGTTCAAAATCTTGTAGACCATAGGAGCCTAAAATACTTTCCATTCAGGAGCTGAGCACGTGGCAGCGCAGATGTTTTCAGTTAGTAAGGATTTGTGATGTTGAGTTATGCTGACACAAAACAGAAAGATAATCGATGTTTCGTTGAGATATTTGAAAATTTTGAAGCGAATTGGCCCATAGTATGTGGTTTGGCTTTCCCCCCCTTCTCCCTGAAGGGAATAATCGAACTAAACCTATAGCGGAAGCGTTGAAATCAACTTTGATTTTACTTTTAGAATTAAATGAAAAATAATCTTAGGCTAAGCAAAACATACATTTGAGATAAATTTGAGATATTTCTGGCGGGTCTTTATCTCCTCCATAAAGTCTTCCTAACTATAACTCGAACACAGGACCAAGGCTTGTAGAAGCCTCTTGAATGAAAATCCACATGGGATTGGAGAGAAAGAGATCTATAGAGAATTATCTAATTCTCTATTGAGGAGATGTGTGCTATGTCTAATGGCTCAACCCAATGGTTCTATTTATAGAGACTGATCGGCTGTAACACGCAAGCGCACGCGATCGAAGTAATATAAAATGGTCTCTGAGTACCAAGTATCGAATCCCACAGGGAACGGAGTAACAAAAATATTGTAAAGCAAAAGTGTAAGGAAAATTGCAAATGGAAAACTAAAATGCAAAAATGATGTTGGGTTGGTGTGTTAAGAAAAATTGCAGAATCTAGAAATGGCAAACTAAATAGACTTAGTAATTGAAATTTCAAAGAGAATTTAGATAAAGATAGGGCTCAAGAATGTCATTGCCCTAAGTTGTAATTGCAAGCCAAAATTGCAATTTCAACCTACTCCACACTCAATTGTAAACCAAAATTACATCTCCTATTTACCTTGAATTTAGGATTTTAGGAGGCTAAGTGAGAGACTTATATGTCTATAGTCCCTCTATCTTAGATAATTTGGCTCACAATTTTATGGGTCTTGGAGTCCTTAATCCCTATGTCTAGGGTAAGGAATTGGCTTATGTCTAAACTCTTTTTCTCCATCACTTGTGTGAAATCCGCTTATCACTAACCCCGTCGGTATTAGATCTAAGCTTGAGTTGATACCCTAGTTGATCAATCTAGGATCTCAACGGAATTTTAATCAACACAAGCAAACAATTGAAATGTAGGCTTGGTTTTCATTCAACTTTTGGCTACGATTACTTCTTAGGGAATTCACATCCTTGAACCCCCTAAGAAGCTTTAGCTCATATTAAAAATAAAAATCCTAAAACTAATTATTGAGAAAAAGTTCATGGTAAAAGTGTGTAAATTAAATAATTAAAACAGTATTTGTAAAATGAATTGTGGCTATTACTAGGAATTCTAGCAAGGATAATTAATGGAAATTAAGCCAAGACATCAAGGGCAACTAAGTAATTTTCTTTTATCTCCTTCCTTCTGCCATATCCTTCCACAAGCCTAAGTTGAATAACAACATTCTTTTCACAGAAGTTAAAATGAAGAAGAAAACAGAGCATGGAATCAGAAATTCAATTCAATGGCTAACACATTCCTTCCTATCCAATCGATTCAATCTCCTCCACTTTTAGGGAACAATTGATCTTAACGATTCAAGAAACTCTCGAATCGGACTGGATAAACTGAAGAAAATGCAGAAATTAAATTGAACAATCAATCCAAAGATAAAATCAAGAAGAAAGTTAAAGAACTTGCTAATGAAAATGGATTTCCCCTCAACTTAGTTCATACTTGAATTCCACTTAGAATAAAGAGATAATCCCTACAAACATTCATCACATAAGCAAGAAATTTCGATAGCACTGCAAAACAGCCCTCGGTGAAGAAGAACGAAAAAAAACAGAGTATGGGTTCTAGAACAAATACCCACAAAACAACTTGAATTAAACTTGAACTGAAATCCAAAAAACTTCAAACTGAGAATAAAAATAGCTCGACAACATTTCTGTAATACAAACTTGAAGAACAACCGAATAGAACTTGAATAACTTGGCCCAAAACAGCAAAAAGTTGAAAAACAGAGAGTGCGAAAAAAAAAAACAAAAACCCACGAAACTAATCCTTAAAATTAACCTAGGAAATCCAAATTTTATCTTCGAGCTTCTTCCCCCCTCTTTTGTAGATCTTCTTACGGTTCAAATCTGCCAAAAATCACGCTCCAATCCCATGATTCGTGTGGAAATTGTTCTTCCCATATATGGGTTTCGTCATTCACACGGATATGAAATTTCCATATATTCTCTGCCCAGGATTGCCAAATTGGGTTTAGCAATCTGATTTAGCAATTTTCCGAATTTCTGCAAAAAGAATCAAATTACTTAGAATTTTCTTCCAATTGCTATCACATTCAATTCTTCCTTAATTTCAAACAATCTTCCACTATTTTCAATTAATCTTAGGACAAACAAGAATTTTTCGAGCATTTGGGAATTAAACAAGCCTTAATTCTAAGGCTTATCAGAGACCAAGGGCAAATCTTTACCATAATTAAAATATTATATTTTAATATCTAATATATTAAAATATATCTTATACTTATTTGAATCTCATTCAAATTTATTTATTTGAATCTTATTCAAATTTTATATATATCTTTTATTTAATGTATCTAATAGACATTAATATTTTAATATTTAATGTATCAAAAACAATAAATATATTTTCCTCTTTTATATTTAATATATCTAATATATTAAATATTAATTTGAACACTTCAAATTAAATATTAATATGAACATTTCAAATTTTTCTTTCAACTAGATTGATCTTTTAGTGTTACTATGAGCTAGCAAGGGAATCTTATGGACTTACAGATTATAAGCTCCAATGATTAAAAATTAATTAATAAAACTCTTTAATTAATCAATTTTTATTCATTAACTCTAGGGTTCCTCCACTAATAGACCTAGAGTTGCACTCTTATGCACTGTAGGACAAGTTGTGTCCACAAATATAATCACTACATGCAAGTCGATCCTTCACGAGTTGTTCGTAATTACAACTAGGTCAAAAGTCTGTTTTACCCCTGTAATTACATCTTGCATCTTAAATACCACTGATCCACTAATGAACAATTTTTTTATGTTCCAACCATAAACGAAGTCCCTTTCAATTATTTTTAATTTATTTAACATGTATTTCATAAGTTAATTGTCTAAAAAATTAGTTGACTTAAATTGCAAGTTATTTTGTTTAATCTATATTATTTGATAAAAGTTTAAAAAACCATTGTAACAAAAATTGAATTAATCAAAAATTTTATTGATATAGGTCGGAATAGATGTCAAAGAAAAAAGAAGATAGATAGAATGATAGGATTGCAAATTAAAATTTTAATTAGAGAACATAATAGATTTTAGATTTTTAGGAAAGTTGTTTCTAAAAGCTGCTAGGAGGTTATTTTGCACGTAAGATGAAATTGAATAGTGATTTTAACCAAACAAGTTAAACTGTTAAGATTCTCCTATAATTACTTTTAATCCTTACAAAAGCAATCCTAAACAGACCCTTAGTTGTTTCTTATATAGGTTCTATCTTTGGTTTTTTTCTTTTTGTTTTAAAACGTTTACATATGTACTTAGCTAGTTTATTATTATTATTATTATTATTTAAACTACCTATGAAATCATTGCCAAAATTTTAAAATTAAAAATTAGTTGAGGTTTCAAAAAAAAAGAAAAAACTAAGACCTCATTTGATAACTATTTAGTTTTTTGTTTTTGAAAATTAGGTCTATAAATACTACTTCCACTTCCACCTATATATTTTCTTATTTTTTTATTTACTTTTTACATCTGTTTTCAAAAACCAAACCAAGTTTTAAAAACTAAAAAAAAAATAAAAAAAAAAGTAGTTTTCAAATTTTTTTTTTTTTTTTTTTTTTTGGAATTTGTCTAAGAATTCAAATATTTTGTTAAGAAAAATTAAATTCATTGTAGAGCATTGATGTAAAAACAAGCACAATTTTTAAAAACCAGAAACCAAATGGTTATCAAACGGAACATAAGTAAAGAAAATATATAGATATAATTGGATAGGTTAAATTACAAGTTTAGTCTTTAAATTTTTAGATTTGTGTTTATTTGTTCTTTGAACTTTAAAAGTCTCTAATAAATCTTTAAATTTTCAATTTTGTGTCAAATAAGTCCCCAAACTTTAAAAAGTGTCTAATAGATTCAATTTTTAATTTTGTGTCCAATAGGTCCTTGAATTTTTAATTTTGTGTCGAATAAGTCCTTGACATATTTGACATTTTTTAACATGCACAGACTTATTAGACACAATTAAAAGTTTAGGATCCCATTAGACAAATTTTATATCTAATAAATTAGTTATTTTTTAAAAAAATCATATATATTAAGAATCTATTACACAAAATTGAATGTTCGAGACCTATTAGATATTTTTTAAGTTCAGAGATCAATTAGACACAAAATTGAAAATTTAGAAACTCATTAGACATTTTTTAAAGTTCAGGGATCAATAAAGACAAAATTAAAAGTTCATAGACTTATTAGACACTTTTTAAAGTTTAACCTAAACAGACACAAACTTAAAAGTTCAAGTATTAAACTTGTAATTTAACCTAATGGGATAGTATAAGCTTAATTTGCAAACATAGAAAACCAGAAACAAAATGCAATTATCAAATGAAACCTAATTTAAGTTAATAAATAAACAAGACCTCAAACGAATAAATTGGTCAGCTTTGATTTTGGACACAAGTTGGGAAACTCTTACATCAACATCACTAACACACTGAAACCCATTTCTTACGACAAAACAAACAAGTGATTAAAGATTTAAAATATCAACTTTGGTGAAAATATCAGTCTTAATTTTATAAAAATGCCCCACAAAATAACAATGGAACAAATTACCTTGAAAAAATTCACGAAAAAGGAATTCACAAAAACTATTCAAGTTAATAAATAGGCATTGCACATTCATAATCTTCATATTCTTTATAATTTTTGACAGTATATTAAAAAATATCAATATCAATGGAGCCTTATGATCAAAATATCAAACCCGACCCTTATATCAATATCAAACCGTTGTATCGACAAATCGATAGTGTTGATGATTAATTAAAAAGGATATTGAGTTGAAGGGAGAGAGAGAGACTAGTAAACACAATGAGCAGGTTTGTATTATACAATGCAAATTGAGTCACCAACTGCGTATTAGTGTAGTGTTGCCAACTTCCCCATTGGTTTTCACATATTACTTAAAAATAATAATAATGGTTGCTTCTTCACATTAATTAATCAATCCCTAAAGGAAAGAGGAGAGATTTTAGATTAGAAAGCGGGGGATGGGGAGGACCAAATACATTAAAAACTAAAACTCTTACATCTTGAACCAAACCAAAGCACCCATTCATTGTAATTACAATGGATTTTGACAGCCCTACTAAAAACCCTGCCATCAACACCATTGCATTGCATTTGCATTTGCTTTTGCTTTTGTTTTTGCTTTGCCTTGCATTTTCCTTTTCTTTTTGACTATTAATCAGCTTCCATCCGCACCATTCTCTTTCTTCTAATAACCTTACACACGACAGACACTCCCCCTCCATGTATTCCGCGTTCCCTTCACCATCAAGTAATTTCGTTTTCAAGCCATATTCACAGTCACCGGCTTCCCCCGCCCCATGGCGAATCCTCTTGTCCCATCTGGCATTCGTGGCCCCGGAGGCTGCTGCTTCACTGTACCTGCCTGCTCAATGGTGCTAGAACTACTCGAAGGCGGAGTTCCCACATGGTTCCCATGGTTATTATTATGATTATGGTGGTACTGTGATCGACCACGTCCTTTACCGCGTACCCTATTTCGGACTCTTCTCTGCCCACCGCCATCCTTTTCATTTCCCAGTTCCTCTCGCTGCAAAAAACATACTAGTAAAAAATCTTTTCCATGATAGAAAACAAGTATAATATGCCTCAAGTTCTCAAGTAAGAAGTCTGATTGCGTCCTGGGGAAATCAAGAGTTGGGCAATCATTTTTTGCCAAGTTTGGAAAATTTGGAAATGAATAAAGATAACTCTAGTATGCAACAAAGTATTATAGTTTCTTATCACTAGTTTCTTTCTTTCTTTTTTTCATAACTATATTTAGAAGGCAGATGTACAACCGATCGAACAGGCCATGTTCAATTTTTTTTTTTTCACATCTGCCTCCCTCTAATACCATTTTTCCTCATAAGAATCTGCACGGTATGACATTAGCAAATTGAACTTTCCATTTGCTGCACCCATCTGGGTAAAAACTTCAGTCAATTTCTTTGATTAATAGTGTACATGATTTTTTACACCAAATTACCCTTCAACCATTGAGCAATTAAAAATTTTAGTTATTTGTAGAAAAGTAACAGCCGCAATTTTCTGGGAGGTTTAAAAAAGTAACAACACATTTTTATTGATAGAAATGGGAGCATATTGCTTCTCTCAGAACACCTAACTCAGTCTTTTTATAATTATCCTCCTAATTTTATTTTAGCTAATTGGTGTACGGGTATTTACCAGATATGGCTCTTCACTGCTAAACCAAACTCTTTCAAATCACATAACTAAGAGTCAAGTGAACCAATCGTGCTGCATTTCTTCAAGACACCCTTACCTATTGTAAGTCGCACCATATTCAGTCTACTTGACTCGGATAGAGATTTTCCTTTTTTGGTAAGAAATCAAGCTTTCATGGAGAAAAATAAAAGGATGTACAAGAGCATACAAAAAACAAGCCCCCAAAAGGAGTCTTCAACTACCTACAAGAAAAGACTCCAATCCAATCAATAAGCTGCTCTTCAGCTAGAGCTCTATCCTCATCGGTCCCCTATTCTCATCAGTTCCCCGTCCATTTCAGCTCTTCCTTCGGAGTCTTCTTTAGGACAACTTTCTTATTACCAAATTAAGTACCCTTTTTCCTCTCAATTATTATAGCTCACCTAAGTTCTCTGGCTTCATTGGAGCTTTTACTTTACCCAATTTAACTTCGACAATAAGCTTGACATTCACTTTCTCCACTTCTTGCTTACGCAAAAACTTCCCTGCTCCCTCTACTAAGGCTGCCAACATTTTCTTTATCTCAAGAATCCTTTGCACTTCCTCCAACTTTGTCCCCTGATGAGATTTTAATTAAACTTCTTGTCTATGTAGACCTTTGTTACCAACAAATAGGTTCTAAAGAACCTTTTCACATTAATATGTAAAATAAAGAAAACACGAAACTCTTGAACTCTTCAAGAGGCCTGGACTCTCCTCCGCTATTGATCTTTAAGCCTAAATACTAGTAACAAACTAACCACCCTCTACTGCTTCCCTGTCTTAACTATATCCCTTGCCCTCCCTATAACAAATTACTATGTCCATTACAAAATGGGCCCCACCCGTACAAGCTCAGACATGCATCAAGCTTTCCTTTTATTCCCCGTAAAACTAATTCCACTAATTAGGCTTATCTACCTTTCTCCTAGCATAAACCAAATTGGAGGTTCAACATTCCTTCCAGGAGGAAACCATGCACAACACTTCTTAATTTAGAAAATTATATTATAAAACTATTACCTCCAACAAGGAGTTTATAGATAACACTCCAATTTGGGTGCAATTACTTTGTTCCACTGTTTCATTAAAGAACCTCCCAAACATTTGGTTTGCCAAGTCTCCATTCTCCTTTCCAAGTTCCCAACCCCACCTCCACTATCAATTGGTACGGAAGTGATTTCTCAATTAACCAACTAGCTTAATTTCTCTTCGTGTTCCTTCCCCACAAAATTCCTCATCTTCATTTCCAATCTTAATATACCTTTTGTAGAATTAGGAAGATTGACACAATGTACGTAGGCAAGCAAGGGATTACCCCATTCCGCAAGAGCACGTCCACCTCCCTTTGACAGGCAGAACTTTTTTCATTTTCCAAGCCATACAACTCAACATTTCTACCACCACACAAAACTGATCTAGTGCCAAGATTATTCCATAAATGGTCGATCTCTCCAAATTTATTTTGAGCTCAAAGAAAAATTCAAATAGTTTCAGAGTTAAAAAGTGATTGTCAATTTAGCTCTAAACGTCTACACAGAATGAGTAGACTAGGATGGCGTTGCCTATAAATTGAAGGTAGGGTAAATGGATATTACATCCTTACACTTCAATCAGACCTCTAACTACACCCAAAATTAATCAACCTTACTTGGAACATTTCCAACAATATCAGAACCAAAGGATAGGATTTTATCCCTTGCCTCTCAACCAATGTTTTGAAATACCATTAAATCTAAATGCTAAGGACGACCTTGAAGCTTTTCTTCTTGAATAGACGCGAGAGATAAATGTATAATCAAGTATTCACCAACATACAAAGTAAAATTAAAATTAAAATAAATAAATAAATCACTCCTATCAATTGTCTTCTTCTTAAATAAACATTCCAAATAGTTATTCAAATTTTTATCTTCAGTGTTCTTTAATATACAAAGATGGTGCAAGTTTCAAGCCTAAAAATTTGAGCCTCTCCCAAAGCAAGCCTCAAGGCATAAGCCTCAAAATTCTTTTGAAACATTGGCCTCAATTCTTGTGTTGCTGTCACTGTCACCTTGCCTCTAGGTCAATATGTTAATGAATTTAGAGAATTTAGTACTGCAGTAGTTTAACTCTCTTGAGTATATAAATAGACTTTTCACCAGTATTTGACCTATGTATTCCTAACAATATAGAAGCCGTCATATTTCCTTTCAGCTTTGCCATCTGGCGTGATCGTCCACATTTATTCCTCTTTTCTTGCAAGCCATCAAACCTCAATATTGAATTTTTGCATCCATAGTTGGAAGTCCTTTTTGTAATCCTCAAGCCTCCCACCTTAAACTGACTGCCCCCTTGGGGCCGGCTCCTATTCATTTTGAACAATTTATCTTTGAAGAATTATCTTTTGTACCTCGACAAACTTTCAGCAGACTCCTAACACCCTCTGAACATTTTACCTTTTATGATTTTTACTTCCTTTTCTTTCCTTTCTATCTTGATGACATATATATTTTCTCGTTGCTCATGCCTAATATCCTCCATTGTCCATTTCATGGTAATATTTGCTCCTTCTCTTCACACCTTCCATTAAAAAATAATTTAAGAAAAAATAAAGAAAACGAAAGAGCATTAATGTGAGAGCTTCCAGGAATCTAAAAAAGGTTAGAGGGAGTTCAATTGTACTTGTTCATGCGGATGAACATCAGCTTGATCAGAAAGATCATCTACATGCTTCTCAATACGTGGTTGTTCAGAGGTATCATCATCTTTGCAGTTCATCTCCCCATTATGTCCCTTCTTCCCACGAGATGGAGCCGATTTTGACTGTGAACAATAATGAAGTTTTTAATTAAAACACACGCACAAACAAAAACAAAGAAAGAACAGAACTTCATATTTTGGATTCGGAACTAGTACACATTTTTGCATACATAAAGCAAAAAATGCTTAAAAATGTAAATACGGCATCTTACCATAGCCAATATGTTTGTTTGGTACTCTTTATTAACTTATATATATATATATAGATATATAGGAAACAACAAGAACTTTATAAAAACAAAAACCAAAAAGAAAGTCTAAGGACCAGGGCTGGAGGAAACCCACTCCCAAGGAAACTACTTGCAAGTGCTTTCCCATTGCTGATAATCTTTGTTTGATAAGAAGTTGTGCTTTCATTGAGAGAAATGAAAGAATATACAAGAGCATATAAAAAACAAGCTCCCCAACAAAAATCACTCAAAACTAATTACAAGAATATATCCCAATCCAAAACAATGATGTCAAGTTGATAATTAAAAAAAGCCCAATTAATGGACACCCACAAAGACAAGTTAAACCTAATTGCCTCCCAAAGTTCCTCACCAAACCTCTCGGTCCCTCTAAAGATTCTACTATTCCTCTCAAGCCAAATAACCCACAAAATGGCAAAAAAGCAAGTATGCCATAGGACTCTTCCTTTATCTCGAAAAGGAGAATTCTGACAAATCTCCTTAAACATAGAACAACACCCCCTGTTACGAGCCAGAACAACCCCAAAGGTGCTGAAAAACCGACTCCAAATGGAGCAAACAAAAGGGCACTTCCATAAAAGATGGTCAAGGTCCTCCTCCTGTTTCCTTTAAAGAACACACCATTGAGACCGCAACACAAAAGAAGAAAGGCTGTAGATGTGGTCCTGAGTGTTTGCTCTCCCATGCAAAACTTGCTAGATAAAGAATTTTACTTTCTAAGGAATTTTAACCTTCCAAAGAGAGGAGAATGCAGAGGCTCCTTGGGAAGGAGAAAGGGCACAAATAATATGGAAAAAAGGGGCTACAACAGAAACCCTCAAAAGGCTTCAGAACCCAAAGCCAAGAATCCCTTCTCCCATGACGAGTCACCTGATCAAAAATAATAGAAAGGAGACTGACAACCTCAACTACCCCTCAGTCATGGCAAAAACCCAGGGAAAGCGAGGAGGCATTATCAAAAGATGGCAAAACAAAGGCTACCGGATGCAACCTCTAATCAGACAGCTGATAGAGATGTGGAAACAAGGCACACAAGGCTCCCTTGAAAGGATCATCAGGAGATTATTGTTACAAGAGAATTTAGAATGTAAAGAGACCCACCAAAAAGCCACATTTTGTACAAGATTACAAAAGGAATCAAAATGAAGAAATTTATCTTGAAAGGATCTATCATTCCTTTCCAACCAAATATACCACAAAAGAGCTATAGTAGCATAGCATCCCAAAATCGTAGCTTTGCCCTTTAAATTCCAAGCATCTAGACCTTCAAAGAGCCAATCTTCTATCCTTCGAGGAAGACAAGTCAAATCCACAACTTCTCAAAAATAGAATTCCAAGCCATAGTCGCAAAAGAGCAATGAAGAAACAAGTGGTCGATATCTTCCACCTCCATCCAACACAATCTACAGCCAGATGGAGAAAGAGCACAAGATCTAAACTTTCTTTGGAGCATTTCATTTGTATTAAGACTTTTAAAAGCCATTGACCAGAGGAGGACTTTTACTTTCTTTGAGCATTACTTTCTTCGAGCATTTACTCCTCCAAACCAAACTAGCCAGGGGAATTTTAGCCTTTGTAGGGATGTTAGAAAGGCTTAAGAAAGCTAACCTAGCTTAATAAAATTCCATAACCATGAAGGGACCAAACGATTCGATCTGGCCCTTCTCTAAGATAAGCCAAACTCAACTTTTCAATGAGCACCACCTAACTATTTAGTTCTCTATCAAAGAGGCCACTTTTGAGGCACAAGTTCCAAGTTTGATTGTTGTTGTCCCAAGAATTGGATATGGTATCGATGCACCTTTTCTGCTAGAAATCACATAGAGAGGTCGAAAAGCAAGACTGTGGGGAGGCTTGATCAATCCTTATATCTTTCGAAAAATGAATTTAAGTACCCATGCCAGCTTTAAATCTAGCAAACTGAACGAAGAAATGCAGATTTTTGGCAATGTCCACCCACTGTTTGCTTTTTTCTTCTAAATCTCATCAATCATCCACCCATGAGAATTCACACCATAAATACTAGATATAACCTTTTTCCAAAGGGGATTTTCTTCTTGAGTGAATCTCCAAATCCACGAAGTGAGCATAGACGTGTTTTGGTGATTGAGAGAACCCACTCCTACCTCCCAAGGTTGTCCACTCCCATTTCACCAAGTTGCAACCAGGCCTGTAAACCCAACTGTTCTAAATGAAGTCTTTGATAATCTTTTCCACGGACTTAGTGACATTCTTCGAGGCCCTGAGGAGAGAGAAGTAGTAGATAAGTAAGCTATTAAGAACTAACTGAGCAAGGGTGACCCTACCCCCTTTTGGAAGGAGACTCCTCCATCCATCCAACTTAGCTTTCATTTTTTCAATGAGAGGATCCCAAAAGTGTCTTCAATGATGGTTTCCTCCGAGAAAGCCTAAATAGTTAATGGGCAAAAACCTTGGTTTGACACCCAAAGGAAGAAGCTAAACCCACTCCAATCATGAAGATCCTCAAAATCAACTACCAATCCCTCAAAGTCTCCTCATCTAGCCAGAAAATAATGGTGACATCAGAGTATTGAAGGTGTGACACCTCCACCATGGCGTCCCCAATTCGAAAACCTTATAAGATTCTTCTCTCTTGACAATAGTGCAACATGCAACTAAGGGCATCCTCAATGATGGTAAAGAGGAAGGGAGACAAGAGGTCACTTTGCCTCAAACCTCTTCTAGCTATAAATTTTCCCCTAGGCTGGCCATAATAGAAGTTTGCAGTGGAAACACACCATTTGACCCATCTCCTCCATAGACGGCCAAAGCCTTTCAACTTCGAAACAGCATCGAGGAAGTGCCCATTGATAACTAGTAGAAATACAAGTTATTTTACACTTAGAATTAGATCATCCTTGCTTTGAGAGTACAAGAACTATGCGTTTATTGAGTATATATCACGAAATTATGCCAAGTTTATAAGTTAGCATGTTTGGATTAAGTAGTTGAGAAATTATGTATTTTTAACATTCTTTTGTGTTGAGAACATAATTAAGATTGCATTTCTAGTTAGAATTAAGGTGAGCGCATGAGTTCAAATGTCAAACGTTAGTGCACAAGCAAATTCAACGCAGTTTAAGACATAGTTGCTAGATCGCTGAGCGTCAGTAAAGTCCTTCTGGTTCAACGCAGAAAAGAGTGAGCACAGTAGAAGATTCATTTAGAAATGGGGACTACTGGCCGTTAGATTTGTATCACATAAGGCACACCACAGCTAGGTAGTGGAACGTGAAGTTAGTTAGGACGTGTGGATGTTTTCATTGGAGGAGCAATTGTTTTTAAAGGGCTGTTACGAAAGGATCATGATTGTTCGTACCCTACTTTCATTTTGAAGCTCTTGTTTTCTCTCTAGCTTTCTATAGCAGTTTCCATTTTTCCGATCATCATTGCTTCCACCGAAAACAAGGAGGAGAAGAAGACGCAACCATCATCGTTGAATCTTCTGTTGTGCGCCACCATGGATTGTAGTGTTTGTAGTTGTTGGTTATCGATTCTACATTTCAATTCTTGTACTAAACCTTGTAGTAAATTAAGTTTATCAACATGTTCTTCATCTCAACTTCCGTTCTTGTCATTTTGTTTTTGCTTTCCACCATGAGCGGCTAAATCCTTAAGGTTTGGCTCATGGTAAACCATATAATGTAAATCTCTTGATTAGCAGTATATGTTGAAAGAATTCTCAACTTTCTCTTGGTTTTAATCATTCTTTCCTTGCTTCTTTCTGTTTGGCTAACCGAAGTGAAGTATAAGCATATTTCTAGCACCAAAAGGGTTAGGGTATGTGGAAATCCCAAGAGGAACGATTTGTATTAATTACTAGGGTGTTTTAGACATAAAACAATCATTTGTGAACATTCATAGGTTGGTTTTTATTGATAAACGAATCTTGTGTAGAAATATAGGGGTTCTTTGTGCTTAACATCCCTCTTGAAAGAGTTAGGGTAAGTAGATCACCTATGTTCAGTTGAGAAAGAAGCCACACACGTTTAGCTAAATCAAGAGAGGAACATTCTATGGGGATCTAGAGCCAAGCCAGTTTTCATATTCATGTTAAGTTCTTAATTGCATTCACTTGTTTATCTTGCGTTGAAGTTTAGTTGTTTGTTTTAATTTTAGATATTCGTCACATAGCTTTAAATTGTGTTGGCTCTTTTATTCTTAAAATCTGTTGTGAAGAGGTTGTTTGAAGTCCTTAGTAAGCTTTTATTCCATGTGGTTTGATCCTAGAAATACTTCCTTGTATTACTTGCCTACATGTGGTGTATAATTGCGCCATAGTGTAGGGGTGGACATCGAATTCCTGTATGCGTTTGCCGTGATTTCGTGCGTTAAAGTTGTATTTTCTTTGTTAAATAACCAACACATGCTTGAGAATTTGCACAGTTTCAATTCCACAACACCAATCGACTTTATCATAAGCCTTTTCTAAGTCTAACTTCAAAACAAAACCCATTTTCTTTCTTATCATCCAGTCTTCTACAACTTTTGAGGCTACAAAAATGGCATCCAGGATTTGACGACCTTCCACAAAGGCTGCTTGACAATCACTTACGGTGAAAGAAAGAATCTTCCTCAATCTCTCAGTGAGAAATTTTGCAATGATTTTGTAGAGGGAAGAAATCAGACTAATTGGGAAAAAGACACTACCTTTGGAAGCCTTCTTAGAAATAAAACAAATGTAGGTTCAAGCTTGATTTTGAAAAAGCCTATGACATGGTGGATTGGGATTTCCTGGATTTGGTGAAAGATGGACATGCTAGACAAAAGGTTGTATTACTTACACATCCTTTTCAATCTTTGTGAATGGCAGACCAAGAGGCTTATTCAAGCTTCTAGGGGGGGTTTGAGGCACGAGGACCCCCTAGCCCCTTTCCTCTTTGTGATTGTTGTTGATGTAATGAGTGCTATGTTGAAGGCTCACAAGACAGGCTGTATTAATGGCTTCGAGGTGGGAAGAAATCAAACTCATGCGAGTCATTTGCAATTTTCTGACGACACCCTCCTTTTCTCATAATTTAACCATGAGAAGCTTAAAGAGTTAAAAGAGATTGTTGATATTTTCAAGTTGGTTTCTAGGCTCAAAATCAACGACAAAGGACCACCAAAAGGGCATAAATCTGGAGGAAAGTAAAGAAAAGGAAGCTGCTGGGAAGTGGGGCTGTAACATTGGTAGTTGGCGTATGACCTACTTAGGAGTACTGTTGGGAAGGTAATCCAAATTCTCAGCTGTTTGGCTCCAGTGGAGGAGAAGATAGCCTTGAAACTCGCAAAGTGGGGCAAGTGGGGCAACTTCCTTCACTCTAGAGGGGGGAGACTTACACTCGCAAATGTAGTACTTTCTAGCATCCCGATCTACTCTCTCTATTTTTAAATGCCCCGGGAAAGTGTTAAAGAGCTTGGAGAGATCTATTCATGATTTCTTCTGGAGAGAAGTAGCTAAAGAAAATGGTAGCATTCTTGTAAATTGGAAGACATCTCTTCCCACTTGTACAGGAGGCCTCGGTATAGGTAATTTAAAGAGCAGCAATATCAACCTACTTGCAAAATGGGGTGGAGATTCATGAAAGAAAATACTGCCCGTGGAAAGAGGTTAGCCAGCAAATATTCCTTCAAGGAGGAATGGATTCCAAAGCTGGACCCATTGGTCAAGTAAAGGTTCTTGGAAATCCATCTTTAAGGCTTGCTGTATAGCTGAGAAATCATTTTAAATTAACATTGGTTGGAAGGATGTGGATTGGTGATCGGGCCCTTCAATCTTTGTTCCCAAGAATTTACAATATTGTTTCTTCAAAGGACAGCTTTATTAATCAATGCTGGCCTGCCTCTTCTAGTAGTTGGGTTATTCCAATAAGGAAGAATTTGACGGATGACAAAACTCTTGAGTGGATTGATTTCTACCGCCTCCTTGAGACAAAACGCCCTTCGAATATAGAGGATTCTCAGTCTTGGACCCTTAAATGAAATGGTCAGTTTTCGGTTAATTCCCTAACTCCTGAACTAAGCACTCATCGGCCCCGTTGATAGTAAACAAAGGCGATTTGGGGGGGCTAAAGTTCCTAAGAAAGTGAAAGTCTTCCTATGGGTCTTCATTCAAGGGAAGTTAAAACACAGGGGACGTTCTACAAAGAAGATGGCCAAATTGTTCCATGTCCCCAAATTTGTGAATGATGTGCAGATCGAATGGAGAAAATCAACACCATCTTTTCTTCTTTTGCTCTTGGGCAAACTCCTTATGAGCAAGATTATTGAGCTGTTTTGGGCTTAGCTGGTGCTTTCCCAAAAGAAATGATGAGGCTTTATTTCAGCTTATTTTTGGAACTCCTTTCAAGGATAAAGGCCGCATTGTGGCTTGAGAGGAACCAAACAGTCTTCAAAGAGAAGATGACTAGCCTTGACGAGCTTTGGGACTCTATCAAACTCTTTGTATCCAACTGGTGTTCTCTTTCTAAGTCTTTTAGTATTATGATCTTGAGTATGTTTCGACTAATTGGGGGTCTTTTTTGTAACCCTTTGGCCTGACGGGGATAATTCATCTCCTCTTTTATATGAATTTCTCACCATCAATATATTCTTTGTTTCTTCTAAAAAAAAACAAAACGAAAAAACAAATGTAGGTCTTGTTTGTTTTCTTGTTGATGATGTCATGTTCAAAAAACTCCTGTAACACACTTACTAGATCAGATTTCAAGATGTTCTAGGATTTTTTATAAAACCCCCCAGTCATCCCATCTGGCCCAGGAGATTTGCCACCTATCACTTGAATTGCTTTGAGAATTTCATCTTCTTGGAAAGGCCTCTCCAACAACGAACTACTCTGAGAATCTAAAGGTGTCCACTCAATCTCTTCAAGCGTAAACCTAGGGTCATCATCTTTGAAGTACAACTTCTGGAAGAACCCATTGATTGTTCCTCGTTGTAACCCACCGATGAAAGAAGGATGTGTTCTCATCCCCTTCTCTAAGCCACTTAATCTTACTTTTATAATTTAGAATGTGGGGCAAATTGATGGTCGTTTCCAACAACTTAGACTTGAGAGAAATTCTTTCAGCCTTTTGATGGGCTAAGATGGACCCATTTTCCTCCTCTTTATCAATTTGGTCAATCTGTTGCACAAGGGAACTCTTCCGATCAACAACGTTCCCAAAAACATCCTTATTCCACAAAATAGTATGGCGCTTCAGCCCTTTGAGCAACTCTTTATTAACTTTAAATAAGAGAGAATATAAATAACCCCAAGCAATCCAATCAGACGCAGGAATGCAATACATAGTATATTAAGCTATGTCCGAGAGAGCTTTTTCCATGTATTTGATTTGCTTTCTGGAACATATCTTTTTTTATTTCTTTCTTCCTTTTTTTATTGCCCGGTTTCTTATTAGAACAAAAAGAAAGAGAAAAGAAAGAAAGAAAAGAAGATATGTACCAGAAAGCAAACCAAAATACATGCAAAAAGTAGACTAGTCTTAGATAAAGTACCGTGCATGTAAGCATCAAACGAAGCCTAAGTGCATTTCTCCAATTCCCTTCATCATTTAAATCTGCAACCTGAAAAAAAATTAAGAAACTTCTTTTACATCTGGATTCCCATGAAAAAGACTGTCATACGTAATGGAATAGAAAGCACTTACAGCCTTCTCAGCCAGCTCAACTGATTCATATTCCACAAATGCATGCAACTGAAACAGAAAATGTTGCGAGTTAGTTATTCCCTTCAATAAAGAATAAGAAATGTTGTAGTGAGTTTAAAATCTCATACACATTGATGCCCTAGTAGGGTTTTTTTTTTTTATATAAAGAGTCAAGCTTTCATTGAGAAAAAATGAAAGAATACAAGGGCATAAAAACCACAGCCCACAAAAGGGAACCCCATTGTAAGAAGGGACTCCAATCAAGTAAAATAAAACCTAAGGAATAATTACAAAACAACCGCATCACCGACGTCCAGAGAGAAAAATGGAACCTAACAAAAGACCACACATTACCAGGGTCCCTCTCAAGCCCTCTAAAGGTCTTATTGTTTCTCTCATCCCACAAACCCCACAAAATAGCACAAATACCAACCTACCACAAAAACCTCCCTTCTCCCGAAACGGCAGATGGGGAAGGAACTCCTCGATCATCTCCCAAAGATGCCTGTGACTAGCAAACGGCAAACCAAACACCTCAAAGAATGAGTTCCAAACAGACCACGCAAAGTCACAACTTCACGGGATATGGTCAAGATCTTCCTCAGCCATTCGACACAAAATGTAATAGAATGCACCGATCAAAGAAGGCATCTTTCTCAAGAGCCGATCTAAGGTATTAATTCTTTTTTGAGAATAAACCGAGCTTTCATTGAGAAAAAATGAAAGAATACAAGGGCAAACAAAAAGGAAAGCCCACAAAAAAAAAAAAAAAAATGGGGAGACGGCCTACAAGAAGGGCCTCTAGTCAAGCAAAATAAGACCAACAGTATAATTACAAAAAGGCTTGGTCATAGAAGCCCAAAGAGAAACATAGAATCTAATCAGGGACCACACATCACTAGACGATCTAAGGTATTAATTCTTCCGAAGATGACCTGCCAAACGAAAAACTACACCTTCTTTGGAACTTTCACCTTCCACATAAAAGTAAAAACTGACAAATCACCCAGGGAGGGATTCAACAAGCACAAAAGAACAACTGGAAAGAAAAACCCTAAGTGGGATTAAGGGAACCAAGAATGAAGATCTCTCCTCCTTGAACTAGGAGTAACCTCCCCGATCAAAGAAAGAAGAGTCACGATGTCCATCGTTTCCCTATCGGATAATGGATGACAAAAGCCAAACGAGAAGTAGAGCCTCCAGAGGGGCCAGAACGTCAGCCAAAGGAAAGGAGCAGCTTTTGATGCAATGGAGGATGCTGGTTGTTTATCTTTTGGGGAAGAAATCTAATAGTACTTGGGGAAGAACCAGAAAATATTGAACATCTTAAAGAAATTAAATCAACAGAAAGCTACTAGGGGACCAAAAAAAAAAAGGAAGAAGTGATGCACTTGATCCTCCTCCATGCACATGATATGCCAGTGGGGGGAATCATGTAATTCAACATTCTTTTTGGATTCTATAGCACATATTCAACCTTTCAAGATAAAATATACGGGGGATTTTGGCTTCCAAGGAGGGTTGAGGCCAGCTTGCTTCTCAACAAGATTAGCACCAAATAACTAACGATGAAGGTGCACCACTCCATCAAGGGTCCAAATTTTTAAGTCTTCCTAATTCCTAAGATAACGAGGGCGAGCTTGACTGGAATGCCCATTCCTCCACTTCAAGATCAGAAAGATTCCTAAAATTAAGGTTCCAGTCTTTTAACTCCTCTAACCAGCATTAGGCCCCTCTGGAATTAGCCAAACAAAGGAGCCTCGAGAAAGGCACTTGAAGGGGGACGTTGTTAAGCCATGAATCTTAACAGAAAAAGAAGTCTCCCTTGCCAATAGAGAATTTATACCATTTTTCCAAACTACAGCATTTCACTATAGAAGCCCAAGGCCTTTGAATCTAATAGGGCCCATTAGATTAGGGACCCGCTCTTCATTGGAAAGTTGGTATTTACTAGCAATGAAACTCCTCCACAATGCATTTTTTCTCATTTTTAAGCAGCATCAGCCCCATTAGGAAGGAAGGACCACATCTTAGCTTTGAGATTTCCTACTCCTGAGACCCCTTTTGCAAATTGGAAGAGAGGTATCTTCCCAATGGACAAGATTGGACAAGATTTGTACCACCTTTGCTGTTCCTAAGACCGTCCTAGAAGATATCTCTAATGAGTTTTTCCAATCTCCTAATAACCTTACCAAGGCATTTGAAAATGGTAGGCAATAGAGCGAGACACTTAAGGCCCTGTTTGATAACATTCTCGTTTCTCGTTTCTTGTTTCCTGTTTCTGTTTCTCGTTCCTTGTTTCTGTTTCTTAAAAACTAAAAACAGAAACATGTTTGATAACTATTTCTGTTTCTTGTTTCTTGTTTTTTGGTAAAAATAAATTTTAGTACATATACTATAATAAAACATATAACATGCATTAAAATAAATATAAAACAATTATAAAGATGTTATAGTATTTTATTAAGGTCTAACACCTAATTAATAATAATAATAATAATAAATAATTTTATCTCTTCAAATGTTGTTCAAATTTGATTTACAATGTTATTTCTTACTTTAATCAATTCACCTTGAACGATTTTGACTTACAAGAGTTAGTTAAATTAGACGAATTTATAAATTGTCCAAGGTCAGACAATCGAACATACCCACATTTCTTTAATTTAATAATAAACTTTATTTTTATTTTTTTTTTTAAAATGCATTAGCCAATAATACATGCAAGTAAAATCAGAAAAAGAGAGAGAATGTATATATTTTTTTTACATTTAACGGTAAACATGAAATACATTATTAGTTTATTTATTTAATAAAAAAATAAAATCGTACCAAAAGGAAAAATAATAGAGAATTAAATAGAAAATAATAACTATAAGCTTGTTAATGTAAAGTAAAAGAAAATGAGAAAATAAAAACATAAACGAAAAGAGAAAAGCAAAAAGGAAAAAAGAAAAAAAAATAATGAACTATTAAAAGAAAAAAAATTATGATGAAAGAGAGAACGAATAGAAAGAAATAAATCAAAAAATAAAAATAAAAAAGAAGAAAAAAAACAAAAAGATTAAAAAGTATTAAAAGGAAAAAAAATAGAATGGAAGAGAGAGAAAGAAGAGAGAGAGGAGAGATGGGTAAAAAGAGAAATAAGAATACAGGCATGAAACCTGGAAAAAAAATAGAAACAGAATTTGAGAAACTACTTTTTGAAGTTTCTCAAAATCTGCCTTTTTTTACGAAACGTTTCTAAAAAATTTAGAATCTTGAAAAATGAGAAACAGGAACAAGAAACAGGAAACAGGAACGTTATCAAACGAGCCCTTAAAAGCCCTGCATTGGCCAGAGTCAATCTACCTCCCTCTTGAGCAAACAAGATTTTTCCACTTCTCGCCAAAATTTTATCTATAATATGCCCCCAAACATCCTCTTGGTTTTCTCTTCCTCTAAAGGCATTCCTTGATAGTCCCCACAATGCACTAACATTTAATCCCACAATAGAAGTCTTGGACAGATAAATTCTTGAACCTAAGAAAAGCTCAAACAGCTCAACTAATATTAATTAGCTTTTCGATTAATAGAGGAGAAAGGAGTCTGTCGTTTGTGACTAAAGATAATTGATACGAATAGCATCCCTCCCCACCATGAGACCTTGGCAACAACCCTCTCTAATGCTACCTTCAACAATTCCATCAAGCCAAAATGCTTTTATTAAAGGAAGACAGATTCTTAAGCCTAAACATGTTGCAAATGAAATTGTAGAAGATTATAGAAAGAAGGGGAAAGAAGGAGAATGGATGATCATAATTGACCTTGAGAAAGCCTAATATGGTTGATTGGGATTTCTTGCTAATGGTGTTATAAAGAATGGTCTTTGAAAGAAATGGATAGAATGGATAAAAGGATGCATATTTGGTATGAATTATTTTTTTTCATGAATGGTAGACCAAGAGTAATGTAGGCACATCTAGTTTATTTTCTATATTTTTATTCATATATGATTTACGTGGGTAGTTATGTTTTAAACCTCTAGATTTTTACTTTAGGTGGTTATGTTTTAAAATCACCTAACAAACTCACCTTCCCAACCGGTCTCCCTTCCCCATCTTGCCGTTAGTCTTGCCAACATTATAAATATGGTAGCTTCATGTATTATTTGATAATTGATTAATAAGATTTGAGGTATTCTTTCACTTGTGTACATCAAGTGGTATCAGAGCCAACGATCCAAGGCCAAGATTCATTCAAAAGTGGATCAAGAAACCCATCAATCCTCCATGGAAGCGGAAGCTTCTTCCTCCGACACCATCAATAGTTGTTTGCAAACAGTGGAATCATCCATTGTTGATATCAACAGAAACCTTGCAACTCTCACCCGATCCATAGAACAAATTTGTCAACAAATCACAACTCTTTCCCTAGTTCATCAAAATCAGAAGCAACCAAGAGCACCAGCTGCAAATCACCCAGAAAATCAAAATGTTAATCCAGCACCTATGAGAAGGAAAGATCATGAACAAATAAGATGCCCAATTGATGGAGTTATACCGGGTTACATGGCCTTTGATTCTGAATCTTCAGATGATGATGGAAATATCATTCAAGAAAATCGAAATATTCAAGAAAGGGATCCAAGAAGACAAAATCGAGACTATCTTAATCAAGAAAATTCTGAATTCAGGATGAAAATCGACCTTCCAACCTTTAATGGTAGGATGGATGTAGAAAGATTCCTAGACGGGCAAAAATGTAGAAAAAAATTTCGATTAGCCAACACACCCGAGAATAAGAAGGTGAAGCTTGTCGCATTCAAGTTACAAAGCGGGGCTTCAGCTTGGTGGGATCACCTTCAAACTAACTGAAGGTATTATGGTAAGCAACCAATTAAGAGTTGGCCCAAAATGCTCCACCTAATGAAGAAAAGATTTCTCCCACTTAATTACCAACAGATTCTTTATAACCAATACCAACCGTGCACACAAGGAGACCGATCTGTTTTGGATTATACAGAAGAATTTCATCGCTTGAGTGCTCGAAATAACTTGCCTGAAAATGAGCAACAGCAAATTTCGCGATTTGTGATTGGATTGAGAAATGAAATTAAAGAAACAGTCCATTTGCATCAAATGACTTATCTTTCAAATGCCATCACTTTGGCCACAAAGGTGGAGGAACAAGAGTCGGTGAAGGACTTGAAAACCTACCAAAGAAGAAACACTTGGGACAGACAAATCACTAATCAAAGGAGGAACATCCTGGACAACAATAAGCCATCTAATGGGGGAATTACTTCAATTAACAGTACACAAGCCAAGAAAGAAGATCAACCTCATAAAGGAATGTCTACAACTAAAAGTTTGGAAGGTAATACCTCAAAAAAGTTACTAATCCTTACAACAGACCTACACTTGGTAAGTGTTTCAGGTGTGGACAGCAAGGTCATTTATCTAATGAATGTCCTCAAAGAAAGACACTAACTATACGAGAGGGAGGAGGAGATCTAGATGATCAAGAATCAGAATACTCTGACGAGGATACTCAAATAGCTGCCCCTGATGATGGAGACCAACTATCTTATATTCTTCCACAAATCCTTTTGACTCCCAAGACAGAAAGTCATCCGGAAAGACATTCTTTATTCAGAACTACATGCACCATCAATGGTAAAGTTTGCCAGGTAATTATAGATAGTGGTAGTAGCGAAAATATTTTGTCTAGAAAATTGATCCAAACTTTAAATCTTAAAATAGAACCACACCCTAATCCATATAAAATTAGTTGGATAAAGAAAGGAGGAGAAGCTAATGTTAGCCCATACCTTTGTCCATTGGAAATTTTTATAAAAATCAAATTGTTTGTGATGTGATTTTGCTTGGTAGGCCTTGGCAGTATGATAACCAAACTTTATATAAAGGGAGAGATAATACCTATGAGTTTATGTGGATGGGCAAAAGAGTTATCCTCCTACCTATAGGTCAAGCCGAGGGCAAAAAACCAACCACATCTTCCTCACAACTATTCACACTACTTAATGGTAAAGAATTTATTAGCAACACAAATAATTTGGTAGCTTTTGTTGTTAAAGGTGAGAGTTTCCCAGAAACAACATCCCATTTACCACCTGACATAACAAACCTACTAAACAAATTCCCATCCATTGCCACGGATCCAACAGAATTACCTCCTTCTTCGCAATATTCAACATCAAATCGACCTCATCCCTGGTAGTACACTTCCCAATTTACCACACTATTGCATGAGTCCTACTGAATATACCATCCTCAATAACCAAATCCAAGAACTCCTCAATAAAGGCCATATCCAGCATAGTCTCAGCCCTTGTGCAGTTCCAGCACTGTTAGCACTTAAAAAAGATTGTTCTTGGAGACTTTGTGTTAATAGCCGTGCAATAAATAAGATCACTATCAAATATAGGTTTCCTATTCCTCGTCTTAGTGACCTTTTGGATCAACTGGGGGGAGCAACTATTTTCTCCAAAATTGACCTAAAAAGTGGGTATCACCAAATACGTATCAACCCTGGAGATGAATGGAAAACAGCGTTCAAGACTAATGAAGGACTTTTTGAGTGGTTTGTTATGCCTTTTGGTTTATCAAATGCTGCTAGTACCTTTATGCGTTTAATGAATCAAATTTTCCAACCTTACTTAAATAAGTTTGTTGTTGTTTATTTTGATGACAAATTTCTTTACAGTCATTCTTATAGTGAGCATTTGACACATCTCTCTACAATTTTTTCAGTTCTACATGAGAACTGGCTTGTTGTAAATGTTAAAAAATGCAGTTGTCTTACTTCTAAAATTAATTTTTTGGGATTCTTAATTAGTAAAGAAGGAATTTCAATTGATCCTAAAAAAATTGAAGCTATTAGAGATTGGCCTATACCTAAACATGTTAAAGACATCCAATGTTTTGAAGGTCTTGCTCTTTTTACAGAAAGTTTATCAAACACTTTAGCACCATTGCTGCACCTTTAACCAACTGTTTAAAGAAAGGAAATTTTATTTGGGGAGAAACCCAACTTCAAAGCTTCAACATTCTTAAGGAAAAACTATCTTCTACCCCAGTTTAGTACTTGCAAATTTTTCAAAACCATTTGAGATCATGGTTGATGCTTCAGGGATAGGCATCGGGATTGTTTTATCTCAAGAAGGTCACCCAATAGAATTTTTTAGTGAGAAACTAAGTACTGCACGACAAAATTGGTCAACCTATGAACAGGAATTATACTCATTTGTTCGCGCACTTATTGGGAGCACTACTTGGAAAAAAATTTGTGTTACTTACTGACCATTTCTATCTCAAGTTCTTAAATTCCCAAAAAAATATTAGTAGACTGCATGCTTGATGGCTTCAATTCCTACAAAGATTTGATTTCGTAATTCGACATAAAACGGGGACACATAACAAAGTAGCAGATGCCCTAAGCCAAAAAGGTACCCTTCTCACTATGTTAAGAGGAGAAATCATTGCTTTTGACACCCTTCCAGAATTATATGCTTTGGATAGTGATTTTAAGGACATTTGGTATAAATGCAGCAACAACATTCCATGCAATGACTTAAACATATTAGATGGTTTTCTCTTTAAAGGTGATAATGTTTGCATTCCACATACTTCACTTCGTGAGTCTATAATTAAGGAAATCCATGGGGGGGGGGGGGAGGGTCTTGCTGGACATTTTGGCCAAGATAAAACAATTCAATCCCTTTCTTCTAGATTTTATTGGCCTCAACTAAAAAAAGGATGCGACTAATTTCATTAAATGGTGCTATATTTTCCAAACATCAAAAGGCTCTAGTCAGAATACCGGACTTTACACTCCTTTACCTATTCCTAGGACAATTTGGGAAGACCTTTCGATGGACTTCATATTAGGACTACCTTGAACACAACGTGGCCATGACTCTGTTTTGGTTGTAGTGGATAGATTTAGTAAGATGGCTCATTTTCTACCTTGCAAAAAAACTTCTGATGCATTAAATATAGCTAATCTATTTTTTCGGGAAATTGTTCGTTTGCATGGTATTCCCAAAACTATTGTTTCTAATCGTGATGTTAAATTTATGAGATTTTTTTTTGAAGTCGTTGTGGAAGAAATTTGGCACAAGCTTACTCTTTAGCACCACTAGTCACCCTCAAACCGATGGCCAAACTGAAGTCACCAAAGGTGACAAGCCCAAACAATGGGAAGTCACCATTTGAGATTGTATACACTCAACTTCCTCGGATCACTTTCGACTTGTCTAATATTCCTTCTAATGTTGATCTTAGTGCTGAAGCTGACCACATGGTGACTCGAATCAAAGAACTTCATGAAGATGTTCGGAAACACCTTGAGGAATCAAATGCTTCTTACAAACAGCTTGCCGATACTCACAGATGATCTGATACTCACAGATGATCTAAGACTTTTTCTATCGGGGACTTAGTTATGGTCCATTTGCGTAAATCAAGACTACCTACTGAACATCATACAAAGATGACTAATAAGAAGATTGGACCATTCCCTATTCTGGAGAAAATTGGGGAAAATGCTTACAAAGTTGCTTTACCACATACTTTATGCATTTGTTCAACTTTCAACGTTTCTGATCTCTTTGACTATAATGCTCCAGATGAATTTACTTTGGCAGATTAAACTCGTGGATGAGTTTTCTTTTGGGTGGGGTTTAATGTAGGAACATCTAGTTTATTTTCTATCTTTTTATTCATATATGATTTACGTGGGTAGTAGTGTTTTAAACCTCCAGATTTGTACTTTAGGTGGTTATGTTTTAAAATCACCTAACAAACTCACCTTCCCAACCGGTCTCCCTTCCCCATCTTGCCATTAGTCTTGCCAACATTATAAATATGGCAGCTTCATTATTATTTGATAATTGATTAATAAGATTTGAGGTATTCTTTCACTTGTGTACATCAAAGAGGACAGATGAAGCAACTAGAGGTTTGCAGGGAGATCCACTTTCTCCAACAATGTATTGAGACATTGATAGAACACGGCACATGATTGCAGATAATATACATCTTAAGATATAATTTTCAGAGGATGCTTTACCTTTTTGTAGATATGACATATGACAAAGAAATGTTAGAAAATCTTTCCAAGGTTCTTCAGAGCTTGCAAATGTCGTCTGGTCTATACATAAATTTTGGGGGGAGAACCTCAAATTTGTGGGATCAATGTTTCAAAATATCGAAACTCAAATTTATGCCTGCTATTCTTATGCTTCTCTTTTAAGAAATTGGAAAAGTTCTTTGTAATCTCCATGGACCTCCCGTCCCTTTTGTAAATTTCATACATCAATGACATTGTTTCTCATCAAAAAAAAAAATGTTTCAAAATATCGAGTGGGGAGGAATTTGCAAGGAAATTGGGCTCTAAAGCCTGAGATTTGCCACCATCCTATTTGGGTATGTCTTTAAAAGATCATCCAAACAAAATTCAAGTTTCAGAAGCTGCTGGAAGGCAAAAAAAAAAGCATAAATGAAGAAATAGAAAAAGTATATAGCCTTTCTAGAGGATAGGTTCACACTTTATTTGAGTGGTTCTTGCAAATTAAACAACTTATTCATATCAATCATTCCAATGATTGGAAGAGTGGTATTTAATTGGTAAAAGAGAATGAGAAATTTCCTTTGAAATGGTTCATCGAAATAGAGCGGTAGTTAAACACTTTGTCTCAGTAGTTCTTGCAAATTTACCAACTTATTCAAATGATCATCCCAATGATTGGAATAGTGGTATTTAATTAGGAAATGAGAATAAGAAATTCCCTTTGAAATGGTTCATCAACATAGAAGAGTGGTAGTTAAACACTTTGTCTGAGTGGTTCTCACAAATTTACCAGATTATTTCTTTTTTTTTTTATAAGAAACAAATTTCATTGATGTATGAAATTTACAAAAAAAAAAAAAAAAAAAGAGGGGAAAGAAAAGCCCCGATCCAAAGGAGTTACAATAAACATCTCCAATTGGACAAAAGAGAGGAAAGAGGAGAAGAGGAGAAGAGGTGGTCCAATTTACACCCAGATAAAGCATTGTAAAGAACATTGTCAAAAAGACCGGATAGGTTTTTTCCTTCGAGTCAAAAGTCCTATGGTTTCTTTCAATCCAAATCAACCACAAAAAAGCTCAAACAAGATTTTTCCAAAGAATCTCCTTCTTTCTAAAGGGATGTCCCAAAAGGAGAAGATTAAGAAGAATGTAGGGATCCTTAGGGAAGACCAATTCCCAACTGAAAGATGTCCTCATATCGATCCAAAAGAGTTGTGCACATTGGCAGAAAATAAATATGTGGGACTGATTTTCCAAATCAGATTTACAAAGAATACATCTATTTGGAGATAACAACATGTATGGAAGCCTCCTTTGAAGTCTGTAATGTGTATTAATAGCTCTATGTGCCAACTCGCAAATGAAAATTTTAATCTCCTCTGGGTAATCCCAATGCCAAATAGCCTTAGTAAAAAGAGACAGGCTACCTAGATCTTCCCCTTGGTCACAACCCTAGGAGTCTCCCTTTCTGGAACCCGGTCGTTGATAAGATTCGAAAGAGGTTAGCTTCTTGGAGGAAGAGTTTCTTCTCCAAAGGTGGACAATTAACTCTCATCCAGTCTTTTTTGAGTGGAATCCCAATTTATTTTATGCCCTGTTTAGAATTCCCATTAAAGTTAGTAAGGATATTGAAAAGCTGATGAGGGACTTTTTGTGGGAGGGGGTGGATGAAGGAAAAGGTTCACACCTTGTGAGGTGGGAGATTGTTTCTAGGCCGATAGACCTGGGGGGTTTAGGCATTGGTAACGTGAGGGTCAGGAACAAGGCCCTTTTGGCTAACTAGCTTTGGCGTTTCTATCATGAAACTGATACTCTTTGGCACAAGGTCATTACAAGCAAGTATGGCCCTCACCCCTTTGAATGGACCATTGGTGGGGCTTTCGGCACTTCCAAAAACCCATGGAAAGAAATTTCGTATGAATTGCCTGTTCTTTCTCAGTTTGTTCATTGTGAGGTGGATGATGGGAGGGATACTTTTTTCTGGGAGGATAAGTGGCTAGGGGGCAGACCCCTCTACTCCTTGTTTCCCCAGTTATATCGCTTGTCAAGTTTGAAAAATCAGTCAATGGCTTCGATCCTTTCTCCTGGAACTCCCCCGACTCCTTCTTTCGGCTTTTATCGTGAGTTAACCAACAGGGAATCTACGGATGTGATTGCTTTTTTATCCCTCATTAGTGCGTTCAGGTTTCATCCCATGAGGGGGGATGTTCGCCTTTAGAGTCCTTGTCAGTCCAAAGGCTTTTCTTGCCGCTCCTTTTTTCACTGTTTGGTTAGCCCCATCTCTTCGAGGGAGTTTTCGTGTGAGTCTGTCTTCTCCTCTTTATGGAAGGTTAGGGTTCCGAAGAAGGTTAAGTTCTTTGTGTGGTAGGTCTGGCACGGAAGGGTTAACACCTTGGATCGGATTTTGGCCAAAGGTTCTCTTTTGGTCGGGCCTTTTTGTTGTATTCTGTGCAGGAAGGTAGCTGAGGACCTGGACCATATGCTTTGGGACTGTGATTTTGTGTGAGACCTCCAATTACCCATGTTTACCATCGTAAGGGTAGTAAGGGAAAAGTACCAGGAGAAGTTAGTTAGAATAGAAGGATGAGAGAATATCTTGTGGGGCCGAGTAGGGTGTGGGAGTGAGGGCTTTATATTTCGTATTATGCTTTCTGTTTTCTTTTCATGTTTTTGGAGAATGCTTGCTTAGAATAGCAGTGAGGGGAGAGACTACCAGCTCTCTAGAATCAGCTGGGAATTTTGTATTGTTTCTGAACTCTTTCTTCTCCAATTAATACAATACTGTAAGGAGTTACCTTACAAATTGGTATCAGAGCATTCAACCTGGGAAAAACTAGGAGTATGACGCAACGAGCAATGGAGGAAAGGGTGGAATTAGCGGAAAAAGAAACTCGAGCGATGAGGGCGGAGATGGAAGGCATTCAAGAGAAACTTTTGAAGTTACCTGAGATGCAGGAGGGAATAGCATCCTTGAATAAGACAGTTGCACTGGATCGATGATGGATCGATGATGGATCGCGAGGTAATCGTGTTGATCGATTGCGGAGCTACTCACAATTTTATCGCGCAAAGGTTAGTAGAATCCCTAAATTTACCGTTGACTGAAACTACAAGCTATGGGGTCATAATGGGAGGCGGAATCACTGTGAGGGGGAAAGGGGTCTGTAAAGGAGTCATGGTTACGCTGGGTAAGTTGACTGTGATCGAGAGCTTCTTACCGATAGAATTAGGTGGAGTTTATGTGATTTTGGGCATGACATGGCTGCATACGCTGGGAGAGACAAGTGTGCATTGGCCCACTTTGACTATTAAAATTGTAATGGGAGATGAGGGAATTGTGTTGAAAGGGGACCCAAGTTTGACTAAATCCAAGATATCACTGAAGAAGATGATGAAATCATGGGAAGACACGGATCAAGGATTCTTAGTTGAATTAAAAACGCTAGAAACCGTAACGAAAACTCAGGGTATAGCCCGCCATGAGAATACGAGGAATATATGGTCATCTGTGGTTGATCTAACGGAGGAATACCGTGAAATTTTTCCGGGCGGGTTACCTCCAAGACGGGAAATTGAGCACCACATCCACCTCACAGAAGGGGCGAATTCAGTAAACATCAGACCTTACCGCTATGCTCTGATTCAGAAGGATGAGATTGAGAAGTTGGTTGATGAATGTTACAGGCTGGGATCATCAAACCAAGTTCAAGTCCGTTTTCCAACCCCGTGCTCTTGGTCAGGAAAAAAGACAGTGGGTGGCGTTTTTGTGTAGATTTTCGTGCATTGAACAATGTGACGATTCCAGATAAGTTTCCAATTCCGGTGGTCAAGGAATTGTTGGATGAACTACATGGATCACAGATATATTCGAAAATTGATTTGAAATCAGGGTACCACCAGATTAGAATACATTCGAGGGACATTGAGAAAACAGCATTTAGAACGCATGAAGGCCACTATGAATTTTTGGTAATGCCATTTAGGCTAACCAACACCCCCTCCACATTTCAAGCTTTGATGAACACAACCAACGCCCCCTCCACATTTCAAGTTTTGATGAACACCATCTTCAAGCCATATCTTCGTAAGTTTATATTAGTCTTTTTTGATGATGTACTTATGTATAGTAAGACTAATGAAGAACACTTACGACACCTGGCTACTATTTTTGAGATACTCCATGAGAATCAGCTATATGCTAACAAGAAGAAATGTCAGTTTGCACAAGATAGGATTGAGTATTTGGGTCATTGGGTATCCAAAGATGGGGTGGAAGCCGATGCCAGTAAGATACAAGCAACGTGGGAATGGCCACGACCTGAATCGATCAAAGACTTGTGGGCATTCTTAGGGTTGACAGGGTATTATCGCCAGTTTCTGCAGAACTATGGAACAATTACGGCACCTTTAACACAGTTGCTTAAAAAAGGACCCTTCGAGTGGATTGAGGAAGCCACCAAAGCCTTCGAACAGCTAAAGAAAGCAATGGTCACTCTTCCCGTGTTGGCGTTACCCGATTTTTCTCGGCCATTTGTAGTGGAAACGGATGCCTCAGGCACTGGGGTGGGGGTCGTACTTAACCAGGGGCAACGACCCATTGCTTTCTATAGCCATACGTTATCCCACAGAGCTCAAGCAAAATCGATATACGAGAGGGAGTTGATGGCCATCGTATTGGCGATTCAACGTTGGCAGCCATATTTACTTGGGCAGAAATCATAGTAAAAACCGACCAGAGAGCACTCAAGTTTTTGCTGGATCAACGGGAGATACAGCCACAGTATCAAAAATGGGTGGCAAAACTACTGGGGTACGATTTTGAAGTGCAGTACAGGCCTGGGTCTGGGAATAGAGCAGCTGACGCTCTCTCGAGACGCCCCAATGCAGCTCACCTGGCCCATATGGGTGTTCCCTTCATTATAGACGTAGATACCATCCGTGAGAAAGTGACAAGGGACCCTCAACTCCAGCGAATAATCGAACAAGTGAAGGACAAGGGAGATAGTACACTTAAATTCTCATGGACTCAAAATACGTTGTACTATAAAGGGAGGTTAGTAATATCTAAATCCTCTTCTTTGATCCCTGCTATTCTTCATTCTTATCATGACTCTATTATTGGGGGACATTCGGGTTTTTTGCGGACATCATTTGACAGGGGAATTATATTGGGAGGGAATGAAGGCGGACACTAAGAAGTATGTAGCCGAATGTGTAATCTGTCAAAAAAACAAGAGCCTTGCAGTGTCCCCAGCTAGGTTGTTAATGCCGTTGGAAATTCCTGAGCGAATTTGGGAAGACTTGTCAATGGACTTTATTGAAGGCTTACCTCGGTCCGCAGGAGTGAATGTAATTATGGTGGTAGTAGATCGCCTCAGTAAAATGGCCCATTTTATGGCACTTAAGCACCCTTTCACAACACAAACAGTGGCTGATTGTTTCATACAGGAAATAGTTCGATTGCATGGGTACCCACGCTCAATTGTCTCGAATAGGGACAAGGTGTTCTTAAGTCACTTCTGGCGCGAACTATTTCGAATACATGGGACCAAATTGTGTCGTAGCACTTCGTACCACCCCCAGTCGGATGGACAAACAGAAATTGTGAACAAGTGTGTGGAGGCGTATTTGCGTTGTTTCTGTGGTGAGAGACCGAAGGAGTGGAGTAAGTGGTTGAGTTGGGTTGAATATTGGTATAATACAACTTACCATATCTCTATTGGCATCACTCCTTTCCAAGCTGTTTATGGGCGCCCAGTGTCACGGTCATGCTTGTCCAAGGCGTGTTGCCTATGGCCGCATGCCCTTTCCAACCCCTTTTTATCATGCTTTCATTGTATATATGTCTTATTGCTTTCTAGTTAGCTTTCCTTGTATTTTTGTGGCCGTATGACTCCTCGCCATTTTCATGTGCAAGCCTGTCATAGGCATAAATCCTAGAATGTACTATAGGGGGGTATGACTAGTTGTCCATCCTTCCTACCCGGAGCTATATGCTAATCAAGCCGTTGTTTGTCCCTTACTTGCTTGCTTGTGTATAAAAAAACCTTTTCTCAAATGCTTTCAAAACACTCTCTCTCACGTTTTCTAAAACCTTTTCTCCCGAGACGTGAGGGGAGGCTAGACCCTACGTGGAAGTTGTCCGCGACTTCCGATTTTCATACGGCTGACTTGCTTGTCGAGCTCGAGCAAGTGCCGCACAATCGTCGTCCCGTCCCGAAGAGTGCGATTGTGACAAGTGGTATCAAAGCCAAGTCGGCTCCCGAAAGCGATCATGTCTGCGATTAAGCAGTTGAGCAAGTCCCATGTTGACCGATTGACCGAAATCGAGGAGCAGATACTCTTCGTAAGAGAAGTCCCTGATAGTGTGCGGTTCATAGAAAATCGGCTGAAGGAGATTGTCGAAAAGACCGGCGTTGGCTGGATGCATAGACGGGATGCCCGTCCAAGAATTGATGATGAGGGTGGAGACCCTTGAGGATAAAGTCGCACGTCCTGGTGGCTTTGAACTCGGTGATAGCTCCACGGGCTCTGTTGCCGATATGGAAGAGCGTGTCGATGGTCTAGACAGCTCGCAAAAAGTGTTGGTTCATATGGTTTCTGACCTTTCTAAAGATGTTAAAGCAGCCCTCGACATTGTTAGGGGCGAGATGGCGGACCTGAGCGCCAGACTAAACCTCACCATGAGAGCGGTGGGAAACCAAGCCCCAGCAGGGGGTGCAATTCAGATTAATAAGGTGAAAGTCCCTGAGCCTAAACCCTTCTGTGGGGTCCAAGATGCCAAGGCTTTAGAAAATTTCATCTTCGACCTAGAACAGTATTTTCGAGCCACGAATACGGTGGCGGAAGAAGCAAAAGTTACATTAGCTACAATGCATCTAGCTGATGATGCAAAGTTATGGTGGAGATCCAAATATAGGGATATCCAGGAGGGTCGATGCACCATAGACACCTGGGAGAGTCTGAAACAAGAGCTGCACTCACAGTTCTTCCCTGAAAATGTAGAGATATTGGCAAGACGAAAATTGAGGGACCTGAGACACACAGGAAACATCTGTGACTATGTCAAGCAGTTTTCGCGGTTAATGCTTGATATACGCGACATGTCCGAGAAGGATAAAGTTTTCTGCTTTATCGAAGGCTTGAAGCAATGGGCTAAGTCTAAGTTGTATGAGCAACGAATCCAAGATCTTTCATCTGCCTATGCGGCAGCAGAACGTTTGTTTGACCTCAGTAGCGAGCATCTCAAGATGTAAGACGGCCGCAAGCTTCCTCGAGTGGAGGAAACAGAAATTACCGACCAACCTCCCCCAAGAATGGTGGAGGAGACAGACCTGCATACGGAGGGGGAGATCGAGACCTTTCCCACAAAGAAACGGGAATTCATGGCGGGCGCCAGACCAACAGAACTACTACAACCGACCCCTGATATGTTTCATTTGCAAAGGGGCACATCGGGTGTCTGATTGCCCGAAACGAGTAGCCCTCCATGCTTTTCAAGCTACATTAGAGACAAATACCAAAGCCGAACCCGAGATTGTGGGAGTCGAGGCACGGCAAGACGAAGGCATTGACAACCCTCGCATGGGGGCCCTGAAATTCCTATCGGCCTTACAGAAGAAAGTGGGAAACACGCAAGAGCCAATAAAACAGGGTCTTATGTATGTGGATGCATGGGTCAACCACCGATCGGCCAAGAGCACTATGGTCGACTCTGGGGCCACCCATAACTTCATGACAGAGACCGAAGCAAAGAGACTGAATTTACTTTGGCACAGAGATGCGGGAAAGATGAAAGCCGTCAACTCGACAGCGTTGCCCATCATGGGAATAGCGAAGAGAGCGGCAGTGAAATTAGGGGATTGGAGTGGACAGGCTGATTTCGTGATCGTCAATATGGACGATTTCGATGTGGTGTTAGGGATGGAATTCCTCCTGGAACACAAGGTGATACCGATGCCCCTTGCAAGATGTTTGGTGATTACGGGGTCCAGCCCCACGGTAGTACAGGCCAGCATCAAGCAACCAAATGGGATACGAATGATATCAGCCCTCCAACTGAAAAAGGGCCTCACTCATGATGAACCCACGTTCATGGCCATCCCCATTGTAACAGAGGAAGTTGAGGAGGAAATAGTCCCCACGAAGATTCAGTATGTCTTGAAAGAATATGTCGACGTCATGCCTGATAGTTTGCCAGAGGCCTTACCTCCGCGCAGAGGAATTGATCAAGAGATCGAGTTGATACCCGGGGTGAAACCGCCCGCCAAGAATGCTTATCGTATGGCACCTCCCGAATTAGCTGAGCTTCGAAAACAGCTTGATGAGCTCCTAAACGCTGGGTTTATTCGACCAGCAAAAGCTCCTTATGGAGCCCCTGTGATAAGAAAATAAATGACCAAGAAGACTTTAATTCTTACTTCCAAGCTAAGGTATCCACATTATGAAGAGTTGCATCATTTCAAGCTTGAAATGAAATGATGCAACTCTTCATAATGTGGACACCTTAGCTTGGAAGTAAGAATTAAAGTCTTCTTGGTCATTTATTTTCTTATCACCCTGTTCTGTTTCAGAAGAAGAAAGATGGTAGTCTACGCTTATGTATCGACTACCGAGCACTGAATAAGCTTACCGTTCGAAACAAATACCCTTTGCCCATCATAACAGATTTGTTCGATCGGCTTCATGGGGCAAAGTACTTTTCGAAGCTAGACTTGAGATCAGGGTATTATCAGGTCCGTATTGCAGAAGGTGATGTGCCCAAAACGACCTGTGTTACCAGATACGGGGCCTTCGAGTTCCTTGTAATGCCTTTCGGCCTCACTAATGCCCCAGCTACCTTCTGCACACTAATGAACCAAGTGTTCCATGAATACCTGGACAAATTTGTGGTGGTCTACCTAGACGACATCGTGGTGTATAGTCCAACACTAGAGGAACATCAAGTCCACCTTCAGCTCGTTTTTGAGAAATTGAGGACCAACCAACTATATGTGAAGAGGGAAAAATGCTCATTCGCGCAAGAGCGCATAAGTTTCTTGGGGCATGTAATCGAATGTGGAAGAGTCGGTATGGAAGACGGGAAGGTCCAAGCCATACGAGACTGGAAGTGCCTGTTTCCGTCACAGAGTTACGTTCCTTCCTCGAATTAGCCAATTATTATCGGCGGTTCGTTGAAGGATTTTCGAAACGAACAGGACCCCTGACGGACCTGTTGAAGAAAGGTATTAGTTGGAGTTGGACTCCAGAATGTCAGTTTGCCTTTGAAGACTTGAAGAAGGCAATGATGGAAGGGCCGGTACTCGGAATTGTCGATGTGACCAAACCCTTTGAGGTGGAAACCGATGCGTCTGATTTTGCATTGGGCGGCGTCCTCCTCCAGGATGGGCATCCAATTGCATACGAGAGTCGAAAGCTGAACGACTCAGAAAGAAAGTATGTTGCCTCTGAGAAGGAGATGTTGGCAGTTGTTCACTGTTTGAGGGCCTGGAGACAGTATCTCTTAGGGGCCAAGTTTATGGTTAAAACTGACAACAGCTCCATTTGTCACTTTTTCAACCAACCGAGATTGTCATCGAAGCAAGCTCGATGGCAAGAATACCTCGCCGAGTTCGACTTCCAGTTTGAGCATAAGCCCGGTCGGGCCAACCAAGCGGCTGACGCCCTTAGTCGTAAGAGCGAGCATGCGGCCCTGTGCATGCTAGCTCACTTGAAAGCCAGTAGATTGAATGGAACAATCCAAGAGGACATAAAGAAACACCTGCTGAATGATCCTGCTGCACAGGCCATCAGTCAACTCGCTAGAGAGGGAAAGACCCAACAATTCTGGGTGGAAGACGGTCTTCTTCTCACTAAAGGAAGCCGATTGTATGTGCCACGTTCAGGAAACTTGAGGAAGATGTTGTTGGAAGAGTGTCACGATACGTTATGGGCAGGCCACACTGGGTGGCAGAGAACATACGCCCTGTTGAAACGGGGGTACTACTGGCCAAACCTCCGAGATGATGTCATGCAATTCACCAAGACCTGTCTGATTTGCCAACAAGACAAGGTCGAAAGAGCCAAGATTGCAGGGTTACTGGAACCCCTGTCGGTACCCACAAGGCCGTGGGAGAGCGTCTCCCTTGATTTCATCACCCATCTCCCCAAAGTTGGAGAATTCGAAGCGATCCTAGTCGTGGTTGATAGATTCTCAAAATATGCAACATTCATCCCGACTCCGAAGATGTGCTCAGCTGAGATGACGGCTCAGTTGTTCTTCAAAAATGTTAAGTTCTGGGGTGTTCCCGGAAGCATAGTTAGTGACCGCGATGGCCGATTCACGGGGACCTTTTGGACAGAGCTGTTTAGGCTGTTAGGCTCAAATCTGAACATCTCTTCTAGCTACCATCCCCAAACCGATGGACAGACTGAGTGCTTCAATAGCATGCTCGAAGAGTATATGCGCCACTTCATAGACGCAAAACAGAAGAATTGGGTGGATATGCTCGATATAGCGCAGTTCAGCTTCAACTGTCAGAAGAGTTCCTCAACGGGGAAGACTCCCTTTGAAATAGTGTGTGAGAGACAGCCACTTATGCCACATGTTGTGGACCACCCTTACGTGGGAAAGAGTCCTCAAGCATACAACTTCACAAAAGAGTGGAGGCAGACGTCCGACATAGCTCGTGCTTACTTAGAAAATGCGTCAAAATGTATGAAAAAGTGGGCAGACCAGAAACGTCGTCCCTTGGAGTTCCAAGCAGGGACAAAGTTCTTATCAAGCTGAGGCCGAAACAACTCCGATTTCGGGGAAGTAAAGACCAACGCCTTGTGAGGAAATACGAAGGCCCTGTTGAAGTGATCCAGAAGGTCGGCAAGACCTCTTATCGGGTTCAACTTCCTGCATGGATGAAGATCCACCCTGTGATCCATGTAAGTAATCTGAAGCCCTATCATCCAGACCCTGAGGATGCTGATCGCAACGAGGTATCCAGGCCTCCTGTGACGATGAAGAACACCGAAGAGAAGCAAGTAGAAGAAGTCCTAGCTGAGAGGACGCGACGAACAGGGAAACCAAGACGGAACGTACAAGAATTCCTGGTGAAGTGGAAAGGTCTCCCCGAAGCAGAGATAAGTTGGGAGCGCGTCAAAGACCTGAAGTCAGCTGCTCTGCAAATTGCTGACTTTGAACATAGGCGGTTGACGGGGACGTCAACCAATTAAGTGGGGGAGGATGTCACGGTCATGCTTGCCCAAGGCGTGTTGCCTATGGCCGCATGCCCTTTCCAACCCCTTTTTATCATGTTTTCATTGTATATATGTCTTATTGCTTTCTAGTTAGCTTTCCTTGTATTTTTGTGGCCGTATGACTCCTCGCCATTTTCATGTGCAAGCCTGTCATAGGCATAAATCCTAGAATGTACTATAGGGGTGTGACTAGTTGTCCATCCTTCCTATCCGGAGCTATATGCTAATCAAGCCGTTGTTTGTCCCTTACTTGCTTGCTTGTGTATAACAAAACCTTTTCTCAAATGCTTTCAAAACACTCTCTCTCACGTTTTCTAAAACCTTTTCTTCCGAGACGTGAGGGGAGGCTAGACCCTACGTGGAAGTTGTCCGCGACTTTCGATTTTCATACGGCAGACTTGCTTGTCGAGCTCGAGCAAGTGCCGCACAATCGTCATCCCGTCCCGAAGAGTGCGATTGTGACACCCAGCACCACCAATATTGTCTTATGGATCTAGCCGAACAACCAACGAGACACTAGAACAACAGTTGTCGAATCGTGATGCAGCATTAGCAGCTCTAAAGGAGCAGTTGTGCATAGCACGGGAACGAATGAAGAGATATGCAGATAAGAAAAGGAAGGAGGTTCACTTTGAAGTAGGAGATAAGGTCTTTTTGAAGCTTCGACCATACAGACAAGCATCTGTGGCAAAACGAAGGAATGAAAAACTTTCTCCAAAGTATTTTGGCCATACCCAATTGAAGAAAAAGTAGGGACAGTAGCCTACCGATTGAAACTACCTCCACAGGCAACCATTCACCCAGTTTTCCACGTGTCCCAACTAAAACTTGCTATTGGTACAAAGCATGAAGTTCAGACAGACGACCCTATGCTAACTGAGGACTTTGAGTGGAAGGCTGAACCGCAAGAAGTATTTGCTTACAGAGAAAACTCTGTTACGGGGAAAGATGAAGCTTTGATTAGTTGGAAAGGGTTACCAGCACATGAGGCCACTTGGGAGATAATCTCAGACATGCGTCAACAATTCCCTCATTTCAACCTTGAGGACAAGGTTTCTTGGACCCAGGGAAGTAATGTGAGACCTCCAATTACCCATGTTTACCATCGTAAAGGTAGTAAGGGAAAAGTACCAGGAGAAGTTAGTTAGAATGGAAGGATGAGAGAATATCTTGTGGGGCCGAGTAGGGTGTGGGAGTGAGGGCTTTATATTTCGTATTATGCTTTCTGTTTTCTTTTCATGTTTTTGGAGAATGCTTGCTTAGAATAGCAGTGAGGGGAGAGACTACCAGCTCTCTAGAATCGGCTGGAAATTTTGTATTGTTTTTTAACTCTTTCTTCTCCGATTAATACAATACTGTAAGGAGTTACCTTACATTTTGCTCGTGCTGTTTGGAGCTGCTTCTTTGGGGAGTTTCACCTTTCTTTTGTCAAGTCTTAGGATTGTAGAGAGTTGTTTGTGGAGCTTCTTCTATTCTCACCTTTCCGTGAGAAAGGGTTGTTTTTGTGGCAGGCTGGGGTTTGTGCTGTTATGTGGATTTTGTGGGGGGAGAGAAATAATAGAATCTTTAGGGGGTAGGAAAGATCTATTCGAGACGTGTGGCCCCTTGTTAGATTTTATGTTTCTCTTTGGGCTTCGGTGTCGAAGCTTTTTGTGTAATTACTCGCTAGGAATCATCTTACTTGATTGGAGCCCCTTTTTCTAGTGTGGTTCCCTCTTTTTGTGGGCTTTCTTTTTGTATGCCCGTGTATTCTTTCATTTGTTCTCAATGAAAGTTCGGTTATTTATCAAAAAAAAAAAAGAGACGGGCTATCCTCAATCGATGAATAGAAGTGGTTAAGCAGAGATTTCACTGAAAAAAGTCCATCTTTTTCCAATAACCAAACCCAACTGCCCTCTTCACTAATCAAATGGAAGGAGGATAAAGCAAATAACAAATCTGTCCATTCCTTAATTTCAAGCCCTTCTGAAATTCAAATTCCAAAAGGCCAATTCATGGTGCCAAAAATCCTTGACAGATGCTTGCTTACTGTTTGATAAAGAGAAAAGCAGAGGAAAAGTGAGAAAAAAAAGGAGTAAAGCCTAACCAACGGTCGCACCAAAAATCTGTTGAAATCCCATTTCCTACTTTTGACAAAACAAAATTATGGACTAATGATTGGTGCTTCAAAATTATTTTCCAGGGACCTCGTGATGTATGAAGGACGTAGCTACCCAGGTGATTGTTGAAGGCCTTGGTACTAAATTTTGCATCAACAATTGTCCTCCAAAGACCCTTCTTTTCCTTTTGATATCTCCATAACTATTTAGCTAGAAGAGTCTGGTTTTTATCCTTGATGCTATGGAGGCCCAATCCACCTTTATCAATAGGATGAAGAACTTTTTCCCATTTAACAAGGTGTTTATGAAAACCCTCAACTCTACCTCCCCAAAGGAAATTCTGGAACAATCTCTCAATTCTCTTGACAATTTTGTTAGGCATTTCAAAAATGGAGATATAGTAGGTGGGTAGGTTGGTAAGGGTTGCTTGGAGAATCATATGTCTACCTCCTTTAGAGATATGAGAATTATTCCAACCATTCAATCTTCTTTGTATGTTTTCCACAATAGGGGACGAAAAGGAACAATGTTTAGGATTGCCATTCAATGAAAGACCAAGGTACGAATTTGGCCATCCCCCAACTTTGCAAACAAATTTTGCAGCCGTAGAGTGTAGAGAAACTTCATCAATATTGATACCCATAATTCAGATTTGCTAGATTAATATTGAGGCCCGACACATGCTCGAAAGCATAAACAATATCAAATAAGTTATGAATCGCCCATCGCTCATGTGAAGAGAAAAGAAAAGTGTCATCCGCAAATTGGAGGTTGATACCTCCATTTCCAACTTCAAAATCCTTTATCGATCCCAAAGCAGTCGAATGAATCAAAAGACGACTAAAACAGTCCATAACAAGAACAAAGTGGAAAGGTGAAAGCGGATCACCTTGACAAAGACCTCTAGTGGCAATAATCTTACCCCTTGAACTACCATTGATGAGGATAGAAAAATTTGCCGAAGAGATGCAACCCCAATTCCACTTGCGCCATAATGAGCCAAAATATTTAGCCTCAAGGATGTTGTCAAGGAAAGTCCAATTGACTTTGTCAAAGGCCTTTTCGATATCAAGCTTGATAAGAAAACCCTTTTTCTTTTTTCTTTTCCACTCATCCACTAACTCATTTGCAACTAGGGATGCATCAAGAATTTGTCGGCCTTCAATAAAAGCCAATTGGTAGTCCATAATAGTGTGAGGAAGAACCTTTTTCAACCTATCAAATAGAACCCTAGCACAATCTTATAGAAGCAAGAAGTGCGAGAGTCTACTTTCTTAGGGATGAGGCAAATGTAGGTCACATTAAGTGAAGCATTAATAATCCCGTTCTTAAAAAAATCTTGAAACACCCTCATGATGTCATTATTAAGAATGTTCCAAAAAAATTTAAAGAATTCGGCTGTAAAACCATCAAAACCTAGGGATTTATTAGTGCCTAACTCAGAAACAGCATGCTTGATCTCTTCCTCAGTAAACTCAACTTCTAAATGGGCTGCTTGTTGTGCTGTAAGAGGATCACATTGCGAAATATTTGGAAAGGTATTGCTGTCAGACTTCTTGGAGTAAAGGTTGTTGAAGAAAGAGAGGAATTCATTTTCTATTTTTGAATCGCTGAGGCAGCTATGAACATGACCATCAATGGATAGAATTTCAGTGATAGTATTTTTCCTCTTCTTTGTGGTCATCAATCGATGAAAGAAAGATGAGTTGTTATCTCCATCTTTTAACCATTTAGTCTTGCCTTTTTGTCTCCAAAGCATTTCTTCCTTAGCTACACAAGAGAGAAGTTGTTCCTTCAAGATATTTCTCTGGACTTTGTGATTGGGTAGGAGATCCCCTGTTTCTTCTTTGTTGTCTACCAAGGAAATTTCTATTATAAGGTGGTTCTTCTGTGTGGTGATGCAACCAAAAGTGTTCTTGTTCCATTCTTTGATAGCTGATTTGAGCACCTTGAGTATCTGCATAAAACCATGACCCG
Source organism: Trichosanthes truncata (assembly GCA_033996785.1). NCBI lineage: Eukaryota > Viridiplantae > Streptophyta > Magnoliopsida > Cucurbitales > Cucurbitaceae > Trichosanthes > Trichosanthes truncata. Next base: position 16,748,742 of record MU867261.1, read on the forward strand.
ACCAGCCCTATAGAGGAGTGTTTTTCCATCAATACTCCACTAGTGGGAGAAGAGACGGGTGTTGCAGCCACATGTTGTTAAAACGAAAGGCGGAAGGACCCCAGTAGTACAACCAAAGGATAGGAGCAAGGGATAGTGATCAGATGTGGGCCTCTCCAATCTTCTAATCGAGGCATCGGAGAACTTTTCAATCACCTTTGCAGATAATAGAAATTTATCAACCAGCGTGTGAATGGGGAAATCTCTAAAATCAGACCATGTATACAACCCATTTTGTAGAGGAATGTCTGAGAGAGATGTAGAATCAATAAAGGAATTGAAGAGTTTCATGCTTCTTGTTATACGGCCCCCATTTGATTTTTGATGGTCCATCTAGTGACATTGAAATCACCCCCCAACAACCACCTGTCTGAGCAAAGGAAGGATAAATCATAAAGCTCCTGCCAAAAACGAGCTCTGCCCTTGGATTTTGAGGGACCATAAATTGCTGGCAACCAGAAAGTGAAACCATCAGCAAGGGAAATATGGATAGAGAGGGAGAATAAACCTTTAACAACTTCTAAAACCACAAAAGAGTGGTCGTTCCACATAATAATGATGCCTCCTGACGAGCCATAGGCCTCTAAGGTTGACCACCCAATATGTTGAAAGAGATTTAATGGTAAGTCTATCCACAACAGCCAGTTTTGTTTCTTGAAGAACAACAATGGTCGGGTTATACTTGAGGATGAGAGATCTAACAAAAGCTCGTTTCTCCAAAGATCCCAAACCTCTAACATTCCAGGATAGAATAATCATACATATGAAATTGACCCACCCTTAGTCTTCTTAGAAGAAGATTTGTCATAATTCACATTGGAGACGAGGCCCGTAAGCTCTCTAATGAGCTTATTCTCCTTTCAAACAGTCTTTGGCTTTTTGGATGTTGATGGTATGGGCATGATGCAAAGGCGTTTCTTCTCAAGCCAAGGAACTAAAAAGTGAAGGTATATTGAAGGGTCTGGGGGTTGACGGTCACTTTCGAGCAGAAACTGACCCAGTCCCCTCAAGCAACAAAGGATCATTGGGCAAAGGGTCTTGGATGGAGGAAACAAAAGCCAGGGAAAAGGGGATGGTAGAAGCCGATGGGGAGGGAGGAGAAGAGGATGGGTAGGGCTGGAAACAAGATCCTCATGATCGGTGTCATCGCACTGAATGGTGGTTGCAGTGATGAGGAACAAGGGACGATTAATGAGGCTAATGGCTATTTTTTGGGGCTTATGGTGAGAAGAGTCAGGTTGGGCAAAGATAGGGTCAGTTCGAGTAGAGATATGATTGGGTCGAGAGTATTAGAGAAACATGGGGTTCCATCTCAAAACCAATTAGCAATGAAATGAGTAACTCATATTTCTAAAGATTGTGAGGTCTCTTCATCTTTCCAATATGGGATCTTCAACATGCCCCCTCAAGATAGTGCCTCTTTTGGGTTCACCATTCTTGGGTCGGATCCCAATTTTTTGACCGAATACCCGTTTGGGCTTCATGGGCTCTGACACCATACTAGAGAAACATGGAATTTCATCTCAAAGATTGTGAGGTCTCTTCATCTTTCCAATGTGGGATCCTCGACAAGGAGGAGGTTGAGGGATGATTTGTTATGGAGCTATGAAGAGGTTAGGCAGGTCAAAAATTGAAAGGTCCCAGCATACGGTCAAGTCCACCCGAGTTGGCAAAATGGTCAGGTCAATATCAAGGGATGGTGGGTCCCCTTCTTTCCTCAAAAGAGAAAAGTCAGATCAATAATCGAGATGGGTAAAACTATTGTACTATCAGTAGGGGAAATTGAAGGGATGTTTGACACGGGTTCTAGGGGTAATAGGTGAGATGGGTAGGTGTCTGTGTCATAGGGTACATGTGTAAAAGGGGTGGGGGTAGAAGAGGAAGGGTGAGGAGAAGAGTAAAGAAAAGCTTGACCTTTTTCTGCCAAAGTACAAGTAGAGGCTACCAAGGGTTTACAATTTGTGCCCGTTGTATTAGCTCGAGGATACAGTCCCAAAATACTTTCTGATCTGTCAACATCAAGCTTTGGAGGTTTTGATCGTTTAACGGAGGGTTTCATTGACAGGATGGGGCCATGAACGTCGATCATGTAACTCAAGTGATTGTCGGCAACAAAAAAGGGGTCTACTTGATGAATAATGGCGATTCAGAAGATGAAGGCAAACAAACCTCAGTCGGAATAAATCCAACCTCGTTTTCCTTTACTTTAATCAATGCTTCCATCAAGTCCATTCCTGACATTTTTTTGTACAAAGTTTCAATAAAACCACCACAAGCATCACAAATGAATCGAAAAGTTTCAAGCTCCATCTATCAAGGCCCTCAAGGGGTAGGTTTCAAATCCTTATCCATCCTCCATAATTTACCAACTTATTTCATATCAATCATTCCTATGATTGGAAGAGTGGTAGTTAATTTGAAAGAAAAATGAGAAACTCCTTTGGAATGGTTCATCAAAATAGGAGCGTGATAATTAATTTGTTAGCAATCCCCTGCACCTCTCCTCTAATACATTCTCTTTTGCATACTTTCAATAACTCAACAGTGTGTGTGGGGTGGGGGAGGCACTCAGGATTTCAAAGAACATAAAAGAGACCGACAAAAAAATTGCATTGGGCATGAAAAGAATGTGGAGAAATGTGCAATATACCAACTGAATAAGACAACAGCACTGTCTCAAGCTAGGCTTTTGAACACTTGCCCATTTCCAATCAAATTTGGGATGACATTACCCTAGATTTTATCAAGGGACTGCCCAAATCCAATGGTTGACACTATCTTATTGAGGATCTCTTGAGCAAGTATGCTCATTTCATTCCTCGTTGTGTCCCCTTATTGCTAAGACAGTGGCAACAGTTTTTGTCGAGGAAGTATCAAATCACTTTTGATTGTACCAAATCACAAGAAGTATTCATCAGTCATTTCTATTCAGAGTTATTCAAGATGCAAGGTACTCAACTCCAGAAAGACATCCTACCACCTGTAGATGGATAGCCAAATTTAGGTGGTTAATCATTGCCTAGAGACATATCTCAAATGCTTTTGCATGGAAAGACCAAAACTGTGGCAGTTGTAGTGGACTGAGCATTAGAATAATATAATAGTTCCACCCTTCATTCAGGAGAACTCCTATTCAAGTGGTATATGGTAGGGCTCTTCGACCCTCGTCCATTGGACAACACAAGACACTCAACTCCTGAGTAGTAACAACAAGAGCAAGACCAAGCTCTAAATGACCTCAAAATTCACCTTGCACGAGCTCAATCCAAGATAAAGAAGTCAACTGGTAAAACATTGCAAAGATATTGAATATGCAATGGGTGATTAGATATATATGAAAATCATCCCTACTACCTACACTAACTCTTTCGAGAAAGAAATAAGATGTATTACCCTCAATCTTTTGGCCCGCTTCAAATTTTACAATATTTTGAAAACGTTGCAAATCAATAATTAGGTCTTCCCCCGGCTACTTCTCCACAACTAGTGTTCAACATACCTTCTCTTTTTCCTCTTTCTTTTTTTCTTTAAACAAAAAATGAACTCTCCATTGATCGATGAAAAGATAAAAAAAAAAAAAGAAGTTCAAGGATACAAACTCCCATAGGAAGTGGAAAAGAAAGAAATGAATCCAAACTAAGGCGAGGATATGAAAGCCCCCAAACGAACAAATATCAATGAGAAAACACCAATGAGAAGCTTTAAACTTGACTAAAACAAAACAGACTAGCCAAGCTATACTTTTCTTAAAAATTATCTAATTTCAATCAAACCAAACTTTGGAGATGAAAGAATTGACAGCATAAGTCCAAAAACTTGATCTAAAAGAAGAATTAAGGGCCGCAATACCACTGAGAAGTGATGGCTCTGGAAACATGGACAAAATCCGCTAAAAATTGAAAATGCTCAATAGAAGATACCATTATTCCAGCAAATAAGGTATAGGAGAAATAAGACTTGAACCTCACCCACCATCAAAACAAAGAGAGCATACAGAGGGATGCAATACCAAATAAGGAAAACTCATTAGAAGAATTTTGACAAAGGTTGCTCCTTTGATGAGCCACTCGGAATAGTCGTAGGCAGTATTGTGGCTCAACCCCTTCCTCCTAATTTAGTAGCAAACTTTAAATGGATTGAGGAGCCAAAGGAGGAGGAGGCACTACACATCCAGAAGAGTGCAGATAATGGTTCATGGAAATTCCAGACCAAATGGAAGGACCTGTCTAATTTCGAAGCATCATGAGAACCGCTAGATAATTTCCAGATTTTCACCTTATGGATAAGGTATCTTTTTTCCTTGAGTTAATGTTAAGCTGGCCAGCCACCTGTTGTAAAAGTGTATTTAAGAGAGGGTAACAAGGGGTATATCACCCTGATATTCAGTTAGCAGAAGGCAGACGTACATGCTACATATAGTTAGAAAAAAGTTTGTTTTTGACATGCTGTGTGTGACATGTGGCAAAAGGAGGGACATTAACCTTCCAATTGGCTAACCAAGTATTTTAGGCCTCGTTTGATAACCATTTGATTTTTGGTTTTTGAAAATTAAGCTTATAAACACTATTTTCACCTATAGGTTTCTTTGTTTTGTTATCTACTTTTTACAAATGTTTTCCAAATCCAAGCCAAGTTTTGAAAACTTAAAAAAATAGTTTTTAAAAACTTGTTTTTGTTTTTGGAATTTTGCTAAGAATTCAAATGTTTCCTTAAGAAATATGAAAACCAATACAATTTTCAAAAACCAAAACTAAATGGTTATCAAACGGAGCCTATTTGGTCCTCTGAAACCATCCTTTAGAGCTGATATTAGTAAACATACCTATCAGATTGTTCAAAAGAAAGAAAAAGAAAAAAAGAAGAAAAGAAAAAAAAGAACAGGGGGTTGGATTTGTTGGAGGGAATGCAGCATCCCCAAAAAGCAAATAAGGGAAAAAATTGTCCGTCCTATACTTCAAACCCATTTCAAACCAGTGTTCCCCACCTGATATGGTCTTAAATTTAGGAGCATAATAGTATGTTATTCAAATATGTGCAACCTAGGTCTTCTTATATAGGAGAAAGGCCCACTACAATATGAGGAAAGAATAAAAACAATAAAGACTAAATATTGACAACTAATACATACACAAATATAAAGACTAGAAATTCCAACACTCCCCCTCAAGCTGGTTTAAAGATGTCTTCCATAGCCAGCTTGTCAATCAGTTTATCGAATTGCTTCTTTGGAAGTTCCTTAGTTAGTACATAAGCAATTTGCTCTGTCGTTAGAAGATAAGGGATACATATTGCACCAACAACAATCTTTTCTTTAATAAAATGTTTGTCAACTTCAATACGTTTTGTTCTATCATGCAAAACTGGATTATGAGCTATAGATATGGTCGCCTTATTGTCACAATAAATTCGAATAGGCTTAGTTTGAGGAAACTTCAATTCTTCAAGTATCCTTTTGATCCATATGCCTTCACAAATTCCATGAGCTAATGCTCTAAACTTCGCTTCAGCACTACTCCTAGCCACAACATTTTTCTTTTTGCTTCGCCATGTAACTGGATTTCCTCCAACAAAGGAACAGTAGCCAAAGGTAGATCTTCTATCAGTAGTACTTCCAGCCCAGTCTGCATCGATATAGACTTCTACTTGGAAGTGATTGTTCTTTTGGAATAAAATATCTTTTCCAGGAGCTCCTTTTAAATATCTTAAAATTCTATAGGCAGCTTCAAAATGAGTTGGTCCAGGTGCATGCATAAATTGACTTACCACGCTTACAGCAAAAGCAATATCTAGACGTGTATGAGATAGATAAATTAATCTTTCCACAAGTCTCTGGTATTGTTCCTTGTCCTTTATTTCTTCTTCTTTTGCTGCTTCCAATTTCAAATTGGATTCAGTGGGAGTTTCTACAACTCTACATCCAAGTAATCTTGTTTCTTCGAGTAAGTCAAGTACATATTTTCTTTGATTTACAAAGATACCTTTCTTTGATCTTGCAAATTCTATCCCTAGGAAATATTTTAATGTTCCCAAGTCTTTGATTTGAAACTCACTTGCAAGATTTTTCTTGAGATCGGCTAGACTTGCTTCATCATCACTTGTGAGAATAATATCATCTACATAGACAATCAAAATTGAGATTTTATTATTCTCGAAGTGTTTATAAAATAGTATGGTCAGCTGACTTTGAAGGAATCCATAACTAGTCACAACTTTTCCAAACCGTTCGAACCAAGCTCTCAGAGATTGTTTGAGACCATAGAGAGATTTTTTCCGTCGGTAGATTTTATTACATCCAAGTTCCTTTTCAAAACCTGCTGGTAAATGCATAAAACTTCTTCCTCAAGACGCCATTGAGAAAAGCATTTTTCATATCAAGTTGGTGGAGAGGCCATTCTGAATTAGCTGCAAGAGACAAAAGCACTCTAATGGAGTTAATTTTGGCAACAGGAGCAAATGTTTCTTGATAATCGATTCCATAAGTCTGAGTGAAGCCTTTAGCTACTAATCTGGCCTTGTATCCCTCAATACTACCATCTGCTTTACATTTTATTGTGAACACCCATTTACATCCCACTGGTTTCTTATCTTTTGGCAACTCTACCATTTCCCAAGTACCATTTTTCTTTAGAGCATTCATTTCCTCCATAATTGCTAGTTTTCAATTTGGATATAGGCTTCATGCATATTTTTTGGAACAACCAAATTCGTTATCCTAGATGTGAAAGCTCCATGACTATTTGAAAATTTTTGATATGACATGTAGTTTGCAATAGGATATTTGGTACAACTCTTAATACCTTTTCTAATGGCTATGGGAACATCAAGATCATACATAACTGGTAAAGAGGTTTGAATAATGGAAGAAGTAGGAATAGGAGAAGGGTTACCAGACTTTTCAGTTTCAATTCTCGAAGCCTCATACTAACTTTGAGAAGGAGTAATTATTTGATCTTGGTTCATTTGATTGAATTTCCTTCTAGTGTAAAACTTAAACTCAGGAATTTGATTAGTAGAATCATTTTGTAGTATTTCTCCCCCTGATTGAGAATTTTCTATACTTAGCATCAAAGGACTATGAGAATCAGAACAAATAGGACTAGGAATAGGAACAGAAATATCCCAAGAATTAGAAATATCCCAAAAATTATCTTCCAAATTCTATTGCTCCCCTGAAGAGAATTTTTGTTAAAATATGGTTGAATTTCTAAAAACGACACATCCATACTCACAAAAAGCTTTTTTGTTTGAGGATCAAAACATTTATAACCATTTTGACTCGAAGAATAACCCAAAAAAATACATTTAACAGCCCTATGATCAAGTTTGATTGAAAGTGACTAGGTATATGAATGTAAGTGGTACACCCAAAAACTTTGATAGGTAAATCAGAATATATGTGGGATGTTGGAAAAACATTTTTAAAACACTCAATGGGAGTTTTGAAATTCAAGACCTTACTAGGCATTTTATTTATTAGATTCCAACATTTTTAAAACACTCCATGGGAGTTTTGAAATTCAAGACCTTACTAGGCATTCTATTTATTAGGTAGGCAGCTGTGAGAACTGCTTCCCCCCATAAATACTTCGGAACATGCATGGAAAACATTATAGCACAAGTTACTTCAAGTAAATGCCTATTTTTTCTTTCAGCAATCTCATTCTGTTGAGGAGTATCCCAACAAGTAGACTGATGGAAAATACCTTTTTCTTTCAAGAAAACACCAAAAAGTTCATCAAAATACTTAGTCCCATTATCAAAGTGCAAAATGCAAATTTTAGTTTGAAATTGGGTCTCAGCCATGTTATAGAAGTGTTTGAAAATGTCTTTCACCTCAGATTTTTTTGTCATTAAATAAACCCAAGATAGATGAGTATGGTCGTCAATAAAGGTAACAAACCATCTTTTTCCACTATGAGTACTAATTTTAGAGGCACCCCAAACGTCACTATGAATTAAATAAAACGGTTTAGAAGCTTTGTAAGGATTTGGAGAATATATGGAACGATGGTTTTTTGCCAAAAAACAACTTTCACAATCAAATGAGAAACAATCCATTCTTTTAAATAAGTTTGGAAACAAATTTTTTAGATAGGAAAAACTAGGATGCCCTAACCTACGATGCCAAAGCATTATTGTTCTTTAACTGAGAGAGAACTAATACTACTAAGACCCTGAGTTATTTTATTACTAAAAGTATCTTCATCAAAATAGTAGAGACCATCAAGCATCCTAGCACTTCCAATTATCTTCACCAAGTCCTGATTCTGAAAAATACAGTGAGACTCAAAGAAAGTAACTCAACAGTTAGAGTCTCTAGAAAGTTTGCTGACAGATAAAAGATTACAGGTTAATTTTGGAACATGGAGGACGGATTTTAAGGCAATAATCTAGGTCAATGTAATAGTTGTTCACTTTCCTGCAACAGAAGAAAAATTGTCATCTGCAATTCTAATTTTTTTATTACAATATGAAGGAGAATAAGAATCAAATATGAGAGGAACTTGTCATCTGATCAGAAGCTCCAGAACCTATAATTCATGGAGACAAGTTACCACAGGAGAAAGCCTTAGGATAAGTATCTGTTTGTGCCAAGGATACACATGAATCATTAGACAATAAATTGGTTGATAGCAGTTTTAAGATTTGATGAACTTGCTCTTTTGACATGGTACCAATTAGTGAGTTAATGGGAAACAATATAACGTAGATCAAGCAAATACCCACGGAATCAGATTGTACAACAACCCAAAAAGGAAAAGGAATAGACCAAACCAAAAGTATTGAACCAAACCGGATGTTGAACCGAACCAAATGCTAAACCGAACCGGATGATGAACCAAACCCAATTGTACTATGAACCCTAGAGACATTTAACTTATTCAAATGACCAGGTATTCGAATAACTGAATGATGAAGATTCACGGGGATAGCTACACTGGCAACGGGGATTTCGATGAGAGTTCGAACGGAACAAAAAAAACGTGACTTTGACGATGGAAGCTGCAGACTCTTCATGTATAGCCAACGCTACGCGAACATGAAAACTCGCGAACACAAACAGACTGAAACTCACGACAATCGTGAAAACTCCACCGGTGAATGGGTCACGAACGAATGAAAGGAATGTATCACCGTAAGTGAATGGGTCACGAACGGAGATACCACACACTCATGAAGATAGAAATTCACAACAACTGACGGCCACCTGAACACGAACACCTTCACCTGCGAACCGAAACTCCGACCAGAAGTAGAGTGCGCCGTTTGAAGTCGGCGACGAGGGTTCCGACAGGGTAGCAGCTAGGGCTTTTTTTTTTAGAGTAGCTATTGCTCTGATACTATCTTAAATTTAGGAGAATAATAGTATGTTATTCAAATATGTTCAACCTAGGTCTTTTTATATAGAAGAAAGACCCACAACAATATAAGGAAAGAATAAAGACAATAAAGACTAAATATTAACAATAAATATGTACACAATTATAAAGACTAGAAATTCCAACATATGAAACCCATCCTTATGGAGATTTTGGATAATCCCTACAGCAGAGACTTTAAGGAAATCATGCATTGTCCCTACAATGCTAGAGGTTAAGGGAGAAGAAAGTTTGCACCAAAAAGCCCAGATACACTATGCTACAGAAAATAAGTATACCTTGTTACTGTAATGCATTCCATCAGCTTTCGCTGATTTAGATGTTGAAGAAGCTCCACTATCTGAGATTTGAGGTTGACAAGTTCGAATATTCTTAACACTGCCAAAGAGTAAAGCAGTATGATAATTCAATATTACTTTAGCAAGCTGCTGAAGAACATGGAACAACAAAAACATGCAATACTTGTACCTCCCAACAGCAGAAAAAATCTTCATGAGGTTTTGGTGGCAATGATCCTCAGGTAAGTTCTCCGCAATTACTATGCGAGACTGACAGGGGGCAAGTAAAACAAGAGACATAACATGCAAAGATTTAAAGCATTGGTTTGTAAATCAATGATATATTGTGGACACTGGGATGGAATCATCACAAGTGTAATGGCAAACAGAACCAGCGTAAAATGTTTAAATTATAAAAATTAAAATTAAAATTATAAAAAAAAACCTAAAAATTATAAAACTTTTCTTTATAAAAATTTTTAAACCATTAAATTAAAAACATAATAATAAAATAAAATAAATAAATAAACCCTACTTGCAGCTCCTCCATATCTGACTCCGAAAGTGGTTGTTTACGTCTAACTTTCTTTCCATCTTCACTAACCATCTGCAGAATATTAAACCAAAAAACACGGGGGGAACAAAACAAGAAAGAGAATTGAGGATAACTCGAGGGCAAAAAAGGTAAAGAAGGATGTTTAAAAATAAATGAAATACTCACAAGCTTAGAAGAGTTGCGCAAAATATTGGCTAGCTGAGAGTGACTATTAATGAGAGCCTTAATCTTCTTGAATGATGCAACAACCGATATAGGCACTGAATTAAAATGGACCTTACTCAGGTAAAGTATTTAAGAGAGGGGGGGGGGGGGGGGGGGGGGGGGGGTTGCCAAATGACTAATTCTAAATCACCATCAAGTCGTGAATTGTACCAAAGCAATCCACCAGTTGTGGGATGGTAAGAGCACGAGCTCCACACATTAACAGAATGTGAAATACAAATAAAGATGCCAAGAGAGGATCTTACCATGTCCATCGGGATCTTTATTGATGAACCTCATCAAATGATCAGTAGTTGCCAAGTTTAAATCACTGAAATAATATTCCACCTAAAAACCATGATTTCGCAAAGAATTCAATGAAGTGAATAAGGTTAAATAAAAAGAAGGTTGTAGGTATAGAAAACAATATCCAATTAATATTGGAAATTTAAGAACATAGTAGGAGTATACAACCTACTAAATTAATCGTTCAACTTTTTAATTGATAAGCACTGTAAGAGTCCTGGCGAACTTATATAGCTTTCTACTAAAGTCAAAGGATACTTGCAGAAAAGTGATATTCTAGACTAATAGTCACAAACATTTAAACTTATGATTTCAAAGTCATCAAAATGATCCTTGTCGGGAAGTAATAGCGAGCACCAAAAGCTTTAAGAAATAATCCAACTTATTAACCTCGGGTCAGAAAGGCCAGCTCACCACTATAGCAACTTTAAAATAAGGATAACCAATTGTTAACCGTGGGAGACCTTCCCCCCCACACACACACAAATGCTCTCTCCTCCAGACTCCTTGTTTCTAGCCTTCAATCGCCACTTCTGTTTAGCTCCAGTCATCACCTTCACTTCTGTTTCCAGCTTTATTCAATATTTGCTCCGGTCATCTTCTTCTTCTCCGCTTCTAGTTTCAGTCAGCAAGTGGTGTGGTCAGACTCATTTTGTTTAGAGACTCTCTGTTTCAAGGTCAACGTGTGTTACTTGAGAGGTGCAGGTTCCGTAAGTGACAGAGGTAAGGAGGAGTTGTGTTAATAATTCCGTTTACTTCTGCATTTGGAAGAAAAAGAATCTTTTCTTTGTGGAAAACTTGAAGATAAAGTTTTTAACTCCTTTAGCCTATTCTCATCTTCGGTGGCTTGAGAGTTCGTTAGTTGGTCTTTTGCAATTTCCAGTGGCTTTGCGGTTCTTTAAGCAATTTAGAGATGCCAGTGGGAATATTCGGCTGTCGAAAAAAGGTTTTCTAATGGTTGGGTATTTGAATGCTGTGTTTGGCCCCTTTCAGGTGGAAGAAATCTAATACATGTTCCAGTTGGATATAATAAAAAGGGATGGTTTGTTTTCTGGGAGATGTTAAGAGACTTTTTTTAAGCTTCCAGTCCAACTCTAAGGATTTAAAGGTCACAGTAGAGAGATCTGAATTGGCAACTTCAGACGGTGGAGAACCTTCTGTTCCTTTTGTGGAGGCGGCTAAATTGCTTCCAGTGAGAGATTCCAGCTCCAGAGACCCTTTGACGGTGAAAATTTATTCAGATAAGTATTCTTCCCTTTGTTCTTATTGGGTGAAAAAGGATCATGTGGTGTTGCAATTAGATTTTGAGAATTTATGGGTGGTGTACTTTTTGCCCATAATGAGTGGAAGGAAATTAAAGCTGCAATTGAAGATTATTTTCATTTGAAAGTCCCGATTAATCCGTTATTTGATGACAAAGCTTTGATCAAAATTGGTGATGAAAACTTCAGGGTCTCTAATGATTTAATTGGTAAATGGAATTCTTTTGGAGTTTATCATTTGCAAATTGAGAAGTGGTCTAGAAAATTTCATAGTCGTCCAAGTTGGGATTAAGGGGTATGGAGGTTGGATTTCTATAAAAAAAAAATCTTCCTTTAGATATTGGAGTCAAAGTTCTTCTGAAGCCATCCGAGCATACTTTGGAGGATTGGTAAGTGTCTTCTAAGACACTTAATTTGATCAATTGTTCTGAAGCTTGAATTCAGGTTCAACGGAATTTATGTGGTTCACCATTGAGATAAAGGACAAAAATAGAGGGAATATTTTTCTTCATTTTGGGGATATTGTTGCATTGGATCCTCCAAATATTATTCATAGAGAGCTTCAAGTAAGTGATTTTTCCAATCCGATGGATCTTTATCGTCTTAATCAGGTCATGGTAGATGAGGGTTCGTTGATTCTCAGGTCTGGAATCTAGAGGTGGAGTTTTATTCTTCAATTCAAGAGCTTCTCTCTGTTTCCAGGGATCCTTCAATGATTTTGAAGCCTAAAGTCTCAAATCAGGGTGGTAAGTTGGGTGTGAACAACCAAGATGTTTCAAAGGAAAAAGCAGTTATGGGGAGTGAGAAAGAGGTATTAAATACGGTTGTCATGCATGAGGATCGAATTGGTTCAGCAGTAGAAGCTTTTAATAAGGCCACAGTTAATGGGGATTTAGTTCTTAATGAAGAGTCCTTTTTGCCTCAGGAGGAAGAATTTATATCAACAGGAATTAAATGCTCCAACCTTGCATGTTCAATCTCAACAACCATCTGATTTGGTTCAAGGAATTAATTCCCCCGGCCTTATTAAATTTCCTTTTGATTCCGAGGAATTTAACAGAAAACGTTCCTCTCATAGGAAATGAAGAAACTTCATTAATTGCTGAACATGCAGCAGTTCTCTCTCATCAAGCAGCAAAGAAGGCTTCATCAAATGGTTTACCGAGTTAATGTCCCTTTAAATAATCCTTCCACGGGTATTCAAGATGATTTTGTAACTTCATATGTGACTCCTCAGGTTTCAAATGTTTCTATCTCTACTAGTATTAAAGATAGTTCGCAGAAATTTATTGCAGCATGTTCTCTTTTTACACTCGAAAGTTTGGTAATGTTAATCATTGGCATTGCACACCAATTTTCGAGCTTTCTGTTTTCAATTCACATTCTATAGAGGAATCTTGTTCTCGCCTTCTTGTAACTTCCTGTAACTTCCTCTTCTCTATCAGACATGTTGCAACAGTTAAAGGTACATTTGGTTTCGAATTTTAGTCAGTCTCAGTTGGTTGTCCCGAATTCTGGAGTTATTCTAACCAAAGGTGTTCTTTTGTCTGAGGTATCTAAAGTTCCCCAACCTAAAATTTCTTTACCTATTGATTCAGATGAGGAGTCCGTTGTTAGCGTGAGTAGTGAAAAGGCTGATCCTATTCCCGAAGAAAAACAGTTGGAATCTGAAAAGGATGAAGATTTTCTGGACAGTCATTTGGTCGAAGTTTTTGATATTATGTTTATGGAAAATAACAGCGATATTCATTTGAAGCTAGCTGTGGTTTATTCGGTTGGAGAAAAATCAGAATCAAAATCCCCTATTGTCCCTGAAAAGTTTGCTTCTCTTATTGAAACTTGTGGAATCCAATTACGGACAATTCCTCAATTGTCCCCTTCATTAAAAGTTTGATAGTTCTTTCTTTGAGTTTGAAGAATGAAGATAATTCCTTGGAATATTGGAGGTCTTGGGGATAATTCTAAAAGAGTTGTTATAAAAAAGCTTTTACAAAATCAATGCCCTGACATGGTTTTATTACAGGATACTAAAAATTAGATTTTGACAGCTAGTTGATTAAGTCCTTATGGAGTTCAAAGGAAATCTGTTCGGTCCATGTAGCGGCTATTGGGAGATCGGGTGGTCTACTAGTTATGTGGGATGAAAGTAAGATAAAGGTTATAGAATTTCTCAAAGGGGGATACACTCTCTCCAAGCACTTAGCTTCATCTTCATCTTTGGATAATGTTGAACGGTTCTCTTAATTGCTCAACAGTGTTACAAAAGAAGCTTCCTAATCACTACAGAGTTGTTTGGGGCGCTGAGTGGATTATAATAACATGAGTTATAATAGTCTGTGGATTATAATAATCTGTAGAATTATATAATATTGTTTAAAATGCAGAGTTATTTAGTCTGGAGTTATAATAGTCTGTGTTTGGAGTGCAGAGTGCTCCACAGGTTATTATAACCCACACCCCAAACAGCCCCTACTTTTCTCCTTTAGTTTGCCCACTTTGTTTTGCTAATGAGGATTCTTTACCGCATTTATTTTTTGAGTGTTGTTATGCAAGAAGTTGTTGGTGGAAGCTGTTTTTTATGTTCAATATGCAATGGGCTTTCTTCAGAAGTGTTCAAGAGAATGTTTTTCAAGTTCTGGTGGGGCCTTGTCCCTCGACCAAAGCAATAACTATTTGGTGCAATTCAATTAAAGCCATATTGTCGGAAATTTAGTTCAAAAGGAATCAGAGAGTCTTCCAAAATAAGTCTCTCCATGTGTCAGATCGTTTTGATTCAGCTCGTCTAAAAGCTTCATTCTGGTGCTCTCTTCCCAAGCTTTTTACTGGTTATTCTTTTCAGAGTTTAAGTTTAAATTGGAAAGGTTGCTCTCCCAAAAAAGTTAAATTCTTTGTTTGGGAGCTTAGCCATGCTTGTATTAACACCTTTGATAAGCTTCAGAGGAAATCACCTTGGATTACCATTTCTCCTAGTTGCTGTCACCTTCGCTTAAGGAGTAACGAATCCCAAATCCATCTTTTTAGTGAATGCCCATATGCAACCACTTTTTGGAACTACATACAACAAGCTTTTTGCTGGTATATTGCACGTCCAGGTGATATATATACTTTACTCAATTACACCATCATTGGCCACCCTTTCAAGAAGGAGAAGAAGACTTTATGGCACAACTTTGTCTATGCTTTCTTATGGAATTTATGGCTAGAAAGAAATGCCCGAATCTTCACAGACACACAACAAAACATTGGTTCCTTTATTGATTCTACTGTCTATCTTGCTATATCTTGGAGTAAAAATTATCCTCCATTTTGTAATTATAGTATGACAACCCTCATCGCTCATTGGAGGAGTTTTTTGTAATTATTGCCGATAGGACTTTTTGTATCTATTTCATATATCAATGAAGTGGTCTTTGTTTCCTATCAAAAAAAAAAAAAAGTTTAAATTGGAGCACTTTTATTCCTGCTTTATAATTTTAATTTGTCTTTCTTTTATTTATGTGTTTCTTCGTATTTTGAGCATTAGTCTCTTTCCATTTCATCAATGAAAAGTTTCGTATCCTTTCCAAAAAAAATAATAAGTATGGATGGGTGACAAATGTGTATGGTCCAAATGATTATAGAGAAAGAAAACATTTTTGGTCGGAATAGCAATCTTTATCGTTCTTTTGTAATGAGCCGTGGTGCATCGGTGGGGATTTTAATATTACTGTGTGGGTACATGAAAGATATCCTTTGGGAAGGCAAACAAAAGGTATGAGAAATTTCAATAAGTTAATTGAAGATCTTGATCTTATGGAGGTCCCTATGGCAAATAGAAAATTCACTTGGTCACATTCGGGAGATGCTCCTTCTAGATCCTTAATAGATCGGTTTTTTGTGTCTAAAGAATGGGATAATCAGATAGATAATTGCAGAGTTTCAAGATTATGGGGCTGTTATTGAGCATTCTGTGCAGCAAGATCGTTCTTTCAGTTGGGCAGGTTTTGTGATTTCTTCTAATCTGAGAAATTTGAAGTTTGACATCAAGAAATGGTATGCAGATTTTGAAAAGAAGAGGAAGAGAAAGGAGCATAGTCTAATTTCAGAAATTGCTTTTATGATGCTAAGGTAGATTTAAATGATCTCTTTAATTTGGAGAACGGAATCAGAACAGTAGCTAAAGGGGAATTACTGGAGTTATATATGTTTGAAGAAAGGAATTTAATTCAAGAGTGTAAGTTACACTGGTTAAAAGAGAGATGAAAATTCTAGTTTCTTCCATCGGTTTTTGTCTACAAAGAAAAGAAAGCTTTTAATTTCTGAATTAAATTCATCAGATGGTAATCCTCTCCTTTCTTTTAGGGAATTGAAGCTGAAATCCTAGGGTCTTTCTCCCGATCATATCAAAAGCTTCTAGCTTCGGATGGTCTGCAACACATTTTCTTTGTTTGTTTTTATGTGCGGCAATGCTGGTTCAGATTGTTTTCGATTTTCAATCTATCTTGAGTGTTTTCCATCTCTTTTAAGGAAAACCTTCAGTTGCTTCTCGATTCCCCTTCGGTTCCCAAGTCCAAGCTTTTGTGGGTCAATGCAGTCAAAGCCATCCTTTCGGAGCTTTGATTTGAAAGAAATCAAAGGATTTTTCATGACAAGCATCTTCCTTGGAATGATCGTTTTGATTCAGCTCATCTAAAGGCTTCTTCATGGTGTTCTCTTTCTAAACTTTTTGCAGCTTATTCTATTCAAGATTTACGTCGAATTTGGAATGCGTTTATCTTTATGTTGTAATTTTCTGTTTTTTCTAGTTGTGTTTTGTTCTCTTTTTCCCTCCCTCGTGGAGGTTGTTATCCTTTGAGCATTAGCCTCTTTTCATTTTATCAATGAAAAGTTTCGTTTCTTGTTCAAAAAAAATAAGGATAACCAAGCACTTTTATACATTATTCGACAGCCCTCTCCCATTTCTTTTTTTTTTTTTTTTGACTTAATGTAGGGTCGTAGGAACAGAAGACTTTATTAGATACCTACCTCATTGTCTCTTACAAGTTCTATATAAGCCACAAATATGGGGATATGGGGATTTGAACCTCCGACCTCAAGGAAATTAAGGAGTACATGCCCATTACCATTGAGCCTCGCCTTGTCTCTTCCGAGTTCTATATAATAGATGTAGAATATCCATCTAACAGCTTTGAAGAGTCCTTTCATGACATTGCCTTTCATGCTATTTGCCACCAAAGAGTGAGTTTTACAGATATTCTTCTATGGAAAGTTGTTCTCCAGTTATCTCTTCTACAGATGCAAGATCCAAGTTGTTATGGTGGTTATTATATTAATTATCCTCCCAGAAACCAGAGGTTAATATGCAACCTTCAAGATCTTCATGTTCTACCGTCCCTTTTATAAGCAAAAGATAATAAGCATATTGAAGTTATACTCCGACAATCCTTGAATTCTAGATGCTCTGATCATTTAGGGTTTGTTTGGGGCGTTGAGTGGGTTATAATAGTTTGTGCGTTATAATAGTCTGTAAAATTATATAATATTATTTAAAATGCAGAGTTATTTAGTCTGGAGTTATAATAGTACGTGATGCATAGTACTCCCTAGGTTTTTTTTTTTTTTTTTTTTGATGAATAACCGAACTTTCATTGAGAACGAATGAAAGAAAACACGGGCATACAAAAAGAAAGCCCACAAAAAGAGGGAACCACCCTAGAAAAAGGGGCTCCAATCAAGCAAGATAATTCCTAGAGAATAATTACAAAAAAACTTCGACACCGAAGCCCAAAGAGAAACATAAAATCTAATAAGGGACCACACATCCTGAACTGATCTTTCCCGCCCCCTAAAGATTCGATTATTTCTCTCCCCCCACAAGATCCACAGAACAGCACAAACCCCGGCTTGCCACAAAAACAACCCTTTCTCACGAAAAGGCGGGAACATAAGAAGCTCCACCACCAACTCTCTACCATCCTGAGGCCTGACTGACAGGTTAAACTCCCCAAAGAGACAGCACCAAACAGCACGAGCAAAATCACAGTTCCAAAGGATATGATCCAGGTCCTCAGCCGCCTTCCTGCACATAATACAACAAAAAGGCCCAAGCAAAGGAGAACCTCTGGCCAAAATCCGATCCAAGGTGTTAACCCGTCCATGCCAGACCTGCCACACAAAGAACTTAACCTTCTTCGGAACCTTAACCTTCCATAAAGAGGAGAAGAAAGACTCACGCAAAGACTCCCCCGAAGAAGTGGGGTTAACCAAACAGTGAAAAAAAGAACGACAGGAAAAGCCTCTGGACTGACAAGGACTCCAAATACGAACATCCCCCCTCGTGGGAAAAAACCTGAACTCACTAATGAGTGATAACAAAGCCATCACATCCGAAGATTCCCTGTTAGTTAACGCACGAACAAAGCCAAAAGAAGGAGTCGGTGGAGTTCCAGGAGAAAGGATCGAAGCCACCGACTGATTTTTCAAGCAAGACAAGTGATATAACCAGGGAAACAAAGAGCAGAGGGGACGATCCCCCAACCACTTATCCTCCCAAAAAAAAGTAGCCCTCCCATCACCCACCTCGCAATGAATAAACTGAGAAAGGACAGGTAATTCAAACGAAATTTCTTTCCACGGGTTTCTGGAAGTGCCTAACGCCCCACCAACCGTCCATTCAAAGGGATGAGGACCATACTTGCTTGTAATGACCCTGTGCCAGAGGGTATCAGTTTCATGGTAGAACCGCCAAAGCCATTTAGCCAAGAGAGCCTTGTTCCTGACCCTCACATTACCAATGCCTACCCCCCCCCCCAGGTCAATAGGCCTAGAAACAATCTCCCACCTCACCAGATGAGAACCTCTACCTTCATCCACCCCTTCCCACAAAAAATCCCTCATCAGCTTTTCAATAACCTTAGTAACTTTAGTGGGAATTCTAAACAAAGACATAAAGAAAATTGGGATTCCACTCAACACCGATTGGATGAGAGTTAAACGACCACCTTTGGAGAAGAAACTCTTCCTCCAAGAAGCCAACCTCTTCCGAATCTTATCAACAACCGGGATCCAGAAAGAAAGACTCCTAGGGTTGTGACCAAGGGGAAGACCTAGGTAGGCAGAGGGGAAAGAGCCAACCTCGCACCCCACTAAGGACGCCCACCTATCCAACTTACCCGGCTCACAGGAGAGGCCTAAAAGCTGACACTTGCCTCTGTTAATCTTAAGGCCTGAGATAGCCTCAAAAAACCTGAGGATTTGAATCAAATTACAGAAAGACTCCTCCTTGCCCGAGCAAAAGAAAATCGTGTCATCCGCGAACTGGACATGTGTGAGAGAAACCCTATCTCTCCCCACCTCGAAGCCATGAAGAATATTACCCTCAACCCCTTTGGCAATAATCCTACTCAAAGTGTCCACCACCAAAAGAAAAAGGAAGGGAGAAAGAGGGTCACCCTGTCTAAGACCTCTGGAGGCTTGAATCCTTCCCCTAGGTTTGCCATTAACCAAAATGGCATAATTAACCGTTCTTACACAGCTCCAAACCCAAGATCTCCACTTGTAACCAAACCCCTTTTTAGCTAAGACTTTATCCAAGAAGTTCCAATCCACATGGTCGTAGGCTTTCTCAAAGTCAATCTTAAACAGAATACCCTCCTCCTTCCAAGATCTATAATCCTCAATGGCTTCATTCGCGATTAAAACTTGATCCAAAATCTGTCTTCCGGCTAAAAACGCTCCTTGAGAATCAGAGATCGTCGAAGGGAGAACCTTCCTAAGCCTATTAGCTAAAACCTTAGCAATAACCTTGTACACACTGGTCACCAAACTGATGGGCCTGAAATCCTTAACTTTCGAAGCCTTGTCCTTCTTGGGAATAAGGCAAACAAAGGTCTCCCCCAAGGTACTGTCAATAATGCCTCTTTCGTAGAACTCACTAAAGACCCTCCAGAGGTCTTCCTTCACTCCCTCCCAATTATCTTGGAAAAACGCCAAGGAAAAACCATCTGGCCCAGGCGCCTTATTCCTGTCACACTCAAAGACCACTCTTTTAATCTCATCTAGAGTAAAAGGAGCATCCAACCAGGTTTTATCCTCCGAAGAGATAGGAGCCCAGTTCACACCCCCTACAAAAGGTCTGGAACCAATAGCAGGACCATACAAAGAAGAGAAATACGAGAGAACTTCCTCCTCAATCTCCTTATCCTCATGGAGAACTGTACCTCCTTCAGTTTCCAGAGAGCTAATAAAATTCTTACTTCTTCTACCACTAGCCAATCTATGGAAAAGGGAAGTGTTGCAATCTCCTTCCGCGGCCCACTTAACCTTGGCTTTCTGACTCCAACTCATTCTCTCCTTTCTAACAATCTCCTCGAACTCAGCTTTGAGAGCCAACCTTTCCTCCTTATCAGTCTCACTGAGTCCCTGATTCTCCTCTTCCAGTCTATCCAGAACATATAAGCGACACAACACTTCTTGCTTCTTAACCCGTAGATCCCCAAAAACCTCCCGATTCCAAATTTTGAGCACCCCTTTTAGGGACCGCAACTTCCCCATAAACCGATAGCCTTCCCACTTTCCAGTAGTAGCCTCCCCATTCCACCACTGGGGAAAGGAAGCTTTAAAGGAGGGATGGGCTAGCCACATATTCTCAAATCTAAAGGGACAAGGTCCCCAACTCAACGCCCCCGAATCCAAACTCAGAGGCCAGTGGTCCGACGTCACCCTAGGCCCCAAAGCCTGTCTCACATTGCGGAAAACATCCAGCCAACCTTTTGACAACAGAAATCTGTCAATCCGGCTTCTAAACCTACTATTGGACCAAGTGAACTTCCCGTTAGACAAAGGAGGATCAAATAACGAGCACTCCTCAATCAACCGGTTAAAGCATCTCATGGAGTTGGTCACCCTTCCACCCGAAGCCTTCTCCTGAGGACTACGAACCACATTAAAATCCCCAGCCAAACACCAACAGGGACCACATAAGCCAAACAAGCCCCCTAGCTCGCGCCAAAACTCCTTTCTCCCTCTCAGCCTAGGAGGGCCATACACTCCTGACATCCACCCCTCCACATCCCCAGGAAACTTAAAGGAAACTGACACCGAGAACAACCCTTTTACCACCTCTAAGGCCTGAACAACATTACCATCCCAGAGCAGCAAAATACCCCCAGAAGCACTTGCCGACTCCAGAATAGCCCACTCGACATGCCTCCTACCCCACAGGCTTTTAACTAACTCGTAACAGCAACTCCCGAGCTTAGTTTCCAAGAGGATAACAATATCCGGATTTTCCTGACCAATAATCTCTTTCACCAACCTCCTCTTCACTTTCCCTCCCAGCCCTCTAACATTCCAAGAAAGCACTTTCATTTAACAACATCTTGGCCCCCCAACCTCGAACCACCTTTACGACCCTCATAATTAATCGAGCATTCAAGCTTTTTTAATTCTCTACCCTTCTTCTTCCCTTTCAGCTTTTCTTTCCCTTTCACACTAGGGCCTAACTCAGGGGTAAACAGACCTTTAACATCCTCATTCGACCCATTCGAACTAGACCCTCCACCCTGCCCTTTAACCAACAACTGCTGACCCACAGGGACACCCTCAGCGGAAGTAATGTGCATACCCGCAGAGGCTAACAGGGCACAGACAGAAGGCCAGAGACTCGCACCACCCCCAAAAAAAGGCCCACCCCAAAGGTTACGCAAAGAGCCAGGATCACTCGCAACCCCTCCGTCAGCTAAAGAAAAAGCTTCCCCCGCACGAACACTACTACCCTCGACACCGGACCAGCAAGCTGCCAAAGGAGAAATCATCCCAGAAGGATCGACCACTTGATTTGGCTCACCAATTCCAGAAACCGGGAAAGAAGAATGAAAGGCCAGAGGGACCTGGAAAGGCAAACACCCAGGAGTACTCCCTAGGTTATTATAACACAAGTTATTATAACTCACGCCCTAAACAGCCCCTTAGGAGTTAAAAGGTAAAATTTACTAACCTATAACTTATAAGGAGGTGTTTGGGGTGAAGATTTGGATTTGGGTGGGTTTGGCTTTAAGATGCCGCCAAACCCATGTTTGCCACCTTGGTTTGTAAGCTTGGGTTTTATTGGTTCAAACCTGCTCCCTCAACCACAGTCCCTCACAGTTTTCCTAAACCCAAGTTTCGTAAACTTGTACCTCAAACACATATTTCCTAAACCCTACACTAAACCCTCCTAAGCTCAATAAGATTTCCAGTGGTATTGATATGCAGAGAGTTATAGTTACAAAAATTGTTAGCCAAAGAGCACTAAATTTTTTTGAACAAGAGACAAAACTGTTCATTTATGTAATGAAAAGAGACTAATGCTCAAAAGATACAAACCACAAAAATGGGTGAAAAATAAGAACAAAACAACAATTACAAATGAACAATAAAAACATGTCAATTAAAAGAAATATCATGGAACAAAAAATCACTAAAAGACTTAGAAAGAGAACACCCTGAGGAAGCTTTTAAACAAGCTAAATCAAAACGGTTTGCCCAAGGAAGAAGCTTGTCCACAAAGATTCTCTGATTTCTTTCCAACCATAATTCTGATAAAATTGCTGTAATCACATTAACCCAAATGAGATTTGGTCTAGCCGCCAAAATTGGACCCAAGAGAAGCTGATGAACAGAATCCTTCATATTGTTTTTTTTTTTAACAAGAAACAAAACTTTTCATTGATAAAATGAAAAGAGACTAATCCTCAAAAAGAATCCTTCATATAATTAGAGAACACCCAACTCAAATTAAAGATGGAGAACAACTTGAGCCAACAATTCCTTGAATGCTCACTACAGAAGTGATAAAGAAAGTCACCTTCCATATAACAAAAGGTACATACTGAAGGCATGAGTTTAGCAAAAGGTATATTCCGCTAAAGAATTTTCAAAGAATTTAAATGCCCATTCAACATAATCCAAACCAAGATATTCACCCTCTTGGGACTTTTGGATTTCCAAATAGCTCAATACAAATCCTTATTCAATGGGGAGCCTGGAACAAGCTTCCTAGTCAAGGATTTGACTTAAAAAATACCTAAAGCATCAATAGACCAAACTCTCCCATCTTCATTCGAAGAAGATAACTTCAAAGAACTCAACATGCCCAACAAGGATTGCAAAGCAAAGAATTTCTTCATCTTTCAAAAGTCTTTGGAAAATAAGATTTCACGACAAATGCTCCTAGTCCCAAAAATCCAAAACCGATCCATTTGGATAGGAGGAAATAGCCAAAGAGCACTAAGAGAAGCTCATACCCCAATCACCCCCTTGTGGATGCCAATATGTGAACTTGCTCTCTCTTTTTTTTTTGGGTGATAGACTAAAAAGCACAGATACGGACACAGGACAAGGACACAAAAATACATCAATTTCTAAATTTAGGATATATGTAAATTCAACATAAAAATATTAAATTGTACTCCACTAAAAAGCATAAAATATCAAGTCAATTGACAATAGTACAAAACACATTATCCAATCAAGTCAATTAACAATAGTACAAAACACATTATCCAACATTCAACAAAACAAAGCTCCCAATACAAACTAGAGTAGAGCAACACCGGCAGCGAACACAGCAACATCGGCGGCTAGTGGGCATGGGCAAGGCGTCGACATCAACATCAGTGGCAAACAAGGCTGGCGGTGGTGGCTGCTGTTGTTTCCTTTCTCTTCTTTGTTAATCGCATATAGAAAGGAAGGGAAGGTTGGTTAAGGTTTTATTTTTTAACTTTTAATGTCTTTTTTATGTCTTTTGTTTAAAAATTAAAATTAGATGGGGCTTTAAAATTGGGCTCAAAATAAATGGGTTGAGCCTTTTTTTTGTTCAAAATGTATCCCAAAGTATCCCTTTACGTGTCACGCGCATGTCCTCACATATCTGAATTTAATATTTATATATATGTGTGTATATATATATATTGGACATGTAATTTGGCGTGTTAGACACGTGTCAAAGCGTGTCTAGATGTATCCATGTCTGACATAGACAGTCTATCTAAAATAAAGTGTCTGTGCTTCATAGGTGATAGAAAATTTTGTTAAAAAAAATATTTAAAAGAAGTACAAAGGACAAGGGTTATACCATAACACCTAAAGAACTACTATTGCAAACATGATATGAGATTACTTGGACTATAAGATCAAACCAAATTCTAGAGCAAGATTTGATACATGATTGTCAAAAAGTTCCCTCCCAATACCTACATTGATCTTTGAAGAATCTTCACTTCCTCTCCGACCAAATCTCCCAAAAGATATAGCTTTCAACTTCATTATCCCAAAATAAGTCTCCTATTTCTTTCTAACCGCACCCCCCAAAAAGAGCCTTACCAACATTGAATTCCAAAAATATTTAGACTAGACTGCCACCAAATAAGTACAAAATCACAATTGGAGAACAAACGGTCTAGAGTTTCATTCTCTTTTTTTTGCAAAAAATGTACATGCATGGTGTAGCCTATGAGGATAAAAGGAAAATTCTCTCTAAGCAAATCTTTATTATAAATCAAAAGTTATTGAATACAATAGGGCAATTCTCTATTTATAGAGAATTGGAAAACAAACTAATCCTAATCCTAATTAACTAAAGAATTAAACAAACTAATCCTAATTCCAATTAGCCAAGTTATTGATCAAGAAATCTAATTAATCACTAATCCTACTACATCATATTCTATCCCTCCCAAAAAAAAACTAGTCCTCAAATTTTAAAAAGAGAATGAAGTAATCATGCAGACTTTCGATGGTTGGAAAAAAAATTTATTGAAAATATTTGCCTTTTCGCCATTTTCATAGCACAACCATGAACAAAATAATCAACAATCCTACGAAAAAACCCCTCATGGCTTGGATTGAAAAAAACCCTCACTAGAAATCATGAAAATATTCAAATTAGGTTGAATCGAGGGTATGTAAAATCCTTCCGACGTGGGCCGAGTCAAATTTTGTAACAACAAAGATTAGGCTAGGAGATGAACTGGGTCATGCAAATTCTGGAGCAAAAGACACAATTTGTGGGTCGAACTGCTTAAAGAAGGACGGGTATGGTTTCGGCTCAGGATTCGCGGGTCTTGGGACACAAAGGACAAAACTCGCCTGACGGGTAATGGTTTAGGTTGTGCAGGCATTAGATCAGACGTGTCTTCTTTCTTCTCCTCACACACGACAAGAGCACTCGATTGCGGCTTCTGCCTCATTTGTTTGCATCATCTTTTGCATTCATATCAGTCGTGCCTTCTTCCCCTTCATCTTGTACGATTTTGCTTAAGGTTTTGAAAATCTTTGGTTTGGGTCACGCTTGTAATGCGTCAAAAAGAATCACACAGCTTTTCTCTTCAAATGCGTCATCTTTTCCGAACGACTTGTGTTCACCTTTGCTCCATTGGTCTTCGTCTTTGCGTGGGTTTCATGATTCCTCTGTCTCCTTCGCTCGACTTGACTTCGTCTTCACGTGTTTCTCTTCGCACGACTGAATTTTTTCACCTTCCTTTGGTACGCTCGGGAATTTGAAATAATTGCATGTTGACTTTGCTCAGTCGAGTTCTCTCTCATATTGAACTTTTCAATTAAATCAAAACAAAGTTCTAGACATATTATCCAAAAGTCGCTGGACTTCAAACCACCCCTTTCTTGAATTCCTCTAAGGCTTCACAATCGATGTAGGGATTTATGTGTGTTCTTGAATAATTTTCTGCCTTCATTGGTTGTGATCCAAATCCGAAAGTGGATTTTCTGGCTCTGAACCCCCTTCTTGTGTTGTAAAATTCCATTCTTGAAGTTTTTTCTTATTTCTTGAAAGATAATACTTTGAAAGGTACCCTCTTGTATATAAATGTGGGTTATTGAACAACGAGCACAACTCACGAAGCTCCCTCTTGCGATCTGCGTTAACAAGAGTTTCCCGATCTTCCATCAGCAGCAACCAACGTTGGCCCAAGCGGTTGCTCTGATACCAATTTGGGGTCGCCTAAAAGGATAAAAGGAGAACTCTCTCCAAGAATCAATCAAATCTTTATTATGAATCAAAAGTTATAGAATACAAGAAGGCAATTCTCTATTTATAGAGAATTGGAAAACAAACTAATCCTAATCCTAATTAACCAAGGAATTAACCAAACAAATTAATCTTAATCCTAATTAACCAAGGAATTAAAAAAATTAATCATAATCCCAATTAACCAATAAATTGATCAAGATATCTAATTAATCACTAATCCAGCTACATCAATGCACCAGCTTGGAGAAATTTGGACATTAGGATGATATCTTTGCTCTATCTAGTGTTTGCCCTTTTGCATAAAAGTGCAGAAGCTTGCAGAACCGACAATTAAAGGTGGCTCAAACACTCTTATCATTTTTGCAATGAAAGGTTGCACAAATACATGGTGTCCAAATTTATGGATTCACAAGAGAAAAGAGCTTCTTCTTTTTTTTTTGTGAAAATAGAAAATGTAAGGTGGTCCAACATGGTGTATTCATTTTTTTATCGAAAATTTGAACCTTCATTGAGATAAAAGTGAAAGAATACAAAGGAGACCAGCAAACCAACCAAATAAAATATGGGGTCTACAAAAAGACTGAGCCAAACCAAACTAATAATGAGCTCCAATCCAACATGATAAGTCCCTTAGATACAAAGGCCCAAAGCGAGCCATTAAACCTAGCTAAGGACCAAACTTCCTCCCAAGACCTCTCCACCCCTCTGAAAATCCTATTATTCTTCTCCAACCAAACACCCCAAATGACTACAAAAAAAGCAGCCCTTCAAAGAGTGCTCCCCATCTCCCTAAAAGGGGAGTGAAGTGGGACCTCCTCCATCATAAGACAAACGTCCTTGTTACGAGCCAAACACACCCCAAAAATCTCAAACAAACAATCCCAAATCAAGAAAATTGGGCAGTGCCACAAGAAATAGCCTAGATCCTCAGACACCTCCCTATCAAGAATATACCACAGCAGCATTAAAGCAAAGAAAGAATATCTCTGAATCCAATCCATTGTGTTAACACCCTCATGAAGAACTAGCCAAGCAAAGAATTTGACCTTCTTGGGAATATTCGCCTTCCATAATGAGAAGACAAAGGAGGGAAGCGGACTAGGGCTACACAAAAGGCTAAAAAATAAACCTTTGGACAAATTAGGAATCCAGCACCGAGAATCCAGATTCCCCATATGGATAATGATAGAGTCCAAAAGAGCGATAAGAACAGCAACAAAGACTCCTTATCGAACAAAGGTCTATAAAAGCCAAAGTCAAACGAAAGACAAGGACCCAAAGAAGAAATAACTGAAGAAACCGACACACCCTCAAAGTAGATGAATGATAGAGGCGAGAGAACTCCAGACACAATGGTCTATGACCCACCCAAAAATAGGTACTCGAGTCATCCCTAACACACAATTCACACAACTAGGAAAAAAACAAAAGGCTTGAAGCGATCACTAAACAAGGATTTTTTTACCATGCCTTTAGACCCACAACCTGTGGCCCATTTGGATGGATGGAGATCGTACTTGCTCACAATGACCTTATGCCACAAAGAATTCGATTCCAATGGGAACGGCCATAACCATTTAGCAAACATTGCCTCATTATGAAGTCTCAAATTGTCGATTCCAAATCCCGATTGATCGACTTCGATAAAATGCTTCACCTAATCGAATGAAATATATAGGCGGTTCCCAATTATGTTAACCAACACGTTTAGCTATGCCTAGTTTACCATTTATCTAGAATCTCAAGCAAACAGAAATCTTGCAATATCGACAATATTAGTGCAAAAGGAAAAGAGAGTCAATAACAGAATTCCCAGCGAGTTCTAAACCCTTTCAAATAACCCTGAGTTCCACCTAACTTAATGTGTGCCTAGAGAAGTAACAGAATTCGCAGGCTCAAAACATAATATAGCTCCATGAGTTAGAGTGCTTCATAAAATTAACCCAAGCAACTAAGCCACAG
Organism: Trichosanthes truncata; assembly: GCA_033996785.1. Classification (NCBI taxonomy): domain Eukaryota; kingdom Viridiplantae; phylum Streptophyta; class Magnoliopsida; order Cucurbitales; family Cucurbitaceae; genus Trichosanthes; species Trichosanthes truncata. Next base: position 16,776,737 of record MU867261.1, read on the forward strand.
AGATTTGACAGAAGGATGTGAAATTCAGCCTCATAGCAACGTAAGCATTGAACAAGCAGATATGAAAATCTTGACAAAAAGTGAAAAGCATAAACATAGAGGGATCTAGTAAAAAGAAAAGGAAACCTGATTCAAAAGCTTTTGGGAAACTTCCTCAGTGAGTTTAGTCCTAGAGGGAGCACCATAGTCAGAGTCAAGCTGAGGCTTCTGAGGTTGCTGCTGCACAACGGTGTCAGGGTCATGAAATCCGCCATTATCGGCATAATATTGAGGATTATGAGGGTGATAAAGCACAGGAACATGATGGGAATGATGGTGGTGGCGGTGATGAGGGTGATAGTGATGATTCTGAATAGAAACGACATGATTGGGAACATGGAAGGGAGATCCCGGGGGAGGGGGAGGATAAACATGCATCATGGCCGGCGGCGGAGGAGGGGAAGGGATGAGAATCCGGGGCGATTGCGTGGGCGGAGGAGGCGGGGGGCCGGGGGCGGACTGCGGCGGTTGTAGATCGGGACGAGGGGAGGGGCGAGTGGGGACGAACTCAGGAGCCTGGGCGTTGAGACGACTGAGAGAAGAGTTGCGAGAAAGAGATGGATCGGATTGGGAAGAGGAATCGGGAGGGGAAGGGGAAGACGAAGACGAAGAATGCTGTGCCATCGAGATGGCTATGGAGTTTCTGCAACTCAAAAATGTGGAGATCCACTCCCAGAGGAACACAGAGTGTCCTCTGCCTCTGACAACGAACAAGAAGAAGAAGAAGAAGAATAAAGTAAAAATTAAACTATATGAAAATTAAAATTACGGAATAAAAAAATTACCAAAAAAAAAAGGAAAAAAGAGCCCACAGAGGGCGAAGAAGGCAACTGAGGTCTGGGGGAGAAGATTTCTCGATTCAAAACAATCACTTCACTGTTATTTATACTTACTTTTTCTTCCTAGCTTCGTTTTTTTTTTTCCAAAAACATATATCCCCAAATTAATGATATAAATTCTAAAAAAAAATATTTACTCTTTTTTTTAAATCAACAATTGCATCGTGGGATTGAACCGTCAACCTTTAAAATTGTAATTGGTGCATTATTCATGCAACTACGTTTGGATTGGCTTTAATCACTCAACTCTCCAACTATTATATTTTAGTCTTTTTTTAGCTGAATAATATGTGAAAAATTCAAATATCTGACCTTTAGGTTAAATGTGCAATATTTTAATCATTTGAGTTACGCTTAAGTTGGCATTTTAGTTTTTTTTTTATTTCATATGAAGAAGTTTTTTAAGTTTTTTTTCCTTAACTTTTTTATTAAAATATTTATAAGAGAATATAATACGATGATACTATTTATTTATTTATTTGATAATAGATGTCAAAGTGATGTGGCAATTAGTTCATGACTAGGCTTGCTAATTAGACCAATTATATTAATTTAATATTAAAATTAGATGATTAGACAATCTTAGGTGGATTTCTCCCCTTTTTCTTTCTTCTTTCTTATTCTCCTCTGCCGACTTTCCATCTCCCTTCTTCTTATCAACATTTATCGTTGACGCTCCTCCTCCATAACCATCACTACATCAATATCTGAATGAAAAATCGTGTTTATCACAATAAGCTATACCAAGCTTCAATTTGGATGACAATGTCAAATGGTTATAACATAGATTGATATTCCCCTGAATCTTGAATACTTCCAACCTCTTGATGAACGATTCATTGGAAGGAATTACCCCACGAAAAATGATTATTCTCTAGATTCAAGTACTTCAAGCTTTTCATCTCTGAAATGAACCTTGGAATCGTGCCGTTCAACTAGTTCGAACCGAGATCATATGAATTAACTCGGGATGGTTGAGAAAGATCGACAACGAATTAGAGTCTAACGACAAGTTTTGAAGCGAAATCAAATCCCCAATTGAAGTGGAGATCTCACCATTAAGCCAATTCAACGAAAATTTTAAGGTTTCAAGATTCTCAAGCAATGTAATGGAACTAAGTTTGAACCGACAGGACATGCCCTGCGTGAACCAAACTTTCTCAATGGAGACAAACTACTTTCTAAAAAGAATAAAACAAACAACTTTAATAAAGCAGAGGAATCTACTTTATCAAAAGTAATAAAACAAAAACAGTAAATGACGGAAAGTAAAAGAAATGATTACAAAAGACAAAATAAAATGATAAACTCTGAAAAGTAAAGATAAAAACGAATCTTCATCATGTGCTTCCAACTGTGCTTGTCCTTTCATCTTTAATAAAAGTAGCTTTATCAAAGTGATGCATCAGTCTTTCATTATTGCTTCTGTCTGATATTTCAGATTGTTGAAGAGGCAAGGATACACCGGAGAGCTTACCAACGGTTTCACTGCGCCCACCTGGCGACCTACTACCGGGAACACAACTCCTAAAGATCCGCAGCAGGTCCTCATCTTCAACCTTTGATATCTTCAAGCAATAGTCTTTCACTGAAACAAATAGCAACTCTGAAGAGGCTGATCACGCTAGCTTGTTTCCAAGTAGCAACTCTGGAGAGACTTATTACGCCATCTGCTCTGTTGATGCGCTGGCACAAGACTGGAAGTGGATGATGATTTTACTATGTTCAATACAGAATCCAGACCTATACAAGGGATTCTGTACACCTGATACTATACATATTATTAATTTACAACACAGATAATCAGGAATTAATTTCCCGATTATGAAAACTAATGAGAATGTACAAAAAGATACAAGAAATTGTACAAAGAAAGAATATCCTCTTCCTAATGAAGATGATATTCATGTATGTCTACAAGAATGTACAGGAAAGATGAAAAACATATAGAGAAATATTTGCGAGCTTCACTTGCTAAATATTTACTCAACCTTTCTACTCTCATTCCCCAATCCTTTTGTAACAAATCGATCCTAATTCTCTTTTGCCGATTAACGCGATCGAGCATCTGGTATCAGAGCCTATTTAGGCAAATAAAATTCGACATTCAGCAATATTCTTTTGTTGATTTCAAATTCTTTTCCGGGGGGTATATGATCGTGATATCATTCTCTCTCTATAATCGGAAAGAATTTTGTTAATTCTTTTTACCATACTTTTTCTTCCAATCCCTTGTATTGTCAGTTTGGCCTCACGGTTATTAGTTGTCTGGCAAGGGCTGAAGGTGTTCCCGGCAGAGTGAGTAAGACCGTTGGTAAGCCGCCCGTTCCCCCTAATAGTGAGAAGACGGATTCCAGGTGAGGAAGCAAGAAGAAGTTATTAAAGAGAATTCACTCTATTCTCTCAGATTTTAGAAAAGAAAATATCATAATCGGATGACCGATCGTGTGAAGACTTTCTTCAACAAATGGAAGACAAATGTTGATGCAAGAAGGCGACAAGCCGAAGAAACGAAGAAGAAGGCAATAGCCACCAGAGTAGGAAAAGCTGAACAGCAAATGATGCAAGAAGCAAATAAACACAGATTCAAAGAAGGAGATAGTGCAGATCTTAACATCAAGAACACACTATCATCCATCCAATCCATTGAAAGGTCAATTGTTCAATGGAATGTGCCAAAAGTCGATCCCTCGTTAATATACGACACAGGGATCTTCAATCAAATGAAAGGCATCAAAATTGTTGAACGAACAATTCCAATCGTCAACAACCCAGAAAAGATACGCCTATTCTCTTCTGAGATGCTATGGCAGCACAAGTTGAAGGGTTATCAATTCCTTCACATCGGCCTTGTCCAAGTAGGTATAAGACCCTTATACCGACCAGGCCTAGACATCCCAATCCTTGTCGCACTCAGAGACAAGAGACACCTAGACTACAAGAACTCTATGCTAGGACTCATTGAAGCAAACCTAGGAAGAGGACCAGTCTACTTCAATGTCTATCCCAACTTTCCAATCTCTTTAACTGATCCAAACATACTAAACACTTTAGTATTGGATATCAAGTTTAAGAATTTGAATGTTGAGAAATTGACAGAATCATTCGCAGTAATCTGGCGAATAAATTACAAGATCATGAAGACAACGCTGGAGCCAAGATGTATAGTAGAAGCACCGCCAGAAGGACAGACGATCCTATTCGAAGCGGACTTCGAAAATAATTTAATAGAAATTCCCAAGATGTTATCATGGGAAGACATAACAAGAAGGTCCGAATGGGATTTGGAGAAAGCTTTTACTCCACCAAAGCCCAAGCCAAGGACTTTAACTCTCATAGAGGAAAAACCTGATGGAAGTGTCCACATCGAATTCGAAGATGAAGGTCCTTCAAAGCCAAGGATAACTCACTTCGCTCCATCCAGACATAGCGCCTCGACGAGCAGAACAACGCCGTCACCATCAGAATTAAATAGGTCAACCTCTCTTAAACTAGAGAAGGTAAACCTAAACCAGGAGATTCCAGAGATGATTTATCAAAGGAATACTTCACCAACCCAAACAGATATGGAAGCCAATCAGCTTAATATGATTCAGAGTGAATTCCAGATAGACTTGGAAGCTCTGAAGAAAGACTTCCTAGATCCCGCATGGGCAGAGCCCAGAAGGATATTCTTCGAGCGATTCGAAGCAGAAGAAAGGGAGCAACTCAAAGCTGAGTGGAAAAAGGTTATGCTAACCTTAGAGGAAAATATACCTTTCTTTGAATGGTATATGGAAAAAGAAAGTTGGCACGAAAGGTCAATAAATGTTTTAAAAGAAGTATCCTGGAGAACAGCGAGAGGAGCGGTAGTAAACTCTACTCATCCTCCATTAGAAGCTATCCAGTTTGAAAGTTCAAATCAAGCCGTCTCAGCGGTACCCTTCAAACTGATAGACCAAAATGTTGAAGATCAGAATCCTTCAAAGGGAATTCGAGGACTTCAACTCCAGAGCAACTATACCAACAAACTTCTTTCTACCATGTCCGAACAATTAAATAGGGTAGAAGAGAAAATTGCAGAAGAGGCAACGATCACGAAGAAGAAGATCCCCAAAGGAGAATTTGGGAGTACTGAACCAACAACTCCATACTTCAGAACAGATGTAGGGAGTTCAATACCAAGGATGAAGTCCAACCTAGACATAAGTCTAGACAAATTCATCCTAGAAGTAGATAATCGCTTGAAGAAACTAACGGCGAAAGAACCAACCGACCAGGTCAATGTTCTAGCTGAATCAGAAATTGATCAGACACTAGAAGATCTGAGTCAGATGTCTCTTGAAGAAGAAAGACCAAGAGAAGTACTGAAAATCCAAAATCAAAGAAGTTATACTCGGAACTATTACAAAGAAGCTCGACAAAGTGAGCAGAGAAATTGTATCCGAGACCTTCTAAACCGGATTTAATGTACGAAGAAAGAAGCTACATGACGTACAGGTCATACGATGGAGATTCGATCTATGAGTGGAATCTCGACGGCCTATCTGAGTACCTGATCATGGGAGTTATCCAAGAGATGTTAATGGCAAACACCGCCTACATCACGAAGGGACACTCTGACCATGCATCAGCCAAATTCCTTTCGGCAGGATTCTCTGGCGTTCTAAAAGGATGGTGGGATCATAGATTTACTGAAATGGAACGAAAACAAATACTCAGACATAAGGTGAGAAGACCGACAGGAACAACAGAAAGTTCCACAGGATCCAATGAAGCTTCAACTTCGATCGTCCCTAGAGATACGATAATCGAAGAAGAAGTAGAAGATGCGGTAATTACCCTGACCCATGCCATAGCAGAAGCATTCATGGGTACAACTACTAATTACCGATATATGGCTGGTATATCTCTGAACAATCTTAGGTGTCCAAAGCTCCAAGATTTCAGATGGTATAAAGACACCTTTTTGTCAGAAGTTTACAAAAGGGATGATTGCGAAAGCGAGATCTGGAAGCAAAGGTTTATCACTGGGCTTCCCCCGCTATTCCAAACACAATTACTTCAGTATATTGAAGAATTGAAGATAGGAAATATTTTAGATTGGAAAGCAGCCTCATATGGACAACTAATTCAATATGTTGTCAATTTTGGTATGAAGCAGTGCTTAGAAGTAAAAGCACAGGCAAAAGCCAATACGGCCGCCAACAGAAAAAAGGAGTTAGGATACTTCTGTGACATGTACAACGTCGTGCCACAAAGAAATACTCCTTCTCAAATAGAAAAAAGAAAGGTGAGAAGAATTAAGAAGCATTCTCAACCCAGAAGAGGATATACGAAGCCAAACGTATATCGGGAAGAAAGAGGCTACAAGCGTAGACCTACCTACAAAAAGCCCTCATATACGGAAGAAAGAAAGCACAAGAAGTCTGGAAAACAGATTCAGTGCTACAAATGCAAGAAGTATGGACACTATTCTAATAGATGTCCCTTAAGAGGAAAAATCAACGAACTCCAGATTGATGAGGATCTAAAAAAGGAGCTGCTAGTCGCTTTTGGATCAAGCTCCAGTGATTACTCACAATCAGAGTCAGACAAAGAAGTTCAGATAATAAGAGAAGAATCCGAGGATTCATCTTACTATTCTGATGAAGGAGAATTCGAAGAAATTCATAAAAAAAGATTGCAAAGGAGGCAGAGCATGCGGCTGTTATAACAATATAAATGTTATAACAAGTGATCAAGAATTTCTCCTAGACCTTGTGGAGAAACTCCCAGAAGAAGAAACGAAGGTTGCTGTCCTTAAGCAACTAAAGGAGTCGTTAAAAAGGAATGCATCCAAGAAAAAAGATGAAAAGAAAGATATCGACTTAGACGTTACTCCCATCACTCTAGAAGATGTTTTAGGAAGAATGAAAAAGGAAAAGAAGGTCACTGTTCAAGACTTACAATTTGAAATCAACACCCTCAAAAGGGAAATAGCAGAAGTAAAGCAAAGCTGCAAAGATGATTACTTCCAGCTTTCAGCAGAGATAGCTTCCTTAAAGAAAGGAAAGCAGAAAGTCGAGGAGCCTTCAAAAGAATTAAAGATAAACGAAGAGGTGTTCGTAAACACCATTTCTAAAGTCTCATATCAGAAGTGGTACACCGAGGTAACTCTAAAAGTTATAAACTTTAAAATAACCTTAGTTACCTTAATAGATTCAGGAGCAGATCAAAACTGCATCAGAGAAGGACTCATTCCGTCAAAATATTTCGAAAAGACAAAAGAAGTCCTAAAAGGAGCAAATGGAGAACCATTGAAGATAAAGCACAAGTTACCAGAAATACATATCTGCAAAGAAGGGATATGTTTTGTAACTTCGTGTCTTCTGGTAAAAAACCTAAGCCAAGACATGGTTTTAGGAACTCCATTCCTTACCCAAATATACCCCTTCAAGGCTACAGAAGAGGGATTATATACTCAATCCATGGGACAAGAAATATTGTTCGAATGGATCAAGCCAATACTTACTCATAAGGTTTATTCTATGAGTAAAGAAAGTCAGCTAAACAACATCAGCCTCAAAGAAAAGCATATAGCCTTTCTAAAGGAAGAGATCAGTTACAAAAGAATTGAAGAAAACATTCAGCAAAAGGAAATACAAGGGAAGATTCAAATCCTAAAACAAAGATTTGAAAAAGAAGTCTGTTCAGAACATCCAAACGCATTCTGGAACAGGAAGCAGCATATGGTAAATTTACCATATATAAAGGAATTCAAGGAATCTCAGATCCCGACAAAGGCAAGACCAATTCAGATGAACTCTGAATTATTACAACATTGCCGAACGGAGATTAATGAGCTGCTAAAAAAGAAGCTGATCAGACCATCTAAAAGCCCGTGGTCATGCGCAGCATTCTATGTCAATAATCAAGCAGAAAAGGAGCGTGGTGTGCCCAGGTTGGTAATCAACTACAAGCCTTTAAACAAAGTTTTGGAATGGATTAGATATCCAATTCCCAACAAAACCGATTTATTGAAAAGAATTTCAGGATCAAACGTATTTTCAAAATTTGATATGAAGTCAGGTTTCTAGCAAATTCAAATTTCAGAAAAAAATCGTTACAAGACTGCATTCAATGTTCCTTTTGGACAATATGAATGGAACGTTATGCCATTCGGCTTAAAAAACGCTCCATCCGAGTTTCAAAAGATCATGAATGATATTCTTGATCCAATTTCACAGTTTTCAATTATCTATATCGATGGTGTCTTAATTTTCTCATCAGGTATAGATCAACATTTTTCTCATCTGAGAAAATTTTTAGATATTATTAAACATAATGGTTTAGTAATATCTGTCTCAAAAATAAAACTATTTCAGACCAAAATCCGTTTTCTCCGATTTGAAATCCATATGGGCCAAATAACCCCAATTCAAAGGTCCATAGAATTTGCGGATAACTTTCCAGACGAAATTTTAAACAAAACCCAATTACAAAGGTTTTTGGGCTGTCTCAACTATATCTCAGATTTCATTGAAAATTTGAGGCCCATTTGCAAACCATTGTTTCAAAGACTTAGAAAAAATCCAAAACCCTGGACAGCTAAGCATACGCAAGCTGTTAGGAAAATAAAGGATTTAGTCAAATCAATTCCCTGTTTAAGTCTTGTTAATCCAGAAGCAGCATTGATAGTGGAATCTGACGCATCCGATGTTGGATATGGAGGAATCCTCAAACAGTGTTTGGATAAACAAGAACAAATAGTGAGATTTTATTCTGGAGTATGGAACGATACCCAGAAAAATTATTCAACAATCAAAAAGGAAATTTTGGCCATAGTTTTATGTGTTCAAAAATTTCAAGGAGATTTGATAAACAAAAGATTTATCATTAAAACGGATTCTCAAGCATCTAAATTTGTTTTAGAAAAAGATGTTGAGAATTTAGTCTCAAAACAGATTTTTGCCAGATGGCAAGCAATCTTATCATGTTTCGACTTCGAGGTTTTGCCTATAAAAGGAGTACAAAACCCCTTAGCCGATTATCTATCAAGAGAGTTTCTAAACAAGACCCTCTCTAAAAACTCTCCCTCAAAGCCATCTTCTTCCTCCTTCAAAGCTGATAGGAAAGAAAATGTCCAGTAGAAAAGGCAAGAGCCCTGCAAATCCCGTCTCAAAAGGCAAAGAAAAAGCCTCTACCTCGTCTCAAACTGCAAGTCCGATGACTGCATAACGATATGCTCTAGATTCTGATTTCACACTGGTGGTCAGACCTAGACAACGTTCTACAGGAATTGTGATTCGCGATTCCTTAGAGTCTCCAACTCCACCACCAAGGCCATCGGCCAACTTAACTCGTCCGAGTAGACGACCAGTCTCTTCGACACTTTCTCAAAGTTCTAGAAGAACATCTGTTCCGGCTCCCTCTGTACAGGGATCCACTTCGTCTCCAAGACCTATGTCGTCACCACGACCTACTACCTTTTCACAGGCAGTAGATCCAAACAGTAGGTTTTCACCCAAACCTCAGGTGAAAGCATACTTCCAAAAACCTATTGCTGTTGAACCAGCAGTAATAGAACCAGAAGCTGATGGTGCCTCCATTACGAACATCATCAAGAACTATTTCCCTACCGGTTTCTACTTCATGCCGGAGGAGATTTTCAAAACCAAAAAATTCTATGAGTTTATTTTAGTAGACACAAAGTCTATTGAAGTAACTCATATACCAGATCGCGACGACCCAAAGAAAGTCGCTTTGTCCAAATTCAAAATCTTCAAAGTCCTGACTCCAACTCACTGGAATCAGAGTATATTCACACCCAGAACTCTGTCTCAACATTTCAAACCACAAACGCATACCTATAGAGACTATGTCCAAGCATGGTTCTACGTCCTATGGTATATCAAATTTGATCACTCCTGATTTATTCAATTTTGCCAGAGAGCTCACCGTATGGAATATCCATACTGGTTCATCAACTGGTGGAAAACTTTTGGACTCACAGAAGATATATTCCCTGTAGAAGTCCAAGAAGCCTACCATTCATTCCAACAAAATATAGGCAAGAACGAATTTCCAAATTTATTTCGATTATGCTTATATTTTAAAGTCTCATGGATACTCAGCTGGAATTTTCAATCTAGAGTAAAAGATAATGTCAAAGAACTCGCCAAATTGGTGAAGATTAAGTGGTGGGATAAATATGATATCTCCCATCTGTCTCAAGAAGGATTGAAAGAGTGGTTCTCATGCAATCAAGAACTACTTGATCAATCAAAGAGTAATTCAGAATTTCTAAATACTCGGTCTCATTTGATTTCGAGGCTTGCCCAAGCAACCTCAGAAGAAGAATACCAGAGAATTCTGGAAGAAGCTAAAAGCAGAACTCCTTCCCATCACAGCGAAGCTGATGATGACGAAGAGATGTCTCCATATGATCTAAACGATCCCTTTTTAGATTCACAACCTCCGTGAATCTAAATTAAAAAAAAAAAAAAAAAGGGTTAAACCTCCGAAATGAGGGTAAACTATTGTAGATTTGTATATATTTTTCTATATGTTTTTCATCTTTCCTGTACATTCTTGTAGACATACATGAATATCATCTTCATTAGGAAGAGGATATTCTTTCTTTGTACAATTTCTTGTATCTTTTTGTACATTCTCATTAGTTTTCATAATCGGGAAATTAATTCCTGATTATCTGTGTTGTAAATTAATAATATGTATAGTATCAGGTGTACAGAATCCCTTGTATAGGTCTGGATTCTGTATTGAACATAGTAAAATCATCATCCACTTCCAGTCTTGTGCCAGCGCATCAACAGAGCAGATGGCGTAATAAGTCTCTCCAGAGTTGCTACTTGGAAACAAGCTAGCGTGATCAGCCTCTTCAGAGTTGCTATTTGTTTCAGTGAAAGACTATTGCTTGAAGATATCAAAGGTTGAAGATGAGGACCTGCTGCAGATCTTTAGGAGTTGTGTTCCCGGTAGTAAGTCGCTAGGTGGGCGCAGTGAAACCGTTGGTAAGCTCTCCGGTGTATCCTTGCCTCTTCAACAATCTGAAATATCAGACAGAAGCAATAATGAAAGACTGACGCATCACTTTGATAAAGCTACTTTATTAAAGATGAAAGGACAAGCACAGTTGGAAGCACATGATGAAGATTCGTTTTTATCTTTACTTTTCAGAGTTTATCATTTTATTTTGTCTTTTGTAATCATTTCTTTTACTTTCCGTCATTTACTGTTTTTGTTTTATTACTTTTGATAAAGTAGATTCCTCTACTTTATTAAAGTTGTTTGTTTTATTCTTTTTAGAAAGTAGTTTGTCTCCATTGAGAAAGTTTGGTTCACGCAGGGCATGTCCTGTCGGTTCAAACTTATCTCCTAGTTAGCCTAGTTTAATTTCCGTTTCAAATCTGGGGTCTATAAAAGATTTCCGAGTTGTAAAGGAAAGGTCATAGAGAAATATTTGCGAGCTTCACTTGCTAAATATTTACTCAACCTTTCTACTCCCATTCCCCAATCCTTTTGTATCAAATCGATTCTAATTCTCTTTCGCCGATTAACGCGATCGAGCATCTGGTATCAAATAACAAATAAAAGAGATAAGAAAAAGAGAGATAACACCGTAAGCTATATTGGTTCTCCCTAAACTCAGGACTACGTCCAATCTTCTACAACCACAGGTTCTACTAAAATAAGAGATAACAAGAAACCCTTAAATCTATACTACAAACTAACCCTTAATAGCCTAACAAAAGCTATTGACTTCTAAGTACCACAACCCGATAGCTTGGGATAAACAACAAAGAATAAACCCCCAACCCAATAAGAGAGAAACACTATTTTCTCTCAATCTCACTCACTACCACACACCACGCGATAGCTTGGAATAAACAACAAAGAATAAACCCCCAACCCAATAAGAGAGAAACACTATTTTCTCTCAATCTCACTCACTACCACACACCACGGATTGCACCAAAAAATTTCAGTCGCACAAAATCTTCAATCAGAAAAACTACAGTCGCAAGGTCATCCACTTGATTTTGACCAAGTCAAAATTAACACATATATAAGTAAGCAAGCTGTGGACTGCTCAGATTTTGGTAGGGGCATATAAAATTTTGCGAAAATGTTGCAAATTCAGATGCATGCATTGACAATATGCTCAAAATAATTATGGTTAACATGCAAATTGGCTTACAACTCTCCCTACCTTGTGTTGAGTGCAAGTGCACACTCAACACAAGCAAGTAGTACTTGAAAGTATTCCAAGATCAAATCCTCAGAGAATTTGATATAACACATATTGATTTTTTTATACTGGTTGATTATAGGAGTGATGACCAAAATAAATAGTTGGTGAGAATGTTTAATGCAAGGAAAACTAAGAGTGAAAGTTTTAAAGATGTTATGCAATGAACTATATAACAATGGTAAGAAATAAGGGTCAGACAATGGATTTCCTCAGTATGCACATTCTTAACTTCTCAATGGTTTACTTGCCCTCTTTTTCCAAAGAGGCATGGGTTCCTACTTATCCTAACTCTTTCGAGAAAGATGTTAAGCTTAATATGCAGTCATATGTGTATACTCAGAATAATGGTTTCTCTCTTGACCCATTTTTGCTTACAAGTGGTTGGTTTATCTCTAAAACTCCCTTAGTGATAGATACACTCTTGTTTTTCTTGGAAGTTCCACACACTTTTACTCTCAGTGCTGAATGGGCTACTACCTCGATTGGCCAAATAGAAAAAGGTAATGAAAGAATATAAGTAGCCAGGAAAACTTTGGGTAATAGGACCAACATTCCATTAAAGGTTAGGATTGTTGCATACTGAGTTCCTCCTTAAGCCATCCCCTTTTTAATTTAACTACTCATGTTAAAAGAAAGAGAGCAAAATAATGGAAGTAATGAAGATTCCATTGAAATATAATTTCTAGAAGAATGGTGAGTAGATTGGTACAAAAGAATTGCAGAAAAATGAAACTTGCTACACTTGAAAACAAAAACTAAGCGAACTAAAGCATTGTGGCGTCGGCAGAGAGTGATTGCAATATGTCGAACTTGTCTTTTCTAGCGAGCAATAGTGTGCTTGCTACTTTAGAACTAGAACTTAAAAGTTTACAGAGAAATGGTGAAGATGGAAGAAGAAAAACTAGCAAAGTAACAACCTAAAAAAATTCCATCTCTTGCGAAGATGATGCCTTCACATATATACAGAAGCGTTGAACCAATAGGAAGTTGCCACATTAATTTCTTGATGTTGACTGCAACCAATTCTCAACGCAACTTGCATATTAGGCCCAATGAGGATTGACCACGATAGTGGAATTGTTTGCGGCCCAATTAGCAATTGCCATGCCACTTTCTTGAGCCCCAATCGTCTGCAATTAGGTAATGATGAGTTGATGTGACTGCATATGGGTGCATACTTTGCTCTTATCCTGGTGGTGTCTTGTGTTTTTTCTTTCAAACTTTTCTTCAAGCATGCGTTGGAGTCTTGTTCTATACATTTGCTTTTCCTTGTTTATGCAAATTTAATGCAAGGATTAAAGATATTCAACATAATTGATCTTAAACACATAGATTTCCTACTTTTTTGGATGCAAGCATGCTGAATATTAACTTGATTAAAAAATGTATAATTTCCTAGTAAACGCATACTCATGTACTCTTAAAGTAAGGACGACTTAGTTTGTAGGACATAAATAACTTGTATTTCTATAAGTTATCATAGACCTAATCAAAACAATGGGCTTTGGGCCCAAATTGGCCAAGGCTTCAAATACCAATTCATGTGTGTGTGCTTCAATGTGGGGTTTTATTTCTTCATCGATTTTAGCTTCACATTCCTAACAATCTCCCACTTGGAGGTAAAATACGATCTTGTCTCTCACTACAACAAAACTTGATCACCTTGATAAATTCCAAGGCACAACTCTCACTACAACTGTCATTTCTGATCTTTTTAGCAAACTCCAAGGCTAAAAAATACCTGAAAAACAACAAAACTCACAAAACTTCTCCCGAGCCTTGAAAACTTCTCCCGAGCACTCACAATCGAGCCTCCCATGTCCCAAGATGGTATGAAATCGAGAATTGGCCAAAAACTCTAAAGTTGGTCTCCTAAAAAATAGTCTCGAAGTGATGCTTTTATAGCAGATGTCACGACAGCATCGAGACGTTAAGGGTAACGTCACGACACATCATTTTATTCAAGCGTGCGCGCCTTCAACGTTAAGACACTGAGGGCAACATCTCGACGCTTCGAAGGAAATGAGCCTTCTTTGTGTGATTCCAGGGTTGCTCTCGAGTTTGCAACTATAACTTTGGCGTTTTGACGTCAATTATGGTGTCTTGATGCCATCCTCTCGCCCCAAATGCCTTTGGAAGCTTCATTTCTCATCCTTGGCTTCAATTATCATCCCTTTAAGCTTCAAATTGATATAAATTACTCCAAATTCATAAATCTTTTCCAATTTCTCAATTTCCTGAAATACAAGAGAAAAAGACATAAAGGATCACCAATTCGTATCAAAACTAGCTAAATAATAGACATAAATATAGCACTAAGTTAGGGTTTAGGGTTTAGGATTTTCCTCCTGATTCTTTTCCTGATCCTCTTTCATATTTATACACTAATTTTTGAAGTGATCTTTCCTATGGCAGTAAAAACATTCTACCTCCTTATTCCTATAACCCCACTTTTTCCTACTACTACTCAGTTTACTCTCATCATTAACCTTTTCTTTACCATTAATCATAACCAAAATTGATCCTACAATAGACTCTTTACTACTACCTCTACGAATTTCCTTAGCTAAGGCTAAATCACAAACCCCTGAAAACTTCAGAGTATTGTTCCCAGTCGAATTAGACACCAGTGTCTTCATTGTTTCCCAACTATCAAGTAAAGATGTTAATAACAAAATAACATTAACCTCATCAGTAAATTCTATCTTAAGAGACTTCAACTGATTTATCAAAGTGGTAACCTCATTAATATAGGAATTGACCGAAGCATCCTCAGCCATTTGCAAATTAAAAAATTTCCTAAGCAAATAGATCTTATTATTAGTGCAGAGTTTTTCATACCTGTGTACAAGCACTTCCATAAATTTAATTGCAATTGTCTCGCCGGATACCTGACTAGCCATGTCCATTGACAACACACATCCTAATCGACGCAACTGCTTGTTCATCCAGGGCTTCCCAATTGTTATCTGACATTCCTATCGGTCTCTTTTTTAGTGCCTTATGCATTTTCTTAACGGTTAGATAATCCTTGACTATCATTTTTTAATACCCAAAATTTTTTCCATCGAACTTCACGACTCCCTTGAAACTTGTTGGTTTTACAAATCTCATGACTTCTGAACCAAAGGCTCTGATACCATTTGTTGGGAGAAAATTAATATAATAATAATATGCATGTGGAAGCGATAAAACTATAATATTACTTCTCCCACTTCATAGAATAAAACCAACTAAGTTAGAGTCACACAAATAACAAATAAAATAGGAGATTACAAGAAACCTTCAAATCTACGCAACAAACTAACCCTTAATAGCCCAATAAAAGCTATTGACTTTTAAGTGCCACAACCTAGTAGCTTAGGATAAACAACAAAGAATAAACCCTTAACCCAACAAGAGAGAAACACTATTTTCTCTCAATCTCACTCACTGCCACACACCACGGATTGCACCAAAAAATTCCAACCACACAAAATCTTCAATTAGAAAAACTACAGCCGCAAGGTCATCCGCTTAATTTTGACTGATTCAAAATTAACACATATATATAAGTAGGCAAGGTACAAACCTAAATCAAAACAATGGGCTTTGGACACAAATTGGCCAAGGCTTCAAATACCAATTCATGAGTGCATGTGCTTGATGCGTACAAATTATGTTTTCATAAGGGCACGAGTCAAGTAATATAAAACGGTATTCCTACCGAGTATTGAATCCACATAGATTAGTTTTAATTCAATTAAATATTGTAAAGACTTTCAGTTAACTTTATTTAGAGAAAACAACCAAATAAACTAAACTAATGACAAGAAAATAAAAATAGAAAAATAAATGGGAGATACAAACCTAAGGAATAAACTTGAGAAATGGATTAATTACTCAATTAAACAAACAAATACAACTAACTTGACAGTGAACTCATAAGTCTAGAAGCTCTAAAGGCATGGGTTCTCTTGTCGGTCTCCTCCAATCTCAAGTACTAATTAGCTAACCTAGGTGTCCCTAGCATTAGCCAACTCATACAAGGCATTAAGACTCTTCATTATGAACCTTTAATAATCACCCATATCACTGTTGTATCGAAGTGATTATCAGTCATGCACTCAATTCTGAACTAACTTCCCTCTGTCGAGTTTCCACTAGTAAAGGAATCAATTAAGCAGTGTTCTACAAATTAATCTTCTAAATGACTGCAACTAAATTAACCAATACTCTCGCTGTTACCGGGTAATTAATTAATTTCCTCTTTTTAGTCCTAACTAAGTCTCCTCTTTCGAGCTCAACTTAGACTAATTCAATTAACCACAAAACACTAATTAAAAGCATTAAACTCCAAATGCACAAATGGATTCAAAGCCTAATTAGTAACAACAATCCATCAAACATGCAATTAATCTAACATAAACCTCAATTAAGCATTAAAGCCAATACGAACCAATAAATCCCAAGCAATTAAGAACTAAGCTACATAAAATCAGTTATTACAACCCCTAAGTCCCTAAATTACAGCCTCTACAGTACTGAAAATAAAGGAAAAGGAAAGAAATTGGGAAACGTAGGTCGATCCCGCGTTTCCGTCACGATCTCCACGTCTCTTGAGCTTCAGATCATCAATTCTGCTTAATTTCGCTCCATAATTGCCCCAAAAACCTCTAAAAACAGCTTAGAATCGAGATTTGGGCTTTTCCCTCGGTTTGGCCTCCGTTTGGATGAAGAGAATGCAAGGAATTTATGCTGCCTATCATCGTAGTATTGAGACTCTAAACACAATCATTTTTCTTAAGTGTGCAGAGGTAGCGTCGAGACGCTACAGATGGAAATTACCTCCTCTGTGTTTTAAGTGTCGAGCACAGCATTGAAACCCTATAAGATGGCTTTGAGACACTTTGGACAACGTCTCAATGTTGTCCCCTCATATTTGGCTTCCAAAATGAGCTGCAGCATGACGTCTCAACACTCTGGACAATGTCTCAACGCTCTCCCCTGTTCTCAACACTTTATATTCTTCATCTCTTCTCTTCTTGGCTCTCCAAAATGACCCGAATTAGCTCCAAAGTCATCAAAATGCTCTCAAACACTCTAGTTTTTCTTCTTAAGCTCGGTTTCTACAAAATAAAAAGAAATAGTCATAAACGCTCACTAGATCATAACAAAACTAGCACACATAATAGGTTATAAGATAGCATAATTGCCTGTTATCAATGCTGCAACATGGGGTTTTATTTCTTCAATGATTTTGGCTTCACATTCCTAACATATTTAATGTTATAAGTAATTTTTGAGAGAAAAGTAATTAACAAAACAAATAAAAACAATTGGAGATTTCAAAGAGAGAAAAACCTAGGGAATTGACTTTGCCAGTTGAATTATTTTAGTTAATTAATCCAAGAGATAATTATGCACAACTATAAGCAAGAAGTAAGAAAATCAAAAGACTCTTCCAAGCCCAATTGACCTCATGCAACGCTATAAATCTAATGTGTCTGTCTAGATTTGAATAACAAACATGGAATAAAAAACTTCTTTTTATGCTTCTAAGCGAACTCCTCATTCACATGCAAGATTTTTCCAAATAGTCATGCTTAAAACTATTTTAGTCTAAAAATTACTCTCTCAAGCAAGACATTAGACTAATGAATCATGCAAACCTTGGCCAAAAGTCGAAAAACATTAAGAACAATCAAACATGAATAGTTATAAAGCATAATCAAAGTATGGATTAATAACTAAAATAAAGAGTTCAATAGCTACATCAATCCCCTAGATACCAGTCTAGCCACTCATAATCACTGAAAACAAATCTAGACTTATCCAAAAATCCATAACTACAAACTAAAAAAGAAAAGAAAAAACTCTAAAGTCACGTGTCAATCCTCTTTCCCGATGCACGTCACGATCTCAAGCTTCAAACTCTCGTCCTCTACTCCCAAGAATGTCCCTTGTCTCCCAAAATACTCTAGAAATCTATTTAGGGTTTAAGTCTCCACAAAAATGGCTCCATTTTCCGCAAGCAAATAATGATCCTTATATAGAAATCGCAACAACGTCGAGACACTGAGGGCAGCGTCTTGGCGCTGTCCTTCAAACAGCGCACCTTAAGAAAGGTAGTGTTGAGATGCTACAACAGGATCCTCGCTCAATCGCTGTGTTGAGCAAAATAGCATTACAACCCTGATAGTCTCAACGCTGCTTGTGTGTAGATTTCTTGACTTATGTGTTATATTTGTGGGGCTGAGACGCTATTGATGGTGTCTTAACTCTATACCCTTGGGTTTCTTGGTCCATTTCACTTTTTTGCTTCCCTTGGCTTTTCCATTCATATTTCATTAGCTCAATATTTACCATGGTATCTCCAAAATCTCCAGTTTCGCTCTAATTGCTCAATAACTGAAATTTCAACAATTAGACTCATGAAAATACTGAATAGGCTATAAAAACTAACATAAGTAAAGCCTAAAGATAGCACATTTTGTGTGCTATCAAAACACAATCACATAGGTATCAATTGAAGGAATGAACGTTTCACTCCGCAGCGGAAGCATTGGATCGTCTTTGATTATATTTAAAATTAAACTCAAAATTAAGGTTAAGCAAACTTACTTGGAGTAAATATAGAGATATTTCTGGCAGATCTTTATCTCTTTCATAAAATCTTCCTGGCTATGACTCGAACACAAGACCAAGGCTTGTGGAAGTCTCTTGAAAGAAAATCCACAAGGGATTGGAGATGAAGACGTCTAGAGATAATTCTCTAATTCTCTATTGAGGAAATATGTGTTATGTCTAATGGCTCAACACAAAGGTCTTATTTATAGAGACCAAGGGAAAATCTTTGTCATAATTAAAATATTATATTTTAATATCTAATATATTAAAATATATCTTATATTTATTTGAATCTCATTCAAATCTCCTACGATATTGATTTATTTGAATCTTATTCAAATTCTATAAATATCTTTTATTTAATGTATCTAATATACATTAATAATTTTAATATTTAACGTATCAAATACAATAAGTATATTTTCCTCTTATATATTTAATATATATAATATATTATATATTAATTTGAACATTTCAAATTTTTCTTTGAATTAAATTGATCTTTTAGTGTTACTATGAGCTAGCAAGGGGATCTTATGAACCTACATATTATAAGCTCCAATGATACAAAATCAATTAATCAAACTCTTTAATTAATTAATTTTCATTCATTAACTATAGTTCACTCCACTATAGACCTAGAGTTGCACTCTTATGTACTGTAGGACATGTTGTGTCCATAGATATAATCATTACATGCAAGTCGATCATTCACGAGTTGTTCGTAATTACAGCTACGTAAAAAGTCTATTTTACCCCTATAATTACATCTTGCACTTTAAGTACCACTGATTCTCTAATGAACAATCTGTTTATAATCTAATTATAAACTAAGTCCCTCCCGGGCCAGTGAGAGAGCAGGGTTCCATTGTTCAAGTCTCGAAATCAGCACTTAAGGGAACTACTCATCTACTTACCCAATATCAATGAGTGAATTCCATCTTGTGAGATTATGTTCCCAACTCCCTATGGTCAAATTCCTAAAATGGTAGGCATATTTAATCGGCTACAAAAGCCACTCTCACCCATGCAAATCAAAGGACAAGCCCTCACAGGCAGGAGTTCATAACTCACTCAGGATTAAGATCGAGTTGCATATGATTATTCTGATGAAATATTAATCTTCTTAATTAACAGATTTATAAAGATAGATTAAATATTTTGTTGTCCAATCTTACACAAACTCATTGTATAAGATACCCCCACTCACATGTCTCCACATGAACGGTTTGGATCAAATCATTTGTAACTATTACAAAGTGGGTCGTATCAATAGTGTTACCAGGATAGGGCACTCAACCTTATCCATATACTATGACCCTTTAGGTTATTTTTTGAACATGATCCTCCCGTATGTCAATCACATACTATTCAAGATTACACTAATAACCTTGGATTTTTCATATAATGGATAATATTACATTACAAATAAAATAATCAAATTTATTATTAATTATTAAATAAATTATTAATTACGAGACTTTAGGGCATAAATCCCAACAATCTCCCACTTGCACTAAAGCCGCGAGACATGTATCCTAGGGCATATTCTATACCCAATATGTTCTCTCACTTGCCCTAGCAAAGATGAGACATGTCTCGTAATCTTAGACATTCTAGGTGACCCTCAAACACTGTAGCCTGAAGAGTCTTTTTATATAGATCCAAACGACTGTAATTAAAAGCCATCTTGGTGACTACCATGATGCTTTCTCTCTATCGATATGATTCCCTGTACGTTGGTGTTTCCTAATTTCCTTAATATTAGTCTTTGCACCACTATTATCATAATAAATATGATAAACTGAATCATATCTGAAATACCTTTCAGATTTTTAAGGAACTATTTGAGTCATACAAGTCCTTTTGTTGCTTCACAAGCAAAACAATTTAACTTGTATACCATACTCCACCACCTAGGTTAAAATTTATCTTTACATAGATTTCCTAACTCTTTATAAGAACCAGTGCATCTTGTAAAGATCAAATCTTTAACTTCATACACAAAAATTTCTCATTATCCATAGATAATTGAAGAAAGTTTTTAATTTTCTACTCAATGGTCATACCATTCGTTTAACTGATATAAGCTAACCAATTGTATATTAAATGTTCAGTCTCATTTATGCATATCATATACTCTCAACATTTGAGGTGCTTAGGATACTCTTCCTTAGACATAAATATCAAATATTTGACAACAATTTTGTCAATATAAGATGGTTGAGACAAAGTTAACATTTTGTCCTTAAAATCTCCATTTTGTACATTTAAAATATACCGAATCATTCCAAATCACTCATATGGAATTGGTTACTAAGTTAACTTTTTATGTTAGATAGACATCTTACATCATTCATAATGAGTAAAATATCATCAACATAAAACATGAGAAAAAATCCACTAAGTAATTAATAATTTTTTTGTCTATACAGGCTTAATTAATATTTATCCAAAGCCATAGGTTTTGATGCTTTTATCAAACCTTATATTCAAAGATCTAATTGTAAAATTCATTTAAAAAATGAACCTTTACTATTTTGCGAACCTTTTGCTTTTGATCTTTGAAAATAAACCTCTTTGATTGATTTTGTGTAGATGCATTATCTAAGATTTCTTTTCATAAAAGAATTCTAAACATTCATTTTTCATATCCCATATGCAACAATGAATTAAATAATGCTTACAGACTTCAATATGGCAACAAGTTAGAAAGTTTACTTGCAATCTACTTTCTCTTATTAGGTTTAACAATTTTCCATTAGTCTCACTTGGAGGGCAATAAGCCTTCAACTTTGTCATCTTACATGATAATTTGGACTTTAATTAAGTCCTTGTAAAGGTTGAGTCATCTCATAACTGTCCCACTACGATGAGACTTATCCAATTCATGACTAGGATCCATTTGAGTTTCAAATGTAATTAAATTGTTTAACTTTTGTTAACTATTTAGTGGCTTCACTTGGAACTAATTTATTAACACCATCTCACCTTATTAAAGGTTTGTAGTCTTTTATTTGAAATTCCTTATAAAATTGATATTTTCATACAAATACCTTATTCGTTTTAGGACTAGATAAAAGACCATCTTGTACTCCTTATAAAATTAACATTCCCAAATGGTGAAGTGTTGTAAACCAACTTTACTACTCTTCTATAATCTTTAAAATTGTCTCGCATACACTTTTGGAGGGAATCATGTTCATCATGCAATCTCTATTGCATTTCCTAACCGGAGTATGGTAATGGTGTGTAACTCATTACTGATGTGACCATGTCTAACAAGGTCCTGTTTCTCCTCTTGCAGCACAATGTCACAAAATTGTAGTTAGTATTAAGATAATTAGGATAAAAACCCATTTTCTATCAATTAGTTTTAGTACATAAGGTTCATGTACTTTCTATTATGATTTGATCATAATGTCTTGATAGATTTAATTACCTAATCGATTTTTAACTTTAGTTTTAATTTTTTTTGACCTTTTCAAAAAATTTAGACTTATGTTTATTAGGTAAAGATACGTGTACCTTGAATGATTATCAACTAGAGTGAAAAAATATTCATGATTTTATTTGGCCTTTACATTCACTATACCACTTGGGTTAGAATGTGTAAGCCCAAAGTATTCTTTGGCCTTGTAGCCTTATCCAATAAATGTCTAATGCTTATTTTGCATGAAAGGCAAGATCTATAGATAGGTAAAGTAATTAACTCTAACTTTTAGAGAATTACCTCTTACAAGTCTTCATTCTATTCAAGTTGATGTTTATCAACCTTAACTGCCAAAGTCAAGTATCTTTTAGGAGAAAACAATTTGTCTTTCCATTATGGATTCTATAATCCTGAATATCTCAGTATTTTGTAGTATGAATGTATTCTCAACATTTTAACATATACAAATTGTTCTTATTTTCAACTGAATGTATTTTCAAACAATTTTGAAATAAATATAATTCATACTATATGAACCTTCTAGCAATAAGTTTGAGAAATTGAATTTCTCTTATGGTAATAAAACACCACATTCAGTATTAATTAACAATTATTACTTAATGACATCTTAATGTCTCGCACTACACTAACTAAGATAGGTTTCCTGGTGTGACCTTGTTTAAACTATGCTACATGTTAAGTATTTTCCAAGAATTACATATTAAATGTAATGAAGAATAAATATTGATAATAGATCTTATCGACTATCTAGGTGGCGTTGTTTATATTCCACCAAAATCTAGTAAATCAAATTTACTTTCATTCATGTTTTTCTTCCCAGAGAGATATTTCAAAAATTCTTCTCACTATGACTGTCCTGGCTAATTTAGGAACTATTTACTTTTATATAGCTTCAGTCATTTGGTTTCTTTTCTTGAATTTTTGTAATACTTAATCTTCGAGATCATTTAGACAATTTTTTAAATTTAGCTTATGTTGACTTCAACATCTCATATGTTGTTGTCATTTTCTTTATCTTCTAAGCTTGACATCCAACATGTCAACTAGGAGATACGTACAAGATATCTCGTTTACTTTTGATTAATCATGTGTTTCACAAACAATTCGAATAACATTAGTAACAGGTTTTAAGAACATTTCTCAATAAATACAAATTCAAAATTTTACACTGTCATTATAGTGTTAATGTTATTTTTCCAAGTAATAAAATTTTCTCAATTTTGACATATCAGTAATAAAATTAAAAATTATGAAGGAAATTGACATAATATTGAAATATATAAAATTTAGAATTTAACATCATGCAAACAATTATCCATTCAATTTTAGCATAGAAATCAAACAATTTGAAAAATGAACCCTATAAATAATTTCTAATGCTATGGTACTTTAGCGAGTTAGAACAAGTGCCGTTGTAGGGTAGGTCAAGTGTCGACCACACTAGAAAAAATGGCCCATGCTCCCTATTTAACCAACTTCCTTGCTTTCAATGCGGAGACCATGATGACTTGCCAATGCAAAAGAAAGTGTAAGTGCACGCTGTCAAACAAGTAATATATGGAGTATACCAAGTATCGAACCAAGAGAATGGTTTTAACACACAAATTCTTTAGTTTACAACACAATTGCTCACAAGTTGCAACCAAAGGTCACAGAGAGAAAAATAAAGTTGATTTTGGGGTTTTGGCATGAAAAAGTAAATATAACTGAAAAAGTAATGAGAAAAATAAAGATGAGAAGTAGGGGATTCAATTCTGGTTCAATCCTAAGGAAATGCGCCCACCCTGCGCCCGCAAACTGCCCAACTAAGTCTGATTAATTCAGAGATTTTGCCGCTTGCACCCGCATACTGACTCTGTCGAGTTCCGTACGATTTAGACATAATGCTGCTGAATTGCACCCACAACTTACCCTAAACGACACTTAGCTAAGTAAATCAAGTTCAACACCTATTCGGCTCCTTTTCCAAAAACCTTTAGGAGACTAAATAATTTAAACTCATATGTCTATGGCTAAATTTGCTTTAGATAATGAAAAACACAACTTCATGATTTTAAAGGTTTTTGTCCTATGTCTAGGTACAAAAAGTCAAGTTCTATGTCTAGACTCTTTTCCTAGGTTACTTTTAGGAAAACGTGTGATGATTCCAACTCTTTCAATATTGAAATCTTCACAAACTATGCTAACTCAAATGGCCAGTTTAAGCTAACAAAGAAACTTAAACTCACTAAAAGTAAATTTAGCTAAATGTTGAGCAAATTTATAAGAAACACATGGCGGTGCTTACTCCTTTTTAGAGTATTCACATGATTGAATCCTCTCCAAGGAGTTTAGCTACTCGTCGAAGAGAAAAATAAAGTGCAGAAAATAAAAAGAAAATAAGTAAAAGAAAGAACACAATTCATTGAAATAAATAATCTTGAATACACTTTGAAGTATTTAATCCAAGAAAGAACTAAATGGAATTGAAACAAAAGAACTTATAACTCGAATTAAAAGAGAGAACAAAAACTTACAGACTAAAAAATAAAGATAAAACAACAAGTACAACTTTTAAAAACTTACAGAACTCAAATGGAAAATTCTAAGAACAAAAAGAACTCTAAGATGTTCTTCCTTTCTAACTTGTTCAACCTTTTTCAAGGAAAATCAAGTACTTACTTCTCCTTTTTTCGAAGTTGGAGACCGAATGGAATATGAACAAAGCTTAGGAGAGACTCGGAGTGGCGGCTAAAACTTGGAAATAAAAACGGCAGAATTTTGAGATGAAGAGAATTTCCAACTCCGAGCTCTCTTTCAAATGGAGGATTGCCTTTTATAAACTTCACGCCTAGGGTTTGCTACCGAGGTCAGTGTGGAGAAGCTCGGTTGATCATATCCCTCTATTTGAGGAGATTTGATTGAGAATAATTGATAAAATATTTAAATCCTGCGAATCTTGGAGCATATGTCGAAAAGGTCCAAATGTGAGCGCATTTGGGTTATTGTCGAAATGGCCTAAATGCGGGCGCATTTCTGGGTGCATTTGGGCTATTTTCTGCAACATCTACAATTTGGCTTCTGCTCTTAAATGCTAGTGCATCCTGGTCGCATATTTGATGGATGCTTTCTTATTTGCTTCAATTGAGGCCGAAATGTGGGTGCATTTGGATCTTTTTTCAGCCTCTACACAAAAATAATAGAAATTAACGCTTTCTTTACAAAATGACTATAATTACACCTAAAAACTTATTTTTACAAACTCAAGATTTCAAACATATGCAAAGCTTGTTTTTACTTAAAATACCCTAAATGACATGAAATATAACATTAAAAGCTCGCTTTCTAAGAAAATAAGCTAGTATTTAGAGCAAAATAGCATTCATAAATGAGTGTTATCAGACCACCTTAGGGATGGTCCCAGTTCTAGACCCCTTAAACTTGAAACTTGCTCTCGTCGGAGGCTTGAACACAACTTCCTTGCCAAAACAATTAATGCTAGCATGATTCTCAGCCAGGCATTCCATGCCCAAAAATTACATCAAAAGCTTTCATGTCTAAAACTATCAGTCACATCTAGTAAATGACCTGACACTAACACTTGACATGCTTTTACTTTCTCACTAGCTAGCAAACTCACCCTAGCTAGGGTGGCCACAGACAAACACATAACCTAATGGTTCTAACTTTAAACCTGTTTGACTCACAAAAGATGCAAAAATGAAAGAGTGTGTAGAATCTAAATAAAAAAGTACCTAGGAAAGGTGCCCAAGTATCGATAATGTACCTGTCACCATTGTGTTAGGATTACCAGCATTCCGACTGGTAGTAGCATATGCCCTCCCCTGCTGTTGAGTCTGGTTAGAAGGTCCAGCACAACTCGAACTCAAGAGTTGATTTCCACCTCCTCCGTTGCCCCTCTGAGAGTTGTTATTTACCATGTGACCCTCTTGGCCACATCTAAAAACACGAACCTGACGTCACCAGACATTGATCCCAATGATGTTTATCGCAATCCCTGCACTGGGGCTTGTCATTACTGTTGCCTCCTTACTGGTAAGGTTGCTGACTCTGTCCCTAGCCTGACCGTGACTTTTGAGATGAGCGTTGAGAACGTAGAGAATGTTGTGAACTAGAAGTCGTTTGCCCAAACTTCCTCTTTTTACTCGAAGAGGAATCCGGTTCCATGGGCGTTGGTGCTCTCTTGACAAACAACTGTCTATCAACTTAGTCGCCCTCAAAGTCGTGGCATAGTCGGGTAGTGTAAAGGCCACTAAAAAGCCCCGAATCTTCTCATCCAGGCCTATCATAAAACGCTCAGCCTTCTTGGCCTCCGTGTCCACTATCTCTGGGGTAAAACGTAAAGGCTTTGCAAACTCCTTTACTAGTCGGCCATTTCGTTAAAGTTTCAGACATTATGAATTCTTCCTATAATGAGCGGCCGCTAGATAAAATTTGTGCCAAAAGACCTCTTTGAACTTTAACCACGTCACTGGGCCTTTGTTGGTGTCTATGGACCTCTCGGCAGACTCCCACCACAAAAATGAAGGAATGAACTTTTCATCCCGCAGCGGAAGCATTGGATCGTCTTTGATTTATTTAGAATTAAACTAAAATACAAGGGTTAAGCAATAAATACCTTCCAAATATGGAGCTTCTTCGGCGGGTCTTTATCTCCTCCATAAAGTCTTCCTCGCTATGACTCTAACAAAAGATCAAGGCTTGTGGGAGTCTCTTGAAAGAAAATCCACAAGGGATTGGAGAGAAAGAGGTCTAGAGAGAATTCTCTAATTCTCTCTATTTTATGAGATGTGTATTGTGTAGAATGCCTAATGGCTCACCCCTAGGGTCCTATTTATAGTGGTCTAGGGAAGATAATTAAATAATATATTTTAATATCTAATATATTAGAATATAAATTCTAACCAATTTGAATCTTATTCAAACCTTTAAAATTCTCCTACGACATCTATTTCCTAATTTGAATCCAATTCAAATTTAATAAATATATTTTCTTTAATGTATCTAATATACATTAATTATTAATATTCAATGTATCAAATACAATAAATATATTTTCCTCTTTTATATTTAATATATCTAATATATTAAATATTAATTTGAACACTTCAAATTAAATATTAATTTGAACATTTCAAATTTTTCTTTCAACTAAATTGATCTTTTTAGTGTTATTATGAGCTAGCAAGGGGACCTTATGGACCTACAAGTTATAAGCTCCAATGATACAAAATTAATTAATTAAACTCTTTAATTAATTAATTTTCATTCATTAACTATAGGTCACTCCACTATAGACCTAGAGTTGCACTCTTATGCACTGTAGGACAAGTTGTGTCCATAGATATAATCATTACAAGCAAGTCAATCCTTCACGAGTTGTTCGTAATTACAGCTGGGTCAAAAGTCCGTTTTACCCCTATAATTACATCTTGCACCTTAAGTACCACTGATCCTCTAATGAACAATATGTTTATAATCTAATTATAAACTAAGTCCCTCTCGGGCCAGTGAGAGGGTGGGGCCCCATTGTTCAAGTCTCGAAATCAGCACTTAAGGGAACTACTCATCTACTTACCCTATATGGAAAGGAGTGAATTCCATCTTGTGAGATTATGTTCCCAGCTCCCGATTTGGTCCCCAAAATGGTAGGCATATTGAATCGGCTACAAAAGCCACTCTCACGCATGCAAATCAAAGGACAAGCCCTCACAGGCAGGAGTTCATAACTCACTCAGGATTAAGATCGAGTCGCATATGATCATCCTAATGAAATATTAATCTTCTCAATTAACGGATTTATAAAGAGAGATTAAATATTTCGTGGTCCAGTTTTATACAAACTCATTGTATAAGATACCCCCACTCACATGTCTCCACATGAATGATTTGGATCAAATCATTTGTAACTGTTACAAAGTGGGTCGTATCAATAGTGTTACGAAGATAAGGCACCCAACCTTATCCATATACTATGACCCTTTAGGTTATTTCTTGAACAACATCCTCTCGTATGTCAACCACATATTGTTCAAGATTACACTAACAACCTTGGATTTTTCATATAATGGGTAATATTATATTGCAAATAAAATAATCAAAATTATTATTATTATTAAATAAATTATTAATTACGAGGCTTTAGGGCATAAATCCCATAATTATTAATTGCAAACTCCTTCTTGTATACCTCTACTAGTCGGCCATTTCGTTAAAGTTTCAGAAATTATGAATTCTTCCTATAATGAGCGGCCGCTAGATAAAATTTGTGCCAAAAGACCTCCTTGAACTTTAACCACGTCACTGGGCCTTTGTTGGTGTCTATGGACCTTTCGGCAGACTTCCACCACAAAAACACATCACCCCTCAACATGAATACGACACTTGACATCTTTTGCTCCTCCGGACAGTTTATAAGCTGGAAGATGGTTTTTGTGGAGGACAACCACAACTCTACCACTGTTGGGTCTCTAGTAGACCCATCAAAAGTGTGGGGGTCATACTTCTTGAAATCTTTCAAGTACCTCGCCTCTAGAGATGCACCTCTCTAGTTCTAGCCTAACTGTTCCAGGTGGTTTGAAATTGTCATTTGCACCACAGTCTACATGGCCTCCCACATCAGCGACGCCACTGTGGGATCTGTTTGCATAGCCGAAAGTGTCGTCATTAGGTTCACTTCTAGGCCGATTGGTTGCTCCGAAGGTGGGTCTTGTGCCGATGAATTCCCCCGTCCTCTAGTAAGCCTACCTTACTGAGTTGTTCCTTCTTTACGTGGTGACATTTTTTGAAACACTACACCACAACTAAACTAGTAAAGCCTCTACTTCCACAACAAATAAGCAGGAACAACTAATGCATACAATTATCTCATACTTATAAACTTAACATAAAGTAAGATTTTTTTTTGAACCAATAAACTTTTGCAACAAAGGCATACCTAGCGATGACTAGGCGTTTGCTGCTTGGCCATGGGGACTTGATAGCACACAAAATGTGCTATTCCTAAGCTTTGCTTATGTTAGTTTTTATAGCTTATTCAATGTTTTTCACGAATTTATTTATTTAAATTTCAGTTATTGAGTAATTTGAGCGAAATTGGAGATTTTAGAGATACCATGGCAAATATGGAACCAATGGAACTTAAATTGAAAAGTCATGTGAAACAAAAAAGCATAAGGGGCGAAGAACTGGGAGCATAGCATTGAGACGCTACAATCGCAGCCCAACAAGCTATAGAATCCGCATAGATAGCGTTGAGACGCTGCAAGGTAGCATCTCAACGTTACCCTTTCTATTTCGAAGACGCGCAATTTTGGAAGGACATTGTCTCGATGCTGCAACCTAGCGTCTCGACACTGTCATGGTTTTTTATAAATACCTCTTTATTTGTTCGTGGAAAGAGGGAGTCGAGTTGGAGAGAATTGAACCCTAATTTTAATTATACACTTTAGAGGAGTCTAAAGGACATTCTTGGGAGTGGGGAGAGGTTTGAAGCTCAAGATCGTGAGGATTACATCTTGAACGAGAATCAACACACCACAAGAGTTCTTCTTTTCCTTTTGCTTTGTAGTTGTTATTATGGAATTTGATAATAGCCTAGATTTATTTTTAGTGATTATGAGTGGCTAGGCTTGTCTCTAGGGTATTGATGTAGTTGTTGAATTCGTTATTTTAATTGTTAATTCATGCTTTGATTATGTTTTATAACTATTTGTGTTTGAATGCTCTTAATGCATGATAACTTTTGGCCAAGGTTTGCATGAGTTCTTGATCTAAATTTGGGCTTGAAAGAGCGGCATTTATATTAGAATAACTTCAAACACAACTAATTGTAAATTCTTGCTTGTGAATGAGGAGTTATCTTAGAAGCATACAAAGAAATTCTTAATACCTTGTATGCTATTAAAATCTAGATGGATACGTTAGGTTTATAGCCTTGCATGAGGTCAATTGGGCTTGGAAGAGTCTTTTGATAATTGTATTTCATGCATATAGCTTTGCATAATCATATCTTAGATTAATTGATTAAAATATTGATTCAATCGGTGAAGTCAATTCCTTAGGTTTTTCTCTCTTTGACATCTCCCTTTATTTTTACCTATTTTGTTAACCATTTTTCTCTAATTATCACTTCTCTAAATAAAATTGGATGTTTCTATTCTTGATAATCAATTAATTTAGAAAATCATTCTTGAGGACAATACTCTGTACTCACTAATCATTATACTAAAACTTGATATCGTACACTTGCGGCTTTGCATGGTCACAAAATTAACAAACAAGTTTTTTGTTGGAATTTATGCCCTAAAGCCTCGTAACTAATAATTTATTTAATAATAAATAATAATTTTGATTATTTTATTTACAATATAATATTATCCATTATATGAAAAATCCAAGGTTATTAGTGTAATCTTGAACAGTATGTGGTTGACATACAAGAGGATCATGTTCAAGAAATAACCTAAATGGTCATAGTACATGGATAAGGTTGGGTGCCTTATCCTGGTAACACTATTGATACGGTCCACTTTGTAATAGTTACAAATGATTTGATCCAAATCATTCATGTGGAGACAGGTGAGTGGGGGTATCTTATACAATGAGTTTGTATAAGACTAGACCACGAAATATTTAATCTCTCTTTATAAATCCGTTAATTGAGAAGATTAATATTTCATCAGGATGATCATATGCGACTCGATCTTAATCCTGAGTGAGTTATGAACTCCTGCCTGTGAGGGCTTGTCCTTTGATTTGCATGCGTGAGAGTGGCTTTTGTAGCCGATTCAATATGCCTACCATTTTGGGGACTTGACCAAATAGGGAGCTGGGAACATAATCTCACAAGATGGAATTCACTCATTCCCATATAGGGTAAGTAGATGAGTAGTTTCCTTAAGTGCTGATTTCGGGGACTTGAACAATGGGGCCCCACCCTCTCATTGGCCCGAGAGAGACTTAGTTTATAATTAGATTATAAACATATTGTTCATTAGAGGATCAGTGGTACTTAAGGTGCAAGATGTAATTATAGGGATAAAACGGACTTTTGACCCAGCTGTAATTACGAACAACTCGTGAAGGATCAACTTGCATGTAATGATTATATCTATGGACACAACTTGTCTTACAGTGCATAAGAGTGCAACTCTAGGTTTATAGTGGAGTGACCTATAGTTAATGAATGAAAATTAATTAATTAAAGAGTTTAGGCCTCGGTTGATAACCATTTAGTTTTTGGTTTTTGGTTTTTGAAAATTAAGCTTATTTTCTCCAAATTTCTCTACAATGGTTTACATCTCCCCTAAGGAAGCATGTGAATTCTTAGCCAAATTCTAAAAACATAAACAAGTTTTTGAAAACTACTTTTTTTAGTTTTCAAAATATGGCTTGGTTTTTGAAAACATAGATAAAAAGTAGATAACAAAACAAGTATATCCATAGGTGAGAGTAGATTTATAGGCGTAATTTTCAAAAACCAAAAACCAAAAACTAAATGGTTATCAAACGGGGTCTTAATTAATTAATTTTGTATCATTGGAGCTTATAATTTGTAGGTCCATAAGGTCCCCTTGCTAGCTCATAGTAACACTAAAAGATCAATTTAGTTGAAAGAAAAATTTGAAATGTTCAAATTAATATTTAATTTGAAGTGTTCAAATTAATATTTAATATATTAGATATATTAAATATAAAAGTGGAAAATATATTTATTGTATTTGATACATTAAATATTAAAATTTGAAATGTTCAAATTAATATTTAATTTGAAGTATTCAAATTAATATTTAATATTAGATATATTAAATGAAAGAGGAAAATATATTTATTGTATTTGATTCATTAAATATTAAAATAATTAATGTATATTAGATACATTAAATAAAATATATTTATTAAATTTGAATTGGATTCAAATTAGGAAATAAATGTCGTAGGAGAATTTTAAACGGTTTGAATAAGATTCAAATTGGTTAGATAAATATATTTTAATATATTATATATTAAAATATATTATTTAATTATTTTCCCTAGACCACTATAAATAGGACCCTAGAGGTGAGCCATTGTGCATTCTTCATACAACACACTCCTCAATAGAGAGAATTATAGAATTCTCTCTAGACCTCTTCCTCTCCAATCCCTTGTGGATTTTCTTTCAAGAGGCTCCCACAAGCCTTGGTCCTGTGTTCGAGTCATAGCCAGGAAGATTTTGTGGAAGAGATAAAGATCCGTCAGAAGAATCTCCATATTTGGAAGATATTTACTGCTTAACCCTTGTATTTTAGTTTAATTCTAAATAAATCAAAGAAGGTTCCTATGCTTCCGCTGTGGGTTTAATTCGATTATTCCCTTCAGTTTTTGGCGTCGTTCCTGGGAAATGACAACTAGTTAGATTAATTGATATTGTGGAGAAAGCATCCAATCTTAGTTTAGAGTTTTCTTTAGTTTCTTTTTGTTATTTTGATTTAATTTAGTTTTACTTACTTGTTTTTAATTTTTTTAGGATTGGGGCAGAGTATGCGAAAGGATAATGAGGCATTCCTTGCTCCTTTGGATCTTGAAATCGAAAAAACCTGCAAAAGAATCCTAAGAAAGAGAAGAGCTTAAGAGGTTTCCATGGTAAACCAAGGAGAAAAGAAGGAGCCAAAGGCCATACGGGACTATTTCCAACATGTGTTTAATGCCGATCAATCCAGAATAGTCCATGCACCGATCAATGCCAACAACTTTGAGTTAAAGACTAGCCTTATTCAGATGACAAGAGATAGTGCATTCAGAGGACTTGCCACCGAAGATCCTAACTCTCATATGTAAAAAATTTTAGAGATCTGTGGCACTGTTAAATTAAATTGTGTATCTGCTAATGTTCTTCTCTTAAGCTTTTTTCCCTTTTCTCTGCACGACAAGGCAAAAAACTGGCTGGGATCTCTACAGTCTGAGAGCATCACCACTTGGGAGGAATTAGCCCAGGCATTCTTGACCAAATTCTTTCCACCTGCCAAGGTCGCCAAGCTTAGGACAGAGATAGGAACGTTCAAACAGTTCGATGGTGAGCATTTCTTCGAAACATGGGAAAGATATAAGGAGCTATTGAGGAAGTGCCCTCAGCATGGGTACCCTGAATGGCTCCTAGTCCAACTGTTTTATAATGGGCTCACAGGAAGCACTAAGACTATTTTGGATGCAATAGCTGGAGGCACTATTCTGGCTAAAACAGTTGAGGAAGCACAAACCTTACTGGAGGAAATGTCAACCACCAACTATCAATGGCCAAATGAACGCTCAAATCATCGAACAGTGGCTGGTCTTTATGAGTTGGATGAGGTAAGCACCCTTAAATCTCAAATGGCATCTCTGACTCATGCTTTGTCTAAACTTGAAGGCACATGAACTCCTCAGTCAATAACCTCCATCGCAATAGCTCAATCTTTTCAAGTTAGTGGAGAATCTAGCATTGAGCAAGTCTAATACATCAACAATAGAAATTCCAACTATGGGGGACATCAAATGCAGAACAATCTTCTGTCTCACTACATTGAAGTCATGAAAATTTTTCCTATGCTAATAATAAGAATGTTATGCAGCCTCCTCCAGGTTATGCATCTACCTCTTATCAAGCTGAAAAGAACCCTTCCCTTGAAGATATGTTGGGGACATTCATCATTGAATCAAGGAGTATAACTAACCAGTTGGAAAGCATTGTCAATGGGCATGGTACAACCATAAAAAACATGAAGGTACAAATCAGTCAGATAGTCACCACCTTGAACACTCTGCAAAAATGTAAGTTTCCTAGTGATACTAAGGTAAACTCAAGGGAAACTTGTAAGGCCATCACGAAGTGGAAGGATATTGACTGAATCGAAGAAATGGACAACTGAGGGTCCCATCCCAGAAGAGGTACATGAGCCTAATCAAGAGATTCCAAAAGCAACACCTGAACCCACCATTGAGAAATCTGCTAAGTCTCCCACCTCTATTGTTCCTAATTATATTCCATGTCCTCGGCGTTTTAAAAAGAAAAAGCTTGACTATCAATTAGAATTTTTTTTAGATATTTTTAGAAAGCTTCACATAAACATTGCTCGATCTCGTTCCCTGTCCCAGTCTAACAGAAGTGCTCTAAACGACCAATGGGACAACCTTTGGGGAACGGAGGTGATGCCAAGGATAAAAATCACAGTTTGGAGGATTTCGAACGATATTATTCCAACCACTGTCAACCTTGCTAAAAAAGGAGTGGTGTCTAACTCGTTAGTGTTTTTTGCAGCTCTCATGAGGAAACTATGTGCCATCTGATATGGGAGTGCATGTATGCAAAACATCTCTGGAATTTTTTCTTCCCTTCTTCTTATGTAAGTTATTTTTTTGTGGGTAGGGGTGTGTGGTCCCCTCTGGACTATTGGGACGACTTAAGAAGATTGGGGTCAAAGGAAGGTCTCGAGGACCCAGTGGTTCTGATGTGGAATATTTAGCAGAGAAGAAATCAAATCCGGATAGGAAAAGAGCATGCTGATTTGGAGTCGCTGGTTTTCTCTTCTACAAGGCTGCTGTAGCTGCATGTGAAGAAGAGGAGGAAGAGCCCAGAGGCACTAGTTAAGGCTATGAGCCCAAAAGATAGTCAATGGTTGCCTCATGAGGAAGGGAGCTGGAAGCTGAATGTGGACGCGACTTGGTCCGATAGGCTCAATAAAGGTGGCACTAGCTAGGTGGTTAGAGGCTAAAGTAATCACCCTAATTTAGGAGGGATGAGTTGTGTTACTTGAAAGTGGCCAGTGAAATTTCTTGAAGCCAAAGCCGTGGTGGATAGGCTTAAGCAAATTGAGTTGCTTTGGAAGGGTCAAAATCTCCCGTTAGTTATGGAGTTGGACTCCCTTGAAGTTATTAACCTTCTTAATCGTGTCAGCTCGGACTTGTCTAAGGTTAGCCTTTTCATTGAGGAAGCCCTTTAGCTTGCTTCGTTTGTAAATAGTTGTATTTTTTGTAAAATTCCTATAGAGGAGAACAAAGCTGCTCATAACCCCTCAGCTTTGGCATATTCTTCTAAAAATTCTTTGGTCTGGAAATAGTCTTTTCCAGTGGATGTTGCTTCTCTCATCCTCGGGATGGCTTGATTGTTGGTTTTTTGGTGCTCGATTTTCTTATGATTTTCTCTGTTTAAAAAAAATTAACTCTTAATTATTAGATAAATGAACCTAAGGGGCTGTTTGGAGCAAGAAGTTGCAGGGAGTAGGAATTAGGAAGTTTGGGGAGTTAAGAAGTCTGAGAAGTTAGGAAGTTTGTGTTTATGGTGTAGAGTTGTTTAGCCTGGAGTTAGGATGTTTGTGTTTGGAGCAAGGAGTTGCAGTGAGTAGGAGTTCTGAAATCTGTGTTTGGAGTGCAAATTTTTTAAACTTGGAGTTTTGAAGTCTGAATTGATTTTTAACTTTTTTGTATAGTTTTTTCTACAATTTCTCAAGTTTTCATTATTAAGAATTTGTTCCCATAAATTCTAAGATTGTGATTTTTTGTTTTTATTAATTTATTTATATTTTACAAATTTCTTTAAAGAAAAAAAGAATTTTGAACAAAATACCCCCACATTCTTTTTTCAATATCTCTCACATTAATTATTCATTTGCCTTGGATAGTTTTCAAATAAAAGAAAGTCTTACAATACTTTTTTAATTATTACATGTGATTCGGAAATATTTCAATTCATTAATTTAAAAGGATTCAAATAAACTTCAAGATTTTTATGTTTTTATTTTCTCAATTCTATAAATAATATAGATTTATTTTCGTCAATCCGAAAATTGAGGTTTTAAATTATATTATTTTATGAATATTTTACAATTTTGTTAAATACTTGTTTTTGTCAATTTTAAAATTTTTATTTAAGATTTGTTTTTCAATAAAATGATTTTTTTTTGTATAATTTAAGATTTTATTTTTCTAACTAATCAATGTAATGGATTATCTAAAGTTTGATTAATTTGAAAACAATATATTCTTTGAAGTTTTAAAATAACTAAGTTAAAAATAAAATATCAAATATTTATGCTATTTTAAAATAATTAAGTTTAAAATGAATATATATTTTGTTACACAATTCAAAATGAATATCATATATACTTTTGTTCAGATTACTATATATTTATGTTATTTATTGTAATAATTTTATTTTATTAAGTTTGGAAGAAGAAATTGTTTATCTTTTTACTTTGAATATGATTAATTTGAAAATCAATTTTTTTTAATATGTTAACTTTTTTAAATTGTAATACGAGTTAGTTTAAAATATATTTTTTTATGTTCAAATCATAAAATTATATATATATTTTTTAGCTATTAATAAAAAAAAAGTTAAAACAAGATAAGATTGTTATTTGTTATAAGTAATTTTTGTTTAAACTTAAAAAAATAATAATTATAGATGACATGTGGAGGAAGTGAGATAGGGAGATTTTTATCAATTAAAAAAATTGTTATGTAGTACTCTAATTTACATTAAGAATTTCAATTTAAATAATAGTATCATATCTAAAACATTCTTATATAATTTATATTTAAAAAATAAAATTAAAGAATAAAAAGAAAAATATTTTTGTTAAAAATTTATTAAAATTATAGGATAAAAATAAAAATAGTTTTTTAATATTTATTTATATTTAATTATTAATTCGTAATAATGATGAGAAAATTTATATAAAAAATAAAGAAAAAAATTCAAAATTTAAAATTAATAAATTAAAAAAGTATGTAAAAAAAAGAGAGAGAAAGGAGAAGAGAGAAGAGAGAGAGGTAAGAGTGAGGTGAGGTGAAGAAAAAAGGAGATAGAAAAGTTGTGAGGCCCACAATGGAGAGTTGGAGGAAGAGTTAATAAGTTTGTGGGGCTCACAGTAGGAGTTAAAATATCCTTGGAACAAACAAGAAGTTGGAGGGAGTTGGATGAAGAGTTAATAAGTTTGTAGGGCCCACAATAGGAGTTAAAATATCCTTGGGCTTAACTTCACTCCCCCCAACTCCTCAATCCAAACACCCCCTAAGTGAATTATTAGGCTTAATTCACTTCGTGGATAATCTTTAATTTCTAAAATTTAAACCATTTTAAAAAAATTAAAAGATTATCCTATATATTTTATTCTAATCCTATTGAAGAAAATAAAAGATAAACCAAATTTAAAACTTAAACTATTTTAACTTTGAATTAAATTATTTCTATTTATGTGTGACCTAATCGTATTAGGAAATTAAATAATTTAGTCTCATTAAGAAAAACCTAATCCTTTTAGGAAAACATATAATCTTATTAGGAAACATCATAATCTTATTATTCTAAATATAACAATTATATTCAAAATAATTAAGATGTATAACATGCTTAACCTATGGTAAGATTTTAATCTAATAGCATACTTTATGCAATAATCAAATTAATTTAAAACATACATATGATAGGAATGAACATTTCACCTTGCAACGGAAGACATTATTTCTAAACAATTTGGAAATCAAATTTTGGATCGGTTTTGATTTTAACTAGAATTAAACCAAAAATAAGTTAAGCAATAAATATCTTGATAAAATATAGAGACTAATTTCTGCAAATATTTACTTCTTGTATTCCAACGAATCTCCACGTGTTCCGTCGAATCATTAATCTTCACAAGATCTTTCTTGCTATGATTGAACACATGGCCAAAGTTTGTGGGAACCTCTTGAAAGAAAATCCATAGGAGAAAATTTCATAGAGAATTATGTGTGTAGAAGACCTCTTTCTTTGGCTCAACCCAAGGGTCCTATTTATAGGGACTTAGGGTAGAATCTTTTCCATAAATCAAATAATATATTTTAATATTATTATATTAAAAAAACATACATTTAACATATTTGAATCTCATGCAAATCTTGGTAAATATATATTTACCTATTTAAATCACATTCAAATTTCATATATATTATTTCCTTTAATATATCTAATATATTATTATATAATTCTCTTTAATATTTATTGTATCAAATACAATAAGTATATTTTATCTTATTTAATATATCTATTATATATTAAACTTTAATTTGAACATTTCAAATTAAATATTAATTCGAACTTTTCAAATTGTTATTTCAACTAAATTGATCTTTTTAGTGTTATGATAGCATGCAATTATGCTATCTTATTTCCTATTATTTTAGCTAGTTTTGCTATGATTTTGTGTGCTTTGATGCTTATTTGTAGTTAAATTGCAGAAACCTAGCTTAAGAAGCAAATTCGGAGTGTTTGAGGGTATTTGAGTCATTATGGAGCTATTTCGGACCATTTTGGGGAGCCTAGAAGAGAAGAGATAATGCACTAGCAATTGGGGTCGAGAGGACGGCGTTGCAATGCCCAAATACATTGTGCAAACCGGAGAGCTAGCGTTGCAACACTTCCCTGTGGCGTTGCAAGTGTTGCAACGCTAAAATCACGCTGGGAAATGAGCCCATAACGTTGCAACGCTACCCCTGCACGCAACAAGAAACGACTACGTTTTTGGACAGCGTAAAGCTGTCATGACAGAGGGTATTTATTCATCCTTTTATCTTCGTCCAAAGGGAGGCCAAACCATGGGATACAACCCTAATCTCGATTCCAAGCTGATTTAGAGGGCTTTATGGAGCAATTGTGAGCGGATTGAGCAAAATTGAAGAATCTGAAGCTCGAGGACTAAGAAGACACGACGGGAACGCGGGATAGACTTCCGTTTGCCATTTTCTTCTCTTTTCCTTTAATTCTAGCTACTGTATTGGTTGTTAATTTAGGGATTTAGGAGTTTCATTGTTTTATTCTTAGTATCTTTCTAAGCACTTGGGAATTATTGCTTGTATTGGATTTATGCTTAATTGTTGGAAATTCTAGATTAATTACTTGTTGAATAGATGTTATTGCTTTTATGGCTTTGAGTTCTTTTATGCATTCAGAGTTTAATGCTTTTAATCATTGTTCTATGATTAATTTGATTAATCTAAGTTAAGCTCGAAAGAGAAAACTCAGGGAGGATTAAAATTTGGCAATTAATTAATTACCCAAGTGACAGCGGGAGTCGAGGTTGGTTAATTGTAGTTTTGAGAAGATTAATTCATTTAGTAGTGATTAGTTATTTTGTTTGCTAGTGGAGGCTCGACAGAGAAAAGCTAGTTTAGAACTAAATGCATGACTGATAATTGCTTGGACACGACAGTGATATGGGCAATTATTAGAGGTCTATAATGAAGGGTCATAATGCCTTGTACTAATTAGCTAGCATTGAGGGACACCTAGGTTAGTTAATTAATACTCGAGATTGGAGGAAACCGATAGGAGAGTCCATGCTTTTAGAGCTTCTAGACTTATGAGTTCCTTGTCAAATTAGTTGTGATTGTTTGTTTAATTGTGTAGTTAATCCTATACCCAAGTTATCCCTCTTTTTTGTGTCTCCCATTTATCTTTCTTGTATTTATTTTATGTCCTTAGTTTAGTTTATATTTTCTCTATCTGTGTTCTCTAAATAAAGCTAAGTGATAGTATTTATAGTAATTAATTGAATTAGAAACCAATCTATGTGGATACGATACTCAGTAGGAATATCGTTTTATTTTTACTTCGATCATGTGCGCTTGCGTGTACACACTAATCAAGTTACTATGAGCTAGCAAATAGACCTTATGAACCTACATATTATAAGCTCTAATGATATAAGATTAATTAATTAAATTCTTTAATCAATTAATTTTCATTCATTAACTCTAGACCACTCCACTATAGATTTAGAGTTGCACTCTTATGCACTATAGGACATGTTGTGTCCATGGATATAACCATTACATGCAAGTCGATTGCTCACGAGTTGTTCGTAATTACAGTTGGGTCAAAAGTCCATTTTACCCCTGTAATTACATATAATACCTTAAATACCACTAATCCTCTAATGAACAATCTGTTTATGATCTAATCATAAACTAATTTCCTCTCGAGCCAGTGAGAGAGTAGGGTTCCATTGTTCAAGTCTCAAAATCAACACTTGAGGGAACTATTCATCTACTTTCCCTACCTATATGGGAAGAAGTAAATTACATCTTGTGAAACTTACGTTCTCAGCGCTCTATTTGGTCAAGTCTCCAAAATGGTAGGCTTATTGAATCAACAACAAAAGTCACTCTCACCCATGCAAATCAAAGGATAAAACCTCATAGGCAGGAGTACATAACTCTCTTAGGATTATGATCAAGTCGCATATGATCATCCTGTTGAAATATTAATCTTCTCAATTAACAGATTTATAAAAAGAGATTAAATATTTTTTGGTCTAATCTTATACAAACTCATTGTATATGATACATCCACTCACAGGTCTTCACATGAATGATTTAGATCAAATAATTTGTAACTATTACAAAGTGGGTCATATCAATAGTGCTACCAGGATAAGATACCCAACTTTATTTATATACTATAGACCCTTTAGGTTATTTCTTAACATGATCCTCTCATATGACAACCACATACTATTCAAGATTACACTAATGACCTTGGATTTTTATGTAATTGATAATATAAATTGCAAATAAAAATAATTAAATATTAAATCAATAATTACGAGGTTTTAGGGTATAAATCTCAACAGCATCAACATGCATAATTAAATTAAGACAAAACAAAATTAACTAGCATATTTGGTATATTCTAGAAATTAAAGACTAAATTCAAAATTACATAATTTGAAATTCCAAGACATATTTTGCTCTTCAACTTCTCTCTTTGGACCCATTAAATTTAGGGTTTAGAAATCCCTAAAAGAATTTTTTTTTCTATTTTTGGAGATGAATACAGAAGCCGCAACTTCATTCTTTAGCTACTTGAAGAATGCATAGGAGCGTGGGCGACTTGCATTCATACTTTGAAGTAATAGAATTCCAATTGTCACTTAAGTTCAATTGTTGAACTTCAATCCTTGCAGTTCACATATAAAAATTTGTCTCACATGCATGATGAATTCAAGCATAAAGTGAAGCCACTATTGCAATTGAGTAATTCAATTATACTTCTAACTATAAGTTTCTTCTTCGATTACAATAAGTTGCCTCTTCAGATGCATGCAACTTTCTAATAAAACGCAACATATGTGTTTTTGCCATGTGGTTGTCACGCACATCTGAAAGTCTTGGGCGGTCAAGCAACTCACTGCTAATCGTTGGCAAGCTAGTACTTGGCTTGGATTTCACCGATGCATCCACTTTCTCCAATAATACTTGGCTTGGTCCTATTTATAATGGCCTAGGGAAAATAATTAAATAATATATTTTAATATCTAATATATTAAAATACATTTATCTAACCAATTTGAATCTTATTCAAACCTTTTTAAATTCTCCTACAACATCTATTTCCTTATTTGAATCTAATTCAAATTTAATAAATATATTTTCTTTAATGTATCTTAATACATTAATAATTTCTTTGATATTTAATGTATCATATACAATAAATATGTTTTCCCTCATTTGATATATCAAATATATTAAATTTTCATTTGAATATTTCAAAATTTTCTCTCAACGAAATTGATCATTTATTGTTCATATGAGCTAGCAAGGGGACCTTATGGACCTATAGATTATAAGTTCTAATGATACAAAATTAATAATTAATAATTAAACTCTTTAATTAATCAATTTTCATTCATTAACTCTAGGGTCACTCTAATATAGACCTAGAGTTGCACTCTTATGCACTGTAGAACAAGTTGTATTCATGGATATAATCACTACATGCAAGTCGATCCTTCACAAGATATTCATAATTACAACTAGGTCAAAAGTCCATACCCCTATAATCACATCTTATACCTTAAGTCCTATTGATCCTCTAATGAACAATCTGTTTATAATCCAATTATAAGTTAAGTCATTCTCGAGCCAGTGAGAGGGTGGGGCCCCATTGTTCAAGTCCCAAAATCAGCACTTAAGGGAACTACTCATTTACTTAGGCTATATAGGAATGAGTGAATTCCATCTTGTGAGATTATGTTCATAACTTCCTATTTGGTCAAGTTCCCAAAATGGTAGGCATATTAAATCGGCAACAAAATCCACTCTCACCCATGCAAATCAAAGGACAAGCCCTCACAAGTAGGAGTTCATAGCTCACTTAGGATTAAGATCGAGTGACATATGATCATCCTGATGAAATATTAATCTTCTCAATTAATGGATTTATAAAGAGAGATTAAATATTTTGTGGTCCAGTCTATAAACTCATTATATAAGATACCCTTACTCACATGTCTCCATATGAATGATTTGGATCAAATCATTTGTAACTATTACAAAGTGGGTCGTATCAATAGTGTTACCAGGATAAGGCACCCAACCTTATCCATATACTATAACCATTTAGGTTATTTCTTAAACATGATCCTCTCATATGTCAACCACATACTATTCAAGATTACACTAATAATCTTGGATTTTTTTATATAATGGATAATATTATATTGCAAATAAAATAATCAAAATTATAATTAATTATTAAATAAATAATTAATTACGATATTTTAGGGCATAAATTTAAACAAAAGCATGCTTGCCTAGGATGTTTATGAGTTGTGCTAGCTAGAGGGTTTGTGTAACCTATGATGTGATGGCATGGAGAGTGTGTCCATCATTGCAGAGCCTAGCTAGAGGGTTTTGTACCCTATGATGTGATGGCAGGGAGGGTGTGTCCTTCATTGCAGATGTTAGTTAAAGGCTTGTGTGCCTTCGAGGTGTGGGCTTGAGGATTGTGTTCCTACTTGCCGTATGCTAGCTGGATGAGTGAATCCCCGTGGATAGGAAGCATGGCTCAAGGGTATGGCAATGAGGCTATACCGTAGGTGGGGGGTAGGTTAGGTGGGTACTTAGCCAAAAAAGTGTAGAACTAGAGTAAGTTCAGGAGCCTGAGTGGTTCGTGGTTTGTTGGCTAGTACTTGTGGAGGTGTTGTTAACCTTTGGACTTTAAGTGAGCTACTTACTGAGTATTTTTATACTCACTCTGTGCTACACTGTTTTTCTCTTTTCAGATGGTCAATAGACTTGGAATGCGCTGGCAGAGGTATTGGCTTTGCAAGACTATGGAGATATAGTGACCCTTTTCCTTAGGACTGTAGAGTTGATCAATTTCTTGTTATTTCTTTTTTCCTTCATGTTCTAAAATTGTGATTTTGGTTTAACTTTTATTGTTTTGCAAAACTATCTTTGAATTGAATCATTTTGCAAGAATTATTTTTGTTTTGAATTGGGATCCCGAAATAAAGTGAATTTTGTGAAAGTGTTTACTTGATCTATTTTCAAGGTTATTTTGAATTCCTCGTTCGTAGTTAAGGTTGTGATTGAGTAAGTGTTAAGTAGAGGTTCAGGTTGGGTCGTTACATGACTCTTTGAAACTCTTGAAGATTGAAAACTCTTTGAAAACCATAGACGCTTTGAAAATTAGGGGACTACAAGACCTGGAAACTTTGAAGATCAGAAGGTTTCGAAGACCAAAATGCCTTCGGAAACCTGAAGACTTTGAAGACAAGTTAAATATTTGACCTCAAGAACAAACGTTCTAGCTATCGAGTGAAGCATACACCCAAGAGAAAGAATCGAAGGATAAACATTAGATATTATACTCCATCCCTCCAAGTCATTACAAATACTAGTTCAGTACATGTACCGAATTTCTTTCGAAATCTCGTGTGAACAGTAGTATCATGTAATTGTATGAAATATCATGTTAAATTAATGAAATGGATCTTAACTTGAAAGAATTTAAGTTAATTAAAATAAAAAAAAAATTGGAAGATTTATTTGGGGGCTGAATTTGATTTTTTTAAGTATATGTGTTGGGAGTGTTGGATTTTGATTTGTCTATTCCAAATTTAAGTTTCAAGCAAAGAATTGTTAGAGTTATTAACGATATTGAATCACTCAAACAATATT
The DNA here is from genome assembly GCA_033996785.1 of Trichosanthes truncata. Taxonomy (NCBI): domain Eukaryota; kingdom Viridiplantae; phylum Streptophyta; class Magnoliopsida; order Cucurbitales; family Cucurbitaceae; genus Trichosanthes; species Trichosanthes truncata. The sequence continues at coordinate 16,820,877 of MU867261.1, forward strand.
CAATCACTCAATAATCATCAACATAATTCAATAAAGTAAAATAAATAGAAACCATTTTTAGATTTTTATTATTGTTTTTCTAATTTTAAATTTCATTTCATTTCAACAATAATTTTTTTATATTAGTTTACTATTTTTTTTCAATATACATTTGTATTGTTCTCTCTCTATTTTATATATATTTACCTCTAATGTGTATAAAAAAAAATTAGATGACTCAAAGTCATGATGAGTGTGATGGAGTGGCTCAATGGCCTGCTCCAATTAGACATATTTCATCCTTTTATTACATGATGGGGCCAACAAAGGATTGCAAACCTCAATCTTAAATAAGAAGCTTAGGCAACTGTTGACAATACTATTTTTGTAATTAGGCAAGAAGGATAATGTGCCAAAGCTAAGAACAAAATTAATATGTTGAAGAAGTTACATCGTGAGTTTTTTACACACTACTACAACAAATCAGGGTAGAATGAGATCCTGTCACAAATACAGTCATTGCAGTAGAGGATATGTGGCAAAAGTACTTAAAGGTACAAACTTAACTATTATTGTAACTGTTAAATTTAATCCTTTGTCTAATTATTATTTGTAATGGTTGCAATTTTTAAAGAAATCCTTATGCCAAATGATTTCGAAAAAAGGATGCAACCGTTACGATATATTAGGGGAGATTTTCAACAACGCCATTGCTACTGGATAAATGCATTATTAATCAACTGAGACACCACCTAACTTTGATGAAGAAAAGGACTTAGAGAGGGAATTTGTTTCTTTTGAGGCCCATATTGAGTTAGGTGCCGATGATGGAGCCTAACTTGGTCATACTCATGCACTCTTCAATGCTATACTTCTCGGCACTAGATACAATGGCTTCTAGTTTACGTTTTTTAGAGGTCCTAGCTTCAAAAATTAGAATTTAAGTTATGCCTTGTTTCGTTAAGTGAATTTATTTGTTTATGGGTTCTAATTTGAAAAATTAGGGGCTGTTTGGGGCACTGAGTGGATTATAATAACATGAGTTATAATAGTCTGTGGGTTATAATAGTCTGTGAAATAATATAATATTATTTAAAATGCAGAGTTGTTTAGTTTGAGATTATAATAGTATGTGTTTGGAGTGCAGAGTAACATCCACAGGTTATTATAATACATGTTATTATAACTCTTGCCCCAAACAGCCCCTTAGAATTTAAGTTTAGTCTATTAAGTTAGATAAATTAAATTTAAAAAATAGATTTTTAATTAAATCTTTAATTCCAAAGTTTAGGATTTAATTTTAGATGATCTCCAAGTTTAGGATTTAATTCAAATTATTTTTCAATTAGATTTTACAAAAATTTGAAAAATAGAGAATTTTTTGTTTTTTTTCTTAAAAGGGAAAAGAGAGGAAAATAATCCACTCCACCCCATGTTAGTTCTGCTTCTATGGGGTAAAATTTCTCCATTTTATTAAAAATTAGTTGGATACTACGTGCGTTGCACCTGTTTCATAATGTTGAAAATGCAATGTACATATAAAAATTGAATATAGAGTCTTATACATATGAAAAATGAAGAATTACACTTTAATATATATATATATATATATATATATATATATATATATATATATATATATATATATATATATATATATATATATATATATATTATTTTGATTATATCACTTGCTTACCCACCTAGTTTCAACCTTTAATTCAAACCAAAAAAAATATATTTTTAATTTGCATCATTTGATTACCCACTTCATTTCAAACTTTAATTTAAACAAAAATATTATTTATTTTTCTATTTTTCTATTTTGTATTATCTAGTAATTGATTTTTTTGTTTGTTTGCTTTGCAATGAACTTTTCGAATTCATGGAAATCATTAGAAAGAATACCAATTCCTTCATATAGGCCTCGTCCAAGTAGGTATAAGACCTTTATACCGTCCAGGCCTAGATATTCCAATCCTTGTCGCGCTCAGAGACAAGAGACACCGTGACTACAAGAACTCCATGCTAGGACTCATTGAAGCAAACCTAGGGAGAGGACCAGTCTACTTCAATGTCTACCCCAACTTTCCAATTTCTTTAACTGATCCAAATATACTAAACACTTTAGTATTGGATATCAAGTTTAAGAATTTGAACGTTGAGAAGATGACAGAATCATTCGCAATAATATGGCGAATAAGTTACAAGATTATGAAGACAACGCTGGATCCAAGATGTATTGTAGAAGCACCGCCAGAAGGACAAACAATCCTATTCGAAGCGGACTTCGAAAATAATCTGATAGAGATTCCCAAGATGTTATCATGGGAAGACATAACAAGAAAGTCCGAATGGGATTTGGAGAAAGCTTTCACTCCACCAAAACCCAAGCCAAGGACTTTGACCCTCATAGAGGAAAAACCAGACGGAAGTGTTCATATCGAGTTCGAAGATGAGGATCCTCCACAGTCGAAGGTAACTCACTTCGCTCCTTCCAGACATAGCGCCTCTACAAGCAGAGCAGCGCCATCCTCGTCTGCAGGGTTGCCTAGATCAACCTCTCTCAGAATAGAGAAAGTCAATCTAGACCCGAATATTCCCGAGGTACACTACCAAAGGAATACTTCGCCAACTCAGACAGATATGGAAGCAAACCAGCTTAATGTACTTCAGAGCGAATTCCAGATAGACAAGGACGCCCTGAACAAAGACTTCCTAGATCCCGTATGGGCAGAACCCAGAAGGATACTCTTCGAGCGATTTGACGCTGAAGAAAGGGAAAAACTCAAAGCTGAATGGAAAGAGGTTATGATAACCTTAGAAGAAAATATACCTTTCTTTGAATGGTATATGAACAAAGAAGATTGGCGAGCAAAGTCAATCAATGTATTAAAGGAGGTATCATGGAGAACCGCAAGAGGAGAAGTGGTAAGCTCTACACATCCTCCCTTAGAAGCTATACAGTTTGAAAGCTCAAATCAAGCCGTGATGGCTGTACCTTTCAAACTGATAGACCAGAATGTTGAAGAGCAGAATCCTTCGAAGGGGATTCGGGGACTTCAACTCCAAGGAAATTATACCAACAGAATTCTCTCTACTATGTCTGAACAATTAAACAGGGTAGAAGAGAAAATTACAGAGGAAGTAACAACCACAAAGAAGAAGATTCCCAAAGGAGAATTTGGGAGCACAGAACCAACAACTCCATACTTCAGAACAGATGTAGGGGGTTCAATACCAAGGATGAAATCCAACCTAGACAAAAGTCTAGACAAGTTCATCCTAGAAGTGGATAACCGTCTGAAGAAACTCACAATGAAGGATTCCACAGACGAGATCAATGTCTTAAACGAATCAGAAGTTGAAGACGTACTAGAAGATCTGAGCCAGATGGCCCTTGAAGATCAAAACCCAAAGAACGTACTGAAAATCCAACATCAAAGAAGCTATACTCGGAACTATTACAAAGAATCTCGGCAAAGTGAGCAGAGAAACTGGTATCCGAGACCTTCTAAGCCGGATTTAATGTACGAAGAAAGAAGTTACATGACGTACAGGTCATATGATGGAGATTCAATCTATGAATGGAATCTCGACGGCTTATCTGAGTACCTGATCATGGGAGTCATCCAAGAGATGTTAATGGCAAATACCGCCTACATCACAAAAGGACACTCTGACCATGCATCAGCGAAGTTCCTTTCGGCAGGATTCTCTGGTATCCTAAAAGGATGGTGGGATCATAGATTCACCGATGCGGAACGAAAAACAATACTCAGACACAAGACGAGAAGACCGACGGGAACAACAGTAAGTTCCACGGGATCCAATGAAGCTTCATCTTCAATAGTCCCTAGAGATGCGACAATGGAAGAAGAAGTACAGGATGCGGTAATTACCCTGACCCATGGCATCGCAGAAGCATTCGTGGGTACAACTACTAATTACCGATACCTAGCTGGTATATCACTGAACAATCTTAGGTGCCCAAAGCTCCAAGATTTCAGATGGTATAAAGATACCTTTTTGTCAGAAGTCTACAAAAGGGATGACTGCGAAAGCGAGATCTGGAAGCAAAGGTTTATCACTGGGCTTCCCCCACTGTTCCAAACGCAATTGCTTCAGTATATGGAGGAAGTAAATACATCAGCTGTCATAGACTGGAAGACATCCTCATATGGACAGCTAATCCAATATGTTGTCAACTTCGGAATGAAGCAATGCTTAGAAGTAAAAGCACAGGCAAAAGCCAATACGGCTGCCAACAGAAAAAAGGAGTTGGGATACTTCTGTGACATGTACAATGTCGTGCCACAAAGAAACGCTCCCTCTCAAATAGAAAAAAGAAAGGTGAGAAGAATTAAGAAGCACTCTCAACCCAGAAGAGGATATACGAAACCAAGCGTATATCGAGAAGAAAAGGCCTACAAGCGTAGACCAACCTACAGGAAACCCTCATATACAGAGGAGAGAAGGCACAAGAAGTCTGGAAAACAGATTCAGTGCTACAAATGCAAGAAGTTTGGACACTATTCTAATAGATGTCCCTTAAGAGGAAAAATCAACGAACTCCAGATTGATGAGGATCTCAAAAAGGAGCTGCTAGTCGCATTTGGATCAAGCTCCAGCGATTACTCACAATCAGAGTCAGACAAAGATGTTTAGGTAATAAGAGAAGAATCTGAGGATTCATCTTACTATTCTGACGAAGGAGAATTCGAAGAAATTCATAAAAAAGACTGCAAAGGAGGCAGAGCATGCGGCTGTTATAACAGTATAAATGTTATAACAAGTGATCAGGAATTTCTCCTAGACCTAGTGGAGAAGCTCCCAGAAGAAGAGACGAAGGTTGCTGTCCTTAAGCAACTAAAAGAGTCATTGAAAAAGAATTCATCAAAGAAAGAAGATGAAAAGAAGGATATCGACCTAGATGTCGTTCCCATCACTCTAGACGACGTCCTAGGACGAATGAAGAAAGAAAAGAAGGTCACAGTCCAAGACTTACAATTTGAAATCAACACTCTCAAAGGAGAAGTCTCAGAATTAAGGCAAAGCTGCAAGGATGATTACCTAAAGCTTTCCACAGAAATAGCTTCCTTACATAAAGGAAAGCAGAAGGTCGAAGAACCATCAAAGGAGCTGAAAATAAATGAAGGGGTGTTCTTAAACACCATAACTAAAGTCTCATACCAAAAATGGTATACAGAGGTAACTTTGAAAGTTGCAAATTTTAAGATAACTCTAGTTGCCTTGATAGATTCAGGAGCAGATCAGAACTGCATCCGAGAAGGACTAATCCCGTCAAAATACTTCAAAAAGACGAAAGAAGTCCTAAAAGGAGCCGACGGAGGTCCATTGAAGATACAACACAAGTTACCAGAAATACATATCTGTAAAGAAGGGATATGTTTCGTAACTTCATGTCTCCTGGTGAAAAACCTAAGTCAAGATATGATCTTAGGAACTCCATTTCTCACCCAACTATACCCTTTAAGTGTATCAGAAAAGGGTATACATACTCAATCCATGGGGCAGGAAATTCTGTTCGAGTGGATCAAGCCAATACTTACTCATAAGGTCTGTTCTATGAGTAAAGAAAGTCAACTGAACAACATCAGTCTCAAAGAAAAGCAGATAGCCTTTCTAAAGGAAGAAATCAGTTACAAAAGAATTGAAGAAAATATTCAGCACAAGGGAATACAAGATAGAATTCAAATCTTAAAACAAAGATTTGAAAAGGAAGTCTGCTCAGACTATCCCAATGCATTTTGGGACAGAAAACAGCATATGGTAGACTTACCATACGTCAAGGAATTCAAAGAGTCTCAAATTCCGACAAAGGCAAGGCCAATCCAGATGAACTCTGAATTGTTACAAAATTGCCGGTCAGAGATCAACGAGTTGATAAAAAAGAAGCTGATCAGACCATCCAAAAGCCCATGGTCATGCGCAGCATTCTATGTCAACAATCAAGCAGAAAAGGAGCGTGGTGTACCCAGGTTGGTAATCAACTACAAACCCTTAAACAAAGTTTTGGAATGGATTAGATATCCAATTCCCAACAAAAATGATTTGTTAAAAAGGATATCAGGATCAAACGTATTTTCGAAATTTGATATGAAGTCAGGATTCTGGCAGATTCAAATTTCAGAAAAAGATCGTTACAAAACTGCATTCAATGTTCCTTTTGGACAATATGAATGGAACGTCATGCCATTCGGCTTGAAAAACGCTCCATCAGAATTCCAAAAGATCATGAATGATATTCTTGATCCTATATCTCAATTTTCAATTATCTATATCGATGATGTTTTAATCTTCTCATCAGGTATAGATCAACATTTTTCTCATTTGAGAAAGTTTTTAGATATTATTAAACAAAATGGGTTAGTAATATCTGTCTCAAAAATAAAACTATTTCAAACCAAAATCCGTTTTCTCGGATTTGAAATCCATATGGGCCAGATAACACCTATTCAAAGGTCCATAGAATTCGCGGATAATTTTCCAGATGAGATTTTAAACAAAACCCAATTACAAAGGTTTTTGGGCTGTCTCAATTATGTCTCAGATTTTATTGAAAACTTGAGGCCCATTTGCAAACCACTGTTTCAAAGACTTAGAAAAAATCCAAAACCCTGGACAGCTAAGCATACGCAAGCTGTAAGGAGAATAAAGGATTTAGTCAAATCATTACCCTGTTTAAGTCTTGTTAATCCAGAAGCATCGTTGATAGTGGAATCTGACGCATCCGACATCGGATATGGAGGAATCCTCAAACAGTGTATGGATAAACAAGAACAAATAGTGAGATTTTATTCTGGAGTATGGAACGATACCCAGAAAAATTATTCAACAATCAAAAAAGAAATTTTGGCCATAGTTTTATGTGTTCAAAAATTTCAAGGAGATTTGATAAACAAAAGATTTATCATTAAAACGGATTCTCAAGCATCTAAATTTGTTTTAGAAAAAGATGTTGAGAATTTAGTCTCAAAACAGATTTTTGCCAGATGGCAAGCAATCTTATCATGTTTCGACTTTGAGGTTTTGCCTATAAAAGGAGTTCAAAACCCCTTAGCTGATTACCTATCAAGAGAGTTTCTAAACAAGACCCTCTCTAAAATCTCTCCCTCTCTGCCATCCTCTTCCTCTCTCCAAAGTGATAGGAAAAAAAGATGTCCAGTAGAAAGGGCAAGAGCCCTGCAACCCCTGTCTCAAAAGGCAAAGAGAAAGCCTCTACCTCGTCTCAAACTGCAAGTCCGATGACTGCAGAGCGATATGCCTTAGACACTGATTTCACACTGGTGGTCAGGCCTAGGCAACGTTCTTCAGGAATCGTGATTCGCGATTCCATGGAGTCTTCAACTCCACCACCAAGGCCATCGGCCAACCTAACCCGTCAGAGTAGACGACCAGTCTCTCCGACACTTTCTCAAAGTTCTAGAAGAACATCTGTTCCGGCTCCCTCTGTTCAGGGATCCAGTTCGTCGTCTCCAAGACCTATGTCGTCATCCCGACCTACTATCTTTTCGCAGGCAGTAGATCCAAATAGTAGGTTTACACCTAAACCTCAGGTGAAAGCTTACTTCCAGAAGCCTATTGCTGTTGAGCCAGCAGTAATAGAGCCTGAAGCTGATGGTGCCTCCATCACGGACATCATCAAAAATTATTTCCCAACCGGTTTCTACTTCATGCCGGAGGAGATTTTCAAAACAAGAAAATTCTATGAGTTTATTTTAGTAGACACAAAGTCTATTGAGGTAACTCATATACCAGATCGCGACGACCCAAAGAAAGTCGCTTTCTCCAAATTCAAAATCTTCAAAGTCCTGACTCCAACTCATTGGAATCAGAGTATATTTACACCCAAAACTCTGTCTCAACACTTTAAACCCCAAACATATACCTATAGAGACTACGTCCAAGCATGGTTCTACGTCCTATGGTATATCAAGTTTGATCACTCCTGGTTTATTCAATTCTGCCAGAGAGCTCACCTTATGGAATATCCATACTGGTTCATCAATTGGTGGAAGACATTTGGACTCACAGAAGAGATATTCCCTGTAGAAGTTCAAGAAGCCTACCATTCATTCCAACAAAATATAGGCAAGAACGAATTCCCAAATTTATTTCGATTCTGCTTATATTTTAAAGTCTCATGGATACTCAGCTGGAATTTCCAGTCTAGAGTAAAAGATAACGTCAAAGAACTCGCCAAAACGGTGAAGATCAAATGGTGGGATAAATATGATATTTCCCATCTGTCTCAAGAAGGATTGAAGGAGTGGTTCTCTTGCAATCAAGAACTACTTGATCAATCAAAGAGTAATTCAGAATTTCTGAATACTCGGTCTCATTTAATCTCGAGGCTTGCCCAAACAACCTCAGAAGAAGAATACCAGAGAATTCTGGAAGAAGCTAGAAGCAGAACACCTTCTCATCACAGCGAAGCTGACGATGACGAAGAAATGTCTCCATATGATCTAAATGATCCGTTTCTAGATTCACAACCGCCGTGAATCTTGTTTATTAAAAAAAAAAAAAAAGAAAAAAAGAAACCTCCGAAACGAGGATAAACTATTGTATACTTGTATATATTTTTCTATATGTTTTTCATCTTTCCTGTACATTCCTTTTAGTCTTTTCTAGTCAAGATTTTAGATCTTGATTTTAGATTCTTTTTGTACAATTTCTTGTATCTTTCTGTATATTCTTTTTAGTTTTCATAATCGGGAAATTAATTCCTGATTATCTATGTTGTAAAGTTTTGAGTCTGTAAATTAATAGTATGTATAGTATCAGGTGTACAGAATCCCTTGTAAAGGTCTGGATTCTGTATTGAACATAGTAAAATCATCATCCACTTCCAGTCTTGTGCCAGCGCATCAACAGAGCAGATGGCGTAATGAGTCTCTCCAGAGTTGCTACTTGGAAACAAGATAGCGTGATCAGCCTCTTCAGAGTTGCTATTTGTTTCAGTGAAAGACTATTGCTTGAAGATATCAAAGGTTGAAGATGAGGACCTGCTGCGGATCTTTAGGAGTTGTGTTCCCGGTAGTAAGTCGCCAGGCGCTGTGAAACCGTTGGTAAGCTCTCCGGTGTATCCTTGCCTCTTCAACAATCTTGAAGTATCGGACAGAAGCAATAATGAAAGACTGACGCATAACTTTAATAAAGCTACTTTATTAAAGATGAAAGGACAAGCACGACTGGACCAGAATGATGACGATTCGTCTTTATTTTACTTTTTCAAAGTTTATCATTTTATTTTGTCTTTTTGTAATCATTTTATTTTACTTTCCGTCATTTACTATTTGCTTTTTACTTTCCGCCTTTTACTGTTTTTGTTTTATTACTTTTGATAAAGTAGATTCCTCTACTTTATTAAAGTTGTTTGTTTTATTGCTTTTTAGAAAGTAGTTTGTCTCCATTGAGAAAGTTTGGTTCACGCAGGGCATGTCCTGTCGGTTCAAACTTATCTCTTAGTTAGCTTAGTTTAATTGCCGTTTCAAATCCGGAGTCTATAAAAGACTTCCGAGTTGTAAAGGAAAGGTCATCGAGAAATATTTGCGAGCTTCACTTGCTAAATATTTACTCAAGCCTTCCTACTTCCCATTCCCAAAAACCCTTTGTAAGCAAAGGCGATCCTAATTCTCTTTCGCCGATTAACGCGATCGAGCAATTGGTATCAGAGCCTATTTAGGCAAATAAAATAGCAAATTTCAGCAATATTCTTTGTTGATTTCAAATTCTTTTCCCGGGGGGTATATGATCGTGATATCATTCTCTCTCTATAATCGGAATTACTAGATAATTTATTTTTTCTTTGAATCTATGAAAGAAGCTTCAAAGAGATCTATTGCTTAATTTATTTTTGTTTACAAAAGTTCACTAAATCGAGAAGATCTATAAATAAATTTAATTTTGTTTATAAAAGTTTAATTTCAAACTTTAATTTAAACTAAATTTCAAACTTTAATTTAAACTAAATTTCAAACTTTAATTTAAACCAAATTATTATTATTATTTTTTAAAAATTGTATTAATTATCTAGTAATTGGAAAAAAAAAATTTGCAATGATTTTTCCAAATTCAAGGGAGTCATTAATTAGATACGTGGTCCTCAATTTTAGAACTCTTTGAATCTATGAAAGAAGTTTCGAAGAGATCTATTTGTCAATTTATTTTTGTTTCAAACTTGAATAATAATAAATTAAGAAGTATTGAGTTTATTTTTTTAATCATAAAATTGCAAAATAGAGAATTCAATCTCCATCAAATAAAATAACCTTTAAAATCTGAATATTAATTGTTTTCATAATATTGGAAATTGCAATGACATTATATTTTTAATAGTTATTAATAATTATATTCAAATATAATATAATTACATAAATAGGAAAAAAATGCAAAGCTGTAATTAGGCATTCCTAAATCCTAGCCTAGTAAACTCCAATTTATCCAAAAAAAAAAAGAAAAAAAAAGAAAAGGAAACAAAATAATACAATTACATCATATTGTCTGTCATCTGCTTCTCCTTATACCTTAAGAAACCAAAGTTGCAGTCGTTTTCTTCCCCATCCTCCTCAATATGCCAAAAATTAGTAGATGAACTGGCGTGTATTTACTAATTTGAAAAGAGAAAAAGAAAACTACAAAAGCAGTAAATTACGTCATTCAATCACTCTCCTTAAAAAAAAAGAAAAAAAAACTACAAAAGCACGTAAGCCGTAAATTACATTAAATCACTCTCTTTCTTTACCATTTGCAAAAGATAAATAAAAAAAATAAAAGAATTACAAAAACACGTAAAAAGAAGTAAATTACATTAAATCTCTCTATCTCTTTATCTGTCATCTGCAAAAACAATTGGAGGGGGAGCTCATTTACTTCTCAATCTCTAATATCATCATAACGAAATCTCTTCAATAGTAAATTGCTTGAACTTTGAGAATTGAAAATTGGATATGAATGATATGATTTATTGAAAAGAAAGATTACACTTATGTAGCCATAAGCCATCAAATAAAAAGGGGAGAAATTTGATTTATCCTCTATGTGGTTTTTGGAATCACTTTAGAAGATATGGAAGAATTTAGTTGTGGATGTCCTATATATAGACTGATGTATGATATTTAATTTTTGTATATTAATCACAATATATCAGAATCTAATATTTTATTAATATACTTATTCAAAAAAAAACTTATCTTTATTTTTAAAAAAGTACTCCAATATTATTTTAATTTTGTATTTTCAAAAAACAATTATTCAATTTTTTTTTAAGTTTTTATTCTTAAAATTTTAAATATGCATTACAAATCTATTTAAAAAAATTCATGATGTTTAAAATATTCATTAAAAAATCTTTTATTTTTAAATATACATTAAAAAAATCTTTAAATATTAATATTTTTAAAAAATATATTTCATAATAATTCTTCAATTTGTTTTTTTAAGTTTCTGTTGTTAAATTTTTAAATATGCACTAAAAATCTTTTAATATTAATTTATTTTAAGAATTTTTTTCATAATAATTTTATATATTCTCAAAAATACATAAGTTCAAAAATATTGTTTTAATTTTGGTTATTAATTTTTTAGATTATCATTAAAAAATTAAATATTAGTTAGTTAGAAGGTTAGAGATCGTAGAGATTTTAAAATTTTTATTCAAATTAGAGATTACATGTGTAAAAGTTTTATAACTTTTATTCAAATTGAAGGTAAAAGTAAAAATCTTTAAATTAAAAAAGTCATAATAAAAAACGACAAAAAAAGAAAATTATATATTCAAATTAGAGATTACATGTGTAAAAGTTTTACAACTTTTATTATTTTTTTTTTTAGTACAATAGGGATTGGGGGGATTTGAACCACAGACCTCGTGGTCTTCAATATGCCAGTTGAGCTATGATCTCTTTAGCTACAACTTTTATTCAAATTGAAGGTAAAAGTAAAAATCTTTCCATTAAAAAAGACATAATGAAAAACGACAAAAAAAGAAAATTAAAAATTTCTCACAGTATAGATTAAAAGAAAAAGAAAAGAAAATTTTAGCAAACCTTAGCAGTTTACCTCATTCTCTCTCTTCCCCCTCCCTCGCCTGAACAGCCGCCATCCCCCTCCTCCCTTTCAGCGCTTCTTCTCCAGCGACCCTCCGGCCAGCCTCACCTGACGCAGCAGCACCGGTGACGCAACCAGATCCGTGGTAGCCTAGTGTTTGGCCAAATATCCCTTCCTGCAGCGGCGACATCTCCAGATCTACAGCGGCGACGTTTTGGAGATCGAGTTCTTCTTAGAGGTTTAATGGAGTTGAATATTTTACTTTTATATGAGATTGGTGTATTCTAGGTGTTTCAACTAGTAAATGACCTTGTTGTCTAACCTGAGTTTAATTAAGCATGAAAGTCTAGTAATTTTCCCTAAATTGAAATTTGGGGGCGTTACAATTACACATGTCAATTTCGGTGGTGCAAGGTATTTGACGCTGTAGTTCGTATTTAGTTCAGTTTATTTCTCCGTTAATCCTGCTTTATTTTGGTTGATTGAATCTTAGTACTTGGTATTGGCGGGGGAGATCTTCTACTAAATTGTAAATGTAAAATTGAGGTGGGATGTAGCTTCACTTTTCGATTTTGCAGTCCAATTTGTAAAGAAAGGGCCGAAGAGGGTGTTTTGGGTGCTTCGAAAGGGAGTGTGGGTGGTTGGCGATTTGGTCATTTATAAACTATTGTCTACTTCTGCTCTGTATGATATGCATCTTTCCTGGAAATCTTAATCTTACTAAAGAGCCCTCCTGCTTATTATTACGTCTTTTTTTTTCTGACAGGGATGGGATGTTAAGTTGGTGCCCAAAAGAAATTTGTGCTTTCGAGTAGTATACATTTTTCTGCAGCACTGGTATGGATAGTAAGTACAGCAGAGAGTCATCGGATGAGGATGAAGTGAAAAAGAAAACAGATAGACACCACCATGGTAGTAGAAAAAGAGATTTCAGACAGCATGGTCGTCGTGAAGATGAAAGTGATTCTTCCGATGACAGTGAAGAATATAGGAGTAGACGACATGAGAAGAAAGATGCGTATACTGATGATGACCAGACTAAAGCAAGAATTAGTGAGAAAAATGATGGCCACATACATGAAAGGTGGCAGAGTGAAGATGGAAGAAGGAATGCATCTAGACAAAGTCCTGGTGAAGGTTATGAGAGAATAGGCAGAGACAAAAACAGGCATGATAGATATGAAAGGCATCAAGGTGAAAATCGGCGCAGAGAACAAGAAAGAGGAGACCATAAAGAATCATATCAAACTATTGATGAAGATGAACAGAGAATAGACAGAGATAAAAACAGGCACAATAGAGACAGAATGCATCAAAATGAAAATCGGCAGAGAGAACAAGAGAGAGTAGACTGGAAAGAATCATACCAAAGTTCTGATGAAAATGAACAGAGAGTAGATAAAGACAGAGACAAAAACAAGCATGATAGAGACAGAAGGCATCAAGGTAAAAATCCACACAGAGAAGAGAGAGGAGACGGGAAAGAATCACAAAGTTTTGGTGAAAATGAACAGAGAATGGACAGAGACAAAAACAGACATGATAGAGACAGAAGGCATCAAGGTGAAAATCGGCATAATAGAGAACAAGAGAGAGGAACCCAAGAGAGAGGAGACCGGAAAGAATCATATACAAGTTCTGATGAAGATGAGCGGCAAGAGAGGAGGCATGACCGTAGACGACGCGAAACTGAGAATGGAAATAAAAATATGGATCGCCATTTGCATCATGATTCAAAAGATGAGCGTGAAAAGGAATTGCATAAAAAATCAGAACATCGAAGGAATTGGACTGACAATGATAGGGAGAAGAAGCATTCAAAACATGATTACAAGTATAGAAATTCTCAAGATCTACGAGATAAGGAGGTCAATGAACGGAGAGAGGATAGAAGAAACATTGGGGAGAAAGAAAAGGCGGGTACGAGGACTCTTGACTATCCACAATCTCACAGACAGGAAAAACAGTCTGAAAACAATTTGAATCCTGATGCTTCAAATCTGGGTAAGAGTGGGGGGGTTTATATTCCACCATTTAAGTTGGCCAGAATGATGAAGGAGGTCCAAGATAAGAGCAGCATTGAGTATCAACGTTTGACATGGGATGCACTCCGAAAAAGTATTAATGGGCTTGTCAACAAGGTCAATGCTACTAATATAAAGAATATCATTCCAGAGTTATTTGCAGAGAACCTGATCAGGGGTAGAGGTCTATTCTGCCGTTCCTGTATGAAGTCACAAATGGCATCTCCAGGGTTCACCGATGTATTTGCTGCACTGGTTGCTGTTGTGAATACTAAGTTTCCTGAAGTGGGCTATCTTCTATTGAGAAGAATTGTCTTGCAACTCAAAAGAGCATATAAACGGAATGACAAGGTAATATTGCATGATGTTTGTAGTTTATATCAGTTTTTCCATCTAGTTTCTGCAAGATCTTCCATTTTAAAATTTCTGCTGATCCTCATTGCGTTTATTTATCTTTGACAGCCTCAACTGCTAGCTGCTGTAAAGTTTATAGCACATTTAGTCAATCAGCAGGTGGCTCATGAAATAATTGCATTAGAATTACTCACTGTGTTGCTGGAGAATCCTACAGATGACAGCGTGGAGGTGGCTGTTGGTTTTGTAACTGAGTGTGGATCAATACTACAGGATTTTTCTCCTAAAGGGCTTCATGGTGTGTATGCTATTGTCAGTTTACGTTCTGTGCAAATTGATTTCTTGTATTTGCATTTAGGCAGTGTTCAATGATGTTAATTCATTAGAGGACCTTTTAACTTCTTGATGTCGGATGAGAAAGAAGATATTATCTGGATAGAAGTTTGAGTAAAAAATATCTAGTTGAAGGCTTATATTTGTAAACTGTGTGCACTGTAGGCAGGGAAATAATACACATGCCAAAACTGAGGGAACGAAAATAGTCTAGAGGGTTTTTTCATCTATGCCGAGAAAGGAGTATATGCAGCTTGAAACGGCTTTATTTTGAATCTTTGATATACGTTGTGTGCAGCACCATGTTCTCTGATTTTTATTTGCATGGATCTGTGTCATGAAATTATCATTGTCTAGCCATGCTCATTCTATTTGGCTTTCTGGAAGATCTTATACCATCTACAAAAGATTACCAACTTTCAAGTTGCTTCCACTTTGCTTTAAGAGATTATTGAATATTTTCTGCATTTCTTATTATCTGAAAAATAAAATTGTTATTTCTTTTTTGTCTTTAGAACTCAAGGACATTGTTCACCCTATAGAATAGATTAGGTTCAAGTAAGTTCGTTTTATTTATTTAGTCATTCTTTTAAAAAATATAATTCCTCATATGATCCACACCTATTTTATCCCAAAATTGTTTATTCACGTTTCTTTATTTCTTATTTATTGATTGTAGGAATATTTGAGCGTTTTCGTGGAATTCTTCATGAAGGGGAAATAGACAAAAGGGTTCAGTTTCTGATTGAAGGCCTATTTGCAATAAGGAAAGCAAAGTTTGAGGTATAGTCCCTTTTTGTCTTAGCTCTTCCCCGTATTAGTCTAAAAGGTTCCTTTTTTGCAAGTTAGAATCTTGAGATGTAGTGATTGTATTGACAGTTCACAAATTTTTGGAAGATTTAGGATATTCAATTATTATTGTTGTTATCATTGGTTTTTAGGGATGAATTTAGATGTAATTCTCACTATGGAATGAAGTTTTAAATAATTTATTGTTTTAACAATGAATCATTGCCTTTAATGCACCGCAGTTGCCTCTTGTATTCTTTTATTTGTTCTCCATGAAAGTTGGTTTCTATATTTAAAAGAAAATATACAGCGGGCCAGCGGCTGGTTAGTTTTCTCTGGTGTAAAATGTGTGTGAAGTAAATTGTAATTAGAGTTCTTCGCCCCCCTCCCCCCAATTTTAAAATCTAGGTATATCTTTCATGTTACCAACGTTGTGTGGCTTTTGATTTTTGGATTGCACTTTTTGCAATGTACCCGAAATATCCTTCCAGGAAGGATACGTAATTGTCTGTTTCCAAGCATACATATCTACCTTCCTTGTACAGCCGCAACAATGTTTTAATTCATTTTTTTGTTTTCTCCTTTTGGATTTGATTCAGGGCTATCCAGCTGTTCGTCCAGAACTGGACCTTGTAGAGCAAGAAGATCAGTTAACTCATGAAATCTCCCTGCAAGAAGAGATAAATCCTGAGATTGCTCTTGGTATCTCTTTTTACATGGTTTATTAATTAATCAAATTGGGTGTTCATGTTCTTATGATGTTTGTTTTATTTATGCATTTATATATTTTCCTTTCTTGCTATCAGATATCTTCAAATCTGATCCAAATTTCCTTGAAACTGAGAAGCATTATGAGGATTTAAAGAAAAATATACTTGGCGAGGAATCTGAGGATGAAGAAGACCGATCTGATGCTGGGTCAGATGATGATGAAGATGAGGATGAGGAAGATGAATCTGAAGAAGAAGATGAGCAGCAGATGCAAATAAATGATGAAACAGAGACCAATCTTGTGAACCTCAGAAGGACAATTTATCTGACAATTATGTCCAGTGTAGACTTTGAGGAGGCCGGGCATAAGCTTCTAAAAATTAAACTTGAGCCTGGTCAAGAAGTAAGTTCTCTAAGTTCTTCCTGTTACTAATATTTTTCGTCTACAATTTCATAGGTCTTCCGCACTCTTTCTGAAATCGAAGTTGGTTTCCTGTTTTATAATAGTGACGTGTAATCTTGATGTTTGTTTGGCATCATTTTTTATGTTGCATGGTTGGTATATTATACAAGTGGTACAAGTATGGGTGAGTTCATCTGTTTGCTGTGGTATTTGCAGATAGAGTTGTGCGTCATGCTATTGGAATGTTGCAGTCAGGAGAGAACTTACCTTCGATATTATGGTCTGTTGGGGCAAAGATTTTGCAAGATCAACAAAGTGTATCAGGAAAATTTTGAGAAATGTTTTGTCCAGCAATATTCGATGATTCATAGGCTTGAAACTAATAAGCTCAGAAATGTGGCTAAATTTTTTGCCCACTTACTCGGCACTGATGCTCTTCCATGGCATGTTTTGGCTTACATTCGCTTGACTGAAGAAGACACCACATCTTCATCTAGGATTTTTATTAAGATCCTTTTCCAGGTATTTCCAGTCTATCCTAAATGTGATTGAAACTCAAGAGCAACCTGGTGAAAAGATTAAAAACAAAATAATGAGCTAAAAAGCCCAGTGAGTGGTGATTCATAAGAAAATACATTTTCAAGAAAATTATTCTCTTACTAAACAGAAGTTCACAACTCTGTGAAATAATACAAATCATGAACAATTTAGAAACTTTTGAGATCATTTTAAGACATTAAAATCTATAAATAAATCTATATGATTATTCTGTTCATTAGCCGTCTTTTTTTACAAGAAACAACACTTTTCATTGAAGAAATGAAAAGAGGCTAGCGCTCCAAAATACAAACTCCACAAAGGAGTGAATAAGAAAAGAAAGAACTAACAAAAAGAACAACTAACTAGAATTGATAAAAACATTCCAATTCAAATTAATATAAAAAAGAGAAAGACCCTTGAAAGACTTGGAAAGAGTGCACTGGGAAGAAGCCTTGAGGTGAATAGAATCAAAACGATTGCACCAGTCAAGAAACTTATCTTCAAAAGTCCGTTGATTTCTTTCAAACCAAATATCTAAGAAGATAGCCTTACCCACATTGAGCCATAGAAGGGAAGCTTTGACATTCATATATGGTCCAATAAGAAGCTGAATAACATTTTCCATCAAAGTTGCAGGAAAACACCCAACTAACATTGAAAATCTGGAAGAGTTTGAACCAACACTTCATGACAAAACCGCAAACGATATAAATATGGAATAAAGATTCAGAGTTCTGATGACAAAGCAAACACACTGAATATATTGTTTAGGAAATATCCCATATTGTTTTCATTAGTCGTTAATGTTGCTATTACTTAAGATAGGGAAGTCTGCCGTTGAATGTATTGTTTGTCAAATAACACCGCTTTCTATTTTTCACTTGTCATGGTTCACGGTAGGTCCATAGAATCATTTGGTAATGAAACAGCATCCATTCCATTGTGTCTACTGGTGACTATCATGCCAAACCCTCCGCACAGGTCTTGTTTTTATATAACTACAATCACCAATCAACTCAAAAGCTTAAACGAATGGATTATGATAAATTTAATTATGTCAACACTCTAACAATAACACATTCCATATTTGTGGAATTGATATTCTGAAAACTCAGTTTTCTCCAGTTGGAGAAGATATTTTATAGGGTCAAAGTTTCTTCCTGTATGTAATACATCTTTGTTTCAAGTCATTATTGATGTTATTTTGGACAAGATCACATAAAAGAATGCATTCTTGATTATTATTATTATTTTTGAGTTCAACCACTGTGGAGTGGTGATCGAACCATTTACCTTTGGGATGGTAATTGGTGCCTTATCTACCAAGCTATGCTCGGATTGATATGCATTCTTGATTGTTAATGAAAGTTCAGGAACTGTAATCCAAATGAGGATACAAGTGATGCATGTATGTACATTATGTCGAATAATTATCTGTGCTAATTATCATTCATTTCTCATTAATAACCATACAAATGCTGTTTCTTTTTAAAAAATATGATGGTAGCGGCTGTGTAAAGTTAGCAGTAGGTGCTGGAGCTGAGAAGAATGCTTTTTTAATTGTGGAAGATGTTAATTTTTGTATCTTGGTGTTAAATGTGAAACAGGAACTTTCAGAGCATTTGGGCATTCGACTATTGAATGAACGTCTCACGGAACCGACAATGCAGGATTCGTTTGAATCTATTTTCCCCAGGGATAACCCAAAGAACACAAGATTTTCCATCAACTTCTTCACGTCTATTGGGCTTGGTGGTCTGACAGAGAATTTGCGAGAGTATTTGAAGAATATGCCACGGCTAATCATGCAACAACAAAAACCAGTGTCAGACACCGATGAGGAATCTCGAAGTTCTGATTCGTCGGGTTCAGATTCAAGTGCTTCTGAGTCAGAATCAGATTCATCCAGTTCCGAGGAAAGTGAAGGCGAAGATACGAGACGTCGAAAAAAGAGGAGAAAGACTGGAAGGTGATATGTTTGTTGTATATTTTCTCCATTTGCTCTTTGCAGGATGTTTATCTTCCTAGGCGATGTAATAACTAACATGTTTTTATGAAAATTTGCCCCTCTAACGACTATTAGGAGGTGTTTGGTTCCCTGTTTTGAAAGTGGAGAGTATGAGTTTATTTAAACAAATCCACGTTTGGTTGGCCGTTTTGTTAACTTAGGTTTGCTACAGTACATACTATTATACTCTTCAGGTTTGCTACAGTACTTTACTTTACTCTTTAGGTTTGCTACAGTAATTTATTCATACTCCCCAAGTTTGCTACAATACACATTTTATCTCTAATCATGCTTTTAAAATGCATTAAATTTTTAATAAAAATATATTAGTTAGATAAAAATAATTAATTAATGATAGCTTTATAATAAATAAGTAAACAAATTTAGTTCAAATTTCTAATAGTAATAATTAATTTATAAATCAATGTCGGTTTTGTTATACTTCATGTTTTAGAGAAATTATAATGATATATTTATTAGAAGGAATTTCTTTGTATTTTGTTCCATATTGACAAATATTAGAAAAAAAAACAATTACAAAATTAACTGATATTTATTTTACAAAATAATTATTTAAAAAGTGTTCAGATTAACAATAATATTAAAAAATAAATTCTTCGTTCCTAATTTATAAGAAATTTATTATTATATTTTAAAATTTTTATCAACATATAAATTATAATAAAAATTATTTTATTATAAATTCCAAAAAACACACGTTATATAAACTTAAATTTAATACGTCAATTTTCATTTGATAAAAAAAAATTAATTTCTCTAAATCCACAACTTTTCTATAAAAATTATGTTATCATAGTCAATTAAAAACATAATATTTGTAAAAATAATTAATTAAACTATTTTTGTTAGTGTATATTGAAGTTAATAGCTTTAAAATAATATTATTTAAAATACTTTAACTTTATAATCTTATGTATTAGTTAAATATAGAAAGTTAAGTTTAAAGTAATTTGATGATAAATAATAAATAACTTTTGTTAGCACGACAAGTTATAAATCATTAAATATACAATTGATAACATTTTCTTTATGGTTAATTTTATGTTGGATATATTTGCATAAAAAATTTTGTTTATATTTGTTCATACTTTGGTAAATAGTCTGAAAATATTTTCATAAACAATTAAATATTTATTCTATAAAATAATTATTGGAAGAAAATTGAGTGGACAAATGTATTAAATTTTTTTTATTTATTATTAAAATAATACTATCTAATTTCATAATAAAAGTTACATTTTAAATATAATTTAATATATAGCTTTTATTACTTTAATTAAATAATTTATATTATTTATTACAAATTTTAAATTTATCAACAAAATACACTTTTAATAAATTCAAGTTTTAACAAATTAGAATTCAAACACAGATTTAACAAATTAGACTTGACAACATCCAAACACTGGTTTAACAAACTCGGACTTAACAAACCTATTTTCTATATCATCCAAACACAGACTTAACAAATTCATACTTAACAACTCCAGACTTAATAAATTCAGGTTTAACAAACCACCCAAACCAACGAACCAAACGACCCCTTAGTGATTTCTCTCAAATTGCTAGACTAATCGGAAGGTGTTTGGTTTATAATTCCCAAATTGAATGCAATGATAAGATCTCCATTGTTCAGACTGAACGATGACACTTTTTTTTCTTTAATTTTTTTTTCAATTATATCGAACCTACTGGTTGTGGTTTGGTCTGGTTTTCTGGAAAATTTTGGTTCCTTCGATTTAGGATATTCAAAAACCGACAACTTTGGTTTGGTTTTTGGTTTAATTTTTAATAAAATCGAGAATAACTAAACCGAAATGTAAATAATAATAAGGGTAACTGGATGGATGCTTAAATTTAAACTGCTATTTTAAAAAATAGTCATTTTACTTTTTTATTGGATAAATAATGACGGGTAATTTTAAATAATGGAACGAACTAAAATACTCCGCACAAAAAATTCTTAGAATTACGGGATAATTTGAGTGAAATAATAAAAAAAAAGAATCAAAACAATCAAATAATAAAAAAAATAGAAAAATTGTCATACTCCTTAATTTTTAATTTGATCAATCAGCTTTATGTACTTTGTTAAGTATTGCAATCACACCTATAAATTTTTAAATTATTGTTCGGTCTGGTTTTCTTGAACATTTCGATTCTTTGGTTTAAGACATGAAAAAACCGTCAAATTCGATTTGGCTTGTGGTTTGCTATTTAAAAAACTGTCAGAAACTGAACCGAACCATTGAACATAAAAAATTGTATCTATTTAAAAAAAAAAAAGAGTAATATCACTTAGGGGCTGTTTGGGGCAAGGAGTTGCAGGGAGTAGGAGTTGCAGGGAGTAGGAGTTAATATGTCTGGGGAGTTAGGAAGTCTGGGGAGTTAGGAAGTCTGTGTTTGAGGTGCAGAGTTGTTTAGTCTGGAGTTAGGAAATCTGTGTTTGGGGCAAGGATTTGCAGGGAGTAGGAGTTCTGAAATCTGTGTTTGGGGTACATATTTATTAAACATGGAGTTGATTTTAGCTCTTTTTTTTGTACAAATTTTTTCTAAAATTTTCATTATTAAGAATTTGTTCCCATAAATTATAAGATTGAGATTTTTTGTTTTTATTAATTTATATATTCTTTACAAATTTCTTTAAAGAATTTCTTTTTTTAACAAAATACCCCATATTCTTTTTTCAATATCTATAATATTAATTATTCATTTGCCTTGGATAGTTTCAAATAAAAGAAATTCTTACAAATTTTTTAAATATTACATGTGAGTCGGAAAGATTTCAATTCATTAATTTTACGGGATTCAAATAAACTTGAAGATTTTTATGTTTTTATTCTCTCAATTCTAGAAATAATATAGATTTATTTCCGTCAATCCTAAAATTGAGATTTTAAATTTTATTATTTTATGAATATTTTATAATTTTATTAAAGACTTGTTTTCGTCAATTTTAAATTTTAATTTAAGATTTGTTTTTCAAGCTTAATAAAATAATTTGTTTTATATAATTTAAGATTTTATTTTTCTAACTAATCAATGTAATGGATTATTTAAAGTTTGATTAATTTGTAAATAATATATTCTTTGAAGTAAATATCAAATATTTATGCTATTTTAAAATAATTAAGTTCAAAATGAATATATCTTTTTTAACACCATTCAAAATGAATATTATATATAGTACTTTTGTTCATATTACTATATATTTATGTTATTTATTGTAATTATTTTATGTTATTAAGTTTGGAAGGAGAAATCGTTTATCTTTTTACTTTGAATATGATTAATTTGAAAACCAAAATTTTTAATACGTTAACATTTTTAAACACTAATTTCTTAAATAGTAATACGAGTTAGTTTAAAATATGTTTTTCTTATCTTCAAATCATAAATTATATATGTTTTTTAGCTATTAATAAAAAAAATAAGCCAAAAAAAGATAAGATTGTTATTTGTTATAAGTAATTTTTGTTTAAACTTAAGAAAAAATTGTAGATGACATGTGGAAGAAGTGAGATAGGGATGTTTTTATCAATTAAAAAAAATGGTTATGTAGTACTCTAATTTACACTAAGAATTTCAATTTAAATAATAGTATCATATCTAAAACATTCTTATATAATTTGGGCGGTAAATAATTAATAAACTGCATAGTTGCAGGATCGAACCCCCACCATGGGAGTGGTAAGGCAAGCGCTCAGCCACTAAGCTAGGTGGTTGTTTAAAAATTTGGCGGTAAATAAACAGTAAACTGCAAAAAAATTTGGGCGGTAAATAATTAATAAACTGCATAGTTGCAGGATCGAACGCCCACCATAGGAGTGGTAAGGCAAGCGCTCAGCCACTAAGCCAGGTGGTTGTTTGATAAAAATTTGGGCGGTAACTATGTAGTTTATTAATTATTTACCGCCCAAATTTTGCTGAGCGCTTGCCTTACCACTCCCATGGTGGGGGTTCGATCCTGCAACTATGCAGTTTATTAATTATTTACCGCCCAAATTTTGCTGAGCGCTTGCCTTACCACTCCCATGGTGGGGGTTCGATCCTGCAACTATACAGTTTACTGTTTATTTACCGCCAAATTTTAACACTCCCATGGTGGGGGCTCGATCCTGCAACTATGCAGTTTATTAATTATTTACAGCCCAAATTTTTAACCAT
This sequence comes from Trichosanthes truncata, assembly GCA_033996785.1. Classification (NCBI taxonomy): domain Eukaryota; kingdom Viridiplantae; phylum Streptophyta; class Magnoliopsida; order Cucurbitales; family Cucurbitaceae; genus Trichosanthes; species Trichosanthes truncata. Next base: position 16,844,281 of record MU867261.1, read on the forward strand.
GGTGGGGGTTCGATCCTGCAACTATGCAGTTTATTAATTATTTACCGCCCAAATTTTCTATGCAGTTTATTAATTATTTACCGCCCAAATTTATTTCGATCCTGCAATTATGCAGTTTACTGTTTATTTACCACCCAATTTTCATCTATGCAGTTTATTAATTATTTACCGCCCAAATTTTTACCACTCCCATGGTGGGGGTTCGATCCTGCAACTATGCAGTTTATTAATTATTTACCGCCCAAATTTTATCAAACAACCGCCTGGCTTAGTGGCTGAGCGCTTGCCTTACCACTCCCATGGTGGGGGTTCGATCCTGCAACTATGCAGTTTACTGCTTATTTACCGCCAAATTTTTTATCAAACAACCACCTGGCTTAGTGGCTGAGCGCTTGCCTTACCACTCCCATGGTGGGGGTTCGATCCTGCAACTATGCAGTTTACTGTTTATTTACCGCCAAATTTTTCTTTGACGGCTCGTGTTTCGGAATTCTTAACTTCTGAAGGGGAGTGGCGTTGGCCTGAGGTGTCTTGGGAGCTGATGGAGCTGGCTCCTCATGTTCGTGCAGTTCGCCCTTGTCTGGGTAGGGGTGATTCTCTGGTTTGGTTGCCGTCTCCTTCGAGTGGGTTCTCTGTTGCTAGTGCCTGGGAGGCTATTAGGCCGCGGAGTGGTGTGGTACCGTGGTATCGCCTGCTTTGGTTTGGAGGTAATATCCCGAGACATGCTTTTATTGCTTGGATGGCAGTTCGGGACAGACTATATACTCGTGATCGATTACTTCGATGGGGTGTGGCTTCGTAAGCAGCTTGTCTGATGTGTGTGGACGGGGTTGAGTCTTGGGATCATTTGTTTTTTGAGTGTCCATTTAGTAGGACTGTGTGGAGTGGGATGTTGCTTTGGGGGTGTTCGTCGCACAGGATTGCTTCATGGGATATTGAGCTTCAGTGGGTTTGTGCTAGGAGCAGAGGGAAGAGAAGGCGGAATCGAGTGTGGAGGGTTGCCTGGGCGGCTGTGCTTTATCATATATGGCGAGAGCGAAACTTTCGGCTTCATGGTAGAGGTTCGAGTTCTGCTGTTGCAGTGCTGCGGATGGCTCAGGCTGATGTTCTGTTTCGTTGTGAGTCTTGGGGAGGCCGGGCGTCTGATAGGCTCGGTCCTCCTTGGGACTGGTTTTAATTTCTTGTTTGGGTCTAGCTTTTGTTCACCTGGCTCGGGTTGTGAGCTGTCGTTTAGTTTTACCCTACTCGGGTTGTGAGTTTTTATCTGTTTTGTGCTTTTTTTCTTTTTGCCTTGACCTCGGGCTATGAGGTCCCCCTCTTTTTGCAGTAATATAGTTATTTTGCAAAAAAAAAACATTCTTATATAATTTATATTTAAAAAAAAAATTATAGAATAAAAAGAAAAATATTTTTGTTAAAATTTTATTAAAATTATAGGATAAAAATAAAATTATTTTTTAATAATTAGTTATATTTAATTATTAATTAGTAATAATGACGAGAAATTTATATAAAAAAATAAAGATTTTTTTTTAAATTAAGAAATTAAAAAAAAAATATCTAAAAAATAGAGAGAGAAATAAGAGGAGAGAAAAGAGAGGGGTAGGAGTGAGGTGAGGTAAAAAAAAGAGATAGTAAAGTTGTGGAGAGTTGAAAAAGGAGTTTATAAGTTGTGGGACCCACATTAAGGAGTTAGAGGGGGAGTTAATAAATCTGTGGGGCCCACAATAGGAGTTATAATATTCTTGGGCCAAACAAGGAGTTGGGAACTCCTCCCAACTCCACTCCCCCCAACTCCCCAATCCAAACACCCCCTTAGGCTCACGGTCGTCTCTTTCGATTGAAGATCAACAAGCACCTCGCACAGTTCAAACCTCTTCACAATCTCTTGAAGTTACGAGAAAGAAAGAACGTTGTAAAAAATAACTAAAATCTTCATTAAAATCTTCATACACATGCATGGATTCCAACGCCAACAACTCCATTGAATTCGATGAATTTTCTCCTCAATCAAAAGCAGTTGTGGGAGGTTTTTATCGATCAACCCTATATTTACATTTCTAAATAAAAAAGATTCTAATAGTTTTTAATTGAATTTCATATAACATAAATATTAGATGAGATTTGGAAAGATTTATTAAAATTCAAATATGTAAATCACCAATTTAGGAGTGGACAAATCCAAGATTTGAAAATTATTCATATTCAGATTTTATGAGATTATATATTTTGTTAAATCTTCCATAAAAAAGTGGTTACATTTTGGGAAAAAAAAAAACCTAGCCAGTTGGCTATGGCGTGTGATCAATTTTTGAATCAGCTCGACCTCTTTGATTTTGTCTTTTTGGGTTCAATTCGCCTTCCTTTAGGGCTCATTGGACCTTTAGCTAGAGCTCAACCCACTTTAGGCCTCAATAGACCTTTTGTTTTGCTCTTGGCCCCTCTTTAGAGCTCAATCAACCTTTTGTTTTTGGGCTCAATCGACCTTTAGCTTGGCCTCGATCCTCTTTAGGGCCAATCAACCTTTTGTTTTGGCCTCAACCTCTTTAGGGTTCAATCAACCTTTTGTTTTAGCCTCAACATCTTACAACTTTCATTATGAGGTTTATTTAGCTCTAAAACTTGAGCTTATTCCTTAAATTTATATTGCTTATTGATTCATTTCATGTAAAAGAGAGAAAATTTATGCAAAAACAAGCTGATCACATGTTTTTAGTCATGAGTCGTTAAATGAATTTAAATAGGTGTAAAAAGCATCATTATTAAAGAAATTTATACATTTTTTATGGTCCTATGCAAGAACTATGAGATTGCCTAGTTGTGATCGCATAGCTAGGAGGCAAGATGCGGTCGCAAAATAACCCAATGACAGATTGAGCGTGATTTAAAGGATTGATGGATTATGTAATATTCTTCCCTAAATTAAGGCAATGATGGTTGCAATAGTTTCTCACACTGATTTCAGCAGAAACCCTAGCCCTTGAGGGCCTATAAAAGGCAACCGTTGAATTAAAAAAAGGGATCGATCATCAAAAGAGAGGAACAACCACCAAATACACAAGTTATCACTCCGAGTGTCGAAGAACCCTAGATTTGCGTAGAGAATGAAAGTCTCTCTATTGTTTGCTTGGAACGCATTCGACCACCTACTCAAAAGAATAGGCTTATAATGACTCGATTCTCCTTGAGAAAGGAAGAATCGAATTAGATCAAGAAGCAATCTAGAAGTTCAATTTTACTATTGTCTTTTACATTTTATCTTCTCTCTTCTTTAGACCTTCAGTTTTATTTTCTATTTTCTCTTGTAAATCTTTCATTTTCATTAAAAGCTTTCATACTCCTTTATATTCTATGTTTAATATGACGTTCATTTCAATTCAAGTTGTTTTTATCTTCTCTTTAGTCACGAGTTAAACTTTTCTTTGGGGTTTAAAGATGTGGATGACCTAAATAATATCATGGAATAAGGCCTATTATGTAAATTAAAACTTTGCTCATGTTGGGATTTATGCCCTAAAGCCTCGTAATTAATGATTTATTTAATAATTAATAATAAATTTGATTATTTTATTTGCAATATAATATTATCCATTATATGAAAAATTCAAGGTTATTAGTGTAATCTTGAACAGTATGTGGTTGACATACGGGATGATCATGTTCAAGAAATAACCTAAAGGGTCATAGTATATGGATAATGTTGGGTGCCTTATCTTGGTAACACTATTGATACAACCCACTTTGTAATAGTTACAAATGATTTGATTCAAATCGTTCATGTGGAGACATGTGAGTGGGGGTATCTCATACAATGAGTTTGTATAAGATTGGACCACGAAATATTTAATCTATCTTTATAAATATGTTAATTGAGAAGATTAATATTTCATCAGGATGATCATATGCGACTCAATCTTAATCCTGAGTGAGTTATGAACTCTCGCCTGTGAGGGCTTGTTCTTTGATTTGCATGGGTGATAGTGGCTTTTGTAGCCGATTCAATAAGCCTACCATTTTGGGGACTTGACCAAATAGGGAGTTGGGAACATAATCTCACAAGATGGAATTCACTCATTCCCATATAGGGTAAGTAGATGGGTAGTTCCCTTAAGTGCTGACTTTAGGACTTGAACAATGGAGCCCCACCCTCTCACTGGCCTGAGAAGGACTTAGTTTATGGTTGGATCATAAACAAATTGTTCATTAGAGGATCGTGGTAATTAAGGTGCAAGATGTAATTACAGGGGTAAAACGGACTTTTGACCCAGCTGTAATTACGAACAACTCGTGAATGATTGACTTGCATGTAGTGATTATATCCATGGACACAACTTGTCCTACAGTGCATAAGAGTGCAACTCTAGGTTTATAGTGGAGTGAACCTAGAGTTAATAATGAAAATTAATTAATTAAAAAGTTTAATTAATTAATTTTGTATCATTGAAGCTTATAATCTGTAGGTCCATAAGGTCCCCTTGCTAGCTCATAGTAACACTAAAAGATCAATTTAGTTGAAAAAAAAAATTGAAATGTTCAAATTAATATTTAATATATTAGATATATTAAATATAAAAGAGGAAAATATATTTATTGTATTTGATACATATTAAAATTTGAAATGTATATTAGATACATTAAATAAAAGATATTTATAAAATTTGAATAAGATTCTAATAAATAAATATCGTAGGAGATTGGAATGAGATTCAAATAAGTATAAGATATATTTTAATATATTAGATATTAAAATATAATATTTTAATTATTGCAAAGATTTGCCATTGGTCTCTATAAATAGGACCCTTAGGTTATGCCATTAGACATAACACACATCTTTTCAAAAGAGAATTAGAGAATTCTCTCTAAACCTCTTCCTCTCCAATCTCTTGTGGATTTTCTTTCAAGAGGCTCCCACAAGCCTTGGTCCTGTATTCGAGTCATAGCCAGAAAGACTTTGTGGAGGGTATAAAGACCCACCATAAATATCTCCATATTTACTCCAAGTAAGTTTGCTTAATTTTATTTTTTAGTTTAATTTTAAATAAAATGAAAGATGATCTAATGCTTCTGCTGCGGAGTAAAACGTTCATTCCTTCAGCTCATCACTTTAACATTGTTTGCTTTTATTGATTCTAGATTCCTTTGTTAAGCTAGCTTGCTAGGTTAGCATATCATGTTGAGTCCAATAGTGAAAGGGTTGGGTAATATACGATTTTCATAAAAGCAATTTAGGAAAAAGAGCTTAGACATATATAGGACAAATTCTTTAGGATTACAGGGGTTGTGTGCAAAACAAACTAAGTTTTAATTAGCCATAGACATATAAGTTTAATTGCTTAGACTCCTAAAAGTGCTTTAAATAAAGACTGAATAGGTGTAGAACCCGATTCACTGTGCGGAGTGCTGAGAAAGTAAGTTGCAGGAGCATAATAGGCTGCATTTCTATTTAAAGGCAGAAGCATATTTGAATCCTTGCTTTCCCATTCGTATCTTTTAATTTTCTCAACAACAACCATCCCAAAACTTTTGTTCACTTGTTACCTAGATTGCACCCTCATGGAAATATTTACTTTGCAATTAAATTTTGACACAAACGTTCTCTTGAGATTCGATACTTGGAATATTTTCACTTTAATACTTGTTTGACAGTGTGCACTTGCACTAGACTTGAATCTTTTCTCAAACAAAAGGTTTTCCAAATAAGCATACACGTTTCAATCATCAGCCTTTCAGGGCTCAATTAATTTTTAGCTTGGCTTTGACCCACTTTAGAGCTCAAAAAGACACATTGCTCAAAATATAACAACACTTACTAACTTTCCAAAACTTACGAACATAAAAAGAAAACTTCACATGAACCTGAGAACTAAACTTATAAAAAATGAACACAAACCATTAAATCTATCAAAACTTAGGAACATAACAACACTTACTAACTTACCAAAACTTAGGAATATAAAAAGAAAACTTATCATGAACCGAACAACTAAACTTATAAAAAATGAACACAAACCATTAAACTTACCAAAATGTAGGGACATACCAACACTTACTATCTTACCAAAACTTAGGAACATAACAACACTTACTAAACTTATCAAAACATAGGAATATAACAACAAAACTTATCATGAATCCAACAACTAAACACATAAAAAATGAACACAAACAACACTTAATACACTTTGTTGGAATATAAATTTTGGCCAATCAGAAATTTCCACGACATTACCTAACATTGATGACAAAATTATATTTAATTAGGGATTAATTAAATTGGCAAGGATCCCTAAATTAAATTATGGCGAATCCCAATATACAATTGGGTTATGTGAAAATTGGGCTAATTTTAGACGAAAGTCTAAAGGGCTAGGCCCTAAAGTCAGCCAGGCTCAATCGAAAGGTTAAGCCCAAAGTCAACCAGGCCCAATCGGACTAACATGCCCAAGCCCACCTGGAGGCCTTTAGGAACTCTATAAATAGAGAGCTCTCTCTTCCATTTCAGAGTTTAGAAGTTGAAATCTCAAGAGAGAAGACTTAGAGAGAATTCAAAAAACAAAGACCAAAAAACTCTCTAAACTCTTGAAGATCAAACACTCTCTAAACCAGAGCCTTGAAGACCAGAAGACTTTGAAGATCGAGAACAAGCTTCAAAACCCTCGAAACAAAACATTCGAGAACAAGCTGTAAAGCCCTCAAAATAAATCCACATTCGAGAACAAGTTGAAAAGCCCTCAAGACAAATGTATATTTAAGAAGAAGAATAAGAGGAATAAATTAGAGATTGTACTCCATTACATTCAAATTAATACAAATATAAATTTATTTACACGTGTCTCATTTCTTTCTATTTTGAAATTACATGTAAACAAATTGGGACGCCCAGTGGGACCATCTCTACCTCTCATCTCTTTCTTTCATCTCAACATACAAGTGAAGTAATGTCATCCAAAAAGACTTCTTCGATGACCGTTGTCATGAGTAACTCTACACGGGTTCTGTTACCCATAGTTGCTCCAATGAACTGGGGCTAAAAGTGATAAAGCTTATATTGCAGGTGAAGTAATGACACTACCGGGGGCATAGACTAACTACAAGTTTTATGTTAAGTTTAACTCCTTTTTTGATCTTGATTCTGACATAGTGTCTGTCATGATGACTGAAACAAGCACTATGGAAGAAAGAATGATAAAGATGCAGGAGCAAATCAACACCTTGATGAAGGTGATTGAAGAAAGAGATTCTTAAATTGCCTACTTAAAGTGCCAGATTGAGAGTCAAAATGTCGTTGAATCAAGTCAAACTTCTGCCATCAAAGGTTACAATAAAGGAAAGATCGTTGTGCATGAAGATTAACTACAACACTCCACTTCGATCGCTTCACTATCTGTCTAATAACTTCAGGACATGATAACAAACTCCATTAGAGCTCAATATGGTGGGGCTCCTCAAATTTCTCTCTTGTATTCTAAACCATATACTAAGAGAATCGATAATTTGAGGATGCCAACTGGATTCCAACCACCAAAGTTCTAGCAATTTGATGGAAAAAGGCAACCCTATGCAACATGTTGCTCATTTTATCTAGACATGTGAAAATGTTGGTACACAAAGAGATCTAATGGTCAAACAATTCGTCAGAACACTGAAGGGGAATGCTTTTGACTGGTACACTGACTTGGAACCTGAGTCAGCAAACAGTTGGGAACAGTTCGAAAAAGAGTTTCTCAACCGATTCTACAGCACAAGACGCACCGTCAGTATGTTTGAGCTCACCAACACTAGACAATGAAAAGGTGAACCCGTTGTCGATTACATAAATCGTTGGAGAGCCATGAGTCTTGATTGCAAAGATCATCTTACTGAACTGTCTGCTATTGAAATGTGCATTCAAGGCATGCACTTGGGACTTTTGTACATCCTCCAAGGTATAAAGCCTCGTACCTTTGAAGAACTAGCAACTCGTGCCCACGACATGGAACTAAGTATTGTTAGTCGAAGAGATAAAAACCTTCTAGTCCCTAACAAAAGGAAAGAGAGAAATGACATCCAGGAGACTTCAGAAGAAGCTATGGTTATCAATATAGCCACTCTCAAGTTGTTTTCAAAAGGAAAAGACATGAAGAATAAAGAACGACAAGGAAATGAAAGACGTCGCTTAACCTTGAAAGAAAGACAAAAAAAGGTTTATCACTTTCCTGATTCTGACATTCATTACGTGTTAGAACAATTGCTGGACACACGACTGATCGAACTTCTCGAGTGTAAACGGTCAGAAGAGATGGAAAAAGTCGATGATCCTAAGTATTGCAAGTATCATTGAGTTATCAGTCATCCAGTGGAAAAGTGCTTCGTCCTAAAATAGCTAATTCTAAAATTAGCTAAAGAAGGAAAGATTGAGCTAGATCTCGATGAATTAGCTCAAACAAGTCATGTTGCAGTGACAACAAGCACATGCAGTCAAATACACTCTAGTCCGCTCATGATCAAGGAGTGTGTCTAGTCCAATTTGGAGCCCTGGAACTTGTAGTTGTTTGGTTTCAACATGAGGTACCAAGAAACAAACTTCAAGACATGGTCAAACTTACTAATGATAAAGACAAAGGTTGGGTTCTTGTGTCTCGTGTGAAGAAGCAAAGGAAAAATTTAGCTTTAGATGAGTCTCGCCAATTTAGAAGCCACAAACGAAAGGACAAGTATCAAAGAAAGAATAATCCAAGGAAACTTAAACCAAAGGGGAAAGAGAATAAAAAACATTCTCGATCTCGTCAATTGGTGACCTTAAAGGAATTCTTCTCGATAGATTTCCTTCCAGTGGAAAAAGGGGAAGAAGATTTGACAAGTTCATACTGCACCAATGTGGAAGAAGTTGATAATTCAAAAGAAGCTGAGCAAAGGACTTATGTCTTTGATTGCATCAAGCCTTCAACTACTCGACCTTCAGTCTTCCAAAGGATGAGTATGGCTGTGACAAAAGAAGAAACCAATGTCCAACTTATGTCTCAACTCGAACTTTCGTCTTCCAAAGGCTAAGCATCTCCACATCAAGGAAAAATAAACCTTCAACATATGTCTTTGATCGTCTCAAAGTAATAAGCGATCAACATGAAAGGAAGATGAAATCCTTGAAGGCGGAACTGTTCAATGAAGTGAACAATTACAAAAAGATTCACAATCCTATTCCTTCTTGTATGAAAAGGAAGTTCTCCGTTCTCACAAACACGGAGGGTTCCTTGAAGGTGAAGAAAAATGTCATCATCTAAAAAATCCTACAAATGAAGGATCTGATCAAGACCATGATGAAGACAAGAGCATCTAAGATGAAAACAAAGCTCCTTATCGCAAGAGCCTAAACTGCATGATGCTCCTGGCTCGCATGAGCTTAAAAGATGAACGACCCTAAAAAAAATCTTTGAACTACGTTATGACTTGATCCCTTTCCTTGAGTGTTGCTCGAGTTCAAGGATTAAGCGTTGTCGTTCAAAGTACGGCGTTTTGCCTTTAAGTTTGGCGTCTCGCTTGTTCCAAAGATTGGTGTTCTACCCATTGCAGGTTCGTCGTTCTACCTTCAAGTTTGGCATTCTGCCTCCAAGTTCCACGTTTCGCTTCCTCTCCAAGTTTTGAGGGTTGGTCTTCACTTCATCTCTAAGTCATAAGGCTTTGCTCGCAGTTGCTTACTCCTTCCCAAGTCAGAGGGATTTGTCATCGCTTCGTCGTCTCTTCTTCTCGAAGTTTGAAGGCTTTTTTGTCACTTCTTCTCCCAAGTTCGAAGGCTTCGTCGTCGCTCATTCTCCAAGTTCGAAGGATTCGTCGCCGCTTCTGCTCCAAAGATCGAAGGCTTTGTTGTCTCTTCTTTTCCAAGTTTGAAGGTTGCGTCGTCACGTTGTCTAAAGGGAATAATCGATTTAAACCCACAGCGGAAACATAGGAATCGTCTTTGACTTATTTAGAATTAAACTAAAATACAAGGGTTAAGCATAACATACCTTGAAAATATGGAGAATATTCTGGCGGATTTTTATCTCTTCCACAAAGTCTTCCTAGCTATGACTCGAACACAGGACCAAGGCTTGTGGGAGCCTTTTGAAAGAAAATCCCCAAGGGATTGGAGAGGAAGAGGTCTAGAGAGAATTCTCTAATTCTCTCTATTGAGGAGATGTGTGTTGTGAAGAATGACTCAACCCAAGGGTCCTATTTATAGTGACCAAGAGAAAATCTTTGCCATAATTAAAATATTATATTTTAATATCTAATATATTAAAATATATCTTGTATTTATTTGAATCTCATTCAAATCTCCTACGATATTTATTTATTTGAATCTTATTCAAATTCTATAAATATCTTTTATTTAATATATAAAATATACATTAATTATTTTAATATTTAATGTATCAAATACAATAAATATATTTTCCTCTTTTATATTTAATATATCTAATATATTAAATATTAATTTGAACACTTCAAATTAAATATTAATTTGAACATTTCCAAATTTTCTTTCAACTAAATTGATCTTTTAGTGTTACTATGAGCTAGCAAGGGGACCTTATGGACCTACAGATTATAAGCTCCAATGATACAAAATTAATTAATTAAACTCTTTAATTAATCAATTTTCATTCATTAACTCTAGGGTCACTCCACTATAGACCTAGAGTTGCACTCTTATGCACTGTAGGACAAGTTGTGTCCATAGATATAATCATTATATGCAAGTCGATCCTTCATGAGTTGTTCGTAATTACAGTTGGGTCAAAAGTCCGTTTTACCTCTATAATTACATCTTGCACCTTAAGTACCACTGATTCTCTAATGAACAATATGTTTATAATCGAATTATAAACTAAGTCCCTCTCGAGCCAATGAGAGGGTGGGGCCCCATTGCTCAAGTCCAGAAATCAGCACTTAAGGGAACTACTCATCTACTTACCCTATATGGGAAGGAGTGAATTTCATCTTGTGAGATTATGTTCCCAGCTCCCTATTTGGTCAAGTCCCCAAAATGGTAGGCATATTGAATCGGCTGCAAAAGCCACTCTCACCCATGCAACTCAAAGGACAAGCCCTCACAGGCAGGAGTTCATAACTCACTCAGGATTAAGATTGAGTCGCATATGATCATCTTGATGAAATATTAATCTTCTTAATTAACGGATTTATAAAGAGAGATTATATATTTCGTGGTCCAGTCTTATACAAACTCATTGTATAAGATACCTCCACTCACATGTCTCCACATGAATGATTTGGATTAAATCATTTGTAACTATTACAAAGTGGGTCGTATCAATAGCGTTACCAGGATAAGGCACCCAACCTTATCCATATACTATGACCCTTTAGGTTATTTCTTGAACATGATTCTCTCGTATGTCAACCACATACTGTGCAAGATTACACTAATAACCTTGGATTTTTCATATAATGGATAATAGTATATTGCAAATAAAATAATCAAAATTATTATTCATTGTTAAATAAATTATTAATTACGAGGCTTTAGGGCATAAATCTCAACATTTTCGTCTCCAAGTTTGAAGTCTACACTGTTGCCTCGCCTTCAAGTTCAAAGGCTTCGTTGTCGCTTCTTCTCCAAGTTCAAAGGCTTTGTCGTCACTTCTTCTCCAAGTTCGAAGGCTTCGTCGTCGCTTCTTCTCTAAGTTCGAAGGCTTCGTCATCGCTTCTTCTCCAAGTTCGCAGGTTACACCGTCACTTCGTCTCCAAGTTCGAAGGCTGCACCGTCGCCTCGCCTTTAAGTTCAAATGCTTCATCTCGCTTCTTCCCCAAGTTCAAAGGCTTCGTCGTCGCTTCTTCTCCAAGTTTGAAGATTGTGTTATCGCCCTGCCGCCTCCAAGTTCGAAGGCTGCACCATCGCCTCGTCTCCAAGTTCAAAGGCTTCGCTGTCTCTCTGCCATCTTCAAGTTAGAGGATTTTTGTCGCTTCATCTTTAAGTTAGAGGGGTTCACCATCGCTTCATCGTCAAGATTGGAGGTTTTATACCTCTCCATCATAAAGCAAGGATGAACTCCTATCTTGGACTACAAGGAAGAAAGGACCATCCCTAGTCACGATGAACTCCTAGGATGAATTGTAGAGAGAAAAAGGTCAAGAGTTGGTCACCCTTATGCTTGCTTTACAAACTTCATCGGGGGCATCCCAATAAAAAAAAAAAAGAAAGAAATTCACAAAATGGATTAAATCTTTATTTACCTGAATGATGGATAAGGGTTATTTGGAGAAATAGTGAGATAAAGTGTCCTTAAAAAAATTAAGGAAAAAGTTAACAAAAAAAATAATTTGAAAAAAAAAAGCTGTAAAAAAAAGTGCAAAAAGAAAAGGGCGAAGCTAACAAAAGGAGGGCCATCCTTAACTCTACCTGAGTCAGGAGTTAAGGATGGTCCTCCTTTTGTTAGCTTCACCTTTGGATTTGTTCGAACTTTGGAGGTGACCAAATCCTTACTCTACCTGAGTCAGGAATTGAGTAAGGATTTGGTCACCTCCAAAGTTGGAACAAATCCAAAGGTGAAGCTAACAAAAGGAAGACCATCCTTAACTCCACCCGAGTTAGGGTTTGGTCTTCCAAAGGTAAAACAAGACCGCCCTCAACTCCATTTGAGTTAGGGTTTGGTCTTCCAAAGGTAAAACAAGACCTCCCTCAACTCCACCTAAGTTAAGGGTTTGGTCTTCCAAAGGTAAAATAAGACCGCTCTAAACTCCACTTGAGTTAGGGTTTGGTCTTCCAATGGTAAAACAAGACCGCTCTCAACTCCACTTGAGTTAGGGTTTGGTATTCCAAAGGTAAAACAAGATGGAAGGTGGACCATCCTTAATTCGGCCTGAATCAGGGATTGATCACCTTTAAAGTTGAAGAAGACATCTCAAAGTTGAAGAAGGCATTTCAAAGTTGAAGAAGGCATCTTAGCTGCAAGTCAAGAATAAAAACAAGGGGGCATATATATATTTTCACAAAAAGAGAAAATTACCTACCTGTTTATCCTTTTAGTGGAGGAAGATTTTCTGTTGCAAGAAAAATATTTGCAAGTCTCACAAATAAAGTTTCATTTGCAAAAAAAAAAAAAAGTGAAAAGAAAAGGAAAAACAAAAAAAAAGAAAAAAAAGAGTGTGAACTATACACAATAAAAAAAAAAAAAAAAAAAATTTTTGTTTTGGGACTTGCCTATTCCCTCATTCCTCAATGTGAAGCTCCACTCACTCTTTGTTGATGTGAATTGATGGAAGACCCATCTCCTCTATTTATAGTGGAGGAAAAGATAAAATTACTTCTAATTTGAATTCAAAGATAAGGCCAAGAAGATCAAATCAAAACCAATTTGAATCCAAAGATCATACCGATTCAAATTTTGGGATATTAAAGTTTGAATTTTGGGATGAGTTACAAACTCAGATTCAAGTTCTATTACAAAATCCAAACCGAAATTGGGCAGGATATCATCTTAAATTAAATTTTGGCATATCTTATCTCTAATTAAAAATTGATTGCAAGCCAAATTAAAATTCTATTCCAAATCCAAAGTTAAAATTTGGTAGAATTTTATCTCAAAAAGCAAAGTTTGGACATAATCCTAATTTTATCCCAAATCAAAATTAGATAAAATTAATTCTATCAAAGTCAAAATCATGGTAGAGTTTCAATTTTATCTCACAAAGAAAAATTTGGGCATAATCCAAATTTTATCCCAAATCAAAGATTAGATAAAATTAATTCTATTGAAGTCAAAATTATGGTAGAATGTCAATTTTATCTCTCAAATCAAAGTTTGGGCATTATCCAAATTTTATCCCAAATCAAAATTAGATAAAATTAATTATATCAAAGTCAAAATCATGGTAGAATTTCAATTTTATCTCACAAACCAAAATTTGGGCATAATCCAAAATTTATCCCAAATCAAAGATTAGATAAAATTAATTCTATTGAAGTCAAAATTATGGTAGAATTTCAATTTTATCTCTCAAATCAAAATTTGGGCATGATCCAAATTTCCTCAAATCAAGATTTGGTTAAGATCCAACTTCAAATTTTACTCCAAATTTCAAAGCAAGTAAAATTTGAATTCTATTCAAATCCAAAATTTGGGCATAATTCAAAATTTACCCCAAATAAAAATTGGAGTAAATTTCAAATTTTATTCCAAGTTCAAACAAAAAAAAAAAAAAAAGCTGGATAGAACTCCAAATCCTATTCCAATTTCAAGTAAAAAAATTTGGTAGAATTTTAACCCTGCCCCAAGTTCATAATTTGAATTAAGGTGGAACATAAATTCTACTAAGTTCAAATCAAAATTTTATGTCAGATATGAAAATCAAAATATTGACCCAAATTCATATTTTGATAAATTGGCATACAAAGTTGTCAAAAAAAAAAAAAAATCAAAATTATGAACCAAATTTTATATTTTGATTATATTGACATATCAAATGGAGTCCAAATTAGGAGCAAACATCTTAAGTTTTGATTCCAAATAATCTTTTTCGAGATTCACTTACACATACTAGTGCATAAATCTTGAAAAGGGGCATTTGTTGGAATAGAAATTTTGGCCAATAAGAAATTGCACATCATTACCCAACATTGATGACGAAATTATATTTAATTAGGATTAATTAAATTGGCAAAGATCCCTAAATTAAATTATGGCGAATCTCAATATACAATTGAGTTATGTAAAAATTGGGCTAATTTTAGACGAAAGTCCAAAGGGCTAGACCATAAAGTCAGCTAAGCCCAATCCAAAGGTTAAGCCCAAAGTCAACCAGACCCAGTCCAACTAGGAACTCTATAAATAGAGAGCTCCCTCCTCAATATCAGAGGTTCAGAAGTTGAAAATCTCAAGAGAGAAGACTTAGAGAGAATTCAGAAAACAAAGACCAGAAAACTTTCTAAACTCTTGAAGATAAAATACTCTTTGAACCAAAGCCTTGAAGACCAGAAGGCCTTGAAGACCAGAAGACTTTGAAGATCGAGAACAAGCTGCAAAGCCCTTGAAACAAATCTACATTTGATAACAAGCTGCAAAGCCTTCGAAATAAATCCACATTCGAGAACAAGCTGCAAAAGCCCTCGAGACAAATGTATATTTGAGAGGAAGAGAATCAGAGAAACAAATTAGAGATTGCACTCCACTACATTCAAATAAATACAAATATAAATTTATTTACATGTGTCTTGTTTCTTTCTACTTTGAAATTACGTGTAAACACACTTACCAAACTTATAAAAACTTAGATAACAACAAAATTATCATGAACCCAACAACTAAACTCATAAAAAATGAATACAAACAATTAAACTTAATGAAAACTTAAGAACCTAACCAAACTTACTATACCAAAACTTAGTAACATAACAACAAAACTTATCAAACTAACAACTATACTCATAAAAAATGAGCACAAACAATTAAACTTAACCAAAAGTTTAAATAATTAAACTAAACTAAATACTTAACTAAACTTTTGAATGTAACAACAAATCAAATAACATATAAACAAGTAAATTTTGTAATAAGAAAATTAGATATCTAGTGATGTACCCTTAATTATATGAGTGCCTATAAGAGTAAAATAAACCAAATTAGTATATTTTGCATATGCATGCATGGACAACACTAATTTTAATGAGAGACACAATCAAGCATTATCATCCTAAGCTTCACAGCCATTTTTCCTTTCATTGAATTTCCAAAAGAAAACAAGAATTGGGAGACATAAATTAGGTTACAGAATTCGGTGTTGGTAGCAATTTTTTAAGGAGGCTGTTGCTGTCAAACCGTGATTACTGCAAGTGAAAAAAAAAATCATATAACAACATGAAGAAAGAAAGCTTACCGGCGGTATATATCCTGGATTGAAAATCGAACCAGTGCATGAATTTTTCATACTACTATTTTGAACAATTTTCAAATATTTTAACAGACAAGCTTATTTTTTACAAAATCAGAGAAATAAAACCCAAACAGTTAATAAGCAGGGTTCCTTAAAACATCAAGAGTACGGACATATACATACAAACCTAAGGTGTCGTTTGATAACCATTTAGTTTTTTATTTTTAAAACTTAAGCCTATAAATATTATACTACTTCCACCTATAAGTTTACTTGTTTTGTTATTACACGTTTTACATGTATTTTAAAAAATCAAATCAAGTTTTGAAAACTAAAAAAAAGTAATTTTTATTTTTAGAATTTGTCTAAGAATCCAAATATTTTTTTTTTTTTTTTTTTTTTTTGAGAAAGATGAAATCTATAGTAGAAAAATAATTAATTATTATTCTTGATATGTTGAAGCCACCAATCCCAATCAAAATCAACCCAGCCACCAACGTCTCCCATATCGAGATTGGTAGGTTGCATAATAATTAATTAAGTGCAAAAATATGAAAACTTCACACAGAGACACACAAAAGAGAGAAATAGAAATGATTGATTTGATAGACAAAAAAGACTACTGAAAAATGTATGATTAAAAAAGATATTCAATGAGATGGAGTGAAGAAATTGAGTCAGGTTTTGTATGTAGGAGCTGAGGCGCCGCAAACCTAGTCGAGGGGTCGTTGTGGCATTGGAAAAACAAACATTCACTCTTTTAGACCAAAGTTCCAAATTATAACTTTTATTTCAATTTTTTTGAAGGGAGGTCCCCTTTACTTTAAGGATTTTGTATTGAGGTCCCCTTCACTTTAAGGATTTTGTATTGAGGTCCCCTTTGCTTCAACCGAATGAAAATTAAAATTTTACTTTCCATTCATGTGTTTATTAAAATGCAAATCAATTGATGGAACCTACCATCAATTTGAAAATTTATAATTAAGGAATCACAAAAATACCTGCAGGGTTGGGTTTCTCTCCCGAACGGAGACAGTATCTCCACCATGAATTCGCTCCGAATAATTTATTTTATTAATTTTTATAAAAAACATATGATATATATTAACATTATATTTTATATATATGTGTGTGTTTAAAATTCTTAATACAATATCCATTCAAAAAAATTCTTAATACAGTATACCGTATACTGCTTTTAATTTCAAATGTAATAAGTTATATATTAAATATTTTTTAAAATTAATAATTTAAATAAATAACATAATAATATAAATACATAACTTTAATTATATGATTTTAATATAATTGTTGATTTTTTTTTAAAAAAAGAAAAACGGAGATTTTTTCCCGCGGGGACCCGATCCCTACTCGAGAATTCCCCGACCCCGACCATGATTCTCCAAAATGGAGAATGGTGGGGAGGGAACGGAGATGGGGAGTGCATTCTCGGCCCCGTCCCGCCTCGTTGCCATCCCTATCCCTACCCCATAAAAGGGGTAATCCTATTCCCCTCTTAAACCCTCATCCAACCTATTTCCATTTCTTATTTCATGGGCCTCACAACATTTTTATTAATTGCTTTACAATTTTTACTATATCTCTCTAATTTATTAATGAAATTTCAACTTTTTATTAATTATTTTATAATTTTTGCTATTTTTTTAACCTATAACTTTTGCTATCTTTCTTATTTATATTACTTATTATTTTCCTTTTAATAAAAAAATCATATTAATTTATTATTTTATCACATGTAATTTTTTTTATAAAATTGAAAATTTTTATTTAATTTTTTAAAATAAAATATTTTTATCAGCTAACATATACCAATAAAATTGATTTATATTTTTCTAATACAAATTTATTTTTATGTTTTTGAGTGATGTAGTTTTGTTTTAGTTGGTTATTATTTATTGATATCAAATAAATTATTTAAATAGAATATGTTATTATCAAATATTATTATATTAATACTTGGTAGTTGATGTAATTTTATTTTTAATATTAAATAAATAGTTAGAATAAAACATATTGCTATA
Source organism: Trichosanthes truncata (assembly GCA_033996785.1). Lineage (NCBI taxonomy): Eukaryota > Viridiplantae > Streptophyta > Magnoliopsida > Cucurbitales > Cucurbitaceae > Trichosanthes > Trichosanthes truncata. The sequence goes on from MU867261.1 coordinate 16,862,175, forward strand.
AATAAAATAGCAATAAAACAAATTAAAATTTATTATTTTTTCGTGTCAAATTAAAAATTATTATTGATTATTATTATGTTAATTGACAATTATATTAGCATATTATTTAGGACTGCATTTTAATTAATTAAAAATATGACAGAGGTATTTTAGTAATTGTATTATGTCTGATTCCTATTTTAATTCCTGATCGTTTGGAGTAAATAGCATCTAGTTATTGATTTTGATTCTAGAAAACTTGTAAGAAACAACATCAAAAGAATAACATTCCAATTCTGACTAATTTTTATTTTGATTTCTAGTAAGGGCGTGAGCGTATTTGCTTCTTAGCCTTGAAAGAATTGTTTTTGGTTGCTCCTGATCCCGAGAAAAAAAATGCATGTTGGTTTGACGATTAGGATAGGTAGTGATTTTAGCCAAATGATCAAAAAGTACTTGAGGAGTGTAATAGGTAGCCAAACCACTATAAAATTTCGGTGTGATCTTTCACTCTCTCCCATTTCATTTGTGCAATAATTTAATTAAGTTTATGTTTTTTTTGTTAGATTCATAATTGTTAATTGAACTTATTGCATATCTTGAGTTTTATTTGTTGCATTCATTTACTCTTGCATTAAATAGACTCATAGCATTTATTTAAGATATTAATTTATTGTGGCTTCTTGGAAAATCATTTGGCTTAAGTAGTTTTATTAAAAAGTGTGATTCTTTGAATTAAAAAACTTTAAAAAACTTTAATTTTTTTAATTAACCTTATTCACCCCTCTGTGGTTGTCATTCATCCAATAATTGGTATTAGAGTAATGTTGCTCTTTTAAAAAGACAAGTGAAAATGTTAGAAAATTATTTATTTTTTAAAAGTTAATTTTAATTTTTTTTAATTGAAAAACATTTTCTTGAAAACCTTAATTATTTTGAGCAATGACAACTTTAGGTTTCACCCCTTTAATGAAATCTATACAAAACCTAACTTATAGTTATTGGAAAAATAGAATGAAAATCTTCTTGCTCTTCTATTGACAATGATTTATCGGATATTGTTGAAGAAAGTTTTAAATTTTCTACAAGAATTGTTGATCGTGTTAGCATTTTAAAACCTAAGGAACAATTGTTAATTATAAATGAAAAGAAAGCATATTCTTTAAATTCTAAGACCATTAATTGTCTATTATTGTGCCTCAAATGAGATTTGAGTATCATAGAGTGTCAATTTGCAAAACAACAAAGGATATATGGGATTAATTAGAAATTATTCATGAGGGACTAGTCAAGTAAATGAAACAAAGATTGACGTACATGTTAGTGTTCATCAATATGAGATATTTAAGATTGACGATAATGAATCTATTTTTGATATGTTGAGTAGTTTTGATAAAATTGATAATTCTTTAGAAGAACTTGGAAAATAATATTCTGACTTTACAAGACTTTCTCCATTGACGAGCTGATTGCATCATTGACGATGTATGAGATAAAGATCAAGAGAACCGTGGGAGATGCGTATATTCTTGATATGACCCAAGTAATTTATATTGAGAAAAAACTTGGGTGTAGCCTGAGCTGCACCCAAGTCTTGTGCTGCCCCAGACTTGAGTGCACCCAGATTGCACCCAAGTTGTGCCATTTTTATTTGTATATGTTTATATTACTTTCCCCAAGAATAAAATTTGACAATGCTCCCAAGAAAGATTTTCTTTAAGAAAATTAGATTGCATTCTTCCATCTTCAATTTCAAAACAAAACTAGAACAAATTCTCCTAAATATAGGATTGCCAAAAATTAAACATAAATATTTCAACAAAGTTTTTGTTACTTCCTAACCTTCATTTTTAATTTATTTTAAGTTAAAATACCATTTTTGTCCCTATACTTTCAATAAAGCTTAAAATGATCATTACTTTTAGTTTATTGTTAATTTTTCTTTAAAAAAATTTAGTCTACCAAAATAGAACAAAACTGAAAGGACCTAAATAGTATTTTTTTTTTTCCGTGAGTTTGTTAGTTTTGGAACCTCGGGTGTATTAGATTTTAAATATTTGAAATATTGTTTTTCTATTCGAATTTTTCCACATTTTTTACTAGTTTGTTCTTTATCTAGTGATGAAGCTTTTGGTCATTTTATCAATTTGATAATTAAAAAAAAGTTTTTTTTAGTTCCCTTTCCCTGTTCATAATTACTTGGAAAAGTGGCAGGCATTAGGAAAAAGAGAGTTAGCAAAGCCATGAAATGAAACACTAAAAAAGCTTAAATATTTCATTAAGATCAGAAAAATAAAAAATAAATGAAATCACTGTAAATTTTTAATCACTGAATTTTGATAAAGGCAACACAGACCAGACCCCCCACACCTTAAAAAAAAAACACGACCAATCTTTAGACAGCAAATTGAATAATGAATAGCTTCTCAGAAGCTAAAATTAATGAAACAACGTTGTTGTTGCTGCTGTTGTTGTATTGATTCATACATAATACTGACGCCCACATCCCTTCTTTCTCCTTCTTATTTTTCATACGCTCTTCTCATCCTTTTCCGTTGCTTTCTCTTCACTTTTCTTCGCTTCTTCCGCCGCTGCACTTACCGGCACTGCCTCCGCCACCGGCACCGGCACCGGCGCCGCTTCCTGGGGTGGCTCCGCCTTTGGCTTCTCCTCTTCCTTTGTCACATTTGAAACTTCCACCACCGGAGCAGCTTCCTTCTGGAAAAGGCATATTCTTAATAATTTATTTCCTTATTTGTGGCTCGAAAATTATCATAAAATTTATATAAATAGCTATCAATATCAACGAGGATAAAATAAAATAAAATAATAACTAGAGTTATTTTGCTCTTCTCTCTCATTTGTGTAAGCTCAGAAATAAAGTAAAAAAAAAAAAAAGAAGATCTCCTTTAATATGATATTAAATTAGGTTTTAAAGCCTAAAAAAACTCAAAGCTGATAGATTAGAGTATACCTCAACGAGTAAGGAGGCGAGAGATTGGGGCTTCTCCTCCTCGAGAACAACTTTCTCAGTGCCTTCCTTCTCCTTCTCCTCTTCCACGACCTTCACTTCCTCGGTGTTCTTAACCACGTCGTCGACGGGTTCGGGTGCGGGTGCAGGGATGGCGGCCTCATCGGCCTTGACCTTAGGCTTGGTAGCGCAAGCACCCATGATAATATGGAAGAACAACCGAGGAAGATAAAAAGGAATAAAGAATTGAAGTTCTTTCCCTCTTGTTAAGGAGAGAAAGATATTAATGGAAGAGCAAAAAGAAGAGAAAAGAGAGATTAAGATTGTAATTAGTGTGGTGGGCAAAGGTTTAGAAGGCAAACAAGTGTTTATATACTCATAAGACTGGTTTTGTTTGAATGGTTAAGAATATATTTAGGAGAAGGACATGCCAATTCTACTTTATTTTGTTTTCTTTACTATTTTGGGTGGCACGTTTTCATATCACTGCGGTTAATCCAAACGACGCCGTATGCTAGTCTATGGAATTCTCTTTTCATTTTGTATGGAAAGTGGCCGGATTTTAAAATTCAATAAAACCATCCAAATGTGTTAATAAATTCAGTTTAAGGAATGTCATATTAATTATATTAATTGGGAAATAAATATTCTTTTATCTTTCACTTATTCAGTTCATTTTAGTCTTAGATTTTAAAAAATGGTTTAACTTAATTTTTGTTTTTTCGAGTTCTTCAACAACATTTGAGTAGGAAGATTCGAATCTCTGACCTCATTTTGACAATTTAATCCTTTGTTTAAATGTGTAAAATTAACAACTTCAATTATTTTTTTTAATAAGATTTGTGGTCAGTTATGTTTTATTATGAATAAATAAAAATAATTTTTGTTTGTGGGTATGGGTTCTTTTGGTTCTGTTTTACTTTTACATATTCTTTGGCTTTGCTTGGTATTTTAATTGAGTTTGGGTACATTCTTGCCTTATTTATTTTGTGGCTTAATTTAATGGTTTTTTTTTACGTTAAGTTATACAAAATACCCTTGAATTTAGAATATGTTTCAATTATACTTCTAGACTTTAAAAAGTTTCATTTTTACTCTTGAACATTGAAATTTGTTCCAAAAAAATACTTTTAGAGAGTCTTTTCATTAAAATAAAATGAAAATTTACGCATTGAGTAATATGTAAAAATTGCAAGGCATACGTGACGGTGACATCATTATAACATAATTCACGTAAATTGACGTGACGACTGATGTGTAAAATTTGATTATGTGAATGATTTTAACAGTATCTTATGAGATAAAATTAATGGTAACAACGATCTTAATTTTCTATATAATTGTAAATAAAATATCACATACGCCTTTTAATTTTTACACATAAGCTGCCGTATCAATTTCTATCATTTATTTTAATGGAGAATATTTTTTTTTGAAATAATTTGAAAGTTTAAGGGTGTTTTTTGGGATAAGTTTCAAAAGTCAAGGGCAAAAATGAAACTTTTTGAAGTTTATGGGCATAATTGAAACCTACTCCAAGTTGTGGAGTATTTTGTATAATTTATCCTTTTATTTTTATCACAATTGAGTTTGGGCATTTCTTGGCTTGAGTTAGACTGTTATGTTGGGTTGATTTTTATATAGTCTATTGGTTAATTTGTTTTTTTAGTTTAGTTTTTAGAAGGTGGTAATTATACCACTTATTTAAATTTAGTATCTGATTCATTGAAATTATAGGTTTAAAGTTTAAATTGATTCATTGAAATTAAAGGTTTAAAGTTTAAATTGACACAGTTAGCTTTAAGTACAAGATTGGAATGGAGAGTTTTTTCCAATTAATTTATTTCTTGATTATTTAATGATCAAGTATATTCCTTTGATTTTTAAAGATAAAATCTAGGGTTAAATTATAAGTTTATTCTATGAATTTTTAAATTTGTATCTATTAGGTTCTTGAACTTTAAAAAGTGTCTAATAGGTTTATGAACTTTCAATTTTGTGTCTAATAGATATCTGAACTTTAAAAATGTCAGATAGGTCAAGAACCTATAGATACAAAATTAAAAATTAAGGACATATATATTAGACACATTTTAAAGTTCAAGGATCTTCGGATGCAAAATTGAAAGTTCAGGGATTCTATTAGACGCTTTTAAAGTTCAAGGATTAAATAGACACAAATTTGAAATTGATGAACTAAATTTGTAACTTAACCTAAATCTAACTGTATGTACTTAAATTATATATATATTTTTGTAAGGTTGAATGGTTTAATTTCCAATTCCAAATTCATTTTAAATATATTTTACTTTTTAGTCTTACTTTATTCATTAATTGATTATTAATTTATGAACAATAATGTAGTCGTGAGTATAATTAAAAAAAAAAGAGATAGAGACTGAAATGAAGACACGAACCTCTAGATCTCATGCTTAGAAATAAGAAAAATTATGGCTGGTAGCTCGAAATAAAAAGCCAAAACGAAAAATACCCAAAAAAGTTTGGTATTCAGGATTTAAGTCACCGGTTTTGTGGGGATTAATATTTTTTCTTCCCAAAATCCCCGAGTCGTATATGCTGTTATTTATGGTCAGTCCATTGTTAACCGCAAATTGATTAAAAAAAAAAAAAAATTAGTATCCACCTATTTTTGGAAGCAGCTCCTATGTATATGCCTCCTAGATTTGTGCAGACTAAATCTCCAATTTGTTTTACTCTCAAATTTTTAATTTATTGATTTTTAAATGACACATTTTATTTTCATCTATGCGGTTTGAATCTCTGATTGGTTTCACGATTAAGTTTTAAATTCATCGATTCTTGAACGGTACATATTTTATATGTATCCCCCATAATTGAACAAAAAATGACCTCCCATTAAATTACAATTGCGTTCGATGGAATTTATTAATCTTATCTTAATTTAAGATTTTTATCCAAAATTTTAGTCCCTAGATCTTTAGTAGTTCAAATATGGAAAAATGTATTTCTAATTATTTACAAATCTATGAAGTTTACCTTAATTCAAGATATCAGCCACAATTTTTTTTTTCCTATCATTTATACTTGAATCCCTATCAACAAAACGCACTAACAAAATTTGATTTTTCACTTTTTCGAACCATCCTAATTACACAAATAAGTATATACCCACAACACATTGTCATTCATATTTGTAAGTATATAGTAACATATACAATAAATAAGATTATCAATATCATACATGCAAAGTTCTATGTATGTCGCACGATATATACCTATAACGTAATCTACAAGCACCAAATATACTACAATTATTATCAGTCTATAGTTTTATATACATATAATTAAACACATCAAATACTGTGTATAACAGTATATATACATGTAAATAAATATAGTAGCCAAGTATAGTGGTCTATAGTACTATAGTTCTATAAACCACATAAGATCACTATATAAAATCGTCTACATATACTAATGTGTATATAAGTATATACATTCAATAACTATAGCAAACAAAAAATTATTATGTTTCCTTCCTCTTCCACAACATCCATGATACGTGGGTCTTATAGATTGCATAAAAATCAAAATAACAACCGTGATATGTGGGTCTTATAAGCCGCATTATTTTCAAAATTTTGCATTCAACAAATCCCTAAAAAAAGTGTGTATTTTTTTATAGGTTTTCTTTTTTAAATAGTCGAAACGTAATCTATCCAAAATCCTAAGTTCCAAAATACAATGTTAGCTAATCTAAGAATGCAAACCGTTTTGAAGCCTGAATATCTAGAATACCAAGTTCGCCCAAAGAAAAGGAAAAAAATGTGCACACTAAAGCAAAATGAAGCAGCTATAGATGATTCAAATTCAAAAGTGCAAAGACCATCGAGTAACATAGGATGTTGAAGAAGAAAAAAGAAGATGGAGGTTTCAAAAACATTGAATAAAGGAACTAACACATGCAATTTGGGATGAAGAATGCTAAACGTGCATTAATTTATGTTAGGTATGATAATATTATTGATTTGATTTTTTTTCCTTAGGAAATGCAACAACATATGGCCTAGTTACTGATTTTCAAATTAGGAATATCTACTCATGTTCAGGGTTTAAGGTTACTAATTTGATGTTAAACTAGGAAATTATAAATGAAATTACGAATATATACTACTGTTGCGATTTATCTAGGGTTTCGTTTTCATTTTTATTAGATTCATAATAGCATTGCGTTTTCATACACATATAGCTCAATGGTTAGTGTTACCAATTTCAAGTTAAATGTGGAATACATACCCATATAGTCCCATTTTATGAAGTTAGCTAGACATAATTACATATGTATTTTTGAATATATACTCCTTGCTGGAACTTATCTAGGTCATCATTTGTATTAGTGGGCTCATCACCTTTTTTTTATTAATTCACTAGTGTGAAATTGATATCTCTTATAATAAGAGTTATTGGCTAACATTTTAGACTTGAATTTAGTATTTTAGGAGTAATTAGCTTACATTTTCTTATAAAAAT